>OX365960.1:11450000-13904507 GCA_947247005.1 Spisula solida
GTTTCAACACTATGATCCGCCGATGATAACAAGTTCGTCTTAAAATGAAAATTAAATGCATTTTTTAGATGCACAAAAACCATAACTCTTGATTGTATATTTTATGAGTTATTCCCCTTTGTAATTTTTCATACTTATTTCTTGTCCGGGCCATAACTTAAACAGTATTAGAGATATCATTTTGAAACTTCATAGGTGAATAGACCTCATTGAGAGGAAGTGCAGTGCACATGAACCATAACTCTTGATTGCATTTGTTTTTAGTTATTCCCCTTTGTAATTTGTTATACTTAATTCTTGTCCGGGCCATAACTTGAACAGTTTTTGATATATCAATTTGAAACTTCATAGGTGAATATATCTCATTGAGGGGAAGTACAGTGCAGAAGAACCATAACTCTTGATTGTATATTTTTGGAGTAATGGCCCTTTGTAATTTTTCATACTTAATTCTTGTCCGGGCCTTAACTTGAACAGTATAAGAGATATCAATTTGAAACTTCATTGCTGAATAGATCTCATTGAGAGGTTGTGCAGTGCCTAAGAACCATAACTCTTTATTCCTATTTTAGAGTTACTTCCCTTTGTATTTTTTTCATACTTAATTCTTGTCCAGGCCATAACTCAAACCGTTTTGGATATATAAATTTGAAAATTCATAGATAAATAAATCTTATTATTACAGTGCAGTGGCAAAGAATAATAGCATACTTTTTTAGCATTTTTTCTGTGACAAACGTCCCACGGGGAGCATAACCCGTCTGTGACGGCTCTTGTTGATACTAGTTATGTCTGGCGAGCAATAGCATGCTTTTCGATTTCCACAATACACCACGCAATATTCTTACTAGATTTTAAAATGCCATTAAAATATTAAGCGGGTACAGCCAGACTAAAAACATCAGAATACGTAAAATTAAATATTCATCGAGCTTATGTAATATTATCAAAATGATCGATGCTATAAATGATACCCAAAACCTCCAAATTGAACAACTGATACTTAGAACATCTAAAATTGACCAAAATGGACTCATTTAATTATGGTGTTGTAAGTATCAAGTGACGATGTGTTGTTCATATAAGCACGAGTACAACACACACATGTCTACATTAGATATTGTTAAAGCCGCATTATCTCTCCTGAAAAAAATCTGATCATCCCGTAAATACAAATTAATGTCAAGGTAATATGATGGATTTACAAATAACCAATAATTGACGACACAAAAGTTTCTATATCTGTCGAAATAGTATGCCAAAAAAAACAATTTAAGTTAAATGTATGTATGACAAAATACTAATTTTGCAAGAGTTGCTTCCCTCAAACCATAAATCGTGCATTTATTGTTAACACTTCGTTATATTGTAAAACAATCAACTGGAGGCCGTATTTTGTTTTCTTTCATCTTTTAGGGTTTCCACATTTGGGTCTCAACTAAATTGCTCAAAATTGAGTCAAAATGCATCATTCTGCAGATAGGTTACCAAGTTCTCCCTTTTTGAAAACAGTCGTTTAAAGTTTAATGGGGCTTTAATGGATCGTAGCAAGTTAAAAGAGTTGGTTAAACAAGTGTATACAAAATAACTAAACATAATAATTTTGTTTATAAAAAAATACAGAATGACCATAAAAGGCCTTTAAAAATAGAAAGAATGAATGACCCATATTAGACATTTAAAACGTGTAGGAAGTCTAAACATGCTGTGCCAGATATGAAAATAATTTAGAATAGTTCAGAAAGAATGAGAATAGAAAATAGACCTCCTATAAAGAGTCAGTTTCTATAGCTTCCTATAATGCATATAGAATTTATTATAACTCAAAGCGTGACAAAATATCAAAATATTATGTAGGCCTAGTTTTAGAATGTTGATAATGACTAGTGTCTTTGTTGCGACAAAAGTTAAGCAATTTCTACATGTATGAGAATAGAGAGTTAAAACATTCCATTATTTTAAAATGTTGGTATCATTTAAACATTCCATTATTTTAAAATGTTGGTATCAGTTAAAATATTACATCATTTTAAAATGTTGGTATAAGTTAACACATTCCATTATTTTAAAATGTTGGTATAAGTTAACACATTCCATTATTTTAAAATTTTGGTATAAGTTAACACATTCCATTATTTTAAAATGTTGGTATAAGTTAAAACATTACATCATTTTAAAATGTTGGTATAAGTTAACACATTCCATTATTTTAAAATTTTGGTATAAGTTAAAACATTCAATTATTCTAAAATGTTGGTAAAGTTAACACATTCCATTATTTTAAAATGTTGGTATAAGTTAACACATTCCATTATTTTAAAATGTTGGTATAAGTTAAAACATTACATCATTTAAAATATTGGTACGGTATGTTTGTTATGACAAGACAAGCTATGTGAGTAAATATAAAATACTTGTACGAGAACAAAGTTAAAATAGTCCATAATTGTTTTAAATGTTGGTAAGGTATGAAAATTAATCATAAGATAACTACATAGTTTTTAAGGCTTGTATATAGTCCGCAGATGATAACACTAGCCTTTGTTTACAAATAAGAATAGAAATTAGATACATCTTTGATGTTCATTTTTATTCAATCGTGTGCATATTTACTTTTAATGTATATACTCTTTAAATTAACACTGATAACAAGCGGTCAGTCGACCGAGCAGTGTTTATATTACGCATGTTTGTCTATTGATAAGTCTATAGTTATCTCCGGCGAGCTATAAGATGAAGTAGTTTTCATTATAATAAAACAAGCTATGTGAATTAATATTATAAACATGTATAAGAAAAAACTTTATAAAGTAGTCCTTAGTTTTAAAAGGTTGGCATTTTTATGTCAAAACCAGTTATTGGAGTATTTTAATATTATAACCATACAAGACAAAAACGTTTGTGCATGTTGAAGAATGTCATTTAAAAAGGGATGATCAAGGTCAAGCATAATGTAATGTGAAAGTAAAATACTGTAAAAAGCAGAAATGTTCGCGAAGTAAAAAATTCGCGTATTTGTTATTCTGAAGTAGTTAAATGTTCGCGATTTCAAATGATCGCGATTTTAAATGTTCGTGATTTCAAATGTTCGCGATTTAAAAAAAATCTGATAGAACTACTTTCTGTTGTTTTTCCGCCGCTGTTTAAGTTCGTGAACATAAATTTTCGCGAACGTACCGATTTCGAGAATCTAGCGAAAGTTTTAATCCCTCGCGAATGTTTCTGATTTTACAACACGGTACATAGTTAGTGTAACTACATGCATATTGTAAAACACGTACACATCAAATCGAGATATTTGATGAAAAAGTGTGTAATAATAAAAAACTAACACATAAACAATACCTGTAGAGATAGATGAGTGATGTCACAGTTGGGCTGTAATAAATATATAGTCCAGTCAGGATAAAAATCAAGTGACGCAGCGGTCGAGCCCACTATAACGGTGTAAATCCAATTATAAAGGCTTATACTGTACAAACAACAATAATTTCCATGCTAAACTAACATACTAAACTTCGCTCTACCTGTTTAGACAATGGTTGTGATTTTTTGCGTACACATAAACTGCAACGTCACTGTCACAATATCCTAACTGGACTATACAGTACAACATTTTGCATTTTGTTTTCAGAATTATGTCCGTGACTGGTGCGTTTTTAAAGGTGCTGTCTCACAGATTGGACTAAACTTTTAGTGTATTGTGATCTTCCAACCTAACCAAGTATTGATGTAATAGAAAGTCACTGGTGGTTGCTTTATGAACGATTTGGTGCAAATAAGCAGTTTTAACCACTCTCAATATCGCCCACTGAGTATTTTTGTCTTGAAAAAAGCGCTAAGTTTCCTTCCAACATGCTTTGTGAATAATGTAATTTACACGTGATCGAACTGTAACATCAACAAACTACAACGTAAACAACAGTGAGGTATTTGGTTCGATTTTCGATCAAATGCGAATAAATTTCAGGCAATTTAAGTAACAGTAGTGTTAATTATATAGGGTATTAATACCCTATAGAATTTTTGATGTAAAAATACTAAATAACTACCAAATGCCGAAGTTTCTCAAGTTGTTTTAGATGTCAGCCAACAGTATAACAAAATTACGCGAATATTTGACAGTTTTATGTATATTTTGCTATACACCAATATGTGAGGCAGTCCCTTAAGTACGTTATATAAACTAGATACCGATCTTTACATTGGCGATCTTATGTTTTTAAATAAAATAAAATCAGTATTGATAAATGGAATTATTTGTATTGAAGTATTGTAATGTAGATTTATAACTATTAAAATTAATATAATCACATGGTAGCTGCACACAACAGAACACAGTGTGAAGCTACCATGTGTTATATGTCGTAATTTTTGGCTAAGAACGCAAGTAGATTTTTGTCAACAAAAAGTTCGAAAAAAACATAAGTAGATTCTATTTTATTCTTCGACCGATTTTAACAAAACTTCCTAGAAGCTCATGCCGAAAATGAGTGCTACCCATGTCACCTAATGTTTTTGTGCAAGAGCTTACAGCTTTTGCCCGAAACCAAATAAACTGTTATTCACGCATTTGGGCTCGTTTCGGACAAAAACAGTAGCATTTTGATGAAAAATGTTAACTTGCGTGCATCGTACTTATTTTCTGCTTCAGTGTCGAGGCTATGTATAAATATAGTACATGTATTACAATCGGTCGAAGAATAAAATACTTACGGTTATTTTTTTACTTTTTGTTGACAAATTCTACTTGCGTTCTTAGCCAAAAAATACGTCTAAGAATATTTGTATAACCACTCATATAAAGATCAAATTGAGAAAAAATGGATACGCATGGATAGTATATATCTATTGTATTTGAAAAATGAACTTACTTGCGTCCTTAGCCAAAAAATACGTCTAAGAATATTTGTATAACCACTCATGCAAAGATCATGATATTGAAAAAAATATACGCATGGATAGTATTCATCTATTGTTTTGAAAATCAACTTTATTTTTTATGTTTCTAAAATGAAACTTATCTTTATCATATTAGCAGCAATAGTCTGTATTAACTTTACGTCGTCTGATATTGTATTGTACAAGCGAGCGGCATCCAACAACTGCCGAAACTATAATGAAAATGCGCATTAAATATTTGTTTTTCTACGTATCTGATATGCAATTGAAAGCTAGCCTAAATTCACCGGAAGGCTTCAAATCGATTTACTAGTATAAAAAGAAAATTCAAAATGCAACAACTATTGGAGCTAGCTAGATATATGTTTGACACACAATTTGTAAAATATATACTGATATGTATGTAATCATAAAGTATAGAAAAAACATAACTTACCTATTATTGAATATAATATCACGATAACAACTGCAACCAATAAGGCAATTCCTATTGAAAGAAACGACACGTTCAGCACTTTTTTTAACACTTTGTAGTCCTGTGGGTTTGAGCTTGCTAGAATTTCCTCAGCGTTCGGATTCCCTTTCATCCGATTATCCTGTAGACACTTATAAAATCTTTTTAGAATTGATGGTTTTTTCTTCACATGATGCTGTGTATCATCTGTGTCAGTGACAACAATATCAATTCCCGCCGAATCCATGATATCGTCTGCTTGGTGTAAGCTATTTCCTGGATTTAATTTAGCATCCGATGCGAACGCAGCGGAACCTGTTGTTCTATTAATAGAAATATTGGAGTTCTGTTGCAAACTTGTTGGTCGCGCGACATTACCCGCCCCTCTAGAGGAATGGGAAGCGTTTGTTTGACCCTTGACCGGAAGTTGGGTTGGTGAGCGTTTCTTTTCCGGAATTATGATACGATTTTGATAGTACATCGCACTTCGAAGTATACTTGTAGTCGGGGGCCGGCCTGTATCATGGCCGGCTGTTTTAGCGCTGTGTTTGGATGACTTATCGCCATTGCTGGAGTCCATGTTTTATACCGCTAAGAAGAATTCTTAACAGACGACCTCTGGTTCGAATCTGAACACATTAGCCCAGAGCCTGCAAAAGAGTTAATGCGATTATTTGAATAAAAAGGAAAATTGTATTTATTACAAGAACTACTATAATCTTACCAATTTTTGTACATTTTTTTGTTATTATATAAAGTTCTTATCTGCCTTTGTTACGTCGGGATTTTGTAGCATTTTTTGTGAAACTTCTGCCCCTAATGGTGTATATAAGTTAATCTGGACTTAGCATCTACTAGGATGTTTTAATACGACCCCTGAACAGTGTGTTTGTGTTGTCTGTATTGCACGGAGAATTTGATCTGATCCTGACCTTAATGCATGAATATATTACAAGGTTCTTGCGTTGAATATATAAATTTCCGCGAGAAAATCGTGCACTATTGTTCGTTTGGATTTTTTGTCGGTGTTACACATCAAGCGTCTTCGTGATACTTCCTGCTTATGAAAATATACATCCCGAATTATAAATATAAACGATATATCAGCTGTTGAATTATACTAACAAAAGGTCGAGAGTCGTGTCATGTGATTTCAGCCGATATGACCGTACTTAAAACGTCCAATGGTTCGCATTTGCCAGTCAATGAACTTCAGGAATAAAATGTCGAGAGTGATTAGCATAACGGTTTGAAAAACTTGTTTCACAATCAACCTGAAATAAATTACATGTACATGCAGAATGAATTAATACACATGGGAACTTTCCTTTGTTATGGATCGACGGGTAGTGTGTTACACATACATATTTAATTATCTTGTAACTTTATATTGTTATACAAATATGAGCAAACAATGTCGTCATCATAAAACAAAGAATAAAAGAGAATGTTTAATTCAGTGAACTAAAGGTTAATATTGTGTTTCGATTGATAGATCTGAAAGCACGTTTTGAAACATACGAGAACAGTATTTGATTGGTGGGTGCTTTCAACTGTGTGTTTTTACTGTGTGCTTTACGTTCCTTTCGCAATCATTAAATATTTATAAAATATTATTATTCCCAGACGGTCTAACTGTTTATGACATCTATTATTGTAGAATTATATATGAACACAATCGTCTAAAAATCAATGGTGTGTTATTTAAGCATTCAGTAAACGTATTTATGCTTCAGAAAATCCAAGCAATTTGTTTGTCTGCTACATTGTTGTACATGTATACGTATGAGGCCGACACAAGACCTGTTTGTAAAGCACGTATGCCCCCCATGGAAGCCTAATAGTAAAAAATGGAGAAGGTCACGGTGACCTTGACATTTGACCTCAAAATCAATAGGGGTCATCTGTCTGAAGATTCTAGGTCAAAGCGTTCTTGAGTCATTGAACGAAAATTATTTGAAATGTGAGCAATTGTAAAAGTCACAGTGACCTTGACCTTTGACTTGGGCGAAAATACATATGGTTGACGAGGTTACTCTGTAGGGCAAGAGTTGAGTGGTGCAGCGGTCGAGTCCACTACTGCGGTGTGAAACCAATTATAAAGGCTTATACAGACATCTATAATTCCCATACAAAACTAAAATACTATATTCGCTCTACATGTTCAGGCAATGGTTGTAATCTTTTGTGTACACATAAACGAAAACATCACTCTCACAATACCCTAACTGGACAGTAGAACCACACAATTAATTTGTTTTGTCCTTAATAGAAACACAAAAACGTGATTAGAATAAATACTTTTACAGGAATCTATCGGAAACTTGTAACCTGTCCGGGCGTGATTGATGTGAATAGTTTTTTTTCCTTTGTCTCTAGACACAATGCTTTTTTTCAAAATATTTTCTGGATGCCTTTTTCATTTTGTTCCTGTGATGCACTTATAATCAGTGATAACCTTATATTCAGGGAGCGCATGCTTTTTATAATGATATTGTAAATTGTGTTTTAACATGTTGATGTGTGACATTACACCACTAAAAATGACAATACAGTACAAGACTTGTAATCAAACACCACTAAAAGTGTCAGTACCGTACACGACTTGTGACCACACACCACTAACAGTGACAATACCGTACACGACCTGTGACCATACACCACTAAAATGTCAGTAACGTGCACGACTTGTGACCACACACCACTAAAAGTGACAATACCGTACACGACCTGTGACCATACACCACTAAAATATCAGTACCGTACACGACTTGTGACCATACACCACTAAAAATATCAGTACCGTACACGACCTGTGACCATACACCACTAAAATGAATAAAACATATAACTAGCTACACTGCTTTTCGTGAAAATACATGACATGAAATTATGATTATTCCGTCGAGAGGTTGCGAATAATAATTTGTACGTCTCCGTGTAGACAACTGTATGGACATTCATGTATGCGTAGTTAATTGCCTGTGTCAGCCTAGAATATACATGTACTTGTTGGAGTTTGTGCATTTCTCCATACATCTATTCGCCGTAGGCTTGTATAACTCTAAATTTTATCGCCCATGGACTTATTGAGTTTGATTGACACTCACTCCGATTCACAAGACCATACTTCAACTGTCACCTGGTCTGATATGCAACCTCCCTTGGTCACGTGGTTTATATACGCAACCACCCTGTGTCACGTGGTTTAGATACGCAACCTCCCTGTGTCACGTGGTTTAGATACGCAACCTCCCTCGGTCACGTGGTTTAGATACGCAACCTCCCTGTGTCACGTGTTTTAGATACGCAACCTTCCTCGGTCAAGAGGTTAGATACATGTAAGCAGCATTCCTGTGTCATGTGGTTTAGATACGCAACCTCCCTCGGTCAAGAGGTTAAGATACGCAACCTCCCTCGGTCTCGTGGTTTAGATACGCAACCTCCCTCGGTCACGGTTAAGATACGCAACATCCTTGCGTCACGTGGTTTAGATACGCAACCTCCCTCGGTCACGGTTAAGATACGCAACCTCCTTGTGTCAAGTGGTTTAGATACGCAACCTCCCTCGGTCACGGTTAAGATACGCAACATCCTTGTGTCAAGTGGTTTAGATACGCAACCTCCCTATTACATCAAAACATATAACGTACTCTTATGTAGTTTGAAGTGAACATGTCACATGGCTTCCTGGTTCGCGTAATAATAAGTCTATATACGTGCTAAGTACTAAGTATATCATATTGAATCGTTAGCTCAGTCTGCAAATTATCTAGTTCTAGACAATATTGCTGATAATCACTATATCCTCGGTATATAAATAGACACGTATTGGACCCCTAACCGCGAATAGTTCATTAAAAAGACGCATATAGGACCTTTATTGTTATATGTAATTATTTAATTGCTCCTAGACGACGGTACTAATATTATTTTTACTGATACCGTTGTATAATTGAATTGACCATACAACAGATAATCATAGACTGATGACTGTCATACATAATATGTATATTTACAGTAACACCTTAATCATAGGAACATTACTTTTTTCAGTTTATCCTAATTTATTTTAGGTCGATTGTGATTTTTTCGACTTTTATTAATTATTCTCGACCAGGGTTGGCAAAGTATTGACCGCCCGGTTTTCCCACGCGGGAAAAGCCGGGTTTTCCCGGACTGGTCAATACTTCCTAAAATTGGCTAAGTGGGCAATACCGGGCAATACGAAATATATTGTTTAAGAAATAAAAATCTGTTCGCGTTTATTGTCGGTGAATAAAACACGGGCAGGAGTTCGGATGCGGAAAAATTAAATCACGAGTGCGTATTTGAGCAAACAAGGAACAATCTCTGGGTTATGTTGCTGTAACATATCTTGTGAACTGGTTATAAGGTGTGGATCCAATTTCTGTCCTTTGTATATGTTTCAGTTTTGAGCTCAAAACTATTTTGCATCCTTTGCACTTTGTAATCTTTTACCCCCCTTCTTCGATTATATCGTAAACATTCCATATTGGATTCTAAGGCTTTATGTTTACTTTTTAACAAACAAGGACAAAGTTCTATTTTATTTAGTAAAAACAAGAAAAAAGGAATTCCATATAGATTCTGATTGTGCAAATCTCAATTAAATTTTTAGTCAGTCAATTGTTTGTGTTTTTAATACTAAACGATTTAACATTGTATTGTCCTTTAAAAAATCATATTCTTAATTCCATAAAGCAATAAGTCTATAAACAAGCGCTTAATAGTAGCACCTAACGTATCTTGACATTCAATTACTATGAAAAATGAGCTTTAAAGAAAGTTTCAGACGGAATTTATTTTTTCAGCATTCTTTAGACCATTTGCAACTTTGGTTGATATTAAATAGTTCGTAAATAATTGATGCGGATGAGATTTACACCAGTTACTTTAATAATGTGGCCGAAAACCGTAAATGAACATGAAAACTGTGCTTCCTATTTGTTTTACTTCTGGGGATGGTCCCATAATAACTATGGTCATAATTTAAGGTTTAACCGTACGTGTTGTCGAAATACACTGGTCAATAACATGAACGAAAGACATTCGGTAGTCAATGAAATAATCGTCATTTCGTTGGACATATGAGAAATTTGGATATCAAATTATTACCACTGCCAACAACTTTTTTATAGTCAGTATTTGGGAATGATTAGGACGTTTATTCCTCAATAAACAAACGATAAGTATTCCGCATAATGTATCATGTTTCAGCCAGACATGGTCTGTGCTTTGTCGATTCGTCTCGGTTTTATATTGTCCCCGAGCGATATTAAAAATCAACATGTGTCAGAAGCAGTTAGCCGACCATCAATATATCGTAATACCTCTCCAGAAAATCAGGAAACTATCAGAGAACCTAAATCCCTTAAACGTCATCTGAATTACGACTTTTTTCAAGACTTTTCCTCTATGTTTGATCATCAAGTTAAAAGCGTCGCCATTAATCATACCACGTGATCGATGAAGTCACTTCCGGTTGCCAAGAAAAGATTAAATAAATCGTTGTGTTTATTTCAGCCGCGGGAATGATAAATAGCCCAATAATAAGGTCATAGATAAAGAATAGAAACACGAGGATTTTATTTTTATCATTTGACCGCGAGGGCGTAGCTTAAATGAGATATCGGAGTGTGGAATCTATATCTTATTTGTTTCTTAAAACAACTGAGATCATTGTGGGTGTGGTAATAAATGAGGCACATATTGCACACCTCTTTGATGCATTAAGGTAGTTATTGCAATCTGTCACTAAATAATTATGTTGCAAAAGTTATATGGAGAGCCGTGCGCGACGCATACAATCTGGAGAACAACATGCAGATTTCTTGGTATATATTGTTCAATCATTTATGCAAGACAAGGCACCAGTTGCAATTTTCTCGTGAAAGAGTTACGGAGTTTCCTAAATAATGAATGAGCAAAATTCATGTTGTTTTTGCTTTGAATTTTCTCAAAAAAACAGACAATATCTGAATCGATTTTAAGTGATACAAAGTGGGCCATAGATCTAATTATATTTGAATGCAAATTGCAATTGTTGACGTGCCACTTTAAAAGAACTGTAAAAGAGAAATTACTTAATTTGATACGTATGTGGAATGCTTTATCCCCATGGTTTAATTCTTAAACTTGACTGTGTGCTTAAAGCAGTCTGCAAAAACGTACATATAATAGTAAAACCTAGAGCCATTACACTAAAAGAGCATAATACTGAATTGGATGACGGCCATCTTAGACGCCATCATGGATATTAATGCCCGCATAAAAAATTTGCAATATATGCCGACAGTCTGGTAATTTCCAGACTGATCCGTATATTTTGATATATAAATCTTGCTGTTACTTTTTGTGACCACCTTACTTCTTAAATAAGCAATGTCAAATTTGCTTATCACGCACATGCATTATAAATTTTTAATAAATAAGAGGACCCATAGGGCCCTTGGTCGCTCACCTGTGCACATTGATCCAGTAGAACCATATTTAAGTTTTTCTTATCGTTTGCCATGACAATCAGAGTTCTGCATTGATTATAATTATTTTAGCTATTTTTAGAAAGGATAACACAAGGAACTTTGTTACCAATTTGACATAAAATATCAGTACTTTTAGAAGAAGATTTTAAAAGATTTTACTGTAAATATATAGGGAAAACAGGGCCCCACCCACTGGCGGCCATGGTTTTTGACGAATCACGATAAAAATGTCAAATTTGTAAGAGGGTCACCAAACAACTATTTCTGTAAAATTATTTGAAATCGGACCAGCGGTTGATCTTTTACGATTTTTTAAAAAGATTTTCCATAGGTTATAATTGTTTTGTCTATTTTAAGAAAGAAGCACCCAAGGAACAATTTAATCGATTTATAGTGAAATCCAACCAGTACTTTCAGGAGAAGATTCTTCAAGAGTTTCCTGTAGGAATATAGGTAAAACAGCGCCCCACCCACTGACCGTAATGTTTTTTGACGAATCACGACAACAATCTCAATTCCGTAAGAGGGCCACCCAACAACTAGTTCTGTTAAATTATTTTGAAATCTGGTCTATGGCTAATTGTTTATGATTTTTTAAAGATTTTTTATCGGTTGCCATGGCAACCAGGGTTCTGCATGGATTATAATTATTTTAGCTATTTTCGGAAAGGAGCACCCAAGGAACAATTTTACTAATTTATAATGAAATCCAACCAGTATTGTTAGAGGAGAAGATTTTTAAAGATTTTTAGTATAGATACAGCATCCCAACCACTGGCGGCCATTTTTTTGAAGAATCACGATCAAATTGTCAAATTTGTAAGGAAGCCCGGTACGCGTGACTCAACAACTATTTCTGTAAAATTATTTTAAAATCTGGCTGCGGTTGATTTTTATGATTTTTTAAAAGATTTACCTATTGGTTGCCATGGCAAACCAGAGTTATTTATAGAATACAATTCCTTTAGCATTTTTTAGAAAGGACCACCCAAGGAACATTCCTGTGAAGTTTCGTTGAAATTGGTCCAGTTGTTTAGTTGGAAAAGTCGTTGGAATGAATTGTTGACGTTCGGACGAACGGACTGACGACGAACGACGAACGAAGAGAAATCACAATAGCTCACCTTGTCACTATGTTACAGGTGAGCTAAAAATGTACAATTTTATAAAGTTGTTCTAAAATGAAATCATGACAAATAACGGTACATGTATATTCATTAATATGTAAACATGATGAGTTATACTAACAAATCGGAGAGGAAAGGCAGTCAACACTCAACAGGAATAGCAATGTACGAAAGGCATAAAAAGGAACACACAGAAATAAAAATCACCATAAGCCATTTCGAGGAATATGTACAGTATATAAGTTGCGAAATTTGTCTAATCTATAGCACCACAGTAATCTTAGAAATGTTACTACACTATAACCTAACCATACTACTCGAATTATATCAATAAGAGATTTTATTGATTACGTTATTAACAAACTAAACTACATTCTAACGACAGAAGCAGTTTTACCTATACGAGTACGGCATAGAGGAAACCAAGGTGTACTTGAATAACCGTTAAAACACAGCTACGGCTAATAACTTAATAGCGTTCCGAGGAAGAAAATAATGTAGCGGTTACTACCGGTTGACTGTTGTCAAATGTTGAATATTGACTTAGTATGTTAGAATCGAAATAATGAATAAGTACCTTTGCTTTATCTAATGAAGCACGATCACCTGTTCGAATGCGTACATTAAATCTTGACAATATCTACACATCCGAACTCGTGACCGCGTTTTATTCTACGATAAAACACAGGTACATATTCATTATTTCTTAAGTAAACTAAGAATGCTGTAGAGTGACACGTAGATACATAGCTTCCAAGTACAGTTTTGTTTTATTTCACTTAAACATAAATCACTGCGTAAAATCAAATTTCCAAGTGTCAGTTTGACGGTTCCGTAGTAATGTTACTACTCTTACACGACCTTCGCCATTGCCTATCCTATTAGCTATGATTAATGAGACCATCTTTTCTCTCGTGAAATTGCTCCTTCTAAGGACAATTTGTGACAATAATGATCAAAAAGAGATAGAATTTGGTGACACTATGTGTTTAATGTGTCTGTTCACAACGCTCCAAAGATTTCAAATTAGTGTCAGGTTACGGTAATGATCGGGGAGGTTGGTTTTATTTGCTCCTAAGTTTGTGTATTAGATGATGGGGCTATTGACGCTGTTCTAAACGCTCTGTAGGTTAGAAAACATAAAAAAATGGGTTCTTTGATTCAATGTAAAGATACAATAGTCAGCACCAAATTACAACATGTTTTAGTCTATGGCCACCAGAAACACATAACGCGGGTTGCCTCCAAGACTATAGTGTATCCTTCTTAAATAATAAGCAGTTACGACAGTATGTAAAAATAAGTACCATGATAAAGTATCCGTGAGCTTCTTAAAAATCCGATAAAAAAGGGGGAGGGTCATGTATCATCTTAGTAGTAGTTTGTCCATTAAACATGGTATACCCATTTTTACACTTGCGGACTGTTTCAGGGCGGGTTTTCCCCTACTTTACTTTCACTATGGTGTCAAGATCATAATGGCAAATTAGTACAGAGACAACAGTTTTACTACATCACATACATGTTTAAAATGTATTTAAACTCAACTTCATCATTACTGGACACATTTGTCGAAGAATATCCCCATTTACAGGCAAACCAACGTTTTTTATGACAACTTGAGTAACACCATTTTAAAATACGGTGTAATCTGAGATAATCAATTCCATAAAACAAATAATGTATGATGGATCTTTAGAAAAAATAAAAATAAAGAAAAAAAAATAATGTACAAGCTAATATATATTTAATACAGTTTTTTTATCATTTTTTAAGTTGAAGGGATTGTCAAAATAATTAATTCCCGCCTCCCCTGTGATGTTTTGCATAGATGGTTTTCTGGTATGTTCAATACACCACTGAAGTGTGCGTCTGTTATTTGGCTGGGTGTTTTGTATCTTGTATAGCTGTTCTAAATATTATCGGACAACGCGTGACAAAGACACTATATGCCGCTTCGCTGCAATTATTTCATTATTTGGTCAATTTATTGGAATGTTGGTGTAATTTAATATTATACTATTAGAGATACACATAAATAATAAATGTAGAAAGTAATAGGAATGTTGCTATGTTTGTATTAATCAGAATACGTAACTATCAATCATAAAAGCTCGACCATTTTCGTTTGTCTCCGGTAAAGTATATTGCAATGCATAAAAGCCGAGGTGATCAGAATGACGTAAGCATGTTATTGCCTGCGGCATTGAAACATTAACACAGTCTGGTACTGGTTTGAATACTAACAGTCAAATTTGAACCGAGATACCACTGAGTCTAACATAGACGCTGCATTCGAAATATATCGCACATTACGGTTCAAGGAGAGTTTACAACGGGAACTTTCCATTTTATTTAAAAGTACGTTAGCTGCGATTGTATTCACTTTCTAGTGGTTCCACTCCTTATTTTTACCTTTTGATTAATGTACGTCGTTGCCAAGAACACTTATTGAATGAAAATGCACTGAAGCGACTTCTTCAACGTAGAATCAAATTAGTTATATTAGTGGACAAATGAAAGTCAAACATAGTCCATAGACATAAATCTGATTGGTTGAAATCTAGCTGATGAGAGAGTAGAGTTGCCTACGTTTTAAAATAATAACCAGAATTTCTACGTTTTGATTAATCACCCAACAGCTGAAACTGGATAAATTAGCTTTTTAATAGCTTAAAGTAGTTTATTGAATTTTATGTTACCGAAACAAGGTAGTTCTGCCTCTAGACAGCCAGGACTTGGGCGTTCGGTGGTGCAGTTCAATGTCTCGTTTAGTTATGTGTTTGGTATTGTGCCGTGTAATTGTAGTTTGTCGTGTTTTGATGTTTTTTTTGTACTCGGCTGTTTAAGTTGATTTTTGCCTTCCCACTTGCGATTATCTTATTTCATGCCGAGCCGGGCATTGTCTATATTTTCCAGTTAGCTTTCTGCTGAAAATGGCAAGCATATGAGTGCCTCTACCCATATTTAAACCCAGGTCACCAGATAAGACGACATACACTCTAACCACTGAGCTACGGAGGCACACTAAGTCATATTTGGGGTAAGCCATATTCGGCATTACACAGTTAGATAAGAAAGCACACTACCAGTATAAACGCTATACTGTACAATAGACTAAGCCTGACATAGTTAATTAATCTGATTTGTATCTATAACAACAAATACTGTCGACAAATTACTTGGGGACTGAATTAAGGAATGATTTTAACTCCACCTGTTTCTAAAATCTCTTTTGAAAGAGACGAAAAATATTTTTATAACCAAATAATATACTATATTATTAGGTTGAAGACAACATGTTTTTTTTCGACTGCGGTGGCGTTGCTTAATTAATCTGATTTGTATACCCATTCCAACAAACTATCATCGACAAATTTCTTGGGGACTGATTTAAGGAATGGTTATAACCCCTCATTTTTCTTAAATCTCTTTTGCCAGAGTAAAAAGAAACACTAGATTTATAACCAAATAATTATATTTAGTTTCTACAATAATAACACCTTAATGTATTTACTCGTTGCCAAGAAACACATATATTTCCCCAATCCAAATATAATTATCGAGATGTCGACACGTTTCATGTTCATTATTAAATTCAGAGACATTAATCTAAGGAGATTCAGACGTTGAATCGATCGAATTTAAGATGCCATCATTTACAAACCGACAGAATGCAACAAATAATTACCATGAAATGTGTACGAATCACTGTTTAATCATCGCGAGTGTATAATCTTGTAATTATCTTTTTAAAAATATATAATCTGATACGTTCACAACAATGGGGTTTTCATCGGCTATAAATCAAAACAATGTATAATAAAGGCTTATGGAAACCATCAGCTATTTTCAATTCAGTGGCGGATCTGCTATAACGTTGGTGTCATTGATGACGTTGCCCAGACGCCGTGAGCGTTATCCCTTTGCTTTCTTCTTACGCCTTTTCAGGCGCCTTTAAATGATTATATTAACCAAAGTCATACAAGAAGCACCCTTTAATTGCAAATACAATATAGCTTCAAATTCCCAACTGCCCCAAATATTATAAGAGTACAGTGTATGCTAAAAAATAAAAAGTACCATCCACCTTACAAAAGTAGTGCGATCCCTCTCTGTGATATATATGCTTCTGCTTTTCTAAAGTCGATACATGTATAACACATTCTAGCATAACAGCGTTAGCCGTCAGAAGCTTTGAAAGCAACAACTACAGTAATGTTCAATATTACTGCTATATATGTTTTAGAATCAGACATTTGGCCGTGAGGGTGATTCGGTGGTGTTATATGGTATGTGAAAGATGGCAATCAAAGTTCCGGGGAATAACTTCATGCATCACGATTAAAATTCGCTTAAAATTGGGCACCATTTCTGAATCTAATCAATTTGTTTATGCGTTATTTGTACAGAATTACCGATCGGAAATACTCGGCAATTTACAGATTGTACTCGGAGAACTAGCTGACGTCGGTTACACTCTTATTATTATCACCGGATTTTTATACGAAAAACAACGACGAGTAAGAGAAAACTGAGCATATTTATTGAATTGAGTTACTTTAAGGCCCTAGTACGTGCATTACAAAGAACATTTTTATAAACAGTCCGTTCATGCAATTCTGCAAATTGTTTACAAAGATTGCAATATCATAACGTCGTGTTCTTATTGGTTTAGAACTATTGATGGGAAAATGGCAGAAAAAACAAATACAAATGTACCTTATTCACTAAGCCACATAATATCTAGTATCAAACTAAGCCATTAATAAGAGACATTATAATGTAATTGGCAACTTGTAATGAATTTGTACACAGAAAATCAGTCGCGACAGGTCATACTTTCGTAAAATGTGATTTTTCGATTTTTCTCCACATATGTAGAAGTTGTTGATTCTTTGTGGAAGCGTAAAATAGCACTGGTCAGAATATATGGCCGGGGAACTGGTAATGTGAATCTACCGCCGTATTAACTGAAATATTGTTGGGGACACGGAGTTGAACTCGGATAATCAAACGGACAGCTATAAGAACATTACAGTGTATGCGATCCTAAAGCCTGGTATTCTTACTAGTCTGATCCTAAAGGCAATGAACATCATAGCCACGATAGCTTAGAGTGTCGAGCGTCCACGTGGAATACTTAGTACTGGGTTCTCTGCCAGGTTGCATCATACAACAGACGAAAAAAATATAATGGCACCAATAATCTTTATTACGCTTGAGTATTAAAAGGAAATGTGTCTCTCTCATACACTCGACGAGATGAACACCATCTTGAATGAGGTGTCGAGAGTGATACATAATGTGTAACCACGTGTTTGTCATTTGACCTTATATTAATTTAAATAAGTAAAAACAAAAAAATGAAATACATAAAGGTTTTGGTTGTACAAATCTTCATTTAATTTTAATTTATTAGTCCATCCACTGTGTTTTATTACTAAACGATTCAACATTGTCTTGTCCTTTAGAAATTCTAATTCTAAAGTCCGTACAGCAATAAGTATATGCACAAGCGCGTAATAATAGCAACCTAACGTATCTTGGCATTCAATTGCTATGAAAAATGAGCTTCTAAGAAAGTTTTTTGTCGGAATTTATCTTTTCAGCATACTTTAGACGATTTGTAACTTTGGTTCATAAATAGTTCGTAAATAATTGATGCGGATCAGATATACATCTATAATATCGTAGCTAAAACCGGAAATGAACATGAAAACTGTGCTTTTTAATTGGTTTAATTCTGACGATGGTTTTATAGTTAGTATGGTCAAAATATAAGGTTTAACCGTACGTGTGTTTTGAATACATTTGTCAATAACATGAACGAAAAAACACTCTGTAGTCGATGAAATAATTGCCATTTCTTTGGACATTTTAGAAATTTGCGTACTAAATTATTTCCAATGCGTACAACATAGATATTTTACGGCCAGTATTTTGGAGGAGGGAATGAGCCTTTTATTCCCCAATAAACAAACGATAAGTATTCCGAATAATGTCTTATGTTTCAGCTAGACATGGTCTGTGCTTTGTCGATTCATCATGGTTTTATACTGCCCCCGAGCGATATTAAAAATCAACATGTGTCAGAAACAGTTAGCCGACATTCAATATATCGTAATACCTCTCCAGAAAATCAGAAAACTATCATAGAAACTATTTCTCTTAAACGACATGTGTATTACGACTTTTTCCCAAACTTTTTTTCTATGTTTGATCATCAAGTTAAAAGCGTCCCTATTAATCACACCACGTGATCGATGAAGTCACTTCCGGTTGTCAAGAAAAGAATGAAATAAAAAATAAAAAATCGTGGTGATTATTTCAGCAGCATTCAGGAATGATAAATAACCCAATAATTGGGTTATAGATAAAGAATAGAAACACGAGGATTTTATGTTTATTATTTGACCGCGAGGGCGTAGCTTAAATGATGTATCCGAGAGTCGATTTGTTTCTTATTTCAACTGAGGGCGTGTTGGGTGTGTGGTAATAAAAGAGTCACATTAAGTGCAATATTGCAATTATTGCACACTTTTTCAGTGCATTAAGGTAGTTATTGCAATCTGTCACATCGTAAATATGTTGCAAAAGTTATATAGGTGAGGGTTTATATACGATTGTTGTTATATGGAGAGCCGTGTGCGACGCATACAATCTAGAGATTTGAACAACATGCCGATTTCTTGGTGTATATTTTTCAATTATTTATGCAAGACTCGTCACCAGTTGAAATTGTCTCGTAATAGAATTACAGTGGTTTCCTAAATAATGAATGAGCAAAATTCATGTTGTTTTTGCTTTGAATTCTGAGACACAAACAATATCCGAATCGATTTTTGCGCGGGAAAACACACTTTAAGTGATACAATGTGGGTCATAGATCTAATTATATTTGAAAGCAAACTGCAATTGTTGACGTGCAACTTTAAAAAACAGTGAAAAGAGAAATTACTTGATTTGACACGTACGTGGAATGCTTTATCACCATGGTTTGATTCTTAAACTTGACTGTGTGCTTAAAGTAGTCTGCAAAAACGTACATATAATAGTAAAACCGAGAGCCATTACACTGAAAGAGCATAATACTGAATTGGATGACGGCCATCTTGGACACCATTTTGGGTTTTAAGTACTGGTAATCCGACAGTCTGGTAATTTGCTTCTGCTACTGTTCCATACAATTTGATATATAAATCTTGCTGTTACTTATTGTGTTCACCTTACTTCTTAAATAAGCCACCACATTTGTAAAAGGCAATCTGGTGCTCTAATATCAGGATGCAATGTCAAATTTGCTTATCACGCACATGCGTAATAAAGTTTTAATAAAAATATGTACAATTTCTATAAAGTTGTTCTTAAATGAATAACGGTACATGTATATTCATCAATATGTAAACATGATGAGCTGTAATAACAAATCGGACAGTAAAGGCAGTCAGCACTCATCAGGAATAGCAATGCACGAAAGGCACAACAGGGAACACACAGAAATAAAAATCACAGACCGCATGTCCACGTCCCAAAGTATGCTTACTTAAAAAAGGAAACCATTTCTAAGAATACAGTACATAAGTTGCAAAATTTGTCTTATTTATAGCACAGCCATCTCAGAAGTGTTACTACAATGTACTACTATAACCTAACCCTACTACTCGAATTATATCATTAAGTGATTTTATTGATTACGTTATTAACAAACTAAACTACATTCTAACGACAGAAGCAGTTTTACCTATACGAGTACGGCATAGAGGAAACCAAGGTATACATAAATTACCGTTAAAACACAGCTACGGCTAATAACTTAATAGGGTTCCGAGAAAGATAATAATATAGCGGTTACTACCGGTTGACTGTTGTCAAATGTTGAAAATTGACTAAGTATGTTAGAATCGAAATAACGAATTAGTACCTTTGCTTTATCTAATGAAGCACGATCACCTGTTCAAATGCGTGCATTAAAGTTTGACAATATCTACTTATCCGAACTCGTGACCGCGTTTTATTCTACGATAAGGCACAGGTACATATTCATTATATAGAGGATCTTGCATGAGTGCTCATTACATACGAATTTTATTAAACGAGTGGACAAAATGGTATAAAGCCGAGTGTCATATTCTTTTTGTCGACGAGTAAAGTCATGTTATGCCCCCACCATAAAGACGGTCACATAGATTTGTAACAGCTGACACTGGAAAAATTAGCTTTTTAATAGCTTAAAGTAGTTTATTTAGTTTTATGTTACCGAAACCAGGTAGTTCTGCTTCTAGACAGCCAGGACTTGTGCGTTCGATGGTGCAGTTCAATGTCTCGTTTAGTTATGTGTTTGATATTGTGCCGTGTAATTGTAGTTTGTCGTGTTTTGATGTTTTTTTTTGTACTCGGCTGTTTAAATTGATTTCTGCCTTCCCACTTGCGATTATCTTATTTTATGCCGAGCCGGGCATTGTCTATATTTTCCAGTTAACTCTCTGCTGAAATATGGCAGGCATATGAGTGCCCCTACCCATATTTAAACACAGTTCTTATTCCAAAATGTGTTGCAAGACAGCCGCCATCAATATTAAAACATTCAGTTTGAATTGCTGTTTTGTACGATAAAATTTTACAAAGTAATACAAACAACCTTTTAAATATCATTAACATGTTTGGTACCGTTAAACAAAAGAAGCCATTTGCAATTTCAAATACTATAAGCATATGTTTACAAAAATAAAAGTTACTTCCAACTTAAGCTTTGTGCCAATGGTTTAATTGTTGCACCCTAACTCTCTCTGGTATAAATTTCTGCTTCTCTAAAGTCGATACATGTATAACACACACTAGTGAGCTTATATAAAAGTGTTAGCCGTCAGATGTTTTGAAAGCAACAACTACAGTAATGTTCAATATTACAGCTATATTTGTTCTAGAAACAGACATATGGCCGTGAGCTTGATTCGGTGTTGTTATATGGTGTGTGAAAGCTTGCAATCAAAGTTCAGGGAATAACTTCATGTATCACGATTAAGATTCGCTTAAATTATTTCCCATGGGGCACCACTTCTGAATCTAATCTATTTGTTAATGCGTTATTTGTACAGAATTACCGATCGGAAATACTCGGGCATTTACGTATTGTACTTGGAGCACTAGCTAACGTCGGTTATGCACTATTTATTATTTCCGGATTGTTATACGGAAAACAACTACGAGTACGAGAAAACTGAGCATATTTATTGAATCGAGTTACATTAGGGCCCTAGTATATGCATTACTAAGAACATTTTCATCAACAGTCCGTTTATGCAATTCTGCCAATTGTTTACAAAGATTGCAATATCAAAAAGCTGGGAATGGCTACGCCCACACTCTGATCTTCAGTTGCAGCCGCAAAGATTAAGATACATACAGTTCCGTGGTAATGAAGAAATGGCCATAGTTAAGCCTTATCCTGGCACATATCGAGCAGGATTATACCAAGACCCAGACAAATGTTTAGAAGACATTATGCTAGGATTAGGTGAACTGTACCCCCAATTACTGCTATTTCAAACAATGAACCCAAATATATAACAGATTGCGGTGTTCTTGTTTATGTTTTGTTCAATGTTTTGTCATGAAAATGTGAAGCACTGTATATCATGCAGCACTAGAGATGACATTTGAAAATAAACTTTTCTTTTAATCCGGCAGAGTTGTTGTCTTGTAATTATATTGGACCAGCACCAGCACACATGTGTGTTCATCTATGGTAACCTAAACAGAAGGAAAGAAAGGAATAATCAGAATTAATTTGGGCAAAGGTTTTAATTTGGTTAGGAAATGGTTGCAATTGACGTAAGAAAGTGGTTGGGAGAAGGTTGGATTTTGGTGAGATTTTAGTTGGAAAAAGGTTGGATTCAGGTTGATATTTGGTTTGAACCCGACGTTGTATGGACGTTAGAAAATGACGACACATAACGACAGAAAAGTTTGCAGAATCCAACGTTTTCCGAACGCTGGAGTCTAACGTTCATACAACGTTAATACATCGTCAATTGTTTGCTGGGATAAAGTGTAAGCCCGTGTTTGTCATTTGACCTTACATAAATTTAAATAAGTAAAAACAAAAAATTGAACTACATAATTTGTTATATGTTCTGGTTGTACAAATCGTTCTATAAATTTTAATTTATTAGTCCGTCCACTGTGTTTTAATACTAAACGATTCAACATTGTCTTGTCCGTTAGAAATCCTAATTCTAAAGTCCATACAATCGCTTAATAATAGCAACCTAAAGTATCTTGACATTCAATTGCTTTGAAAAATGAGCTTTTAAGAACGATTTAGTCGGAATTTATTTTTACAGCATTCTTTAGACCATTTGCAACTTTGGTTTAAAAATAGTTCGTTAATAATTGATGCGGATGAGATTTACAACTATAATATCTTCGCCAAAACCGGAAATGAACTTGAAAACTGTGCTTTTTACTTGGTTTAGAATATAACCTACATTATGAGCCAATGAAAACGCCGCATTTTCGCGGTTAAATGAAAATTTAATCATTAAAATTTTCTCTTAACAGACTTGACGTCTTACGTTGGCGCTAATTTCTATCGGCCAATCAGAATGCAGAATGTTATATTCTAAGTTAGTTAGAACATATTAAGTAAATTTTAATGACTAAAAAGGCCTCGCTTCGCTTCGCTCGCTCCGCCCTTTTTAATCATTAAAATTTACTTAATATGTTCTAACTATAACTTAATTCTGGCGGTGGTCTTATAGTTAGTATGATCATTATATAAGGTTTAACCGTATGTGTGTTCTGAATATACTGGTCAATAACATGAACGAAAAAACACCGTAGTCGATGAAATAATTGCCATTTCTTTGGACATTTTAGAAATTTGCGTACCAAATTATTACCATTGCGTACAACATAGATATTTTACGGCCAGTATTTGGGAGGGAATGAGACTTTTATCCCTCAATAAACAAACGATATGTATTCCGAATATAGTCTTATGGTTCAGCTAGACATGGTCTGTGCTTTGTCGATTCATCATGTTTTATACTGTCTCCGAGCGATATTAAAAATCAACATGTGTCAGATACAGTTAGCCGACCATCAATATATCGTAAAACCTTTCCAGAAAATCAGAAAACTATCGTAGAAACTATTTCTCTTAAACGCCATGTGTATTACGACTTTTTCCCAGACTTTTTTTCTATGTTTGGTCATCATGTTAAAAGCGTCGCCATTAATCATACCACATGATCGATGAAGTCACTTCCGTTTGCCAAGAAAAGAATAAAATTTAAAAAATCGTTGTGATTATTTCAGCATGCGTGAATGATAAAGAGCCCAATAATAAGGTCATAGATAAAGAATAGAAACACGAGGATTTTATTTTTATTAATTGACCGCGAGGGAGTAGCTTAAATGAGATATCCAAGTGTGGGTTCTATATCTGATTTGTTTCTTATTTCATCTTAGATCGTTGTGGGTGTGTGGTAATAAAAGAGGTGCAATATTGCAGTTATTGCACACTTTGTCAGTGCATTAAGGTAGTTAATGCAATCTGTCACATGGTAAATATGTTGCAAAAGTTATATTGAGAGTCGTACGCGACGCATACAATCTGGAGAACAACATGCAGATTTCTTGGTAAATATTTTTCCATCATTTATGCAAGACAAGGCACCAGTTACAGTAGTTTCCTAAATAATGAATGAGCAAAATTCATGTTGTTTTTGCTTTGAATTTTCTCGGAAACAACAATATCTTAATCGATATGCGGGAAAAACACATTTCAAGTGATGCAATGTGGGCGATAGAACTAATTATGTTTGAAAGCAAACTACAATTTTTGACGTATATTGGACTTTAAAAGAACAGTGTAAAGCTTTGACACGTATGTTGATTGCTTTATCTCCCTGCTTTGATTCTACAACTTGACTGTACGCTGAATCGCCTCCTTGAAAGACTAGAGATAATGCACGAAAGGCACAAAGAGGAACACACAAAAAGAAAAATCACAGACCACACGCCCAATACCAAAAGTATGCTTACCACCTGTAGGAATACAGTGAATAAGTTACGGAATTAATCTTATCTATAGAAATGTTACTACCTACTACCCGAATTATGTCATTAAGTGATTTCATCTATTATTTTATTTACAAACTAAACTATAGTAAAATAAGAAAAATCAAGGGCGGTGTGCAGGTACACAGTTTCCAAGTATATTTTATTTATTTCACTTAAACACAAATCACTACGTAAATTAAATTCCTACGTGTCAGTTTGGCGGTTCCTTGGTTATGTTATTACTCTACCACGACATTTGCCTATCCTTTTTGCTATGATTAATGAGACTATCTTGAATGTCGAGAAGTTGTTTCTTATAAGGACAATTTGTGACAATAATGACCACAAAGAGATAACATTTTGTGACACTATGTGTCTTAAATGTTGAATATGTCTGTTCAAAACGGCCCAAAGATTTCAAATGAGTGTCTGGTTGCGGTAACGCGACTGAGAACGTTAGTTTTATACGCACCTCATTTTGTGTATTTGATGTTGGCGCTCTTGACGTTGTTCATTATGCTTTGTAGCTTAAAACATCGATATAAATTACTTCTTTAGTTCATTGTATCGTAACAATAGTCAGCACTAAATTTCAACCTGGATATAGCGATAGCCACCAGGAACACATAACGGGAGTTGCCTGCAAGACTGTAGTACATTCTTTTTTAATAATAAGCAGTTACGACAGTATTTTAAAAAAAACTCTGAGTACCCTTGAGCTTCAAAATAATCCAATAAAAGTTGGAGGTTCATGTATCTTCGTAGTAATATTTTGTCCATCAAACATGGTATACCCATTTTTACACATATGCGGACTGATTCAATGCGAGTTTTCCCCTAATCTTCTTTCACTTTGGTGTCAAAGTCAGACTTGACTTGCAAGATACAAATGTATTACAGACACAACATTTTCACTACAACACAAGTGTACAATGCATTTAAATCCCATTTCATCATTCCAGGACCAACTTTTAAATGAATATTCCTATTTACAGGCTAGCTTAAGATTTTTAGGACTAAACATTGAGTAGCTCCATTTTAAAATACGGTGTTATACGAGGAAATGAGTTCAAATAAAACGAAGTATGTAGTACAGATATCTACTTAAAACAGTTTGGTATAATTTGTATAACGGTGTAGGGACATATCAAAATAATTAACGCCCGTCTTCCCTTTGATGCTTTGCATCGATGGTTTTCTTGTATGTTTAATACACCATTAAAGTGGGCGTCTGTTATTTGGCTGGGTGTTTTGTATCTAGTATAAATGTTCTAAACATTGTCGGACAATGCGTGACAAAGACACTATATGGCGCTTCGGGGCAATTAGTTCATTATTTGGTCAATATATTGGACTGTTGGTGTAATTTAATATCGTACTATTAGAGATATACATAATCCTGACACTATCTGCGGATTAATCCATATACGCATAGAGCAAACCAGGGCATGTATTTTTACTGCAATAAAACATACCTATCAAATTGGCTGTTACTATTACGCCCCGTATCACGTGACATATTTATGAATAAATGAACTTAAACTTTATAGTAAAATCTTCAACGAGTCGCGATGACAAGGCAATTGGCACGAGTATCCCGTGTAACAGCTATGACGCATCTATTTATAGAAACTTTAATATATTCTCGAAACTAAGCTTCTGATAATCAATTCATTTATATTTTTCATTTCATAAAATAGATACCCTATACTCGTGTTATTAAAATTGTTTTAATGTTTACAATGTGTTAGTTCCTTCAGAAAATTACGAAGGTCGTTTTCATTAACGAGGGAGGTAATTGTACCAGCTAATAAGCCACACAATTTCAGCGTGGAATTGTGTTCACTGTCAAATGGGTGAAAATGGGATAGTACGGGATATTATCGTATTTAGAATCGAAATAAAAACTCTTTTTATTTCTTAAATAATAAATGGAGAAAATAATAGGGATTGTACCATGTTTGTATTAATCAGAATACGTAATCATCAATCGTGAAAGCTCGGCCATTTCCGTTTGTCTCCGGTAAATATATATATCGCAATGCATAAAAGCCGAGATGATCAGAATAACGTTGAAACATTTACAAAGCCTGGTACCGGTTCGAATACTAACAGTCAAATATGGACCGAACTACCAATCTAACATAGACGCTGCATTCGGAATATATCGCACATTACGGCTTAAACTACGCACATATAGTAGATTCTATAATAAGAAATTTGCATTCAAAATTGCGTTATAGTGTTATTTATCCGAGTAATGTATTCAATGTTAAGTGGTTCCAAGCCTTGAATTATACCAATTATCGGTCGAATAACGTCATATAGTTGAACGTTTTATGAAAAGAATTATCATGTTATTCAATTAATTGCACCTTTTGTTGATTGCATAACTGGATTTGAAATGACATAATGCGTTACAACGCGTTTTCAAAGGCAACTTCATAACGCCATGGTAACGTAATAAAAATATGCACGGAGCTAATAAGATGTAACAAGTAATGTTAATTGAATTCTAGTATACGATAATAACAAATTTGTATGAGGGTCTTAAATTATCTTACAGTTTGGTTCCATGCTAAGTTCGACATTTCCCAAACGGAACATGGCGTCGTTATTGGAGTCGTCATGAATACAATTCACGTCTTATTGAAATAATTATAAACCGTTACGGTGATTTATTTCTAATTTTAAATATATTTTAGGTTAAATATAAAATGAGATAATTTTTGGCGCTGTGATTTGTTTAATGCATATTACTACGTTTCAGACTGGCCGCGTCGTAATGTCAAAGCGTGTGTTAAATAGCATCTTAACGACGTCATGGCAACGTCATTATCTAAAAACCAGCAATTTTACGTATAGGTTTAAATAGGAAAAAACTTTAAGATGAAACCTAATTTGTTTATATATTATGTCATTTGTAAAACCACTGGTTGCAATGATAAGACGTTAATACAACTTCTTCAACGTAGAATGAAATTCGTTAAGTGAGTGGACCATTGGAGGGAAAACATAAATCATGAACATAAACTGATTGGTTGAATTGTAGCTGGTGAGAGAGTAACCATGTTTGAAAATAATAATCAGAAACACAACTTGCAGATTACGTCACCGACTTATCTTGAAAATCCGACGAAATATTTGTATTATACATAACTCTATTCGAAGCAAAATAACATTATATCCAAATATGGCTCGATTATAGTAAAATCATGTTATTTCCCCACCATAGGAGCGGACATATAGATTTGTTATAGCTAAAACTTGGGCTTTCAGCGGTGAAGTTCATTTACTCGTTTAGTTATGTGTTGGCTTTGCACCGTGTAATTGAGGTACGTGATGTTTTTATGTTCTCTGTACTCGGCTATTTTATTTGAATGCTGCCTTCCCAGTCCGATTACCTATTATCTTCTTACACTAAGTCATAATCTTCGTAAACAATATTTGCATTACATTGCTAACGAAGAAAGCACGCTACGGGTGCAATGTATAAACACGCATGTTAATGCGTGGTATAAACACTATACTATACAGCAGGCATTTTGTCAATGCCTGACATAGTTACTTAATCTGATGTGTAGGCCTATTCCAAGAAACTATCATCCGCAAACTACTTGGGGACTGATTTTACGAATGATTATAACACTTGCTTTTTTAAATCTCGTTTGCCGGAGACAAAAACACTAGTTTTATAACCAAATAATTAGATTTAGTTTCTACATTAATAGCATCTTAAAGTATTTATTCGTTGCCAAGAAACAAATATATTTCCACAATCCAAATATAATTACCTAGTTGACGACACGTTTCAGGTTCATTATTAAATTTGGAGACAACATTAATCTAAGGAGATTCAGACGTAGAATCGATAGAATTTAAGATACCATCCTTTACAAACCGACAGAAAGCAACAAATAATTACAGATAAATAATTATCTTTTTTAAATATATAATCTGATATATTCACAACAACGGGGTTTTCATCAGCTACAAATCAAAACAATGTATATTAAGGCTAAAGGAAACTAAAAGCTATTTTCAATTCAGTGGCGGATCTTGTATGACGTTGATGGTGTCATTGATAACGTTGCCAAGACATCGTGAACGTTATCACTTTGATTTCTTCTTAAACCTTTTTCAGGCGCCCGTAAATGATTATACTCCAAAGTCATACAAGAAGCACCATTAAATTGCAATTGCAATATAACTACTAGAGTTCCAACGGCACCAAATATTATAAGAGTACAGTGTATGTTAAAAAATAAAAGTACCATCCACCTTACAAGAGTAAGTAAGTAAGTAACGACTTTATTTATAGTAGATAACATATTTGGTGTAATACCAATTTTCAATATGGTCTACATAATAAACATATATACATTAAATACATGATGATATACAAACAATTTATAAAGAAAATGAAACAGTATTAGTTAAACTGAACAATATAGAATACTCATGTATTGTTTAAAACGTTAACCTATAATTAAATAGCCTAGTATACATACAAAATCAATAATCAACTGTGAACAAAAGTGCTATTCAATATGTATATATTATATATAAAAACGATAATATTAAGTCAGACAGGGAAGGCAGCACTCAGCCTAACCAACCGGGCACATATAGGCGGCACAGACACTGTCCAATATAAAAATCAAGCCACAACAAAAACACGGCATCCCGTCCCGAAAGTCTGCCGCCTCAGTCAGTCAAACTAAAACGGAACGAGAGCCAGGTGACAAGAAAATAACAGTAGTGAGATCGGTGAAATTGTTGCACCCCCTCTGTGATATATATACGTCTGCTTCCAAAAAGTCGATACATTTATCACACATCCTAAAAGTGTTAGCCGTCAGATGTTTTGAAAGCAACAACTACAGCAATGTTCAATGTTTCAGCTATAAATGTTCTAGAAACAGACATTTGGCCGTGATCTTGATTCGATGTTGTTATATGGTGTGTGAAAGCTTGCAATCAAAATTCAGGGAATAACTTCATGTATCACGATTAAGATTCGCTTAAATTATTTCCCATAGGGAACCACTTCTGAATCTAATCTTTTTGTTAATGCGTTATTTGTACAGAATTACCAATAGAAAATACTCGGAAATTTACGTATTGTATGCGGAGCACTAGTTAACCTCGGCTATACACTATATTATCTCCGGATTTAATACGGAAAACGAGAAAACTGAGCATATTTATTGAATCGAGCTACATTATAAGGGCCCTAGTATGTGTATTTCTAAGAACATATTCATAAACAGTTGTAACATTATATTGTATAGACGAGTATTCTTAACATGTATCGAATGGCATAAGCTTTTAATTGCCGGTATTATTATTACAATTTTCACATAGTATAACTACGTTTTAGGCTGGCCGCGTCGTAACGTCAAAGCGTGCGTTACAAAGCCACTTTACGATGTCATAGCAAAGTCATGGTCCAAAAACCGACAATTTTACGGTCAGTTTTAAATGGGAAATAATTTATGAAGATATCTAATTTGTCTAAGTTATGGCATTTCTAAAACCACTGGTTCCACTTTAATGATAAGACGATAAACCAACATCTTCAACGTAAAATGAAACTCGTTAAGTTAATAGATCAATGTAAGGCATTTACATAAATCATTAACATAAATCTGATATTATACTCCAAAGTCATACAAGAAGCACCATTAAATTGCAATTGCAATATAACTACTAGAGTTTCCATCGGCACCAAATATTATAAGTGTACAGTGTATGTTAAAAAATAAAAGTACCATCCACCTTACAAGTGTAAGTAAGTAAGTAAGTAAGTAAGTAAGTAACGACTTTATTTATAGTAGATAACATATTTGGTGTAATACCAATTTTCAATATGGTCTACATAATAAACATATATACATTAAATACATGATGATATACAAACAAATTTATGAAGAAAATGAAACAGTATTAGTTAAACTTAACAATATAGAATACTCATGTATTGTTTAAACATTAACCTATAATTAAATAGCCTAGTTTACATACAAAATCAATAATCAACTGTGAACAAAAGTGCTATTCAATATGTATATATTATATATAAAAACGATAATATTAAGTCAGACAGGGAAGGCAGCACTCAGCCTAACCAACCGGGCACATATAGGCGGCACAGACACTGTCCAATATAAAAATCTAGCCACTACAAAAACACGGCATCCCGTCACTAAAGTCTGCCGCCTCAGTCAGTCAAACTAAAACGGAACGAGAGCCAGGTGACAAGAAAATAACAGTAGTGAGGTCGGTGTAATTGTTGCACCCCCTCTGTGATATATATACGTCTGCTTCCTTAAAGTCGATACATTTATCACACATCCTAGTGAGCTAAAAGTGTTAGCCGTCAGATATTTTGAAAGCAACAACTACAGTAATGTTCATTATTACAGCTATAAATGTTCTAGAAACAGACATTTGGCCGTGAGCTTGATTCGGTGGTGTTATATGATGTGTGAAAGCTTGCAATCAAAGTTCAGGGGAATAACTTCATGTATCACGATTACGATTCGCTTAAATTATTTTCCATATGGCACCACTACTGAATCTAATCTATTTGTTAATGCGTTACTTGTACAGAATTACCGATCGGAAAGACTCGGTAGTTTACGTATTGTATTTGGACCACTAGTTTACATAGGCCATACACTATATATTAGCTCCGGTTTTTATACGGAAAACAACGAGGAGCACGAGATAACTGAGCAGATTTATTGAATCTATTCACTTTAGGATCCTAGTACCTGTAATGCTAAAAGCATTTTCAAATGCCGAGCATCTACTTAAAGGGTGTTTAGGACCTTTCTCCGAATTCATCGGTAAAAAATCGTTTTTCGCCGAATCTAATGAAAATCTCCAGAAATATGCTTTCACTTGCCCTCCGTATTAGGTCGATTTTAATTTTTCAAAATATCGCTTCGTTTCCTTGCAACGTGACGCTATGTACATATGGCGTAAATTTATGTATAAATATTTCTGTCAAATCAAGGTTTTCAATAATGTTCTTAGTCCTTCATCCGTTGAATACGTACATGTATATGTAAAATGTATTTCTGCTAAAATATGGCGGGCATATGAGTGCCTCCATTCGTAAATGAACAAAGGTCGCCTAATTAGAGGACAAGCGTGCTAACCACTGAGCTATTGAGGCACATCGTTGAAACATGTACAATTTCATGTACAAATGTTTTCAAGTTTGTACAAATGTTTTCAAGGTCGAATGTAACACAAATTTCACAACTTTAATCAATCTTCTCGGCAGCAGATCTATGATGGTAACCAACCCCACGAGGGTAGCGGAAGCCAAATTCCGTTTCTTATACAACAAGCGTCAAACACGCAAAATGTTGGTACACTTCATTTCGGATTTTGCAACTTTGTTACAAAACAGGTTGTAGCAAAACTATTCCCAGAGCTACCGCTGTCAACGCGGTCGCTTTACCAATAAATTATAGAGGCAGTTTTAGCTGCAAGGATGTTTTTCACAAAATGCATATTCGCAAGTCAATGCGAGCTATATCTACGGCAGTTTTTCTTCCTTCAGCCTACAAGGAAAACATCCTCAGACATGAAATAAAACACCTCCCGGCCATTAATTACAAGTATGAACAAAACTAAAACCACAAAAGCCATAACAAGACGAACCAAGTTTAACATTATAAAAATGTCATATACTAGTATGCAAAACAAAATGCTAACATAAGCAAACCTACTCGAAACAATGTGATGTTTACCGCCTTTTGCACTTCATTTTGCGAAATCGGCAGATGAAAGTAGGACTTTAAAGCTCTTCATTTACGTTTTTCTTGTTCATTTTTGTGTTTGCCATTGTGGTATTTGCTGGTGGTCCCTAATTGGTTTCTTTCTTGTGTGTTCCTTTTAGTGTCGCTCGAGCTTTACCGTTTCTGTTGAGTTCTGCCGTCCCTGTCCGATGTGTTAATAGAGAGGTTGCAAAAGTCAACGTGTAACGTGTACATGTACGTAAATACTACTTAAAATTTGAGTATTTCGTAATCCAGGTATGTGTAGTTTCTACAAGTAACCGACGTGTGACAGACAAAAATATAATGTGTACTATGTCACACAGGTATGCGTATGCACGGGAAATCCAATAATACATCGCCCGTGGTTTCATGGAGTTTTAATAAACACTCATTATCGATTCACGTAGATATCGTGTTACAACTGCCATGTGCTGTTACACGCACACGTTGTCTTTCTCAAGCCATTTTTAATTGCAACGCGTACGTATACATGAACGGATAACTACACGTACACGTAGTCGTACATGTTCGAATCGCAACCTCTCTAATACGGACGCGTAGGACTACGTGTACGTGTAGCTACCCGTACATTAATATGTTCACGGTGCAATTAAAATTGGCTTGCGAAACACAAATTGTACGTATAAGATCACGTGACAGTTCAAACATGGTTTTCTTAACAAATTAATATGAGTGTTTATAAAAACTCAATGGGTCCACCGGCGATAAAATATGGAATTCCCATTGCATACGCATACCTGTGTGACATAATCAACGAAATAAGCTCGTCCGTCACACGTCCGTTCCTTGTAGAAACTACAGGCATATGGATAACGAAATGCCCAAAGTTAGACGTACACGTTGCCATTCGCAAACTCCCTATTATTTTTAAGACGGTGCGTGTGAATTAATAGGCATTGTTCACCAATAATAGCAAATCTTGTTGCATGACGAGTAATCAGAGAAAATCAGGGAATAATAATAAAATACGTAATATACACGTATAAATAACAAGCCTAGTAATGTAGACTTCAATTATATTTGTCTACCTCGAACAGATACATCAAATATTAGGTTCATTGTCCTGTGCACATTTTCCTGAGTGGCCATCTCTTGAGGAGCAAATAGTCCATGACGACCTTCATGCAGCAACCACTCCAAGGCGGTCATCACTAGAGTACAAACCTCTCTAGGACGATCATTACAAGAGTACAAACCTCTTCAAAGCGGTCATCACTAGAGCACAAACCTCTCTAGGACGACCATCACTAGAGTACACACCTCTCTAGGACGACCATTACTAGTGTACAAACCTCTTCAAGGCGGTCATCACTAGAGCACAAACCTCTCTAAGGCGGTCATCACTAGAGCACAAACCTCTCTAAGGCGGCCATCAGTAGAGCACAAACCTCTCTAAGGCGGTCATCACTAGAGCACAAACCTCTCTAAGGCGGTCATCACTAGAGCACAAACCTCTCTAAGGCGGTCATCAAAAGAGCACAAACCTCTCTAAGGCGGTCATCACTAGAGCACAAACCTCTCTAAGGCGGTCATCACTAGAGCACAAACCTCTCTAAGGCGGTCATCACTAGAGTACAAACCTCTCTTGGACGAACATCACTAGAGTACAAACCTCTCTAAGGCGGTCATCACTAGAGCACAAACCTCTCTAAGGCGGTCATCACTAGAGCACAAACCTCTCTAAGGCGGTCATCACTAGAGTACAAACCTCTCTAATGCGGTCATCACTAGAGCACAAAACTATCTAAGGCGGTCATCACTAGAGTACAAACCTCTCTTGGACGACCATTACTGGAGTACAAACCTCTCTAAGGCGGTCATAACTAGAGCACAAACCTCTCTAAGGCGGTCATCACTAGAGTACAAACCTCTCTTGGACGACCATTACTAGAGTACAAACCTGTCTAAGGCGGATATCACTAGAGCACAAACCTCTCTAAGGCGGTCATCACTAGAGTACAAACCTCTCCTGGACGACCATTACTAGAGTACAAACCTCTCTAAGGCGGTCATCACTAGAGCACAAACCTCTCTAAGGCGGTCATCACTAGAGCACAAACCTCTCTAGGACGACCATTACTAGAGTACAAACCTCTTCAAGGCTACCATCATTCACTAGAGCACAAAATTCTTAAGCCGAGCATCAACCACTAAACAGGGATACCTTAAAGTCATTAACATGTTCAGAGCATCTATGGCAAACACAAATCTTTCCAGAAGGTCCACATTTTAAGGAACAGCTTCTCCAAAGCGAGAATCGTCCAAGCACCAACCTTCTAAAAAGGACCGTCTCATAAACAACAGTTCTCGACTACCAACCTCTCCAGAGCGACATTCGTTCAAGCACCAACCTTCCAAAAGCGTCCATCTCATAATTTCATTAACAACAACTTATCTAATGCGAAAAAGTCACCTCGCCAGATCTAGAGCGTCCACTTATTTCAATAAACAACAAACGCTTCAACGCAGTGATCTTAAATTACATACCAACCTCTTTAGAGCTGCCATTTCTATCAACACCAACATCTCAAGAACAACCACTCGAATGCACCAATCTTATTATGCGGCAGCCAACTCTAACATAAACCACACCAGAGCAACAAGTTCGCAATATTTTAAGGAGTATATCGGTCGTCGTAATAATCTTTCAAGGGAGGTAAAAATTACAATATCAAATGAAGAGTAAATTAGGATTATCTCCCGCAATAACAGGACTAGTGCCTAAGCAATGTAATAATCGTAACTTTCCAGACGGGTGCATCTACAGTATCATCGAACGAAGTAAAGAAATGTAAAAACACGAGTTTGTAAAATAAATACATCAAATAAACTACATATACATTTCTGTAAAACTACATGTATCTTTAACTATGGGTACACCAAAGGCTTCAAACAACCGTTTCAAAGCGGCTTTCAGAAACGCAATTATATATAATTATAAGCTATAATAGTAAACCAAGCGTAACATAAATGCAAGGGAGGGTACGCAGGAAATAATTTGGCTTTAGTGAATAGGTTCTTTCCCTTAGTAATGCACGTCATAGTACCAGGACTGTTTCATAAATTCGTGGAACAGCATTATGCAATTGTCAGTTTTCCCCCAGAAGGGGGAAGGCGGGATTATACAGAGAAATTAGACATTTTTGGAAATTGGTTGTCAAATTTCACTCCCTTGTGCAGAAAGTCCTGTCTAATTCCTTGGGGCGTAATTTTTCTTGATGTCAAATATTCCAATAGTAGATTTTCATTACAATGAAAACTTGCCATTGGAAAAAAAACTTTTAATATACATAAACTGTCTAATTACCGTCACTGGTCAATGAAATACGGGCCAGGTCTAGTTCCTGAGACATGTGACGACAGGGTTTATTAAATTCCCGTACATCAGGAAAGTCTTCATGTCTAATTCCCCATCAACACCCACCACCGCCCTTTGGGGTGAACATTGATAAGTGCATTATTTCTTAACATTTGTCAGAGTAATTGTATAAAACAAAACTGTATCGAGATATGTCCACTTATATATAAATATTGTAGTGATAATTTACATGAAACTTGAGCAAAGTGTCAAACTTCTTTAATCAGTATGTTAGACTCCCTTCATCAATTCTTCTGTATACTATATCATATCTTTTTCAAGCTTTTTCAAAATTTCTCCAATTATGCTATACTGTAGTGGGTTAGAATACTCTGAGCAAGAATTGTCCACTTGCTCCACTCGACCAAGGTGTGAATTGGTACCTGTGAGGTCTATGTCTGAACATGTTCGATAGTCATGGGCGCCGCAGAACGATGTTGGCTGCACACCCACCAGGAGAGAAATAGTCTCCACAGGGAGATTCGAACGCAGGTTTCTATAGGTAGCCCAATGACCAGGGAAAGTTAAAATGTTAAAGGTTAGGTGAACGGCTTAACTGCTGAAAGCAGCCCTCAAACATTGTTAACTTAACTTTTTTTAATTATGGGCCTTGAAAAATGTTTCATGTGTATGTTAACGCTTATTAATGTCAATACAATGTCATGCAATGATGCTACTAGTTTCAGGTGATCTAGGACGATTCCCTATGTACATGTATGCTACTCGGTTATTGAAAATGCATAGATACGTCAAACTGTGCTACGAAATGCTTGTAAACTATGATAGACTAGGATACAACAATTAAGTGTCCAATATTAGGCTAAATCTGTACCAAAAAGTTTCGTTTATGTGTGGGAAACACTAGACAATTTAACCACCAATTGTTTTTATCATAATGTATGCAAAGGCTTAAAGACCAATACATCCAGACATGGCATACTAAATGCATGGCTTCAAGTAAATTGCTTCATTATATCAACTATACGAGTACTTATAATGTTGCAAGTTATGACAAGTGTGTTGAGATAGCCAAATTCAGAAGGTGTATACCTAATTTTAGAAGCTCTGGATCATGATCAGAGCTTCTAAAATTAGGTATACACCTTCTTTAGAGAAACAACTTCTCTCAAAAGCAACATTATAGGTTTGTTCCAAAAGTAAACAGAACGTTTACCTTTCCATGGCAACAACCTCTGTACAACAACCAAACTCAACTTTCCCTTTGGGTTGTGGTCTTGAGAGGTTGAACAGTACATGTGGTAACGGCAATCTAAATCTAGCCATGTTCTTACTTGAAGACGAACTACTTTAGTACTGAGATAATCAAATATATTACTCCGCGAACTAATTCACAATTTCCGTTCTGGAACTACATTAGCCTGACTAGTGCATTGAAGCATTTGATCATTTCCTGCCTCGCTGTAGTGAAGTCATTTATTCGCTGGTTATTATCAGTGCTATTGATGACATTAGGTTCTAGTGAATATCGTCATGTAGCAACCGAGTCATAGTATTCACCTAGAATCTTAAATGTGTTGACTTAAGTAAAAGAATCTTGTCTAGTCGGAATATTGTCATGTAGCAACCGAGTCATAGTATTCACCTAGAATCTTAAATGTGTTGACTTAAGTAAAAGAATCTTGTCTAGTCGGAATATCGTCATGTAGCAACCGAGACATAGTATTCACCTACAATCCTAAATGGGTTGACTTAAGTAAAAGAATCTTGTCTAGTCGGAATATCGTCATGTAGCAACCGAGACATAGTATTCACCTACAATCCTAAATGGGTTGACTTAAGTAAAAGAATCTTGTCTAGACGGAATATCGTCATGTAGCAACCGAGTCATAGTATTCACCTAGAATCTTGAATGTGTTGACTTAAGTAAAAGAATCTTGTCTAGTCGGAATATCGTCATGTAGCAACCGAGACATAGTATTCACCTACAATCCTAAATGGGTTGATTTAAGTAAATGAATCTTGTCTAGTCGGAATATCGTCATGTAGCAACCGAGACATAGTATTCACCTACAATCCTAAATGGGTTGACTTAAGTAAAAGAATCTTGTCTAGACGGAATATCGTCATGTAGCAACCGAGTCATAGTATTCACCTATAATCTTAAATGTGTTGACTTAAGTAAAAGAATCTTGTCTAGACGGAATATTGTCATGTAGCAACCGCGACATAGAATTCACCTACAATCTTAAATGTGTTGACTTAAGTAAAAGAATCTTGTCTAGTCGGAATATCGTCATGTAGCAACCGAGTCATAGTATTCACCTAGGATCTTAAAGGTGTTGACTTAAGTAAAAGAATCTTGTCTAGACGGAATATCGTCATGTAGCAACCGAGTCATAGTATTCACCTAGGATCTTAAAGGTGTTGACTTAAGTAAAAGAATCTTGTCTAGTCGGAATATTGTCATGTAGCAACCGAGACATAGTATTCACCTAGAATCTTAAATGTGTTGTCTTAAGTAAAAGAATCTTGTCTAGTCGGAATATCGTCATGTAGCAACCGAGTCATAGTATTCACCTACAATCTTAAATGTGTTGACTTATTAATAAGTAAAAGAATCTTGTCTAGTCGGAATATCGTCATGTAGTAATCGAGACATAGTATTCACCTATAATCTTAAATGTGTTGACTTAAGTAAAAGAATCTTGTCTAGTCGGAATATCGTCATGTAGTAATCGAGACATAGTATTCACCTATAATCTTAAATGTGTTGACTTAAGTAAAAGAATCTTGTCTAGTCGGAATATCGTCATGTAGCAACCGAGACATAGTATTCACCTAGAATCGTAAGTGTGTTGACTTATGTAAAAGAATCTTGTCTAGACGGAGTATTGTCATGTAGCAACCGAGACATAGTATTCACCTAGAATCGTAAATGTGTTGACTTATGTAAAAGAATCTTGTCTAGACGGAGTATTGTCATGTAGCAACCGAGACATAGTATTCACCTAGAATCGTAAATGTGTTGACTTATGTAAAAGAATCTTGTCTAGACGGAGTATTGTCATGTAGCAACCGAGACATAGTATTCACCTAGAATCGTAAGTGTGTTGACTTATGTAAAAGAATCTTGTCTAGACGGAGTATTGTCATGTAGCAACCGAGACATACCATTCACCTAGAATCGTAAATGTGTTGACTTATGTAAAATAAGTGTGCGGTACATGGTTCTCGCGGATTTAAGAATAACCCATATTTTCTATGTGATTAATCTAGCTCTTTACATACTAGTAGTAAACTTAATACATTTAATAACGCACACTCTGTGTCTTACACTCTGTGTCATTCTCAATGTTTGTAAAGTATCATTTCCTAATGTGTGTTCTGTCGAAAGTTTATGAAAGAACGGATAAATTCCAATAAAATACAGGATACCAAAGCACAAATGTAAAATATGAGTGTGTAAAATCCATTTGGAGTATTTGTATGCGAATCAACAAACTGAAAGAAATCAGCATTGTGCGATTTTAAAAGCACTGAGTATACATGAAAACTGTGTCACAAATTCAGACAGTTGGTTTTCTTGTTTATTATTTAAAAGTAAGATATGACTTCCGTAAGTGCTTTGATAAAACAGTACCAGGGAGAGATACCATTGATCCATATATACCCAATACAGTCAAAACTCGATAGAACGACGCTGTTCGTTTCCAAGAAAAATGTCGTTGTAACGAATATGTCAGTATACTGAATTGAAACAAAGAGCGTTTTAATACTTTTGTCCCCAAATATGATGTCAGTATAATGAATTTGTCTGTATATCGGGTGTCGTTATATCGAGTTCTGACTGTATAAGTATTAACCAGCAGTATTCTGATAATACCCACGAAACCATCTTTAATATATACAACATTATTCATGTGTTCACTAGCACCATACCGGATATTTGGACACAATCAATTATTAAAGCCCTATTAAGCATCCAACGGCTATTTTCAAAAAGCAATAACTTGGTAACCTATCTTCAGAATGATGGAGTTTGAGCACTTTAGTTCAGTCACTTAGGTGAAATACAGTCTCAAGTTGGTTTGTTTACAAAATAACGAGCACGATTCCTAGTGTAAGGGAAGCAACTCGTGCAAAATGATTTTTGCATACTATTTCATGTTCGTGAAGTTGGCAGCCTAGCGGCCTAGCAGCGTGAAGTTGGCGGCCTTGCAGCGTGAAGTTGCAGCCTAGCGGCCTAGCGGCCTAGCGGCCCAGCGACCCAGCGACCCATCAGCCTAGTGGCCTGGCAGCGTGAAGTTGGCGGCCTAGCGGCCCATCGGCAAAGCGGCCCAGCGACCACTGGGTACAGTCTGTTTTCCAATAAAATCCTTTCGATTCGTTTCTTCGCTTAGAAAAGAACATTTACTTCCTTTCGATTGCAACTTTCAATGCTTGGTGTTATTAGATGCGCATGTATTTAAATACGAGAGATAAGTAACAATGCAAATCCCTGCATACATTGGGCAAAGGATTGAGTATTGTTTTACGACTACCATATACAATATAACCTATCCAGTGCGACCCTCCATGGAACAACAACATTTATTGCTGTGTTTGTTAGTTTACCATCGACAGAGACAGTCTTAAGTGCATGGTCGTTCGTTCTCAAACTTCAAGAGAAAACACAGTTGTGTTCATATAAAGAATCCGGGTGCGCTCGCCCTATACATGTATAGCTCTTTCCGAATAGACAATCTGGTTCTTTAACGTGCCCAGTGTATAAGCAACAATGAACGCGTAGTTTGGTAGGAAGCACTGAATAGCGTTCCTGAAATATCGAGTGTCAGGCACCTCCTGATTGGTAGTCGAGAGCGCTAAGTACTTTGCCATTGTGCCACCTTAGACAACATAACCTGTTACCATTTTCTTCAAGAAGTGACCCTGGTCCATACACTTTACCTCTTAAGAGCAACAACTGCGGTACTTCATCCATTCTTGGTGTTTTTCAATAGATGTCGCTCTAAAAAGGATGTACTGTATATATCGCTGGCTTACAATAAGAAGGTTGTAAGTGCTACTTACGACCTTATAAGACTGATACATATTTGAAATCTGCATCAAATGCGCTTCTTATGAGCCTATTTGCATGAAAATCGGAAATTATCATGTTGACCTAACTGAAGTTGAAAAAGCTTGTTTTTCTATAGGTAAAGAGTAGTGTTCAGACAGTTTTTTTCTTGTTTTCTCAAAATATAGATTTTGTAATTACGACCTTCTAATTTTAAGCCAGCGATATGCACACTAATGTTAATATGTATCCTGTTGTTCCCTATGTCCGGGCATCTAAGCACAAAAATGATTTTAAAAGCGTTTTAAAAAAACTTTTTGAATTATTTAAATTAGATGAAAATATGACTTAACCACTTAAGCAAGCATGCAATAAACAAAAACACAAACAATAACTTGTATGGTCTATTTTCAGCATCATATTTTATCGTATTTTGCCTGAACTGGTACTCTTACAAACTTTATATGGGGCCCAAATCGTAGTATTGACCTTCAGCCATATGTGTATTACATTCTCATTTGTGGTTGAAAACCAGTCAAAACAAGTCTGAGCAAGATTAATATGCCGTTTCCCTTTTTTGAAATGTTCGCCATTGTTTTTCGAAATGTTTCGTTTTTTGCCCAAATCTGATGCATTTTTTATTGAAATCAACTAATATCTGCTAAAACTGTCAACATGATTCATAATAATAACTCAGAAACGAAGTTTTGATGCTTGCCGGAAAAACGAGAAAGCACGACCATACGAGAATCCGGGATAAGTGCTTTTATGCACAGTCAAGAGTATTATGCAATAAACTGCAAAACGAGAGGAAATCCAACTGATTACAATATAACACTAGAATACGGTGCTCATTGGTTGCTCCTTTTATAACGACAATATACTCGTAACACTACAATACAATGTCCATTGGTTGCTAGACAACGCATGCAGGCTGTCATTCATAAATGAATGTAATTAATCGTAAATTGCTGGCAGTATAATGTATCATGCCAATTACGCACTTCTCACTGGCTAATTGTACTTTACATTTCCATTACATATACCCTCGACAATCAATAAAACATAGCATAAAACATAAATGCATGTACAGACCATCTCAATTATTTGACGCGACAATATGGCCAATCTCCAGCCCCACGCCAAAGGCATCCGCGCTACCATTTAATCATCCATTTAGTTTCTACAAAGGTGGACAGCCATTTGGTTTCTACAAAGTTATACAGCCATTTTGGTTTCTACAAAGCTATACAATCATTTGTTTTCTACAAAGGTGTAAAGCCATTTAGTTTCTACAAAGGTGCACATCCTATTAATTTCTACAAAGATGTACAGCCATATGGTTTCTACAAAGGTGGAAATCCATTCTGTTTCTACAAAGATAGGAAGGATTGTGATTCTACAAATGTGTACAGCCATTCTGTTTCTAGAAAGAAGGACAGACATTTGTTTTCTACAAGGGAGGGAAAGTCATTTGTTTTCAATATAGGTGGACAGACATTTGTTTATACAAAAGTTTACAGACATTTGTTTTCTACAAGTGTGTACAATCTTGTTTTTTCAAATATAGGCATTTGTTTCTTTACATAAGTAGGTAGCCATTCTATTTCTACAAAGATGGAAAGTATTTTGTTATTACAAAGATGGACATTCATTGGTTTTCTACAAAGGTAGGAAGTCATTAGATTTTACAAAGGTGTACAACCATTCTGTTTCTACAAAAGTGTACAGCTATTCTGTTTCTACAAAGGTTTAAGGCATTTGTTTTCTACAACGGTGTAAAGCCATTCTGTTTCTACAAATGTTGGGAGTCATGTGTTTTCTACAAAGGCGGGCAGACATTTGTTTTTAACAAAGGTGGAGAGACATTTGTTTTCTGTTTTCTAAAAAGGTGGGCAGACATTTGTTTTCAACAAAGTTGGGCAGACATTTGTTTTCAACAAAGGTAGACATCCATTTGTTTTCTACAAAGGTGTACAGACTACAACGGTAGGAAGTCTTTTTGTTTACAAAGGTGTATAGACATTTGTTTTCTACAAAGGAGGGAAGCCATTTGTTTTCTACAAATGTGTACATCGTTTTGTTTTCTACAAAGGTGTACAGCCATTCTGTTTCTACAAAGGTGGGCAGACATTTGTTTTCTACAAAGGAGGGAAGCCATTTGTTTCCAACAAAAGATGTACAGCTATATGGTTTCTACAAAGGTGGGCAGACATTTGCTTTTTACATTTGATTTAAACGAAGGTCGACCGTTATTTGGTTCTATACAGATGCAATCGTTTGTATTTATACACGTTATTATCGTTAGAATCCATCTTTTCAAGCTTGTATGACCATTATCACAACTCATATATACACCCCTAAACAAACGAGAGAAACAACAACGATTCTGGCGTACCATTGACGACATAATGAATTACAGAACCACCTCTTGTATCGTCAAATTGAAAGTGTATTTTACAGCAACTTTACCCATATGAGCATCATCAACAGAAGTCTGCAGCAGTTGAAACAAATAGCTTGCTGTAAAATCACATATTTTTGTGGGAATTAAATTTCGTGGATTTTTGTGTAAAAATGCAATTTTGTGGGGTCGTAAATTCGTGGATTGAAAAACATGGAAGGATAAACCTCGTTCTGTAATTGGGGTGTCGATCAATAGTGAGGATTAACTATTGTGGTAGAATTCAAACCCGAAATCAACAAAATTGAATCGAGACGAAAATATTGACTTCACGGTAATTTTCTCGCCCACGTATAGTGTGACATATTGTTCTTCAATACCAATGTAGCAATTGGATTAACTGGCTCTGTTTTGTGACAAAACTTCACACAAGCTGACACTTGGAAACTCATTTATATCCTAATTCTACTGGTCAAAACGGCTAACACGTCAAATAAAGCATGATGTACGAAAACTCATTGAATTAAATTTGAATTTTTATACAACTTAATATGTTTCAACAAAATGTCACAGTTTTTGTGAGCTATTGCACAAACATATCAAGTTGCATGGATAGTACTCATCCTCGCCTGAGCGACGAAGGGTTCTCGTTGTAATCGATCATAGAATAAAACACTTGCGGTATAAATTTTTTAACTTTTTGTTCAGAGTGTACCCTATAGTTCCAAATTATCTAAGTGTATCCTATATATAGAGAGCAGGTTGGGTAGCGGTCATGTTTAGCCGCAACGGACGTGACGTCACGGGAACTTGAATCCGTGTTTGCTGTGACAACTGTAGAAAAACTGGGTACCAGCTTTGGTAACGTCATATCCGTTGCGGCTAAACATGGCCGATGCCAAGATAATATGCATATAATTACCACTAGGCTATCGACACGGTTAAGCAGGTTTGACCAGTATATTTATTCAATGACGAGGTGTGTCATGATTTTATAAAATCGAGAATTCTATCATGATTAATGCCACGACAAAACCAATAATGTCTGAGAATAGAAGAAACGCTGAGAGGTCCTCATTTATCACAAACCTACACACTCGTTCACACACGAAGTCACGCACGCTCGTGCACAAGTGGCCGTGGAGCTAATCGCAAACGTATCAGGTAGTTCTGAACAAACATTATATTGAATTTATTTCGGTGACATTTTGCTTAGCAGAACTAAACTCAGTACATGTAAAGACGCACACTGCTGATTGTCAGGCGATTTGTTGTTTTGCATGAAAATACTTCAAAAGGATTACTGTTTTACGTCTGTGAAACAGGTATCCTGTATTAATTGGAATTTAAATGTACTTATTTAAACTTTTGTCAAAAAAAAAAAAAAATAATAATTAACAAATATCAAACATGTCATATAATGTGTGTTTTCAAATGTACTGAGTATAGTAATGTGTTCGTATATTGTTCTTGTTATCTGCCGTTTTTACTCACTTCACCCAACCCCTGTCGTAATAAGAGATTATTCTTTCAATATTTATAATCCACGAATTTAAGAAACAATCAAATTACCAATTTATCATAATCTGCAAAATGTAATACCCGCAAATATTAATGATTTACCAGTGCAAAATTATTTGGCGTGTTAACTACAGTGTAAGTTTACTGCTTCGTCTATTGCTCTTTTATCCATTGACATATCGCTGGATTAGAATTAGAAGGTCGAAATCCGTGAAATGTTGACCAAACTGCAGTTTAAAAAGCTTGTTTTTCCCATCCTCATACATTAGTGGTTAGTCAAGAATACTCTGGTGAACGAGAATGGGTTTTCCATAAGTTAAGAGTAGTTTTCAGACAGTTTTTTCTTGTTTTCTCAAAATATTAATTCTGTACTTACGACCTTTTAATTCAAGCCAGAGATTTATTTCCTGAACTTTGTTGCGACAATTGAAATTCGAGAATAAGTGCATTTTAAAGGCCCATTATCTCTCCCACGGATGACAAAATACACATTATGGAAGAGTTGCTTCCCTTAGATTATAAATCGTGCCTTCATTGTTTACAATTCGTTATTTTGCAAACAAACCAGCTGGAGGCTGTATTTCGTTTTCTTCCATCGTATGGTGTTTTCCACCTATGGGACTCAACTAAAGTGCTCGAAATCCATCATTCTGCTGGTAGGTTACTAAGTTATTGCTTTTTGAAAATAAAGGCATACTGGGGCTTTAAGGTTAAGCACTAGAAGGAGACAGATTATCGTGAAAATAGCACAACGGATATTCAAAGATGTAGAATAGCACGTATAAGATGAGTTTTGACCAATTAGTCATTGAACAAATTCAATTGGGCGTTTGAAATCGATTTGTCATGAGTTTGCAAAGACGACATTATTTATTGAAACTAATACATGTACAAAAAATGCATTTTGTAAAAAGAATCTTCATGAACTAAGAAAAACGATATGATTAAGTATTCTACAATGGAAATTTTAGATAGTTTTTACAATGTCTGTCATTTAACAAATTCTAGTGGGCGTTTGAAATCGATTTTGCATGAGTTTGCAAAGACAATATTTTCGATTGAAAGTAACACATGTAAAGTATAATACATTTTCCTGAAAAGGATTTCATCATAAATTCAACACAAACGGAACATTTTAGGAAAACGATATGGTTATATGTTCTAGACTTGAAACTTTAGATGATAAGATGCATTGCTATCGATTTTCCGTCTTGCACGTTTTTTCTTGTGTATTTTTGTGGTTATTTTAGTAATCAGTGACCTTTCTGTGGTTTAAACATATTTATTTCCCAAATATATATATAGTATACATACATTACATATTAATTAACACAGTTTATGGAAAGAAGGATTAGAATAAAAGACTTAGTCTTATTAAATTCTGCTCCTTGGTTTGACTTCCAGTTTATTAAAAAAACAAAATATCAACAATTTAGCTATTAGTATACATTGCATAGATTAGGGTGTAAATTAAACAGAGATGAACTGATGGAAAACGAGATCAAAAACGCACAGATAAATTTGATAGCGAAATGAAAAACTTATACAGTATCACATTTGAAGAAATGCTTTTCTTTGTCGAGTGTTCTTTATTAATCACCAGGAAATATTGATTATCAAATGGGACCAAATGAGTGAATGACCGATAGGCTAAGAGTCGAGAATGATGATTTCTAAATACTGAATAATCACTATTTTTGCGGAGGTTAAATTTTCGTTGATTTTGTGGAATAACTCGACCACGAAATATAATCCCCACAAATGTTTGACCTCCTAAATACAAAACAAGGCAGCCATTTTCAATTCAATGTTTTGTAATCCACGAATTTACAAACCAACGAACATTTAATTGTACCAAAATTCAAGAAATTTAATGCCAATGAAAAAGAGTGGTTATACTGTAGATTATTATGAATATGTGATAAAGCATGGTTCTTGTGGAAAGTTAAAATCTTCAATAGAATCCAAGGTATGATCTACCTTAATATGCGTTCGATAAAATTAATACCATTCAAATCTACGGAAGTCTGTTCTTGGCTTTATTTTTGCAATTATGTTTTCTTGGGGGACCTGTTTTCATTGGCACAATGAACGTGCATTGATGTTTGAGGTTTTCTTTATTCTTATACACGTGATAGCATCTTTAACCAAATTCACCTATTGACATTGGTCAATGACCTACAGGAAGAAACGCTGAATATCTTTAGAATAACTTCCGTCCGCACATATTCAACGCCTAGACGGATTGCGTTAACTAGTACCATTGAATTGTCTGGTTACCCATCGCAATATCTTACTGTAAGCTTGGGGCGGGAACCAGACAAACGTTATAATAGAATGTTATACGAGTTCCTACGCCTACGCTGTCTCTTTCACAGACTTTTCAAAACCAAATTGCTGAAGACTACAAGCACATATTGTAAAATAATTGTTTTTCGTAGGTGTTTAATTTTCGTGGATTTCGTGGTTTAACTCGACAACGAAATCTTATCCTCACCACCAATACGGAGCATGGGTTGGCTCATCCATAGTTTGTAAATCCACGAACTTACGATCACTCGGAATCGCATTCTTACAAAATTCCATGAAATTAAATGCCCACGAAAATGTGTGATTTTACAAATATATGTGGTCCTATATATCAGAATTAAATTATTGCCACCCATATGTTCTTGAGACTACAATTTAGCTCACAAAATGCACGCTTTTAAAGAGCCAGAATCAATGCAGTTAAAACTTATAACCTGAGTTCCGTTAGTGATCCATCGGTCTTCATTTCCGTCAGAGCCATACGAAAACAGTAACATTTTCTCTGACGGGAACTGAAAAGCGGATGTATACACAAGTACAGTAAAACACATACAAATACTACTTAACTCATTGAACCACGTGAAAAGTAATAACACAATAATAGAAGTTTCAAGTGCAGTTGCACTGTTTTGTTCCTAAATGGACTGGTAATTTATGGCGGCCATCTTTGCGCCATCTTGGAAAAATGTCAACGTTGACAAAGTGTCTTTTTTAAGAGAGAACACCCTCCTGAACATTTTGGTACTAAAACATTTTATGAATACTTCAAAAAGATTATATTAAGTCAGACAGGGAAGGCAGCACTCAACTTAACCAGCCGAGCACAGAAAACATTACAAACACACAAGGCACAATGCACAATGCCAAACTGAACCAACCGAGCACAGAAAACATATAACACATACAAGGCACAATACCCAACTATACAAGTCAAGATCCGCCCGAGCTGTTGAAACGTATAATGAATTATTAGTTTCAGTAACCAAAAGACTAAATGCCCTAGCTCAATGACCCAGTTTTCATAGTAAAACGACTATAATGCCTAGTTTTAGCTGTCAGAAAACCTGTAAAGAAAACGTGCCCAACACGCTGCCGAACATGAAAAGTGACACATCTGTTAAAAAGCTGATTGGAATAGTTTCAGCAAACAAAAGGCGGATTGCCTACGCTGAATGACCTTGTTACAATAGTAAAACTGCTGAAATACATAGTTTTAGCTGCCTTAAGACCCAGAAGTTAAGCAACAGTATTTAAACGCTGAAAGGCATTGTTTCAGTTGAATGACCTAGTTTCAGCAATAAAAAAGCTGAAAGCCCCAGCCGGATGACCCAGTTTCAATACGCCGTAAAAAGTGCCAGCTGAATGCCCCAGTCTCAACAAGTCGAGATATACGTAAGTGAACAACTAAGCCACATGACCACAGTGGACACTCCAGTCGGATGACCTAGACCTCCAAAGTTAGGTTCATCGTGTATACACGACTGTCTGGCATTTGGACTATGTACAATGAGTTTCGAACCTATACGTATTTGATCGGTGTCGTCACCTAGTAGCCTCAATACAAGAACTACCTTAATAAGAAAGGTCGAAAGGGTGGCCTTATCATGAAGGTTTTTTTGTACTAACATCAAAAGGCGTGTTGACATATATGATTCCATTTATTGGTATATACACTCTCAGGGGAAATCGAATGAATATACTAGACAGTCTGTGACACCGTGAACCCAATAACAGTGTGGCACTACCACGTGATTTTTGGCTACAGGTCCAAGACAAAATTTGTCAACATTGGAAACCAAAAATAGCCATACAGTATTTTATTTTTTCATCGATATCTAAGAAATATACGCCATGCAAAGGGGAAAATTATTTGCTTTCCATGAAATACAAGTCAAATAGTTGCCTGCGGGTGATTACCTGCGGCCTTGTAATTTAGTTGTATTGTTTAGGATGTGATTTTTGGGAGGCGTTTAAGCCTCTCATTACTACTATTGTCCATTTCTTAATACAAAATTAACCGCCTTTAGGCTGCTATGTAAATCCGTATTCAAGTAGTTCCAGAAACTGTCAACATTCCCAATACTGCTACATATGTTTCTCCAATTTTTTAACTGATTTAAGCCAATCAGCAACATTTGTTTATTCTAAGATAAAAAATTATTGTAAAACTGTTCGTTAAATCGATATTTTTGCAAAAAATCACTAAATATACCGAACTTGTTTCGTAATACGAAAATGACGTGTTCACCAAATGTCCCGGCTGTAAAGCTATTTTTTGAAACTTCAGACTACGGTCAAGTGATGGTTTTATCAATGAATCGTATACGGTCTGCAAAGTACTGTTATGCAATCATATGGTGTCGCTGTACTAGCTAGCCGCTTTCTATAGACTGTCTCACGCTGTGAGAGAAGTGATTACAAGACGTATTAATATAAATTAATATGCACCTTTTAACAATTATTTAGATACCAAACATGCCTATATAGTCACATATGCCTATTTTGACATTCAAGACAAGATCGGCAGTAAGAAAACGATTTAAGCTTTAGTAGCAGCAACCAGATCGCCTCCCAATAGTACTCTCAGTGCTTTGATTGCAGATTGGGTGCAATTCGAATTTATTCCGGTGTAAGTTTAAATTAATGTTTCTGTCAAAATAATTCCAATACATGTAAAATCGGACAATACCGATTATCCTCCAATTATTTGGTTGTGTTAAATGTATGTGCCGAACGAATGAACAAATTCAAAAGAATTAGAAAAAAAATTATCAATATCATGCTTCTTTTAATCAAAGCGATGTGTTCTCTACGGGATGTAGTGCATTGCCCACTATTACTGACTGGAAATCTTATGCAGCTACAGACACCTGCTGTTTAGATTCTAGGTCTCGCGTTCAAAGTGAAATTTCGGAATAGTTTTGCTTTCTTTGGTAAATAAACTATTGTAATGCGATAAGGACCGATGCTATCCGCATGGAATAATGGAATTAGTCTGGTTCACGACATTCTTACAAAATGCTGCTTTTTTGGATATTTTTTTTGAAATCGTAAACCATCGAGAACATGTCACGTGCCCCTCCATGGTCATTTTACTTTTGGCAATCCAATATAACCTGCGGCTCAAGGCCGCAGGTTAATAAGATATTTTTCGGCAGCTGTGTCATTTGTCTGGCACCCTGTAAAACTGGGGAAAATTTAGGTTTCCCAGGGTGCTGGAAAAACCAGTCAAGCGAAACGCAAACACGGAGTTGTCTTAGGACGTGGAGGGCGTAGCCCGAGACTAAATAAGGCAACATTAAGCGTTAAGAGCAGTTCTCTGAGAGCACCAAATTATTTTGGCCACGCAATCTCTCAGATTTTGATAAAAATGTGTTAGTTGTGTAGATCGACCCCATATTTTAATTTCAATTTTTTTTCGTTTCTTGAAATTCCTCTCCGTTTCCATAGTAACGGGTCTTAAAGTTGGGAAAATATGAAAAAACGTGAAAAACAGACCTGTTCTCGAAATAATAAGTATTTTCCCAACAATTCTTATAACACCTGATATTCAAAGTTATATTTATAAATTGAAATAAATAACCTAACAGTTGATAGCAAAAGAAAACAAATATATACTTTAGTAATTTTTTTATAGCCTGTTAAACGCGAGGTTGTGAGGCAAAAAACATGATTTTGTGGTCTGTTTTACCTGCATTTATACAATAATCGCAGCATTACTCAATATAGCGATTAATATAGATGAATGAGCACAGAATCAGTCTACAAGTATAAAGAAAAACATTTGTGGGCACTCTAAAAACAAATCTACAACTCGAGTCAGAAAATTGACAATTTTGAGAAATTTGCTGTAATTTGGTGGTCTCTTGCCTAAATTGATGTACCGAGTGCTCTCCCTTGCAAAAAAAACTCTTCAATTCAAAATGGCGGACATTTGACTTTTGTTTCATATAGTCAAACTATTCTTTAGATTACAGTATTAATAGGGTGACAGCAATCTGTTTTGATCAAGCTTAAGACAGGAACCATCAGAAAATAAGTGTTGCAGATGTTATATTGTATATTACTGTGATTTTCACTGAGAAATAGCCATTTCTGGGACAGATTTTTTGACAGACGACTGAAAACAGTGTAGGTGTCAGAGACATAAATGAACGAACTGGTGTATTATCTAATTGTAACGGTTCAGAGTGTTAATAAATTTTGGTTGACCATCTTAAACTACAAAATGAATAGAAAAGAAGAGATACAAGGCGGGCTTTACTTGGCACAGCTGCACAGAAACTGGCATGATAGTTCAAGGATTTGCCTCAGTTGGAAGTTGGGATATTGCAATGACAATGGAAGTTTTCAGGTAGATCTTTATCTTTGTCTGTACATATACAATAATAGTTTTTGTTGTCTCTTAAACCCCCTTAAACATTAAATATCTTTCATACTTGTAAGGGTTCATCGCATAAAACTTTATCCCCTCCCCACCAAAAAAATGTGGGGCATGTATAGATTTAAGTGTCCTTCCATCCCAAAATGTTGTGCTGTCCGTAACTTGAAATGTAATTGCTACACTCATTAAACTTACTAGAAATTGATCAATATTATTCAGCATGTGTTGTTGTGTATAGCTATATATTTTATTCAGATTTTACCAGTGATATTTGCAGAGTTGTTGCCCTTGAAATTATGAAATTTGATGAAATTTTTCTTATGTCATCCACAACTTAAAAAGTAATTGTGCTATTTTCATCAAACTTCATATGCATATTTGTTTGTTTGTTTGTTTACATGTCATTCCATCATTAATTTCTTTTTATTTTAAACATTGAACTTGTTCAAACTTCAAACTGGTTCAGTTTGAGAAAAAGAGCCGGTGGTGAATCCAGGAGGAGTCAGTGAAATCTCTGTGAAAAGCTCTGTTTACACATACCCGGCTTCAGTATTAATAGGCTAGTATTTATAATATTTACATTAAAAGTATGCTCTGCACTAAGTGTTTGCATCATTTGTTTGCAACATTGGAACCATGAATATTATCAGGAATACAAGCATGATTTTACCTGACAAATACAATGTAGATTCCTTTCTTTCAGTTTATAGTTCCCAACATGTGTGCACTGAAATATGCTGATTAGAAATACATCAAACAGATCAATCTATCTGGTAAGTGTCCTTTGCTTATGTTGTATTTAAATAGTTATGCAAATCATATATGCCATACTATTACTAGATCTGCATTAGTATATGGATAGAGTTTTCTAACAAAACATCCCAGCCATAATTATTTGTTTATGATAAAAAAATATTTTCAAATAATGCATGACTGCTTAAAATGGGTGACTGTTTAATACAAGTGGCTACTGATAGAGGTTCAACTGTATACATACTACTCTATATATGTCTAAATATGTACACTCTGTCTCATTAAATAGTTAGATTCAATTCAAACAACTAGAACACAATAACCTCAGAAAAGTATTGGTCAAGTATTATGCTGAAGTTATGAACATGAATTGCTAAAGAACACAAACAACCATTTGTAATGTCAGCTGCAATGTTGTAAAATCACCTATGTTATGGTCTGTTTATAATTGTTCTGATGTTTCTTTTCATGATTTATTGTTATTATGTGTATTTCAAATCAAAACCTACACCATTACAGAGTTTATTTTCTTTCATTTTCAGAAATTGGAACTATAAAGTACATGTATCTGGTTATCATTGTGGAGACTTGACAGAATACAGGTACATTTATAAGTATAATATAAATAAATAATAAACTTAGTTTAGAATCTATGTTCGGAGTCAGTCTGCAAATAAAATGTGTTTCTTTCTTCAATTGGGATTTATAAATTGAAATGGACAGCATTTTTATCAAAAGATCCATGCCTAAGATTGTTATCATTCTTCTTCAACAAAGATTTTGAACCTTTCAATGTACTGTTACATTGTTGGTCTTAGTTTTAAATACATCTCATAAACAGTATGATGTCCTGTGCTTCTTTGGAATAAACTCATTGACAAACATGGGACTTCTTAATTTTAATGAGATGTATATAAGAAATAATACATGTCTAACTAAGTAACTGTGATAATTATAATTATGACCTCCCTGACAATACCATGACTTTTAATTAATCATTGTTTGGAAAGGTAAGTTTGAATTGTATTTTTCTATTTTGTCAAGGTTTTAATTTATTTTTCCTTTTGTTTTCCAGACTTTTCAAGGCTTCCAAATCATACACTAAAAAGATGTTCAGTGCAATATATGGCTACATGGATCATGGACACTTGATCACCATTCTAGTGCATACTACATATCTATTCAAGAACTAGTGACTGAATTTCACCAGAAAAAGTTCATCCGTTCTTTTACATAGTGTTTAGAATTACCTTAATGAAAAGTTTATATCTGAGTGAAACTTTTAATAAGACGATTCAAACTGACTAAACTTTTTATGCACCAGATAATTTGTTTGAGAAACAGAATTGGCTCATGCACAAAAGTGTCTTATAACTGATTTTGGTTTAAACAAAGGTTTTATATATAGACCATTTTAATAAACTGTAGTACAAACAAATTGATTTGGTCCTCAACCCCTCTATAAGCATGATTTATTAGTTGATTTCTTGTCTACAATTATATTTGTCTGATATTTAATATGCAGAGAACATTATGAATGCCTACTATAATCACTAATCTAAATCTCGGCGGACATTGATACAAGTATATTCTGTGCAATAAGCTTGTAAATATATTCATGCATAAAGGTTGAGGACCATGCTAATTTGTTCCAGCTATACCCTAATGCTCTGATGCCATATTTTACAGTTCAGTCTATGAAATATATACAATACACATGTACATTACATATCCTATTAAACAACTTCACCAATGACCATTGAATGACTTGCATTGACAAATAATTATAAGCCCACAAAACTAAGTTTGGGAGTATAAGTTTTTAAACTTGTCCGTCTGCTGGTCGGTCTGTTTTTAGTTTCCAGATGATTACTTTAGTAAAGAATGAGATATTGTGATGAAACTTGCTGTATTGGTAGTTTACATAAATATGCCACCCAAGTTTGAAAGTGGGAACGAAGGGGTCAAGGTCACAGTCAAGGTCACTTACTGAAAACAGAAAATCTTTTTCTAGACGATAACATTATTTAGGAATGAAATATTGTGATGAAACTTGCTGTATAGGCTATTGTAGCTTATGTAAATTTGCTGCTCAAGTTCAAAATTGGGGACAGTGGGGTCAATGGCACTGTTACAAAACGAGATTTTGTGATGAAACTTTTTGTATAGGTAGCTGGTGTGAATGCACTGCTAAGTTTGAAAGTGGGACTGGTTGGGTCGAGGCCACTGTTATTTAAAATAGAATATCAGTTTCAGCTTAAAAATAGTTGTTAGGAATGAGATACCATGTTGAATTCTTTTGTTAAAGTAGTTTGTGTGATGATTAAGCAGCATGGTTAGAGTTGTACTTAGTTGTTAAGCTTTCATGAAAAGGTGGTTCTGTAAGAAGGCGGTGCTGTTGGGGTATTAATCGTCACCGTGTCAAGTGTGGCAATTCTAGTTTTGCATTTATTATTTCATGTAGGTGTACTGGTTGAAATTGATCTAATAAAAAATAAAAATTCTGTTTCTGTTTTATTTTTATATTATGACTATTTTATTTCTTTAATATACCATACATGTAGTTGTCCATTTATCAGTAATAGTAGCATTACGATTATATAATGAAAATGCATCTCCTTGTGAAGCTGTACAGATAAAGCTAAATGAATATAGCAAATGTGGACCATGGGAAACCTTTTCATCTATGAAAATAGGAATCTACTTCATTTAAATCATTTGACAGCATGATCATAATAGTAATTCTGCAGCTAAAATGGCTTTCAGATAGATACAACTACACATGTTTGGCATTTTTCACAAATGGTTACCATGGTTACTGCTGTGAATTATGTCTTTGCCACTCAAAGTAAACATTAGAATGATGCATAATAAAAACAATTTGAAGCCATGACCTTTAAAATCATTTTCAATGTTTCTGTTACCATGGCAACCACAATTTTCGTCGAAGTGAAGCATTAATTAATAGGCTTCATCTCAACATTGATCACACATAATGCACATAGTGTCACCATAAATTGTCACCCTAGCATTGATAATTTTTGGATTATACAAAGATAGTAGTGTAACTATTTCAGTATCCATAGCAACCACAATTTTTGTCAGAATAAAAAATATTTAAGTGTACACGATATTCTTATAGACTCCTTTCCATATACTAAGTTTCATAAACCTAGCTTGGAAACTGTATGAGTTATGGCAGGATCCCAGATTTTGAAGTATTTTTACTGTTTTCGTATCCGTAGCAACCACAATTAGCAACAAAATTAAAATCAATTAGATTTGCACAATCTCTTTATTGGCCCCCACCCACATACCAAGTTTCATAAACCTAGCTTGGAAACTGTTCAAGTTAAGTCAGGATCCCGATTTTTGACGGTTGGACGGACAGACGGTAGGGGCCTAATAAACCCTATATATATTCTATGAAGAACTTGTGAACCTAATAAATAATACAAATTAATAAGAATATGCATTATTTTGCCATAAAGATGAATAAGTAATACTACTAGAATGTTTTCCAGCATATATGACAACTCAGAGCGAATAAACAAACATTTTGGGGTATTTTTTCTAAATGGTTGCCATGGCAACAGCTGTGAAAGTCATTTTTTGCAAGCAAATTGAAATTAAAATGAAATGCTACGAACATAGAATGTTTTTATCATGGGAAAACACATATGATATAACATTTAAAAAATAATAGCATCTTGTCTTAGAAAGAGAGGTAATCAAGAATTTGCACCGTACAGATTTGTGGTCATATTTGGTGTTTTCTTAAAAAAAAGTTTCCGGAGTGCCCAGCGATTTTATTTCATTATATGATAAACAAAGGTTAGGTTTTTCAGAAAATATGCACCACTGTGCCTAGTTTTGCTGCGTTATAAAATTATATTACTTTAAAAATTGTCGTTTTTAACATTTTAAAAAAAAATGAAATTCTGCGAAAGTGCCTATTTTTGTAACAACCATTGAACAGTATTTAGTCAACGTAAAATTTTGACTATGCTTTATTATGTTTACCTGATAATATATTTATCCAATAATGCAGACTTCATTTTACTGTATATATTCAGTTTTCCAGCAGGGTTAGTACAAAACTGGTGTTTTACGGAAAATTTTCTACCTCAATTTACCCTATTTTGACCAAAAACTTCAACACCCGTTACCATGGTAACCGGAAGTGTTAGGAATAAAATGAACCTCAATACTTTGTATGTGCATGGATACGACCAAGTCCTGAAAGTTTCAGGAAAATCGGTGACTATGCGTGCCGCACCCCTTCTTTAAAAATTTGGTTTTCTCAGAGAACTGCTCTTAAAAGTGTTCTTTGTAAGTTATATCATAGCCAATCGGAATGATTATAAGGCGTGTCTATTGTACAGTCTGGATATGCCTCGTGGTACGTGACATAATATTTGGCTAAGAACGCAAGTAGAATTTTTATTAAAGTTAAAAACAACCGTATTGTATACTTGTGCCGACTTTAACGAGACATCATCGATGCTCAAGGCGAGTATAAGAATATTCATGCCACGTAATATGTGTGTGCATCAGTTTACAGCTTTTAGTCGTTGTGGACAAGTTCTCACTTACTCGCGTTAATTGAGTGCGTGATCTGAAACGATAATACTGTGTTCATCACGCGCTGCGTTGGGAAATTGACACGTGGCGAACTATTTTATTTATCCTCGTGTCACGTCATGAACTGTATGATTTATCCCCGTGCCTAGTCATGAACTATATGATTTATCCCCGTGTCACGTCATATACTGTATGATTTATCCCCGTGCCACGTCATGAACTATATGATTTATCCCCGTGTCACGTCATATACTGTATGATTCATCCCCGTGCCACGTCATGAACTGTATGATTTCTCCCCGTGCCACGTCATGAACTGTATGATTTATCCCCGTGCCACGTCATGAACTGAATGATTTATATCCGTGTCACGTGATGAACTGAATGATTCATCCCCGTGCCACGTCATGAACTGAATGATTTATATCCGTGTCACGTGGTGAACTGAATGATTTATCCTCGCGCCACGTCATGAATTGAATTATTTATATCCATGTCACGTGATGAACTCAATGATTTATATCCGTGTCATGTGATGAACTGAATGATTTATCCCCGTGCCACGTCATGAATTAAATGATTTATATCCGTGTCACGTGATAAACTGAATGATTCATCCCCGGGCCACGTCATGAACTGAATGATTTATATCCGTGCCAAGTCATGAACTGAATGATTTATATACATGTCACGTGATGAACTGAATGATTTATATCCATGTCACGTGATTAACTGAATGATTTATCCCGGTGCCACGTCATGAACTGAATGATTTATATCCGTGTCACGTGATGTACTGAATGATTCATCCCAGTGCCATGTCATGAACTGAATGATTTATATCCGTGCCACGTCATGAACTGAATGATTTATCCTCGTGCCACGTCATGGTCTGAATTATTTATATCCATGTCACGTGATAAACTGAATGAGTTATCCCCGTGCCACGTCATGAACTGAATGATTTATCCTCGTGCCACGTCATAAACTGAATTATTTATATCCATGTCACTTGATGAACTGAATGATTTATATCCGTGTCACGTGATGAACTGAATGATTTATCCCCGTGCCACGTCATGAACTGAATGATTTATATCCGTGTCACGTGATGAACTGAATGATTCATCCCCGTGCCACGTCATGAACTGAATGATTTATATCCATGTCATGTGATAAACTGAATGATTTTTATCCATGTCACGTGATGAACTGAATGATTTATATCCGTGTCACGTGATGAACTGAATGATTTATCCCGGTGCCACGTCATGAACTGAATGATTTATATCCGTGTCACGTGATGAACTGTATGATTTATCCCCGTGCTACGTCATGAACTATATTATTTATCCGAGTACCACGTCATGAACTGTATGATTCATACCCGTGTCACGTCATGAACTGTATGATTTATCCCCGTTTCACGTGATGAGCTGAATGATTAAGAATCGCGGCACGTGATGAACTATATGAGTTATCCCCGTGCCACGTGACGAACTGAATGATTTTCCCCGTGTCACGTGATGAACTGAATTATTTAGTCTCGTGCCACATATTGAACTGTATAATGTATCACCGTGTCACGTCATGAACTGAATTGTTTATCCCCACGCCACGTGGTAAAATGTATAATTTAACACTTATGATTTCCCCGTGTCACGTGATGAACTGAATTATTTAGCCTCGTGGCACAAATTGAACTTGATAATGTATCCCCGTGTCACGTCGTGAACTGAATTGTTTATCCCCGTGTCACATGCTTAACTGTATGATTTTCCCCGTGTCACGTCATGAACTGAATTATTTAGCCTCGTGCCACAAATTGAACTGTATAATGTATCCCCGTGTCACGTCATGAACTGAATTGTTCATCCCCGTGTCACATGCTTAACTGTATGATTTATCCCCGTGTCACGTGATGAACTATATGTATTCTCTCCGAATCACGTTTTGAATTGTATAGTTTATCACCGTGTCACGTGGTGAAATGTATACTGTCGATTCAAAGATATCTGTCAAACCCTCCAGAATGTACCATTTAAGAATAGGTAAATGTATGTATTGACCAATCAGCGCTCTGCCAGAAAAAGTATCATTTTTATTATAATTATATTTGTTAAATTTTTAGTTGATATACACTAGTACTGTCCATCTAAAGATTGCTCAGTTATTTCCCAATTAATTCCAGCTTGATAGAATGCACCCAATCATAACGTGCTACAATACACACGCGTATAATTTATTTATTTTACAAAATGCAATTACTGGAATCAGAGCAGAAGCATAAAATACGAAATTTAAGAAAAATTAAATAAAATCAGGGCGTTGATGGGAGTTGAACTCGTGAGTTGTATACTTTTTCAAAAAAAGACTCACCGTGATTTAGTAGGTATAACCACTCGGCAATTGTGTCGTTTAAGTTTTGAGCATTCAATTGTATTAATGGTGTTAGGATTCATTCCTGACACACTTGTAAAAGTCGATCGGGTTGAATGTTTGTTTACTCGGTTGTGACAGATAACTTTGAATCAACAGTAATTTAACACTTAAGAAGTTTCCACGTGTTACGTCATGAACTATATGATTGATCCCGTGTCACACACCAAATTACTAACTGGGAATGATACAGTGTACTTGAGTGTACATGTATTCAGACGCAGGGAACTTTAGAATGTATTGGGCGTGTATAGTCAAGTCAGGGTAAGAATAGAGTGACGCAGTGGTCGGTCCACTATTACGATGTAAAACCAATTATAAAGGATTACCCAGACATCTACAACTAATATACTATATTCGCTCTAAACCTGTTCAGACAATGGTTGTAATATTTTGTAAACACATATAATACTACATCACTCTCACAGTACCCTAACTGGCCGGCCTGTACCATGCATGTTTCAATATCAATATAGTCACGGTACATGCGTGTTTCAATATCAATATAGTCACGGTACATGCGTGTTTCAATATCAATATAGTCACGGTACATGCGTGTTTCAATATCAATATAGTCACGGTACATGCGTGTTTCAATATCAATATAGTCATGGTACATGCGTGTTTCAATATCAATATAGTCATGGTACATGCGTGTTTCAATATCAATATAGTCACGGTACATGCGTGTTTCAATATCAATATAGTCACGGTACATGCGTGTTTCAATATCAATATAGTCACGGTACATGCGTGTTTCAATATCAATATAGTCACGGTACATGCGTGTTTCAATATCAATATAGTCACGGTACATGCGTGTTGTTTGCTGTTATTAATGCATGACTAGGGGGGCATTGTTCTGTATATAACGCATAGCAAAAACAATACAGTCATCTTCTTCGCAGTTTTCAGGTCTTATACGAATAAATGAATGACTGAATGCTAACTGCTAATGCAGGAATCAGCTTCATTAGACAGTTCTCTGAACGGATAAATTGATGCTTGCAACCAGTAGCACCTGCTACCTTAACCTTTCACAAATACAGTTAAATCTCGATTATGAATTATCTCCTCCATACCAAAACTAACTCAGCATTTTCGATTCCATCGTGTAGTCTTCAACCTCAGTAAGAGGACGCATTTTGGATAGTCTTTAAATGTTGGTCTCAATTTTATGACAATGGCATTAATGTGCATTATTGCATTTTCATGCCCCCAACAAATATTTGGGGGGGGGGGGGGCTATAGATTTGACTTGTTAATTGTATAAATCCCCGGTGATAAATATTACCACATCTTAACTTCAGTGTATAAGCGAGTCAATTTCCGGTTATCGAAATAATGAGTACACGTTGAATTGTATAGGGTTGCAATAATGAGTACAGTGATGGAAAATCACCGGATGTTTCAATCACAATAATGAGTACATGTTGAATTGTATAGTATCACAATAATGAGTACAGTGATTTGAACTATACGCGGTGTTAACGAGTGTCGTGTTTCGATACAAAGAAAAACATAAATCGGGACTAGATTGAGAATGAGACCCTGACTTCAGTATCCGTGATTGTTGGTGGTGTTTCATTTTTGAATAAAGACTAATTGACTGTGTATTCTACGACGATCCCCTCTCTTTAGTATTAACACCTGGGTCCACAACACTACACAGCAAAACTTCAACATAAGACCCTCAAAATATGCCTCATTATTCTTAATAACTCAGCAGGCTAATAAAAAGTAAAACAACATCATTAAAGATTGACCAGGGGTGGCATTCAATATTTATATCTTACTTGACTTAATGATCAGGACAACCAATCAGATTACACCATATTAAACTCTTGCTCAGTATATAACAGGCGATATGATTGGCTATCCCTATGCTCCAATTAAAAAAAAATTTTAAATACCACAGCACCCCAAGACATTGTTATCTTAATTTTCAGGTGTTGGGTTATTGACAGTCGAGTTTCCAAATGCGTTCGTACTATGTATTGCTAAGCGATGTTCCGAACGAACAGGTAAGGTCCCCCTCATAGGTACAGGGTACTTATTAAGTATGCGGGTTGTAAGTGAGGACTTACGATAGAAAGGCACTGCTATAGTCCGGAGATTTTGACACGACCCTCGACCTCCAGCAGTTAAATTTCTATATTTATAACCACGATTGCATGTTTGCATAGCGGAATGTATCACGAAGGCGCTCGAAGTGTAATACCTACACAAGTCTAAAGGACCGATATTGCACGATTTGCTGGAGGAAATTTATATATTCAACGCAAGAACCTTGTAAAGTAATGCATAAATGTCAAGATCAGGTCAAATTCTCTGAGCTATATAAAGTTAGTTGCATTGACATGTTGTTTGGCACTTGCTAGGAACACGTTACGTAAATGGAAATTTAATGAGCCTGTTTCGTCACAGGAACGAGTCTTGGCTTAAACACAATTAGGTTCGTAAAGCATTAGATAGCGGGGTGCGAACTCTTTGTGACGTAAGTCAATATAAAGGTTGCATATTTGTACTGTTCTGAGCCACTTGTATGCTCAGATGTTTCTTGTATGTGTGAGATAAAAAACAAAACTACAGATATACTGTGTAACAGCCGACTTGAGACTCAAATATCGGGGGTGGAGTCGGGGTCAAATGTACAGTCAGTTGGACGGACGCATATCTGAACATATACTTTAACACGGGTATGTGTTTTACACTATAAATGAAACACCATCCGATATACAGTTTGAATACCTGTATATGTACATGCACATACATTAAACAAAACACATCACCATGACTACCAGCTGACAGAAACGTTACAAGTGTACAATCATTACCTTGTGGACGTCAGATCAAAATATCCATTAAAACTGTCAAACACTGTTAGACACGATAGCACGCCGATACTAATATACATATAGTATAATTCCAGGCTTGTGTCGTCGCACTAACACTACACTAGTAAACACTAAGCAATTCGCTAAATAAAACGACACCATATGTGGTAAAAATTGTCACATTTAGTTTGACTCCAAATGTGAATGGTGATAATTACCACAGAGAGGAATGTGCACCGTATTGGTATGTGATACCACAAACTCATTCAAACATATTTTATGACTTCAGCAACAATGTATAAATTATTAATCCTGTTTTACAGGGCGTCACGCCAATAGCAGACGACATTTTCATTTTGTTTCCTCTGCGTTCACGGGAAAATGGCGGGTTATTTCGTATTGAGAGAACGTTGACATCACCAATGCAACGGTTTGCGGTTAGATCAACTCTGTGGTATGATAGGGAACATTTTACGTGTGTCGTTTTTAAGCCATTAATAATAAAGAGATTTGGTGTTTTAGAATATTCAATAAACAAAATTCAGCGCTCGCCAATCTACGGAAAAGTGTTTGTTTCATTGTCAAGTATTTTCACCGGCAAACATTCGGATATTTTTGTTACTCGGTGCTTTTTCGGTTATTACCGGTCTTTACAGGCATAGTCACATTTCGTGTAATATACGGCAATTTTCGATATTTTTTTCCTACCTGTCGTTGTTGTTTCTTTGTGTGACAGTCGTAAGTACGTGGACATATTAAACTCGAGACCCCTTGGTTCTTTACACGTCCGGTCTTTAGCCCTGATACAAAGACGACTACCTCTGGGTTACAAACCAGTTTATCTCTATGTGTATGGGAAACGCTGAAAGGGCGTTTTAAGCGTTTTAGAAATTAACAAGTGTCCCGGTCGAGAATTTAACTAGGGTCCTCTAGGTGCAGACCTAAGAGCATTAACCACTAGACTACCGTAGCTAACTACAGGTAAATGTGTAAAAATGTATACTTCAGTAATTAAAAGTAAATGATTCATACATTTAACAAAAGTAACTTAATCACATTCACTCACATACAGGAAAACTGTTGAATAATATATAAAATACAAAGACGTCCTCTTCAGTCTTTTTGAGGTGATTTTTGAGGGTTCGTTTCTACGTGGATTACACAATACGGACGGATAAACCTTGTTTTGTAATGGGTAGGTCGATTTATTGGGGGGATTAAATTTCGTGGTAGATTTCAATCACAAAATAAACGAAAATGCAACCCCTAGGAAAAAAATTAGACTACATTAATTTAAATACCGAACCCCTATCTTCCAGAAATCGATATTTATTTCCTATTTCGTTTCATCAGATTAATTCAAAACAATCGGATGTGACTAGTTAGAATACAATGCTTGACATGTAATTAACTACCATTAACTTGTTGACTCATTTTCCGTCTAGAAAAGAGGACATTTAAACAAGTTAATTCCAATTCGATGCGTTAGAGTTGAAAAGTTGACAAGTGCATGATCATGATTAAATGTCATTTCCTCGCATTGCCAAGTACAGATGGCTTCTACCTCAAACATTTTATATTGACTGTTGAAGACAGGTGGTTGCTTATTTCAGGTGGTCAATATCCAAGGTTTGACAATACATTACGACCCCTCAACAGCGGCTCTCTGTATAGAGCAAACACCTCTCTGTGACAACTCCATAAAAATTTTCAGTTAGTCCAAATATGCAGACGCCTGGTAGTTTTATTGCGCTAGCTGCCATTTACCAAAACATTTACCTCTATGGAGCAACAACCTCTGTGCAACGGTCAATATTCACAAAGGGTGTTGCTCTGCACAGGTTGTACTGTATATATATATATATGTATATATATATATATATATTATATATATAATACATATAGCATGTAATTAAAATTACTGTACAACTTATTGGGATATTATACAATTCAACTTGTATGACTTATTGTGATTGAAACATCCGATGATTTCATATCACTGTACGACTATACAATTCAATGTGTACTCCTTATTGCGATCACCGGAAGTTGACTCGTTTATACACTGTTTATACATATAGCATGTAATCAATGATTGATATCTAATCGTACAAGCACTGGTCCCTGATGAGTTGTCCTCGGTTATTATGAGAAGGTAGTAGAATCGTGGACCGTCCCCGAGATATATAGATCACTGAATATTTTATGACTCGGCTGTTAGAGAAATAATTTTAGTGGAATATTCTAAATCGATAATGTTTGTCATTAAAATTGATTCAGAATAATAATCAACAATTGTATCAAATGACGAAATCGATAAATCCACAATCCCCGTAGAAAGTACAATAATCCGAGTCAGCTCGGTATTACAAAAATATTCTTTGTTGCACAGATGCACCGGGTGACAGATGATAAAGGTCATTGTGCGTTGTGACTTAGAATTTTTACCCTGGTTGCGAGATTTTTCTTAATGACAGATGCGCTACTGGAAAGTAGGCCTGAGATTAACATTACATTAGAATATAACCTACATTATGAGCCAATGAAAACGCCGCATTTTCGCGGTTAAATTAAAATTTAATCATTAAAATTTTCTCTTAACAGACTTGACGTCTTGCGTTGGCGCTAATTTCTATCGGCCAATCAGAATGCAGAATGTTATATTCTAAGTTAGTTAGAACATATTAAGTAAATTTTAATGACTAAAAAGGCCTCGCTTCGCTCGCTCCGCCCTTTTTAATCATTAAAATTTACTTAATATGTTCTAACTATAACATAAATATGTTTTTAAGAAAGATAAACAGCGTAAAATTACATCAAATGAGGCAAAGAAGATACGGACAGCAGTATATATTCGGAAAAAACGTATTTTCGTTTTACAGTTGTAATATAGTTACCCAACGTGAATAGACTGCATGACTTGCCTTTTCAGAAAAGAGTCCGTTATTTGGATTACCATAGTTCAATCGCGCATGATACAGAAGATGCCCCTATTCCAGAAGCATCCCTGGTTCTTTTACATGCCGATGTAAAGCATCATACACGGGACGTCGCTTAACGTCGAACCAACAACATTCGGATCAGAAGTCAGTAGCTCTTACCACTGGGACCACATGACCACCTTACATAAATTACTCGTGCTTTATATACCGTCGACGAGATTTTAAACCATACATTAACTTTGCAAAAATAAAATACCAACAAACTTACTTTTTCTCTGAAGACTTCCACTGTTAACACGGTATCCACATTATAAAATTGAATTGGTTTAAGATTTGTTGCACAATAAAAGTTTGTACTAAATGAGTTTTACAGTTGAATTAACTTAAGACAACCCTACTTAAGACAAAATAAAAATTTGAACTAAAGATGTTTTCGGATGTACACGAAAAATCTAAAAATTTGGATCAACACAAAATCACATAATCAATATCCTTTTTTATTTTCGTCCTCCTAACATAAGTTTATTTTTACAGGAAGTAAAGAAGTTTAATGTTTTGTACACGTTCTATATGGAATGGGAATGTGTGTACCAATATGATATACATACTTATGAACGAATTTCTAAATTTCTGTTTAAATAATTCGGGTTCAAATTCCGTGGTTTATTTGTGTAAAGCATTGTGTGGTATATAATTTAATCGGACTAACAGAAAAATAAATTGAAAAGCTTTTCAATGACATCTCGGTAAAACATTTTATTAATCACACTACTCTATTCAAATATTTTTCTTTAGCGTTTGATGATATGTAGTATAACTACTTACAGCGTATAAACGAGTCAACTTCCGGTTATCGCAATAAGTCATACATGTTTAATTATATAGTCTCACAATCAGTCATAGTTACATTGTTTATACGCTGTGTTACTAAGTTAAACGGACTTGCATTAAGAAAAGTTTGGGCATACACTCATGGCGCTAGCTACCATCAGGAACGAGGTGTCGAGTAGGGTTCATGTAAGTGGTAAGAACATGTTCCAAAATCCAGTTAAAATAAATCAGTATGTGTATAAGAAAGTGAAATTATAAATATGTGGAGTTCAATGCATTTGGCCTCCTCGATAGCCTAGTGGTTGAGAGTTCGCTTCGAGTGCGGGAGGACTCGGGTTCGATTCCTGGCCGCGTCATACCAAAGACGAAATAAAAATGGTACCAGAAATTCCCTTGCTAGACGCTCAGCATAAAAAGGAAACTGGCTCCTCTTCTCTCATACCCTCGTGGCAATGGATAACATCAGGAATGAGGTGTCGAGAGTGATTAATATAAGTTTGAAAATGCATTGAACTTGTTGTTGTATTGTGATACAAATAGGAATCGACGTGTGCAACCAAGCAATGTGTTCATTCTAATTTTGTAGGATTTATTATGCTCCTAGAGTATGTTCTAACAAAGTACAGTCTATCGAAATGTTAATTGAGTAACTGTTAAGAACCGAACTAAAATATAGAAACGAGTATGCTCCTCAGTTTGTTCCAACAAAGTACAGTTTTTCGAAATACGTATTAATTGAGTAAATGTTAATCACCGAGCTCACGCTGGATGGACAGACCCTTGATATAAGTCTAGTGGTGCGAGCGACAAAAAAGTTAAGTTACCAGTTTTCAGCAGTTCAGCCGTTCAGCCACCCTTTGACATTTTAACTACCCCTGACAGCAGTGGCCCAGACGGGGGTTGAACCCGGGACCTCTCGATCCCGAAGCGCGCGTCTTTCCTCTAGGCCACCGCTCCCCACATACCCGTGCTTGTGCTGGTAGTTCTCCCTTGTTTGGCTCTCTTACCTGGCCAAACAATCTTTATTTTCTGGGAAGAACAGTTTCGTGATACAAAGGGCGACAATCCAGAAAACTTCATTGAAATATATAAACATGAATTTCTAAGAGTTGTCTTCCTTTAGATTTTATTATTCAGGCGAAACGTACGAGTGACACGATAGCCGAGTGGTTAACGCTCTCCATTACCATTCCGGAGGTCCCTGGTTCGAATCTCGGCTGCGGCTCAAGATATTTTAGAAACTCTTTTCAGTGTTTTCCACCCAACTAGATATGAACTGGTTGGTAACCCAGAGGTAGTGTTGAGTGAATCGGTGCTATACACCGGGCACGTTAATGAACCAAAAGGTGTGTTCGTAAAGAGTGTATCCAAACCGGACTCCTTGTATCACACCACTGTCTGCTCTACTTTCTGTCCTTTCAGCAAAACACAGGACCCTATCCGAAATAAGTCCTTAATAAGTCCGGGTTATCCTTGACCGTCTAAATAATTAAAACTGTGACAAAGGACTGCTTTTTGATAAACAGCTAAGAATATTGAAGATACGCTTTTTGTCGTAGAAACCTCAGCTCAAATTGAGATCTTACACAAATCTGAGTCTGAATCTAAGATCAACCTGAAGGTCAACATCCTGACTGTAATAAACTCAGAATAACGTTTCTGTTTTTGCTGACAATTTTGAGTCCAGCCTCCCATTGAAATTAAATCTAAGCTACAAGACAATATTTGAGATGAGATGTAGCTCAGATTAAGATGCTTCTCAGATCGGGACCAGGACGATCAAAGCCTCGTGTAACGCTGTTTCTCAAAATATTTTCAATTATGTTAAAGGTATATAAAGCTTTATAAGTAGCACGTTTCCCTGGACCGTATCCTAACCAGTACTAACTTCTCCGAACACCAGAAACGAGAAACTTCTCCATATGTAGGCATTGATGTTAAATGTTCATGAAAGTGTATGACCTGCCACAACCGGGAATCTAACCAAAATCACCGGGGTGCCAAATCAAGCGCACAAACTACTCGACCACACCCGATGATGTAGGTGATACTGTGCATATTGTAATTGCATAATCATTGCAGGTAACCGGAGTAAACGGAAAGTAAATATGGTATAGTTTATTCAAGAAAAAGGCAGATATGCCTGTCATTCTACATGTACATGTATATACAATTTCATATAATTTACGATGGTTAATGGTGACATATAAGCATACTCAGTTCTAAAAGTATCAACTATATTCATATAATAATAATATTAATAATATAATCAAATTTTAAATGTTAACTTAAGCATACATCATAAATTATATCGATTTGAATGTATGATATATACACTCCTAAGATGTAATTATGTCATTCCAAATATCTAACTCCGAATGGTAATTATCCTAACATGACTCTAGAGACCAAAATAAACTGTATATGTGGTAAAATTTATCAAGGGAAATAACCAGCAATAATTTTACCCGCTGATCCAAAGACGTCCGAAAATTTTATCGGTAGCCTGAATCCGGACACATTAACAAAAGAACGAAACTATTTTACAATGCCACATTAGGTTGCTTGAAAAAAAAATTATCGTGTGATGAATAATATGAAAAATATTTTTATATACAAATTCCAGACGTTGGTGCATGTGGCCTCCATAGCTCAATGGTTAGCGCGCTTGCCGTCTAATCTGGCGACCCGGGTTCAAATCCGGGTGGGGGCACACATACATGCCTGTCATATTTCAGCATAAAGCTGACTGGCAAATAAAGGCTATGCTCGGCATTCAACTCGGCTGAACTCCAGATTACCACCAAAATATGAATTACTAGTACCAAAGATCATTCACATGTATTCTTTGCTAGTACCGGAGTGACTTAAAACCGCAGGGAGGAGTTCACATTGGAAGCTCTATGGTAGAGTATGCTATAACAGGAATGTTGTTTACTCCCACCAATTCATCAACCAATGAAAAGCTTTGCCTTGGTATGCCTAATACCTAAAACAGCTTACGGTCTCGCTCATTTTGCGTACTGTACAGAAACCGAATAAAAAAATGCTTTGTTTTGATTTTACATTGTTTGTATACAAGACTTAGTGACACACCAACATAAACGGACTCTACTAATATAACATAATTTGGTATACGTTGGTGATATCAATCATACGTTGGTCGAGTATACTTTTAAACATTTGTCAATCAGAACGTATCATCGAGACATTCGTCAAACTATCCAACAACTGATTTCATGTTATGATGATTATCTGCAGTTCAGCAGGTTTATGAACAATACAGCGCATTAAACGCCTTTCACAATTCTTTATTACAGTGTAGCAATACCACGTGACTTCGACATCACTAAAGGCTACAAATCCAAGACGAAATTTGCTTCGAAATCAAAAAATAACTGTAAGTATTTAATTTCTTCATCGACTTACATTTGTATATAAAACATACACCAGCCTAAGGCAAAATTTACATTTTATATGTTTTCAGCAATATTAAGGATCTTTAAGCAGCTAGCACCCAGTGAAACTTTTTGGAGTGGTTTTATGCGATCGGACTACACTTTCAAGTTGACTTCTTTTCATAAGTTTCAATTGGTGTTGGAATAAACGGTCCAGCTGTTGATAGGGATTCTACATTTCGTCTGGCGTATGTTTTATAGCAAATCGGTATAGAAATAAAATACTTTATTTGTTTTCCCATGTTGACCAATTTCGTCTTGGGTTCGAAGGCTTTAGTGATGTCAAAGAGACGTGATATTGTTACACTATATTACAATAACCTGTTGTCCACTGATAGTTATTACACGTTCATGAACAACAACACGACGCACAGAACCCAGCCAACGTGTCTTTAAGGTAAAATATGCCCATCTGAACCACAGGTAACTGTATCATTGATAAAGAGTAAAAATTATTTTATAAAATTTTATGTTCTCCATTTCGTTTTTACTCTTTATCAATGATGCAGTTACCTGTGATCTGAACGAGTTGCAACAACACATATGTTAAGTACGTTTTATGATAGCATTGGCTAAATATTTTAGAACCATTGAGATTAAATTGCAGCTGATAATATGACGCATTAATTAAACTGCGTGATAAAATCAACACAACAGTGTTACATTGTAGTTAAAAAATCTTGATGTGTTTTAATTGATAGGAGGTGGTTCATGTAATAAAACTGTCTCGACAGGTATTATTTGTAACTTGTTCAAATGGACACATCGCTGGCTTAGAATGAGAAGGTCGAAAGTGTTACTTACGACCCTACAGGTATATGACACAATGCGCTTCTTATGAGCCATTTTTCATGAAAATCCGAACAGGTCATGTTGACCACAATAAAGTTTTTGAAATTTTTGTTTTTCCATAAGTAAAGAATAGTTTTCAGACAGTTTTTTTTCTTGTTTTCTCAAAATGTTGATTTTATTCTTACGACCTTCTCATTTTACGTACGCCAGCGATAAACGTAATGACTCGTCTATCTTTAATATGGTCGTCTTTCACAAACGGGTGGTGCCATTACAGTTTCACAACGGCCAGTTTTCCACTGATAGTTTTTTCCTTTAGGCATCCCAATACAATCTAGACCAACAGCAGGTTCCCCAATCGCCCAATCATCAAACACTGGTTCTTCCTCTGTATGTGTCCAGCGCAAAGTGCCGCTACTATCCCTCCTCATGCCGGTCCAAATTCCAGGTAAATCTAAATAAGTTAATTTATCAAGTAAAATAAATGAATGTTTTACAGTCATCAGGTCAAAACCAAATTAACATTGTAGTTCTGGTAACACGCTGCTAAAGTAGTATAGCTAGTAAAACATTAAATCATGCACTGGGAGTTCACTATCCGCCGTTGTTTTGGTTGGTGGATTGGTGGTCGATTATTTTTTGTGTTCATATGTGAGTGCGTGAGTGTGTGCGGGTGTCTGTGCGTGAGTGTGTGAGTTCGTGAGTGCGAGCGGGTGTCCGGGTGTGAGTTCGTGAGTGCGTGCGGGTGACCGTGTGTGAATTCGTGAGTGCGTGTGGTTGTCCGTGCGTGAGTGTGTGAGTTCGTGAGTGCGTATTCGAATGTTGACCTAGTTAATTTGTTTATCATCTTTATGTAAAGTAGTTATTATTACATGAATGCTTTATAAAGATAATATTGATATTTCTTTTTAATTGTTTTTTTATGAAATGTATTGTCATTAATATTATGAAATAGTAAAATTGCGACTTATATACATTTGTAATACACAATTGCATCAAACTAACTTACCCATATCAATTATGATGTTTTTAATGAAATCATTTTCTTCACTGGATTCAATGACCACCATGTACGAGTCTAAATCGTCGCACACCACCTGTAAGTAAAATCGTTAGCATAGTAGTAGAGCATCCGCTTTGAGTGCGGAAGGTCCCGGTTTCGATCCCATGCCGCGTTATACCAAAGACGAAATATAAATGGTGCCAGAAAGTCCCTTGTTAGATGCTCAGCATAAAAGGCATCTCTTCTCGTATACCCTCGCGGCGATGAATAAAATCAGTAATGACGTGCCGAGGGTTATTTGTATAGGTTGGAAAAACTGGCTTCACAATCGGCCTTAAATAAATTTGTGTAAATAAGCAAAAACATGCATTAACTTTTAAATGTGATATCGTTCATGGCTTTAAAGCGATTAGGAAAGTAACAATTTTCATACTTTCGACATGGTTACGATGATGTAAAACGTTTTATTAATTGCTTTCAATGGATTATGGGGATTTTTCAGTGAAATAAACAGTGAAAATAACAGAGAAATTACCACTTTGTTATTTTCACTGTTTTAGAAGCTGGTTCCAGTATCATGCAGCAAAAATAAACGTAACGTCAACGGCGCCGGGCTTTAAAATATGCGTTACGTCATCATGACGTAATAATTCTCACGTCATGACGTTCTAATTTCGACGTGATTTGTAAAGCGTTATAATGTGGGAGGACTATACTACTAGTATATAAACTTAATGTCAAAATATCCCATACTAATATTTGAGTTGTAAGTAACAAACTTGAACAATATTACTTAAATTAGTCCCACTCTTAACATGTAATCTGAGACAAGTAATAGTACATTATGAATATGTTAGTGCTTAATGTAAGATGTTTGTGAAGTTGGCAGGTAAGCGGCCTAGCAACGTGAAGTTGGCAGACTAGCGGCCTAGCGACGTGAAGTTGGCAGACTAGCGGCATAGCGACGTGAAGTTGGCAGGTTAGCGGCCTAGCGACGTGAAGTTGGCAGACTAGCGGCCTTGCGACGTGAAGTTGGCAGGCTTACGGCCTAGCAGCCTAGCAGTGTGAAATTGGCAGACTAGCGGCCTAGTAGCCTAGCAGTGTGAAGTTGGCAGACTAGCGGCCTAGCAGCCTAGCAACGTGAAGTTGGCAGACTAGCGGCCTAGCGACGTGAAGTTGGCAGACTAGCGGCCTTGCGGCCTAGCGACGTGAAGTTGGCAAGCTAGCGGCCTAGCAACTAAGGGGCGTGAACTCGGTTGACGGCCTAGCGGCCTAGCAGCCTAGCAGTGTGAAGTTGGCGGGCTAGCTGCATAGTAGCTTAAGAGTAACTAACAATTACCTGTGCTGCCGCGTAGTTGACTCTCGGCTGTGCTCGAATATAGTAACACGATCCTTGGAAGGCTACCCAACCGTCAAGACAGCGGTACTCTGAAATATGAGAAATTACAAAGATATGTTTATTACTATAAGACCTGTAGGTTAGTAACATAGCAGGCAAAAAAAGAAACGTCTACACCAAGAAATCATTATGCAATATCATAGCGTTATTTTTTTAGGATACTGAACCTCGAGCATTATCTTGTATTGATATTCAATTTTTATTTTGCTGACGAACAGAAACACCCTTTGTTACCGAGACTAACCTAACAGTAATGGTGTTAATTGAAGCTCACAATAACTATGAAGCGCATTCATGTTTCACGTGCTTTTTTCTAAGTCCGACCAAATCCAGAACAAAACACTGGTTACATGTTAACAGTTATCGGCAATTGCAAGATTCTTTTATTCTTGATTATGTTTAAGTTACGCTTAGTAATAAATGGTGTTTCTATTCGTAAATTCTGAATAACAAGGCAACCTAACAAGAAAACTAGAAAAATGAGTGACAATCGTACGTGTATCCGATGGTAACACACTGTATTCTATCGTACGTGTATCCGATGGTTACACACTGTATTCTATCGTACGTGTATCCGATGGTTACACACTGTATTCTATCGTACGTGTATCCGATGGTTACACACTGTATTCTATCGTACGTGTATCCGATGGTTACACACTGTATTCTATCGTACGTGTATCCGATAGTTACACACTGTTAAGCTGCTACGCCGCCAACTTCACGCTACCAGGCTGCTAGGGCGTTAGGCCACCACCATTTCACCCCTGCCAGGCTGCTAGGCTGCCAATTTCACGCTGCTATGCTGTCAGGCGGCTACCCTAACAACTTCACGCTACCAGGTTGCTATACTGCCAACTTCAGGATGACCGGCTGCTCGGCTGGCAACTTCATAGTACCAGGTTGCTATACTGCCATCGTCACGCTGCCCGGCTGTTATACTGCCGTCTTCACGATGCTAGGCCGTTAGGCCGCTAACTTCACGATGCTAGGCTGTTAGGTCGCTACCTTAGCAACTTCACGCACATATGACTGGATTTGTGACTCGTGTATAAGGAATGTCAAATAAGAAATAGTCATGATACTCACCACAATGTGTCTCGTCTTCCCCGAGACAACAGTCAGTTGACTTGTCGCAGAATTGATCCGTTCTTATACACTTGTGTTCTCCTTTGCATTTATACTGACAGCCTAAATATACAAATGAATAAAAGTATGTACTAGTAATTTCGTGTCATTCACTTATTTATTGTATATCACTGGATATGGCCCGAAAATCGCACATAAACAGAACGTTATAATGTACAGTTTGAGGATCCTACGACCAAGTGTTGTTTAGTTATTGAACGGAAGCCATATTTATATTCAATTTCAAAGGGACCCGGACCTTTAATCTACTGACCTCAAAATTAATAGGGCTCATCTAGCTAATTTTTTACACATTGACCTCACAAACAATAGGGCCGATCTACTTTTGATGAACAACCTCCAAGTGAAATTTGACGATCCAATGATCAAGCGTTCTTGAATTATTGAACGGAAACCATTTAATACGACACACCGACCGAACGACCGAACAAAAAACACAAATTCATACGCCAATCGACCCTAGGACAGGACAAGCCATGCATCCAACCGGACTAAAATCAACATACAAACATAGGTGTAAATATTGATTATCTTTCAAACCAATGAAGTTAAAAGTGTAGATGTCCTTTTTGGTATGCTATTTCTTATCTTGGCGTATTCCATATTCAATAAAGTTTGGAAGTTTGTTGAACTTAACGAATTATACATGTATATGAAATATTTGAAAAACAAGGATGGTTCACATTAATATTTCTAAAGAGTTTTAGCTTGAGGCAAGAATGAACACATATCAAATATACAAGTAAACAACATAATAAATTATTCAAATTATAGTTCCGTCTTTACAAACACGTCGTTTATTTTGCTGGAGGCAAGAATGAACCAATATCAAATACATGTATACAGTCATATAAACAACATATTTAAATTATAGTTCCGCCAATCAAACACGTCGATTATTTTAAACTTATAACTTTTACAATTAGCTACTCCTTGATAGCCTAGTGGTAAGAGCGTTCGCTTTGAGTGTGGGAGGTCCCGGGTTCGATCACAGGTTGCATCATACCAAAGACAAAATAAAAATGGTACCAGAAATTATCTTACTAGACACTCTTCTCTTCTCTCATACCCTCGTTAACATCAGGAATGTGGTGACGAGGGTCATCAATATAAGTTGGAACAAAAACTTCGAGTCATCGTTCTCCATAAAATGTATTTTTCTCAAAACAGCCAAAATGACAAGTGCATCAAATCAAGTTAGAATGTGAAACCTTGTAAGACCGAAATCTTTCAATATCATCGATATTTTAACATTTGGCCTTTTCGACCTGGGTTGTTTCGTGGAGCAGGTTGTAGTCAAAATTAAAAAAAAAACTCTGGCCTAAGAGATTTATCATGTAAAAAGAGGTTACTAACCTTTAGAGCAGAACCTCTCGTCACTTCCATCCTTACAATCAACTACACCATCGCAAACGTGATGTGCATGTAAGCAATGTGGTGTAGAGAACATATCGCCAGCATTGCACATGAATTTGCCTTCACAACCTCGGCCACCTGAGAAAAACAGACAAAGTTATTAAAGCTGAGATATTTTGACATGATCCTGACCTTTATGCATTGATATATTACACGGCACTGAATATGTTATTTTCCGTTAGCAGATCTTGCAACATAGGTCCTTTAGATGTGTGTTTGTATTACACCTCGAGCGTCTTTGTAATACTTTCCGCTTACAAAAACATACAACCGGGTTTATAAATATAGACAATATATCAGCTGTTAAACTACGTTAATAGAAAGTCGAGAGTCTTGACTGTACATACAGAAGTTAGTTCAACGGACATGATTCACTAACCACCAAAAACGAACAAAAAAATAGAATCGTATGTATTTTATCTTTAATTTCCAACCTTTATTCTTCGTGGTGTGCGACATGAAATCATGGTCCGATACCCAAGCTCTTTGTACATAGACTACTGGGTTCTTTTACGTGTCCAATGTATAGTACCGATACAAACGAGATTGCATCTAGGTTTCCAACCATTTCGTTAGTTTTAGGGGTAAATAAATTGTGACGTCGATCTAAAACTTACATGTCCCAGGAAATATTGGAGAAAACGACCATCTTCCGTGATGTGGGGCAGAACTGACTTGTCCCAGAACGACAAATACAAACGCTAAATATGGTAGCATTGATACCTGAAATGCAAATAGTCGGTCGTCTGGGTTTACAAAAATAATCGCAAAAATTTGGATCCACAAATACCCCGCTGACCGATTATATGAATACGACTTTGTATTTGACTTCAACCTACATCACCAACATTTATTTCAATTTAAATGCTGTTTATGTTTTTATGTTTTCTGTGTGGTTTCAGTCGAGTGCTGCCTTCTGTGTCCAACTTTTTACTATATCCTAGTAATTCAATCACATACAGTACAGAGAGAAGATACATATTGTTGAAATCACTAACTTCATTAATATTGTGACCAATTTCCGTTCGATATTTGTGTGCATTTTTGGATGAAACTCTCAATTTCAAAGAGCATGTGAAAAGAAAGTGTCGAACGGCTATGTTGAACTATTTTAGAGTTAAAAGCATACGGAAATATTTAACCAAGGAAGCCACAGAAACTCTGGTGTTATCCCTAGTCATTGCACATTTGGACTATTTTAATGTCATCCTATACGGACTAGCCCAAAGTGAGTTGGCTAAACTGCAACGTGTGCAGAACACGTGTGCAAAATTGGTTTTAAACCGTAGAAAATATGATAGCTCTAAACAAGCTTTGTTTGACCTGCATTGGCTACCCATCAAAGCCAGAATTTCATTTAAAATGCTCACTGTCATGTTTAACTGCTTCAATGGTCAAGCTCCAGCGTATCTTACAGAGTTGCTTACTAAACAGGTCCATACTAGGAGTCTGTGGTCTTCAGACTCTGGTTCAGGGTGTTATGTTGTTCCCTTTAATAAAAGGAAAACTTCAGTGACCGTAGCTTTGGTACTGTTGGTCCGAGATTGTGGAATGATTGACCTAGCAATATACAGAATTTAGACACTTTAGATGTATTTAAGAAAAAGCTGAAAACCTACTATTTTAGAGATTTTTATGAATTGTTTTAATCGACTGTGTCGTTGTTGGTTTTTAATCAGGAATTAAACGAACAGATTTAAATTTTAAGTGCTATCTGTGGTCCAATTACATGCATTTTGATACCATAATGTGATTTTATTTCTTAAATGTAACATGTGTCTCTTAATGTTTTTGCTAATTGTTTGTTTTACCATGTTTGTAAAGTGTTTTAAACTCATTCTTAATACTTTATATGCATAACTGTGATTGTTATATTTAATTTTGTCGTTTATAATGATTATTTTATTCTATGTTTTTCATTTGTTTTATATTATGCTATGAATATTGTACAACGCCATTGAATATGTGATATGTAAAAATAGGCGTTTTACCAAATAAACAAGTTTCAAGTTTCAATTTCCGAGAAGCACCTATATTAGGTGAAAACAGAAGTAACCCTTACTAAAATGCACATGTTTTAATATTTACTGCCAATAAGTATGGCATATGCTCAATGCTCTGTGAAAAATGGCAATAAAATCCATTCAAATAATGCATGAATACTTATATATTAGAATAATGATAAAGATATAAACTATTCAGCAACTTACCTGTTTGTGAAACAAACACAAAGAAAACATATGTCCAGATTAATAATTAAATTCAACAGCATTTTGCAAGCGTGTTTTTGTACCAGAAGCTTGCAAGCAGTAGGCAGTGAACTAAACAAGTTTTCCTTGAAATACCAACCACCAGGTATGGTATTTACAAAATATCTTAAGCGAAAAACTTTGAATTTTCTTAATATTTTAAGTGTATCAGCTAAACATGAAAATCATGATTATCCACTTTACAATTTAATCTTTTTCATGGAGCATAATTATGCAGCTAAATTTTTTAACATTAATCAAAAGTTTCGTTTGAGATGGTTTGTGAATAATAGCGCTGTACTACAAAATCACGAACCTTATCTAATTCTTATAATTCTTAACCCGACCAACATTGAACTCAAATACACATCACCTAGGCGACATTCTATATAGCACCAATAACAACGAGTCTATGTCCTTGCAAAAGCAAAAAAACAAACACACATATTCGGACCAACTAAATACTAATCAAGATTACACTTACGTCCATGGTGAATCGTTTGAATCCAAAGACCTTTTGATCATATTTGTATATTTTACTAAAATATATCTTATCACTGACGTGTCCCATGTTTTTGGTTGGACGAGATTTGTCCCGGAAAACCGCAAAATGGGTAATAAATGTTTTTAGTTTATTATTTTGGCCTTTCAGTCATCAAACTACATTTATTTGAGGTCTGTAAATTGCGCTTAGGTCGTTACTCGCAGCTCTTCGCTCGTAGATGTGTACTCGTTGGTCGCAAATCCATACTGTCAGGCTGCTAGGCTGCCTACTCCACGCTGCTAGGCTGCCAGGCTGCCAAATTCACGCTGTCAGGCTGTTAAGCTGCCAACTTCACGCTTCCCGGCTACTTTCCGCTTACAAAAACATACAACCGGGGTAATGAATAAAGACAATATATCAGCTGTTCAATCACGTTAATAGAAGGTCGAGAGTCAAATCAAATTCTCTTGACTGTACATACAGACGTTAGTTCAACGGACAAGATTCACCAACCACCAAAACCGAACAAAAATTAATGAAGAAAAAGTAGAATCGTATGTATTTTATCTTTAATTTCAAATATTGGAGAAAACGGCCATCTTACGTGATGTGGGGCAGAACTGACTTGTCCCAGAACGACAAATACAAACGCTAAAAATGGTAGCATTGATACCTGAAATTCAAATAGTCGGTCGACTGGGTTTACTAAAATAAATCGCAAAAATATCGATACTCAAAATACGCCCGCTCGACGATTATATTAATACGACGATGTACATGTGCTTGACTTCAACCTACATCACCAAAATGTTTTTTTCAGTTTCAATATTGTTTATTGTTTTTTATGTTTTCTGTACGGTTTCAGTTTAGTGCTGCCTTCCCTGTACTATTTTTTACTAGCTTTTAGTAATCCCATCACAGACAGCACAGAAAGAAGATATTAAAATCAAAATTTAAAAAGAAATGCTGATTAACTTCTTTCTACTAGGAAATTCACAATACCGACACTGAAGGATTATTTACACGAGCCGTTCAGCCGCTCTCCAGAAATAAAAGGGTGAAAACTATCAAAATGATTCAAAATTATAACTCCGAAACGAAGTTTTGACGCTTGTCGGAAATACTAGAAAGCACGACGATACGAGAATCAGGGATACTTCTTATAATTCTTAACTCGACCAACATTGAAATCAAATGCACATTGCCTAGGCGATATTCTATATAGCGCCATTAACGAGTATAGCCTTTATTTGCCAGTCAGCTTTCTGCTGAAATATGGCAGGCATGTATGTTTGTGCCTCCACCCGGATTTGAACCCGGGTCGCCACATTAGACGACAAGCGTGCTAACCAGTGAGCTACGGAGGCCACACACCAACGAGTATATGTCCTTGCAACGACAACAACAACAAACATATTCGGAACAACAAAATACTATTCAAGATTACACTAACGTCCATGGTGAATCGTTGGATTCCAAAGACCTTTTGATTTGTATACTTTTCTAAAATATATCTTATCACTGACGTGGCCCGTGTTTTTGGTTGAACGAGGTTGGTCCCCAAAAACCGCATACATGGGTAATAAATCGTTTTTTATTTTATTATTTTGGCCTTTCGGTCAAATTATTAGTATCCCGTTATGAACTACTATCAAACTACATTTATTTGAACATAAAGTGCTTTATTTACCTGTACTCTTCTCTTTGTGTATATAATGTACCATGTATATATGTTAGTATGTATGTATCTTTTTGTGTATATATGCCTATGCTTTTCGTTGCCAAAGGCAAATATGTTTGTCGATTTGCAATACATGTAGTTTATTTGTTTGTTGTTGTTTGATCAAGAATAACCCATCAAAGTACAAGCACTTATTTCCAATGGGGTCCTGTATTTCTGAAGGGGCAGCGAGTAGAAGAGAAAGAGTTGTGATACAAGAAATCCGGGTGCATCACCCTAGCTCGTTCCGAAAAGACTAGTTGTATAGCACCGATAGACACGAGGCAACCTCTGGGTTACCAACCAGTTGGGTTTAAAACACTGAAAAGCGTTTCAGAAATGACCAAGTGCCCCCGACTGGGATTCGAACCAGGGACCTCTCGATCAGTAGTCAAATGCGTTATCTACTCGACCACCGTGTCACCCATACTCGAATTGTGAATTTAACGTGAATTTATTCAAATGTTCAGCTGCTAGAAGTTAATTCAAACGTGCATACAGAAGTTTATTCAAGCATAAAGTTTGAAGAAACAATGAACAACGAACTGCCAACTTAACAGACATCGTCAAATTTCCATGGGAATTGTAGAATACATGTACAAGTAGGACTCACATTATATTTTAAATTTTCGTGATGTTTTTGGTCAACCCTCAACCCAAGGTACATGTGATATGTCAATGTTTATTACATTTAAAATATAGATTGGGGCTGTTTAAATTATGAATTAATAGATGAGAAAAAATACCGCTCAACAGTAACTATTAACCCCATATAACACAGTTCAAGGACGAGTGTAACATTTAACAGCGTTACTTGTGAAATATTTGTCCCTAAATTAAACTTCAATCATCATTAACCACATAGTTAACCACATGTATAAAAATTATCAAAATACATTTTCACAAGTTGAAAAAATACAAATGTATCTGAAAAACAAGCCTGTAAACAAAAAAGCGTCATGGTTCAAATACTTATCTGGAATATCCAAAGGACATAATATTCGAATACATAAAATACATAGTTATTTTGGGTCCGAAAATAAGCATACATAATTATTCCAATTTCCCTTGTAATTTGTTGACAAAACTGCCAAGAATATGAAAAATATGTCTTGTTTAGCCAAACAATGTCATTTATTTCACGACGTAAAACCTTCCGGAAAAACTATGAAGGCAGTCTTGCGACACTTTTCAGTGTTTGCATTACCAGTATTCACCAGTAAGTGTTTATACAAAATATCAAAGTGTCGCAAGAATGCCAACATTATTTTTGAAAAGGGTTTATGCAGATTTCAAATATGTATGAGCCATATAAGATCGTAAGTATCACTTACGACCTTCTCATTCTAAGCCAGCTGTATGTGAACGAGATGTTATGCTCGCTGGCCAACGAATGGTCATTTTGCACTTGTCAATGTGGGGGTGGACGGAGGAATTATAAAGTGGAATAAGACATTGTCAAAGTTCCCTCCTATGTGCAGATACTCCTGTCTAATTCATTGGGGTGGCCCAGTCCTTAAAAGAGGGCCAAGTTTTATTCCCGCTACATGTGACGACAGGGTTTATCAAATGTCCGTACATCAGAAACTTTTTTATGCCTAATTCCCCGAGCGGGAAACATTGATAAGTGCATTTAATGAACAGGAACTATGTGGCATTCACATCTCATTGTAGTTAGGTCATATAGAGCATCAAGTACACCCAGATTGCAGTTTTTGTTGAACGGACGTGAAATAAGACACGTGTCTCATGTCCTGATCACATGACTTGGACAACAAGTCATCTGACCATATTTATCAAGTGCACTAAATTAGTGTGCATATATACGCGCGTCAACTGTCTGTAATCGTCTTATCATATTGTTATATGCACTATTATCGTGATGTATAATCTGAAATTACTGGTATATTTTGCATGTTCTGTGGCTCTGTGTAAGTGCTTTATAGTTTCGGATAGAGAGTATTCCAAAGCGCTAACGGTATCTAACGGAGGGCAATATGGATTCTGGGGTGAACCAGAGTTTTGTCCTTTAGGAACGTATGCTTCCGGATATAGCATGAAGGTGAGATTTTGGGTACTGTTGTAAAAATACCAACTTAGTCATAATTCTAATCCGCTCGCCGTACGATAATCAGACGGTGTGCATTTTGCTATTCGGGCCAGAGGACGGACGGACGAATAAAAGCAGGTTATCTGGGCATTGTGTATCGTCGGACGGCGCCCGGATATGTTTATATTTTAAAGTACGGTGCCTAGACAGCGGGTACATATCGGACACACGGACATCGCCCGGCGACCGGCAAACGGTACCTAGACAGCGGGTACATATCGGACACACGGACATCGCAAGGCGACCGGCAAACGGTACTTAGACAGCGGGTACATTTCGGACACACGGACATCGCCCGGCGACCAGCAAACGGTACCTAGACAGCGGGTACATATCGGACACACGGACATCGCACGGCGACCGGCAAACGGTACCTAGACAGTGGGTACATATCGGACACACGGACATCGCCCGGCGACCGGCGACCTGCAAACGGTGCCTAGACAGCGGGAACATATCGGACACACGGACATCGTCCGGCGACCGGCAAACGGTGCCTAGACAGCGGGTACATATCGGACACACGGACATCGCACGGCGACCGGCAAACGGTGCCTAGACAGCGGGTACATATCGGACACACGGACATCGCCCGGCGACCGGTGCCTAGACAGCGGTTACATATCGGACACACGGACATCGCACGGCGACCGGCAAACGGTGTCTAGACTGCGGGTACATATCGGACACACGGATATCGCCCAGCGACCGGCAAACGGTGCCTAGACAGCGGGTACATATCGGACACACGGACATCGCCCGGCGACCGGCAAACGGTGCCTAGACTGCGGGTACATATCGGACACACGGACATTGCCCGGCGTCCGGGTGATGTGTGACCTAGGTATTACTTTGTTAGCTTTTGTTTTTCTGGCAGAGTGAATTTGACATACGCCGTTGTGACGTTACCACAAGGCTTACTCATTCTGACAATTGTTTAACACACTGGGAACCAGTGTCATTAATGTTTATATTGTCACCTGAATTATACAGTGACGTAAGGTCGATGTAGGATGTGACATAGGCTTACATCGATAACAAAACGTAAAAGGTCGACATTGGAGAATTAGTCTTTTAACCTTGCGTTCATTTTGTGAAGCTAATATTGCGTAGTGCGTAGTACAGTCGTGGGATTGTCTTGCGACAGTAGCACAGCGGTTTTAACAAAAGACGGTCGTAGGCAGAACTGGTGTACGGCCATCGCAAGACTAATGTGACAGTGGCTTTAAAGTCACAGTGTCCCATCTCGGTCACACGAGAATTGGATGCCTGTTGCGCAATAGTGTTAACCTAAGTCATATCCATGTCTTTGTGAGACACCCTCAGAGACTCGACAACCATGTATATTGTATTTAATCCTCGCGTAACAGTGAATGTCACCCCGTGAAAGCAGGATGGATTGTGTGTAATATCTTTATTTTCCGTGGTACACAATGTACCATAAAAGTGGTTCATACTTACCTAGCCATAATATTTATGATTCAATACACTTACATAATCATACCTACAATACCCTATGGTTTCAAATTATCTGCGTGTACCCTATAGTTTAAAATTATCTGCGTGTACCCTATAGTTTAAAATTATCTGCGTGTACCCTATAGTTTCAAATTATCTGAGTGTACCCTATAGTTTCAAATTATCTGAGTGTACCCTATAGTTTCAAATTATCTGAGTGTACCCTATACCTCCAAATAATCTGTGTGTACCCTATATAGAGAGAAGGTTAGGCAGCGGCTATATTTAGCCGCAACGGATTTGACGTTACGAAAGCTGGTAGCCAGTTTTGCTACAGTTGTCACAGCAAACACGGATACCAGTTCGTGTGACGTCATATCCGTTGCGGCTAAACATGGCCACTGTCCAACTTTTTATCTACATAGGGCAATTCAGATAATTTGAAACCATGTACCTATGGTATTCTCTGTCTTCTTTGTGCATTTCGTGCTCTGTGGTTTCTTTTGAATGCTGTCGCCACTGTGCGATTTGTTGTCATCCATTCAGTAAGATAATCAACCAAAGGCTAGAAGTTTGCGTAATTGCTAATCAAGAAATCGAATTGACCAATTAAAGAATTTCATTTTTGTGGTAACAGCATTGGATATATGGCACATGTTAGCATAGCACAGTGAACTTAGTTGATAACCTCCGACAACATAATTTGTGGGCGGAGCGTATTCTACACTGGCGTCTGATCCATTTGTTGACGGAGTAATTTGAACAAGCTGTAGATTGAGCATTTTTCACCGGTAATTCGGTCCTAGATTGCGAATATATTTCCCTCTCGCTTCAGATTGAAGACAATCAGCTGTTTGGAGATGATACTGCTTTGAACGCAATCAGGTTGCTTTGTTCTGGTCGAGATGGTCGCCATAACGCCACATTCGAAATGACCTCAACTAGTGGTCCGTTTGGCACATGGACTAAAGAGGTAACGTGCAAGCAAGACGTAGGACAACCACTCTTCATGACGTCATTCGAGCAACAGGTTGAAGCCCCGGTAAATTCTTCATCTTGTTATTATCTATACCACCTTCTCGATAGCCTAGTGGTTGAGCATCCGTGTCAAATGCGGGAGGTCTCGTGTTTATTCCCAGACCGCGTCGTACCAAAGACGAAATAAAACATTGTACTAGTAATTCCTTTGCTAGAAGCTCACTAAAAAGGAAAAATGGCATCTCTTTTCTCATATCCTCATTGCCATAAAATCAGGAATGAAAGGTCGAGAGTGATAAATATTAGCTATTATTACATAATAAATAAACGATAAACAGCGATTTACAGACGTTATTAGTATTAATTGAATCAGCAACAAGTACTAACTTGCTTTCTTTCGCAATAGCTAGTCATTTCTTCATCTGTGACGGATGTGACCGTATCCCGAAACGGAGCTTGTGCGAAAACCAATAGTGAATGCTCGATCATTTCCGTTTGTCACCGGTAATACAATGCATAAAGACCGTTATGATCCGAATGGTACGAAAACGTGTAGATGGGAGCATTGCTTCATACGGGCGTGCGCAGTGTCTACAAGTAAAGAACATCAGTTAGACGAATTAGACTAGTGGATACATGAGTACTCGTGTACAACGTCATACAAATACATTTGTATGCGTATATCCCTGGACAGTTCAGGTCCTGGAGTGGTATTCAATATTGATCTTACTTGACTTAGGGATAAGAACAGACACAGTTTAGTAACAGGCGATATAATTGGCTATCCTTATTCTCCAATTAAATAAGATCAATATTGAATACCATCCCTGATCTCCCGAAGCATATCAAGTAGAAATCTCATCTCAAATTGAGATTTTACTCAAATCAGAGTCAAAATTTGAGATAAATTTAAAGTTCGAGATCTCTAAATGTTACTGTAATACACTAAGAATAAGGTTTTCAGTTGTGTGATGCGAATTTGTACTCAAACCTTCCATATCCTTTCCGCTACCACGATTTTTTTTTTCGGGGGGGCTATGAGAAATTCATATGGTCCCTATACCCCGTCCCTGAGACGCTATTGACTTTTTTTTAGCTTGACAGGCCTACTTTTGGGCTCCTTAAGTGCATTGATCCTGTACCCTTTGTCTAGCCCTATATTCCTTCTTTAGAAAAATAAAAACTTTTTGGCGCTAAATATTATTGCAATTCCACCGGGAATCATACCGCAATCGTGAATAGGACCGTAGGACCAGTTATTTCAGTTTTGGAAAATCAATGTTCAAAGCCCTCTTTAAAGGGGTCCAGCGGTCCAAAAACCTGTGCACGACCCTGGGCCCGTAATATCCTATAGCCTGGGATGCCTGTGTAACAATGACAGCAAAATTCCCGAATTCGGGCATTTAGGTCGAAAACTACGGAAGGCCGAAATGGTAGCGGAAAAGATATGGAAATTATCTAAAAGACAGATAGCAATATTTGAGATGAAATTTAGCTCAGATTGAGATGCTTTGAGAGATTGGTACCAGATTTCATAAACCATTTCATCGAATTTTATTCATGCTCATGTAGTCATTAGCAAATTAAAAAATGCTTCTGGTGTTACGTAATGTCACGTTTGCGTGTTTGAGTAGCTATATGTATACTTTCGATACGTATCAGTTTCGAATCAGTTTTACAATTCTTGTGTGGATAAGTATTGTTAAATTTGGCTTCTCACACACAATTTCGTGATTTGTTTTTTCCTTACAGCAAGCAGATGGGGACGATACTTCGGCAAACTTCGTCAATTTCCGGTGTCGAACGATCGAGGCGAATGAGAACACGAACACTACCAACAATGTGCTATCGGTATGGCCTGGTCACGGCACATGGGGTACATGGAGTGAATGGTCTGTTAGCTGTGATGCAGGCCAGGCTATATGTGGACTCAGTTCCAAAGTACAAGGCAGCCAAGGTAGTGGTGACGACACAGCCTTGAATGACGTCATGTTTTACTGTTGCATGTAATAACATTTAAAAAAAAGTTCATTTTAAAGATTTAGTTTCCTACATTTTTAATTCCCCTGTCACGTAGTAAAATGTGAGCGTGTGTGATCTTCCGTCCGTCGTCTGTCCACACTAGAGGTCATATTCGTTGCATTACTTTTATTCACAATGGCCATCTCTTTAAGATCTAGGTCAAGTAGTTTGATATTGGGCCATCTCGGGTAAAAACAAGGTCACTAGGTCAAACTATAGAAACACCATAATTGTGAATACATTAGATGTCACAATTTTGGCTTGATTTTTTTTTAAACTTGGGCAAATAAATGACCATCTGGATCTGGATCTGGATGAGTACGTTGTAGGGTCTTTCGGCATATCTACGCTGTTCTTCGAAATCCTCGTATATCAATTTTGGCTTCTTTTCAGGAGACGAAAAAAACTGAATAACTTTTTACTAAAAGTGAATATTTATTTAATTCTTTGACACGAACATAGCGTTTGTAACTCCTCTTTGAATGCACGTAAATGTACGTGTCGGCTGAGCAAAGGAAAATCCATACTTTTACTTTTAACTCTATTATACGAGCTTTTCGTTCTTATTTTTTGTCAAATTTGTTCCATTTGCCGTTATTCGACTTTTTCGCGGCATTATTCAGTTTTTTCGCATTACGTAATTGCGTTTTCTAAATCCTCGTATAATTTAAATTAGCCATTTTTATAGATATTTATATTGTTCAACGTTAAAATATTTAAAGTGTTTCTACTTATCCGTTGTAATATACCATTACAGGTTAATTGTTTTGCATATTTGACGTAAGCGCAACCAAAAAACAACAAAACAATTTTTTCGAGATTTTCGCAGACAAAAATGTGGCCCCATGAAAAAAATCAAGAATTTTCGCACAAGTACTAACTTTCTCGTTTGAGAGGCTATTTTTAGACTATCTTATCCGGCATTTTCGCAGAAGACTTGTTACTGAATGGGCTTTCCGATGTGCGTATAATCGTTTTTGAGCCAAAACATGTATACGAGGTTTTCGAAGAACAGCGACGATATACACAACGGCGGAGTGTGGGAGACGTTTAGTCCCGCTTGAGAACAGCTGTTTTGAAGCTGTCAACTTTGTTCATGCAGGCGACACTGTCCTCTAGCTTATTCCAGTCTAGGATAGTCTTTGGAAAGAAAGAGTTCTTATATTGCACTGCTTTGTACTGCACTGGTGTGAAACACCTTGAATTGTTTATTGTTTGATTTTCAATAATGTTCGTAGTCGTATGGTCAGAAAATGTTCTTGGTTTGATTTTACGTTTATGGGTGCGGACAGGAGTCCATCACTTTTAAATACAGATTTATGTTAAGTTCGATATTGGTCACCGGTTGTCAAACGCTAGGCCACTTAGCCAACTTAAAGGAAAACATTGTGAACACATAAGGGGTATTTGTTTCAGGCCAAACTAGTGGTAAACTGGTTGGTAGGCCAGAGATAGTTTCACGTGTATCGGTGTTATACACCTGGAAAGTTAAAGAACAAAGTAGTCTATTCGGAACAAGCTAGGGCATGGACACATGGATACAAAGTATCTGAGCCAAAATATCTTGATGTACCCAATATACAGAAATGGTTGTGCAGCGGCAATGTTTAACCGCAACGGATAGGACATTTCGAAAGCTGGTACCCAGTTTTTTTGCAGTTGTCACAGCAAACACGGATACCAGTCCCTATGACGTCAGATCCGTTGCGGCTATGAGCTAGGGTATCCAATCCGTCTCCCTTGTATCATGTATTATACAACTGTCTCGTCCCTCGAAATCGGAGTTTATTTGCAAATCCGATAAAAAAAACAAAATGACCACACTGAACATGTAGAACTATTGAACAGCTGACCGTTCATTATCTTTTAAATAAATACTAGTATTCCATTTTAAAAGTAATGGGATCGGGCAACAGACTTGTAAAATTTTATATTAGAACTCTTCTTAAACAATGTTCGAGTTAAAACATGTATAAATAATTGACAAGCATGCGCAAAAAGACGTATATACAGTTTATTTACAGTATAATGTAGAGTCCGATAAAACAATATCACAAACATGACTTGCGTTTTACTTACGTTTTACACACGTAAATCATAAAGCTTAAGGACGAATGCCACATTATCAATGCGCATGATATTATTTCTGCGCAGTTTATGGAAACATAAATGAATACACATGACCACGTAACGTCCAATGACCATGTGAGCAAATTTGCGTTCTCAGCACTATGAGCACAAGATAGCTGAAAACTTCAAATATTAAATTTTAAATTAACTTCTGAATGAACAACTAACAACAGTTTTTACTAACTGCCAACTTTACAGACTTATATACGTCATGTATCGTAAGTTACAATTTAATATATTGAGATTAATAAAAGATAATAACGGCTGTATTTTAAGGGGCGGTAAAGTTGGGCAGTCTTCCCTGTGAGACTCTTTGATTGGGGTAATGTTCAAAGAGCGAACATAGATGATCATGAGGATGTTGAAATGTCATCTAATCGCACATTTCTGTCGAGTTTACCACGCCCAAACGTACCCGTAGAATTAATAAAGGATGTTACTGAGGATGGCAACAGATACAAAAATATGTATTCGGATATTCGGTTCGCTATCCAAACGGATATCCGAATATTCGTATCAAAAACGAATCGACCGACTATCATTATAATCTCCAGTTAAAAAAATACAACCTTAAAAAACAAAATACATACATCGATCGATATTCGAGAGTTAACAAGGCGTAACATTACAGTTGTATAATGTCACATGTCACTTCAAGATTTAACGAGATAAGAGGGATTAAATCGAAACTCTCGGTAACAGATAATAACGGGGTGAAGGGAAACAATCCAAATACCTGAATCAGACTTAATTGGATCGATAATAAGGGTGAGAACTTTTCTAAACGGTGTCTTTTTCTGGACATGATGAACAGAATGTTACCAATCACATGCAAACTGTACAAAACGTACATTGAATATTAATAGCTCATGTAAAATCCTCTAGCTGTACACAGCGTATGACATAATAATATGCAATAAGTGAATATCATGATTAAAAGTGCTTTACAACAATGGTATAAAACAATATACATGTACGTACAAATGTATATCAGATAGAAAAATACAATACAAATAAAAAATATTGTAACTGATATAACACCAAAGATATATGAGTAAATATAGTTGAATCGAAGTACGAGGGATGATCAATATATTCGAGAACTGTCCACCTAGCAATTTTGTTTTTTCAGCAAGTCCCTTTTAGTCACTCTCGTTCACCAGAGTATTCTTTACCTTTGATATGGTAGTCTGGGAACTTGACTTATTACTGATGTATGAGTATGCTTTTAGTGTCATGATATAATTATTTAATTGAAACGCAAGATAATTGATTGATTTACGTCAGTTGGTAATTTCATTGTTCTAGAATTAATATGTAAAAGTTAGAAGGAGAGTTCTTGAATATATTGATCACCCCTCGTATTTGTTCGGTAGAGCATATTGTTTACATTCATGACCGGCAACAATATCTCCAAGAAAGTAATTCAGGAATCTTCCAGTTCTTGAAATGGCTACCTAGTGTCCGCTTCCCAAGGAAAGCGCTACATGTACGTAACGCTTGCCACGGGAGATAATCAATGTCTTCTATATTTAATTGAACAGGAGGCAACTGAATGAATGCGCTCGGTATAGCGCTTTATTTAGGAAACGGACACCCGGGCTTCCGGGATCCCTTAGAAGACCGAGATGCATCCATCATAGGAATAAAATGAGCGATTGTGTCAATAAATCTCCCATATGTAATCCATGCGTACACCCGAGTTTGTGGATTTTGGTGTAGGTTCAAAAGCTCAAATGAGCTTATGTTTACTTGTTTTATTGGCTTGCAGACTCAAAATACATATTATCTGAATCTTTTGAGGGTCCAGGCAACTCACCATCCTTACCGTCGGTGAATATGGGGCCCCTGTATCTGACATCGTCTAAGGTGGCTCTTCATAGAGTTGTTTTCAATGCTGATGTTTTACGCTCTTAAAATGATTGTCGTGTGCGGACTCTAACACAAAAAGTACCTTTGATAAAGCATTATCCATGCCCAGTATCAACTTTCTCGACTTCACGTTAAAGAGTACTCATCCGTTTGTAAGCAGTAATATGATTGGTCGATTTGCGGTATGGTCTAATTCTATTTATATAACGGAATGTTTGATCAGCGTAACCAGGAATAACGCGCTATGCGATGCGGTAAAAAATTAACCGTCAATCAATGCCAATCCGCATGATTTAGCTATATTCACACACATAGCGTAAACAATTGAACACTGGTTTTATCAAATTGCTGCTGTTGCTGTCGTGTTTCGTTGTCCTTATGACTGCTATACTTCAGAATACAGACTTACATAGCTCGGCATCAACGTATTCTGAAATAGAGGAAACAATAAAACTAATTTTATTATATTAATTGAGCTGTTTGCATCATTATCATATTTATTAATTACATGATAAACAAACAATATACTAAGATGATGACCTTGGTAACGATGATGACCTTGGTGGTGATGATGACCTTGGTGACGATGATGACCTTGGTGGTGATGATGACCTTGATAGTGATGATGACCTTGATAGTGATGATGACCTTGGTGACGATGATGACCTTGGTGGTGATGATGACCTTGATAGTGATGATGACCTTGATGGTGATGATGACCTTGGTGGTGATGACCTGGGCAATGATGATGATGACACTAGTGGGGAATGTAGTGATGATGCTGATTATGATAATGATGCTACTGGTGATGAATTAATGTATAAAATACGTAATCAATATACAAAATATACATTTGTGTTTTATAGTAGACAAAATATAGCTCGAACGCTTGTAGTCATTTACGCATCAGAACAAGATACCATATTTTGTTCTTTTGATTCGAACTTAGATCTAGCAAATGTTCTGAATTTGGCAACACATAAAGACACGGTAGACGTTGGACCACTTTCACTCCGTTAATATGTTAATAAGCTTAGCCATGCTTTATCGCTAATTCATGTGCACCGTTGTTTCCTCTATCTACATTTACATTATAGGTAAAGCTGCTGATTTTGTTAGGATTCTACGTATGACGTGTTGGTCCGGTGACAATTATTATATAAGAACTTTAGTTTCATCTTTACCCTGTCATGAAAAGGAACAATACATGTTATGCACCAAAATGTTCAGAAAGGCCTATTGGTTCAAAAGTGTGAGTCTTTCATCTGACGATAGAGCGTCCAATATGGCGTCCAAAATTAGTGTTACGTATCTTACCTGCGTAATCTATTTTACCATCATTATTAACATCTGCTTTCTGTATAATATCTGCTATCTCGTCTTCAGAGAATCTATCACCAGTTAAAGACAACGCATGTCTGAGTTCATCGCGAGTAATAAATCCATCTTGGTCAAGATCTAACACTTTAAAAGCGGTTTTAAGACGGTCCTTTTCAAAGTCTAATGTTATCATTTTGGTCTTCATCTTATTGAAGTATTCCTCGAAATCTATGTAGCCATCGTCTGAAGAAAAGGATTAAATTTAAGAGATTATATATAAGCTTGACCCTATTCAATATACAATAAAACTTCGTTATGACGCGCATATATATTACGAGCACCCGGCCTATGTCGAGCAAATTCCTCTATACCGTATACTGATTTACATCATTATTACAAGTACTCGGTTTATGTCGAGCACATGTGATGTTCCCTTTCACAAACTTCAATCGATAATTATCTGCTGTATCCCCATGTACTATGTCCGATTAAATGCTAAATATTTGCAAAGCACCATAATTATATCTATTGGTGGCATTTTGTTACCTATGACCATCAGACTCATGTATATATGTAGCCACCAGGGTACTGTTTTATCAAAGCACTTATGGAAATCTTAAACTTACGATCAAATTTAAATTCTTTCTAATACTTTTGTGGTAAATGGAACTGCAATTATACTACCCAAGATTCCGTTAATGAAATCCAACAAACCATATCCGTCACCAATTTGCAGTTTTTTAAGAATAATATAGAATTTAAATTTCAACGTAAGTTTACGATTTCTGTAAGTGCTTTGATAAAACACTACCCTGTAATGAACATAATTATGTTTTGTTAATGGCCAAAGGTAGTGTGTGAATGCCGATTTGCCAATAAATTTGAACTTTGGACTTTGAACTTGACTATTCATGGTTACTAGTAAAACTATCACTTTATTGATGATAAGTATTATTTTTCGGCATATACGAATGTACACGTACTTAGAAATTGTTTAATTCAATTTTTATTCAAAAATGACCATGATAATATATAATATTTAATTTAGCGTTTTACAAACATGTATATCATTTTTTATCATCCAGTAAATACAAGTAATTAGGATGTTTTTTACAAATTACCAATAATTAATAACAGAAAATTGCTATATCTGTCGTAATAGTAGGCCAAAAATCACATTTGAATAAAATGTATGGATGACAAAATACTAATTTTGCAAGAGTTGCTTTCCTTAGACTATACATCGTGCAATTATTGTTAACAATTCCTTATTTTGTAAACAAACCAACTGGATGATGTATTTCGTTTTTTTTTTCAAATTTATGGTGTTTTCTACCTTTGTGACTCAACTAAAGTGCTCAAAATGCATCATTCTACAGATAGGTAACCAAGTTATCACTTTTTGAAAATAGCCGTTTATATGGCTCAATGGGGCTTTAACAAGCCGTTTATATGGCTCAATGGGGCTTTAACAAGCCGTTTATATGGCTCAATGGGGCTTTAACAAGCCGTTTATATGGCTCAATGGGGCTTTAACAAGCCGTTTATATGGCTCAATGGGGCTTTAACAAGCCGTTTATATGGCTCAATGGGGCTTTAACAAGCCGTTTATATGGCTCAATGGGGCTTTAACAAGCCGTTTATATGGCTCAATGGGGCTTTAACAAGCCGTTTATATGGCTCAATGGGGCTTTAACAAGCCGTTTATATGGCTCAATGGGGCTTTAACAAAAACAAATAATGTTACCGTTTTCGTCGTGTTCACCAATAATTGTGTCTACTTCTGTTTTTGAAGGATTAAATCCAGCTAATCTATATGCACGCACAATCTCATGTTTCGATATTCTACCGTCACCGTTCTCGTCAAGACTTGAAAACGACTGTATTATAGCTGAAATAGCGTAAATCTGGGATTTGATTTAAAATGACCCTTTCAGACCCCTAAAAATCCTAAAATTTCACATTCTACCGTCACCGTTCTCGTCAAGACTTGAAAACGACTGTATTATAGCTGAAATAGCATAAATCTGGGATTTGATTTAAAATGACCCTTTCAGACCCCTAAAAATCCTAAAATTTCACATTTTGACCATAATGGTAGATTTTAAGTGAAGGGTCCACTTTGTCTTTAATTGAATTCAAATTCGTTCAAATATTATTTTATTTGACCCTTGGACATCCTAAACCCTCGGCATTTTGACTGAAGGGTTGCAGTTTCATTCACCACAGTTTCATTCGACCCATGGAAAACCTAAATAGCCAAATGTATTTTGACCCACAGCAGTTTGACTGAAAGATCGCAGTTTCTTTGAATTAATTCAATTCTGTTATATATTCTTTTCTTTTTCATTTGAACCCTGGTCATTTTGACCCTAAGAATTTAGATTGAATGGTTGCAGTTTTATTTAATTAGTTCAATTCTGTTCATTTGACCCCTTGATATTCTAAAAAGGTGTTTTGACCCTCAGGAGTTTGATTAAATGGTTGCCGTGAGTTTCTCTAAATTATTTACCAATTTACAAATTTTATTGTATGAATGGACAATGGTGTGCACAAAATTCCCAATAGTTTGGATATGACTTGGTAATAGTCAATATTCAAGTGTCAAAGTCACCCTTGCATGGTAATCAGATAGTAAGGTTCCCGTTCCCCAATCTTAGATTGAAAAGATCGGGAACCAGACCAGGTATTCAGACTCTAGTTGGACCACTGGCGATCTATGCGACTCATAAAAAAACATATCCTAACTTTCCCCTATTCGGGATGGTTTTGTTTATTCCTTCGAACACTCCATATTTCCTTAAGTGTGTGCTTCTTTTTTTCATTTTTTCAAAGTGTTATAAGGCTCTCAGCCCGCTTTGTAATAACACGCATGTTAATTAACATGCGTGGTAATAATCATTACATTTTGTTACAACATTCCTCATAAGACGCTTCAGACATTCCAAAGCAGCACAAGGGTTTATAATCTTTTTCATGTTTTTCAACCTCACCATTGATTAAAATTGCATTTTCGAATACACGAACATTTATGTCAAAGCAAATCTCTGTTTTGTGGTAATAAAATAAAACAAGATGGTAACTCACATTTAACTTGGTCTTCACGTAGATTTGGGTCCTTTGTCATATATTCATCAACTTTTCTGAAAGAAAATTTATTTAGTTGAATATAGACGCTTACAGTACGACCTATGGAGAGCAACACCCTTTCGGAGCAGCAAACATGTGCCGTGGCACAAAGGTTGTTGTTATATAGAGGTTAAATTTATAGTAAATATCGTATTAGGTTAAATAACGTTACTTACGGTTGTTTTAATTTAGAGAAGACATATTTTTTCTTACGGCCTAAGCAAAACATTACGTCACAAACCACGTGGTATGTTCACACTGAGAACTGGATAGGCATATCTTAACAGAAGGATTTTGTCATTTGCATAATAATACATTAAAGCCCCATTATCTCTCCCAAATCGTTTCCCCTATCATCCGGTAAATACATGTACATGTATAAGGAAATACGGTTTGTTCACAAACGACCAATAATTGACGACAGCAAATGATTATATCTGTTGAATTATGTCATATACTTTTTCAGATATAGACACAGTCTCAACCCTCGTAGTATGCCAAAAACACATTTAAGTAAAATGTATGGATGACAAATACTAATTTTGCAAGAGTTACTTCTCTTAGACTATAAATCGATCAGTTAGTGTTTACAATTCGTTATTCTAGGTTATTTTGTAAAGAAACAAAAGGGAGGATGTACTTCGTTGTCTTCCATCTTGTGTTGTTTCCACCTTTGTGACAAAATGCCCTAGCTCCATTAATAATCGTCTGATTTTCATTCTGTTTTCGCCCATGTGTTTCAAATGAACGCTAGTTTAAAATTAAACCAACTTGTTATTAGCCTTGCCTTTCCCTTTAAGTGCTCAAAATTCACCATTCTACAAATGGGTCACCAAGTTTTCTTTTAAAACCCAATTTACAGCTTAATTGGACTATAATAAAAGAAATAAAATAATAAAAACACGAGATTACGATCATCTACTTCGCATAATTAAATTTCTTGCTCAACTGTTTCTTGCTGATGATCTTTTGGAAGGTTGTGTAATTTACAAAGTCAAATAAGTTCCCCCGTACCCTTATAATTAAATTATCGGTTTCAAAATGCATCATTTGTGCGGGGTTTTAAACTTCATGTCAAACGCCCACGTTCCATACTCACGCATGCGCTGATTCGATGTTTGAGTTTTAAATGAACTTAAATATAAATGTATTATTGTCATTGATTCTCTTGTGCAATCGTATTTCAAAATTTAAAAACGCACGAGTAATTTAACATCGCTTATCAAACAAGAGTGTTGAACGGCTGCATTGATTCAGTACAAAACAATCTGTACACCATGTGATGAAGTACATGATTGATTTTCTAATTATTTTCCACCAGAATTGAGTTAGAATTTTCACATCAAATTAAACACTCTAATGGACATCTGCTTTCATGTTTTACATTGAATTCGTACTGTATTGACCAGGACCAATTGTCTTACTTCCCGTTCTACTCAATCTAATTCCGAACCGTTCAATACGGCAAAAAAAACATTATATTGTGGTTCTGGAAATCATACATAGTCCAGTCAGTAAAGGAATCCAGGTCGAGTCCACTATAACGATGTAACCCCAATTAGAAAGCCGCTTATACAAAGTTAACAGCTATAATTTCAATGCTTAAAGTAGCATACAATATTCGCTTTACCTGTTTAGACAATGGTTGTAATCTTTTGTGTACACATACAATACAACGTCACTCTCACTATATCCTAACTGCATTGTCCGGCTAGAATAATGTGAGAGCGATGACGTTGTATTTTGTGTGTACATAAAAGATTACAACTATTGTTTGAACAGGTAAAGCAAATAGAGTGCATGTATGTTAGTTTAGTATTGAAATTGTAGATGTCTGGGGCCCTTAAAGTTGGTTTTAGACTGTTATAGTGGACTCGATCATTGTGTCACCCAATTTTTGTCCCTTTCTTAAACATTTTATTGGCATTTTGCTTGAAATCATCGACAATCGTTGATTAGTGCGTTAAATTCAATAAAATATGTTTTAAACAATACAATGATATTCCTGCGGACCTATCCTACTTTTCAGCATGTCACAAAACCACACTATTACTTTGCTTTTACTTAAATGGTCGTTACGTCTAAAACGTAGCCGTTCATGTATTGTTAAAAGAATCAGGTTTAATGGTCATTGTCATGCGTTGTGTGAACTATCTGGGGGTTATTCCACAATTTTCAAAGATGCGTCCGTTCAACCGACTGTATATTTAACCCCCACCCGAATTATGAGTTGCAAGTCGGCTATTATACTCGGCGCCGATGGCAACCACAACGTATCCGCCGTTTCGCCGTTGACGCTCTCGGGTACTCATTTATACACCTGGATAAAGTTGAAGATTGTCAGTTATTCTTGCTCACAGAGATATTTAGCACTGACGCAGATGGGGATTGAACCCGAGTTATATCGATATCAAAGCCCGCGCCCTGCCTATAGGCTTCTGCTCCCCAAACATAGGTACAGCACTTTCCCACCCTTTATGTAAATGTCCTCGGGGGTTCTGATACAAACTGATACAAAAATATACATGGTGATTGTGCTAACAGACTGGTAAACTTTGAGGCCATGTAGTCCTTTATAGCCGGATATACTCGACACCACAAGTCCGAGACAAGTGTCCTAGGCATATACACTTACTCACACTCCCAACGCAACACCTACACTTTTCATCATTTCTAAACTATTTATAATGCGATTTGATACAAATTTGACATTTTAATAGATACATGTTTAACTGGTGTGTCTATGATTGCTTTATTTAAATCGATTGATTGTAAGATGAAAATAATTTAAAATAATGACCATCTCTGCAAATCGAAAAGTCACAAAAACACACCATGAAAAATATTACCAAGGTGTGTGTAAACTTCACTAAACAGACTACAACAATACAAAAATAAAAGAACCACATTCTGTTACTTGTTAATTAGTATCTAGTATGTTATTTTATGTATTTTAGGGTATATTGTTTCTTCTGTCCTATCGAGAGCACATATTATAAATTGTATCAATACCTGGGTAATGGTCCCCATTTCCCGAAAAACGGTATGTTTTTGACGTTTTTTTTCGGAGTTGGTGGTCGTCTCGTTTGTCGCCTACACTACTCGTCCCACAAATTCTAAATTATCTTGAAATCCAAAGACTTTGGTTATAGCGGCAACTCTTGCACGTTGTGATTATGCAAAAATGCTTGATATACACGTGCTATGTGAGCAAGAGCTACGTCATGCAGCATTTTTGCATGGTGTCATTTGTGTGACTTTTAGTTTTACAGTGCTGCTCATTATGTGTGCATTAACATTCCAAATTTGAATTATATCTGTTGAAAAATAGTTGAGAAATGATGAAAAATGTAGATGTTGCGTTGGGAGTGTGAGTAAGTGTCCATGTAGGTGGTTTAGGACACTATTCACCGACCTGTACTCGAAGTTACGCTGCGCACTTCAGAATTTGACAGCTCGTGTATATTAGTTACTAGTTGATTGGCGGTCATGGCGCTAACAACTTTCCATATTTAGATTATCAATACGATGCTACTAGTATTTCAGTGCGATATATCGACTTACGGATTTGCGCTGCCGGTATAATCAATGTCCGTATATATCGTCAAAGAAATGTGCAAATCGTTAGATTGCCCCATAAATAAAATATTATTGATAATATTGACGAGGATTTGTGAAAAACAATATACTGTCAAATCATTATTTTTCGAGGGAGTTGAATTATCGTTGATTTCGTTGTTTAACTCGACCACGGAATCTAATCCCTACAATTGATCGACCTCTCAAATTCAGAGATGAAGTTTTCCCTTTCATGATCTGTAATCCGCGAATTTACGACAACGCGAAAATGCATTATATCAAAATCCACAAAATTTTGTACTCACGAAAATATGTGATTTAACAATAAAATGGGAAATTAGTATTCTCACAAACCTTGCGATATCAAGTTCCATTTCGAATAACCTGGTCTGCTTGTTTGTATATTAACATCATATACGTAGTATTATGGTACCCCGGAGTTGAAATGTCTGCCAATTTGATTGTAATAAGTCGATTTAAAATCTTAATTGTGATAAATAAGAACAAGTGTAGCAATTAACTGGTCAATCAAATACGTAGTCCTGGTGCGTAGCTGTTTGGAGCTAGTTAGCTTAGCACGGCTTAGCACGGCTTAGCACGGCTAATTTATTTAAGTCCTGTAGGCTCAAGAATATGGAAAATAAGCCAGTTTCCCTTTTATACTGAGTTCTATCAAGGAAATTACTGGTACCATTTTATTTCGCCTTTGGTATGACGCAGCCGGGGATGCGGCAGCGGTCAAGGGGTTTTCTGGTGAAATGGTGATGGGATTTACTAGCGATATGGTGCATTTTGGCTACGGGTCCAAGTAGAAATTTGTCAACATCGGAAAGCAAATATAGCCATAAGTATTGTATTTCTTCATCGATTTCTATGAAATATACGCCACGCTAAGGGGAATATTATTTGCTTTCCATGAAATATAAGATATTTTTCAGCAGCTGTGCCGTTTTATCTACAATCCTGTGAAACCGTGGAAAAAACAGGTTTCACAGGATGCTCATCGTCATACATCAGTGGTTCAAGAATACCCTGGTGAACGAGAATGAGGGTGCTGGAAAAAACGGTCAAGCTGCTGACAAAGTTCCTGTATTTCATGGAAGCCCTTTAGCGTGGCGTATATTTAATAGATAACGGTGAAGAAATAAAATACTTATGGCTACTTTTGCCTGTAGCCAAAAGTCTCGTGGTAATGATACACTGAATTACAGACTAAAATAAATTACAATGTTTATGTACATCCTATACAACCAGAAACAAATGAGTTATCGCGGTAAATGACGTCAATGACCTACTGTTATATTATCTATGTCTATACCTTTCTACTTGATACGCGCCCGAATGTTTGAAACATTTTTATATACAGCAGATTAAGTCGATTATCCGGATAAATAAACACATGCCCAGTGAACTTTAAAAGTGTGGGATAAATCGTACAGTGATTTGGGTAATTATACATGGAGATTCAATGTCATTTATGTATGACCTACGTACGTTAAATCGATCATTAATATTCAATTGTATATGACAGTATAATATTTAGGTCACTTTTGTTCGACTTACCGAATGAGCACTATTGGCTTAGGAGTCAAGAAAGTTCAGTCTTAGGCTTAAAGCTTAGCTATTGGTAGAGCAACCACTTTGATTGCGAAATTGCCATGGTCCCCCAGGCGCGTAGCTACCTGTACGCAGGATACGCAGCTGCGTACACATGCTTCTCAAAAAGTGAAAAAAATAAATGATCGAAAAATGCAATCAAAACTGTTGCCTAAACCCCAGAGGGGGTAATCCTTAAGTATTTTCACCATTTCTTAGAAACACTTTTAAAAAAGCTCTATACACAAAAAAACTGGTTTTATGAATAAAAATAATGTTAAAGAGGATGCAAAAAACATGCCAGAACGCACCAGAGACGTTCTAGCGAAGAAATTTTTTTCGGGGGAGCATGCCCCCAGACCCCCTACCCTTCTTGCGTACACATTCAAACACCTCTAGCTACGCCTCTGTCCCCGGTATACGGCCGGATCTTACCATGAAACGAAATAATAATTATGGTAGTTCACTAAATCCAGTGCGTCCTTTGATTAATTGCATGATGCTCAGCATCCAATTGGAAAAAAAGTTGCTTGTTTTTTCTCATGGCGATTAGGAATGATGAGTCGAGAGTAATTACTATGAAGTTGTAAGAACTTTTTTCACAATATCGACTTAAGACATATTAGAAAAAAATCTGAATTTTCTGAATATTTTACTGAAGCGGTGGTCACAACACGTCCCCGTACGTACGACGTGCGTGTCTTCTACTGCCAACTTTCAACTTACGGATACTAGTTATACATGAGCAGCTCGTGTAAGCACGGTCTCGCCATAGGCACATGGTTTCAGATTATCTGAGTGTACCCTATATATAGAGAGCAATCCAAAAAATTTCAACATGCGAAAATAAAAATAGCGTCACGCTAAGGGAAAAATGAAATACAGGTTTTACAGTGTGCTGTAAAAACGATCAAGCAAATAACTTTGGCTTTAGCGTGGTGTATATTTCATAGAAATCGATGAAGAAATAAAATACTTATGGCTATTTTGTTTCCAACTATGGTGACAAATTTCGTCTTGGACATGTAGCCAAAAGTCATGTGGTATTGCTACACTGGTCTAGCTACTTGTAACAACCAATAACATTTTTAACATCCTCTCGTGGCTTTAATCTGGTTTCGAATCGCTTGAATTGTATTTGCTTGGAGCCAATCAGCTTTTTGATGAAATACGGCAGGCATATGAGTGCCTCCACTCCTTTTTGAACCCGGGTTGCCAGATTAGACGATAAGCACACTAATTATTGAGCTACAGAGGCCGGGGCTCGGGCCGTGTACATGAATAATAAGTTTTCAGGATCAGATTCAAGCTAAAATTTTGTTATATTTCAAACACAGAAAAAATACTTTAATTGAAATACTGTTGCTTTTATTCAGAGGAAGCAATATTGGTATTTCTTTAAATTTCAAAGACAAATAGGCCCTATATAAGTTTTAATGCATAGTTACAAAAGCAGTGTACTTAATCAACTAATTTGGGTTTCCGCATTTGATACGGGATGTTTGAGACAGTTCCAGTTTAAAGTACAATAAATCCTTTTTTATAAGAACATGAATGCTTTGTAGATTAGTAACCCGTAATCTAAGAGATGCTACAGTTTTTTGTTACTGCTTTAAAGAAAAAATAATTTCAAAAATAGCAAAAACAGAATTGAATTTAAGCCTGATCCTGAAAACTTATTCTTTGTGAACACGGAGCCAGTCTTAAGTAAGAATTATGTGGGGAGCTCTGGCCTAGAACTCCCCATATGGCGCTTAGGGATCGAAAGGTCCCGGGTTCGATCCCCGCCTGCACCACTGGTAAATTTCTCTGAGCAAGAATAACCCACAATGCCCCCACTAGACCAATGTGTGAATTGGTACTTGTGAGGGCGGTGTCTGAACATGTTCGATATATTCAATGCCAACTTTTTGTGGCGACAAACATGTATATATTTTTATTCCATTAAAAATTATTTAATTTGATATTCCTGGGCACCGTACCTTGATCTTGACTGCACACCAAGCAGAAGAGAAAAAATCTCCCCAGGGAGACTCGAACGCAGGATTCCTTAGGCAGCCAACTGAACATGGGAAGTTAAAATGTCAATGGGTGGCTGAACGACTGAATTGCTCAAAGAAGATCTCGAAAAGAATAGATAACTTAACTTAAGATAGCTTACCTCTCGTACATTGACTTCCGTCTATCCCTCTTGCCTGTCATGTTTACTGCCGTCATACTCAGATAAATCCACAATCAATTTATACCATACACAGTACGTTTGTTCATCAATTATCCTTAAAAAATATAATGTCAAGTACTTAGGTACTTGTATACCGCGTGTGTCAACAAAACGAATATCATGAGATGATTTTTCTATATCAGGAAAGTCAATAAGTACGTTCATTGATTTGTAATTAAAACCACGTTTCCAATGTAGGTTAGGTATAGTGCGCCCACGATGAGATAGGCATATTCCACAAAGGTGGAGTAGTCAGATGTGCACGACTTATCAGTGATGTTTTAGTACAAAACTGACCTTATCTGTTTTCTTTAGTAATTTGTAAAACCAATTTTGCAACAATTGACCAAACCGATTTTTGATTATAAATACATGTATCACATTATCTTGAGCGCCCTATTACCGTCTGTTATATTAAGTCATTAACCACTTGTTGTTGAGGTCATTTGATTACAAATTTAAAAACGTTTCATGGGGTAAATTATTTTTGATGATGAAACCAAAAAGGACAAATGTAGTTTAATAAATACTGAAGCAATATGTGAAATAAAAAAGGTTTGTCGCGGTACTATTTAAGGGGTCGTGGACTCTTTTGCAACATCACTTTTCAAGAAAATAACCAAAAATCCTGATATTTCGCAATGTATTCATTTTTGCATTAAAATCGATATATTTTCTTGTAAAAGTCATTTCCATGGGTTTAAATGTACAAACAAATATTATTCAAACATTCCTTTAAACTTTTGGTATTGATAAGAAAATTCGTAATTATTTGACAAAACAAGAAGTGTCAAAATTTCCGAAAAATGACTGCTAAAAAAGAAAAAAATATACACAAAATTAGTCGTAGCTCAAAAACGACCTCGATGACCAATACATTTCTATTGCTTATTTTGTACGCCATCCAAAAAGTAAATATAAAAGAGAGGTCATGGTACTACTTCTTTCGCTATGACATCATTATTGCCCCCCCCCCCCCTCTATATCCTAAAAAACACAATGAAATTGCGTAAAAGAGACGCATCGTCTGCGCGGAAAAAATATTCTAACACCAAAAGAGTACTTGCATTTGCATATACATGAAAGTATATAGTAAATATAACTAAGAAGAAATCGACGTGTTACAAGAATTCTTTTAGTTGCAGTTGAATCGTAATTGTGTCTTTTTGCAATGTAAATTGTGGTAAAATGGTACAAAAAAGGCCAAACTAGTACATTTTGGACATATGTTTTCCCATAATTTATAGTCTTGTCATAATTTATATTTAGCTAAGGATGTTGATTATAGCCTACTTTATCTAAAAAATAAAATAAAACAAAGGTTATCATGCTGCGTTTTGTGCCATTATGACATAATTATCTCCCCCTTTTCCCAATTTGGCAGTGAAGCCGCATTCAAGATAGCAAAGGGGCACAGATGGGCCCTGAATCGCTCACCCGAACAATATTCACAATTTTGGTCAAGATATTATCGAGTTGTATGTCAGTAAAAGAGGGTTTGGGTTGCCCCATGATATACAAACAATCATTCTAATTAAGTAGAGTTATTCCAAGTAATAATTTCTAATTTCACAAAAAAATGAATGAAAATGTAGCCGCTATTTCAAGCAGAAGTGACTATTTTTACCATCAAAGTACCCATAATAACACTAAAATTAGATGTTATCACAACGACCATTTCGCCCAATTTCGTACAAACCGCGGCCTCTATCCGCGTATAAGGTATATGCGCTGAAATGATGCGCATAAACTACCCTATGAAAAGTCCCTCACATATTGGTGTATTGAAAAAATAAAATAAAATTGTAAAATATTCGTGGAATTTCATAGGTTGCCTGTATATGACACAAACAACCACACTGACATTTAAATAAAAATAAGTTGGGTAAAATTTGCATTTTGTAGTTATCTAGTGTTTTTAACTCAAAAAATATGTAGGGTATTAATACCCTATAGAATTAACACTAACTATTACTTAAATTGCCTGTAACTTGTTTGAATTCGATGGAAACGAATTGCAACACAAGCCGAATGCCTCACTGACGTATACGCTGTAGTTTGTTGAAGTTACAGTTCAATTAAGTGTGAATTAAATAATTCACAAAGCATGTTTAAAGGATACTCTGCGCTTTTTTTGAAAGGCAAAGTACCGAGTGCACTATACCAAGAGTGGTTTAAATTGCTTATATGCCATAAATCTTTCATAAAACAACCCGTCAGTGGCTTTCTATTACATCAATTCTTGGTTAGGTAGGAACATTACGTCATACAAAAAACGGCGAGGCAGCACCTTAAGGTAAGTTTAGTCAATATGGTCAATGTACAGCAATGATAGTAACAAAACAGTTCTCTTAAAATGAGTCCTAATGGAAGTGTTAGATAATTACTAGTGAGGAAACAGTCCAGAAATACTGGTCAGGTAAATCAGCTGCCGAATCATCTGAAAAAATAGTTGAGAAACCGCGTTAAATCGGAATAAACAACCACTGTCTAAATAAGCAAACTCCGGTATTAACTCGACCGAAACTTGATTCTGAGATGCGAGTATGAATACCATATTATAGTGTGAATACAAGACTTTAGTGAGAATACCATATTGGAGTGTGAAAACCAAATTTTAGTGTGAATACCTTATTTGAGTATAAATAAAATAGTAGTGTGATACCATATTTGAGTGTGAATATCATATTGGAGTGTAAATACAATATTTGAGTGTGAATCTAAGACTTGAGTGTGAATATCATATTGGTGTGTGAATATCATATTTGACTGTAAATGTCATATTTGACTGTAAATGTCATATTTGATTTTGAATGTCATTTTTTTAGTGTAAATGTCATATTTGAGGGTGAATGTCATATTTGGCTGTAAATGTCATATTTGACTATAAATGTCATATTTGAATGTAAATGTCATATTTGAGTGTGAATGTCATATTTGGTTGTAAATGTCATATTTGACTGTAAATGTCATTTTTGACTGTAAATGTTACATTTGAGTGTGAATTTCATATTTGACTGTAAATGTCTTTTTTCTGTAGATGTCATATTTGACTGTAAATCTCATATTTGTCTGTGAATGTCATATTTGTCTGTAAATCTCATATTTGAGGGTTAAAAGGCTGTAAATGTCATATTTGACTGCAAATGTCATATTTGCTGTAAATGTCATATTTGACTGTAAATGTCATATTTGAATGTAAATGTCATATTTGACTGTAAATGTCATATTTGAATGTAAATGTCATATTTGGCTGTAAATGTCATATTTGACTGTAAATATCATATTTGACTGTCATATTTGAATGTAAATGTCATATTTGACTGTAAATGTCATATTTGACTGTAAATGTCATATTTTTCTGTAAATGTCATATTTGTCTGTAAATGTCATATTTGAATGTGAATGTCTTATTCACACTCAAATATCGAATCATACTTCAAAGGTATCGCTGACTAATCGGAAGTTGTAAGTACAAAATCGATATTTCTAGAAAAAAAACTGCCTGAAAGCTACGCTTTACTTATGAAAAAACAAGCTTTTTAAACTTTAGTTTGGTCGACATGACCACAATACACTAAGTATCCATATCACACTCAAATATGCACACTACGATTCCACAAAGTTCCTCAATCTAAGTTACCATTAACACTTAAGGTAAATTGCTTAGCTGAAATTGAAGTCATCACAGTGAAACTGTGCCAGAAAACAATTTGATTTTTCAAGTCTGCAATATGATTTTCTGCCAAAATTATTAAGTTATATTGAAATATAATTATTATTATGTACATTGAATTTCATAAAACTATTTGTATCAAAAAACTAAAATTCAATTTGTAAAAATGTTTTTAATCACACATTAAAAATTGCCAATTTTTGTGCAACTGTCCTTTAAAAAGTACTCACTCAAATTCAGAAAAAATCACACTGCTATGTTCTCCAATCTATTATCCTAGTGATCGACTATAGAATAAAAATGTATCAATTATATTTATTCCGTAAATCACTGAATATTAAACCATGTATAACTTAAAATTCTGTTTTGTATTTAACATTTGTAGAAGGAATTTGTGCAGAAACTTTCTATTCATGGGATTAGTGGCAATCAAAACAAATCATTGCCAAACCCATTGATTTCCAACGGTCATCCTTTTGTGCACTTTGTTAGCTAAATCAACAGATACACACACACATTACACTTTAAAATAATCAGCTGTGTGTAAATCAAATTTGTCAATTCTAGTAATAAAGTGGTCAAATGTTTTCATACAATGTGTGGATATAATTAAATTAAATTGATTAGGGAAATAGTCGAGCACCTGGATAATAGATTGGAGAACACAACAATGTGATTTATATCAAATTTGAGTGAGTACTGTTTGCCGGACAGTGACACAAAAATTGGCAATTTTCAATTGTAGATAAAACACCTTTTATAAAATATGTTTTCATTTTTTGATATGAATATCCATTACATAATTATATGTATTCTTTCAATTTAGCGTAATGGATTTTATTAAAAATAACCTGTTGCCGACTTGAAAAAGTAAATTATTTCCTGACACGGTTACACGCTGATTTGTTCAATTTCAGCTACCCAAATTACCTTAATAAAGTTACTCCAGCCTACCGTGAAAAGTATTTTCGTCCATACTACACCAAAGGAACAAATAGTTTATCCGAAATAAAAATCGAAACAATTACAAAATGTATTACTTTTTTACTGTATGACATTTAATATCACCGCCCGCCTGAGTGGCACCGACGGTATATAATGATAATCAGGTTAAATTTTCCAATTAAATTAAATTCATTGGGTTTAGTAGAAATTCCCGCTTACAAATATCCGTACAGGTGAGTTTTTAGTTCCGTATCAGAGTGTTTAAATGCCTGTTTAATCCGGTCACTCGGTCACAATAAAATATATTTGTAGCACTGCGAGGGGTTTTATAGCCGTTTAACCGGTGTTTATTGATCGTTTTAATCTAGGATACGTTTGCGTGTTGATCGGAATTTTCAAATTTAATTCATCTAACAAAAAAAATCCTTGCATTACAATGTTTTTCTATGTCGGTTGGTGAAATTGTCTGACAGGATATCATAATAAAGCACTTATTTTACGGTCTCACTACAAATGACAAAACATAGTCGAAGTATGCAATCATTAAAACAAAGCGATGGTGATTCCTAGAATAAAATACGAGACCTCCATCCAACCATTATGTCAAATCAGTGGAACCATATAGTATCCCGGCCAGCAAGTCAGTCAACCAGGCATTTAATTCACCATTCAGTTAACCTGTCAGCCAACCAACGTATCAGCCTGTCCGCCATCTAGTTAGCCGGTGACCAGTTTGTCCTTTATTATATCTCCCTGTCAGCTAGTTAACCAACCAACGTATCAGCCTGTCCGCCATCTAGTTAGTCGGTGAACAGTTTGTCCTTTATTATATCTCCATGTCAGCTAGTTAACCAACCAACGTATCAGCCTGTCCGCCATCTAGTTAGTCGGTGAACAGTTTGTCCTTTATTTTATCTCCCTGTCAGCTAGTAAACCAACCAACGTATCAGCCTGTCCGCCATCTAGTTAGTCGGTGATCAGTTTGTCCTTTATTATATCTCTCTGTCAGTTAGTTAACCAACCAACCAACGTATCAGCCTGTCCGCCTTCTAGTTGGCCGGCGGCTGGTTTGGCATTTGTTGGTAAGCAAGTAAAGACTTTATTTAACGAGGCTGCATATATGGTTTCCCAATCTTCCACGTGGACCTCATTCATTCTATCTCCCAGCTAGTCAGGTCAGCCAGCCAGCCAACAAGTTCGTTTATCCAGCAGCCAGACCGAAAAAAGACAATGATAATCGGACAGGACAGGCCTCACCAGAAACATCAGAGCACGACATACCGTATATGGTATGCCAATTATACATATTATTAAGCAATAATTAAGCATGATTACTTGTGATGATATTGTTCGTTCCGCCAATACGCGCATGCGCATACCAATATGTTAGAGAGTGGTTAATACTGATACATCGTAAAGTGTCACGTACATGGAAATCATCTAGGCGTCCAAGTTATGTATATATTTAAAGTAGAATGTATATAATGATCTACAAAATTTAATCAATTTATACGATATTGATCATAAACAGGCTCATTTATTCGTAGTGAAATACCTTATGGTTATACCGTTGCCCCTATATGCCCTTGTGATCATTGTACATTGAATTTTATTTGACTAACGACTTCTGATTTCCGATTAGCGTTGCTAGATACAGATGGTATACTATGAGTACTACCCTTACACACAAACACAATATCAAGACGTCAATCCACAGCTTATGAACCTAATCACTGTATCATAGCTTGCAACGCTATATAAATCAATGTGTATGACTTATTACGAGAAAAAAACGCATGTACCTTCCGGTCGGTGTATGACTTATTGTGAGACTATGCAATTCAATGTCTAAATGTTATTGCGAAAGCCGGAAGTTGACTCGTTTATACATTGTGCAATCTTATAGTCATAAGCATAAAGGCACATACAGTGTATCAAAATACAAAATACACCCGTCTGGGGGAATATTGAATGCAATTTTAAAAAATCCAATAAAACATCAGGGCTCGTCCGGGATTTGAACCCGGGACCTCTCGCACCCAAAGCGAGAATCATACCCCTAGACCAACGAGCCGCACTGACGTCTTTCATTTGCAGGACCACAATCTAAGTACAAGCCTTGTATAGCTCATAAAGATAAGACAGGGATGTCAATTTTTGTCAGATTAGAAGATAAGGAAAGATCGGTAGTACATTTGAGGTACAACGTCGAATTGCTTCAGTTAGGTAGTATGCAAAAGCTGTCTAAATGAATCAGTAACTATCAATATAGTGAGAAGACATTATTGTTTCAAGTTCTTAAACTTGTTTCTGTCGATAATTGATATCATAATATTCGTTTTAAATATGTTCATGCACCCTTCTCCATGTATGTGCAGAAATTTTTCACAAAGTATGTTATGACAGTAAAAAAGACTCTCTGACATGCATGCAGTTTGTAACTGTTGTTTCTTGGTTCTACCTGTGAATTGCTCACCCCGTCTGGTGGATCGGATCGGCACTTACCTGACGATCCACAGTCCTAGTTTTAGAGCGGTCATAATTAGGTCAGATTTACAGTAATTCAATACTTATATGAGTAAGAATAGTTTAAATGTTTACATGACAGTGTGCATAGTGTATTGTTTGATGTAAGATGTAGCTGGCTTGTTGGTCTAGGGGTATGATTTTCGCTTAGGGAGCGAGAAGTCTCGGGTTCATATCCCGGACGAGCCCTGATTTTTTATTGTTAAACACGTTGCTTTTAAGTATGATTTTTGGCTTATGGTGTTGTCCAACTATGTACTGATGACATGCCGTTGTTGGTCGGGTCTCCGGCCCGTTAAGCCAAACCGTATGCCGACATATCGTCGAATTGGATCGCATTTAATTTGTGAGCAGGCATTAGCCAACTATCATACTGAAAACAACGTGTTTAACAAACAAAATCAGGGGTCGTCCGGGATTTTAACACGGGATCTCTCGTATCCAAAGCGAGAATCACACCCCTAGACCAACGAGTCTCACTCACTTCTATTCTTCGCAAGATAGTGTTATGCACGGTTTTCCGGCATTCACTGTTGTTGGAATAAAGTAGAACTAACGACTGTTCGGATTTCGAAACTTTGTATTTTGCGCGTGAGAATTCTCACAAGTCCACAATCAACAATAATATATGAACAAGATATAGTCAGTGCTGGTAAAATCCAAACAAATATAATTTTAACTGCGTAATTGAATTCTAATGGAAAACCATTGATACGTTCAGCTTGGAGAACCAAGTTCGAATACCTCCAAAATCTCTACAGAACGTCCACTACAGTGTGTGTGTCTTCTGTTTTAGCCAATCAAATCATTTCATACAGTTTATGCAAGTTATCATCAACCAATCATAAATGTGGGCGTAAACTTTCGGACATCTGCTTTACCTAAACAGACCGCGTTCCTATGTGACGTAAGATCTGTACTTAATCGTTTTGTTAATTCGGAATATACAATAAACGTGTCATCAGTCGTATCTGTATTACATATGATTCTCTAATTAAATTGCCAGATACAACTTAGTACCCTTATAATCTAATCGTTAATCCTGCAGAAGTGAAATTTGCATAATTGTAAAGTCTGTAAAAGGTGATAAAATATTTCAAGTAGAATTATCAGATGTTGTCAGCGTGATAGCTTATCTGTTTCTATACTTCTTTGTTTCATACATTTCTGTTCATTTTCTTCTCTTTCTAATATGTACAAAATATTAATTTAAAAAATACAAAACACAAAATTTATTTACAAAATGTCCTCCAAAACGTACACACAAAAATGGCCTGAAAATGCCGCATTACAATAGGATCACAATCTAAATACAAGCCTTGTAAAGACAGGGATATTATAACAAAGCAGGCTATATACTGTTAATTCAAATAATAATTATTTTATTTTAGTTTATACTAATGACACATGTTGAATGAGAGTGTACTTGCTGACATTATGGGAATGGAAGTATGCACGGCAAAGCATAGAATGCAAACTCTGTATTCATGCGTGGGTTATTATTATTATGGCTAATTATGCACAGAATTCGAAGTCCACAGTGTGTCATTCATTGCGGAGTGAGTATCTAGGATAGCTTGGAATATCCATTTTTGGGGATGTGGATGGTTCGTTCTATGTCTGACTCTTGCGTGGATGGCTAGGCACTGCCGTCGTTTCTGTATGGCTTAGGATTGTCTGTGCGCTACAGTATTTATTATGAAAGAACATGGCAATATTCTAAGTATATTTTGTTTCCATCGTGCGAAGTTAATAAGGAAACATGTCGCACAACAACATATACTAATTAACATAATACATTTTAACATTTATATTGATGGGTATTCGGAGACCTTGGAAAAGTCCATCAAATTATAATAGTCATACTATTGGTCAGACCTTAATGTTAGTTGTACCCAGGCACTTGCACAGCTTCAAGCCTGTAAAATGCCATGCACGTCCCAGAAGGAAGGAAAGTTTAAGATCGAATTAAAAAAATGTAAGAACGTATGAGAAAAGTTTAAAAAGTGAATAAAAAGAGTGAAAGAACTTAATGATGAACAAATATTATAAATTACAAACATTAAATTTTAAAAACTAAAATTTGTTATCTCATTTTGGGAACCAGAGTTTAAAAAAACGATCACTACCACTTCAATACAATATCAATTAGTGTCTGATTATAAGAAAAGGAAAGCTCCGTAGTACAATTGAGGTACAACGTCGAATTGTTTTAGGGCGGCCATAATTAGTTCAGATTTACAATAATTCAACTCATGGAAAACTATACTGAAACAGGAGCCGTCAGAGACGGGTGATGCTCCCCATGGGGTGTTTGTCACAGAAAAAAATACTCCAAAATGTGCAAAAAGAGAGTTATGGTTCTTTGGCACTGCATTATAACTTAATGGGATTTATTTGACTATGACTTTCAAATTGATATATCCAATAATGTACGAGTTATGGCATGGACTTGAATTAAGTATTAAAAAGTACAAGGGGGAATAACTCCATAAATATGCAATCATGAAAGGGTTATGGTTCTTGGGAACTGCACTTTCCCTCCGGTTCGATTAGCAAAAAAATGAATGCCGATCTGTTGTCCAAAAGGATCGCATTTTAATTGCGATCAGGTATCAGCCAACAATCATACTAAAACCAACGGGTTCAACAATAAAAACCAGGGCTCGTCCGGGATTTGAACCCGGGACCTCTCGCACCCAAAGCGAGAATCATACCCCTAGACCAACGAGCCGCATATACTTCACTCGGGCGCAAGATATTACCAAAATAAAAGTACAAGCCTTGTACAATGTATTATTATGGTACGTTCGATAATAAGATAAGGGAAGCTCCGTAGCACATTTGAGGTACAACGTCGCATTGTTTTAGGACGGTCATAATTAGGTGAGAATACATTAGTTCCAAGCATGGAAAACTGTACTTAGAAAGTGAGCTCAAATGGTTATATGACATTGTACATAGTGTATTGTATGGTGTCATATGTATAGCTTGCTCGTTGGTCTGGGGTATGATTTTCGCTTTGGTTGCGAGAGGTCCCGGGTTCAAATTCCGGACAAGCCCTATTTTTTGTCTTTTTGTTTTTGCAATGTTTAAGGAGTCACTGTTATAACAGTGTGGACATACCACGAGGTATGTGACGTAATAGTTGGCTAAGAACGCAAGTAAAATATATAAACAACCGTAAATACTTTATTCTTCTACCTATTATTACGAGACACCCTCTACACTCAATGCCGAGGTTGGTACTATCCGTGCCAATTGATATTCATGCAATTCAGTCGGTTTTGGTAAAAAAAGAATTATGACATTTTGTTGACAAATATTAAGTTGCAACGATACTACTCATTATCGACCTGGGCATCGTGGATATCTCGTTAACACCGATTAATGAATAAAATACTTATGGTTGTTTCTAACTTTTTGTTGACATGTTTCTACTTGCTTTCTTAGCCAAACATTACATCACATACAACGTGGTATGTCCACACTTAAAATAATGAAGATTAACCGAAGGGGAACAAGCTGCAATTGCAACTGTAACTGATTTGTGATTGAAGCAATTGCAACTGTAACATTAACATCCACAAATGTACACATGTATAATTATGTATGATCTTAAATCATAATCTGGTTACAAACACGTTATAACACTCAAATCCAGTTATAGCCAACTCTTATAAAACATAAAGGTTGACCATATTTTTTTATGGTTATTGGCTTCGAACAACGATGCACCGATGGTATGTCGATATCCGTCCGGCCTCCGGTCCGATTAGCAAAAAAGTAAGCCGACCGATCATCGGAAAATATCGAACTTACTTTGTGTGCATGCATTAGCAAACTATCATAAGCGTGATAAACACTATAAAACCTGGGCTCGTCCGGGATTTGAACCCGGGACCTCTCGCACTAAAACCCCTAGACCAACGAGCCGCATTTACTTCTATTCTTCGCAAGATAGGACCACAATCTAAGTACAAGCCTTGTATAGCTAAGACAGGGATATCAATTGATAGTAAGGTAAGAAAAGCTCCGTAGTACACTTGTGGCACAACGTCGAATTGTTTAGGGCTGTCATAATAATAATTTTATTTTATTTTTGCAATATACCAATATGTGAGGCAGTCCCTTTAAGAGCAAAATCTTTAAACGACACGCGTTCCCAGGTGTTGAGCAGGCATCATTTTGACGCTATAGAAATTCGAATATCTCCTTGTTAACGGATGTTGTTTCGACTGATGACAATGTTCAAACGAATTAATATGTATTGTAACACAGCCTTGCATATACGTCAAGCAACTTCTTCCCAAACTTTAAAGTACATGTATGTACAAATTTCGATAGTGAAAATATTTGAAGTTGAAAATTGTGTTTAACGGCAAATGTATGACGTGCACCGATAAACTGTTACTAAGGTCGCTAAAATGCAGATACTGCTCAAATGAAAAATTGAAGTCAATTTGTTATCCTACGATATTGTTGATAATTAAATTTGTTTTTGCTTTTTAACCATATATGATATGTCAATTTTTACTTAACGGGTTGTTATTAAAATGTCCAGTCCACGAACGTTTTTAACATACCTCGTATGTCTATGAAACGGGCAAATATTGGGCGTACATTTTTATGCCTAACAATAACGAATTTTGACTGATCCGTATAAACTTTCCGAAAGTTTTGCTTTTCGTTTGTTTATTTTTCATTTACCGCGCTTACTATGGCTGGCCTAAAGGGAACTATGGACAAGTACTCAGTCTAGCCGTTAAACTTTCTGTAATGACATCCATGTTGTGCGTAGCTACGATGTTCGTGTATTCGATGTTTACTCTATATCCTTTCCGCTATCACGATTTTTTGGGGGGCTATGAGAAATTCATGTGGTCCCTATACCTCGTCCTTGAGACACTATTGACTTGCAGCACTGATAAAAACTCGATACATCCGGATGCTACACACCTGCCCCAAACTGAAAGTAGGAAAAATTGTCAACATTTTGACTAAAGGTCACCGGAAATGACGATGTGACGGTGACCCTTGCGCGAAAAACTTCTTTTTTTTAGCTTGGCAGGCCTACTTTTGGGCCCCTTTAGGGCATTGATCCTGACCCCTTTATCTAGCCCTATATTCCTTCTTTAGAAAATCTACGTTCAAGGCCCTCTTTAAAGGGGACCAGCAGCCCCAAAACCTGTGCATGACACTGGGTCCGTAATATCCTTTAGTCTGGGATGCTGTGTACCCATGGCAGCAAAATTCCCGAATTTGGGCATTTAGGTCGAAAACTACGGAAGGCCGAAATGGCCATCCCGGTCAGTCTGCATTAGTACGCTATGGTAGCGGAAAGGATATTAAGACATCGTGTAGAGGCCGGACTCCGGTCGATGGTCGGCATTGAATCCTGGACGAAATGTGTCAGTCGGGAGGACACCAACTCTTCATCGGATAGTCACCGATAAATCTCTTTGTCGCAAAGCCTCGTCTCGCTTTACTCCAACAATAAACTGATGACATACCGATGTGGGTCCGGTCTCTGGCCCGATTAGCAAAAACGTATGCCGACATAATATCGAACAAGATCGCATTTAATTTGTGAGTAGGCATAAGACAACAATCATACTAAAAACAACGTGTTTAACAATAAAAAATCAGGGCTCGTCCGGGATTTGAAGTCGGGACCTCTCGCACCCAAAGCGAGAATCATACCCCTAGACCAACGAGCCTCACTTTTTTCTATTCCTCGCAAGATAGGACCACACTCAACGTACTTGTATATCTCGTAGACCTAGTCTAACAGGGATAATCAATTATTTGCCTGATAATAAAAGCTCCGTAGCACAGGTAATGTACAATGAGGTACAACGTTGTATTGTTCACAGGAATTTGAAATTATTTCCATAAAATCTCATAGCACTCGATCTAATCAAAATCGCTTTATACAGTTATAATACTGAAGAACCGTCAACACATTTCACCCCTCAAAAATGCAATCCTGTAGCCAGTGCTAACAAAAAAAAAAAGATACAAGCGATCATTCGCAGAGAATATTGTGTCGGGAAATATCTTGCGTTCCTTCAGTACAATAAATGTATAGAGCGATTTTGAATGGTTCGACTACTATGATTTTTTATGGATAGAATTTCAATTTCCTGTGCATTGTTTAGGACGGTCAAAAGTTCATTCTAAGCATGGAAAACTGTACTCAAATAAGCGAGAATAGCTCAATTGTTTACAAAACATTGTATGTAGTGTATTGTATAGTGTCATATGTAGCTGGCTCGTTGGTCTAGGGGTATGATTTTTGCTTAGGGTGCGAGAGGTCCCGGGTTCAAATCCCGGACGAGCCCAACTTTTTGCAATATTCTAGCAGTGACTGCCACGTAGTTGAAAGTTTACATTTTCATCGCCTTCAGTAAGATTGATGTAGTCCTTGTTGTCTGAAATCATTATGGGTAAAGTAAAAAAAAAAAAAAAAAAGATGTACAACGACCTTCGAAATTTGACCTTTGGGCGAGTTCATTTGCTAAGGTTGAAACGATATTTAACGTTATGTTTCCAATATATTATGAATATATCTTATAAATTCACGTTATCTTTCAAGTTGACAGCGTGGCCTAGTGGTTAAGATGATCTGTACTCTGTACTAGTCTGTACTCAGAACATTCTTTTTATATGGGCTGTGGGTTCGAGTCCGCTGCTAAACTCTTTTTTAATAATTTTATTATCATAATACATGAGTGTTTTTTCATATATTTTATTACTTAATGAATAATAAAATTATGTTTAACGTTAAATACAAAGTTGCTTTGTTTCGTTTATTTTACGATTATGGCCTGCCCTTGATATTGTATTTATTGCTCAGATGACAATCGGGTTGAATTACAAAATATTTTCATCATTGGTTTCGCTGGAATTAGAACTGGAATCACCACTCTAAGACTATTCTTTAGTAACTTCAACATTAATAAGCGTTTACTCAGGTAATACAGGGAGCCCAGTTCGGGTGACCGTTGACCGATATCTCTGTTCAACAGTCTTGACGTGGATTCAAGGATTAAAATACAGAAAAAATGTACAAAGGAAATAGAAATATATATAAAATAGACATGCACGCGAATGTTTTATTTAGCAAAATTTTAAAAATATTCAAAATGGGTGGGATTCGAACCCAGACAAAAATCTATTTAGTTTCATAAGCAGTAGCTTAGCCTACTGCGCCATGGAGGACGATGTAAGCTACAATTCCAAATAATATATTTCTTTTGGGAATACACCCCTTTTACCTGGATTATTTCATTATTAAAAGTACAGTTACGCCCGAACGATTGTGGTTTATCTAGCTTGTCGAACAAACAGTGTATATATCCCACGTGGTATGTTGCATAATGTTTGGCTAAGGACGCAAGTAAAAATAAATATGTCAACAAAAAGTTAAAACAACCGTTAATCGGTCGAATAACAAAATACTTACGATTGTTTTAACTTGTTGACATATATTTACTTGCTGCGGTTCTTAGTCAAAAATTACGTCACATACCACGTGGTATGTCCACACTAAAAACGGGTAAGGCATCGTTGCCCCTGGACAACAGTGGTTTCCCGGGAGCGGGGACAGCGAGTATATCTTTCGTACAGGGAAGCTGGCCCTTTCTTTCAAGAGGGTTGCACTTAATCAACAGAGTAGTGTTTTATCAAAGCACTTACGAAAATCATAAACTTACGATCGAATTTAAATTCTTCACAACGTATTCACAATTATTTAGTGCGTTAAAAGAAACTGCAATTCTAATAATGATTCAGTTACTGAATCCCTACCAACCATATCCTTCACCAATTTGCAGTTGTTAAGAAATATAAAGAATTTAAATTTGAGCGTAACTTTAAGATTTTCGTATGTGCTTTGATAACACAGTACCCCGGTTCACTGATGGTTTATACATTGTATACCCGAGTCTGTCAAATGTGTGATACTTTAATAACATAACAAAATGATATATAATCTGTAAAACATAAACATACAATATTCACATTGAAACACACACGTCGTAAAAGTACTTGGTATGGCTGTCCGGTAGGTTGGTCGTAATGCTTTCCTACTTTGTCCAAAAGATACAGTGCAACCTCTGTGTATTTCGTTGCTTTGGGAAGTTGCTCGCTATAAAAATAAGGTTTATACTGTTGAGAAGCTGCTTGTGAAATCGTGCTTGTAATTAATTTAATGTATATGTCTGAATCGCCGTTCGGTATTGAGCTTCCTCTGAAAATGTCTAAGTAAAAAACGAAATACCTAGACGTTTTACTGTGAATATTCAAAATCGTAATTAATTGATATTAGTGATTGATTAAATTATCATACAGGTAGTGAGTGTTCGCATCGCCTTACAACAGTTTCCTCCGAAAAATGTCTAAGGAAAAACGAAATGCCTAGACTTTTTACAATATTCAATAGGAATAATTATTATATTCAATCACTTCATACCAAGACAGTAGTATAGTCCGGAGAATTTGACACGACTCTCGACTTTCTATTAGCATAATTTAATACTAGTCGCTGATTATTTTTCTATATTTATAACACCAGTTGTATGTTTTCATAAACGGAAAGTATCAAGAAGATGCTCGAAGTGTAACACGAACATCAATCTAATGGACCGATATTGTACGATTTTCTGGCGATAATTTATATATTCAACACAAGAACCTTGTAATAATGATTATATCCATGCTTAAAGATCAGGATCAGGTCAAATTATCCGTGCTATACTTGTACGCTCAAAGGTCATCTTTGTGAAATCGAAATACAAAGACGCTCATAACGTGAGAACTAATGTAGAGGAACGATAATCACGCCCAGTTTCTAAATATCACGAATAATTACATTAAACTATTTAATGAGTACACGGTCAGGAATAGTATCATATCGGCATCTTTGTAAAATCGAAATGCAAATGTGAAGACGCGTGAGAACTATTCCCGACCTTTTTGCAAAGCCCATTAATTATTAAATATAATGCATGCACTAAGTGTAGTTACTCAGTTTCTTATGGTGCATCGGCGACTTTGTAAAATCCATGGATCTAAACATATGTGTTTAGATCTTTGTCAAATCAATCCAAAGATGTTAACCTTTCACAATGAGAGCGTGTGTGGTTCAATAGATGATGGCCCCGACCATTTTACGAAATTTGTGAATAATTAAATACACAGAAGCGTACATGTTACACGATTGTACACTGGGTGCAAAAAGAAACGCATATATGTTTTCTTCATAGGGTTACCTGAATGTTAAACCGGTTATTTTGGTCGGTCTGCCATTTTCTTCCTGTGTTACGTGTTTCAGTCGATTTTGTGTAGTTGTGTTCCCAGGTATTTCTGCTGTAGTTCTAAAACCTGTATTTACGCGTGTCTTTTGTCAGAAGATTTTTAAATGCAACTTGTAGCAATAGCATTGTCTGGGGAATAATACATTCGGCAATTTCTTCCTAGAAATTTTGACTGAAAATATAAAGTTTTGGAACAAAATACCGAAACCGCTTTAATGTGTTAACAATCAAAACATACCAAACTCATTGTTCTGCGTGGCCTTCGAAGAAAGCTATGGACTAACATGTAACAATATGGAGATAATGTAGCGTTTCTTTCTGTACTCAGTGTATGTAGACATATATCATTGTAAAATCGAAAAACAAAGAGACGTTTCTCACTGCGTATGAGCCAAAGTCACTGTACGACTTATTGAGATACTATACAATTCAACTTGTATGACTTATTGTAATTTCCTTTCACTGTACGATTTAGTGCAAGACTATGATACAATTCAACGTGTAATCCTTATTGCGATAACCGGAAGTTGACTCGTTTATACACTGTGATCTAGTATTGTAACAAATGACGGACCTACGGACAAACAGACAGACAGACGAACAGTCAAGCGGTCAGATCGACGAAAGCAGACAGACATCAAGTTAACAAAGACGAGTTTTACAAATTTACATGAATATTTGAAATACTGAGTGACGCACTGTAAAATCATTTACATTCACGAGGAACTATTGATAACGTTACTAACTCGGCTACGAAATCCAATACCAACGGAAACACGTATTCTTTGGCGACTTCTCTGAATCACAGTATGTTTAAATCCATGAATTGCAATTTTACGGATATTCGCGAAACGTTCTAGCCAACCAAAGAACAGTTATGATTTTACTCAGATTTAATTCAGTTCTGGTTCTTCTGGTTTTTCAGTTTTATCTGTGTTTTCTTCGGTGACTGATTGCTCCTCGTTTTCATCTTCCGTTTCTAATAACTGGGAGGACGCCGTTTGTGGTGGTATGGAAGGGACAGGGGCCGGGGTCAACTGACTAAGTTGTCTTGAAACCTCGGCAGGGGCTGTTTGCACCATACGGGGAGTTCCAGAATACACTTTAGGTCGATTTTTCGACTCCGCGGGGAATCTAGAATCGTCAAATTTGTACAAACGTTCCACGATCTCCTGTACCTCCTCCGCTGTACATTTTTTAATTTTTGTCATACTCTGTCTCGGTACCTCCGTAACGACGTCAACTCCTTTTGATTCCGCTGGATGTGTTTGTGGGTTATAGTCGGTAAGACGATTAACAATGTTTTGTACGTCCTTATGAGTGTATTTCTTTTTATAAACGATCGGTTTATTCAATTTCACCAAGTACCCACGAGTGTCAGCATGTTTTTGTGGATCGATAGCATAGCGAGGCGAAGTTTCCAAGTCCGAACGCGCACTTCCGGGTATTGTGCTCATTCCGCGCCCAACTTCCGGTAAAGCCGGAAGTGCACTTTCACGTGTTACGCTTTCTCGTGGTGGACCATATAGAGACGCTTCAGTGAGTAAGGTTGATGCTTCCGAGCGCATACCCGAATATGCATCTGCATTATTGTCCATATAAAAACCCTCCGGGCACGTCTGTTGTCGCATTGGCTGACGATGAAGTCTCGAAGAAGTCTCGTGAGGTGTAGAACCTTTGAGATTTAATCTACTTCCGGAAAATAATCTCAAAGCTACTCTTTGGCGGTGTAAAATCCGTCTTGCCATTTCAATGTTGTGTTGATTCACCATATTAGACGCTTCTTTTGGTTGCAAACGTTTCGCTAAATTCTTGTGTAAAGTTACTTGCATTCCAGTATCCGGAAGTGACGGAAACACGGATTTGTAATGCAACGAACTGCGCATGCTCGACCAGCCGATTGGTTCCGCCATCTTGAATTTGTCTTTGAGAGGACTTCTTCGGTATAAAGTTAAGTGACTTTATGCCACCCTCTTCAAGAACACATGCTCTGAAATTAGATAAATAATATATGCATGAAAGTAAGAATGGGAACAATGATAAGATTTGTGAATGACATGCCAAACATGTACATAATGTAGTGTGACGTCCAATTGGTTGTTTCGCTTAGAGAAGAGTATCGTCATAAGCGAGTAGAAGAAGTCGACAACCGAACCAACCCTGTCTTCTCTGGGTGTCGTCATTTTGTTTTGCAATATCTGCGTTGCTCTGTCTAAATACCGATCAGAAAATATGTAAGAGACCTAACCGATCGATGCGGAAAACGCCTCTTGATAATGGAAGCTCCTTCCTTTGCCAAAACGAACCGGTCATAAATGCCATGAGAATATTCGAGCTCTTTCGCTAGATTACGAAGGAAATACTTCATAATCTTGACAGTCAATCTAGCTTGAAGGTTGTGTTTATAACACTGAGTCAGTAATAACTGGTTATGTTTCACAACCTCTGCAAACTCTCATACAGTTTTCGTGAAATATTGTACATACATGTACATGTTATCACATAACTATACTTAAAGTTTCAAGGTAAATTGAAATCTAAACTCATTCCTTTATATGAGGTAACACAATTTGGAAAACAATGTTGATGCCTCTAAGGTCATGTACGTGTACAATTGTGTTGGTATGTATTGAGATTGTAGTTTTGAACCTTAAACAAATTACATGACATGTTAAAGTTTATAATTTCATTATATATCCATACGCTTGCTATTTTGTGCATGGTCATTAGATTTATTGACGTCATGTTTCTGTTATTTCAATGTTTTACTGTTGAGGGCCTTACGACAGATTGACAGTTGCGTCAAGTATGTTCCCTCTATAAATAAAGTATTTATTATTATTATTATTATAAACATGGTCTAATTTGCCGAGACGAAATACACGTATAAGGAAATGTCCGTGACGTCATGATGACTTCTTCAATGGAAGTGGACTTATCCACTACAAAAAATATTCGCCACAGAGAGTGTCATTACTAAATAAGAATGGTACGGGAAGTTCCCTTGCTAGACGCTCAGTAAAAAAGGGGACACTGGCTTCTCTTCTCTCATACCCTCGTGGCGATGAAAAACATCAGGAATGAGGTGTCGAGAGTGATCAATATAAGTTGAAAAAATATGTTTCACAATCGACCTAAAATAGATTTGTATAAACTAAATAAATGTTATTTGATACCAATGAATTACGTTTAGTGCAAATTAATCTATTACAAAACTTGGACGATTTCAATATGTAAATAATCTGGTGACATCCCCAATGCAATGTGTGCATACAATGAGGGTAGACAAATTATATAAAGTTCATGCCCGTAGCCACGCTGAGGCAATTCAAGGCGCTTGCGTCGGTGAAAAAGAGCACTTTTGAACGTGTAAATACATGAAAAACGGGCTATATAAATATGGTATAATAATAATAACAATAGTAATAATAATAATAAAAAATTGAGAAATTACCAAACCTTAGCATTTTTTTAAGAGAAAAATGCGTCAAATATACCCTAGAACGTATTTGTCTCGGTGCTATATTGTCTCTGGATACGGCACTGAATTTAATATTTGATTGAAATAAATCGAAATATCATACGGAATCTCTCTTTTGAATCGATAGAAAGTTTATTTAAACATTTGATCTATGTGTTAAGAGTGAAGTATCCCATAATAGTAAATAGTTTATTCAATTAAATCTGAAATCATTATGTTATCAATTTGTATAGTAATCGATATAATTACTCTGTCCAGAGAATACACTTCAACAGCTGCTCAACAGAATTAAATTTAGATTAAATATAAGCTTATGGAAATTTTGAAGGTGTTGTTATAGAGAGGCTGTTGCACTACAGAGGGCCTCTCTCTATCTAGAGATAGTACTGTACCTTAACACGAAGTATCTGTATCATGGCAAAAGAATAATAACAAGTCATTAAAAGTTGCAAGCAATACAGGAGTCCCCTACCGGTTTTAAGCCATTTTCAATGTTTCTGTTGCCATAGAACATCACCACCCTGTCTAAGCGTATTTTCGAGCGTTGAGATCGAATACGACGGAGCAATGCGAGAAAAGTGGATCGTTCGGAGAGTCAATGTAAAGTTTTGCTTCACCATTCTTTTAATTTTAAAACTATGAGATTGTGAGTTGGCCGAGGATGACCTACAATAAATGTCACTTGATCGTGATGCATTGAAAAATTCATAGCACTTGTAGTTTTTATCTAACATTCGGGAAAACCCCATCGAAACTCGTCTGTTTTGCTACCGTCCCGTTGTTTTCTCGTCATAAATGGATCAAATGTCCCAAATAATCCTTATTTCATCGTCATACATATAAAATACATCATATTTAACAAATACCTCACCGCGCAAGTGGTTTAAAACTAACTGAACCATCGAATACCCGGCTGTCAGCGAGACTTGTTTGTATACGACCGAGGGGCGGGATCGGAGCGTATTTTCGATCTGGTGGATTTTACGGAAAACGTTTTTCTCACGGCTTTTGAAGGTCGGACTGTGAACATAAGTCATTTTTAACTATTTGTATGATATTATGTCGTGTTTCTATGATGGGTACCGCCATTTTAACACTTAATCGCTTTCTTATAACGATGTATTTCTTCGTGGGCGCATGCCTCTCGATATCGTTAGCCCATTTGTAATAATCCTACAACTTCTCTTACATTCTATTTATGATACTATATGCCTACCACGAGAGTATTTCCCGCAGAGGGCGAAGGGGATAGGGTAATGATACCGATAGGTGCCATCATGTTAGTATGTAATCTGTCTGCAACATGAATTGTTTTACAGCAAAAGTCTACGTTATATTTTAACTTTCCGCGTATGTCGAACAGATGAACATCATTAATGCGGGTGGTACGTAACCGCGCTATATATCCTTGTAAACTACACTATGTAATCTCTTTCCCTTGCTTGGCGACCACCATTAGAAAACGAAACGGGTTTCTTAAAATTATCACAAACGTTTGTTACGGGTGTATATCAAGACATGAGGTGTCGATAGTGATAAGTATGAGGCATATAAGAACTTATTTTCACATACGATATAAAATAAATCAGTATTTTAAAACAAGTAGGCTAACACGACTATAAAGTATGTATACCCCACCCGAATATAATAGTTACTCATCTAATATAATAATATGGTATTTAGGCTTTTTAAATAATTATCTAAAAAAACACAACTTACCATTCGATTTAAATGTTATCCTAATCAATGAATTATCAGAAACGGATCAATCTTTAAAATAACCCTATCTGCGTACTTCGATCAATATCTGATAATGTATTTATTGTTCCAAAGAATATTTTAATATTAAAACGTCCACCTATATCTGATAATATATCTGACAGATCATATACATGTAAGACCGTCCTTAAAAAAATATTTGTTTCCGGTAACTCTACCTACCCATCGAAATGGCCCCTATTTAATATTTTTTGAGCCCATTTCCTTATATAACTTTATTGACCTAATTGTTTTTCAGGTTCCCCAAAAACATTTCTATACAAAAAAAATCGACCCACCTTAAAAATCTTGGGTCGCGTCACCGTAAACAAACAGTTTTTTAAGGACGGTCTAAGTATGAAATCTTTGGCGTTATAGGATTATAAGATTAACGTCTTTTAACAATGAATCCCATAGGAACATAATCTGCAACAGGAAACAATATATTAGCCGAAATCATTAAATAGGTATACGAATATATCCAGATTATTTTTCTAATCCATAAAACTGTTTTGGTATAGCAGCGTGTTATATACTCACGACCAATGAAAACGCTCCCGCTTAATTAATCCAGTACCAATAACCGATATATATTTTACGTATTACAAATATTTGAGACAGTCGGAAAACATAGGGTTTGTTTGATTTTGTATAATTACAGATTTGGGTAGATAATTTAAAATTAAACACAGTGACTGAGCTATAACGAAATTTCAAATAAACGCACCTGAAGGGAGAGATAGTAGAAACAGGCGTGTCCGGTGCTGCAGAAGTGCGCCTAGCTCTTATTTCGAATAGACAGTCTGGTTCGTTAATGTGCCTGGCATTGCACACGGTCAGATACAGTGGGAAATATTTTAAATACTGCAGATATAGTCCAGTAACCACGCTGGGGATTGAACCCACGACCTCTGGATTGACAGTCCCAGTGTGTTACAACTGAGCTACCCCGGACGCTTATGGAGTAATGTTAAACGACCTTTACTTCAAGGGGTGCGTTTCCATTGGGCGTGAGTATATTTAATTGGTTGTTTATTATTAACAATGCAATGCAGTATATAAAGCCCAATTTCGAGCGGTTTGGATCGATATTTTATGTAAGTATGAATTTTGGTATTTAATAAACTAGTTTTCTGAACAGATTATAAATACATATTTTGACAATGGTTGGATAGAAGTTGGTACGACCTATAATTAAACGTGTCGACTTTGATCTCTTGGTAGTATAATGAATCTAATTGAATAAAATAATGTATGCGTGAAAGTTATTAACTTTTAAGTCCCACCAACAGTGTTTCAATTGTATTGACATTATCAAGTCACATTATCCCATAAAGGTGCGCCTAGACACTTGTATTTTGATGTATAAATAAGTATATGATATACATTTCACAAGATGTACGAGGGTCATCCGTAAAGTTCTAGGACGCGTATCATTTGAAAATATCTGTTAAAACATAACCTCAAACCTTAAATAAATTCCGAAATTTAATGAATTCACAAAACTTTACAACCATGAAGAAATTAGCAACATTTTTATTCAGCTACCAACAATGAGGAATACATATTTATCTCGTCTTGACTAACTTTATATTTTCATACATAATTGTTTATACATGTACTTTAATATTGTATTATTGTATCAATGTTAATACTAGTATATGTATAATTGTCTTATAAGTACCATGTATATTAATATAATTGACATGATAACTCCTAAAACTTACATGTAAATATATTCGTCGACTTATTTAGATTAAACTTGTGCGACGTGTTCTGTTCAATAATTTTTGTTATTTTACAAGATACTGCTTTGAGATTTGAGGACAAACATCACGAATAATATATTTCGAGTCATGAGGAATTTTAGGTTAATGATGCTATTCACAAAAAGTATACGGTGATTGAATGATGACGAACGTAATAACATTAAGTTTTAAATTTGGGCTGCTCCGTAGTTCGCTACAGACGTTACCTTAGCAACGATAACTTACGCATATGTTAACTCCGCAATATTAATTTGCCATATTCAAACTCATAACATGCAATTCTTCAAATGGTATAAATTTTAAAGTTGAAGTCAATATTTAACTAAGTTTTTAGGAGCGGTCCTAGAACTTTACGGATGACCCACGTGTATCAAACCTACCATGACTTATGAAGCTCACGATACCCCCCCCCCCCCCCCCCCCAAACACGTGTTATCAATCGAGTTGTACATTTTCAGAAAATAAGAAGTAGAAGTGTACAATCGCAACGTCGTACTACAGTGTAGCAATACCACGTGACTTTTGGCTACAGTTACAAGAAGAAATTTGTAAACATTGGAAAATAAAATAGCCATAAGTATTTTGTTTCTTAATCGATTTCTATGAAATATACGCCACGCTAAGGGGAAAATTATTTGCTTTCCATGAAATGTAAGATCTTTTTCAGCCGCTTTACCGATTTTTCCATTACCCTGTGAAACTTACACGTTCCACGGTTTCACAGGGTAATGGACTAAACGGCACACCCGCTGAAAAAGATTATATATTTCATGGAAAGCAAATAATGTTCTCCTTAGCGTGGCGTAGATTTCATAGATATCGATGTAGAAATAAAATACTTATGGCTACATTTGTGTTCCAATGTTTACAAATTTCTACTTGGAACTGTAGTAAAAAGTCACGTGGTATTGCTACCAGGCGCGTAGCTGCCTATACGCGAGTACGCGGCTGAATCCACATGATTGTGACAAAAATATTTTTTCAGGCAAAGTTTATAAATTTATTCCAAATTTATATAGAGTTCGCATTGAAATATCCTCAGAGATAGAGCCTGTCATTTACGCAAGAATGTTTGTGTTACTTTTTTCAGAGAAGTACTATGCCGATTTTAGCGTATATCAGGGACAGTCTGTATTTATTCTTCCCAGCGTATATTTACAAATTAATGTTCCTAAAATCGACGTTTTTAGAAATAATTAAAGCACCTAGAGAACGCTCCAAATGCACAAGATTACACCATTGTTTTCAATTTTTTCCGGGGGAGCATGCCCCCGATCCCCAAGCATAATAGTGAATCCACATGAATAGAGGGCTAGCTACGCGCCTGGCTACACTGTACTACACGGTACATTTTAACTCATAGTTCAAAATGTATACACCAAAATGTACTGTCTAGACGCACCTTAACACGGATACAGCTAGTCCCAGATCTAGACACATATATTAAGAACATACAACTCCTTACCAAGCACGTTGACGTTCGATGCTGCTTTTTTCCATTTTTTTCTGCTTTTAACATGAAACAGTGCTCATGAGGGAGTTCTGCTGTCCTACTAGAGTTAATTCTAGTGACGTAAGAATTTAAAAATAAACTAATTCTTGTAGCTCTTCAGCAAAACGAAAAGAGTTAAACTACAGTGTAAACAAACATGGCAGACATGTCGAACTGCAGCAAATGGAACGGTCCGCACGTGATTCGTAAGAAATTGTCCGAGGTGTCCCGATCGGAGCTACAGCCACCCAGCCTCGCAGCGGGGTTGAACTCGAGTACACTCGAGGGTTGAAACTCGACTCGTTTTGCTGCAACACTAGTTAATCGAGTTTACTCACGTAAGTCAGACCTTCAGCGGACAGTGATTATCCTCGTGATCTTCAGCAATATGTGACATATGTTGCGGACAGTGATTAAACTAGTGACCTACAGCAATATGTGAAATATGTTGCCGACTATGATTAAACTCGCGACCTTCAGCATATGGACCCACAAGTTACTAATTGACTAGCTTACGTTTACTACACACCCTCAAATGTTCTCCAAGCATCCCGATCCTTTGCAAAACGATCATGAAACATCGAACAGGAAAGCAGCCCCAACCTGGTTAGGACAACTGTCCATCTGGCTTAATTATCAGGGGGCAATACTCTTCTCAAACACGGTTTCATTGCTGGACACGGAATGCATTATTACGACAGGCACCTTAATGCAGGAGGAAAGCGGAAGACCAAAGTTGACTTGGAGGCGCAGGATTGACAGTTGTGGGATAGTACTGAGGACCAGTGGAGAAATTTGCCAAAGACAGATTCTGGTGGAAACCCTTTGTTGCCGCCCTACATGTCAGAAGGCAGACCGGACAGTAAGTAAGTCAATACGTGTAAATTACTACATGTCAAATAACAGTCGACGGAACGTGTGTGTTTGGTATAAGTTTATAACATATATTGTCCAACACCAGTCTTTAAATTATAAAAAAAACTCAATATACAAATGAACACATTTATTCAAGGATATTCACATATTGCAAATTTTGTTTCATTACAATTAGTATCAAACCATTCAAAACCTCTGAGCATAACCAGTGAAATACAATCATGGGACGCGTGAAGATTGCCAGAGTGTCCATGAGTAGGGGCCCAATACTGTACACCATCTAAAACACGACTGTTATCCACCCATCTAAAATCGCCTTCTGTCAAACGATCGTTGCCACCTATCCAATATCCGTGAAATCCTTGAGTAGAAGAAGCAGTGTTCTTATTACATGACAAACTGTACAAACTTTAACATTTTAGGACGTCAAACCATTAAAACTAAGTATTTTAACCGTTTTACTGTTTAAACTAGGTCCTTCAGCTGTAACTATGACATTCAGCTTTTCAATACTGTTATTCTTTAACGTTTTAGGACTTCAAACAGCTAAAGCTATGTTTTACTGCTGAAACTATGTCATGGCATTCAGCTTTTTAATACCGGTACTGTTTTTCTCTAACGTTTTAGGACTTCAAACAGCAATAACTAGGTATAACAGCAATAACTAGGTATTTCAGCCGTTTTACTGTTGAAACTAGATCATTCAGCTGGAACCATGGCATTCAGCTTTTCAATTCTGCTATTCTCTAACATTTTAGGACTTCAAACAGCTAAAACTAGGTATTTCAGCCATTTCACTGTTGAAACTAGGTCACTCAGCTTGGGCATCCAGCTTTTTTATTGCTGTGACTAGTTTATTAAGCTTTTGACAGCTGGGACTTGGGTGGCTCATTTTCTCGTTCGGTTATGTGTTGGGCATTGAGCTGCCTACCCTGTCCGACTTAATATAATCTTTTTACTCCTTCTAGGTACTAGGTACGTGTAGATGTATCTACGAAACCATCCCAACCATATGTAAAACACATGGTATGATTATGTATGATATCCTTAGTTACATTCTATACGGACCATTACAGATCCTTCGTTCGCGTCAACGATCGGACCTTGACCTGTCTAAGTTTGCCCTAGATGTCTAGCAAGTTCTAAACAAAAACACCCAAATGACAGGATACTTGCATTTCACTTTGACTATACGTAACATCATCGCTAATGCTTTCAAGACCGTCTGAACTTCAGTCAGCTATATATATACATGTCATTTTAAATGCGATTAAAGCAACAACAAAAAATTGTAACGAGCTTTAAAAGTTGATGCCACAAAACCGCTGTGCCCGGGACTTATACATTTTTTGTTTACTCTCACTGTAAGTGTGGGGTTTGCTATCACACTGTGCTCGCAATAAGTCATACTAGTTGAATTGTATAGTCTTCCAATAAGTCATACAGTGGTTAGGTTTATACGCTGTTGATATGATGAAGACATACCTCCTGGCAGACAGGCGTTAATCACAGCATCTTTATCCTCGTCAGTTTTTACAATGGCTAAATGAGCACCGTAGGCAAGACATGCGGCCTGAATAGGAATATTATACAAATACAAATATGTTTTAATAGCTGAAACGAGGTCATTCAGCTTTTTTATTGCAGAAACTAGGTCATTCAGCTTTTCTAGAGCTGAAACTAGGTCATTCAGCTTTTCTAGAGCTGAAACTAGGTATTTCAGCTTTTTGACAGCTGGGACTTAGACTTTCGACTTTTTGACAGCTGGGACTTGGACTTCTAGCTTTTTGACAGCTGGGACTTGGACTTGTAGCTTTTTGACAGCTGGGACTTGGACTTCTAGCTTTTTGACAGCTGGGACTTGGACTTCTAGCTTTTTGACAGCTGGGACTTAGACTACTAGCTTTTTGACAGCTGGGACTTGGGCTACTAGCTTTTTGACAGCTGGGACTTGGACTTGTAGCTTTTTGACAGCTGGGACTTGGGCTACTAGCTTTTTGACAGCTGGGACTTGGACTTGTAGCTTTTTGACAGCTGGGACTTGGACTACTAGCTTTTTGACAGCTGGGACTTGGACTACTAGCTTTTTGACAGCTGGGACTTGGACTTGTAGCTTTTTGACAGCTGGGACTTGGGCTACTAGCTTTTTGACAGCTGGGACTTGGACTTGTAGCTTTTTGACAGCTGGGACTTAGACTTCTAGCTTTTTGACAGCTGGGACTTGGACTTGTAGCTTTTTGACAGCTGGAACTTGGACTTGTAGCTTTTTGACAGCTGGGACTTGGACTTGTAGCTTTTTGACAGCTGGGACTTGGACTTGTATCTTTTTGACAGCTGGGACTTGGACTTGTAGCTTTTTGACAGCTGGGACTTGGACTTGTAGCTTTTTGACAGCTGGGACTTAGACTTCTAGCTTTTTGACAGCTGGGACTTAGACTTCTAGCTTTTTGACAGCTGGGACTTGGACTTGTAGCTTTTTGACAGCTGGAACTTGGACTTGTAGCTTTTTGACAGCTGGGACTTGGACTTGTAGCTTTTTGACAGCTGGGACTTGGACTTGTAGCTTTTTGACAGCTGGGACTTGGACTTGTAGCTTTTTGACAGCTGGGACTTGGACTTGTAGCTTTTTGACAGCTGGGACTTAGACTTCTAGCTTTTTGACAGCTGGGACTTGGACTTGTAGCTTTTTGACAGCTGGGACTTAGACTTCTAGCTTTTTGACAGCTGGGACTTGGACTTGTAGCTTTTTGACAGCTGGGACTTGGGCTACTAGCTTTTTGACAGCTGGGACTTGGACTTGTAGCTTTTTGACAGCTGGGACTTGGGCTACTAGCTTTTTGACAGCTGGGACTTGGACTACTAGCTTTTTGACAGCTGGGACTTAGACTTCTAGCTTTTTGACAGCTGAGACTTGGACTTTCGACTTTTTGACAGCTTCAGTGGTTAAGTTCATTTGCTCGTTCACTTGTGTGTGGTGCATTGTGTAGTGTAATTGTGGTATGCTTGTATGTGTTGTTTTTTATGTTTTCTGTGCTCGGCTGTTTTAGTTGAGTGTTGCCATCCGCCCGTTCGAGATTTTATTCTCTTTTTGACGGTTCAAACTACATGGTAGTACAACACTCAAGAACAGTTGTTGTACAGAGGTTGTTGCCCTTGAGAGGTAAACTTTAAAGTAAATGGGTTACTTTTGGAATATGATTATGTTGCTTACAAAAGGTATTGCTTCACGAAGGGCCGCTCTGGAAAAGGTAGTTCCATGTTCGTTTCTCTTTGTTTGAAAATGTTTATATTTGTCAAATTCCGACCTTACGTTTTAAAAAGTGTTGATTGAACAAAAATAAAATGAGCTTATTACCTCGGTGTCAGAATATGTTCTAGGTTTGTCTTCGAGTACTTTGTAACACTTTCCACTGATTGACTTAAAGCCTGGCTTGCATACAACTGGAATGGATTAGTAGACTGTTCGTAGATTTCCGGGAGCATTTATTTATATTTTTGTTGTTGTCTTTTTAGCATTTTTTTGCTCCGTAAATTCATAGATTATACAATCTGGAAAAGGAAACTCCTTGTTCGGCATAATAGAGAGATCCGTCCGTGACGCCATGGAGAATAACCTCGTATTTATGTAAAAGATACCCCATGACGCTATTTCTTTATATTCACCGATAACTTTAACCAATATGTTACCCCATTTCGCCATGTTTGAGCACATTTATAAACAATTGGCGACTCATTACGCCAAATGGTGTTCAGTTCTTGTTCAAAGACCTTGCAGGTGAGTATGAATTCATCACAATATGTGAGTTTTGTATTTCAAATTCAATAGGCTTTTTCGAAAGGACTGGTTCATTAACAGGTTATAGTCCGGTTCCCGTCCCCAATATTGCATTAGCTTTACTGTTGGACTACTGCGATATTTAGCGCGGATACCAGACTAAAACATGCTTCACAAAATTACAGTCCAGTCGAAAATGCATTTTGTATAGCTACTCATATGCACATGGTTTCAAATCATGGTTTGAAATTATCCGAGTTTCAAATTATCTGAGTGTACCCTATATAGAGAAGGCTGTGCGACGGCCATGTTTAGCCGCAACGAATATGACGTTACAGGAACAGGTATCCGTGTTTGCTGTGAATATACTGTAAAAAAACTGGGTACCAGCTTTCGTAACGTCATATCCGTTGAGGCTAAACTGCACAACCTTCTCTCTATACTCGGATAATTTCAAACCATGTCCCTATGTATCTATTTACCCGCAATGTTACATATCTGTCCCATGTATCCCGGGTCACAATTACACTCGACAGACGCTTGTGTTACCCTACACATACCATGTACGCAAACGTTTGGATCACACGGATGAAACGTTGATATTTCAGTGGTTGTTGACGACGATGTGGTCTGCACAGTATGTACAACAGGAACCACTGAAAATGTATGCATACTGTTAACTTCACGACGCCATGGGAATTCGCACAGAGATATAAGACGTGATGTTGAACTGGGGTTTAATCAAAGTTTACTATGATATTAAATTTGTACGATATATGGGTCTTGAATTATTTTATAGTGTCGTTGCACCTTAAGTATTTTTTAGGCTTACTTGCGCATACACTGTATTTACAAAATCTATAGGATTCACAGAGTCAAGGCCTTCAAGGGTGGGAGGGTCAGGTCACAGCCTAACCAGCAGATTGTCGTTTCTATGCGTTTCTTAATCGCTGAAAACTTGTGCGTCGCTCACGGGACCTTGTAAATGCACGCGATACGATATTGCCCAAGAATGGAATTTGAACTTTACCACAAGGAGAAGCTCTGCTTTGTCACAATGTTTTCGATGCCTAAAGATGCATAGAATATGCAATTTGGTTATTTTGCATGGATGTGTGCACAATCCAATGAAACCACTAGGACCACGTAGGCCAAACGTTCGAACGAAGTGAAATTATATGCACCAGTGCATTTCTATACCAACACTACATGATTAAAAGACCATTGGTTAATGGTCACCTACACTCAGTGACAGAATAAACGCACAAGTTTTTCGAGGGCCTCATTTTCTAAGTTAGTTAGATGTATGTTTAAAATTTTTTATTGAAAGTATTCATGCTACACGGGTTAAAACCTTGACTCCTGTGCATTTTTGCACACAATAATATTTTTAAACCGATTTGACCGGAAGTAAATAAAACATATATTTTGCATGTGGTGCTCGTGCGAAATCGAAAAGCGGAACGTTTGTATACGAATAGTAAGTTATCGATAACATTTTAAAAACTCATCAAATAAAAGCATACAAACTGAGTTAAAACATGCAGTATTTGTCGGAAAACATTCGGTCGGAAGAAACTGGAATGCTTCGAATGTGAATGAGTTTTGCTACTATCGCCAGGCAATTCAACTGTCCCTATTCTACACTTTAAATTTATTGTCACTAGGACGATAAAGGACCGCCCTCACAAAGGGAGAACACGGATAGCAACTCGTAGACAAGGCCGGGCTATGGGCATGCTCCATCGCAGGAATCGCTCCCGGCCAGTCACAACCACAGCTAGGATGTTAATATGAGTCAAATGGCCAGTAAATTGACCAATGATTTGAAAAATATAACTCCGATGTCTAAATTGGATTCATTTTTTGTTTTGTTTCAGTCTTCATACTTATCTCAGTCGTTTCAGGTTCAGTCGATAAATGTCGCAACTCTTACACATCTTTCCCAGCTGTATCATAAACACTTCAAATAAATGCATATTTCTATTTGAACGTGGCACTAGTTGGCTATATACATGTAGGTGTCTGTGCTGTCAGACAAAACTATGCGCCTGCCTCCGAGAATTCATAAACATGCATGTATGGGGCGAACTCGGACGTCGGATCCGCGCACGTGCACCACTAGCGAGGAACGTTGATGAACCTCACCAGACCCTCAGTCAAGATTTGAACATGGTCCCACAACACATACCATTAACGAGGCGTAGTGCATTCGTGTCAAGGGTGCAACACCAGGTATTCAATGTGACAAAATGTGTGAATTTTGCCTTGCTCGACTGTTAGATTTTAACCTTCGTAAAAATATTATTCATGTACACATATCAAAGAAATTTTGACTTGAACCTTACGAGTATTTAAAATAATTCATGTGTGCGTGTATACATGTCAATGAATTTGAAAAACCGAAACATCAAAAATGTTACTGTAATATAAAGTGTGCGTTTATTTTGTCCCTGAGTGTATGTGTAAACGACCGATCTCAAGGAATACATTGAGAAAAGCCTTTCGGGTTTTTACACATAGGTGAACTTCAACAAATGATATATTAACCACATGATGTAGTCGTACTTTTGGTTCGCATTGGAACTTACCATGGTCACAGTTCCGTCCATAGTAACCATGGTTACATGAGCAGCGGTATGAATCCCTATATGCAGCACATATACCTCCAGCACACGGGTTTGAGAAGCAAGGATCCATTAGTGGTGTTGTAACGGATACAGTAGACGTTGGCGAAGGCGTGGTCATATTTGTAGTAGGCGGTGACGAAGGTGCGGTTGTTGCTGTAATAGGCGGTGGTGAAGTTGCTATTATAGGCGATGGTGAAGGTGTGGTCATACTTGTAGTAGGCGGTGACAAAGGCGTGGTCATAATTGTAGTAGGCGGTGACGAAGACGTGGTTGTAGCTGTAATAGGCGGTGGGGAAATAGGTGTAATAGACGGTAGTGAAGTAGCTGTAATATGCGGTGATGAAGATGTGGTCATAGCAGTAGTAGAAGGTGATGTATTATGCGGCTTGTAGTTGCTTAGTTGCTTAGTAAGAATAAGTTGTGAATGTAGTGGTACGTAATATGCCTTGAGTCATAAGGGCTCCTTTTGCAGAGTTTCTCTCCTTGGCACTTTGCCATCAGGAAAAAGGGCCTTCGTTTGACCGATTAAATGTCAGTCAAAGCAACTCACTAAAGATCAAGTGCAGAGTTACATCCTTAACAACATTAGTTTCATTCAAGATTTGTGAATGTACAGTTAATGTTTCCAATATACTAAATTCAAAATATCGTTCAAATAAACAACGAAGATTGCGAACTACAAACTACAGAAGTACATTTGTACTTGCCAGGGTCTGTTGTCGTTGTAGGGTTTGTTGTTGTTGTTGTTGTCGCTGCAGTTGTTGAAGAGGGAATACCACAGTTGTTATTACATAGATCAGTTTCGCAGCAGTGTGTGTTACAGGTCCCATCAGCTGAAACACCAAGGAAACAACAATGCGTAGTATATAAAGATAGATTCTGACCTCTAAGTCGTAACCTTTCGGTGTACACTATATATATTATAAAGTAAAACAATGACGAAATGAGTATCAAAACTCAATAATTTAATCAAAAACCCAATGCAGTTTTTTCATTTTTCTATTTTGATATAATATTATACGTTCTGGTGACGGATATCATTCCTTTCTTGTATATTATATACGGAATATCACTACAGTGTGTTGATACGTTGGGCCGTATTACCTCGAGTTGCTTGTGTAATGCCGTATCTCACGAGACCGCTAGGTCGAGTGAGATGCGGTATGGCGCAAGCAACGAGAGGTAATACGGCTTAACGGATCAACACCACTGCAGTAATATTCCTTTTATTATATACCTTCAAAAGTGAAAAAAAGCGCTTTTACGCTTCCCTTAGACTATAAATCAATTAGGGAAGCAACTCTTGCAAAGTTAGCATTTGGTCTTCCATACATTTTTCTTAATAGTGATTTATAACATGCTATTTCCACAGATATAATTAACATTCTGTCGTCAAATATTGGTTATTTGTGAACAAATATCCTAATTCCTTGTATTTACTGTGTGATCGGAAGATTCGGAACACTGTCTTGGAGAGATAATGGGGCTTTAATACAAATACACGTATCCGACTAACAGTTATACATGTATGTAATCGGAGTGCGTACCAAAATTAGTTGAACTTTGTCGCCGACCAACCAATACAGGACTGTCTATTGGATGTGTTGTATCTATTTTGTCTATACACATCTGTAAATACAATCAGCCTAATGAGGATTCATGGTATGTAGCTGCCTACCAGCAAATGTATACGTGGCTACATGTAAAACATTACCAATGTTTTAAAATCGTCTATAAACCCTCACTCGGTCGGTGGGATTCGAACCTACGACCCCAACGGCGACGGCACCTAACACTGAAGTGGCCGCTACCATACCGACTGCGCTACCGAAACAATTCCACAAATTAGTTGCTCAAATGACGCTGTCGCTGATATGTTCTTTGTTATCACTATACAGTACATGAGGTATGATGCGGGAAACATTAAATTACCTCTGATGATTTTTACTACCTAGAATTAAGAAAGCATACAGTCCTCTCAGACAGACAAGTGATGTATCTTTCTGCAAGGCAACTAAGAAGTTAAAACTAAGTTATCAGAGATTATCAAATGCTATTTGGTCAGGACAAACTTCGATAAAACATAATTACTCCAGTTAAGCGCCTGTCATAAATCAAACCGTACATGCATTTTCACTGGTCTAATGTTTACTTATTTATTTTAGATCGACTGTGAAAGTTCTACAACTTCTAGATGTACTCTCGGAACTTAAATTTTTATGTTATCCACCAGCCAAGAGGGTTTGCCAATTTTTCATTGTTTTAGTTTTGTTTAGTTTAAACATTTGACTGTTGATAATATGTCATATTATACTCATGCATAACTGTAAGGCGGGAAAGGGAATTGTTCAAAAGTGCCCTTTTCTATGCTGAGTAGAAAGAGGAGGAAACACACGTTCCATTTATTGACTCATCATTGGTATGTAAGCCAAGTAGCTAACAGCAGACGCTCCGCATTCGAAACAAAAGCTCTAATGCTTCCATTGGGTGGTTTTTGGACAAAGTAATGAAATCAATGTTTTGTTCTGTTTAAAAAAAAGAATTTACCTTACCGTATCATGTTCGCACCTAGTTTCGTATCGGACAGTATGCATCATCGTATCATTGGTCTTATGTAGAATACATACCTTAAATTGATGAAGATACACAATATATAGCTAGTAACGGATATATAAAACCAATCGTATACTGAAGGAGTTTCGGGGGGTCGGGAACAGGTTGTGCAAAAATATCGGGAGGCAATGGGGAACGGTTTTTATCAAAGTACTTACGAAAATCTTAAAGTTAAGCTCAAATTTAAATTATTTAACAACTGCAAATTGGTCACGGACATGGTTTGAGGGGGTTCATTAACTGAATTATTATTAGTATTGCAACTCCATTTACCTTACTTTATAACTGTCAACAAATTACAAAGAGTTTAAATTTGATCGTAAGTTTACGATTTTCGTAAGAGCTTTTATAAAACAGTACCTGGGTGTTATCAGAATAAAATGTGTGAAATATCTCATCGTCGATGATTTTACCACAGTGGGACCTAGGCAGCGGGGGAGTTCTATTGTGAATTTACGTTTAGGGACTTCTTTGGAGCCAAAAAACGAGCCGTTAACGATGTAGTGTTGTTATGGACGCTGGACAACCAGTCAATCAGGTGGGGGATTGCACGAAAAATTTCATACGTAAAATCACATATTTTCGTGGATATTAAATTTTGTGGATTTTTATAAAAATGAATTTTCGCTGGGTCGTAAATTCGCGGACTACAGAACATGAGAGTAAACCCATGCATGAATGTGAGAGGTCGATTAATCGTGGGGATTAAATTTCGTGGTCGAGTTCAACAACAAAATCAACGAAAAATTCAGCTCCCTCGAACAATAATGGTTTTACAGCATCCATTTGTTCTCTGTCTTCGAGACCATCGTCAAATGTTCAATAATAAAATTAGCTCATGTTTAACAGCCTAATATTGACGACAAATCGTCGCCTGAGTAAAAAGGTGTTCTATCTCCATTTTTGACAAAAAATTAGTGATTTTTATATCACTGAAATCGTCTCATCGAGCTCTACAATCATATCTGATATAATAAGAAATCCGTCAAACATAAACGAAGATACTCTGTGATGATTTGCTTTATCTCCAAATAAATCAACTATTGACTCTTATACTGTTTCAACTCCAGGAATTGGAGCAGTTTATCTGTAAACACTATATCTAGCCAATCAAATAAAGTAATTTGTACATGTGACTCTTAGTGCCTTAGTAATTATTTGCTCTGTCTCCATAACTGTCAATAATGAACTGCTCTATCTCCATAATTGTCAATAAAGAACTGTTCTATCTCCATAAATTTCAATAAAGAACTGCTCTATCTCCAGTATTTGGAGATAGAGCAGTTCACCTTTAAGAAATAATGAAATATTTTGACAAAATTGCTTTATCTCCAAACACAAAAATATAAATAAATAAACACATACAACATTTTATAAATATCTAACTTGATATTCTAAGTCTATTCCTAATGCTGAATATTCGCGTATAATATTGTCAACATATCTTGAACAATTAAAGAAATATCACAAACTGAATCTTTAAACTCATTTTCTCGAAATATTGAAAATGGTAGATAGAGCAACGTTCCACTCAGGCGACGAAATTTGTTATGGCAGATATAAATTATGTACAATGTAGTTTTGATACATAAACGGGCTTCGCTAGGGTTGCACTGAATGTTAAAAAAAGCTTTCTAGATAATGGAAGGATTATACCTCGTTGAATCAGGTCAGTCACTTGTTTACATAAAATTTGGTATATAACATTTTAATTTCTCTCCTTTATGTCTTATTTAAAAAAGCATTATAAATATGCATTAGTATGTGGCTTAGTGAGTAATGTATTGGTTTGCATTGCCCTTTTCTCCAAGTACAAACAATTCAAAATGTTTAAAACAATTAAATTACAATATGATGATATTGCAATGGTTGTAAACAAGTGACAGACCTGAATAAATGGATTATACCTCCATACAAATAATTACACTCTTGTTGGGAAAATCCTGTTGAACAAAATAATTATTACCTCGCCTCGTTGGCACATTGTTATTTTAATGCAATCTGAATAACTCTGTTGTCGATGACAATTCCAACATATAGGACCTCTCTGTGTAGGATAGCCTGATAATAGAAATAAGGTCTTGTTACCAGACATCAGACCCCGATCTCCAAAAGCATCTTAAGTAGAATCTATTGACGCATATTATGTTTATGTGTGTGCGATTGCCTTATAATATGTTCATGAGGCAATCGTACACACAAACATAATATGCGTCAATACCCTGTGTAGATTACTAACAAAATGTACTCAAATATCATGTATAGAGTATTTTTGATATACTCAAACTGATTTCTTCTTATAGTATTGACAGTGTAGCATTACCACGCGTTAATATAAATGCATTAAATCAAATACGAAATTTGTCAACATTTGAAAATGAAAAAGACCTAAGCGTTTTATTTCTTCACCGATTTCTATTAAACATACGACAGTCTAAGGAAAACTATATATCATGACTATATACAAATGTATTATGGTTTCCACGAAGGATCCCTATCAGGAGCTGGGCCGCTTTTCCATCGTCCTGTGAAACCTTGGAAAACAAGACGGCTTGGAACATATCTGTTGCGAAAAGTTCTGATATAACGGTTACTTAACCTGGTGTAAAACAGCCATTGTTACTACATAAGTTTCCAGCACAACATTCTGAACATATTAAATCTCCCACAGTTTTCGCGGACTTCTTTATCTTCACCACTTCCGGTCTACCACTTCCGGTCGCTACACGTGTCTTATTAACGCTTTGCTTTGTTTCAATTTCTCGTTTTCCAAGAGCACAAAACTACAATATAAAACAAGTAGTACTAGATGCGATTGTTGCTGAGGCATGGCAGTGGGAGTAATAATTCACTTGCATAGGTTTTACAACACTCTAACAAAGAAAAATATACGTTATAAGGGGCATAACTCCGAAATATTCATAATAGTATTATTGTCAAATGATGATTAGCAAGTGGCAAAGTGTTGCAATGGTTGCTAAACCAGCGCTTAATGTAAACCAATTAAGAGCGTCGCGATACGGAAACCACGCTCGATTACGACGCTATGTCAGAAACTGATCTGAAATAGCCAAGTAAATAATTTTTTTATATCTTGATATGTAGAAAGGCGCTAAAACCGGAAAGTAAACACAATTCAGACTACCCAAATTAGTACTATTTAAAGCTAACTATCTCAGAATTTAGACAATTCAAAGACTTTTTTGTAGGTAGGATATTAGATAAACGTTTTGTGATATAAAACATGTGTTCAGATTATCACTAGGTCAAATATATTAATGGACTTGTCAATTCATAGTTCACAGGTATATGCAAATTGACCATTTTATTGCCCTATCGGGAGAGTAGTACCCGCCACATGGGTTTCAAGAAGATGCTCCCAAAATCAGACTGGAAGAACTTTTGTACCTGGAAGGAAGAGGAAAATCACCAATCGCTCCAGAAATAGATTACATACACATGTCCCGTAGAAAGTAATGAATACGAGCGTTCACTGACGGGTCAGCAAAAAATATCCGTTCAGAATACATGGGATACAGTCAATATCAAAGTCCCAAACAGCGCCACTGTCTCACCCAATAAGCAAGAACAGCCACAACTTCAGAGCCGAGATGCAGGCCCTCACACAGCTGCACATTTCCAACTATATGAGCGAAGGGAAAAGATACATAACGTCTTTCTAACTGCCTCAATATCAGCTCTCCGCAAAAATCACTGTGTACTAGAACTCTAGCAAGCCAGTAGCAGTCAGACATCAGTCTTTTGTCTGAGCACAGTGTAGTGTTTCAATGGATCCCCGCACATCTGAACGTAGCTGGAAATGATTCTGCTGACATACGAAAGACGCAACCAAAATAAGACAACTGACATCCCAAGCTTCAACCTCATATGGAATTCAATTCAGAAGAGTTACAAGTCTGATTGGAAGACCATACTCGGACGCAACTTAGTCTTAGTATATGCACCATGAAGACAGCATATTCAATAGACACAGTCAGACTAGCATGTACTATTGTAGTCTACGACTATGAAAACGTATGATAGGACGGTGTCTTATGAATTCAGCTGCCCCAATCTGGAGAAAGCATGACAAGTTTATTCCAGACACATCGTGTTGTGGGAAGATGTCAGCAACCTACTGAAGATAGTACAGTTCATCAACCATATCCAAACTTACAATATATAAACAACCATAGAAGATTGAACACGGTTTAGTGAGCACCACATTTACAATATACCAACAATCAGGTGAAGGCACTGACGCACACATATACAATATACTAACAGTGACCACTATATATTGAGCCCGTCGCAAGCAGGCTCGTTAGCAATGCATAACATTTCACGTTTAATAACGTAGGAAATATACGGGGCAATTATATGATAACATGACACGACTACAGGAACATACATTTATTTATTTACATCTCATCTGTATACATAGTACGTGGGTAGATCCAAAAGTAATGTCACTGTTCCACTGGTGCGTTTATTAGTTGGCGTACGTCAATAAAATTTATATTAAAAGTAATTAAATTCTGGTTAATAGCATTTGTGTCATATTGTTTGAATATTAAAACAGCATTATATAGACATTCAAAATATACCACTGACGTCACGTCGCCGCACACAAAAATGACGTTATTTTGCCAGCGTATAATTACAGTTGATGAGACATGGGTGTATTTCTATGACCCTGGATCAAGACAGGCCTGTAACAATGTGTTTTCCTCACAACATAAATGCTCAGGTATGTAAATGTGTTTAAAAAATGGGTGAACAGACATGATTGTTGTATAGAACATCAATGACGATACTTTGAAAAGGAATGATGTAAGAAACGTCAAATTTTGTTTACGACGTCGATAACGTCATTTGCTTGCGGCGATGTCCGTTAGTAGGCTTCCTATGTACACGTATATCTCAATAACAAATAATTGCATTATTATGAAATTTGGCGATTATATTGGAAATAGATTAATATAGTTGTGTGTAAAATTGCGTTGTTTTATTTAAATTATGCACGATTTTACAGCACCAGTGACATTACTTTTGGATCTGCCCACGTACGACATATCAATTACATACCTATACACAGCCATTCTAACAATATTTATAATTTCAAGAGGCAAGTAACAACACTACATGTATATTGATGTATAAAATAAACAGGGGCATTATAATATCATTGACAATCAGAAAAACAAATTGTACCTATCATGACACGAAATGCCCGAGCTGTAATTAAAATTACAAGTTTAGAAAGATTAGACAATTACACGTAGAATGAATACAGTGTCAGTAAGACAAGGCTGTCCATTGTCTACATCCAGTTTTATTGTATGTGCAGAAATAAGTTATCTTATTATATTAAACTAAACCAAAATATATCTGGAATCGTTAATTGGAGAATAAATTAAACAAACATATTTTGCAGACGATGCAGCATTTTTGTTAGACGGCACAAAGGAATATTTTGAATCATTAGTAGAAAGAGTATGCGAATTTGTTCAATATCTGGACTAAACCTCAACGCATCCAAATTAACAGTTCTTCGAGTGGGATATTTTTAATGCCATGTAAAGAGAAAGATATCCACATTACAAGGTCAATTTAATGATGTACGTATGGGGTATAGTCAATTCCAAATTCAAATAAAATGATAAACGAAACAACAAAACTTACAGGTAATTTAAAGAAATTCTATGGAATGATTCAAACAGAAAACAATTGGTTCAACAACTGGCATAAAAATGGAACTAACTTTTTAGAGCATATATATGACTATTGCAGTAAAACTTTCTATGAATTTAATCATTTATAATATCTGTTTGGAATTCCGAATGTAGACCTTTTCAAATACCGGTAAATTGCATTGGTACACTCATATATATTAAGTGAATTCAAAAATGCCCTGAAAAAAACCCAGAAAATCATAAATGTTATGAGCGTTTGATACGCCTCTAACGCTGTCTGCGTATTTGAGGACCGCAAAGCCCGCAACTCAGAGAGTAGTGATGTGTGCAGGAGTCCTATATATCGGACGCTGAAGGCTTTATCTATAATCTGTAAAACAGATGACAAGACTTGTATAAATTGTGATGTTTATTTTCCAATGTCCAAATTAAGAATGATGATACAGGACTTATTAATTATTGATGCGCTATATTTGAGTATATGTAAGTACAGTTCAAGTCGTTTAAAACAAAAATGGGAAATCTCGCTTTGCTAGTGAGAGGACAATATAACGACTTGAAAAGTAAAACATTCCCATCAAATAGATCACATCTTACAAATAATAATATTTCAACTTTACTAATAATTTAACGATGTTAGAATAAACAGGAAAACATGTAAAACTCAAATAAAGTGATGTCATGAAATAGGAAATAATTACTTCTATATTTGCCATATTGAAATTTATGTAAAAATATCTCAACCAATAAATAAGCAAAATATTAATCATAATAATTCCTCCGGAGTCCTTTGGCTTTGGACCCCAGAGCCAACAAATAAAAATATTGATCATCATTTAAGGAAAAATGTATACAATCCAATCAAGCGACATGTGTCATTAGTAAGTCCGTGACAAGGATGGCGCCAGACAGGCGGTAAATTTTTCTACAAAAAGATTAGCTTAATTTTTTTAATATACATATTCCTCATACACATATGTACAAAAATACAAGGAAATACCTTAAAATGAAATACAATGATGATTTAAAAACAACAAGAGGATCATAGATCCTGGGGCGCTCACCTGCTAAACATGGCCTTTGAACTTGACCTTAAGGTCATCAAGATAAACATATTGACTTTACTTGATGAAGGGTAAAGCAAAACTGAGGCCATCAGAGTGTTAAAAAGGTTTTGCTATTATTTGACATATTGACCTAGTTTTCTACACACATGACCCAACTTCAAACTTGACCTTATGGTCATCAAGATAGACATTTTGACCAAAGTTGATCAAGATTAAAGCAAAAATATGGCCGCCAGAGTGTTAATAAGGTTTTTCTATTATTTGACCTTTTGACCTAGTTGTTGACCCCACATGACCCAACTTCGCATTTGGCCTAGATTTCATTAAGATACAACTACTGACCAAGTTTGGTGAAGATCAAAGCAAATATGTGACCACCAGAGTGTTAACAAGATTTTCCTATTATTTGACCTGTTGACCTAGTTTTTGACCCCACATGACCCAACTTCGAACTTGACCTTAAGGTCATCAAGATAAACATTTTGACTTAACTTCATGAAAATTAAAGCAAAAATGTGACCTCCAGAGTGTTAACAAGGTTTTCCTATTATTTGACCTTTTGACCTAGTTTTTGATTTTGACCCCACATGACCCAACTTCAAAAAACAATCACAAAAGCTCACCTTGCCACTTTGTGGCAGGTGAGCTAAAAATGCAACAGCAGAGCAAAACTTATATACAAGAAAATACAATTTGCGCAAATAAAATAAGTGTACGACTATTTCGCGACACAAATCCTTGTGCGACATCTATAGAGCATCACAAACGTGAGCTGGCAACACCATTCGGCGTGCAACAATAAAACATTTGTACGGACATATATACCAACACAGAAATGTCTGTGAAAAATATAAAGCATCACAATTGTGAGCTAGCAAAAATATGTAGTGTGCAACAATAATACAGAAGAACCTCCATATAATATTATATGAACCATGTAAGTAGGGATGCATAATAATTAACCCAGCAAGGAATCACATTTTGATATTGATAATGGTGATATATAACCACTATGTTCAGTATGAAGATGAATGAAGAAAGGTTTTTGTAAGATTTTTGTTAACTTATAACTCTGCCAAAGTGAAAGTTTTACTTCTGTGGGAACCTGGTACACTTCGTTTATAAGTTCATTATCAACTCAAAATCATCCCATGTCAGTTTGAGTAAGGAAACAAAATGTAAAAGAGAACAATATCAGGACTACGAGGATTGCATTCGATAATGATCCATCTGAGTTACATAAAAAATACCAACAATGAGATGGGTTGGATTCGTTAGCACTTCTGAGACAAGGAATAGAATTCCTTAATCTCACTATTGGGAAAATAATTTTGATTTTTTGAAAATGGCGTCCTAAACGTTTCTAGCAAGCCATTCTAGATGCGATGAACATTGTCAAGCATTTGCAATAAATGAAAACGCCACTAGGAAAAGAAGTGATAAAACAATCCCGGTGGCTTCATTTATGTAACTACCTAAGCTTAACACTATCTGTATCCTATAATATGGATTCAACAATAATGAATTGTTGTGCCTAATTAGGATAGGTTCAAAATATTGAAATTAAAATGAAAATATTATACAGTGGAACCCCTCTAATCCGGACTCGTCCGGACCAGACAAAAAGTCCGGATTAGAGAGGTGTCTGGATTAGAGGGGTTTCTATTTTTAGATAATTGTATGTTAATCTTAGTTGAAGGCATTGCTAAACACCACAAAAAATGAAATGTAAAACAGCAACAATTGATTACGCACCTTCATTGTTGGTTTTGGTACAGACAAATATTCTCTGATCAATTTTACTTTAGCTTCAAGGTCGATTTCAACCTTACGACGTTTTAACGGAGGCTCAGACATGATTATCATATGAAATTCTGTAAAAGAATGACTATCCGTCAAATGCATTTTGATGGACTTTTATTGGATTTACTCGTAGATTTATCCAAACTGAGAACGTCCGAATTGTTTTCCTTTGATGTCGATAACGACCTTCTCAAAATTAAACATTAAGGGGACCTGTATTCGATTCAACTTTCCTCCGTGTAGGCAAAACAACGCAGCAATAGTCTTTTAATTAATTGAGTAGGCCAATAAATGCTGTCAATTAGCGCTTTTAAAATGATAATATTTAATTGTCCCAAATTGTGATTTTCACACCCGTGTCGATAACACGTACACACCGACACTGCGTATTGTTGATGTTACAACCGTAAATTGATCGGACTATTTTAATTGCATATACGATGGTGCGAATATACAACACATTGACACCTGTCAAAACATTGGCCTGGGCAATGTTCAAATCGATTGTCTGGATCCGAGGGGTCAATTTTAGAGCAAATATGTGATAAATCCTCGTAATTTTGTCCGGTGTCCGGAGTGGAGGGGTTCCGGATCCGAGGGGTAAAAACGTATTAAAACATGAATAAGAATATTCGGGACCAACAGATCCGCCCGGATTAGAGGGAAATCCGGATTGGAGGGGTCCGGATTAGCGGGGTTCCACTGTACTTTAATTATCATAATTGAAATCAGCATTTCAATACCATTATTTTGGTACTACATTTGACATGATCATGTGTTCAATAAACAAATAATGAGTTTGATAATTACGCAATAAAATAGGCAAAATATTAATCATAATATAAAGATAACACAAACAGACAACATGAATCACTATTCAACCAGTTAAATAATACAATGCATGCTAATAAATTCTTATGCTGTATACAAATAGATAAAGGGAGTGAAACCAAAAATTGTACACAAAAGGAAATTAAATTGAACTGGAATAAACTATATACACATTCTACCTAGACAAAGTACGGAAGAAATAACAATTTAATATAAATAAAAAAGAACAATTAATTCAAATAAACATTTTTATATAAATAAATTGTTGCTCCAACTTCTGTGTGATTTCTGTAATGATCATATAGAATCCATAGAACACTTATTCTGGGAATGCCATGTTGTTCAAAATCTATGGAATCAATTCGATAATTATCTATTTTCCACATCAGTAACTTTACCAGTAAAAGTATTTGTAAGAAATACTGAGCGTATAGTAAACAAGCAACACATACACTATCTACTTATATTAATGAGGAAATTTATATACAGAATGAAGTGCTGGAAGATTATCCAAAGATTCGCAGTGTTTAAAAATTGTAATTGATATAAAATAAAAATTGAGACTGAAATTGCACTAATTTTAAAATTACACATGCGAGTCATATTATCAAAATTGGAACACATTTTCGACTACATATTCAAATATTGTCACCAGGGTACAGAAGTTTACGTTACTGCAAATGCAAAGATAAACTTAAGTAAAGCAATATAGAAATCAAACAAAAACTCACTGTTTCGGTTTTCGAACAGCTTAGTCTAAAATATGAATATGTGTTATTTTGTCTTGTCAGTAAATGTCTTTGTAGTTTTAACTATATATCGCTGACTTAGAATTAGATGGTCGATAGAACAAAATCAATATTTTGAGAAAACGAGAAAAATGGTCTGATAACTACTCTTAACTTATGGAAAAACAAGCTATTAAACTTCAATTTGGTCAACATGACCACTTCGAAAGTTCTGGTTTTCATGAAAAAGGCTCATAAGAAGCGTCTTGAGATGCAGATTTCAAATATGCATGAGTCTTATAAGGTCGTAAGTAATACTAACGACCTTCTAATTCTAAGCCAGCGATATATGATGATATTTGCTGTAACAACACATTGTATGTATAGAACGTAAGTGTGTATGATTATCTGGAACCATGAGAGTGTGAAAGATAATTAGAGTGTGTAGATATCAGAAAACTGTAAAAACCACTTATCTTACATTTTGTAATTGTGTATGTACTCGTACAAATGCATCAATGTTAATGTATTTACAGTAATAAAGAATGAGAAAAAGGAATACAACCGTAACAGTATCTAGACACAATTGACATCACCCCTTATAAGATACATAAGTCAACACCTTAATAATAGTTATCAACATCAATACAAATTGAATTTAACTCATGTTCATTTAGTTATACAGAACAAGATATCAACAGAATTCAAGCAGTTAAGTTATTGATAAAATTGGCGATTTTTCATTAAAACTGAAAACGAAGGGAAACCAAAACGTATCAATACAATAATTAAAAGAATAACGGGACTATTACTAAATGACCGCTGTGGTTAGCAAAGTCCAATAAGACAGAAATAAATATGTGTACATTTACTCCCCGTTTAAAAACACACATTAGACTCGTATGTCGATACGAATACTATCAAATAGTACGATTGGAAGTACTCTAACGCCTTCGACCAGCAGTCGAAAGTCTGTTTTTAATCTTGTGTAACTTATGTATATATCCATAAAACATCATGGTGCTTTGGAAGAGTTGACAAGAATAATGAGTTGCGCCAAACAAACATGCTGCTCACTCCAGTTTATACATTTTCACTACATCACTTTCAAACATTGTAACAAAAAGAGCATTCATTCCCTGGTGGAAACACACAGTGTATGGATGTTTCAATCCATCTTCTTTCTTCACAACCGTACCGATCTTCTTTCCGTCCGCACTGAATTGTACCACATTATGGGTATAGTGTCCAGCTACTAACATGTTTCCTCCACCATCAATGCATAAGCCATCTACAAAGCGAAGTCCAGCGTCTTTTATGTTGGACTGGTAATTTCCCAAAACATCGAAACATGCTATTCCATTCAAATTCCCAGTTCCAACCAACATCTTGCTAACACTTTCGTTGAAAGTTATATGTCTGCTTTCCTTGAACAGTTCATTCCCATCATTGTCTTGTGAAATTTTCTTCAACAACGTACCAACCGTATCATAAAGATAGAGTGAACCCCCATTGTCAGTTACATAAAACTTGTCATCATGTACAGCAATACCATAACATGGATGCGACATTTTAATCTGTCTTGTAGGTGTCAGTTTGTTACGAATGGAAACAAACTGGATCTTGTTGTCTTTCATACAGGCAACAGCAACCTCCCCTTTACTAATACAACATACACCATACGTTAGAGAATCCAGTGTACAATAGTCAACAACTGACATTTTCTGTATATCAATACGTTTCAGTTTCTTATTGTTACGATCTGTGACGAGAAGTTGGTCATCGTGTGTCAGACAACAACCAAATGACCTGCATACACTAGAATCATCAGGCAGTCTTATTGGAATATCGCTTCTTCCTTTGATTTTGTACAAGTCGTGTTTCTGCTTCGTCCTTGTGTGTACTTGACCAATACCTGGTAAAGCTTTAATATAATCCATCAATGATTGGTCTGGTACAAATGTTATCTGAAAAGGATGCTGACATTCTTGCTTCTTTTTCTCACTGTCTGCTTCTTTGATCTTTTCCGCAGCGAGTTTAGACAAAACGAAAGTCTGGGCTCTATTTCCTTCTGATTGACTTAAATTCTCATCTGATGTCTTCAAAGCTTCGTGAATGTCTTCAGCATTGTGCTTTTCTTGAAGAATTTCCTTTTCAAGTTTCTTGTAAGCAGCTTCAACTTGTTGTCTTGAAGACTCAGCGGAATTTCTCACGATGGCTTCTAGCGCTTTCTGGAATGTTGTTACGTTGTCCAGGGTTTCCTTCTTTGCTTTGTTCAATGTTTGAAGCTGTGTATCTTTAGATTTACTCAAAGATTCCATAGATATCATCATGTCTTTAAGAAGACTGTGGGTCTGTTTGCAGTCGGCCAACTTAAAGATGGTGTCAATCATGTCTGGTATGGAATGGATATGACCGTCTTGACATGACCTGAAAAAAGGATTATTCAATAGCAATTGGAAATAATCATGTGAACCAGCAAATGTTGCACATGCTCGGAAGGTAAGGTGAATGTACCATTAAGTTTTGTTTCTAGTCATGAGGTGGGTTTACCAATCTACGACATTTACTAGTCTCCTGTCCAATATTATAATATCGACAAGTTATTGACATTTTTATGAACTACTGTTCCTTTTTGTTTCTTCAGAGCGTTCCCTCAGAGGTATACAAGTGTAATAGCAGGGGATCCGATTGTTATGTTATTACTTATTATTAAGCAACATGAAGTGTACAACTTCGTCTGTTGGTAAGTATATTATATAACGCTCATGAATTTTTTTAAGTTAGTGACATGATACATAAGATACAAATATACACATGCAATTATGTTTATTCGAACCCTTTTCATCTCTTACTGCATGTAGGCCATCTAAAAAATATGTTTTTAGCAAGTAGTCGATACGAGAGGACCAAGATGGCCTGTATCGCTCACCTGTGCACATTGAACTAGAAAAACCATATTCAAACTGGACCTTGAGTTCTTCGTGGATTTCAATTATTGAGCAATATTCATTGTTTCAGATTATAGATATATAGGGGGAAATGACCCCACCCCATTGTCGGCCATGTTGTTTGTCGAATCATAACAGAATTGTCAATTTAGTCACCAAACAACTATTTCTGTTAAATTATTTAGAAATCTGGCTAGTGCTTAATTTGGCATGATTTCGTATATATACAGGATTTGCAAATCGTTGCTGCATGTATTGCAATTCTTTAAACTTTTTAGAGACTACCCAAGGAACATTGAACTTACCAATTTATAATGAAATCAAACCAGTACAATTAGAGAAGAAGATTTTTATAGTGTTTAGTGACTTTACTCTAGATAGAATTTACATAGGAAAAACCTCGCCCCACCCACTGGCAGCCATGTTTTTGACGAATCAGAAAAAAAATGTCAATTTTGTTAGAGGGTCGTCAAACAGGTGTTTCTGCAAAATTATTTGGAAATCTATCCAGGGGGGGTGATTTTTATAATTTCGCCACGTCCATCAGAGTTATATATAGATTTCGATTATTTTAGCTTTTGTTTGACGTCACATGACTCACAGAGGATCATTCCTCTGAAGTTTAGTTGAAATTGGCCAAGTGGTTAAAATAGGAATCCTGAGAATTCGTTTGATTAAATTGTTTATGGGCGGTTGGACAAAGAGTGATCACAAAAGGTTGTTTGTTTATTTGCTTTTATTTATCCTCGCCACCGGAAATCTATAGGGGCGAGGCCCCCAGAAGAGGTTAGTCACTTTAATTTTGGGGGGATAGTGCATGATAAAGAAGATGCTCCCTTTCCAGAAGCATCCCTGGTTCTTTTACGTGCCTATGTAATGCATCATACAGGGGACCTTGCTTAACGTCTCGTCCAAAGACTGTTCGTAATTTTAGTTATGTAACAGTAAGGTGGGAAACACTGAAAAGCATTTCTGTTTTTGACCGTCTGGAGTAGGGATCGAACCCACAACCTTCAGATCAGCAGTCAGTAGCCCTTACCACTAGACCATATGTCCACCTATCTCACAAAAGGTCACCATGGCATGTCACTATGTAACTGGTGAGCTAACAAAAACAAGCTTAACTCAAGAGTGTTCAACATCTTGAACTCGGCTGGTTAATTTGAGTGCTGCCTTCCCTGTCTGACTTAATATAATCTTTTTGGATTCATTATTGAACATGACAACAGTACAAAAATGCTGCAAAGATGTAAATATTACGTGTAACAACTTACTTGTGATTTTTGGCTATGCAAACATAGCAACCGACAACTTCATGATGTTCACAATACATGTCCACCACCTTGCCTTTATGGATGCTACATCTTTCTGTAGGAAATTCCAACAAACTTGGTTGGTCACCAGTCGCTTTGTTGTCTTGACTTACTTCCAGCAAATTGTGATTTTTCAAAGTTGGGAACATCTTGTGTGTATCGACACATGTTTGACAACAATATCCACTGCATTCTACACAATACTTAACAGCTTCTACTGTCTTATCGTTCTGTGCACACGAGTTACACACGAAATCAAACGTTTCCTCTGACATTTTAAGCTGGGCACGCTCTCTAAACGACATTTTCAAAGCTTGACTTTGAACCCTACTTTCGATTTCACAACAGTGGGAATTCCCCGTTTTGGTCTAACAAAGTAGCGAATAGCGTGAATATTTTTAAATCGTTATCGTCAGATAATCGCAGCGGAGGGCTATTGTAATACAGAGAGTTTGACACGACTCTCGCCCTTCTATTGGTATAAGTAAACAGCTGATATATTGTTTGTATGTATAACCCAGGTACGTTTTCGTAAGCAAAAGGACCGATATTGAACGATTTGCTGGAGGAAATTAATATACTCAACGCAAGAAACTTGTAATATATTCATGCATAAAGGTCAGGAGCATATCAAATTCTCCGTGCTAAAACAATGTATATGTATCACTGATATAAGTATAACTAAAATAACATTTTTGTAATTTATTTTATATGAGCAAATCACACGACATCTCCTTTGCATATGCAGTCCCTCAACCTACCCGAACTTTATCTGCAGATTCTAAATTTCCACTGGGATAATGAGAACAAAGGTTTTTGCTTATTATGCAATGAGTCACGCATGTTTAATTAACATGCGTGAATGAGTGTTACAGTTGTGATTTTTCTCATTCCAACCACAGGTAACTGTATCATTGATAAAGAGTAAAAAAAGAGTTTTGTTTTCTGAAATTTATGTTATCTTAGAAAGGTGCTTTTGTAATAAAGTGGTCAGATGTTGATGGTATCAAAAACAAGCATTGGCTCTCGGTATATTCATAAAGTAATTAGATTCATTGACAACATAGTTCGAACTACCTCCATACAAAATCTCATCGAAATTGATCAACTGGTTTAAAACTTATACCATGAAATGTATACCACGGTGTCCAGCCAGTTACTGAGGTGCCTTCAGTAGGAACAAAAAATGCTATTCTAAACAAGAAACAAGAAAGTGATTGCACACCCTATATAGTTTATATATATGGACGGAATTTTAAAATATTGATATCAAATTAAAGACGAAACTCTCTAGTTTCTGAATATGTAAATATATTTTTAAAAAATATATATTTTTTGTTTACTCTTTATTAATGATACAGTTACCTGTGATTCCAACTTAAGAAAATAAAACATGTAGCAATCCGTATAATAATCCGTGTTAATATTTGCCGCTGATTAATGTAAAACGTGTGACATAGAACTACCTGTGAATCCCTACACCCAAGATTGTACCTCGTGAATCCAGCTATATTCATTACTGCATCCACATAACACAACTGAAATAGACCAGGGCTGGTATTCACAAAGCATCATAAGGGAAAACTTAGAATTTTCTTAAAATCTCAACAATTCCTTAAGTGTATCAGCTAAACAGTAAAGTAAAGATTATCAAATTTCTACATAGTTTAGAAGCATTACTAGTATATAAAGAGCTACAATAATCACAAACTTTGAAAAAACATGGGTTATTCTTCGTTTCTTGGGAAATGTGTACAGCTTACTATTTTTAACTTAAGTCAAGATATTTTAAGTGTTCCCTTAAGCTGATATGTGACTACATACCAGAACGGTTCTCATTTAATCGTAAAAGAACATACATTGTACATGTAGTGTCACCAAATTAAATTACACAAAACTAATTTTTGGGACAAATTAAAAAAAATGGTCATTCAGCCTGCAACAACTTGTAGTAATCCTTAGAGTATTGAAGAAACAAAAATGAATATCATTTACTGTATATACGTAAGTACCGTTATATGTATTATTAGAATATAAACTACATTATGAGCCAATGAAAACGCCGCATTTTCGCGGTTAAATGAACATTTAATCATTAAAATTGTCTCTTAACAGACTTGACGTCTTCGTTGGCGCTAATTTCTATCAGCTAATCAGAATGCAGAATGTTATATTCTAAGTTAGTTAGAACATATTAAGTAAATTTTAATGACTAAAAAGGCCTCGCTTCGCTTCGCTCGCTCCGCCCTTTTTAATCATTAAAATTTACTTAATATGTTCTAACTATAACATAAATTGTGCCCTATACAATGTACGTCTACCAGAGTTATTTCTCCTGGAAATCATTAAGCAGAGTTATTTCCATTGGAAATTAAGGGAGATAATTATGTAGTACAAAAGGTATTTCCCATTGTAAGCAGTGCAATTTGTGACACTATAAAGTATGTAATATTATACGAGTAAATTATTTTGGAAAACATACCTGATGACTACCACATGTAATCACAGTATTACAGTCCGTGGGTAGTACAGCATCCTGGCAGAACAAACATTGATAATGAGCTGCAATAAATGTACGGCACATTTGTCACTGTAGCAATTCCACGTCGCTTTCACTCACTAAAGGCACCAAATCCAAGACGAAATAAAGGCACCAAATCCAAGACGAAAAGTGTCAACATTTGCTCCGCATCGAGAACATAAATATGATTTTAATTCTTCGTCGACTTTTATAAAACATAATATACGCGAAGCTAAGTGTAAACGTGTATGTTTTCCACGAAATATAGGCTCTCTATCAGCAGCTGGACCTTTTTTCCCAGCAACCTCAGAACCCTTCGAAGTTGGTGTTTGTGAGCGAACTACAGTTTCATGCCATCTTCTTTATATCATAAAGTTATAAGCATTTTCTCGTTATTTATTGACCATCCCTCAAATATGTTAACAACCTACATATATATAAATCATCATGAAGTTGAATGTACGTTTATATTGAACCAAAGTACTTAAGTTTCTGGGAATTTCAAACTACCTATTTTCACTATAATAAAACACCTAACGCAACACCTATGTTTTTCTTAATTTCTAAATTATTTACGATGTGATTTGGATAAAATTTGGAAAATAAATATATAAATGTTTTATAACAACAATATAGGTGTTACATGCGTTAGGAGTGTGATTAAGTGTACATGCATGTATAAATCGTTTAATCAGGTCAGTCACCTGTTTACATAACTTTGTGGTCATAAACATTGCAATTGCTCTTATTAATGTATTATTTTATAGCTGAGAACATTTGAACTGGAACTAAGTAATCATCTTGTGTTTTCGTTATGTACCATAAGAATGCTTAAATTAGTTAAAATAACAACTCTGATTGGACATCGGATATTCAAGGAACCAATGTCTGTTCTTAGCTATAATGTGTACGTATTAGTACATGTATGTGGGTTGGTGAATACGGTATTGGTTTCCACTGCTTCAAACATTTTTTTTAAAATACAATGAACATTATGATGTGGCAATGTTTGTACTGTATACAAGAGTCAGGTCTGAATAAATAGACTTTACATGTACATTATATCCATGAAAATACTTGAAAACATCATACAAACATGTAGCCGCTTACCATACAAACATGTAACCGCGTACCATACAAACATGTAGCCACTTACCATACAAACATGTAGCCACTTACCATACAAACATGTAGCCGCTTACCATACAAACATGTAGCCGCTTACCATACAAACATGAAGCCACTTACCATACAAACATGTAGCCGTGTATCATACAAACATGTAGCCACTTACCATACAAACATGTAGCCGCTTACCATACAAACATGTAGCCGCTTACCATACAAACATGTAGCCGCTTACCATACAAACATGTAGCCACTTACCATACAAACATGTAGCCGTGTACCATACAAACATGTAGCCGCGTACCATACAAACATGTAGCCGCTTACCATACAAACATGTAGCCGCTTACCTTACAAACATGTAGCCACTTACCATACAAACATGTAGCCGCTTACCATACAAACATGTAGCCACTTACCATACAAACATGTAGCCGTGTACCATACAAACATGTAGCCACTTACCATACAAACATGTAGCCGCTTACCATACAAACATGTAGCCACTTACCATACAAACATGTAGCCACTTACCATACAAACATGTAGCCACTTACCATACAAACATGTAGCCGCTTACCATACAAACATGTAGCCACTAACCTGAGGATAGTCGTATGCATAGATAAACCACCAATCCTAATAAGATGTTCATTACGTCGTCTGTAAACATAAAGTTTTCTTTAGTCTGATTACTGTCTGTCAAAAAAAATTACATTCTTAACTCGAGTATTCGTCTTGAAAAGGATACGTGCAAATCGATAGAACGGCGATCGAATTGCGATGATAAAATTAAAACTCAATTGATTTTTGTCTGTATATTTATTTATGAAACCCTCGAATTTACGGCTCCGAGAAATTATGTTTTACGAAAAATGCATATCGTTTCTAACTGTACGTTACCCCCATTACGTGACTATGTTCAACCTCATGAGTGCCCACAAAGGCCAATGTTTTTGCTCAAGTACTAGTAGTAAACAGTTCCTCCAGCAAAAACCTAGCTAACTCTGAACAAACATCTCAAAGAAATGAAGCGCCCTTTGTGTATATTTGTTAAAAGTAACAGCTTAATAAATATATGAATATACTTTCAAGACTATGGGTGACATGACTAGTAAAGGATGGTTCCAATTAAGATGACCAATTAAGTTTACTGTGTCAGTAAGAAAACCTGTAGTCTGACTTTTTTTAACTATAAATTTGCATAATACACTGAGTTGATGTAATGTTTTATGAATGCCTAGTCAACAAAAACATTTTTAAACTACATTTGTAATTATTTCCAGAAAACCTGTTAAATTGGTTAAGTTAAACTGACCGCAATTTACTTGTATAGCTAAAACAAGGTTGAAAAAAGGCGATGTAAAACTCAAGGCTGACACACAAATAGTTCTCACATAATAAATTTATGTTTAGAACATGATAAAGTGATAAGGTATAAATACACTTACGTAGTATGATTGATTGGTTCGCCTAATAAGATCCGAGTACGAGACAAAACCAAATCTTGAACGAATCAAATTGCCTACTAATATGTGTTTATTGTCCGAACATTTTGTTAAAAACAAATGCCAACCAAAACAAATGCTTGCGTTTTACAATGTAGTGGTCACACAGTATCAAACACATTACATGTAGCTTATACTATAGTCCTGGTCGAAATAGTTTACTTTGATATAACCCTCTATGTGGAATTTGTAAATTATACACGATTAAATTGCATGATTTTTACTGTCGAAAACTTTAATGTAACACACTATGTGTAATTCGTCAATTCGAGTTCTCCATGATTAAGTTGCGTGATTTTTTAAACATTGTAAAATTGTAAATTGTTGGCCTAAATCTGTTTTACAACAGTTTTCTATATCTTGTGCGTATTATAAATAGTGTGATGCTTTCGTATTCGTCACTAAGTCTTGCTATTTAAAACACCATTCATGATTATGTTTCGACCAGAGATAACCTAAGGACGCTAACCCTAAAACTGCATTTGCTTAACCTTGCTGGCTGATAAGGACTAACTAAAACGGTGACATAAATAATCATTGAACTATTCGAAGGTCATCGGGGTCAATTTGCTCGAAAACAAATCTGATTAGCCATTATGTTATAATCTGTTCTAAAATCATTTGAAAATTCGACAAACAAACTAAATGATTGTAGAACTTATATCTACATTTTATATGTACGAAGGTGATATGTTTTTGATAATTATTACAACCAGTCGTATTAAAAAAGGATGGCTTTGTTTTTTTTACCGAAGCAACATCTTCCCCCTTAACATTGTGATTATGTTATATATACGTCAGTTACTAGAAGTGATGTTCTTACTAGACTCTATTATAAGAATACAGAAGAATCTATGACTTTAAGGTTAGGCATACATATCTAATCTGGTCAGATCATTTTATATACGTTAGTTCCAACCAGTATTCAGAACTACACTTTTAGCAAAGGGGGGATTCAAAGTTCTACTCTAAAGCAGACAGCTATTTAATGTACAAGATGACTGAATGTTGTTTAAAAAAATTGTGTCAACATCCGTTTGAAGTTAGAACTAAGTCATTTGGCCATTTCGATGTGGCTTTTTCGTGAAAATAATTGCCTTGCTTCTCCTACAGTAATATTTTGAAGGGAGCCAGACAATAACCTGCGCTCCACAAAACAGCTCAGTCGAAAAGAGCTGTACAGTCAATACACGCCACGTGAAAACGCCACAAAGCCAGGACGAGCCAAAATGGTCAAAATATCCCCATGAAATATTGGAATTGGTCAGATCGTCATACAGAACGTTCCCATCATATTTGTTGAAGTTAAATATAAATTTAATTTGTTCTCTATCTGAAAAGTATGGATGAAATGAAATTGTAAAACATGTTTGTGATAATATGACAATACACATGACAACGATGGTATAGTGTGTGGTAAAATTATGAACCAAACTTAATTTATTTCACTCATTAACTACAGAACAGAACATCTCTTTTATTCTTTCTCAATGCATTAACAAAATAATGCAAATTTCCTCATGTAATTGTCGGAATTTTTGTATGATCTTTGATATGATTGATACTCTATAATAGAAGTAAAAATATGTTGGGGCGCTTTGACCATATGGGGACATTTTGACTACTGTCAAGCATTTTGGCACGTTTTTCACGGGGGGGGGGCGTTTTCATCTGGGAGAGTTATGACTTGATACTCGAATAGGTCTAGCTATTGCTTTAATGTTTTGGAGACGTCTGGTGAACGTGAAATTTGCACAGATACTTGGACTCTGGACAACGCCCCACTCCAAGCTACGCACCAGGATATATTTTTATCCTCAACATTGTATACCCATAAACTATATCTGGGACAAATAAAAATATTCGTAAATGCCCCACTAGTTTAAATAACACATGTGCTATTTAAGATATAGAGGAATGGAATTTTATTTATATCAAATCCATTCAGGGACCGTAGAATGTATTCTTCTTCCCAGATTCATTCAACGAACGTTTGTGTGTTTAGTGTATGGGGAAAATTGTTCTGTGTTTCTATTAAATTTTAGTTTATTTTGTACAGTTTATACATAGGTGTTCTAATAGATTACTTATAAAAAAAATATTGTTTTAAGATTTAAAAATGCATTTGTGGCGTCGAGTATATACAAGGGAAACCACTCTCGTCGTGACGATGACGATAATATCATTATTGAATTCGTTAATGTTTTCTCCATACCAATTTGGGTATTTTTTTAGAAATTAGTAAACATGTGCAAATAAATAAATATATATTGGCTATGGTGTATTAAAGCCACCCTTGACAGCATGTAAGGGGAATAAGGTATATTGCTGGCAGTAAATAGTTGCATTTGTTCTTTTGTATTTCTCTGTTTATAGCATTTATGATAGTGTACATAAATTCGGATATCTTTTCTGGATGTTTTGTTGCAGATTTCATATTGTTGCCATTAATAGCTAATCCAACTGTCAGTGGTTTCATTATAGACCCTGAGCCCCTGTGGCTATCGAAATATAACTACACCAGTATGACATACCTAAGTAAGAATCCAGATTTAAACTGTCATACAATTTTAACAGCCAATTAACTAGTCCCAACAGAGACCAAACGTATCATTACATTACGTTAGGTCTCAACGGGTCGCAAGTACATGTATGTAGCACTTTGCGACACGATTCTTTGTCGCTGTTTGGTGACCGATTATGAGCCCTTAAAAGCAATACAAAGTAAAGGCACACCACACATGGCTTCATTAATGTCTTTTCTATCATTGAAAACGAATGATTGCAAGAACACTAACCTCATTGATACATAAATTATTCCTGTTTCATTTCACTACTGAAATGTCCTTATTTACGCCATTGAAGCCGTGGAACAGAGCCGATGTATTCCGAAAGTTGTTGTTCTGACATTTGTAAGAATTTTGATTGGACGAAAAGTGGCTATAACTAAAACCCAGTATCCAGACTAAAATAGGGCTACATTAAAGTCGGTCAAGAACGACTACTCCGTACCGAATAATTATAACTGTAGATAACTTTCGTTTTTAAAACGGAAGTGAATCAAGACAGAAGTCAGACAAACATTTTATCTAATATTGGTTGTGTAAAGGTGTGTTTAACGCTGTTTTTTGTACTTTATGATTGAAATAAGCTTTACTGCGGTCGATTCAACTGTTTAATCCCGAATAAATCATTCAATTTGGAAATAAAATTTTGCTAAAGACAGCTAAGTTCAAAACTATGAGACTCTATAGTACTGTGGAACGTACGTAGAGTCTTATTTATGGGACTACCAATTAACAGGCCAAAAAAGGTTGGATCCATTTGATTTTTGTGAGTAGGTAGGGAAATGAGAAACAAGGAATTTATTCAAGTCAGCATGATCAATAATAACCTGATATTATACAATGTATATTAAGTATATAGTTTTAATTTCAGGTATTAGGATCATTTGTATGGTACAAACTATAAATGAGCATGTCGGGTACGATATATCCTTGTCTGGACGTGAACGAGGAGTTTGATTCCTCTAAATGGAATCCACTTCACTGTAATGTGTGTAATGAGCAATACAGAGATCCGTTAATTCTACAGGTAAGGCTGAAGTTTTTTATGTGACATATTTCCAGTGTTACTGGTTAATTCAATTGACAGTCATACAACTACCAATATATTATTATCATTATATGACTGAAACCTTGTTAAAAATGGAATTTACCTATCCCAATAAAACAAACAAAACCTTAGGTTTTGCATACTATTGCTTGCGATTTAGCTTGCCGTGTTTACAAATAATTTACAATTGATAGTTTAACACATTTCCAAAGTTGCAGTTAAACTGATCTTGTGCATAACCTTTTAAAGCACTTTATTCCAGGAATGGGTCAAGTACTGCCCACCAGTTACTCAAAGAGTGGTATTTACTCAATGAGTACCGAGTACTGATTTTGGTTCCAATACTAAAGTACTACTCGAGTACTCCAGACAGTACTCATGAGTACTAATGAGTAATTTTGATGAATTACGGTGTTTATTCGCCTGAATTGTATTAGCATAATTAATCAGTTTTGTATACAATGACAGTCCTATTGTCTGTTAGCTTTATATACATTATTTGTCTCATTATTTTCAGTGTTATCACAGTTTCTGCGCACATTGTTTACAAGATAAAGTTGAGGATGGGAAAGTTACTTGTCCGCTATGTGGGTAAGTATTAAAATAGATCTGTAAACCTGTACAAAATTATTGTAAAGTCACAAATTTTCATGGGTATTCAATTTTGTGGATTTTGATGAAAATACATTTTCATGGGATGGTATATTTGTGGATTACAGAACATGAAAGGGTTAACACATGTTCGACTTTGAAAGGTCGATTCATGGTGGGGATTAGATTTCATAGTCGAGTTCAAAGACAAATTCAACAGAAATTCAACTCCCTCAAAAATTATGATTTTGCAGTAGCCCCAAATGCATAGAAGAGTAAACGGATGTGTGCTGTCAAACTTTATTCTCATATAATATAACATGCCTTCATGAATGAACTAACTGTAGTCCCAAATAGGGAAAAAGACCCGATCTTACCTATTTTGGTACTTTAAGCAGTAGACTTTAATATTGTAGTTAACTCCGTTATTTGACTTTATTGATGCACTAAAGAGATCCATGTTTACCTATGGCAATTGAATTACTGCAGGTGTCTTTTTATTTTCGAGAATTGTTTGTAGTTTGTGTTGACAACTACATGTTATTTTTTAATCTTTATTTTAGGAGAGTAACTCCAATCAAGGAGGGTAACTCTTTACCTCCACCAGACCCATTGTTGAAGTTTTTAGTGGAATCGTCGTCAGGGGAGACAGTATTATGCTCTAATTGTGACAATGTAAGTGGAACTTTAAATATTTACTTCCTCCACTTGTGGAGAAGTTGCAGATTCAATGTAGAAGAATATGTAAGTACTGGTTTGAATTCAATCCAGGAAAACTGGTGAATCGGCCACCGTATGTATGTGTAAAATTGTTGAAAAATTATGTTAAACTTGAATAAACAAATAAACAAACATGTGGACAAGTTGTTGGTTATTTGAGGAAAGATATGTTAGAACTGGGTTGAGTACAATCCAAGAAAACTGGTTAGTTTAATTGGCTGCTGTATAAATAGAACAAATCTTTAGAAACTTTTTATGAAACTTGATATGTGGGCGGTGACCAATGAGACTATGCACGTCTAAAAAATGTTTGATTTGGACAAAAATTATGGTTGCTATGGCTTCAAACTGGTTGAGGACTTCTAGATTGCTCATAGGCACATGGTTTCAAACTATCTGAGTGTACCCTATATATGGTTTCAAATTATCTGAGTGTACCTTATATATAGAGAAGGTTGTGAAGCGGCCATGTTAAGCCAGAACAGATATGATGTTATGAAAGCTTGTACCCTGGAAACTATGTGCCTATGGTATAGCTTGCAATTGTGAATGACTTGTACATACAGATATTTTGTGTGTTTAACTGTAGGCAAACGTTGAGATGTTTTACTGTAAGACCTGTAACCAGCCGCTGTGCTTGACATGCCGAGAGGAAACACATCGAGCCAAAATGTTCTCCAAACATGATGTGGTGTTACACACCAAGCATACGAGGGACATACAGAAAGATTGCAGTTTGTATAGTTTATCATTCAACCTGTTGTTTGTCTGTTTGTTTGTGTGTTTGTTTGTTTGTTTGTTTGTTTGGTCCTTTGTCTGTTTGTTTGTTCGTTCCTCTGCCCATTTGTTTGTTAGTAGTTAGTATGCTTGATTGTTTATCTCTTAAATCTAAATGCTAAATGCCGAGCATAGCCTTTATTTGCCAGTCAGCTTTATGCTGAAATATGGCAGGCATATATGTGTGCCCCCTACCCAGATTTGAACCCAGGTCGCCAGATTAGAGGGCAAGTGCGCTAACCATTGAGCTACGGAGGCCACTATCTCAGATAGTGTACGTTGAATTGATTTTATTCACTGCTAAGGTGAATCCTAACATTAATAAGAATAACATCAATGGTCTGTTCCAGTATTGTAGATAATTAAATTAATTAAGTATTAAAAATTTAAATCGGAAACATTTTTATAAAAGTATCAAGTTTTTGAAATTTTCTAAATGAACAACAACTCTCCCCCCCCCCCCCCCCCTTTAAATTGCATTAATGAACTAACTTGTGATTTTTAGATTAATTTTGAATATTTTTATCTTAGAAATTCATGGTGAACCTTATATTCTGTTCTCCACTGAGAAGAAGATTATGTTGTGCATTAATTGTTTCCGGGATATGAAAGTGTAAGTAAAGCATTATACTATTTTATAGGTTAATTTTCATAGTGTCAGGGTGATTGAAATGACTGGTGGCTGGGTAGTCTCCATGGTACTGTTTTATCAAAGCACTTACGGAAATTGTAATCTTACTCTCAAATTCAAATTCTTTATAATTTCTTGAACGGCTACTTTAACAGGGAAAGAGATATGCAGTATCAATGAAAATTCAGTTAATGGTCTCCTACAAACAAAATCTGACCCCTATTTGTATTTGTAAAAGCATATTAAGGAATTTAAATTAGAGTGTAACTTTAAGATTTTTGCAAGTGCTTTGATAAAACAGTACCCTATTGACTGAAATACTGTTGACCAGTGTGACTTAAAACAATATTCAAGAATATTTTGCAAATGTTACATTTGTACCCATAGATATGACCTGTTTAAAGTTAGTTATATGTTCAGCGTGGACATAAGCTATGGTATGTCAAATAGATTTTGGTTAACACGGCAAGTAGGAATTTGTAAACACAGAATATAAAACAACCATAAGCATTTTTTGCCTCGGTGATGTACTCCCGATTGAAATCAATGAGCTATCAGGACATGAGGAACAAGTTCCTTGTGATCTAGGGGAAGCTTCGGGGAAGTCATGAGACAGTTTGTGATATCGGAAGGATATGTGATGAATCTGGTGGTATCAGAAGAAATCGGGAGAACATCGCCGATGTGGAATTCCTCAGTGGGCTTTAGAGTTTATTTTTTTAGTTATATGTTCAGGGTGGACATAACCTGTGGTATGTCACATAAATTTTGCTTAGTGTAAGTAAGAATTTGTAAACACAGAATTTAAAACAACTATATGTATTTTATCCTAAGACTGATTGTGATGTGACATCCACGACGCAGAAGCCGAAAATGAGTACAATCCTTGCCACTTAATAGTTTTGTGCAATAAGTCACAGTTTTTGCCTAAAACCAATTTAGGCACTTGTGAAAATTTCGGACAAAAAATGTGACTTTTTCTAGAGAACTATTTAGTTAAGTTGATAGTACTTATTTTTGGCTTGAGTATTGAGGATGTCTCGTTAAAATTGTTGTAAACTTAGTGTTTACAAATTTTACTTATATTGGCAAAATTGGCGTCACAATCAACATGGTACGTCTCAGCACTGATGTTGTATTGTATGTTTATTACAGAGAGAGTCGCTCACATTGTGTGGATCTGGAGACAGCCTATAAACAAGGGAATCAGAAGATTGATGATACTATGCAGGTAAATACACATGTACAATGAGAGATATTAGTTAGTTATCTCCCCGTACTACTCTCTAAAACTCCACCGGTCCTACCATGTGGATTACTCTGTTTTTATCCCTGTTTTGTTTGTTGTACATGTTAGTAATTAGGCTGAAATATTTGCGACTTTAATTATCAGATTAAATAATAAGTTTGGCTACATGATGTTTACACACCATGGTATATAAATTTTGAATGCCCTAACATATAAGGTAATAGAGAAGTCAGAAATTTCATATCTAAAAACAGGGATATTTCTGTGAGAAACAAGGATAAAGTCCAAGGATCTCAACTAATTAGGACCAATGTGATAATTTGTCTACCTCGGGCTTTATCATACAAGGGAGATAATTTATATGCCACTAATGTCTCTCATTGCTTACTGGCTTCATTCTTCACTTAAAAGTCCAATTTGTAATGCAGACAATAGTTGGAATGACATATAAACATGGTCCTAATATTCCAGAATAAATCAGAAATCCAGTTAAAAGTGTTTTGATACTGGTATATTATTGTGTCTTCGTACATTTCAGTCGATACGTAATTTACAAAAGTTCAGTTCCGACTGGTATATTACAATATTGTAACATTGTATATTTCAGTCGATACGTGATTTACAGAGTTCAGTACGGACTGGTATATTGTTGTTACGGGCATTATTAGAGGAGATACAGATAAACGCTGATAACGAGAAACAGGATATAGGTGACTTGTATAATAAAATACAAGAGAAGTTAACTGATACCAAAGAGTCTCTACTACAGGAAATTGATAGGTATGTTTTCTGTAGTAAATTATATCCACCGTGATAGCTTAGTTGTGGTGTGTATGTGTAATTATTTAAACCTTTCATAAATGAGGTATCATGATAAAACTTGCTGTGTACGTAGCTTATGTGAAAATACAGCTAGAGATTTGAAGTGGGGCCGGTGGGGTCAAGGCCACAGTTCCATGCAGGATGTATCCATTTGTGGCAAATTATTCTTGGCTGACATGAAATCTGGTATTCGTTGAATTTCCATGTTTTGTTAGTCTTTTTCCGGGAAATAGACAAAAAATTGAAAAAGTGTCAAGAGGCATAATTGTGTTAAAACTAAAGGAGAAAAGTTCACTTGAAAGATTAAACTTATTTCTAAATAAGTGGAATAATCAGATTATGCCATCTATGTTCGTTGGACTCGAAATTGTTTAACCTATCTAGAGCAAACTGTCAGCCACAGCCCAACGATACATCTCTTTATAGCATGGTATATTAAGTCCCACTGAGCATTTTTTGCCTCTGTGATGTACTCCCGATTGAAATCAATAAACAGGTTCCACGTGGTCTAGGAGAAGCCTTGGGGAAGTCATGAGACAGTTTGTGATATCGGAAGGATTTGTGATGAATCTGTTGGTATCGGAAGAAATCAGGAGAACATCGCCGATGTGGAATTCCTCTGTGGGACCTAGGCTGTAGAGTTTTATATCACATTGTATATATTTTCCAGACAATTTGCTGAGAAAGAAGAATTGTTTAAGAATCAACTAGTCAGTTTGCGGACATTTCTGCCCACCTTACATGTACACCTGGTAACATGTACGGCGTTCTGTAGCTCTACAAATAAATTTGAATTCTTAGATTTTACTTACGTAAGTATATATTTAAATATCCTGTTGACTTTATCTTGTGTGTTTTAGTTACCCTAATATCTCACGGAAAGAAAGACCACCTCCTTTATAAGGTCACATGTACGCCATTCTGCAGGTCTACTAATAAATTTGAATTTCTTGATATTATTTAATATGTTAGTGTATAAATTTTCCTATTTGCTTAATCCCTTAATGTTTTCCGTAAAACCTACCTAAAGAATACTTCATTAATAACATTAGCTTAATTATAAGATTGCCTCAATAATAATACCACCTCAGTAAGACCACCTCAATATTAAAGCCTACCTAATAATAAGGCAACCTTGACAATAAGCACACCTCAATAATTTGAATACCACATTAATAAGACCACCTCAGTAATAATTCCACCTCTCTAATATGACCACCTCATTTATTAAAACCACTTCAACAAAAATATCACCTCAATAATAAGACAATCTCAATAATAAGATAATCTCAATAATAAGACAATCTCAATAATAAGATAATCTCAATAATAAGACAATCTCAATAATAAGACAATCTCAATATTAAGACAATCTCAATAATAAGACAATACATCAATAATAAGACCTACTTAATAATGAGATCATCTCAATAATAAGACCCCATCAGTAATAAGATATTCTCATTAATAAGACTAGTTAATAATTAATATGACTACCTTATTTATAAGAAAACAATTAGTGGGTACATTTTCATTGTTTAGGTCCGCATTTAACAATAATACTAAACCCAACTCTATGATAGGGTAGCAAATTAACTAATAAAACTAAAATTTTGTTATCCTGTAGGAAATGATGAAGAGGCTTACTGCAATAATCCAAGTACAACAACCCTTGCATCCATCACAGACCAGCGATATAGTCACAGAATACAAATCTAAGTTAGCTAGGTGAGTAAAAACTGGGAGATACTGAGCCACTAGCTTCTATTTAAGGCTCCCGAAATATTTCAACCACCTTGTCTGTTCTGATATTTGTCTCATATTTGTTCCACAGTGTTTATTAGGAACAAAACATAATACTGTATTCCTAGAAATGGTTTCGCGCATTTTAAGTTAGCGACTTTCGCGGGAGGTATCGTTTCGCGAAGTTTAATAGCCGCGAAAATGTTACCTCCAACGAATCCGCGAACGTTTCTAGCTTTTTCATACTAAAATCGCAATATAATTCGACGAAGGATAATTGTACTTGCGCATACATGACGTGGGGACTTCTGTCAATAAATCCATCTTTATAAAATCTAAGATTAATTGCGTTAATTATCTCAATTTAAACATCATTTTCGATCCTGTAAGAATCGTGCATATTTTAGGCTTTGTTGACATAAACACTGATGACGTAGCGTGTAATGTGCTCAATGTAAACATGCACGGTGGTACATTCAGTTTGCCTCGACATACGAAAGTTTGTTTTTGTCATGTGTAAAGTCAATGTATTCCTGTAATAAAGATATGTTATGTACAGGTATTTACAATTATCATTTTACATTTATTTGTTTAACATATGTTTGGTGGTTAATTTATAATAATAACTATTTACTGGTTTATGTTGATAACACCTAGTGAAAACACTTTATGAAATCCTTTGTTATGAAGAGATTAATTGATCATCGTAATTGTTATCAGGTCAGTTAAGGTCACAATCAATTGAATTTGATCGTGTATACACGGATGGTGATGACAAACAGTCCAATTAAAATTGCGAGATGTGTCAAACATACCTTTATGCTGTAGCGACTTTAGTTTCGCGGAATTCGCGGGCCTTATGATTCCGTGAAAATTTGTAGCCGCAAATATGCCGACGGTATGAAAAACGCGAAATATTGTATCCGCGAAAGTATCTAGGAATACAGTACTTGAATGAAACTTTATACTTTACACCATAAACCCCAATCCAGGGGTGGTATTCAATATTAATCTTACTTGACTTAAGGATAAGGCAACCAATCAAATTACATCATATTAAACTCTTGGTCAGTAACAGGCGATATGATTGGCTATCCTTATTCTCCAATTAAATAAGATCAATATTGAATACCACCCCTGGCCCTGACGAGTCTTGAGATAGATGTATACACATTTTATGTGCAGCTTTTTGTGACAAATATCAAGAATTATCTCCCTTAGTATAGTATTTTGTTAAGTCCATTTCTGTAATTGAATTGTCTCTCCTCATTACTTATTATTGGAGACATTATATGACAACTACCTGTGAATAAGACAAGTACCTGTGAAGATATTGTGGCTACTGAAGGCCGAGAACCTACCAACCAATTAAGGGAAATAATTAGTGTTGTACATGGGATAGGGTGAGTACTGTAAACCAACACATTATTTCATGCGATGTAAGTTCGCAGAATTCGCAATTGGTATGAATCCGCGAAATTAAATATCCATAAAGATGTTCCGAACTTGAAAAACACGAACATGTCTTGTTTATGGTAGACTTAAATTATGAACATTTGTAGCCGCAAATATCTCAACAATCGGAAAAATGCAAAAATTTGTTACTTACACTCAGCACTCAAATATTGAAAATGTAATATAAAGAACTATTATTTGTACTAGACTGCTTATTTAGATAAAGAAAATGTATAAGATAGTTAAAGAGTGTTGAAAATAACATTTGATAAATTTTCTTTGCCATTTTGTACTATTTATGAGGTGTAAATGTAATTATTGAATCTGAGTGCCACACTCAGCACTCAGACTGATGAATTCCAATTATAGCTTACAAATACACTAAATTAAACTAGGAAGTAAGCCAAAAACAATATTTAGTACCAATTTAACATTATCACGACGTCTTGCTCTAAATAAATGCCTCAATGAACCTCAAAAGAGTAAATTTCAATATTTGAGTGTAAGAATTTGTTGTAATCCCGGCCCCAGTTCTACGATTTTTATCATAAATGTATTATATTTACCACTTGATTCTCACCTTCTCACTTTTGGGCCTTTTTAGCTCACCTGTTACAAAGTGACAAGGTGGGCTATTGTGATCACTCTTCGTCCGTCGTCTGTGCGTGCGTCCGTCCGTGCATCAACATTTCATTCAAACGACTTCTCCTCCTAAACCACTGGACCAATTTCAACCAAACTTCACAGGAATGTTCCTTGGGTGGTCCTTTCTAAAAGGTAAAAGAATTGTAATCTATAAATAACTCTGGTTGCCATGGCAACCGATAGAAAAATCTTTTAAAAAATCATAAAAAATCAACCGCTTGCTAGATTTCAAAATAATTTTACAGAAATAGTTGTTGGGTGACCCTCTTACAAAATTGACATATTTGTCTTGATTCGTCAAAAAACATGGCCGCCAGTGGGTGTGGTGCTGTTTTTCCCTATATATCTATAGTAAAATCTTTAAAATCTTCTCCTCTAAAAGTACTGGTTGGATTTCATTATAAATTGGTTAAATTGTTCCTTGGGTGGTCCTTTCTTAAAATAGCTAAAAAAATTGTTTTCCATGCATAACTCTGGTTGCAAAATCTTTAAAAAAATCATAAAAATTCAACCGCCCGCCTGATTTCAAAATAATTTTACAGAAATAGTTGTTGGGTGACCCTCTTCGTAAATTGACATATGTGTCTTGATTCGTCAAAAAACATTACCGCCAGAGGGTGGGGTGCTGTTTTTCCCTGTATATTTATAGTAAAATATTTAAAGATCATCTCCTAAAAGTACTGGTTGGATTTCATTATAAATTGGTTAAATTGTTCCTTGGGTGATCCTTTCTTAAAATAGCTAAAAGAATTACATTCCATGCAGAACTCTGGTTGCCATGGCAACCAATAGGAAAATCTTTTAAAAAATCATAAAAAAATCAACCGCTTGCCAGATTTCAAAATAAATTTACAGAAATAGTTGTTGGGTGACCCTCTTACAAAATTGACATATTTGTCCTGATTCGTCTAAAAACATGGCTGCTAGTGGGTGGGGCGCTGTTTTCCCCTATATATCCATAGTAAAATCTTCTCCTCTAGAAGTACTGGTTGAAATTCATATTAAATGGGTAACAATATTCCTTGGGTTATCCTTTCTAAAAATAGTTAAAAGAACTCTGGTTGCCATGACAACTGATTGGAAACAACTTTAAAAAAAAACATGGTTCTACTTAATCAATGTGCACAGGTGAGCGACCTAGGGCCCTGTGAGCCCTCTTGTTATCAATTCTCTGATATACTGCCCACTTGATAAAATAAGTGTTAATCTTGCATTGGTCACACAAAGATCCCCTGTGTATTTGATTTTACTGCATATTCCAGGTGTTTGGAGCCGTTGTTGTTTCCACCAAGAAATGGAATAAATGTTCCTGTTTCCATAGCAACCAGTGTTTCTGCTGCTTCAAGGTATAGTTTTGTATATTTATGAATTCTTGGAAAATTCTGACATATCCTTATTTATTTAGTACATTGTTCTAGTTTTTGTTGGATTCTCAAAATTTGTCTATTTATGAATTCTTGGAAAATTCTGACATTTCCTTATTTATTTAGTACATTGTTCTAGTTTTTGTTGGATTCTCAAAATTTGTCTATTTATGAATTCTTGGAAAATTCTGACATATCCTTATTTATTTAGTACATTGTTCTAGTTTTTGTTGGATTCTCATAATTGGGCGAGGATTTTTAAAAAGTGTTTTAAATTTTTTTAATGCTATAACATGGATGTAAAACTTTAGGGGCTAAAAGGACAGTTTACATGTATTTTGTTAAACGCTATGATTGCAAAAAACCATAAATGTCAGCTCTTTGATCAATTTTCTGCTCTTCAATACCTAGTTCTAGGAATTGATATCATAAAATTATTGCCACACGAAAGAAATTCCCAGGAGTAAGTGTTGATGACCTTGTATTGTTGTATTTCTAAACTTTCTGTTCCCAGGTTTGAATCAACACCAACAGTGACTACGATGGCAAGTTTAAATTCTAACGGGAATTCACCAAACGATGAGAGGATTCTTAAAACACGACAGATACAGAACAAGAAAAAGTTAAAACTTAAGTTGATGGAGAGTAATGGTTTCTTTGCTGAACACTGTAAATCATTTGATGAATCTCATAGGGTAGGTATATACACGGACAGTTAAATACATGATATGCTGACTTTTTTATCTGAGGAAATATCCACTTAATATGAGGTAAATTCATATATTTTTTCACAAATTATGTTTGGACTAGACTAGCACTCTTTTTTATGCCCCCCCCCCCCTCCCAACCATCTTTGATGAGGGGTATATTGCTCTGCACCTGTCGGTCGGTTTGTCTGTCTGTCATGGAGGTTGGTCATCAACAGTAAATGACCTCTATTGATTTAGAGGTCAGTAGGTCAAAGGTCAAGGTCACTGTAACCTTTACCATTTCTGACTATTCAAATGGTTTCTATTCAATAACTCTAGAACACTTTGCACTAGGATCTTCAAACTTTCCTAATAAAACTTTCAAAATTCTCCATAGCAAATATTTGCTATAAAAAATTAACCTCTGGCGAGCTACAACCTCTGAATAACGGCCAATATTCGCAGATCCAAAAGGGTTTTGCTCTACAGAGGTTGTACTGTACATGTTTAACAAACATCTTGTGTTTCTGCAGGAGTTGATGTTACACGTTGACGGTCTAAAACAATCCGTGCAGGAGTTACAAAGGGACATCACTCTAAGACGAAGTCTGACAAAGGATTTAACCATTTGTGATTTAAAGTGTAATATAACCGAGGCTGAAGAGAAGTTAGAATGTCATCTATCAACTATAGAGGGTAAACAGCCTGGGCTGGAACAGCATTGGGAAGAATCGCTTGAGATGATCGCCGCAGAACAGGAAGTATATCAAGGTAAATAACTCTGTAAGCCATGGTTCAGTGTTCAGTGCGCTGAATTTGTTACTCAATAATCTGGGTTCCTTCTCACTGCAGGTCATGACCTTCCATGAAAATTTGTCAAGGTGGAAAAATGGCTGTTTGTTTCTGAAAGGGTTAGTGCTGGTTAGGATACAGTCCAGGAAAACAGGTTATATGACTGAAAATCGTTGAAAACTGTGTCAAATTCATAGTAAAAAACTGGCCCCATGCTTAAGAAAAGTGCTTCAAAATGGCAGAATTTGCAGTTTACAACTTACTGCTAATCAATGACACATATCTGTGTATCAATGCCATTAGCATACCATTCCTAAGCCCTTTGCAACCGAATGCTACAAAAAAAAATTCTTATGCAAACTGACAAATTGTGGACTTTGTGTGCAATGGTATACTATCTGCAAGTGGTTTCCAATACAGCCCCACCATACTACTTTGAAGGAAGTGGCACTGTCGCATATTTAAAATAAATGTTTGAAAATAAAATAGGAGTCGGAATTTCACCATACTGTACCTTTTCTTTGCCTTTTAAACCGAAAATAAAAAAGGGGAAAATATTTTTTCGTTAAACATACAATTCAGGTGAGGGACTCACTCCATATTTTAATAATGTTTTTACGGTAACTGAAATGTCCTATGTTTTATACATTCAGCCCAGATTCAAGATATTGACAGACTGAAGAATGAAGTATGTTCAGTGAAGACGATATTACAAAAGCTGACATCCTTCATGTCCTCTATAGCTAACGTTACACAAAGACTGGCACCAAAGTAAGTTTTATATATTTATACAAGGGTCCTATGGAGGCATAAAGACCAATCCTGAAAATGAGTCCGTTGTCTGTTTTGGTGCCATTAGCACACATCCATTTTTCAAACATAATTTGATTGTTAAATATTAGCTTATGAAATTTCAAATGACCATAACTTGGTCAAGTCTTCATCAAATAACAGTTTCTACAGAAAATTTCATTCTTTCTAGTGCAGCAAATCCGGAGTTCCAAAATTATAAGACCCCTGAATTAATATTTTTTCAGGGTTGTAAATTTTCCTGATTTATTCGGAATTCCGGATTTAACATTTCTGGTAGAGCAATGCCTTCCGACAAAAATAAACTTATTAAACTCACTAGTCAGTCGACACCTCGCTAACTTATAATTAGAAGGTTGTAAGTACTACTTACGACCTTATAAGATTTGAAATCTGCATCACAAGGCGCTTCTTATGGGCCTATTTTCATGAAAATCAGGAGTGGTCATGTTGACCAAACTGAAGTTTAAAAAGCTTGTTTTTCCATAAGTAAAGAGTAGTTTTCAGACAGTCTTTACTTGTTTTCTCAAAATATTGATTTTGTATTTAAAACCTTCTAATTCTTAGCCAGGGACTTATTTGAAAGGTGTTCTTTTGGCATTGCCTTTTGTCCATTATGTGTGTCAATCAGTCTGTCTGTCATAGAGGTCTAACTGAGGCGTAATGCCCAATCCTGCAAATAAGATGCAAGTTGGTTCCAGTGGCCAGGTGCCATTAGCACTCATCCAAATACCATACTCTGACTCAACTTCAAAAATTGTTCTCTTGTTAAAATGTGATTCCTTAGATTAATTTTTCTAAAACATTTTCATCAAATACCTTTTTTTAGAAAAGTTCATTCGTAGATTTGTAGGATCCCTGTTGTCAATAATTTTCTGTACCATTATTAAGGTTTCATTTATGATGCGATTTGAACCAAACATGCTTACAACTTGTATATATACAGGGTGTTAAATAAGTTTGTTCGCAATGTTTATATGTCAATCGTTTATTGTTCTAACCTTAGAAGACTGTAACAGTTACCTTTCCAACAGTAAACTTCCAGAGGGTTCTACCAATGTTCTTATCCTTCTGGCAAATGAATCTATTATGTTAGAAATTAAAATTGTCTACTGCGTACATGGTTCTAATAAAACTTGATAGAATTCAAATAAAAAAAAAAAATTTTTTAACACCCTGTACACAAGATCTACACTTGTCCATGGTATATTACAGGTTAGGGAAAGCCAATTCTCTAGCTGAACATGAAAGTAAGCATAATGCTATTCTACAAAAGATAAACGAGATGCAACCAGACTCACAACAAAGGTTAGTTTACTTCATTGTAAATTAAAGTCTAGTATATCTCATGTATATATTGATTTTGTGCTGAATTTATGTCTGAATGGATGGCACAAAGATTGTCTGCGCTTGTTAGTCCCCTACCGGTGTTTGCCATCCGTCCGTCTGTCAGTCCGTATAAAACCATTCTGTAAGAATGTGTGTCCACCAGTCTGTCGGTCAAAAATCTGGATCCTTACATAACTCAAACAGTTTTCATGCTTAGTTTATGATATTTGGTAATTGGATAGGGGGCAATAAGGGGATTAAGTTGAGTCAGGTATGAGACATAGGTTTTGTGAAGTTTATCAACATGTCATAAAACATCATTATATCTGTTTGCTTTTTGAATGATTTTTGATAATTTATGTAAATTTTGATCTTGCCATTTAATTTTTCATGAAATCCGATATCCTAGATATCACGTCCTTACGAAATGTTATTGTTCACCAAAACCAAGAATTTTTGTCCAATTCAAATTAAGTGATTTTACAGTAGTAACTAATACATGATCTAACTGTCTTGTAGGGTGGATGCGATCAGGTTTGCCCAGGAAGAGAGGGATATAAAGTCTGCTAACAGAACAAACCCTCTGGATGAAGAACTGATTAAAACCAAGGGGTTACTGAGGGCTCCGTCTGCTCGTCGGGATCCAGCTAAACGTCTGTCTGCAGAGTTGAAAGATTCTGCTCTAGAAAGTGGTGCAAAGTGTGAACTTGGGAGCCCTAAAGCTTACGATGATATCGATAAATCTCCTGATAAAAATTCCGATAAGACTCCCGATAAAAATCCCGATAAAACTGATAATAGTCCCAATAAAAATCCTGATAAAAATCCTGATAAAACTCCAGATCAAACTGATAAAAATCCTGATAAAATTGATAAGACTCCCGATAAAACTCCTGATAAAATAAAGGACATCAGTTTGAAGATAGGTGAAGACAGTAATACTAAAACTATAGAAAGTCCTGGATCAGATGCCATTGTTGTGCTTGAATATGAGACTCCTAATGAAGAAGCGAATGCTTTTCTGGATTTAGATATCGGAATTTTAACAGATTCTGTAAATAAGTCGGAAAGTTCTTCAGCTGATGTGTTTGGTGGAAATTCATTGCCTGATCTGACAGTTCAAGTTAACATGAATAAGGTCAGTGAGAGCAGTACAACCTTGGAGGACAATGAAGGAACGTCTAGCAGTATTGTAAGTATCACTAGTGAATCGGAATCGGAAATGGAATGTAGTATGGACTCGACGATTTCGGAAGAAAATGTCAGACCAGGACATGTGAAAGATTTAATCGCTAAGGTTGTTAAATTTTCAAAAGGGGCTGAATTTCCTGCTGGGGAGCGGTTGTCCCCATCTGGGGCCAAGTCTCCATCAGCCATGGACAAGCCAGCTTTTGATACTGTTGACGATAAATTGACAAGCCCTACAAATGGAATACAAGGTAGTATGGATACTGTAGTGAAGTTGAGTGATTCTAGTGTCCCAGAGTATGACCGAGTTAATAGGTTTGTTGCCTTGGAGACAAGTCCAAAATCTGGTTCGGAAAACGGTTTTACCGGATCGTCAGACGATCAAGGTGATAATGTTCAACCTAACACTGAAGATGACAAAACTTATGTTGCTAAAAGTTTACCTGAGCTGGCACAAGTATTTGAGCAAGGCGAACTTAAGCCAAAGAAAAGAAAAGGAAAAAGTGATAGAAAAAGAGCTGTTGAAAAGGAAGAAGAAACAAAAGGCTAAGAAGTGAAGATAAAGTTATGAATTATTAATTTATAGAACAAATATAGTGCAAGTCTGTTTTGAGTGACATTAGCACTCATCCATAAACCTCTCTGTTTTTAAACAATTTTCTTTCGCTAAAATTCAGCTTATGAAATTTTAAATGACCGTTACTTAGTCAATACTTGTGCAGAAAATCAGGATGTCTAGAATTGTCGGACCTCTGTATAGATTGGTCATAAAATGGTTTCCATCAGATATTGGTCCTTATGTAAATGTTCTTACTAACTACATTGTATACTACCAATATGTGTTACTAGTGTAACTGAAAAGTGGGACTTCACACTTTAACATTATTGAAAGTTTTATTTTTCTTAAAATCCTGAAGTTCTGAAAAATTGTCAATTTACATAAGAAAAATCTTGAAAACAGCTGATTATTGATTCTTGAAGTTTCTGGAAAAAAACCTGAAAACTTTTAACCATGTTTAATCTGTTGTAAATTGCTTGCTCTTGTCTTTCTAGAATTTTCAGTGCCAAATCTTTGTTTATGTAGCAATATTTTATTGTTATCCTACTGTATTTGAATTTGATGATTTTTGCTTTATATGACTCTAAATGTATGAGGGGTGATCAATATATTTGAGAACTTTCTTTCTAACTTTTGAATTATAAGTGCATTTGGTCCAGGGATCTTCTCTGAAGGTTGCTTATTGGCGTTTGACCCTTGCTGACAAAACAAAATTGCTAGATGGAAAGTTCTCAAATAAATTCATCATCCCACGTATTTGTATAACTTTAACGCGATAAATTGCAATACAAAAACCAACACAAAATCCGCTATAGTTATTGTTTTTGTATATTTAGGAGCATGCAAACTTTATAGGTTGTGCCAAATATTTGAATGCTTTCATAGGCAAATGTTACAGTCCTTAATTTTAATCCATAACAACAATATAGGCAATTTTGTGTTTGTTTTTGTACAGCAATGTATTGGTTAAGAGTTTTATCTTGTCAATCTAGTGTATGTTTGTGTGTACATATTTGCTTCATATTAATATGTTCCTCATATTGCTATATTGCTAAAAAAATGTGGCACATAATTTGATGATTTACCTCGATTTACCCTTCAGTGGTCCTTGGTGAAAGATACATAATTCCAGTCTGTTGTTCGAGTCGGTTATAGTTAATATGGTCACATTTGCCCCCCCCCCCGTGGTCTTGTGGTCTTCTTCTTTAAATATCAAGTGATAAACTCTGAAAATCTTTTCTATATTAGTTAATATTCCCCATGTCCTAAAGAGTAATCACTGGCCTAAGAAATTATATCACAAAATACAGAGTTTTGAAATTCCCCCATCATTCGGTCATTTTGTGATATAATTTCTTAGGCCTGTGGAGTAATATTTTGTACAATAATACTTATACCTTGGTCACAAATCACCAGCCTGTCAGACAATGTCTGTGTCCAACGTCTAGGTGCTGTATTGACATTTGCCAAAGAGGTGCAAGGTATATTTTACAAGTACTTAACTTTCTCTGGCGGTGACCGATGTCCTTCGAACCCGGTTAGACTAAAGTAAGCTTTTCGATTACCAGAAGGTGTACGTTTCGATTGTGACCCAGGTATAGCACAGGCCCAAATGCACTGCCCACCAAAAATAAGTATACATATGTAATTTCCCCATTCACTTATCTGTAATAGCACTATTTGCGAAACAGTGGAACAACATTATTTTTTATGAAAATGAATATTTTTGTTTATTAAATGTAAAAACTATACACTGATTGGCACCCTAGCTGCAAAATATAATGTTTCTTTGTCACGCTTGAATGGTAATTTTGTCACAAAAAGATGGAAAATTTAGCCTTTTGGATCACATGGTTATTTCAATTTAGAACACCTTCATCATTATTTCTATCTCTTTTTTTACCTGAATATTAATAGCTGTAGTTACGGAAACTAGTAGAATTGTGACGGTCTGATAAACAGATATTGAAACATTTAACTAAGTTTAATTTTGCGACAATTATTTACTGTATACTTATTTTTGGTAGGCACTGATAAGCTCTGGTTTCTTGTATGCAATGAAAAAAATCTTACAATTGTTTTTATCCCCCGGCATCTACTGATGCAGGAGGCATATTGTGATTGTCCTGTCCGTGTGTTCAAAATTGTTAACCAAAACTTGTTGAAACTCAAATAGTATTGAAGTCTATCTAGGCATTGCTTTCAACCTTGGCATACTTGTTAACCATCATAAACACCCTGCATTGTCAAGGCCATGTAAACTATCCAACATTTCAACAGAATTATGGACCCCGATTGACTTAGCTAGTTTTTATGGACAAGGTTTTCACCGGGGCATAAGCGTTTATTGAACGCAGTCTTGTTATGGACAAGGCTTCCAAGGGGCATAAGCGTTTATTGAACACAGTCTCGTTATGGACAAGGCTTTCACCGGAGCATAAGCATTTATTTAACGCAGTCTTGTTTCTACTATTTTTCTAGTCCTTTGACAGCTATTCTCCCTGTTAAGATATATTTTTTCCTGTTGATTTTTTGTACCTTTTTACATTTTGCTAATGGCTAATATTTACTGCAGAAATAAAAAATGAGATTCTACTTCCATGACGTTTTTTTGTGTATATTTTGCCACCATAAGTTTTAAAGGTGATGTATCCCGTATCTTTACAAACTTTTGTCTCCTTAAATTGTGATTTACTTACGCGTCCCACATTCTCATTCCTCAGCGTACTCTAGTCAGAGGCTAAATGGAAACTTGACCAACCACTGATGTGTGAGGATGTTAGTGGGGGACATATTGATTTTGTGATGGGATGTCTTGTCTGTTTGTGCACGCTTAACCATTCAATTTGGTGGAATTTAAATGAAAATTCACATGAATACTAAGTTGGTACCAAGCCCAATTGTGCTCATTGCAGGTAGGGTGAATGTTGCTAGAGTTATGGTCCTTTGTGTGAGACATGTTTTCCTAAGAAGTGAAACTAGAAATGTGTCCATGGGACACGGATGCCCCCATTATAGCACATATCATTTCATATGGGGAAGGAGAGGGGAATAGTGGATTGAGTTAGCATCATTATTCAATTTCTCTAGCCTTGTGGACTGTAAGTATATTAAAAATATCAAAGGTCCATGAGAAGTTCAACAAGATTTTTCATTAGTGGCTATATAGTAAAAGTAACAAAGGGCCATAACTCTAGTAAAAATTGATGCAGCAAAAACTCCATCCTTTTACGGTCATCGTTGATCCAAAACAAACGAGTGAAACAGAATTATTCTGATGAGCAATCCATTCACCATATTCAGAGAGTAAAAACACTTAACTATCATTAAAAGAATTCATGTTTATTTACATATGCTTTAATATTGTGCGGTACTCATGTAGAAACAATAACATGAATAAAAACTTCAGTCTTGGGTACAAATTTCTTGAAGAATTCATACACTATCTCTTTTCACAAATCTGAAAAACTGTAAAATCTGAATGTTTTCGCGAGTTCAAAATTTTGCAAATTTGTTATTTTTGGGGTGGTTTTCAATATTGATCTTACTTAAGGATAAGGACAACCAATCAGATCACACCATATGAAACTCTTGGTTAGTAACAGGCAATATGATTGGCTATCCTAATTATCCAATTAAATAAAATCAATATTGAATACCACCCCTGAATAGAGCTGTCACAGATAGAAGCGATATCAATGTTTGGACGATATTTTTCAGCCGATCGATTATTGATTCACATTTCGAAATATCGATACATGGGTAAATGATTGAAACCATCACTAATCCTCATTTTTCTGTTAAAATAGAAGTACACAAATTGTCAAAATGGGTCAAGTCTAAACTCAAACCAAAGGTGCTATTTTCAAAAGCTGAATCGATACCCAACATTTACAGTGTGAAATGGCTAAATAAGTGAATCATAACTGACGGGCCAGTTTCTAGTTGGTCTATATGCGTAAATCGATATACCTATGTATCGTCGATACTTTTCTTCCAATATATCGGAATTGTCGATATGCCTCGACTCTAATCAATGACAGCTCTACCCCTGAGCTACTTCCAGCGGTTAATATTGGTAATTTTTTAACATTCAGAGAATACTACTGTCTGTGCTTTACTGCCAATGTTTAAATTCATGAAAACAAATTTTCACAAACTTCCAGAGTTTGTGAATATTTAGAAATTTAATACCTCGCAATTATCTATGACTTTAAAATACACTGCTCACTCACAGATCTGAATACCAGATTAACAATTAACATACGGGTCTCCGTCTACAATCACAGGGGGTTAGTGGTTGATCAATTACCCTCATATACACTTAATTATAAAGAAGGCAAATAGGTTGTTGACACATGCGTTTTTTTCTGTCAAATTGGCATGTATTTATGTGAAACTAGTTTATAACGTATACTAATTTATTTAATGTTGATTGTGAAACAAGTTTTTCCAACTTATATAAATCACTCTCGACACCTCATTCCTGATGTAATTGATTGCCACGAGGGTATGAGAGAAGAGAAGCCAGTTTCACTTATATATTTTAAACTAGTTTAAATATATCTTATTACCCTTACGAATATACATATGATATCACTTCACATGAGTAAAATGGTTATTTGAAACTTTACTTAGCCTGGGTTGTTCCTTTAATATTTATCATAAGAGATAAATGTTTTAACTGAAAGTGGGCACAATAGATGTGTGTTAATGTCCAGTATTATAAAAGTTACATGGAGTTTTGTCCATGCATTGCTAATAGTGTACGTCAATAAACTATGACCATTCTATATAATAGTGTATATACGAGAGTCATGAGACTGCGTCCAACCCCTTTGTCTGCAATATCACCAGGGGATTCAGGCCCTTAATTTGTTCTTCTGTCTTCCTGGAATTTCCAAAAAGCAACATTTTGATCCTCAGAATTCTAATTTCGCTAAAGGGTCTATTCTTCTTTTAATTAGAGATGTTTTGAGTACAAATTAGTAAAAAATTGTCAAAAGGACCCTACATATTCAGCCCCCTATTGAACTCCTGCACACTGATCCTATTCATCCCTGTACAATCAACATCGTCACAAGCACAGGAAAATTGCACAAGCCAAATTTTGAAACACGGTACTTCAGCAACTCGAGTAAACTGTCTTTGGTTACGATTCATTATCTTGGACGAACAACATTTCATTTTTGCCGAGACCTGCTTCCTCGAATGTGATTGGTTCAGGGCATTCATCCGTCGGTTCACATGGCAATGTTTTTCTAGGAAAGTTAGTCACTATGTGAAAATCATCTGGACATTCCTCATGGCAAAAGGTGAAATAGTACAAATACTGAAAAAGAAATGAAGCAAATTGTCACAAAATGCCAGTCATAAATGATGATAAAAGGGGCATAACTGTGTCAGTTGTAATACAATCTGGCTTATAATCAAACTTTACCTAGGTGTAAGGGTTATAGCTAAGTCAGGGTTCCCTCAAATATTCTGACATAAAATTCCCTGACCACACACCAGCTTTCGCTGACTTTTTAGAGCGATTGCGCACGGAAGCACCTTTTTGTTCGGTTAAAAAATGCCAATAAACAGTTTAAGTTAGTAGTTCTAGGGCTGATGAGTGATATGAAGTTATTACAATTTAGAATGTTCCGTGCGAGCATAGGAAGCCAATATTTTTTTCAGTTTTTGTCGTCACAGAAATTGGCATTTTTTGACCGCTAAAATAAAGAATTCCCTGAGTTTTCCCTGACTTCTGCTCAATTTTCATATTTCCCCGACTAATTTCAAAATTCCCTGACTTCCCTGACCTTGAAAAAAATCATGTTTTCCCTGACTTTTCCCTGACTGTATCAAAAGGAACTAAAGGGTGGAACGATGGCGAAGTGATTAGCACTCTCAACTACCTATCTGGAAGTACCAGGTTCAAATCTCGGCCAGAACAATGGGAAATTTCCCTGGTAGCCTGTCATTGCATAGACGAAGTAAGGCGCTCGATAGCGCTATTTGGTAGCGATTTGGTTAGGCAATGGGCTCCAGATCCTCATGAACTCTTTACATGTAATCATTGGTTTCTTGACGCGCATATTTAACGCCGATTGTATGTTTTCATAAGCAGATGCTATTATCAAAACACCAAGGAGTACTACAAAACACAAATTTAATGGACCAATAGTTCATGACTTTCATGAGGAAATTGATACATTCTGCGCAAGAACCTTGTAATATATTCATGCATAAAGGCCAGTACCAGGTTAAATTCTCTGCACTATACATACCTTCATAGATTGAGTTCTAAGAAACCGTCGCTCCACTCGGCTACCATCGGGTAATTTTAAAACCACACGTATTATGTCACTATGTCCATTTTCTGGTTCCGGCGGCATGTCCATTCGTAGTTCATCCTTCCGTCTCTCTCTCTCCTGGAATAGTCATGCTTCATTTTAAGAAGGTAAATAACTAGTAACTGTAAAACATGAGTTGCAACTAGTTGACTTGCACAAAAGTAATTAGTTCCCTACCTGTTTTTAATCGGAGGGGACTATAGGTTTACCCTCCACCGTCTGTCAGTCTGTTCGTCAAAAATCTGGATCCTGACATAACTCAAACAGTTTTCAAGGTAGGTTTAAGAAATTTGGTATGTGGATAGGGGGCAATAAGGGGATTATGCCGTCTAAATATTTTTTTATTCTGACAAAAATTGTGGCCATGACAACAGAAACATTGAAAATGGCTTAAAACTGGTAGGGGATTTCTGTATTGCTTGCAATACTTAGTGTCTTGTTAAAATTCAATTGAGAAAAAAATCTACAACTTATATCAATCACTCTCAACACCTCATTTATCCATCAGCTACGTAGCACTTTTTTGAAGCAAGCCGTTTCCTAGGGCTATCAAGCTTAAGCAGCTTAGTTAAGCAACAACAGGCTCCAGTGTACTGTTTTACCAAAGCATTTATGCTGGCGTAACTCTAATTTTTCCGCAAATATTAGCGTGGTAAAAATGCATTTTACAAAGCTATCTCTTCTCATTTTCTGTCCTAAGTTGTAGCGTAATGCCACGCATAGAGAGACCAACCTTAAGATAACAAAATGAACGTAGTGAGGAGAAATTGACACGCACTGTTGATTTTGACTGCCTAATGTTTTTATAGACTGTGATAAGAAACAAATCCTGTTTAATTATCAAAAATTATCGAACGTTTATCTATATTTATTCATTCTGGTTCCAAATATATTGGTAATACTGTGGCCCGGTCTATGTTCAATATTCAATATTGTTACGTAAATGTATGCAACAACTTGCGATGGATTAGTAAAACGCATTTAGGAATTCATGTAAGAGAAATATGTATATGTAGATTTACGTGACATTTACGCAATGTTACATGTAGTAAAACAGTACCCTGACGTTAACAACATTCAGTGATTTTTCTTGAACAAAATTAAACAGCCGGTGCCTTTAAAATTGGGAAATTTAGTGCAATTTTGGAATTATTAAAAAAGATTGTTTTGGTTAAAATTGTTCATAAATCACTATTGTATACTGATAATACTCTAGTCATATGTGACAACGACTCTTGCAAGTTTGAATAACCATTGTTTTGACTTTAAAACAGCTATACTGTAGTTGCTTTGAAACCAGCGAGCACAAAAGGGGGAAAATATGCATACTTGTAGGGAAAAAATGGAAGATTTTTTGGAAAAAATGGAGGTTATTTAGCTACAGTAAAGTTCCGCTATTAAGACCACCGACCGTTCTGACAAAAAGTCGGTCTTAATAGCGAGTCTGTGTGTGTATGTATCTTGAAGAAGCTAGTACTGGTTGTTATATACTGGTGAACATTGTCTTTGAAGCTATTATACGTATATAAATATAATAAAAACAAAAACAATGTACAGCATACACATTTAATTAATACAATATAACGTATCTATTAATTAAAACGGCACAATTAGGCAGCAATAATACTTATATTCTCTGAAGCACAATTTTTCCGAATTTCGAAGTTGTCCGAATACTATGCAAGTTACAATAACAGACCTTGATTTGAATCGTTCTTGAGAAAAGTATGGTGACTTCTTTGTTATGATTTGACCCAAAATATATTTAAGGAATGATTTATTGATTAATATAAACTACATTAATGCTCTTTGTTATCAACAAATTTCTGAACGATCTACGTTGGTAACGAAATTTCGTGACGCCGTATCGTAACTGACTTTAAACCGTACCGTAATGGCAGACAAATTATTTTTATCGTCGGCAAATTCAACATGTTTTTCACAACTTTAGTGACATTTAATTGATGCTAATCAGTTTATTTAATTGGTTAATCTGCTTGTTTGCCAGTCAAGCATGCTGCCCCAGGCAATTATCAATTGTTTATGTAGTCTAATTGACTTTTAATTGACTGTCATAAATGAACACACAAGTTTCAATACAGTGTCTTCGATCTCATGCTGAGCTGGTATGTTACCCTTTGACTGTAATTCAAGCGCCCCGTGACCTTGATCAAGGTGTAAGATGATTTTCAAGCGCCCCAGAGATACGCGTAGGTGTGAAGAAAGTTGTTTACACAAAATTATACATGACACATAATTGGTCGTATTAGCGAGACCAAACACAGTTGGAATTGACACAATGGGACTAGTCAAAGTGGTCGTAATACGGAATAGCGGACCGGTCGTATTATAGGACCTTAAAACAATTGAATATAGAACAAAATTATTTGGTTCTTTTAAAAAGCGGTCGTAATAGCGGGACGGTCGCATTATCGGACCGGTCGTTAGGTGGAACTTTACTGTAGTGGAAAGGGCCTGTATTCGGCCCCAAAAATAGCCCCAAAAAATCACTGACATTATACCTGTAGCATCTGTTCATGGTCCTCAACCAACTGTCGTTTTCTTGCCTCCTCAGCTTCAACTTTTTCACGTTCTTCTTGTTTCCTACGTTCCTGAGTAAGAGAAAACAATATTAAACTATTATCATATGTAAATACCAGAGCTGTTGACATTTTGCAGACTATCATACCCACCGCCAGCAAAGAGCCATAATTCTGACAAAAATTATCACAGTGTAAATACTTTACATTAGACCAAAAACAAAACATTGGTTGTTTCCCCTCCTCGACCCTGGCCAATAAGGGTTGGGTAGGTAGGAAGGTAAAAAAACAAGACTGCGTTCAATAAACGCTTATGCCCCCTGTGGAAGCCTTGTCCATAAATAAGTCTAAGTCCAAAATTAGGTCAAGGTGAAGGTCAAAATGGGGTTAGGTGATACAGGTGTGTGGAGAGTGTTCATAAACAACATCCATGCCAGTATAAAAGCTTTGTAGCAAGCCATATTAATGCTAGAAGAACGGTCAATTTGGGTTAACCAGGACGGACGGACGGACGAACGGACAGGTGCATCACTATATGCCTCCCGATCTATCGATACGGGGGCATAAAAAAATTATTCAATGTCAATAATTTTAATTTTCTCGCTCTCATACCTGACTCTTTATATAAAATAGAATGAATTTTTAGGGGGTCAAAACATATTTTGGGTAAGGAACTTTTTGCTCATGTAGGGGAGGGGGGAACAAACAATAATTTATTTTATATTGGCTTTTTTAATTTTAGGGGTCAAAGGGTCCAATAAAACTTCTGCATTTACTACTACCAAACTCAATTTTAAGTGAACAAAATCCTACAGAGCAGATTAAATTGACCATAACTTTGCCATTTCTTGCGATATTTTCATCAAATAACTTTTATTTTGGTCAGAAGTCATTGCTCTATCATACATGATAAATCCGGAATTCCGGATAAATCAGGAAAATTGACACCCTTGAAGCCTCCATACCTTCTCTTGGTCTTGACGTAATGATTCGAGGTACGCCTCATCTTGCTGTTGTCGTAGAGATTGATTGAAACTTCTCTCTTCTCGATCAGCACGTACGGCTACAAGCGATGCTTCATTATCGTGCATAATTACCTGTAATCGTTCCACGAGATCATCACCTTCTGTAACAGCAAAACAATAATACTATAAACACCATATTTTTCATTGGGATAAATTTTCATATATTTCATGGTTGAACTATACCACGAAATTTAATGCCCACGATTAATTGACCTCCCAGTTACAGAACAAGGTTTTTTCCTTCCCTGTTGTGCAATCCATGAATTTACAACCCCACAAAATCACATTTTCACAAAAAATCACGAAATTTAATGCCCACGATTAATCAACCTCCCACTTACAGAACAAGGTTTTATCCTTCTGTGTCGTGCAATCCATGAATTTATAACCCCGCAAAATCAAATTTATACAAAAATCTGTATAAATAGAGCTTATACTAGTAACATTGTCTGATAAATTAATTGCCCAGAGTCCTTTGGCTACCAAAAATTTTAATCGGGCTACCAAATATTTCTTACGTAAACCTGTCCGGACACCATAAAATCTAAGGATCGGTAGCACGATAATTTTCATTTTATAAATCAAGTCTGTAATTTCCCATCATAAAATGCAAATGCATACTGTGTACCTCAATATACAATTGATAATCCATCTTGCCACAGGGCTTGTTATTCTCAAAAGTGTGAAAAGGCCACCAGACTGTTCTCAAGAAAGTTTGAATTTGAACTCTGCTAATTGCTTCTCGCAATAAAGTTGCTTAATATTCGGATAACAAATTCGGATAAATGACATGAATGAAATGAAGTGGTATTGGTGTCTCGTAAAGAGTGTCTTTGTGTTTCATGAATATGTTAATTTCTTATCTTGCTGATCTGGGTTAACCTTCCAGTTATACTTAAAACAGCTATAAAATGCTGGCATTTACTCAAGTGGTAATTAATCATGTTGAATAATATAGGTCTGAGGAATCTTCTCCTATAGTGACTGAGGCATTTCTTTTGAAATTTAGGGGTTTGTGTTTGATGCTCATCAAAGCCACAGGTAACTATATCATTAATAAAGAGTAAACAAAAAATATTATTTTTCATAAAATTTATAATATCTTAGAAAGGTTTATAACACGAGAAAATGACCACACAGTCACTGAGGTGCAGTTTGTTTTTAATAAACATTTCATTATTACTGGTGTTATTTTAAATATTATTACAGAATCAGAAACTAGAGAGTTTCGTCTTTAATCTGATATCAATACTTTAAACATCCGTCCATAAATAAGAAAATAAACCCATAGGGCGTGAAGTCACTTTTTTTTTCTCGTTTAGAATAGCATTGTCGTTTCTATTGAATGCACCTCAGTGATTGACTGGACACCGTTGTATACACTTCATGCTATAACTGTTTGATCAATTTCGATGGGATTTTGCATGGGGGTGGTTCTAAGAATGTTGTATATGAATGTAATTACTTTATGAAGATATCGAAAGCCAATTTTTGTTTTTGATACCATGAAAATCTATAATAATAATAATCTGACCACTTTAGTACAAATGCACCTTTCTAAGATAACGTAAATTTTATAAAAAAAAAATGTTTTTACTCTTTATCAATGATACAGTTACCTGTGATCAAAGCTATGGTCAAACTACATGGCAGTAGGCCTATTCTCCTATATATTTCTCAGATTTTCTGAATGGTTTTTGAACTGTGAATATCTTTTTGTGGAATAAAGTTTCTGTCATTATACTACATGATTGTAAAATGAAATAGATCATGAGTTACAAACAATACAACCAGTTCATGAATATTGATATACCCAGAAATTGCCTTTAATATTAACCAGTGAGGAAAAGTGTCAAACATGGTAAGGACTGTTAAAGCTTTAGTAACACTTTTCATTAACACATTACCATAAATTGACTGTCAATATGGAGCAAATGTATATGTCCACATTTAATTTCTGCACAACTAGAAAATTTTCCAGGCTACCAGGAAAATATTCTGGTAGCCCAGTGGTCAAGCAGCAAAATTGAAAAATTTATAAGACACTGAGATTTTTTTTTTTAAATGCAGAGCATAGCCTTTATGTGCCAGTCAGCTTTCTGCTGAAATATGGCAGGCAATATGAGTGCCTCCACACAGATTTGAACCCAGGTCGCGCTAACCACTGAGCTACAGAGGTCATTTTCTTACCTATTGGTCCTTCTATTCTTGCTACAACAGTCATTCTATTTTGACGTAACACAATTAATGCTAGAAATGGATAAGTATTTTCTCTCAATGCTTGACTAACTGGAAATAAACAAACACATCATTTTAATATGTACATTTATCTATAAAAGAGATGACAATGATTTAAGACATTTTGATGTATTTGATAGTTGGAAAATAAAATTTTTGCAAAGCTTTCAGGAAGAAAAAGAAACCATATTTCACAGCTTTTCTCTGACAGTATTTCTAAAACCTGAATGTGAAAGGTCATTTCATCAACATAAATTCAAGCACATATTTGTTACTCTAAGTGCATAATTTTATAGGATAAGCTTCTGGTTGTGAATTTTAAAAACAATCACTAATATTTTCGCTAGCATAGATTGAAGCCTACAAAGAATGCTACAAAGAAAGAACAACAGTGTCAATATTTCTGCATGCAAAATTTTAGAAATTCATAATTTGACTACCAACTTTTCGACCCAAGGAAATATCCCCTTTTTTCAAATGAATACAGAACCTTTTTAAAAATGTCAATTTTAAACTTCTCAAAATGACCCTTCAGATTCAGAAGCTAGTGGAACCCCTGTCTTCTAACCTACTGACACGTTTGAAGCAATATAGTTTTTTATACCTCAACTTCTTAAAATTAGAAAATTAAAACTAGCATACCTCTATACCCTTCAGGACTATTAGTATCACAAGCCCAGAATAACATGGAAGTATTAACAAAGTCTATAACAGTTTCACTAGCAAGGGTATTCCGACAGAATCTCTCCGAATCTTGATGATCATTTCCATGTAAGTAAACCAGTAAGAACCGTAACTCTGTCTTAGCATCGTTTAAAGCCTGAAAAAATACAGAAATAACAATGTCAAAATAAAGCTTGGATTAAAACGTTTTAGTAAGTGCAGATTTCTACATTTATAAATATTTCTTATATTCAATATAAAGTATCTTAAAATTGGTAAAAAGCATTATGACAGCTTAAGAAGAATGCTTCATTAACTAACGATACTAAGGACTTTCATTTTATATTTGAATACACAAGTTCTCTCAAGTTGGAAACTGGTAGGGGACTAATAACCTTGATGACACAACATCTGGTAACAAAAGTTTATTCAGAAGTAACAGAGCTAAGAATTTAATGTTACAAAAACAGTCAATTTCTGATGAATGCTGGCCGAAATATTAAAATTTGAGATAAACAAATTTAAGATATACTTTATTTAAAGAAACCCCATTTTATACCTGACTATATGAACCTTGGTAAAACACAGGATGGTTCTCTCCAAATTTATCGTGGTAATATGTTAAAAATCTTGTTACATCGCCAACAGGGTCTGTTACATCTGCAATATAGAGATAAATAGATCAGTAATCTTGACTAAACACCAAGGCCAGGGAATTCCCAGACTGTTATTTGCTTCCCTTACACAATTTGTAGCAAATTAAGTCAATGGTCTGCAGGGACCCAAAACAAGTTCACTTGGAATTATCAATCTTTAATCATATGATGCCAAATAAGATAATAAAATCAACGCCATTGCTTATCACTGTAAAAATTCATTTTATTTATTTCTTGCCTATTTTTGTTTAAATTAAATCAATACCTCAAATTCATATAGGTTCAATGTGAAGTGAAGCAATCCATACAATTTTTCAGCAATATTCTGGACAGAAAACCCAACACGGTGACACTCTATGTCCCTTAGTCATTCTGTTTCCACATAAAAATATCAACAAGTAAAGCTAGCATGGTGACCAAGGTATTAATTGATAAACATTTGAAAGCAGTCATTGCTGCATTAAGCAAAATATAAGAGAAACTTACTCCGTCTAGGATCTGGTCTTAAAAACTGAACTGAAAAAAGAAAATTAACCGATGTTAACATGAGGTTTTGTTTAAATACATCAAAGTTGGTAATTACAGGGGTGTCAACAGAGCCAAATTAAAAAATCCTGAAAATCCGAGCAAGCTGAATTGACCATAACTTTGCCATTTCTTGAGATATTTTCATCAAACAACTTCCATTTTGTTCAGAAATCATAGCACTCTCAGGTATCTCTCAGATAAATCTGGAATTCAGGATAAATCAGGAATATTGACACCCCTGGAATTAGATGTAGAAAAAAGTCCATTTTAATGTAAACAAGTAATTAAGAATTGCAAGCAATACAGAAGTCCCCTACCGGTTTGAAGCCATTTTCAATGTTTCTGTTGCCATAGCAACCTCAATTTTTGTCAGAATCAAAAACCGGTAGGGGACTAATTATCATCACATGGTGGAACAGATTAGCTTGAAAGCCTTCGCCAAACACCTTCTCCAAATAATAAGACAGAGCATTCTTTGCTCTAACATAATGTCATCAAGTGTTCAGCATTAATCACATAATGTATGATGTTAGGATAAGACAAATACTTACATGCAAATCTAATAAGATCTAAAATTGTTGTATAAAAGAATCGAAATGGTAAAGTGACTATGTAATAACTCCATTGTACCATGCCCTGAGGATGCCGAGGCTGCACAGTGAACACTCTGAAACAAATATAAACACTCCATTATACACACTTATAAATATTATACTTCTGTCTTCACCTAACCAACAAATTGCTCTCAGCCCTTGGTATTTAGCTATGTTAATAACAGGGGTTCTACTGAGGCATAATGTCAAATCCTGAATATAAGACGCAAGTCTGTTTCGAATGCCATTAGCACACATATCTACACCAAAACTAAGGTTCAAGCATAGTTCTATTGTCAACATATAGCATATAATATTTCAAATGACCATAACTCAGTCAATACTTGGTATTTTTTTATCAAATAACTTTTATTTTCTGCAGAGAAGTTCATTCTTTCTATTGCAGCAAATCCGAAATTCCAGATTAATCCGGAATAACAGGACCCCTGTAAGAACTCTGTCGCTATTTGCTATCCCTTACCGAAAAATAAGGGCTCCGGCAATGCTTCTGGCAAATTTGCCGCAATGTTTGCGGTAAATTTGCCGCAAACCACTTTACGCGCACTTTTACCATGCAAATGAGGTTTGCCGCAAATTTGCGGCAAACTGTTTTTGAAGCAGATTTGTTTGCCACAACATTGCCACAAAGAAATTTGCATATTCCAAATATGGGCAAAGGACTATTGCCGCAAACTTGCCGCAAACTAATTTGCAAGGTAAAAGTGCGCGTAAGTTTGCCGGAAACTATATTTGATTACGGCAAATTTACCGCAAACCTCATTTGCATATTGTGAAACATTCAATGTATGATTGAAAGACATTGCTGCAAATTTGCCGCAAACTAATTTGCATGCTAAAATTGCTGTTCTGGCAACCTTTTGGCAAACACACTTTTGCACAAAACTAGAATTCCAGATAGAAACTATTTATTTCATTTCTTGTCACAATAACCAATTTTTTCTGATTGCTATTTAAAGTCATAAAACTATAATATCCAAACTGAATCACAATCAAACTCATTCCCATCTGATGCAGTTGATCTGGTTCTCTTACAAATGTAGCTGCCAATCCTTGCATTACTTATATTCCATATGATCTGAAAGAAAAATAATTTAAAACACATAAACAATTTATTAGTCACAGATTAATATTTCAGAATTAACTACCTCCAATGAATTTATATGACTAAATTAAATTTATATAATTTATCTACTAATAATGTTTAACTGAAACAAATCATCATCATTTCCCTCATATTGATAATTTACTCTCAGAAAGGTATGCACCTGGAAAATATAACAGTAATTTAAAGTACAATATCACCTTTCCAGAGCAATACACCTCTGTAGAGCAATACACTTTCTACAACACCTTCAGCATTTCCTTAAGCTGATATTTAATATAAAATTGACCTCTATAGAGCAACAACCTCTTAACAACAGTCAATATTTCAGTTCCCAACGGATGTTGCTCTACAGAGGTTGTACTTTAAAATGGATACAAGTTTGTTGTAGTAAACAGATGAAGCCCACAGCCCCTATTGCAAAAGTGGACACTTAAAACAATAACTTGTAGATCAAAGGGGTCAGTAATTTTCTGTAAAATGCTGTAAAATACATGAAACAATGACTGTACATGAAGTTTTAGAAATACAGAAGAATAATTACCTTACATAATATTCATAACATTCAGCATGCATTTACATTTTACTTACCAGGCTATCTGTTTTATGGTACCGGTATTGCAACTGTTGCCTTCCAGCGTTTTGGAATTCATGAAGTTCTTTTGAGCCAGTTTATACTGAAGTAGATCAAGATATTGTTTTTATGTAATATTATACTCACAGTTTTTTTAAATTAAGATGATCAACCTATATTTCAGGGATTATGATTAATAAGTATAACAAATTACTGCTTAAAAATTCATTAATGCATGAATACTTTAATTTCTATAATTTTCAATATGTCATCAATTTATATATACATGTATATATATTTCCAGTAGTTGAGGCTTCAGCATCATAATTATATAATACATTGTATCTTAATTAAGTTGTATTTCAATACATGTGTTGAACTTATAATAATAATTTATGCTACATACCAGTGAATTTATCCATAGATCTCAAAAATGATTCTGGAAATCAACTTCAAACAAGAATGAGTCACAACATTACACTATATAATAATAAAGTATATGTTTTAAAACTTAGATATAGCTTCCAGTGTTATTTTCAATAAAGTATGCATAAAATGCACCCTGGTTGCTATGAGAAGCTAATATACATGTACTTGTACATGTATAATGAACACCATATGGGCAGTAGTAAAGCCAGACACAGGGGAATACTCAAACTAGCCAATCACAGAAAACTGAGATACTGATAACAGGCATTTATAATTGGTCAAGGTGCTAATTTGTGTAATAAGAAACAGTATAAGTTTATTGTGTTATATATGTTAATCTCATACCATATCTTAGTGGCCTAATGTATTTGTTGAACCATGGAGTTAGTTTGTTACAAGTACAACATGATTATTTTTATCTTCATAACTTACAATATGTATATCTGTATCCATTATAAGCTCATTTAAATATATTATATTTTTTATAATATTATTATCTCTGAGAATACTTCATTATAATGCAACATAAGAACAAATACATTAACACAAACACCTCAATATTAAATATTACAATGTATAAGGTAGCCTTAATAATGAGATTTATTTAAGAGTGTAGGCCTACTGTATTTTGGGGGAAAGTTGTACTTAGACTGGAACAAAGTCAGAATTAGAATGACCTATATACTAAGTAGAGTCTCAATCTACAAATTCAATTCATATAATGTATAAATTTTAAAATAGGAATACATTGTAATTAATACTAGGCTAAGTATATGTCATCCAAACTTACACTTGTAAGTCATTTTTGCTAATTATCAGTCTGCTAACTAAATTTGAAAGAAATGTTGAATGTCCTCCACATGTGGAAAAGTGAAGAAGGTTCAATATTATATGAGTAATAATATCCAAATGAGGTGGAATGATTTTACAGTCTAAAATGTTTAGCGAGTCGAAAGCGGGGGCAAAATTTAAGGCGTAATATGTAAATGAGGCGGAATTATTTTTCTGGTTTAATTATTTAAGTCGATCCTTTTTTGCAGTCCACTGAGACAGTGGTAGTGCGTTGTCATTCGGTTTCATCCCTGCCTAATTGGCAAATAATCTAGAGCTTCCAGGCATGAGACAGAAAGTTTGTTTAATATGATTTGTGTGATAGGAATCAAGGTGCGCCAGTGCTATCCTAGCACTTTTCGAATAGACTCCTGGGTTCTTTAACGTTTCCAGTGTATATCCGGGTTCGAAATTAGGTTACGACACTTTAAAAATTACTGGTCATATCCATCGATGAAAACTTGAAAGAAATGTTGAATGTACTCCACATGTGGAACAGTGAAGAAGGTTCAATATTTAGGAGTAACAATATCCAAATGAGGTGGACTGATTTTACAGTCTAAAATGTTAAGCAAGTGGAAAGCGGGGTTCAAAATTTTAAGGCGTGATATGTAAATGAGGCGGAATTATTTTCCGGGTTTAATTATTTAAGTTTATATTTTTTTGCAGTCCACTGAGATAGTGGTAGTGCGTTGTCATTCGGTTTTATCCCTGCTTAATTGGCAAATAATCTCGAGCTTCCAGGCATGAGACAGAAAGTTTGTTTGATATAATGTGTGTGATTATATTATGTAACGAATCCAGGTGCGCTAGCATTATCCTAGCACTTTTCGAATTGAGTCCTTGGCTCTTTAACGTTTCCGGTGTATATTCGGGTTTTGAAATTAGATTACTACACTTTAAAAATTACTTGTCATATCCATCGACGAAACTTTAAAATGAATGTCCTCCACATGTGGAAAAGTGAACAAGGTTCAATATTTTAGGAGTAATAATATCTAAATGAGCTGGAATTATTTTACCGTCTAAAATGTTAAGCGAGTCAAAAGTGGGGCAAAATTTTTAAGGCGTAATATGTAAATGAGACGGAATTATTTTTCTGGTTTAATTATTTAAGTCGATCCTTTTTTGCAGTCCACTGAGACAGTGGTAGTGCGTTGTCATTCGGTTTCATCCCTGCCTAATTGGCAAATAATCTAGAGCTTCCAGGCATGAGACAGAAAGTTTGTTTAATATGATTTGTGTGATAGGAATCAAGGTGCGCCAGTGCTATCCTAGCACTTTTCGAATAGACTCCTGGGTTCTTTAACGTTTCCAGTGTATATCCGGGTTCGAAATTAGGTTACGACACTTTAAAAATTACTGGTCATATCCATCGATGAAAACTTGAAAGAAATGTTGAATGTACTCCACATGTGGAACAGTGAAGAAGGTTCAATATTTAGGAGTAACAATATCCAAATGAGGTGGACTGATTTTACAGTCTAAAATGTTAAGCAAGTGGAAAGCGGGGTTCAAAATTTTAAGGCGTGATATGTAAATGAGGCGGAATTATTTTCCGGGTTTAATTATTTAAGTTTATATTTTTTTGCAGTCCACTGAGATAGTGGTAGTGCGTTGTCATTCGGTTTTATCCCTGCTTAATTGGCAAATAATCTCGAGCTTCCAGGCATGAGACAGAAAGTTTGTTTGATATAATGTGTGTGATTATATTATGTAACGAATCCAGGTGCGCTAGCATTATCCTAGCACTTTTCGAATTGAGTCCTTGGCTCTTTAACGTTTCCGGTGTATATTCGGGTTTTGAAATTAGATTACTACACTTTAAAAATTACTTGTCATATCCATCGACGAAACTTTAAAATGAATGTCCTCCACATGTGGAAAAGTGAACAAGGTTCAATATTTTAGGAGTAATAATATCTAAATGAGCTGGAATTATTTTACCGTCTAAAATGTTAAGCGAGTCAAAAGTGGGGCAAAATTTTTAAGGCGTAATATGTAAATGAGACGGAATTATTTTTCGGGTTTAATTATTTAAGTCCTTTTTTGCGGTCGTCTAAGACAGTGATACATGTAGTGCGTTGTCATTCGGTTTTATCCCTGCCTAATTGGCAAATAATCTCGGGCTTCCGGGCATGAGACAGAAAGTTGTGTGTGTGTGATACGAATCCAGGTGCGCTAGCGCTATCCTAGCAACTTTCGAGACTCCTTGGTTCTTTAACGTTTCCGGTGTATATCCGGGTTCGAAATTAGGTTACGACACTTTAATAATTACTGGTCATATCAATCTCAAGGGGAGAGCCGTAACTAAGTTGTAGAACTTGTGGCTCGACCCTTTTACCCATGTATGTATATATATGTATTTATAGATCTATTTGTATGTCATTGTTTGGGTAATAAAATATGTTTAAACTAATGAAAATTTGACTCTAAGAAAGGTGCAATAGGAATCCAGATGCGCTAGTGCTACCCTAAGCACTTTTCGAATAGATTCTTTAATGGTTCCAGTGTATAACACCGATACGAGATTTGAACCAGGGGCATCCGGACTGGTATTCGAGAGCGCTAACCATTTCGCCACCATGCCACCCAAAGTACTCCTTTCAAATCGCAAGATATTTATGGCTTGTTGGAAATGCAAGAAGTTTCTGGTGAATATCTGGCAAATATATTTAACCGTTTAAAGTTTTCGGCAAACTTCTAGCGATAACCTTAACAATCCAAAGTTTCTGGCAAACTTACAGCAAACAAATATTATCCGCTAAAGTTTTTGGCGAACCTATGGTGATCCTTACTTAGATATGAAGTTTCTGGTAAACTTCTGGTGAACAGTCATCAGTTTTGGCGAATTTGCCGTAACACCACCAGAAGTTTGCCAGAAGTTCACCACTACCGGCGAAGTCCTGCGAACACTGACTATGATTTTCTGGCGAACGACTCAGTTTGCGGCAACTTTGCCGCAAAGTTGCGGCATATTTACCGCAAACTTTCTATTTCCGTAAGGGATGGTAAACAGTGCCCCAGCTAGACCTTAATAGCAGGGCGCAACGCCCTGCTGCCCTTTTCCTGCGCCCTGCTGTGCCCTTTTGTTGTCAAATCCGCCCTGCCCTTTTTAAATTATTATGTGTGTAAAAAACTGGGTCAATCGAGTAATAAACAACGTGACAAGTTGTATATTAATCAGATACGTCAATCATCCATAAAACACTCTTAAATTGATAACATTGGAGGCGGGGCTTGTCATCTGCAACGGCTATCAACCAATGAGATCGTGTCTCACGTTCACGCAAAATCAACGTCTGAATAGCTAATTGGCATTAGATCACAGATTGTCCGTGAATTTGACCAAGTCAAGTAAAAAAACTTAGAGGGCACTTGTCAATTTCAACAGAAATGTTTAACATAAGTTACAGTAATGATGAATTCATTCTTAAATTTCGAAGTTTTAATAACGCACATTTTTTCTCAGGATCTTGCGGGAAATAAACGCGCGACATTAAATCACTCAAACTAACCTTTATTTACCAATGTAACCCGTTGACTAGCATGTTTAATCCTCAATAAAAAATATGTCGTGAATCCAAAAAGAATTTTAAAGCACAGAGCACTATTAATGTCCTCGACGCATCGCCATATAAGCCGTTAATTCACCAGAGAAACGTGTAAACTCAGTGAGTTACATACAGTAGTGACGTCATACGGTGTGTAAAACTCACGCGTGTAGAGACTTGGGCGTAGGCCTACTGTAAAGCATCACAGTGTACACGTTATATTTTTTGATGATGTTAAAATTAATCTTAATGAATTAAATCGCGCACGGAAAGTTATTGACGTGGATTTTCACGAGATTCACTCATATAATGAAGATCCGACAGGGTTGACAATTCTCGCGTAAGTTCTAAAGTTGGACAATTTCCAATGTCGTTCTTTATGTTAGATTAAAAAATTTTTACGCGAAAAGTCTTATTTCCGCAAGTCTATACTACCTTGATATCAAATACAGATCGGTGTAGAAAATAGATAGAAATCTATGAAGATTCACGGGCCGGGATTTAAAATTTCGTATTACCCACGTCGATTAATTGCCGTACGCGCTAGTTGGCCGAATTTCGATCTCATTGAGTACGTTCTAAAAACTTTTTTGGTATACTTATTCTTTTCCCTTCTTTAAATCGGTGATTCCGTGATATGATACTAATATCGCACCGAAATTACTTTCGTTTTCGGTTAGTGATAAAACTCGCACACCGTCCGTACCGTTGTGAAAGAGAAATTTGATGAGAAAATCGTATTTTGTATGTTTTACATCGTACAATTAAACAGTTAATGAATGCTGTCAAAAGAATAAACATTAACTACTATGATGTTTGTGAATTGAAAGAACAATCAGAGTTGATTATATAAGTGTTGATTGTACATACAAGTAGATCAATACTTTGGCATAGTGCATTTGTCTGTTTAAATGTTTTGTGATCATTTAGAAATCTATGCTTCATTTTATTTACAAAATATTTTTTTCCTTTTAATGAAAAGGTATATTTGCTTACTGGAGAAACACCACAATTTCTGTCCGGAAACACAGGAGATGCCATAAGCAGACACTAAAACTTCAAAATTTTCTTGGGGGAGGACCCCCAATCCCCCCTCGGCCGGGCGGGGGACACCCCCTCCCGAACCCTCCCCCAAAGTGCCCTTTTCACAAAGTTGCACCCTGCCCTTTTCAAATCCTAGCTGGAGCACTGGTAAAGAGATGGCAGATAGCATGCTACTGCATGGCAAAGCCATTTTGAGAGCAATCAAACTGGTTGTTGCCCTGTTGAATGTAACTGAACATGACTGTTGCACAAGAAAGCCGCAGCCGGCTTGCATAGTACTCAATTAAGTTTGCCCTGTTTTACTCTGTTGTTCAGAACATTACATACATTAAACCAATGACCAGGGCTACCCATTTTCCCAGTATTAATTTATATCAGTTACCAACAAGTACTCTAACAGAAGCAATAGTAAACCTCTCCACATGCGGAGGACATGTGACAATACCTCTCTACATGTGGAGGACATGTGACAATACCTCTCTACATGCGGAGGACATGTGACAATACCTCTCCACATGTGGAGGACATGGGACAATACTTCTCTACATGCGGAGGACATGGGACAATACCTCTCTACATGCGGAGGACATGGGACAATACCTCTCCACATGTGGAGGACATGGGACAATACTTCTCTACATGCAGAGGACATGGGACAATACTTCTCTACATGCGGAGGACATGGGACAATACCTCTCCACATGTGGAGGACATGGGACAATACCTCTCTACATGCGGAGGTCATGGGACAATACTTCTCTACATGCGGAGGAAATGGGACAATACTTCTCTACATGCGGGGGAAATGGGACAATGCCTCTCCACATGTGGAGGAAATGGGACAATACCTCCCTACATGCGGAGGAAATGGGACAATACTTCTCTACATGCAGAGGTCATGGGACAATACTTCTCTACATGCGCAGGAAATGGGGCAATACCTCTCTACATGCTGAGGAAATGGGACAATACTTCTCTACATGCGGAGGTCATGGGACAATACTTCTCTACATGCGGAGGACATGGGAAATACCTCCCTACATGCGGAGGAAATGGGACAATACTTCTCTACATGCGGAGGACATGGGCAATACCTCCCTACATGCGGAGGAAATGGGACAATACTTCTCTACATGCGGAGGACATGGGAAATACCTCCCTACATGCGGAGGAAATGGGAAATACTTCTCTACATGCGGAGGACATGGGACAATACCTCCCTACATGCGGAGGAAATGGGACAATACTTCTCTACATGCGGAGGACATTGGAAATACCTCTCCACATGTGGAGGACATGTGACAATACCTCTCCACATGTGGTGGAAATGGGATTATTACTCTTTACATGTGGAGGACATGAGACATGACTGTAACCAACAAAATTGTTATTCAGTACTAAGATTGTATACCTTTGATCAGTAGGTTCTAAGTTCATAGGAGGGGTGCGAGGTTCAGGGACTGGTTCATTGAACACAGACTGGCGACCTTCCTGTTCATTAAAGGTGTCTTGAACAGCAACCTGAAAAATATTACAAGAGACATGTAAAATAAGATACAGTGGAACCCCTCTAATCCGGACTCGTCCGGACCAGACAAAAAGTCCGGATTAGAGAGGTGTCTGGATTAGAGGGGTTTCTATTTTTAGATACTTGTATGTTAATTTTAGTTGAAGGCATTGCTAAACACAAAAAAGCAAAACAAAAATGTAAAACAGCAACAATTGATTACACACCTTCATTGTTGGTTTTGGTACAGAAAAATATTCTCTGATCAATTTTACTTTAGCTTCAAGGTCGATTTCAACCTTACGACGTTTTGACGGAGGCTCAGACATGATTATCATATGAAATTCTGTAAAAGAATGACCATCCATCAAATGCATTTTGGTAGATTTTTATTGCATTTACTCGTAGATTTATCCAAACTGAGAACGTCCGAATTTGTTTTCCTTTGATGTCGATAACGACCTTCTCAAAATTAAGGGGACCTGTATTTGATTCAACTTACCCCCCTGTAGACAAAACAACCCAGCAATAGTCTTTTAATTAATCGAGTAGGCCAATAAACGCTGTCAATTAGCGCTTTTAAAATGATAATATTTTAATTGTCCCAAATTGTGATTTTCACACCCGTGTCGATAAAACGTACACACCGACACTGCGTATTGTTGATGTTACAACTGTTAATTGATCGGACTATTTTAATTGCATATACGATGATGCGAATATACAACACATTGACACCTGTCAAAACTTTGGCCTGGGCAATGTTCAAATTGATTGTCCGGATCCGAGGGGTCAAATTTAGAGCAAATATATGATAAATCCTCGTATTTTTGTCCGGTGTCCGGAGTGGAGGGGTTCCGGATCCGAGGGGTAAAAACGTATTAAAACATGAATAAGAATATTCGGGACCAACAGATCCGCCCGGATTAGAGGGAAATCCGGATTGGAGGGGTCCGGATTAGCGGGGTTCCACTGTATATAAAACTAGTATTCTAATTCTAAGAGTATTATTGTTAAATTATGAGAGCATGGTTATCATCTGACAACAGTATATTCAGTAGAATTTTTACTCAGTGCCATAAAATCAGAAATTTGGAATAGTTCACGTTATTAAATGTTCGCAATTTTCGAATGTCCGAAAGAAAATAATCTGCATAAAATACAGTTGTTTTATTCACAAGTACAATTTTTTAAAATATCAAACCCACAAACATAGCGAAAATCAAACCCTTACGAAAAATTTTGATTGATTGATCGAACGGTAAAATCAATGGTTATCTGAACCAAGTAACCACCAATTGACTAAGGTATCTCTTATTATACTATGTACGTGTACCATAACACTAATTTTTAATTTAACCAATATTATCTGGAGACTTACTTCAATATCCCAGTTATGTCTAACCAACGTTTCTCTACATCTGTCTATATCTTCTATACCAGTCAGATCCTGCAAGTAATGATAAACTAGAAAGGTTTTGACACAAAAACATTATCTATTACAAAGGGCCATAACTCTGACAAGTCGGACAAGATCGTCCAAGCTAAAATTGCTAACAATATATGCAAAACAAGTGTTTGTACCATGTATTCATATGTGAAGTTTCATTGAAATCTGACCAATGGTTCGTATCCAGTCAGAAGACTTGAGGTATTGTGTACCATGGTTTACCTTTGCACAGTTAACACTATCTTTTTTTGTAGTTCTGTAGTGTCCGTCTGTCCGGTCAAGGTGTAACTTTAAACTCAATCGAAAATGATTTCGACTGCACAATTAGTTTGAGCAATAACAATATATATTTATGACTCCTATCAGGGGCAATCATCAATTATTTATTGAAGTGACCACTCTCCTGCTGTGCCATAAACTTGACATGTGGCTTCATTGTTATCTTATCACCAGAAATGTACAAGCGAAGACTTCAAGTGAAAATCACTTTATAAACTTGATGGTTAGTCAGTAAAAAGATAATATCAGGTCAGACAAGGAAGGCAGCACTCAACCAGCCGAGCACATAAGTCAGTTGGTATGAATGTGTGAGATTTTATTAATTTGCGTGTGCACGTGATGCGCGATATGCAGGACACCAGGCATATATGGTGCTGAATGGCATCTTAATCACATCGTAAATTTTATCATCTTGACACATGTCAAGTGTGATAATTAACTTGTTCGATTATTATTGTCATCTTGCAACAAGAGCAGTGATTTTTTTTCCTTCTGTATTAGGGTCCGCTAAACGGACCCTATCCAAATTGCAAATAGGCTATAATTTCCACAAATTTGAATGGAGAAATTCCAAATGAACAATTTTCAACAAGAGGTCAAGCACAAAGTTCAAAGAAACCAGTAAACATTCACATGTAATCTGTTTTTCTGTTTTATTTGGCCTTTCTGCTCAATGGAATTTCCCAATTTGAAGTTGTCACAACGCGAAAATTCCCAATCTGAACGTACCTGAACCCTTTCCCAAAGAGGCAAAAAAATCACTGAAGAATACTATGTAGATTGTTAACTTGCGGATTACATCATCTGTGTAACATAATTGATGTACTGGGTTGAATGATCCTGGTCGTTTCAGCATCATTTCATGATTTGAAAATGGCACAATTTGAAAGTGGCAAGGTGGTTGTGTGGATAACGCGGACTACTGATCCAAAGGTCCCTGGTTCGATCCTTGCCTGAGCACTTTGACATTACTGAAACGCTTTTCAGTGTTTCCCACCCAAATTGAAATGAATTGGTTTTGCTTGTATCAGTGCTACACAATGGGCACGTTAAAGAACCAAGGAATCTATAATTCTATTTAAAACCAGTTACTCAGTTCAAAGACCTAAATATGTATATTTAGGTCTTTGCTCAGTTAGAGCAACGCATCCGGATTTCTTATATCACACCTGTCTTTTCATTAATTTTATTCTGCCCTTGTCAGACACCTGCCAATAATAATCATAATCAGAAAGGAATTGTCCGCAGTACAAAGTTGAATGGCCCGGATATGGACCCGCTGCGAGTCCAGAGTCGAACCCCTTTTTTGAGCGATATATCCACTTGACCACTGTGGCACCCTGGACACTTGAGTATTTACTGCTTTACAATTACTAAAAAGCAATGTCGACCTTTAGTTCAAGTTGTGAAATACTGACAACATCATCATGGCTAAAAATAAAAAATCTGGAATGAATTTATGAAAACAAAATAAAAATATTCCATTTCAAGACTGTAAATTCATTAATGAACCATAAGTGGAACATTGACCCGATCAGTCTGTTTAAGACAGGTCACATAATACTTGATATTCAAAAATACTTGTCATAATTTACCTGGAATTGGATCAATTTCTCAGTTTGTTCAGGAGACAAATCTTCTGCTTCGTCAGCCATTGCTGTCATAAACTGCTTCCGATAAGGGAGATAATCTTTACGGTTAGGTATAATATTCAGTTAGCCCGTCCTTTTTTATCCGGACCACGGGAAAACAGAATATTTTTATCAGTCCCTGATTTTATATAAATGCACCTTTAGGCTTTACTCACAGGTAAATGCATCATTGATTAAGAACTTGCTTACAGTAATTTATAGTTATATAGTTAAATTAGATATATATATGAGCCATTCTCTAGGAAAACCGGGCTTAGTGACAAAAATATGAAAATCATGATAATACAGCCACGGAAATACATTCTGTGTATATCCGTGATACAGCATTAGAAAGTCAAGATTATTTTTAACAGTTTATGAAAATTTGCGCAAAATATAACATCAAATGACAAAGTTTCAGACTTTAATAACGAACCACTCCCCTCTCCTTTTTAGTGACGTCGCAAACGTCATTCAAACGTTTTTTTAAATTACGTTAACAAGAAGTTCACCAATCCAGTATTTGATAAGTTCTTGACTTAAACTTTTCAATATAGTATCAAATTTTAGAATCAGGCCTATATTCCTTTTCTAAAAAAACACATCTAAATCGAGAATTTTAGCATTTAGAAAAACGTACTAGTAGCTACTGTTTTCAACCACTTACCCCTGAGGGCCTCGTTTTCTCAATAAGGACACTCAGAAATTGGTCACCATAGCAACGACAGAAAATATTGTAACATGATTCATGAGAAAAAAGAAATCTAAGACATAGTTCTATATTATCCAAGAACTTGCACTTAAATCAAAGAGCATGATTTTTTGGTCATTTAAGAGGGGTTTCTTAACCTTATTACATAATACTAATTCAATGTCACTAAGCCCGGTTTTCCGGACGAACGGCTCATATATTTTACATGTTTTTTATTCTTATTCAATGATATAATTGTGTGCCTTTACTTCCCGGGCGCTGAACTTCCCTGATGCCATCAGACCAACTTTTGAACCTAATCTCCCAAACTTTGCAGACTGAGAGAAGCGTTGTTACAGTTTCTCGAGTGCTGAATCCCTTGTCCAACTTTTTGGAGTATGTCCTTCAATGTTGAGAAATGCAGCATCATACACATAAATCATGAGTAACCAAATAACGTTACTGTAAAATCATTAATTTCGGAGATATTTCAGCTGTCGTTGATTTCGTTATTGAACTTGGCCCCGAACTCTAATCTCCACGATTAATAGACCTCTCAAAGACAGACATGGATCAACCCTTTCATGTTTTGTAATACACGAATTAACGACCCACGAAAATGCATCTTTATCAAATTCCACGAAATTTAATACCCATGAAAATGTGTGATTTTCCAGCAGCATGAGTACTCATCAACTTTAACTGGTTATCAACACGATCGGCACCAATAGTCGGTAAATTTCGAAGTGTATGCCTCACATGGCTACCATACACTGCATATACAAAGACAAAACTGCAAAAACTTCATTTCATGACCAAGAACCAAATAGTAATTACATGCACATGAATAATTATGTGATAATACAAAGTTGAACAACCACGCAGGTAATTATGATCATCACAACAGCATAACGTCTCCTCAAGATATTTTTCTGCCTCTTTTGAGAAAAGGACTTGGTCATAAATTTGGATTTTTGCATGACAATAAGCATAAACTAAAGTCACCCGTGTAGCCCAAATGATGTTCTTGTCTGTAAAGTGTGTTAATCTTGTGAAGGTGTAAAGCAAAAAATGACTCGTGCATATGACTGGGCTTTGGATATGACCATGTCAACTAATGCTATATGAATATTCATACAATTAAAAAAAGTTTATGATACCTTGCATTTACAATGGATCCTTTTATTTTGAGAATGGAAAACGTAGGAAAATCCGTGCTCCTTTATGCATATTCCCCTTGGGTGTGAGTCACACGATTCTAGAAACGTCCATATAGCATATTGAAAGGCCAATGCCCAGCTGACTCCGGGGTATGTTCTTAAAGATCCATGTGACCATCCTAGCACAATGATACTGGTGTACGATTAAAATGAACTAGACATAACGTCGGCTGGTTCTAATAGTGCCAAAATCATGTTTTGGAGAAAATTAGGTTTGAACATTTGACTTTGTCAAATATCTTTATGTCAACCGATTTTAAAATTTTAAAAACGGATATATATTACTATGGCTTCATTCTTCCCATTACTTTCATTATGCTGCCTTAAAATTGACATCGAAACGTCCGTTCTGAAAAAGTGTGTTATCCCGAATTTGGACATTGAGCAACTTTTGATTTATTAGTTGCACACCGGGAGTTTGGACAAAATATTACCGAAATAATGCGGTTTCATTGGTTGATCTGGACATTGGATCATATAAGAACGACGGGTAGAGGACAATGAGCAACTTAACATTGAAATTTTCAGTTAATCAAAAGTATGACGTAATTCTGTCACAGGACATTGAGCAATGTCAAATTAGACAGAAAGTGCAAAAATCTCATTTTTTCAAAAATGGACATTGGAGACTATTAGAGCCAGCCGACGATAACTCATCCAACATTTCTTTCGTTTTTCACAAAAATACAGTACACCCGGGAACTAAATAAACGCACATATGTTTTAGGAGGCTGTTATTTTAGAAAAGCACGAGGTATTTCTTTTTTTTAAAATATTCATGATATATGGCTTAATATCTTAACCTAAGTATAGTTTTGATGTGCATTGAGAATGTAAAGTTTAAAACCAAATTGTTGCACGTTTTTATAATAGCATGCAATTCATGGATTGACCATTATCATAACCAGACATGGCTACTACTGACCATGTCATGGGTAAACTCAGATTGCAGGTTCCTCGTGCATACTCCACCACAGAGTAAGTTGTAGAACTACGCCGGGGGCTTATCACATGGGCGTAGGAGAAGGGGGGGCCAGGGGGGGGGGCAGCCCCCCCCCCCAATGTTAGGACAAGGGGGGCCAACATATCGTTTGGCCCCCCAATAATTCAGACCATATTCATAATTTTCCGCCTAAAATAGTCTTGTAATAGGTAATTTGCCTTTTATCCTTGGTTAAAAAGTATAAAATGTGAATTTTCGTGCTCGCTTCGCTCGCAAAATGATTTCAATCTATGAAATATATTATCACCTGATCACGTTACTGTTGCAATGAGCTACAAGGACTACAGAAATACAATGTAAGATAAAGTTCGCACCAGCTCCTATATTGCTTTTAAACTTTGTCATTACTATGTTAAATTTTCTTACTTATCCACTAAAACTCTCAGAATTCAGGCATCTGTTCAATAATAAGTAAAAATATTTACAAAATAAGGACTTAATTTTGATTGATCTTACCAAAATATCATCTCAGAACGCACCAGATTGATCCAATGTTTTAAAATATTTCCCGGGGGAGCATGCCCCCGTACCCCCCTACTTACAATACTAGTATATGATAGGGTTCAATTTTTGTACCCGATATTTTGACAAGCAAACAACTAAGTAGATATACCTTACTTTAGTGAATAATATAAACATAAACTTTCACCATAGCTTATTAACACTGAATGTAACCCCCCCACATATCTAAAAAAATTCGCCCCCCCTTTCCAAAATAGTTGCCCCCCCCCCCCCCCCCCCCAATGTTGAAGACGCTCCTACGCCCATGTATCAGAGAGTGGTAAACGTTACCAGAACAATGTATAACAAACATACAATCGATAAAACATAGATACATACATAGAATGTCGCTGTGTCCAAGGAGAAATGTGAATTGAGCCTAGCTGGACTCCTACACTGAAAACATCGTTAAACTCTTATTTGTTGACATGTTCCACTGCAATGTTTGCAGCAACCTCACTAATACCTACTCCTGAAGTGTGCGAATTGTAAACATATTTAATGATTCATTACATTGTAAATTTTACCATTAGATAAAATGTGCGTTTATTAAGTATCTGGGTGTTTACAGTTGAAAATAGCGTATTTGTTAACACAGGTAACTGTATCATTGATAAAGATATTATAAATTTTATAGAAAAAAATACTCCTTATTAAAGAAACAGTTACCTGTGTTTGTTTATTTAGATGAACTAAATGACACAATTTAATACAATCAATGTGCAAAGTTTATGTACGTTTATTAAAATAATCTGACAGTGACTAACTTAAACGCTTCCTTGTTAGAGATATATAGGCCTATAGGTGAACTGTTTTTAAATACTAGTTAAAACTTGATATCATATGAAGGCATATAGTTAGTGGATTTTCCATTTACAAAACAGTTTCTAGCATGGCAGAGGGTGGAGCGCCTGGGCCGAACTTGGGTGAACTGAATGCGGAAAGACTATATAAGGTTAGTGCTCTCATGTAAAGTTGGTTTAAAATATTTACAATTGATATATTTCAGTTCATTGATTAATCTCTGAAATTGTTTACTGATATTACTGTTGTATGTTTTCGATGCTAAATTAAATGTTTTAGACATACATTTTTGTATCATTAGTAGGTAGGGTCAATTGAAATGAATACGACATATTCAAGAACGGTAGTATACATTGCATACTAATTTTGAACTTTTGTTTTTGTTTTAAATTATTACATGTATACTAGTAGAAAAGATTTTCGGCCAGCTTTTTCTAACATTTACCGTAAGTAAAACTAGTTGTTGCGACTCAGAGAAATTTAACTGTCACTTGATGCACGTTTAAGGACAAGGGTAACTTTCTGACATGAAGCATGGTGCACAGATCCCTATAACATCGGAATCCCTACTTTCGTTTTCATAAATGAAATCAAATCCTGTATCACATACATGTATATACAATTATGCTCACTTTGAACTAATTATGCAGAATATACGCCTACTTTGAACGAAGTTTGCAGAATATACGCCTACTTTGAACTAAGTTTGCAGAATAGATATGCCTACTTTGAACTAATTTTGCAGAATATACGCCTACTTTGAACTAAGTTTGCAGAATAGATATGCCTACTTTGAACTAAGTTTGCAGAATATACGCCTACTTTGAACTAAGTTTGCAGAGTATACGCCTACTTTGAACTAAGTTTGCAGAATATATAGATTAGTCTACTTCACATAATTTGACATTGAAACCAATAACAGATAATGATTAAGACAAATATGTCTGAAACAGCGCATCACTTGGCCACATGTTCCAGTTTCGATTTAATAATACCCTTAATTTAAGCAACCATGATGATATTCGGGTAATTTCAGGACATATCAATACATGTATAATAAGTGTTAAGCTATTGGTCGATTCTTAGTTAATTCCTTTTTTTTCATCGTCGCCACATAGAGTCCCATACATGTATGAGCACTGGTCGTAGAAAACTGCCAAGAAGAATACCTGTTTTTTTAGGGTGCTGATGTAAATCAGCCTACGCGATACCTAGGTTTCAAAGTCTCACCGAAAGACTGTAAGTGATGAAAGCGGGGAATCGATGCCTAGTTTAGAAATTCGAACGCAGTTAAAAGGTTAAATATCAAAGTAAGGCTGAAAAGCTGAATTGCTGAAAGCGGTCGTCGAAAACAGTTACTGGTACATGCAAATATCTAAAAATGTGTTTAGATCTTTGGTTCATGTAACTAAACTTATTTTTAAACAAGTTTTGGAAAACACCGATCAATAGCTATCGTCGATATTTAAACTATCACACAAATAGTTCAATGTCCTCCACTCAGATTTTGAATTATAATAGTTATAATATACTACATGTACGAGGGTTTTCATCAAAAGTCGCGAACTTTGTCTCCCATTTTAACACACTGTATGTGGTACTAAAAATTCACTTCCTTCTTACCTTTGGTAATTATACTTGATTAACTAATGCGACTTGGGTAGACTCGGCGCATGCCCTTTTATATTTTGTAAAAACGTACCGGCTTTCATTCAAAAGCTTATAACTTAATAAGTGTTCTTATTTGTGCATTAAAACTTATGCCGATGTCGACACCACAGTTTCGCACGATTTTGTACATGGCTAAACATAGCATTAGGCTTGTTAAGTCCGGATAAGTTTGATAATGTTTGAAATTAATATAAGGAACTGATTGCACCCGATTGAAACTATATACGTTCAATGTTAATTATGCTTGGAGCTAGTTTTGTACTTGAGGTCATATAATCACATAATACACTCGGCAAAACTTATAAGTACACACTTCGTTTTTACGCTATAACTTTTCTATTTTTTATTATTTTAGCATGAAATTTTGTGTACATGGTATTGACTATCAAAGGACTGGATAAATACATTTTTTTCTTCAAAATTTAATACAGCGGTTCATTGAACCATGAAACCTCAAAACCCGTAAAATGACCGTGAAATTGACGCGTATGTGCAAATTATTTTTATGTAAGGTAAATTTGAATTTTAGATTTATTGTCAAATTAAAAAAACACAAAATAATTCGATTTTTCAAACAACAACATGATGTTTTTTTACTTTTTAAAATATTTTTTATTGTTATGGTCAAGGGGAGTTAACCATGTTTCAAATTATATTTTTTATCAGAAGTCGATATTTCTAAACCTAAATTGGGCTTGTTCCTATCATTGTTTTCTTTATTACTGGGTCCTTGATAGAAACATAGACTTGAAACCGTACTGTATCAGCGCAGCGGGGCCATATATGCATTAGCAACCTGACAATCGCCCGATGAACACACGGCATTATTGTGTGTTTTTAGATTCTGCTGTTGGCATCATTAATTTATTCTGTTTGTGACAATTTAAATCAGATGTTAAAAACATCGATTGTATTGTAATTCTACATATCCAATCTACATATGTTGAAATTTTCAGCACGATCAAACACGCATTGACCGAGCTATGGGCAAATAAACAAGTGTGTACTTATAAGTTTTGCCGAGTGTAGCATGTATTTGCTTACTATGACTGCATGCGTGTAAACAGATAAGAAAATATCGATTCCATGCTTTGTATCCAATATTACCGAACTAGAACGAGTTTTTTTCCTGAGCTTTTCACCGTGCATAAAAACTAACCGATCAATGCAAAATGCAAATATAAAATTTTGCAGACGACATTTAGAAATAAGTGAAGTCATTGTTGAATCGTCGATTTTGTTAATCAATGGTATGTTTTGAAAGATTCAACCGTTAATGCATGGAATCAATTTAAATTATATGGATTGAAATTTAAAAAAAAGTTTTATGCATGCTGTAGAGAGCACAGGTAATTGTATCATTTAGAAAGAGGAAGTGCAGTGCACAAGAACCATAACTCTTCATTGCATATTTTAAAAAAATGTTCAAAATATTTAGGTTTTCCACTAACTTTAAAGATGCTTTATACTGAATAGAATATACCAGCCCAGAATTGTTCAACTATTTTTTGCAGAGTGACCTTCCTTGATCCACCCGAAATAAAGACAATTTGTGTGTCGCGGTTCAGTGTTGCCCTTTAGTTGTTTTACTTCAGTAACCAATATGTTATATACCCAATATAGTAATGTAGTTGACTAAAACAGAAACATACGCTACCAATTCTCTCCTTTATTATTACCCTAACGCTTCAGCTTAATGACTTCTTCGAGAAAAAAACCGCTGGTTAGAATGAGAAGGTCGTACCTTATAACTCCCATGCTTGTTTAAAATATGCACCAGGAGGCGCTTCTTATGCGCCTATTTTCATAAAATCGGAACTGGTCATCATTGACCAAACTGAATTTTAAAAAGCTCGTTTTTCCACTAGTAAAGAGTTGTTTTCGAATAATTTTTTCTTGTTTTCTCAAAAGATCGATTTTGTTCTTACGACCTTCTCATTCTAAAGTAAACCAGCGAAATATTAGATATAATATTACATAAGCTTACACTGCACATTATACACGTACATTATTTAAAAATGTTGGTTTTTATAACAAAGATGCCAAGTTTTGTCAATTTTACAGAGCGTGATTTTCGATTTACACAGTACAATGCATAATGTTTGATCCACATTCTCAGTCTCAATAGCCTATTGGTAGAGTGTCCGCTTCGAGTGCGGGTGGTCTCTGGTTCGATCCAAGGCCGCGACAAACCAAGCTTGAAATAAAAATGATACCAATATACCCTTCCTAGTCGATCAGCATAAAGGGTAAAATGGCTTCTCTTCTGTGATACCTTCATATTAATCGATAACATCAGGAATGAGAGTGATTAATATAAATTAGAAACGAACTTTTTCACAATCGACGTAAAATAAACAAGATATGTTTGTAAAACATGTATGCACACATGACTACCTAATAGTCAGAAATGTTAAATGTCACAGTGACCTTGACCTTTGACCTACTAACCTCAAAATCAATAAGGTCATCTACTGTTGATGACCAACATACATGTAAGGTTTGAAGATCCTTGGACAAAGCGTTCTAGAGTTATTGAACGGAAACCATTTGAATAGTCAGAAATTGTAAAGGTCAAAGTGACCTTTTACCTCAAAATCAATAGGGTAATTTAATGTTGATGACAAACCTCCATGTACAATTTGAAGATCCTAGGGCAAAGCGCTCTTGAGTTATTAAACGAAAACCATTTGCTCTACCGACAGACCGACCTACCGACAGACATGTGCAAAGCGATTTACCCCCTCATCAAAGATGGGGGGCATACTTAGTAAAACCATGTTTTATTCTGGATTCTTCAGATTAGACGATTACGTGAACTGTACAAGGGACGATTTACCGAGGAACAATGTGGTGTATTACTGCGACACAGGAACTATGATCTTCATGCAACACTCGAGTTCATGTTTTTAGGTATGTTTATCTATTCTGGTCACCTACAATCTCATTAAAATCAGATCCTTACTACGTTTCACTACTTTATGCTGATATAGGATCAGACGACACTCCGTATGGGGTCATGTCGATGCGAACTTTACGTCATCCACTGAAATCGTTGCTTTCACAAATCTAAAAATGCGGTGAAAGAGTTAAGACTGCTGAGGTTACATGACGGCATTGAGCGCCAGAGAGATCATTTGAACATGACCTTTTTCGGAGTGTAGTCAGATCTCTAACAGCGTAAAGTAATGGCGCAAATGGTAGGGTCTGATTTCAATGAGATTGGATCATCTATGCCCTTATGCATTGCAATATATATTGTATATTGTATACTTACCCGTGTATTTTAAATTTCAGATTGTTGGTTTTCACCTTATTATAATTATCACTTAATTTCATTATTTGTAGTATGTCTTGTACAATAAGAATCATTCTGAAACAATTTGTTTCAAACAATTAACCCAGCTACTGTCAATTCTTAAGACAAGGTCCCACTGAGAAATTCCACATAGTCGATGTTCTCCCGATTGCTTCCGATATCACCCGATTCTTCACAATTCTTCTTCTCCTTAACCATTTGTCAAATTTCAGTGAAACTTCACATATACATTTGGTTTCAAGCTTAGTGGTGCAAATTGTCAGGAATAGTACGTCGGATGAATATTTCCAGAGTTAAGGCCCTTTGTTGGAGACATTCGTTTTTGTGTCAAAAACACTTCTCATGACTTCCCCCGAAACTTCCCCTAGACAAAGAGGAACCTGTTTCCGATGTCCTGAAAGCTTATTAATATAAATCGGGAGTACATCGCCGAGGCAAACAATGCTCAGAGTGACATAGGCTTAAATTACTTGGGTCGGGATGAGGAAACACAGGAATAAAGTTCGGCATTAGGTGATACAGTGTAGTTTGATGTATTTCAGAACCTAGAGAAATCAGGCATGTGATTGGTAATGAAGATGTAAGTATAAAACTATTATAAATCACGTATCGCGATACACCGCTTCTCAGTTCCGTCAGAGAATTGTTCTGTTTCCATATGGCTCTGAGGGAACTAAAAACAGGTATACCGCTCGAACGGAGTTCCGTCCGTGTGTTACGTGTATAAATCGGTTTTCAGTTCCACCAGAACCATGTGGAAACAGAACAATTCTCTGACGGAACTGAGAAACGGTTTACATTTTGTATCGCGATTCACACCGTGTAAATGTTAATTGCCAAACTAATACAAGCATCATTTTCTTAATTAAAATTTAGATCGAATTTTCTTAGACACACATGATAAATGGCATCGAATTCGATCTCTCGAAGCACGAAATGTAGAAAAAGCTCAGCCCATATCTCAAGCTTGTGCTCTTAAAATATGTGGCTTAATTGTAATTGACTAATCAAGGTTTGCCTCTTATCATTGTATTCTAGATACTCGTTTCATAAATTCATTAATAACAATAATTTATTACCAGTAATAAACCAGTTTGACGTTCATTATATCATTTATATCGTCAACTCTCTGTTAGTTGGTGTCTGTAATTGAACGAGAACATTTGAAAGGCTCAGAAAGTATGAGGTATCTAAAAATATAGGTGAGTTCGAAACTTTCGACTTTTTGACATTTTCTCGTTCAGTTCTGCATTTGGCATTGTTCCGTGATGTAGTCTGCGTTGTTTTCTATGCTCGGCTGTCTCAATTGAGTGGTGTCTTACCCACAGGTAACTGTGATATTGATTAAGAGAAAAAAATAAAAACAATTTATAAAATTTATGTTATCTTAGAATTCATTTTTTTATGTTTGTCAATGATACAGTTACCTGTGGTGTTCCCTCCCTATACGATGTTTTTTATACTATATTAAACATTAACAATACAGTGGCGTGATATGGGAGAAGAACTGAGGAGGAATGCCGGAAGGAATGATGTTGGACCTGAGGTTAGACAATTCGCTTGTCAGCCATGTGATAATACGTGGTGGCGAAAGGTCCCTTCAAGGAAACCGGTAAAACAATGCATCATTTAAAATACTTTATACTCCGACACACCCACTGATTCCATTCAAAAAGTGTACATTATTTTCGTAAGCGGACACTTTTGTGAGCTATAAGAAAACTGTTTCACTCATAAAATAATTGCCCTAAATGGTCAATTAGACGAAAACTGACAAATCTGTGTAACAGTTAAATAAACGACATAGTAACTGATTGCCTTAAGCATAAAACTAGAAGCTAGGAAATTGTATAAACACACAACATGGATTAATATGCTGCATTACTGTAAAAAACATCAAGTTTGTGGTGTTAAATATTTTTCAATGTCTTGGTTGATCTATATCATAAAATTCAATCCTCACAATTTATCTACACCCAAACAACTATACAACAATGGCTTATTTTTTATAATCCCCAGAGTAAAACTCCTCTAAATTGAATGATTTTACAGTATTATTATCGGTAGCAATTGAAACAGAACTACAAACCATTTGTAAGCTTGAAACACATATTGTTCAAATTGAAATCAATTGCACGAAACCGGAATTATATACTAGTACATCAACCGATTAGTGGCTACAACTTTTTTTCCATTTTTTTCATGAGAATTGGTGATGCTATTAAGTATCACTTCAATACAACATTATATCAATAAATAAATCCATGTGAAAAAGGTATGTTTAAACTAGAAAATATGTCATTATGTTAAGGATCATAATTATCATAATACAATCAGTTTTTCAAGTATAAATCAATTACATTGTCTTAACATTCACAAAACAGTTTACAATCTATTAGAAGCTTTTTATATGAACCCGTTTGAAAATATTTTCATGGATTGTCTATTTTTAAATACAAAATAAAAGACAAATAATATGCACAGATATATACCTTTGTGCATCAAGCCTGTATCATCAGTCACCAATGTGGAAACCTTTAGATGTGTATTCTTTTATGTGGTGGGTGTAATAACATATGGGCACACTTGATGTTTACTCAATAAATTTTCACATGCTAATAAATGCTCAGCACTGTATGAATGGACAGTTAGATAATCCCTAAGGATCATTAGGCCAAGCTTATTTTGAACATTAGAATTATATTTTCTAAAATGCAAAACATCTTCAGTTCTTGAATTGTGCCAGAATATATTTTGATAATCATTGTCACTCAGGTGATCATTTTGTTTTTGTCGGAGTATAAGTCAGATATAGTACTAGTTATTCGTCAAAAGTGTCTTCTTACAAGGGTTATTGTACAGTTTTGTGAGGACAAACAACAAATTATCCTCGGCTTCGTCTCGGACAATTATGTTCTTTGTCCTCACAAAACTGTACAATAACCCTTGTAAGAAGACACTTTTGACGAATAACTAGTACTGTATCTATTACATTTTCATATACATGTACATGTTCTCCTACTTTAATAATAAGCACAACACATATGCGTGGATCCCACACTTTACGATCATATTCACAAGAGGTGTATCCGGATTTGAACACTCATTCAATGTCCTCTTTATTGCACGTATGCATTTTGTTCATTAAACCCTTGCAAAGTCTTTTTAAAAAATCCGTACATCGAACTGATACAAATGATCAAATAAAAAGATGTGCATGCGGTGGTGTATAGTCCCTTGACAGTCTAAAGGGCTTATCAGTACATGAAATAATAATGCTTGTAGGTCCTTTGGCTGTCTGTCAATTAAGGGACGATGTTATATATAGTACACACGGCAAACCAACATATTTGTTCGTGATTGTACTGTTACAATTGTATTACAGAATAATGTATATAGTGTATATTTCATCAAAGAGACGTGTCAGCAGACCAAACAATATTCGATTGAACATTGAATACTGAACACTTGTAAACATACCTCAAATTTGGCAAGGAGAGACAAGTCCAGACCTGCAGATATACCATGTTACTTTGTATACCAGGCAAACAATGAAACGTCTGATACATAGTATAGTGCTAAAATTTGCACTTGCTACAACTCAATAACTACACCATATTTTTAATTAATTTATTATTGGAAAATAGAAACACCCTTTATCTTTAAGTATAACCAAAGACCTAAAATTTTAATATTATACTATATTGTAAATTTATGTCTTTGGTATAACGCAATTAAAAGTAATGATATCATGAATAAATGAAGCTCGCAATTGCTGCCAACCATGGACATGTAACCTGTTTTTTGTTCTCATTCGGCTAATTGTGGAGAAAACATGGGAAACATGGAAACGAGGGGTATCAAAAAGTTCGTGTACTGACACTGTCATTCGTTCTTTCTTGTCTGATTTCATTGAAAATTGCACGTAATACACTTAACAAATCTTATAAGTGTGCACGTGTTTTTACCGTATAACTTTTTTATTTATGAATATTTCTGCATGAAATGTTGTGCACATGCTCTTGAGAAACACATGATTAGATTAATATAGGTTTTTTCAAAATTGAATACAGCGGATCACTGAACCATGAATCATCACACGTAGGTGCAAATTATTTTTATTTATGGTCAAGTAGAATTTCAGATATTTTGTCACATTAAAAAAACTCACAAAATTATGCGATTTTTCAGTCAACAAAATGGTGATTTTTAACTTTTAAATATACAGTTTAAAATTTATGGTCAAGAGAGGTTACTCTTCCAAAACTGCATTTTAACACAAAAAGTGAGTAGTTATAAACCTAAATTAGGCTTTATCCTTTTCATTGTTTTCTTTATTTCTGTCTCGGTGATAAATTCATACACTTGAACACAAAATTGATCAGCGAAGAGTATGGAACGCCATAGCTGTCTTTTGTTGACGCTTGTCATGAAGACTTGTCGGTAGGACATGTGAACTTCTTAGTACAATGTGTTAATATGTCAAACCACATTGTTGACTTGTTGACTTGTCAAACTATCATCTGAATATGTCAACTTGCCCTGTTATATTGTTAAATCAACGTCTTAAATTGTTAAAAGAATACAATAATATCTCAAGCCATCGTGTTATACTGTTAAAACACATCGATAAATTGTCAAATCACCATTTGTATATGTCTACGTTACATGTTAAATTGTTGAAAAACGCTTGATAATGTTAGAAGAACGTGTTAACTTCTCAAAGCTTCGTATTGTCATGTTAGACTTTAACTACAATGATGAATTGTTAAACTATCATTTGAAAATGTTTATATGCGTTGTTGAATTGTTAAAACAACGTCTTATAATGTCGAATGAGGATGCGAACCTCTCAACAGATCGTGTTATACTGTTAAACGGCAGTGGTAAATGGTTAAAATATCATTTGAACATGTCTATACGACATGTTTAATTGTTACAACAACGTCTTAAATTGTCGGTAGGGCATGTGAACTTCTCAGTGCAACATTATTGTATGTCAAGTCACACTGTTAAACTGTCCAAATATCATGTGAACATGTCTATATGCCATGTTAAATTGTTAAAATAGCATCTTATTATGTCCAATAACCATGTGAACTTCTTAATAGAACGTGTTATATTGTTAGACAACAGTGGTAAATTGTTAAAATATCATTTGAAGATGTCTATAAGCCATGTTAAATTGTTGAAATAGCTTCTTATCATGTCCATTCAGCATGTGAACTTCTTAATAGAACGTGTTATATTGTTAAACAACAGTGGTAAATTGTTAAACTATCATTTGAAGATGTCTATACGACATGTTATAGTGTTAAAACGATATTTTTTTAACTTGTCGACGAGGCATGTTAACTTCTTAATAGACAGTGTTGTTGTTGTTCAAATTTGTATGACGTCATCAATAACGTAAGTTTCTCCCGCGTGTATATTGAACAATTTCCGCCATCTTTGTTCAATATGCACGCGGGAGGAACTTACGTTATTGATGACGTCATACAAATTTGAACAACAACAACACTGTCTATTAAGAAGTTAACATGCCTCGTTGACATGTTAAAATATCGTTTTAACACTATAGCATGGCATATAGACATTTTCAAATGATATTTCAACAATTTACCACTGTTGTTTAACAATATAACACGTTCTATTAAGAAGTTCACATGCTGAATGGACATGATAAGAAGCTATTTCAACAATTTAACATGGCTTATAGACATCTTCAAATGATATTTTAACAATTTACCTCTGTTGTTTAACAATATAACACGTTCTGTTGAGAAGTTCACATGGTTATAAGACATGATAAGAAGCTATTTTGACAATTTAACATGGCTTATAGACATCTTCAAATGATTTTTAACAATTTATCACTGTCGTTTAACAGTATTACACGTTCTGTTGAGAAGTTCACATGCCGAATGAACATGATAAGAAGCTATTTTAACAATTTACCACTGTTGTTTAACAATATAACACGTTCTGTTGAGAAGTTCACATGGTTATAAGACATGATAAGAAGCTATTTTGACAATTTAACATGGCTTATAGACATCTTCAAATGATTTTTAACAATTTATCACTGTCGTTTAACAGTATTACACGTTCTGTTGAGAAGTTCACATGCCGAATGAACATGATAAGAAGCTATTTTAACAATTTAACATGGCATATAGACATGTTCACAAGATACTTGGACAGTTTAACTGTGTGACTTGACATATAATAATGTTGCACTGAGAAGTTCACATGCCCTATCGACAATTAAAGACGTTGTTGTAACAATTTAACATGTCGTATAGACATGTTCAAATGATATTATAACAAGCGTCAACAAAAGACAGCTATGGCGTTCCATAGAAGAGGATACATAGCTGCATTAACAACCTGATAAACACCCGATGAACACTGCCAAATCGTGTGATATTAGCTTTTGCTGATGTCACCATTTAGTTATTCTGTTTGTGAAAATTGTTATCAGATTGTAATAAAATCAGTTGAATTGTAATAACACGTATCCAGGCTGCATCTGTTGAAAATTTCAACAAAAACAAACACAGTTTGACTAAGTTATGGGTAAATATATACATGCACACTTATAAGATTTGTTAAGTGTATAAACTAAGATTATTGTATTATTTTACACAGGTCTCACGATGTAACAAGTGCAAGAGAAGATATAAAGCATTACCCAAAGATCAAGAATATGGATGGGCGAGATTTCACTGCAATGCGTGTAACAGTGATTTCCAGTAGGTGAACTCTGGCGTCCGTTTCCTAAACAAACCTCTCGTTCAATAAAATATAGAAGGCATTGATTACCTCCCATAGAAAGCGCTACGTGGCGCTTAGCTTAGGAAACGAACACCTGTGTTATTGTCAACGATTCTTGCCTATAGAAAATGAATTTAGCAAATTTGGTTACTAGTATGTCTCCAGCAGGTCATTGTATACGTTGCATTTGTTCTCAGTAGAGTTGCCTAGACTATTTATCAATATTATTCAGATACGAATTGCGTTAGAAAACCACATAACATGCCGATACTTTGCTTCAAATCTAATCTTAAAAAAATACATGCAGTGTGCAAGTTTATCAAATACAATTTACTGTACCCAATATTAACGGGGTCCCATCTCCGATGCATGAGAGTGTGGTGTCTGGATTCACACGAATAAATGGATGCCTGTTGAGTCAACACTTCCATCGATACTCGGCAGGCATCCTAATCTCTTGCATGATAGAGATGATGGCTTGGCATGACACATGCGCCCGACACTTGTATCATGACAGTATTTTAATTACCCGCGACTGAGAAGCCGTATGTATTATTGGATACATTAAGCGATTTGGCTATGGGGGAGCATGTGACCACGTGTATCAATGCATGGATGGCTATTGTCAGGCTGGTTAACGAATTCAAATTAAAAGAATGAATTTGTAAGAATGTCGTGAACCAGACTAAAAACAACATATTTATAATTATCTATTTCTGTTAAATAATTCTTTATCAATTATAGTTTACGTGTGGTCGAAGTTGATAATGTATTCTATGTTTTTCTATGACTCATTCACAGTGACTTCGGTATGCTTGACCTTCGAGTTCTTCGAATAGGATTGATAGGTAAAAGCCAGGCATACTGTCATCGTTGCTATGCAATATGTGAGCCTATTCCAATTCTGTCTCGAAGAAGAAGACGCCGTGTCCGTCGCCATGGAACCAGACGAGAAGGTCACTGTACTGCTCACAACTGCTTTCGTAGACTGCCGCCAATGCGTAAGTATATTGTTATAGTCCAGAGAATTTGTCACGATCCTCGACCTTCTATTAGTATACTTTAACAGCTGATATCGTGTGTATATTTTTAACCCTGATTGTATGTTTTCATAAGTGGGGAGTATCACAAAGACCCTCCATGGAGGTGTAATACAAACACAAATCTAAGATGCCCATATCCTTTCCGCTACCATAGCGTACTAATGCAGACTCGCCGGGATGGCCATTTCGGCCTTCCGTAGTTTTCGACCTAAATGCCCAAATTCGGGAATTTTGCTGTCATGGGTACACAGGCATCCCGGACTACAGGATATTACGGGCCCAGGGTCGTGCACAGGTTTTTGGGCCCGCTGGACCCCTTTAAAGAGGGCTTTGAACGTAGCTTTTACAAAACTGAAATTACTGGTCCTACCCGCCATTGCGGTACGATTCGCTGTGGAATTGCATTAACATTTAGCGCCAAAAAGTTTTTATTTTTCTATAGCAGGAATAAAATGCTAGACAAAGGGGTCAGGATCAATGCCCTAAAGGGGCCAAAAAGTAGGCCTGTCAAGCTAAAAAAAAAGTTTTTCGCGCAAGGGTCACCGTCACATCGTCATTTCCGGTGACCTTTAGTCGAAATTATGTCTTGACTTTTTCTACTTTCGGTTTGAGGTAGGTGTGTAGCATCCGGATGTATCGAGTTTTTATCAGTGCTGCAAGTCAATAGTGTCTCAGGGACGGGGTATAGGGACCATATGAATTTCTCATAACCCCCCAAAAAATCGTGGTAGCGGAAAGGATATTGCACGATTTGCTTGCAGAAATTTATGTATTCAACACAAGAACCTTTGATTATATTCGAGTATTATGTCAGGATCAAGTCAAATTCTCCGTGCTATAGCTAGTATTTTATGTTGTTCGTTAGCTTCTATCAGAGAAGAAAAAACAAATTTCACAAATTATTGAATAGAACTTTTTGTGCAATTATACAAGTCAGAATTTAGAGATATACTATGCCCATTTGAACAATTTTCAAACCAATTATTGAAACCTTGTTGTGATTACATTACATTGAATAAAACATATCTAAGGCCAGAGGTTTTTTTATTTTTTTGTTACTCGGATATTTTTGAGAAAAAAGTCCACAGGAGGAGGGAAAAAATAATAATAAAAACTCCCAAAATGTAGTTGATGGTGGATTGTAGTCAATGCCGGTCCATTATTTAAAGCAGTTAGTTCTAACAGCAAATTTATCTTATAACAAATACAGTGCACATGTATCTGTATCATTGATAAAGAATTTTAAAAAATCTACCGAAATTTAACTACATGTACATTTTATTCTAAAATAAATTTTAGTTAGATATTTTGTCAATGATACCTATGGCACAGTGATAAATGAGAGCACTATACCTACTTATCATTAGTAAAATATTGAAATACATAATGAAACAAGGTGTATAGTAACATTACCATCAAAATATTTGATATATAAAATGTTTACAATTTAAGATTTCCAAATTTTATTTTTTTTGAAAATGCCAAAATATAGGGCAGGAGGGTCCGAGTAAAGAAAAATCAAAGAACTCTGACCTAATTAGAACCATCGTGAAGATATTGCAGCTGTACATAGCTCATTATTACATGACAAAATATAGTAAGATACTGTTTTTGTTAAAATAAAACCTGAAAGTGTTTTTAATTATTTGAACATGTTTCACATAACACTATGAGATAGCGATATTTTCAGCTGCTTAGTACACATGTGTTCTTATCTTTAAGGAAATAAGTGTTAGCAATTTCCTTAGGCCTACCATTCTGTCACAATGTCACTGTTTAGTGTACATGTATGTAAACCTACCCGTTTCAGCGCTTCATGGTCGAGATTAAAAACCGGTTCACACATTTGAGTAATAATTATACTAATTTTTAACCTGTTTTAACACATATTTTACTATCTGTATTCAGATGGCATTCCAGTTATAACGTTTTGCGTTCATCCAGCATCTCTCGGAAAGAATGTAGCAGGTGTGGGTTCTGAGAATCACCAAAGTACGGGTTCAACAGTGGCCACTTTTCTATCGCAAGGTGACTTGGAACAATCGTATGAACCGAGTTTGGGTGACATATCCGAGGACCAAGAAGATAATTATTAATAGCATCATCGTCATGGAGTCATTTTTGGCCAACGAATGACCTTGTTAAAAGTATGTCAAGTGTATACTTAAGCCTTATGTTCACGAAGTTTTCTATGATTTGACCGAAAGCCTAAAATACCTTCACCTAGATTTTATAGAAATCGTCATTATGACCAAGATTCACAAAGATACGGTCAAAGGTATGACCTCTAGTGTGTTCAGGGTTTTTAGACCCTACTGGTTTTTGACCGGAGGGGACTATAGGTTTGCTCTCCGTCAGTCAGTCATGTCGTCCGTCAAAAAATCTGGATCCTGACATAACTCAAACAGTTTCCAAGCTAGGTTTATGAAACTTGGGGTATGTGGCTAGGGGGCAATACGGGGATTATGCACGTCTAAAAATATTCTGATTCTGACAGATATTGTGGTTGCTATGGCGACAGAAAGAGTGAAAATATGCTCAAATCTAGATCGTGCCATAACTCAAACAGTTTCCATGCTAGGTTTATGAAAACTTGATATGTGGATTAGGGGCAATAAGGGGATTATGCACGTCTACATATATTTTGATTTTGACAAAAATTGTGGTTCCTATGGCAACAGAAACATTTAAAATGGATTCAAACCGGTAGGGGACTTCTGTATTGCTTGCAATTCTTAATTACTTGTTTATATTGCCTTGTAATCTAATTTTAGACTCCATACCGTACTTGACCCCGATTTTATTGAGATGACAATTGTGATCAAAATTCAAGGTCGAAACTGTGACCTTTAGGGTGTGCACAATTTGTTTCTATGATATGACCATTTGACCTAGTTTTAGACCCCAGAATTAACTGAAAACAAGACTGCGTTCAATAAACGCTTATGCCCCCTGTGGAAGCCTTGTCCATAAATAAGTCTAAGTCCAAAATTAGGTCAAGGTGAAGGTCAAAATGGGGTTAGGTGATACTGCCGTGTGGAGAGTGTTCATACACAACATCCATGCAAGTATGAAAGCTTTGTAGCAAGCCATATTAATGCTAGAAGAAACGGTCAATTTGGGTTAACCAGGATGGACGGACAGACGGACGAACAGACGGACAGGTGAATCACTATGTGCCTCCCCATCTATCATAGCTACATTTTGATAACAATTTCATAAATATAAGGTCAAAATTGTGACATACGTGTTCATAAGGATGTGACCTAGTTTTTTCGTAGATGACCATAAAATTAGATTTGACCTAAATTATGTATGGCTACTCACATATAGATGATAGATGATATTGGAGCGTGTTTGTTCCCATGGGATGTATATGTCCATTGTATTTGAAAATAAACACTAAAACTATATTAAGATAATCATTGTTTCATGAAGATGAGGCCAAATTTGTGATCTTGGCTACACACACAATTGTAGATGGACAGACGAAAAGCACAAAAGCCAACCTTTTCACTTTTCTAAAACTGTAGCCTTTATTATCTTTACAAGCCAAATGTTGACGACAGACAACACTCGACAAAGACATAACGCTCACACCAGTTTAAATTTTAGTTAAAGTTTTTTTTATATCAAACAACTGTTCACAAATTTTGATAAAATCACATTTTGCACCTTATTTCTGATGAATCCCATCGCCACAAGTGTATAAGAGACATTTTGTATTACATAAACTACTTGTAATTAACTTTGCGAAATGATATGTTTACCCAGTGGACGTTGCACTACTGGCTTTCCTTTCTTAAGCTGTGCGTCGAGCAATGGAACCACTGGTACTATTTATATTGCCACACACCACGTCATTTGCAATGACTACCACAAAGCGAACTTCGGACCGCATGCACTCGAGGCAGACAACCCATCCCTGGGCACCTGTGCACACCTAGGCTACTGACCAGTCATGGTACCAGTACACCTTTGATGTTTACTATAGCCTTTATTAATTTATCTACAAGCCATATGTTGACGACAGACAACACTCGACAAAGACGTCACGCTCAAACCAGCTAAAATATAAGCAACAGAATAAATTCAATGTGTTCGATCTTTATTTTGTCTAAGGGATAAATGTACATTTATTCATCATAAATGTTCAACTTCATACAAAAAGATATATCACATTTGTAGAAAGATAGCACTTTGAAATATCAGATAGTTACAGATATCTGAAGATAAACAAACACACAAATAAGCTCAGCAAATAAAAATACTTCAATCGTAACCTTAAAATAGTACTATGTAACCCCAATGTATCATCACTATTCTTTTCTGACAAATAAGTCGTTTTAAATGAAAAATAGCTAACAGGATTGACTCCCTTTCACCATGAATAAAATATTAAATAATTAACAGGGTTGTCTCCCTTTCACCATTAATAAACTATTGAAGTAATTTGAGATATTCAATTAATTAACAGGGTTGTCTCCCTTTCACCATGAATGAGATATTCAATTAATTAACAGGGTTGTCGCCCATTAAGCAAGTAATAATCATAAATAATAGGATTATAACCCTTTCACCATGAATCAGATATCCATTTTTTATTGAAGTTGTCTCCGTTACACCCTTATTCAATGGTTATATATCCAAAAATTAACAGCATTCAACCAGTTCATGGAAATTTAAAGTTTATAGGCATCTTGATACAAGTTCTTATTTTAGAAACTCACATACGAATATCTACAGGAAATCCCCTAAACGAAACTAAAGTTGGGAAAAATAAATGTTGCATATGTTACTCAGAATCAGAATTTATGTACAAATAATCACTCATTACAATCAGAGCACATTTTATAACATATCACCCTTCTCAAAGTAAAGAACAAAACACCAATATCTTAAATGCTACAGAAGCTGCCTCTGGAGGTTAACTTAAAACAAAATTGTATTTATTAATTATGGTAACTTTCACACTTAAAAATTTCTTACATTTACTAGGCCTTGTTTATGGATTACATTGACGACCTAAAAAATTTCATTATTTTCAAAAATTAATTAAGATATATACCCCGAGTTTCTTATTTTTCTAGCTTTTTTTAGGGGGGGGGGTGGGGGGGTGGGGGGTGGGGGGGGGTATTTAAGACCTATTTCAAAATTTCGTGACATTTCCAAGACTACAAAACAATCTAATTTTTATTTATATGTGACTTTTAAACATTTGGTGGATAAGTATTATCCATAACAATATATTGGTATAGTATTACATGTAAATGAATGACGCACAAAAAAACAATACTGAATATACGACACAACTGTCAAAGAAATTAAACAAAAATTATTTAAAAAAACACATCACTGTACGATTATGCAAGGTATGAGAAATTTTGTCAACAGAAGTACATTCTTACGTGTACTTTGTGTACTACACATACATTAAAACCAAGATATGTCAATTATCTAGTAATTAACTAAAAACTTTTTTTCAGAAATTAATTTCTCAAAATGTAAGAAATACTGAAATAATAGAGAGTATTACAGAGATTTAAAAGTAATAAAACTTTTTTTGAGCTCATAATATTTTTTTTAACTAATTACAACTTTTCAAAAACAAAAACACAGCAACTAATTTAACGTAATTCATTGTATTAAGGTTGTTTAGGACCTTTCTCCGACGTCATCGGTGAAAAAATCGATTTTTGGCCGAATCTGATGAAAATCTCCAGAAATATGCTTTAACATTCTGTCCTTATTGTGCAGTTTTTATTTTTTCAAAATTTTGCTTCGTTTCCTAGCAACGTGACGCTATGTACATAGGGCGTAAAATTGACGTTTTAATGGCATAATTCGGTCAGACTAAGGTCTATTTCAATTTTCAAAGCTCCATATGTTAGTCCTTGGACCGTTGAATACGTATATGTTAAATTTAAAGCGATTGTGATGGACAATTGTTCACCGAAAAAGTTTTTATATCGAAAGTTGACAGAATTTTATAGCGCATTTGCGACACCCAACTCATTTCAGGGCGCAATTTGGTCAACAAAAAGTGATTCAATCAACTAATGCAATACACCGTGGTAATGCGGTAATTCTACAGAATAAGTACAAACAATAAAAAAGGGGGGTGATCTCGCATTATTTTCGACAAAATTGAATTTCAGTAAAAAACGGACTTACGTAAAAACGTTACGTCGCCCAACGTAACGCGCTATTTACGTCCGTTCTATTTACGGACTTACGTCCTATTTACTAGTACAACAATTACATGTTAAGAATAAAATGCACGCATTTCACCTGCATCTGTTCAATTATCAAATCATATATAATAGCTTTGTTCAAAACAAAGTTTGTCACTACATAACAATTAGTTATTTCGGTTTGAGTTTGGTAATTTTTGCGAAAGTGAAAATGACATAACTCGCAATACCTGTACTACTATCAGTACTGTGGTTTTATTATTCTTCACAATGTGTCTTTACTGGCACTTTTATTATTTACACAGCATCATGATAGATATACAGTGATACAAAAGAGAACATTAACTGTGTTATGTATTTAAATTATCTAAACATCTACTCAGGATATTCGATAGGACCTTAAAAGCATTTTACAGAATTATGAGCTCAAGTCTTCCAAACTAACTTAAGTCCTCCAAACTAATTATTACGTCCCTTTAATAAAATAATAACTAAAATATGTATACATCGTTTCCTTACAGTCATATATAGTTATAATATATATAATAATAGCGTTTGGTATAAAAGTAAATCTTTGATGTATAAACATCTGGAAAGTTAGCCCCTCACTTGTCTAGAAATATTGCCACTAACCACGCGTATATATTTGGTTTCACTGTTAAGCAACCAAGTTAAATCCTGTTGGAAGCTGAATGAAAGCTGATGCGGCTGGTTGATGAACAGCCAGCAAATTGAAATAAAGCGTTATGTAATTATATACAATTTTCAAAAGTATGATGCTTTACACGTGTAATAAATAATAATATAAGTTAATGTAAACACTTTTGAGCCGCTGTTAGATCGGGTAAGTCGCGGCCCGTTTAACTTCACACATTTTGTCTTACAGGTTGACAACGCTTTTTCTGTACTATTTTCACAATTTTTCAAAATTTTTTAATTTGTTTAATTCGATACTCACGGTATAGGTTGATAGTTTGGCTTATGTGCCTTAGTTGGTGTAGGCCTACACATCAAACATGACGTTACAATAATGTACCAGTCAATTGAAACTACTCCCCCAATCCAGGAGAAAGACAGGTGATAAGCGGGGAACTGTCCCGAATTTTTACGTTTTAGATGTCCCCGCACTGATGTATGTGTGGTACGCTTTTGATTCGCGACAAAACAGCGGTGAGGTATAGGACAGGGTGAATTTGCGGGGTTTTACCATCTGTATGACCCTCGGGGTTTATTAAAGCACAAGTAAAATTCCCGTCGTTCCCCGGAGTAGGGGAGCATGGTTTCAATTGACTAGTTCATAAGATACGTGATTTGGCCACCTTTGGAATTTACTGTAGAGCTTTTGTGTTGTTGCTGTTTAGTGAGTTGGGGGAAAAGTCTTATATATGTATGATCGTTACATTTTCTGTTGAATGCATGGACACTTATACAGTCCTAGTAATAATGTATACAAAAACTATTCTTAATTTTGACAATGCAAGTTCTTCAATTAATCAATTTAAATATGCATTAACAATTTCAACTGTTTAAAATGGTTCGTAAATGTAACACATTGTGTCGACGTTTTGGGATTACTTTTGACCATTTATTGAAACAATAATCATTTTACCACAGGGACTGTAACACTTTGCCCCGACCCCCCTACTGTGCGTACAGAATATATAGGTCGTAAGCCAAACTGTTAAATCACAATATTCTTTGTGAGAGGTGGTTAATGTTTTATACAGTGGGTGCTAGAAGCAAGTTCACATCTCTTTATTAATAGGGAAAATGTACGTACATGTATATCACTAGAAATCAATATTCATACAATTTTAGGGGTATATTGAAGATCTCATCTTGTATTTAGCATTATGTAATGCTTTCTTATATTTTTTATATATTGAAAAATGTGCCAATGCGCCAGATACACCACAAGATCATGACGCTGACGTAGCCATAATTGTCCGTAACGTCGTGCGACGGCACGACGTTATGCTTTTTACGTATGTCCGCTTTTCATTAAAATTCAATTTTCTCGAAAATAATGCGAGATCACCCCCATTTTTTATTGTTTGTGCTTATTCTGTAGAATTTCCGCATAACCACGGTATGTTTTATTAGTTAATTGAATCACTTTTTGTTGACCAAATTGCGCCCTGAAAAGAGTAGGGTGTCTCACATACGCAGTAAAATACAGGTAAATTTTCGATATAAAACCGTTTTCGTTGCAAAATTGCAAGTCGCAACCGCTATAAATTTTACATATACGTATTCAAAGGATGAAGGACTAACAAATAGAGTTTTGAAAATTATAGTAGGCCTTAATTTAACAGAAATATACGCTAAAAACGTCAATTTTACGCCCTATGTACATAGCGTCACGTTGCTAGGAAACGAAGTGATATTTTGAAAAATTAAAAACGACATAATACGAAGAGTATGTTAAACCATATTTCTGAAGATTTTCATTAGATTTGGCGAAAAAGCGATTTTTTACCGATGACGTCGGAGAAAGGTCCTAAACGTCCTTAAATAACATGCTTGGGGTAAGTTCAAATTTCACTTTTTTGTTCATTTTTTCATTGTGTTTTACAAATTTTGTTCAGTCAAACTGAGAGATTGTTGGCTTATTCAGATTTCCTGTATAGTTAATCATCAACCAGGCCCCGATCTCCCGAAACATCTCAATCTGAGCTCAATCTCAACTCAAATTTTGTCACCTATCGTTTGAGGTAGTTTACATGCAAAATTGTACTCTAAATTGGTATAACAAAACAGAAACATTATTCTGAGTTTATTACAGCAAAATTTTGAGAGTTCAAGATTCATAGTTATCTCAATTTCAGACTTTGAAATTATCAAAATCTCAATTTGAGTTGAGATTTCTACTTGAGATGCTTCGGGAGATCGGGGCCAGGGCCCATATTAACCAAACTTCTAAGATAAAAAAATCAAATTGTTCAAGTTAGTTAAATAATTTTCTGAGATTCTATAATTTTTACTAAGGAAGATATTTCTGTGTTTTCACTAGTAAAATCAGTCAGTTTTAATCCTACCAGATATTTTAGTCTAGGGAATTCCTACACATACACTACTAAAGAAATAGTTCCCACCACTTGATGCAATGATGTGTGACACTGTGTAAATGTCAATGTCAATGCATACAGGTAAACGTGTGATATAACTTATATACTAGTAGCACATGATCAGCAGAAACAGATGCACTAGATGACAAAAACAACACCACTCAGACGTCAATGGAATGAGAACAATACAAACTGTGGCATTCTTACCCTGTGACAGTGTCTGAAGTAGATACAGGTATTGTAATTAGGCTGCTGTTAAAATATTGCTAGATTATTACTCCCAACTAGTTGTTGATACTCATTGAATAAGAACTTTAACTTATTTATCCAGACACCTATCTTAACCTACATCTAAATCTGCAGCTTTTGTTCCTTCTGAATAGCATTCACTTTCAGGTTGACTATGTAATAAGAAAATCCTAAAACCCCTTATTTCTTTACCCTTAGATCCCTAAAAAACCCTTTACTCCATATACATGTACCCATAATTAATATATCAACAATACAGTGGTAGAGACTAGTTTGAATGTGCCAAGATGTGTACAAGATATTGACACATGGCAGTGAAAATCAGTTTGCACAATATGGATGAAAACATCAGACTCATTGTTAGCTTTTGGATGAAAACATCAGACTCATTGTTAGCTTTTGGATGAAAACGCCAGACTCATTGTTAGCTTTTAGATGAAAACATCAGACTCATTGTTAGCTTTTGGATGAAAACATCAGACTCATTGTTAGCTTTGGATGAAAACATCTAACTCATTGTTAGCTTTTGGATGAAAACATCCAACTCATTGTTAGCTTTTGGATGAAAACATCCAACTCATTGTTAGCTTTTGGATGAAAACATCAGACTCATTGTTAGCTTTTGGATGAAAACATCAGACTCATTGTTAGCTTTTAGATGAAAACAATCAGACTCATTGTTAGCTTTTGAGTCAATTAGGTCACAAATTGTGTTTGGACGACCAGAAAATGTGATGATTTTGAAATGGTTAATTCAACCGAATGCAAGGAATTTGCAAACAGTTACAGAACAAAAGTTATGAATGTTTGTAGATATGTTACTAATACTACTATACAATTTAATTTGCAAAAAATAATTAAACAAAAATCATATATGAATAGCGCACAAAAAATGCAAAACAAACTAGAAAATGCAAAACAAACTAGAAAATGCAAAACAAACTAGAAATAAGGGATTTGTTCTTTGCAGTATTTTTTTTGTTTTTGATCATGAAATAAATAAGATCCAACATGTATGATATCAACATTTAACACATAATTATATGACAATAAACAACAAAATAACATGAACATTGGCATTAAAAATCCATAAAAAAAATCATGATAATAATGGAAAACAAATGTAAATCTCACCTCATGCTTGCAGTCATTTATATACACAGATTACATTCAGTCATAAGCACAATTACACTAAATGATACAAGGACTTATGAAACATGAAACATGAAACAAAAATATAACACAACACTTGCTTTCATGAAAATCTCACCTTTATCAATACTTTTTATGGCAAAAATAACAGCTGGCTTCAAGCATTGCTTTCTTAAGCAATCCTGAGGAAAACGGGCAGTCAGACTCATCTCCCTAAACATCTCACTTTGAGAAAGATCTTATCCCACATAATGTGGTCTCCGTGGCTGAGTGGTTAGTGCGCTTGCCATCTACTCTGGCGACCCGGGTTCAAATCCGGGTGGAGGCACACATATATGCCTGCCATATTTTAGCAGCAAATAAAGTCTATGCTCAGCATTGTAATATGTCTTTTATTAATATCTATGAGAGGATGGACTCAAATATTGCATCACTAAACAGAAATATTATTCCGAGTTTAAAATAGTATTTTTTTCAAGAGCGGAAAAGTCAGATTTATTCCGACTCTGATTTTAGCAAAATCTCAATTTGAGGTGAGATTTTCTCTTGAGATGCTTCGGGAGATCGGGGCCTGGAGAATGGTTATAGTCGATTTTTGTTATGATTAAATAAGAGTTGAGATTTACATGAAAGCAGTGTCAGGACTCTTAAGAGTCAATTCTATTGAGCTACTTCATGAGTATTTGATGCAAGGTTAAAATACCGAGCATAGCCTTTTTTGCCAGTCAGCTTTCTTCTGAAATATGGCAGGCATATGCAAGGTACTCTGATGACGTACATTTAATTATGTAGAGTTTGACAAAATATATGAATGAAACTGCTTCCTGTTACAGGTTCAGAATGCCAGGCCTTAGAGCAGATTTGTACATCACGATACAATATACAGCAGTACATAAAACACGACAAGATACGTCTCCATTGCTTACAGCTATCTAGAGTTCCAAATAATGTTTCAAATAATCCAAATACAGTACAACCTCTGCAGAGCAACACCCTGCAAATACTGACAGTTGCTAAGAGCTTGTTGCTCTCCAGTATGGTGGCTTATTTATGCCATTCCGTACTTTCACTTTTTTGCCAGAACAAAGCAAAAATGCATAAATAAGCCACTATTCTACAGAGGTTATTGTTTTTAGTAAATATTGGCTTACGGAAAGTAATGTACTGTATACAACATAATAAATTACCACATATTCAACAAACATCAGGCTTCCTGGAAATCTGCCAATCTTGATGAAAATGTCTTAAAATTCAAACTAATATATGGGTGAAAGTTAGAAACTCTGTAAAACCCGAAATCCTCAAAATCCTAAATTTATAACGCAAAACAGAAATTTTTCAAAAAAGCCTTAAGTTCTTTCACCCATGCTCATACATTTTGAATCGAATACAACTTAATGGTTTTTGAATGAATCACTTGCAGCACTATAAACTCGATAACAGAGTGCCCGATATTTTTGTTTTATCATGATCACTTGGTCATTAACTTCCGATATCAAGTCACATGATAACATTTCTTATTTTTGTTATTAATTTTGGAATCTTATCATTATATAATACCTTCTAACACATTCACGAGTTTTAAATGCATGCCTACTGGCCTTACTGCAATTTTCTCTGGGTAGGTCAGTTTGAATGGAAGACAAGCTTTTGAACATTCAGGAAGCCTGCAAGCTATCTTAATTCTGGTTTATAATATAATTATGCTTTATTTTTATTATTAATATAGGCCTATGGAAATGATTTCCTAAGTCATGTATCATACTTCAGGAGTAAAACGGGAACCAAACTTGCATGCTAAACAATAGCTGTAATAAGTAATGGAACCCGGCTTAAATATTTGGAAAGACACATTTGCTTATAAAAATAATGGTAGCTACTTTTTTTATATTTTTTTAAATATTTTTTTATCATTTTTTATATTTTTTTTGGATGAGATGTTAATGCATGAAAATGAGTCAGAAGTTTATAGAAATTTACCAATCAAAACAAATGTATTTTTTTAATGGTCTGCTGGTAGTGATAACTAGAGGTAACATTCTCCTTATAACCCATGTCTCTTTGTTAAATCTAAAAACAATTTTTTACTAGTTCAAGATATTCTGATAATTCATTTCAACATCTCAATTTTTTTGTTACTTTTTTCTTTATTTTTTTATTTCTTTTTTAGTTTAATAACATATTTTAGGGTTTTATACAGGTTGATAAGGCTATATATATATTTACAAAGCACACATACGCACAGATTTAATGTACACATTTATATCACTAGTTTACACAAACTAAACATCTTATTTGCCATCATAATTATTTACACCAGTAAACAGTGGATGTCAAGGCCGCAAGAAATCCGAAGGATCTGGACAGTCAATGTCACAAGAGACCTGAATATCAAGGTCCCCGTGAGAGACCTGAAAGTCAAGGTCACCATCAGAGACCTGAAAGTCAAGGTCACCATCAGAGACCTGAAAGTCAAGGTCACCATCAGAGACCTGAATATCAAGGTCACCATAAGAGACCTGAAAGTCAAGGTCACCATAAGAGACCTGAATATCAAGGTCACCAGGAGATCTGTTATACTACCAGTAAAAGTTGAACAGCAACGCAAGACATGATAAATATTTGTAGAACAAATACATGTGGTTTTCATGATTCAGTTTGTAGTATAAAACTTACAAATTGTTTGCCTCGGGAGAATATCGGATTTTATGGCATAGAACATTCAATATATACAAAAATATATCAACTTTGATTGTACTCATAATTTACATCAAATACTAAGCTGGACTAGTAAGTTACAAATGTAGCATAAAACACAATTTCAATCATCAAATTTGACACCAAACACCTTAAGTAGTAAATAATTTAACCAAACAATATCCCAAGATTTACATGTAGTATATATCTCAATATAAGAACAGTAATATCAAGTTAGGCCAAAAATAAAATATTGTTTCTTTCCCCTTCCTACCTACCCCAGCAGTCCCCTACTCAAAATATTTTTGACCCACTGAAATTCTTTTTTCATTTACAAAAAAGATCTACAAGAGAATGAACATAAAAATATTGATATTTTTAAAAAAAAAACCAAAGCCAAACCCCAATTGGTCAGGGTCGGGAACAAACAGTATTTTATTTTTGGCCTTATCACTTTCACTTAAGTATTGATTACACCGGAATTTGATGTCTTCATGATATGTGAAAAATATTTTAAATCCCAACAAATAAATGCATATTGGAAGCCATGATCTTTACCGGGCAAGTTTGGCAGAGGTTAACAGTATTGATGACATGAACCCGCTTCAAACATACAACTCTATAAATGCAAATAGGCAAAATTACACATTTCATTGAGCAACGATTTGATCAGTTTGTACAAAAATAACATTCTTTACCAAGATTTAGTTAAATAATATTCTACATTTAAATATCAGTAATTTTATCTTCTCTGCATGAACAGAGTTACTTCCCTTGGACCAGCTCTCTTTGGTTGACTTCCTTAATTTCCAGTCATTGAAATAAGAAATTGCAAGTAGGTTTTTGCTCATTTTCTGTCCGGGCGAGTTACTTTTGCAATCGAATAGTTAATTAATGAAGGGTATTCGCCCGAACAGCAGGTAATATTCAAAAGCCAATTTCTTTGACTGACATAGTTTTTTGCAATGTTTTGTAAAGATTCAGTTTGAAACAATCTATAGAAACAGATATGATGCCTACAATAATGTTTTTTTGTCAGTAGTCAACTAAGCTTTTCACCATAATACTGATAACAATATGTCAACTGAAATTATGTTCAAGATCAAGATCTAAAACAACATGATTTATCTTATTTTGTCGAGTGTGTAGCCAGATATTTAAAGATATCTAGATATCAGAGTGTTTGTTTCCCTATCTAGTCTGATCAGGAGTGCAATAACTTGCATGCTTGATAGTTAGTGCTATCCATTAAGCTCCACCCTTTCAGTCACTATGGTACATCTCATGCGCACCCTTTCAGCCACTTATATCTATTAGCTCCTTGACTACACAATTCTAACTCCTGGTAGAAATTTGGTTCAACAAACAATGACAGACTAGCTTGCACTTTATTTCGGAGACAAGAGTCCCTTTCAGTTTCAAATAATGCATTGAATAGAAACTTCAAAGCAGTTGTTCAAGAATTCCAGATTAATCTCTGTTTTCCTCAGCACACTTAAATAAGCACATTCATTCTGTAGTCATTTAACTAATCATCGAACATCTATGTTCAATATCAATTCTACACATTAATAAACAGAGGTTGATCTTTGCTGGCATAGTCGGTTCAATTGATCTATAGTCCTTGCAGGAATATTCAAATTAATCGATCTATAGTCCTTGCCCGAATAGTCGGATCGATCCATTTATGGTTCTTGACGGAATAGTCAGGTCAATTTGTCTGCAGATCTTGCCGGAACAGTCAGGTCAATCCATCTATAGACCTCGCAGGAATAGTCAGGTCAATTTGTCTACAGACCTTGTTGGAACAGTCAGGTCAATCCATCTATAGAACTTGCAGGAATAGTCTTGGTTTTCTGTGGCAAAACTCCGGGTTTTGAGATTTCGAGATCATAACGTGATACTATAACAAATATATCCATCACACAAAAAATAATCATTCAAACCTGTATACAATCCCCCCTCCCTCGTATAAAACAGTCAACGTTGTGGTCGATATACCTCAGCCCTTCTACACTAGGAATCTAATCACAAACACTAGCATCATCATACCACTTGTCTTAATCCTGCCATAAATGCAGCACTCAATCCGCCGGCTATAGGCAGTGTCACAAACCATGCAATAATAATGTTTCTGAATAATTTCCAGTTCACACCCTCCCGCGATCGGAACCATCCGACGAACACAATACTGCCAACTTTGCAATGTGTTGTAGATACGGGTATGCCAATATTTGAAGCCAATAACACAGTTAATGCTGCCCCGATCTCTATGCAGAATCCACTGAAAGAAAACAAACACAAAGCATACAGCCTTTGTTTATATAGTAAAACTTGTTAACAGCGGTTCTACTGAGGCATAATGCCCAATCCTGAAAATATGACGCAAGACTAATTTGAGTGCCATTAGCATACATCCGAACACCACAACTCTGTTTCAAAAATTGTTCTATTGTTAAAATTCAGCACATGAAATTTCAAATGACCATAATTCAGTCATTAATCAGTAGTTTTTCATCAAATAACTTTTATTTTATGCAGAAAAGTTCCTTCTTTCTAATACAGCAAATCCAGAATACTAGGAATCTGTTATATAAACGACACTATGGATATTTAATATTATTAAGTAAATCAGAAATAAGTAACATCATTTGATCGTTAAACTCCCTGCGTGTAATACTGTATAAGAATATGTATGTACCTGGTTACAATGAAAGTCATGTGATAAATAATTGTACTTCATTTCAAACTTACCTTGACGGAGTAATTTTTGTCAGATCTTCTCCTAGTGTTTTCATCACACGTCTCCCCATAATCCATAAACCAAATGAAATGCCAACACCGCCAAGCAACAAGATCCATATAGGAACTGGTGCTTTCTGTGCTGCACTACCCGTAGTTGCTGTAATCCATATCGCTACCAGAGGACCAATAGCATTGCTGAAGGAAAAAAACAATTTTGAGCAAAATTTGGGATTTTGTTTAGATCCTTGTATGAGCCGGGTCCCTTTTTAAGTGGGTGTGTATAAAAAAACATATTTTTACAGTGGCTGTAATCCATATCGATACCAGAGGACCAATAGCATTGTTGAAGGTAAAATTAATTTAACCATAATAGTAACCACATACTGTATGTAAAACAGTAGAACTTTGATGCATCAATAAGTCTAGAAACCCCTTCAGGTTCTTCAGACCTTGCCAAAATGATGATGTAATATTTGGCAGTAGAAGCTTCCAACAGGTAAGATGGCTCAAACTTTTTTTTTATTTGAAGTCAGTGTCGGGCATAGAAGTTCTATTTTATAGATATAAATTACCATGAACCTTATGCTTTCTATCAGTATAACTAAGCAGCCGATTTCTTGTTTATACTGAACCGAATTATTCCAGAATTGTAGGACTCCAGCTGATGTCAGATCAAACTTATACATACCTCACATCATTGCCACCATGAGCGAATGATCCAAATATAGCTGTAAGTACTTGTAGGAATGAGAATAGACTTTGTGTTTCAGGTGTATCCTTGATTCTATTACGTGCAAGCTCCCGTCTTTCCTGTATAACAAACAGAAAACATGCAGTGCCTACCAAAATCAGGTATACAGTTGCAAAATTTTATACTTTATTAAATTATTAAATATCTTTTTATCAGATAGTCACAATTATACCAGTTTCTGAAAATAACAATATCAAAGTGTGTTAAAATAAGACAGAAGTACCCTGTAAAGATGAAGATTTTTGAATTAAAATAATTATATGATTCGAAGTGATGAATCTTCCATCTTTTCATGACAAAGTTTCCTTTCACTCTGGGTGATGAAACTTTATTTTGCATTTAGGGTACCAATCAATGCATGGTCTAACATTAAATAAACTACAAATATTACTTATCTTCTACTGTATTGTTCTGTTGTTAAAATTCAGCTTATGAAACTTCAAATGACCATAACTTTGTCAATTCTTTGAATTTTTTTATCAAATAAATCATTCTTTCTCATGCAGCAAACCCGTATTACCGGATTATTCCGGAACTGTAGGACCCCTGCATGCACCCCCAAACTTCGTTTTGTGGGTGTAAAACAACTATTTTAAAACATGTGAGCCACGTACCTCCTCTGTAAGACTAGATGAGCTATCTAGACTGTCCGTGCTAGCTGTCGTATTTCCGCTGTTACCGCTACAGTTACTCTCCCCCTCGGGCTTAGCCTCGTCAATAATAAACTTCTCCTTTTCTATCTTCGGTATAAGGAGAGTACTACTTTTTGCACTGATATTGCTACGGCTTGCGGCCGCGATTAATGCATCATCATCAATATTTGTATCGTGATGACCATTTTTCATGTGTTTCTTTGGTGTACTTGTAGACTTTGGTTTTGCTTTAACTTCTAAAGTTTGGGTACCTGGTGGAAAAAACAATCTGCATGTCATCTTGTAACGTGTAATACTTCAGCTAATCATATAAATTATTTATCAACTATAAGGGTTTTTTACTTTTTGACACAAGAGTGTAGATGTCTCCCACAAAGGGTCATAACTCTGGCAATTATCATCTGATAAAACGTTCCAGAAAATATGCACAAGGCTTGTGTCTAGTATTCATACGAAGTTTCATTAAAACTGACCAATGGTTAGGGAGAACAAGCTTGTACAAGATTTGCATCATCCATCCAGTTGTCCGGCACAAAACCAAGTAATTTTTAAATTTATTTTAGATCAATTAATGAAACCTTGTACCAGAAAAGAAATTTAACTTGAAAACCGACAGAGTCAGGGTGTGGTGTTCACATCTTGTATATTAAACTAATTGTGTAGTATGGAGAATTTGACCGGATTCTTGACCTTCTATTAATTAGTATAATTCAACAGCTGATATCTTGTCTATATTTATAACCCTGGTTGTATGTTTTTAGAAGCATGGAGTATCACGAAGACGCTCGAGGTGTCATACAAAAACACATATCTTAAGGATCGATATTGCTTGGGTTGCTCGCTGAAATTGATATATTCAACACAAGGACCTGGTACTATGTTCATCACAATCATGCTTAAAAGGTTAGGATCTTGCCACATGTTTTATTATTCACGCTAAACTCAATTTTTTGCTCGAGCTTCTAATGTTTCAAACAGTAAACTGTCTCATACTATACCGAAAATTTATATTACATGTATGTATAGACTTAAACTAAGCGGAGTAACATTTTCTGGTTTTATAGTTAAAACTTATTTTTAAATTGATCAAAGTTCTACAAGCTAATCATTGAGTTGAGCATGAAACAAGCTTAATAAGTCATTAAGAATTGCAAGCAATACTAAAGTCCACTACCAGTTTTAAACCAATTTCAATGTTTCTGTTACCATAGCAACCACAATTTTTGTCGGAACCAAAATAGGTTTAGACGTGCATTATCCCCTTATTGTCCCCTATCCACATACCAAGTTTCATTAACCTAGCTTGGAAACTTTTTGAGTTATGTCAGGATCCAGATTTTTTGACAGACGGACGGACTGACAGAGGGGACTAATAATCATGGGGTTAAGTCATTATCTGAGTACTATATTTACCTATTATATCACCCATAGCACCTTTTCCCTCAACTATCTTGGCACGGAGCTCTGCAGTCTCTTTGGAATGTTTGGTCAATGTATCTTGATCTGAAAGATTGGAATAAAATACGATCAATTATATTCCACGTTAAAACATGTTGATGTTAATATAGTACATGGGTGAAAGTTTGAAATTCTGAAAAACCTGAAATCCTCAAAAATCAACAATTTATATTATATATAAGAAAAATTAAAGAAAAACTTTTGGTACTCTCTCAAACTTGAAGTTCAGACATGTGCCTGAAATCTTTTACAAATGTAAGTAGTTTTTTAAATCATTTTTCATAATTTGAAGAAGGCTAGTATGCTGAACTGTCATAAAGTGGGTGCACTTATTTACTGCGTTTATATCATATATATCCCTAATGGATCTATATTGATCTCAGTCAGCAAATTAATCATGAAGACTATCAAAATTACCATCAATAGCACCAACTTGGAATTAATTTGAACTTAATTATATAGGTATTATAGTAATTTTTTAAGGTAAAACCATGTATCAGGGGATCCATTTGACTGCGGAGTAGGGTTTGTGACCCTTGAAATTTCCCAAAAGCTTTATTTTGATACTCAATATTTTGGTTTAATTTTCTCTTAAAATCATGGGTATTTTGTCTATAATATGGTAAAGTTTAGTCAAAAGTATCAAAATGACCCTTCAGCTTCAAAAGCAAGTGAAACCCCTAGAACTAGATACCTACAATTTTTATCACTTTCCAGTAAGCCTTGCTCCTCTTTTTCTTGTGCGATAACTCGGGCACGCTCTAAAAATAGAACAATGTTAAGCAGTGAATTAATGATCATAGTAGGAAGGTCACCCGGGTGTCAAAGAAACATTTGATAGAGGAAATTTGTTGATTTTTGGTGTAAGATCGATTTTTTATTTCACTGAGTGACCACAGAATTTTTTTAATTTTCTGTGATCACGAGTGAAATAAATTTGATCTTACACCAACATCAACAAATTTTTTGTTTATTATTAGCCTCAATTCCTCTTAAATATGTGCCGTAATAGGCTTAATTGGAAAAATCACTAGAACGTCACAACGTGAGAATTACGATGTCATGATGACGTAACGCATATTTTAAAGCCCGGCGCCGTTGACGTTACGTTTCTTTTTCAGCATGATACTGGAACCAGCTTCTAAATCAGTGAAAATAACTAAGTGGTAATTTCATTTTCACTGTTATTTTCACTGAAAAATCTCCATAATCCATTGAAAGCAAATAAAAATTAAGGATAATTTTGGCAAGTGGTGAGTAATAGGAACTGAAACCTAGTGACAGACTGGGACAGACTGACAGTCTTTAATTATCAATTAAATGTGCACATGTATGTATGTGCAAGAATACAAGTTTTTATTTTAAAAAGTTTATGACACCTTACTCTGATTCAAAGTTTAAATTTTGAAATAATTGGAACCTTTAAATAAACATAGATATGCAATATGACAAAACATTTCCTAATTAAAACAGGTATGACAAAAAATTGCTTGATTAAACCAAGGTGAGTCAACATTTAATTAAATACAGACGGTAACAACCAAGGTATTCCAAACAAATGAAACAGCGAGAACACGTGCTTCCAGTCTATAGCTTCACTCATGACAAATAAAAAATCAAGCCATTAAGTATGAAGTTCAAATGTTCAAGGTCAAATTCTTTAAATGCGTATAATATCTCCACTGATGTAACCAAACTAGGAGATACATAAGAGAGATGACAGATTGCCAGATGTAGGAGGGAGTATATGCCTACTTTATACATCATCAAACTTGACATTATAAACAACCATGAAGTTTAAACAGTGTAGAAAGGTTTTACGGAAATGTTTTACAATTTGGTTCAGGCTGATGTTTATAAAATATCTATTACAACTTCAGACGTCACCCTGGCTACCTGGCATATTGCTGAGCAGACTCGAAACATTTTGACCCTCTTTCCGGAACCATTCACTTGATATTAGTATTTTTATAAACCTACCAATTTTATTCTTGAAGGGTCAGGCCAAATACATGATACCTTAGCCTTTGACATACAAATCAACAAGAGACGTTTGTAAAACGCTTATGCCCCAATGAAAGCCCAATAGTCAAGGCACCCTGGACCTAATGACCTCATTGATGACCAACGTCCATGTAATGTGTGAAGATCCTAGGCCAAACTGTTCATGAATTACTGATCAGAAACCATTTGGTCCATTTATATATGTTGAAGGTCACAATGACTTTGAGCTAATTGACCTCAAAATCAATGGAGGTAATCTACTGTTGATGACAAACATCCATGTGAAGTTTAAAAATTCTGAGCAAACAGTTCTAGAGTTATCGATCGGAAACATTTGGTCTACGGACGGACATTAGCAAAACATATACCCCCTCTTCTTTGAAGAGAGTACTAATAGGGGTACTCAACACCAAGTTTACAGATCCAGACATGAGCCAAGCATATATACTGCAACTTTTTCTAGGGGGGGAGAGCATGACTAGTCCAATTGGCTTGCCTCGTTAAAACATATTTTTTAAGAGCTGTATGCAATTAGGACACAAAAATGTTGTTAACATTCGGTGAAAGTAGAACAGTTACAAGGTCGATCATTCATCATATGAAAGTTAAGCACTTATTGTTACAGTAACTTTGGTAAACTGCCCCAGTAAAAATACTCCATCATGTACTAATGTAGAACAATGAACTGTATGAGGCCAGAAGTAATCATTCTATTGTTTTATTTCTTTCAAATACTATTGTTTTATTTCTTTAAAACGGTCCACATACTTGACTATTTAAATGTTTTAAATATCACCAAAAGAAAGAAAACACGACAGTCCAAATAAAAAAATTTTTTCGCTTTTTTTTTAAAAAAATGATAATCCACAAATTATTTTTAGTGGTCTAATGTTTTTGAAATAAGTAATTAGTCATCTCAAATACTTTTTTGTGCAAATATGGGACATACAACAACACACTATTTTATAGACATTTAACATTTCACCTTACCTGTAGGCTATATACATTTATCTTTTTTGTTTTTTATACATATATCTTTTTTGTTTTTATCATTTTTAGCGCAGTTTTTCAACTATTAATCAGTCAGAAAAGGCGGTCAGTGGACCTCATCAATTTGTAATAACCTGGGCCAAAAATAAAATATTTTTGTTTTACCTTCCTGACCTTGGCCAATTACATCAGGGGTGTAAAAATGAACAAGAAGGCGGCAAAATTCAATGGCTATTTGAACATGCTTGCCAGCTACTTTTTGTCATTTTCATCTTGGTTACTTTAGTAAGACTGCAAACCAACCACCTACTTTTGAAGATTAACAGGCTACATGAATACATTTCTACACATCTGTTACAGAGGATTTAGACATTCACCATGCTGCACTTTTCTTAGTGTTTTTAAACAAAATTTTTTTGGAAGGGTGAATTTTTTTTGGAAGGGGGATTTTGTTAGTGGGAGAATTCCAGGTGGGATCCTTCCTTCGAAATTCAGTAAGTGATTTGATAGATTGTTGGCCCTATAATTCAATTACATTCTCACACCAAGGCCTTTTTTCCCTGGTCATTGTTCATACAAAATTTTCACAACCAAGCTCAAGGACTATGCAAGGACTTTTCAAGGTACAATAGGTACATTCAAGGCATTTCCCCATACATTTTACTGAGGTTAACTTGAACGAAAATGCCATCATTCGCAGCCATTTTATACAATATTTCTACCGACATCATAGTATTATACAAGAATATCCCATTGCACTCAATACATTACAAACCATTAACATTCACACCTATACATTTATGTACTGTTTGAGAACAAGACTGCGTTCAATAAACGCTTATGCCCCCTGTGGAAGCCTTGTCTATAAATAAGTCCAAAATTAGGTCAAGGTGAAGGTCAAAATGGGGTTAGGTGATACAGGTGTGTGGAGAGTGTTCATATACAACATCCATGCAAGTATAAAAGCTTTGTAGCAAGCCATATTAATGCTAGAAGAAACGGTCAATTTGGGTAAACCAGGACGGACGAACGGACGAACGAACGAATGAATGGACGGACAGGTGCATCACTATATGCCTCCCGATCTATCGATACGGGGGCATAAAAATAGTGTTTCTGTTTTATCTTTTACGCAGATATTAAATGTGCCATTTTGACAACATCAAGACACTTCAATCAATCTATATTCAAGGCTGTTTGCCTGAATTCAAGGATTGTCAGTTAAATTCAAAGACTTTTCAAGGTTGAACCCAATTTAAGGACTTCTCAAGGTTGAACCCCAAATTTAAGGACTTTTTAAGGTTGAACCCAAATTTAAGGACTTTTAAAGAAAGGTTGAACCCAAATTTAGTCTTTTCAAGATTGAACCCAAGTTTAAGTACTTATCGCGGTTTAACATAAATTCATAGACTTTTCAAGGTTGAACCATATTCAAGAACTTTTCAAGTCCTGTGCGAACCTTGCTGATACAACCTTTAGTGTTTAAAACAGAATTTACTAAAATAACTAATATTTACCTGTAATCTTCCCACGTTGCCATGGTACCACAACAAACCGTACAATCAGAGCCGCTATTATTGCACTACCAAATGTCAGTATAAACGTTCCATAGAGAGGGATCTTGTCAAAGTGTAATACTAGAAACATAACAAGGACATGTATCAATGTCAGGTCTTACAGAGAAAGAATGGTTGTAAAATAGGAGATGAACAGCCAATGAAAACAAGCTTTACAATATGTCAGCCAATGGAAATATGTTTTACAAAATGTTAGCCAACGAAAACATGTTTTACAAAATGTTAGCCAATGAAAACATGTTTTACAAAATGTTAGCCAATGAAAACATGTTTACAAATGTCAATAGAGGAAGCAGAAATTCAGACCTAAAGATTCACTTTGAACTTACATTGAGATCCTTTGTAGAAAATAGAGAACAAATTAATCGCTAGGGTGAAGCCATAAAATGCAGGTAACAACCTCAAGCCGGGCTCCAGAGGCTTATCCTGAAATATAAAGTAATCATTAATTCAAATGTTGCCTGGATTTTTAAATAACAGATCTGGGTCCAACTGAGGCATAATTCCAAATCATGGAAATAATACCCAAGTCTGTTTTAGATGTCATTAGCACACAAAAACTATGTTTCAAACTTTGTTCAGCATATGAAATTTGGATTTCAAAATTATTCTGGAACTGCAGGACCCCTTTAACTAGGAACATACATAATCATATGAAAATTGCAGGCCAATGACTGTGCAGAAGCTGTGTTTCAGTATTTATGCTTGTTACGCCACTTTACTTTTGTGTGCCTCCGTAGCTAAATGGTAAGCACCCTTGCCGTCTAATCTTCAAGTGCGGGTAGAGGCACTCATATGCCTGCCATATTTCAGCAGAAAGCTGACTGGCCAAAAAAGACTATGCTCGGCATTGTAATATTTTTACAACAATTTCAACAGTTTTCCACGACAAAACAAAACCCATTTGATAACTCCTCAGCCCCTGCCCCTAATATAACCCCTTATTCAGACCCCCTAATGAAGTAGAAAGTACTTACCTTATCTAAGACTAGTTTAACAATGAGGAAGAACAGGCCAGTAGATATGGCACCAGAGAGCATCGGGGAGGCGAACCAAGAACCAACTGTAAATATATATACACATATCAATTTATTAATGTCATGAATGAATCTACCGGTAGATAAATATTATATGTGTCTATACTAAAAGAGTTTTTCACACGAAAACAAATGTCCCACAAAGGGCAGTAACTCCTTGAAAATTCATCCGACCTAAAATTCCTGACAATGTACACAACTAGGCTTGGTGCCAATTATTTATGTTAAGATTCATAGAAATCGGACAAATGGTGCAGGAAAAGAAGCATTGGCAAGCCGTCTTCTTCCACATGTGGACAATCCCTGGCAATGGCTATAGTCATGTCTTCCACATGTTGAGCAGTTGTTAGCTGCTTGTGTAGATTCTTTGTAATGCAGACAACAGTTTCTCTGATTTTTCGCAACAAACAAACAAGCTTACTGATGAATCCTAATTGTTTCCAGTTGACTCCACTGACCCCATGGGCCACCAAAGAGAAGCCCAGAGTGGCCCCTACAATACTGTGAGTGGCTGATACTGGTAACTTCAGGAACGAAGCAACCAACATCCATATACATGAACCTGAAATCAGAAAAATAAATGCATGGGTAAAAGTTGGAAATTCTGAAACACATGAAATCCTCAAAAAGTTACCATGTTTTTTTGTTTATAGGGAAAATAAAGAACAAACAGCCTTTTTGGAACACTCAAAATAGACACATGCCTGAAACTTTTGGCCCATGTAACTGTGACATGATTTCTTATTCCCTCATCGGAGGTCCCTGGCCAATAAGGCAGGGATAAAATTAAAACGGCTATACACTACGACTGTCTCAGTCAAGCGCAAAAAAAAGTTTCTTTATATTTAGTGTTGTTTTATGGCGCAATGGGTATTGATGTGAATGCTGTATCATAGTTTATTGAGTTTATTAAAAGAAGTTATGGGTCAAGAACATCTAACCCCCTGGTTGTGACTGGAACAAGGAATGTGCATGTATGCAAAAATGTACTAAAACTAGGAAATACACTTTATTAAAAACTTTTAAACTATTGATATTGAGACTATGAATTGTATTTGACGCTTTTTTCCACTACACACCCCTATCATTGTATGAAATTAATGGGAACATATTATTATCAGAAGATCAGAGAAGTGATAAATGAGCCCCCCACCCCCTCTGCTACATTCACCAAGGATACCAAAAGCCGTTATTGTGAGAGTCACATGACCTTGATTTAAGGTTATTATCTACCAACATGTGCTAAACAATTTTAAAGAAGGGGACATAAAAGTAGGGGACATAAAAGAAAGGGGCATAAATGAAGGGGGCATGAAAATAAGGGGCATAAATGAAAGGGGCATATAAATAGGGGGCATAAATGAAGGGGGCATAAAAGTAGGGGACATAAATGAAGGGGGCATAAAAATAGGGGGCATAAATGAAGAGGGCATAAAAATAGGGGGCATAAATGAAGGGGGCATAAAAGTAGGGCGCATAAACGAAGGGCGCATACAAGAAGTCATGCGGACGTCATTTCTCTCTAACTTAAATGATCCTTAAATTTTTTAAGTGTTTTTTTTTCACCCTGGTTCATCTTACAACAACATTGTCACAGAATCTTACCTGATAAAGCGGCCATGTTCCCAACCATGAATTCAGCCTCAGTTCCATTAGGAAATAAATCTACAGATATAATTCCTTTTCGTATAGTGTCCGATACTTTGGCACCTGTGAACAGGAAACAAAATATATTATAAGAATTTACAGTGGTTTAACTAGCTTCTAAATCTGAAGGGTCATTATGATACTTTTGACTCAATGTTACCAATTTATACAGGCAAAATATCCATGATTTTAAGAGAAAATGACCCTTCAAACCAAAATCTTGAGGGTCAAATAACTTTTATTTTGGTCACATGGAACAATTTTGGAATTCTACTGGACCAGATAAATCTGGATTATTTACACCCCTGTATGATATCAGACACACACTTACAGGGCTCGACACTAACACTGGTCCGCTGGTCCAAGACCAGTGAAAATCCAGAAAGACCAGTGACCAGTGAGGACCAGTAACTGTCCTATTTACAAATTTGACGCTTTTGTCCTGTCGGACTAGTGGCCAAAATAGTTAGTGTCTAGGCCTGCACTAATTAGGTCCAAGTTATTGTGATCTTATATCAGGAAATATGGTGATGCCATGTTACAATAATGTACAAAGAATGCAATTAAAACAATATGTATTTTGTTCAGCTATTTCTGATTGAAATTCCATTGTCGACAAACAGGTAGCATCTGGAATTCACCAGCAACAAATCATTCTATCAATATTATTGATAACCAGTAACACACACACGCAATATTATAATATACTGTTACTAGGAGTGCAACAATATGCTCACCTTGCGATATGATATGTATATACTGTTACTAGGAGGGCAACAATATGCTCACCTTGCAATATGATATGTATATACTGTTACTAGGAGTGCAACAATATGCTAACCTTGCAATATGATATGTATATACTGTTACTAGGAGTGCAACAATATGCTAACCTTGCAATATGATATGTATATACTGTTACTAGGAGTGCAACAATATGCTCACCTTGCAATATGATATGTATATACTGTTACTAGGAGTGCAACAATATGCTAACCTTGCAATATGATATGTATATACTGTTACTAGGAGTGCAACAATATGCTCACCTTGCAATATGATATGTATATACTGTTACTAGGAGGGCAACAATACGCTAACCTTGCAATATGATATGTATATACTGTTACTAGGAGTGCAACGATACGCTAACCTTGCAATATGATATGTATATACTGTTACTAGGAGTGCAACGATACGCTAACCTTGCAATATGATATGTATATACTGTTACTAGGAGTGCAACAATACGCTAACCTTGCAATATGATATGTATATACTGTTACTAGGGATGCAACGATACGCTAACCTTGCAATATGATATGTATATACTGTTACTAGTGGTGCAACGATACGCTAACCTTGCAATATGATATGTATATACTGTTACTAGAGATGCAACGATACGCTAACCTTGCAATATGATATGTATATACTGTTACTAGGAGTGCAACAATATGCTCACCTTGCGATATATGTACAGTTAATTTTTCTTACGGTTTAATATATTTCGGTGTAATATGATATTCTCTAACAACAGCTAAATAGTAAATACTTCAATTTTTAAGTGAGAATTGGCAGAAATTCTAGACAATGACTTAACTGCTATTATTACAGCATATTATAATTTGTCTATTATAGTCAAGAGAATTTAACACGACTCTCGACCTTCTATTAGCATAATTTAACAGCTGATATATTGTTTAAATTTATAATCCCGGTTGTATGCTTTCATGAGAGGAAAGTATTACGAAGACGATCCAGGTGTAATACTATCACAAATCTAAAGGACCAATATTGCACGATTTGCTAGCGGAAATTTATTAATTCAACGCAAGAACCTTGTTATATAATATAGGTCAGGATCAGGTCAATTTCTCTGAGCTATAACTATTTTAAATGAAATCAGACAATATGAAGTATTCTTTATTAGCCGATCAAATCAACTGATGCATGATAATAACACTGTCAGTAGCCTGAAGCATGTTTTGGAAGTCAGAATATTTCATTTGATACGAGTTTATGGTCCTTCTTTCCTACCCCTACCTTTTGTTCGGTACTTTGAGTTAAATGGAAAGACCTTAAGTCAGAATATTAGTCAGAACGGTATCAAAAATTTAGTACTGTTGCACCGTGAATCATGTGTGGCTAAATTTTGCGCTTCATGTACCGCGGTATACTGTTACCAGGGGTTCCACGAGTTTCTGAAACTGAAGGGTCATTTTGATACTTTTGACTATATTTTACCATTACTTTGGCAAAATACCCATGATTTTAAGAGAAAATTACCCTTCTAACCAAAATTTTGTCAGTCAAATTGAGGATTTTTCAAGGGTCAAAAGCGGTACTCTCGAGTCACATGGAACCCCTGCGTTACACCATTAACTGTTACATACACTCACCTATTAAAATTGCTCCAAGTATCTCAAAAATCGACCCAAGAATGCATGCTTGTTTCAATGTGAGTACTTTCGCCCCTACGGACGAACCAAATGAGTTTGCTACATCGTTTGCCCCGATACCGAAGGCGAGAGCAAAGGCAATGATAAATGACACAACCACGATCCAAATCCATGCTTCATCGTAAATCTGCCAATCAGCCGCAGAAAACATACTGAAAATACAGTAAAAATAGGTTTACAAAATAAAACAACTTCAAGTCACTAAGAATTGCAAGCAATACAGAAATCTTGAAGTTACGCTCAAATTTAAATACTTTATAATTCTTTAACAACAACAAATAGATAGCAGATATGGTTTGTAGGGGTTCAGTGACTGAAACATTATTAGTATTGCAGCTCTAAAAACCAAACTTTATAATTATAAACAAATTATGAAGAATTCAAATTTGATCGTAAATTTACGATTTCCGTAAGTGCTTTGATAAAACAGAACCCAGAACCATAACATTAATCAGTTTTTGCCTTAAACAGTCACCTCCAAAGATGATGTTGACAGCCTGGTTAAAATACTACCTTGTTTCATTGTATAGCACAGAGTTTGACCTGATCCTCACTGACCTTTACGCATGAAGATATTACAAGGTTCTTGTGTTTAATATACAAATTCCACGAGCAAATCATGTTATAGTGGTTCTTTAGATTTGTGTTGGTATTACACCTTGAGTGTCTTCGTTAATGAAAACATACAGCCTAGATTATAAATATAGACAATATATTGGCTGTTAAATTATGCTTATAGAAGGTCAAGGGTCGTGTCAAATTCTCTGTACTGTAAACACATAGCACTAAACCTTTAATTTAAATAAACAATTATAATAAAGAGTATCATAAATATTATACAATCATAAATTCATAAGTTATATATTAATAATGTATATATATTTAAATCCTAATTTTAAATTACTTAAATCATACCAACCATTTAATAAATAAATAATTAATTATGGGCATAACAAATTCAAATGTTAATAACAATATAACAAAATTTAACAAAGGCAACATTCGTAGTAATATTTTATTTTCTACTAAAAACTAACCCAAAGTATGATTTAATTTTTAACTTACCCAAAGTATGATTTAATTTTTTAACAAACCCAAAGTACCGGTATGATTTAATTTTTTAACTTACTCGAAGTATGATTTTTTTGTTAACTAACCCAAAGTATGATTTAATTTGTTTAACTAACCAAAAGTATGATTTAATTTTCTAATTAACCCAAAGTATGATTTAATTTTCTAATTAACCCAAAGTATGATTTAATTTTTTAACAATCCCAAAGTATGATTTAATTTGTTTAACTAACCAAAAGTATGATTTAATTTTCTAATTAACCCAAAGTATGATTTAATTTTCTAATTAACCCAAAGTATGATTTAATTTTTTAACAATCCCAAAGTATGATTTAATTTGTTTAACTAACCAAAAGTATGATTTAATTTTCTAATTAACCCAAAGTATGATTTAACTTTTTAACTAACCCAAAGTATGATTTAATTTGTTTAACTAACCAAAAGTATGATTTAATTTTCTAATTAACCCAAAGTATGATTTAATTTTCTAATTAACCCAAAGTATGATTTAGTTTTTTAACAATCCCAAAGTATGATTTAATTTGTTTAACTAACCAAAAGTATGATTTAATTTTCTAATTAACCCAAAGTATGATTTAATTTTCTAATTAACCCAAAGTATGATTTAACTTTTTAACTAACCCAAAGTATGATTAAATTGTTTCCAAACTTATTTATGAGAATCACATTAATCACAGATAAGCCAGTCCAATATTCAATATGATCTATATAACAACTTTCAACAAGCAAAAACATCACAGCAGCATCACACCAGAATTACTCTCACTTTCGAAATAACTCGGGTACTCGGGTACTCAGCACATCACGTTTAATAACAATGTTTATCACCCATGTCAGAATGCACGGACATACGCACCTGTTACAACATTAACACATATAACACCAGGTAGAGAGAAAGAGATTAACACATTAACACGTTCTATCCACATTCACACACAGACACAGTCTTCACTATCTTCTCTCATGTAATTCACACTGTCAAGACTATAAGCCTAACATACATGCCGCCACCAATAAAGTAGAGACAACAACAACAGTAACAGCACATAAACCTCACTGTGAAAACCTCACTGTGATCATAAGTGAAAATCATGATGCTACAGTAGTATGCTACAGTATATATCTATAGTACATAATAAACTACACTGTACAAGTCGGTAACCAAATGGAACCAAGCACCAATTCACAGACAGTATTAAGAAATACGCTGAGAGGGCGACAATGGTAATCTCAGAATTATTGTCATCTAGTCTTGCAGTGATTTTTTAGGGGGCCATTTTCAGGGCCTTTTTCAGGGCTATTTTCAGGATGAGTCAGTTACAAATAGAATCAAGCACCAGTTCATGGACATTATTGTGAAATATCTAAGGTGAGAACAAGGATGACAATCTCAGCATTGATTTTATTTAGTTTCCAGTGATTTTTTTTTGGGGGGGGGGGCATTTTCAGGGCCCGTTTGGTCATTTTCAGGATTGAAGTAAATTGCAAAATTGAATGGAAACACACACCAGTTCAGACATGATTATAATATACAGAGAGGGGACTTTGATAATTTCAGAATTATTGTCATGTGGCTTAGCAGTGATTTTCGGGAGCAATTTTCATTGTTCAGGGTAAAATACAGAACTTTTTTCAAGCAAAATAATATCTCCATTCCCCCCCCCAAGCAATTGAATGTATATATATTTATTACCGCAAGTAAGCCTTACCAACGCCTTGGAACACTAGGTATTCAACTGATTAAAGTTGTTAATAATTAATAGACAATAGACCTAAGATTCTTTTTATTATTTTCTAGACATTTTTGGATTTATTGCCCTAAATTTTATTCTCAATGTTTAGGCATTGCCAATTTACACATTCACTATGGTAATGAATTGAAACAGTCAGTATCCAGTGAAATCCATCAAATTAGGAGACATCTGGACAAACTTGTTTTAATAAATACAGTGCTATACAGCCTAGGTAATTACTTTTATTTGCACAGTCGAATAGAACTCAATGGATCTTTTGTGCTATTAATATACAGAGAGAGATGTTTGCCAGATATTCTGAAGCAGAATATGTGTAGATCTCCAATATATATCCATTATCGTTTTTTCCACATAGGTATAATTGAATATATATCTTGAAAATCACATAATTTCACAAAATTCACCTAGAGGGGGTAAAAATTGATTCTCCGTTATTTCAAGCATCAATACCATATCGAAACAAACTGCCCCCAAATAAATCTCTCAGATCGGACAACAATTTATTTTTTCTAACAATTTTTTCCCCGGAAAATTGCATGTATAAACCAAACACCCCTCACTTTACGACACCCTTCCCCAATTTATCGACCCCAACCTTACTATTATTGACAGTAACATTATACAAAGAGTTTTCCTGATTCTATTTTTTTGTAATCCACAAATTTACAGGCTCCATGAACTATTAATGCCAGGCAACAAAATTTAATGATTTGACATTGATTAGAATGAATTGAATTTCACTAAAATTACCAACAACAAGTAAACACACCCGAGGTCATACCCCCTGTATAATAATTGTCAGCATTCATTAACTATGATATAATACTGAATACATCAAAGTCTATTTATAGAAGATAGACACTTCTGTGTATAAGACAATATACTGTAAACCTAAAAAATTCTGTGAGCCTTTATATTTCATAACGCTGTTTCTAAACAAATATTTATTTATATACGACAGCTAATTCCCTTGACCAGTTTTCCTGGATTTTATTCTAACCAGTACTAACTTACCTTTCCGCAAGGAACTGGCAACTATTCCACATGAAAAGGAAAATCATCATTGTTGTCGAATTTTCATGGAAAGGGATACCCTTTAGCAACTGCGAATCAAACCAGGGTTGTTGGGTTACAAATCCAGAGAGCAAATCACTTCAACATGGCCACATCTCTGGTCACACAGACCACCAAGAAAAAATCTCAGATCAGGACCCTCACTACATTTATGGGGACTGGGGCCAGGGGCCCTCAGGTAGGGGATTTTCATATATATTGTGTATATTCATTAAGAAGGGGAATGGGGCCTAATTTTGTCCCCAAAAATAGTGAAATAAGGGCCCTGCCGATGTAAGGTTTAAACCCTTAATGCTCCTTTTGTCTGTCTTCAGAGTTCCTCTAGCAGGCTAGTAAAAATATCAAACTATGAAATAAATACATAGATATCTGTTTTTTGCGTGAATAGTGTATTATAATATATAGTTTCCAGGGAAACCAATTATATTATTAATTTCATGAAGTATTACGTCATATTCTACCCTATACCGCTCATATCAGAGGTACTACGTCATGGCTGTCTATAATCTAGTATATGCCATGGCTGTCTAGTATCTATCTTTAAACGTTCAAGGTGGAGGTACGTCATATCTATCTTAGACAAGCAATCCCTGGTTTACAGTAAATTTGCCAAGTCGCTGTCCGATAAGTATAGAGAATTACAGAGGCATTGACTTTAGTCTGCGAAATTTAGAAATCCAAACAATTGGATACATCTGTACCTATGTAGCCTGACTCTGGCTTTTATGTTTGCATCCAATGTTTTATGCATTGTTTCTTGACCAATGATGGCACTTTCTATAACTTTGGCTATTTCTAAATGTATACTAAAATTAACAAAATTACTGTTTTAAGACTTTTTGGCCAATTGATGAACTTTCTATTTGATTCCCAATTCTATATAAAACTGTCTGGAATGAAATCAAAAGGATGCAATATCCCCCCCCCCAAACATTAAACAGACATAATTGATACAACCTGCAAGTAATTTTTATAGCACAATGCACTAGAATATATAGGTGAATTTTATACAGTATAAAGCAGTGGTATATAGCGGCTTCACTGTATCAGTACCCCAGTCAGTATTGTATTATGGTATTGTATGTCAGCATCATACTAAAGGGGAGATTAAACAGAAGATAAGAAATTCAGTGTTTTTCAGGTTTGTTTGTAGGGTTCTAATACCAGGGGTGGTATTCAATACTGATCTTATTTAAGAATTAGGAAAGCCAATTACACTGCCTTTTACTGACCAAGAGTTTAATATAGTGTAATCTGATTGGTTGTCCTTATGCTTAAGTCAATTAAGATCAATATTTATTACCACCCCAGGCCTTTCCCCAGGGGCAAAAGGTACAGAGGTACCACAGGTAAAATCGCTTTTTTGGGTACTACACGTACATGGTTCATACGCAAATCACTCACTTTTCAAGGTTTTTTTAAGGTAGAATTTTCAAGGCATTTTTCCGAACATTTACCTACCTATTATGCAATTTTGACTCTTTGTGTTGAATAAACATGAAAATTATTGTCATCATGACTACTGCTTACCACCAATACATTCACATAAGTTTATTTGCAAGAAAAAGAGTGATTCTGTTTCATTTTTACGCAGATATTTTGTAATTTCTACAACATCCGTACACTTCAATGTAAATTCAAGGCTGTTTGCCATAATTCCAAGGATTTTAAATTAAATTCAAGAACCATTTTGGTATTTTTTCAAGGCAGCACTTAATTTAAGAACTTTTCAAAGTTGAAACCAAATTCAAAGACTTTTCAATGCCTGTGCGAACCTGGAGGTTACCCCATCCTTGTTAACTTAAACTAAGTATCAAAATCACCTAGCTTACTGTACAAGTTTTGAAATTCACCATGTATAACATCAGAACACTTAGTATTAAACAATGGCAGAAGTACAAGGCAAATTTCTGGCGCCATTTCCGAATCTGATAATAGTTTCATCACCCCATCCAATTTATAAGAAAACAATTCCATCAATTCATCGGGGCATCAAGTCAAATGGAAGTGTAAACTAATAGCATCAAAATAAAACATTCATAGATCAATGCGTATATCTAGTTTATCTACTGTTATTACATGCAATTGATGTTCAAATAAGAAAATAATCGTTGGTAGAAACATTAACCCAGTACAGAAACTTAAATAATTAATTGTTACATCAAGTATTACTACAGTAATTATGTGTCTGTTGGCAGGCATTAATTCTCCTGGTGCCAACCATTTTGACACACATTTACGCTTTGATGTCATGTGTAATCAATATGAGGCCAAAAACAAAATATGGTTTGCTCCATTTCCTGACCTAAGCCAATTAGGGTCAAGTAGGTAAAAAAATGTTTCCAAAAACATTTTTTTAAAAAGATATTTTCTTTTCAATATTGTTTTGCCTATGCACTTTTAATAACTACATCTACTGTTTTAATTGATATAAATACATTGTTACTTTGTGTACTTTCATACCAAACTTTTTTAAATAATTTTTTTTTTCAGAGGGTCTAAAAATATTTTGAGTAGGGGACTTTTAGCTCAGGAAGGAAGGGAAGGGGAAACAAACAATATTTAATTTTTGGCCTTATATGAACACCTTCGATGTTCACAGTGTATAAACAAGTCAACTTCTAGTTAATATCACAAAAAGTCGTACACACTAAATTGCATAGTATCCCAATAAGTCATACAGTGATCTAAAGTGCTTTTACTCACAACAAGTCATAGAAGTTCATTTATATAGCCTCGCAAGAAATGATGCACTGATTAGGGTGTATATGCTCTGATGTTTCACTAGTTATTTTAAGAAGATAATGTACCAAAAACAAAACACTAAACCTCAACATAAACTTCTTAAAATCATAAATAGCACATTTAATAGCAGGAATCAAAGCCAAGAAATAGGAAAATAAATGCCAATCATTAACAGATAAAATACATAACACTTTTCCTTGAGGATCAACAGGATTTGAATGTTTGTAATTACACAAAGGTCAAGGTCAAATATACAGACAACACCAATGTCAAGGTCAAACAAAAACTAATGCTACCCAACAGACATGATGGCATACACGCTGACTAACGGACGCACAGACAAACTAATAGATTGACTGTCTTAACAGACAAGCTAGACATGGGTTTACCTTTCATTTTACATACATGTAATACACAAATTTTGACCCCACGAAAAATCCATGACATTTTATACCCACAAAAAGATCTGATTTTACAGTAAAGGGAATTCAGGCTAATAGCCTTAAAACATCAATGAGAACAAGACTGCGTTCAATAAACGCTTATGCCCCCTGTGGAAGCCTTGTCCATAAATAAGTCTAAGTCCAAAATTAGGTCAAGGTGAAGGTCAAAATGGGGTTAGGTGATACTGGCGTGTGGAGAGTGTTCATACACAACATCCATGCAAGTATGAAAGCTTTGTAGCAAGCCATATTAATGCTAGAAGAAACGGTCAATTTGGGTTAACCAGGACGGACGAACGGACGGACGAACGGACAGACAGGTGAATCACTATATGCCTCCCATCTATCGATAGGGGGGCATAAAAAGTCAAAGTTAACAGAACGTATTTACATAAAACGAAAATGTTGAAATCTCTGGAAGCAGACAACAATTCTTATTGTTTCCTCTTCAAACAATGCAACAAATACACATATACACAACACTTTAACACTGACAAATTCTGTTATATAATACCTTGGAGACGAGATTTACCAGAAAACAGACAGTAATGTTGAAATGTCTTATGACGTAAAATAAGGCCGTTCCTAAAAACTATTTGTTGGCATAGCCAGAAGCAGCTAAGATTTGCCATAACTTTGCCATTAGTTTGAATAATTTCTTCAAAAAACTTTTTATTTTTTAACAAAATGGTCATTTTTTCTACAGAAGCAATCTGGAGATAGTTTTTCTATTATCCAGTCTAGTGATCTGACCCACGAAACTTTTTAGAAGATGTACAGGACAATTGTACAGAATTTACCCTGTATTCTTATAAAAGTCATCATAGAGACCCTGCAACGACTCATTTGAAACAAATAACAAAACTACTTACTTGAATTTCTAAACAAATCTCTCTCAAAAATAAGCCTGGATATGTAATGTTCTTCTTATCACCATAAACTGTCCCTCTCCTGAGGATTTGTCCGCAAGTTTTAACTACGTCAGATGAACGTCGTCGGATGAACGTTGTCGTGTGTTTACAGAACACTGCAACCCAATGAACGCTGTTCGACAAAACAACTTCTTGAAAAGTTTGAAGATTTGAGTTGATCTTTAATCTGCGCACGTGGTCAACTCAAAAACTGAAAAATACAAAAATTGTCACCATTAAAATCACTTGTTCGAAATGTTCTAGTTTTCAAATTTTGGTTAATACTGTGCTACTCAGCAGGGGTGTTACTGAGCCATAATGGCAAATCCTGACAATGAGTCGCAAGTCTGTTTTGGATGGTACCAGCATATATCAGACATTATGAAAGTCGGCAAAAACGATCGGACATTTGGTCCGATAATGTCTTGCAAACTGCCGGACCAAAAGCAAAACTGCCGAACAAAAAAAAATTGCTAAAAAATTTTTTTTGGAACTCAAAATAAATGTGTTTCAACACGCAATTTTTGTCTGATTTAACTAACCAGCTATGATATATCATCCATTTTTCATGAAATGTATATGTTTTCCCGTTTCTTTATACTCTATGCAGACGGCCGCACTTAAATCAATCATTGTACATGCTCCCGCATCGTCTTTATCATATATCGACGCCATTTTTGTTTTGACAGTTGTGGATAAAGGCCGGTCAGTCGGACCGGTTCCGGAATGAAAAACGGCGGACCGTATCAAAATTTGCCGGACTTGTCCGTCGGACCGGCGACTTTCAGAATGACTGATATATCCCTACACCAATAGGAAGTTCACACTTGGTTCTATTATTAAATTCAGCTTATGAAATTTCAAATGACCATAACTTGGTAAATTCTTTGAATTTTTTCATCACACAACTTTTTTTCTGCAGAAAAGTTTATTCTATTCACTGCAGCAAATCCGAACTTCCAGATTATTCCAGGACTGTAGGACCCCAGTACAGTGAGAACACTGACACTATTTCAATCACTGGGATTTTTCTAATTTCTCCTGCTTGAGTTCTTGGCCCCAGAAGCTGCATAATTTTAGTTTCAGGCATCAGTTCTGGACTGACCCTGGACACTGCGTAATCAAGGCAGAGTAACAATGCTTATACACTGGATGCCTGAACTACAAACAGATGTATCTTGGGATGTTTTTAATATATTTCACTTTCACAAAAATGTATCTTGGGATGTTTTTAATATATTTCACTTTCACAAAAATGTATCTTGGGATGTTTTTAATATATTTCACTTTCACAAAATATTATCATATGATCAGAAATCATTACCAGTGCTTTAAGTATACTTCCCCCCACATTTTTAATATATTTTGATAATGACATTCCTATACAACCATCCATTATATATCCGACACACAATGTGACAATTTGAAAGAACTCAGTATTACAATGCATTATAACAATGTCAGAAAACATGCCTGATGAAATAACAACCTACGTTACAAAATTATGTTTTATACAAAATTTGTCAAAGTTATTCAACTTTGAAATGCCTTACTAAATTGCAGCATTCTGTTTCACTTCAATAAATAATTTTATTGGGTGGGGTACATGTAGGTAAATGTCGACATAAACAAACAATATTTTATTTACACTTCTAGACTAAATATGATCAATCTAAAATTTCCAACTAAATTTTTTTACAAAGCTTGGAAATTTTTTTAAAAAAACAGGTCTTTTATCCTTACATAGTCACTAAGGAGCCTTCTCCAGGAAAATCATAGTTTTCCCCAAAAACAAAGTTCCCAGGTCTGAGGCCTCACCCCCATTGTTAGAAAAAAAGCTACTGGTTAAAATCATTCCTCCTTTGCATAATTATCAACAGCTAAGGTGTTACATTTATACAGCATGTCTAAGATATTTCCCTAGTTACCTCAGACATCTCAGAGAGGACTGGATTATCATGTTAGTAACTAATACATAAAGTCGTTTTCCCAATCACAGAAAGTTAACATACAGGAGGGTTGGCAAGGCTTGTTACTGTGACTTATATCAACCCAGTAATGTCAAATTTTCTTTTTTTTGTTCTATTGTGACGCTTATACCTTACACTGCTACATTTCTATTGTCACTACTTTTTCTGAACTGCAGGTAAAAAAGTAGTCAGTTGTCAAAGGGTACAATTATTATAGGCAAAACAATTTAGTGTTAGTTTCAAGATCAAGCCCCCCCCCAAAAATAACGTCAAGTAGCCTTGTTTGGGCCTAAAATAAAATATTGTTTGTTTCCCCATCCCCTACCTACCCGAAAAAAACGACCCTACCCATAATATTTTATTGCCCAAATAGAAATTATATTTTTTTTATAAAATATTGGGGATGAAAATGTAAATTTTTGTTTACAGGCTTGTTTCTTACTTAAGTACATTTTGTACATATTTTAAATTTAAGATTGTTGGTTTTCACCATATAGTTACATGTATTACTATATTATATTATTTGTATGTCTTGACCAATAACTATTATTCTGAAACAATTAAAAAAAATATTTAACCTACCTACCTACCCATTCTAAATTTGCTCGGGTCGGGATGGGGAAACGAACAATATTTTAAGTTTGGCCTTGGACAGTTCTTTTAAGCTAGAGAAACGAGCAATTTCAAACCTTTATTAATAGAAAAGTATTTAAAAAGTAGGGAAAACATCTTCCCTAGTCCCAATTGCCATAAAAACTTTTATGGTTGGTCGGAATACTGCAAAACAACTTTTTTTCTGACGCCTAATATTATAATTATGCTCTCATTTGAAGACTCCTGCCATTTTTAAAACCTTTGACCAATTGCCAGTGTTGTCAAACAAGCAAACACAATGAATTTGAAACGCCTCGCCAAATGGGTTAATTGTGGAGTGGCAGATTAATAGGAGAGATCATGATGTTTGCATACAAAGGGATTAGTACAACCTCGCTATTGGTGAATGTCAGGTTTTTATTGTTCATTCATCTAATAGATAGCTGGTGGGCATTTTGCATATGAATACGGTGACCCTCCTATTGAATTGTATAGATAAACAGTTTCTCTAACTGACTTGATCTTTGGTAGCTCTGCTATTCAGTTTCAGAGATTTGCAACAGACAAACATAATGACTAATGACGGACAATCCCTGACCTTGGCTGAATAATATATGGCGTAGTTGGCCATTAACAGGGTTATATTTTAAAAATTCAAAGTGCCAATTAGCAAAACAAAACAAAACAGTTTACTCTGCTTCAAGGCTTATAATTTTGTAACAATATATTGTTATGAATGTATTAAAATCAAAGTCCAGGGACATTGACCCATGAATGTATTCAAAGTTTAATATTGGAAAATAGTAAATCATTATAAAAAAATATTATCTCGCTGGGAAAGGCTTTATAGTGGTTCATTGGTTTTTCTAGTGAAACGATATTTATACAAGTTCAACAACAGTTACTATTTATACATCCAAATTCCAATACTTCATGCATATTTTACAAGCGACTTTCTTGACAACTGGAGAGCAATTTTTGAATTATTTCCATCCTGAAAAATGTTCCGCATAATTCTTTTTTAATGTTTGATTATAATGGTTTAATGTCTTTTATCAACAAGTTTTCAGTTATCCGAGTAACAGATAAGGTTTTAGGCGATTGGGTATTTTACCCCCAAGTTTCAATTTTAATTGGGTTTTGACAAATTTAATTGGGTATTTAATAATACTAATTGGGTAATTGGTCTTTTATGTACTATTTTTCACTATAACATCATTTTCTATTTGCTTTTTCTTACTTCCTCTTCTCAAAATCTATTGGGTTTTTAAGAAAATTAATTGGGTAATTACCCCAATACAGAGCTTATCTGTAGCTCTGAGTTATATATAGAGAATGGTTCACCTAACTAGCATATTTCCTGGACTGTATTGTAACAAGTACTGACTAAATTTAATACCCATCAACAAGGAACTAGCAACTTCTCCACATGTGGAGGAAAATCAACTTTGTTGTCAAATTTTTAAGGAAGAATATGAACAGACCTGCTGCTCTCAAATTCTGATTGCTTGTTTTCAATTCCAGTGCCCTAATCACTGAACCATGACCGCACCTTGCATAATCTTTAAACCGCAGTTATAACAACATAAAGGGGTCAACACACTAAATCACAAGCCAGCATTTAATCTATAAAGTCATGATCTACAATTGACAAACAAACAAATCTTTTGATGAAGACTACTTTGTAGGTGTTGAAGTTATAAAGGTCCACGGATATCCACAGATATCAGTTAAACAAGCTTTTTGACAATACACATTGACACAACATTTAAGCCGAATGTAATTCTTCATGCAGGTTTACACAAAGGGTAAATCGGAGGTCAAATAAGACGCCTCATTAAAGCAAACGCTTTAAAACATTGTTAAGTCATAAGTAACCAACTTAATGGCCTGTACTAAAATGGTTTTGAAATGATTGAAAGGAAGTTGTCAGCAGTATCGCTAAAGTTAGTAAAGCACAAAATTAAAAATTCATATGTTTATCTACTGGTTCATAAATTTTGCTCTGAAGTTGGATGCCTACCTTCAAGGAACACTTTTTATAGATATTGTCCTATTCTGAAAAGGTGTTAAATGACGTAGCCCCATTTGAGACTTGATTTCAGATCAAATACATAGATAAATTTAATGGCATGATTGTTCGTCAGATAATGATACCAAACAACCAATCCTTGTGACAATTTTAATATTTCTCTTCATTAAAGGGTTTCGATAATATCAGTCAGTATTTTTTTGGCTATTTTTAGGGCCGAATACAGGCACCTTCCCCTAGCAAAATAACCTCCATTTTTTCAAAAAACATATTTTTTTCCCAAAAGGTATGTGCATATTTTCCCCCCTTTTGTGATGCTAGTTTCAGAGCAACTACATGTACAGTATAGCTGTTTTAAAGTCAAAGCAATAGATTTTCAAACTTGCAAAAGTCGTTACTTACATATGAGTAGAGTATTATCAGTAGAAATTAGCAAAATATGAACACTTTCAACCAAAACAATCTTTTTTAATAATTCACAATTTCACGAATTATTGCGCTAAACTTTCCCAATTTTAAAGGCACAGGCTGTTTAATTTTGTTCAAGAAAAATCACTGTCAGTGTAGCAATACCAAGTGACTTTGGGCTTCAGATCCAAGATGAAATTTGATTCACTTTAAAAACAAATTTTTTTGATTGAAACCATTACCTGTAATTGATTCCTCGGGCTTTTACTTAAAATTCCAAATTTCCATGACTTTTGCCTAAATTCCCATGACTAATTTCAACATTACCTGACTTTTCTGACTATGGTAACCTTGTTATTTTTTGGCAACCTGATGACCCTTAGAATACACGGCCACAAGACACCCGCTTTTCCTCCAAATTGTGAACAGCGTAATCGAAGCGGTCGAGTTTTCCGATGCAAAGCGCGCGATGAAAATTTTGTAAACAAGAGGTGAGTGTTGTGGTTTATTTTGTTTTTCTATTTAAACTTGTCCATTATATCAAAAATCGGGGAATGCTATTCCACGTTAATATGTTCGATCTAAAAGAAGACGAAGTCTCCTTTCATTAGGTGATTCCTTGGTACCGCTAGAACTTTTGTAAGTTTCTCCGACCGGTGCAAAAATCAACACGATGTCACATTTGACTCCTTATTTTTTGATATCCACTAAATTGAAGTAACTATGCAATGCCTATAACTAAACTAAGGTCTGTTAGGTACAATTTCATTCAATTGTGTACTTGGCTCGGTAAAATAAACAAGTTTTGGTCGAAAGTGTTAATGTGAAAAAGCGCGAGTGTAGGAGAACAAGCGGACGATAAGAGGTGCAGCGGGCGATTAATAAACTATTCGTTGGGAAGTTAGAACGTTTATTTCGAATTTAAGATCTGTAATGTCTACTTGAGAAGATCTGATGTTGTTTTTAATCGTTTAATTTGTATACATATTACATGCATACACCTGCGTTTGTGACATGTGAAGGTATTGTCAACACGACGGCGAAATGTCATCCGAGCCCAAAAGGGTGACATCCTGGTTCGAGGATTAACATATCAATGTCATGCACGCTGACGTATGGTATTCATACATGACTGTGTGTATTTTGGCAAGGTGCGACCTTTGTAGCAAGTGCGTATAAGTCAATTAGGTACACGTTAAATTTCAGATTTATTTATTGATAATTTATAACTTTTAAAAGTGTCATTTCTTGGCATTGAAACTAGCTATTTTCTGTGTTTTCAGAACTACGTATTTGCGTTGATGGATTTCGAAAGTGCACGTGACCGGTCATATTAACATTGAAGTACTGGACATGTTTACCATTGCAGTCATCATCTTAAGAAAACCGTCGTTAATGTTGTTTTATTTGTGTCAAAAGACAAAACATATTATCGTACAAATTGCAGCCTCTGCACGAAAGTGGCCCTATCAAACTGACGAAAACCAGACGGAGGCATTAGATATGAAATACATGAAAGGTTGTGGACTTTACTATGGAATAGACAGGGAAGCATGAAGCCGACCGACAGCATAAACAATGGCGTAAAAGATGTATCGCAAAACAGGAACTGGTATCTTGTATATATACATGTACATTTGTTTAATTGGATATGCACGAGATTGAAATTTGGTAGATCGATTACATGACCTGACAGTCACTTTCAGTTGATCACATGTCAAATAGTTCAGTTAGGATATATCTTTGACAGTAAAAAATCTCTTTCTCGGGTAACGGGAATGTAACATTGTTTTTTTAAGACAGGATAATACCGATCGCCCTCCTGATGCTTACAGGTTGCTCTTGTAGCATGGACGGTTGTTAGATTAAATTGTGTACAAGCAGGAAATTGGAAAAAAACTTCCGAAGTATGTAATATTGATGTTTTGTTAAATATATTGTTTTGTTAAAATATTGTGTTTTATCTTTGTTTCTGGAAGTTTTGTCTGTGTGGCATCGAGTTTTATACATGAATTTTACCAATTTTTGCAATTGTCTTTTAATGAAACCATAGACAGTTGAATTCTAGCTCGTAATGTACATTATATCATCACTTGTTATACAATGTACATACATATTATGCAGTGACAAGACAAAGAAATAATGCCTTATTTTATTTCATTTTATTGAACTGCACTGCAACACAATTATTCAAAGGAACATATACATATACAAGAACAATGTTTAAAAGGTGAATCTCAAATCAGTTCACTGGTTTTGACAATGAGTCAATCTTGCCGCAGATTTTAAAGTTTAATTTTAATGGTGCACATAACATCAGGACACTCAAAAGCTCATCTAAACAAAATTATATAATACACAGGTGCTAGGTTTGTGGATATGAGCCCATGGTACCCTCTATTAAACACCAAACAACATGTACGTGTATATAGCATTTGCAACAAATAAGACTGAACAAAACAGATGTCTTATTAGTAATCTGAGTTTTGTTATATCTGACCATAGGGTGTCATGTCCATATGTCGTGCACCTGTGATATTATTGAGTGAATTTAAAAACATAACAATAAATTGTTCAAATGTTCGCTCAAAAATGTATGACGAAACCACAGTTTTCTTTAAGATTCATAGATGCTGACTGCAATAGTATAGATGTCCCAATATACCGAATTGAATGTAGATATGGCGATCACCCGCACTTCCTAAATCCACCAAAGCAAAGACGTAGTTCTGAAAACACAGAAAATAGCTAGTTTCAATGCCAAGAATTAAAAGCACTTGCTAGATCGCACCTTGCCATAATACACACAGTCATGTATGAATATGATTCGTCAGCGAGCATGACATTAATATGTTAACCCTCGAACCAGAATGGCACCCTTAGTTTAGACCTCGTGTTGACAATACCTTCACCTGTCACAAACGCAGGTATATGTATGTAATATTTATAAAAATTAAACGATTAAAACAACGTCACATCTTCCCAAGTAGATATTACAGATCTTAAAATTCGAAATAAAAGTTCAAAATTCCAAAAGAATAGTTTATTAATCGCCCGCTGCACCTCTTATCGCCCGCTTGTTCTCCTACACTTGCGCTTTTTCACATTAACACTTTTGACCAAAACTTGTTTATTTTACCGAGCCAAGAACACAATTGAATGAAATTGTACCTAACAGACCTTAGTTTAGTTATAGGCATTGCATAGTTACTTCAGTTTAGTGGATATCAAAAAATAAGGAGTCAAATGTGACATCGTGTTGATTTTTGCACCGGTCGGAGAAACTTACAAAAGTTCTAGCGGTACCAAGGAATCATCTAATGAAAGGAGACTTCGTCTTCTTTTAGATCGAACATATTAACGTGGAATAGCATTCCCCGATTTTTGATATAATGGACAAGTTTAAATAGAAAAACAAAATAAACCACAACACTCACCTCTTGTTTACAAAATTTTCATCGCGCGCTTTGCATCGGAAAACTCGACCGCTTCGATTACGCTGTTCACAATTTGGAGGAAAAGCGGGTGTCTTGTGGCCGTGGAATAGGACAAGCATATTTCAACAACTTTTCATAGCACTAAACAGAACAGAAGCTGAACAGAATAATAAGTTGAATAATTTTTTACAGATTACAGTTTAAAACAAGGCCGTTGGAGCAAGTATCTCTGAAAAACCATTCGCTCGAAAGTTACCAGTGTTTCAAGTGGATATCATTGATAATCTTTAAGAAAATGACTCTGAAGAAAAATTAACAAAAGCACACGCACACGATTCCGTCACGACACTTGTCAAAATAGCTCAATCTTTTCTTGGATAAGTCAAGCTAAAAATAACAAAATCAGGGTGGAGACAAAGACACACCAAATTAAACTAGAACTGTCGCCATTCGGCAGACTAATATACCCCCCGGGTGGCAAAATCACTGCAGCTAATTCTTTTCTTTATGCACATCTACATGTTGAAGTTGAAAATCTGTTAAAGTTTGAAGAAAATGCTGCAAAAACTGTAGGAGAAGTTGCTTCCACAAGAACTATTCACTGTATATTGTATAGTGCATAAAAGTACAAAGGGCCATAATTCTGTCAAAAATTGTCGCAGCGTAAATTTGTTCCTTTATGCGCATCTACATGTTGAGGTTGTTCATCTATTAAAGTTTGAAAGAAATGCTGCAAAAACTGTAGGAGGAGTTGCGTCCACAAGAACTGTTCACTATATAATGTATAGTGCATAAAAGTACAAAAGGGCCATAATTCTGTCAAAAATTGTCGCAGCGCAAATTCTTTCCTTTATGCACATCTACATGTTGAGGTTGTTCATCTGTGAAAGTTTGAAGGAAATGCTGCAAAAACTGTAGGAGGAGTTGCGTCCACAAGAATGCGTCTACGGACGGACGACGGACGGACAGACAAGCTGAATCCAGTATACCCCCCCTTACAACTCGTTGTGCGGGGGGTATAATAAGAAACATCATATTCAGCTACCCCGGTATGTGGCTAGATCGACGCTTTCGTAACATTTCATGTCATAATCATCCAACAACAAAATCTGATGGCATTCACGTAACTCCAATTAGGTTAATTACTATTCCAATAGCTTGTCTCTTTGACTATGTATTATCCAAGAATATGCAAAGAACTCAGATGACAGAGGCATGTTATGAGTGTTGTATTATTGATGATAAAACACAGTATATAATATGACAAGAAGTCAAATTCCCAGGGGTGGGAGCATCTTTCTGTTATGTTGATTATAATTATGATACAGTAGTACAGTACAATGTTCAGATTTTAAGACAAACTTGCAACAAAAGCTTTTAATAGGTCAATTTCCCGTGTTATGAACCTTTCTGAGTCTCAAAGATAACAGAGCTGCAGATAAGGTTTTCGTCCTTTGGGTATTTTACCCCTAAGTTCCAATTTTAATTGGGTTTTGACAAAGTTTAATTGGGTATTTAATAAAACTCATAGGGTAAATGATCTTTTATGTACTATTTTTCACTATAACCTCATTTTCTATTTGGGTATTTCAGATTGTCTTTGCTTTTTCTTACTCCCCACTCTCAAAATCTATTGGGTTTTAAGAAAATTAATTGGGTAATTACCCTGGTCAATACGCAGCTTATCTGCAGCTCTGAGATAACATAAATTTTATAAAAAAAATTCTCTTCATACATGCATGTATCTGATTGTCATCTTAAGTCAGTTTTATTTATTGATGATATTTAATATTAATTATTATTTATATATGGCAATGCCGCATAACCCTACTTATTCATGCACATGACAATAAATTCATGGTTCATACTCGAAATAATTTTCAAGTAGAAATTTTATTAGCAGGGTATTTAGACACAACTTCAATGACCATATGACTCAAGGCTTTTATGCAAGTTCTACATCGTATATATAGGGAATAGATTTCGCTTTTGTCAATAGTAGCTTCAGTTTGAATTTAGATTTGAACAATTTCACAACTTTCATTTAACCAAGAAAAGAGCAGGAAAATTGAGGATTTGTGGTGGATGCAACCATTTTCCCATGAATCGATATTTCAAAATGTGAATCAATAATCGATTAGGCAAAAAATATCATCGATACATGGATATCGTATAACATATTGATACCTTTATATACTTTGTCTATTTATCTCCAATTTGATTTTGCGCCAATGAAAGAAGTTACAGTTCTATCGAAAAAATATTAAAAACTTCTGACGAATTTCAGCAATTTGGTGCAGATAATACCTGTAGATATCATTAAGTATGATTAATGATCAATACCAAACTACAGTGAGCCAGTGTAGGGTAATATTGGTGCAACAAGATTATGTTTACATAAACACATTCACCAGACTTAAACAGATTAATGTTGTATGAAAGTTAACTACGTCAAACAAAGGTCACCTTGAATGACGAATTAGCAGTGCAGCACAAACATACGAAACATTACATGCACGTCACCAGAACATTCAGTAGACGCGTGCCACTAACCTGAGACATTGTCATTCAGTAAGGGCACAAAATAAAATATTGTTTGTCCCAGGTTCACTGTTCAATCCCAACTTCCCTAAGTCACACACCTCTCGTAAAAGTTCAAGTTGGCACACATGGTTACATAAAAAATCATTTACAACTTCAAAGAATCAAGTTAATGCAACCTTAGTTGCATGTACAAGGTTATCATGTAGTCCTAACCAGCAACCTTGTTATTTATATTAACATAACCCATATTGATAGATTAGGCCAAAATTGTGACCTTTTGTGCCTATACAAAGTTTTTTCTTTGATTTGACCTACTGACCAATTTTTTGACGCCAGTTGACCCAATATCCCACTTGATTTAGATTTCATAGAAACAAACATTCTGACCAAGTTTCATGAAGATTGGGCCATAACTGTGGCCTCTAGTGTAGTCACAAGCTTTTTCTAAGATTTGACCTAGTTTTTTACCCCACATGACCCAGTTTCGGACTTGACTTAGATTTCATGGAGACAAACATTCTGACCAAGTTTCATGAAGATTGGGCCATAATTATGTCCTCTAATGAGTTCACAAGCTTTTTCTAAGATATGACATAATGACCTAGTTTTTAACCCCACATGACCCAGTTGCAAACTCTGCCTAGATTTTATAGAGACAAACATTCTGACTAAATTTCATGAAGACTGGGCCATAATTGTGTCCTCTAATGAATTCACAACCTTTTCTTAGATTGACCTAGTGACCCAGTTTTTAACTTAGCCTAGATTTCATACAGACAAACATTCTGACAGACTTCCCGATAGTCGTAGAACACCTGTCAGACCGACGGTCTGACACACTTGAAGAAACTGTCGGACCGGAAGGTTATCTGTCAGACTGAATTGCTTTCGGCGCAAATCAACAATTTGAACGAATCAACAATTTCCCTTTATAATATAGGGTATTCTATTAATATAAGCTATTCTATTGAGTTTTGTATGTAGAAAGACTAAACAACTACATAATGCTGGGAAGTCTGGTATTGGATGTTGATTAAATTGCATTTCTATGTTCGTTGTGAGTATTAAAGACGATTTTCCTAGTTCAACAAGTACTCGCATCGTGTAATCATTTATTTAAATGAGTATTTTCCTTTCAGCCCTTTGGTCGTCCTTGGCCGGGCGCTTCTTACTGGGTGCCGATTGCTCGTCCGGCGGCCTAAGATTCATGTTTTTCTGGTATATTTTGCTCATGAATGTTGAAATTATAATCGGAACTCTTCAATAATAAAGTACAGGAACGTCGAGTTTAGAATATGTAATCTCCGTTGCGATTGGCTTACATTTTCACTTACAGCCAATCAAATTATCGCTTACGAAAAATCAAGAACGACTACTCACGCATGCATTCTTACCAGGAAAAAATCGTACCCCGACAATTCCAAGCCGTCAGACAGACTGTCGGACCGTGGCCGGAATCGTCAGACTGGTCCGACAGCTATTGGGAAGTCTGTTCTGACCAAGTTTCATGAAGATTGGGTCATAACTGTGACCTCTAGTGTGTTCACAAGCAATTGTGAACGGACGACGGACGGACGACAGGTTATCACAAAAGCTGACCCTGTCACTATGTGACAGATGAGCTAAAAAAAATATCAAGATATACACTTATTACAATGATAATTTCTACCTCTTTTGCTGGGGGATCAACTATGTACAAAAAAATGCGCATATGAAACAAACAAGTTCTGACATCTACTTATAGCCATGGGATTGCACAAGTCGTTGATAAAGCTAATGTTAGCTTACAACAGGCATCAACGCATTCAGCGACCCAAAACGGAAGTCGGCGATAGAATAACATTGACAAAATACGTCATTATTGATGTCTTACTAATTGACATAGGAGTTTTTTACTAATTGGAAAAACTATATGACTATCAGGCTTCAATCGTCGTCTGCATGTACCTTAAACTACGATAGACAACTCTTAAATGATACGTACAGCCAATAAGAGTTAATTCCCCTTATTTTAGCAGCTCAATACCAAAGGGATTCGACCTGATAAAAATATCTTTCACATCTATACTATGAATACATAAGACAGGGGTCTTTCTTTATGACTGGCCCTCATATACCCAACTCAACATTATGTCCAATATTTTAAACAAGCCGAATACTATCATTTAATTTGTACTGCACCCTTCAAGACAATATAATATTATACATAAAAAATACAACTTTTATCAATACACGTACACAATGTCGCCTGTGTCGAGCATAGAATGTTCACAAAATGCGTAAAACCCGGTTTGACGACATAACCCTGCACAGTCGGAAACTAGAAAACGGCCTTCGATAAAGAAGAGAAATCATTATTTACACATGATCTTAGGATATTAGTACGACGATTTGATAGTGGGACATATTTTTTGCGACTTACCGCCACCTATATGTTTCTGTTCCGCTTAAATAGACGATAATCCGAGTTCAGGGAGAACTGATATTCAATTTCTAATATTTACATTCATTTCGACCATTGTAGTATCACGTGACGAATCATGTGACAATATAGAAAATGATTGGTGTTCGGGTAATACCATGCAACTAATCAGCCAATCAAATTACTCGTAACAAAAGCCGTGCTGTCACTGTCAAAATGGCAAAAGTCGGCGAATTGTTTTCAGTCAATGTTGTTGAATTGCTGCTTTCATCTAGCTAAGCTGTACAGAAACGGACGAGTGTCGGTGAGTTAATCCAAATATGTTCCTCTACCAAATCGCCATACTAATTTCCTGAGATCGTGTGTAAATAATGATTTCTCTTCTTTATCGAAGGCCGTTTTCTAGTTTCTGTCTGTGCAGGGTTATGTCGTCAAACCGGGTTTTACGCATTTTGTGAACATTCTATGCTCGACAAAGGCGACATTGTGTACGTGTATTGATAAAAGTTGTATTTTTTATGTATAATATTATATTGTCTTGAAGTGTGCAGTACAAATTAAATGATTTTATTCGGCTTGTTTAAAATATTGGACATAATGTTGAGTTGGGTATATGAGGGCCAGTCATAAAGAAAGACCCCTGTCTTATGTATTCATAGTATAGATGTGAAAGATATTTTTATCGGGTCGAATCCCTTTGCTCAATACGGGGAAACTAAAGTATTCTTAGTAAATAAATGCAAAATGTCGGCTACTGCTACTCTTCGTCCAATTAACAGCCTAAAATAGTGACCCCTTTGTGGCCCCAATTACAGTACACTGTGTTACGTACGTTAAGCCGGGTTTCCATGGAGTGTATTTACGCGCCAATTACGCGCTGAAAAACTGTTTCCATGAAGCTGAAAGCAGACGCGTTTTTTTTGGGTAAAACCGCGTATCTTTCATCAATATTTTAAAGAAAATGGGACTTTCAGGCCATAACAAAAGATGCAATTGCATGTTTTCTGGCCCACTTGAAAGAATATCAGGTGGAGAAGATGGTGGTTGCGTTTTTGGTCAGACAAATATTTTGATCTTTTTCAAAAATAAAGGGATACTTCTATGAGCTTTTTGTCAACCTGTCAAACAAAATTCATGCAATTTAAGATGAATAGAGTCAATTAAACATTACTAGAATCAAGGAAACTACATCAACTTATACCCCAAAAGTCATTTTACGCGCGTCCATGCGTAAAAAATTCGCTACCCGAAGCGAATTTTTTCGGCTTGTACTATCATCATGTAACATAGGCTGAAGCGAATTATATTTATTCGGCGCGTATTACCCGCTGAAAACGTGTAGGTTTTACGCTTCATGGAAACGGGGCTTTATAAGTATCAAAATAGTGACAAATTTTCGGACTAGAGCCCAGGATTATTAAAAGGTAAATCAGTAAATTATCAAAACCACATTGTATCCTAGAATAGTGAGAAAACATGCAAAAATTGTCGGATACTGCTCACCACCCAGTAACTTGAACACGAAATTAATTAATCATTCATTATGTGCGTGACTGCAATTGCCGACTTTAGCCTGTACCAATACACAAACACATGGTTGAATTTCATCGGCTGTTTTGAAATTTTGCTGCAATAAATGCTTAAATTTTATATCTTTGGCATTTTGAAAAAAGGCTGTACGACTAACATTGTAGTAACAAACACAGGTAGGACTGCCTACTTATATGAGCCAGAATCTCTAGACACCTTTGTAATACAACGTAACTGTTATGTTATTGTTAATTGTTATTGTCCGCATTCTGGCAGTGTAAACTGAACAAACGAAAATCAGCTTTCTCAGTTAATTTTACAGTCTACTTGCTTGGTTTAACATTTTTCGACAATACTAAATCATGACAACTACAAATACTGATACATTCAACACTAGAATTACCTTGAATAACTAGTTCCATAAAAAAACTTTCACCCAGAAATGCGCTCCAATAAACGTAAACAAATATAGCGGGAAATGGAGCGTTCGGATAGCGCGCTATATGACATCATACACGTTCGTGCTAAATGACCTTTCCGGGTAATATAAGAATCGTACGATCGATTGGTTTCATAATGATGAAATTAACTTACATATACGTCAGCTATCGATGCCGTTATTGAATATAATTGATCTATGAAAATATCCGGTAGTTAATAAACCCAGATAATGACAATCCAAACTGTTTCCATTCATATCGAAGCTTTAACACACAACGAGTTTACACAGCGCATGGCGACCATATCGGAAGAGCGTCTGTGTACACAGATTATTAGCCAAAGGAACCCAACGGTAATTTGTAGCGGAAAGGTGCATACGGCATTCTAAACGCTGCAATGGTTCTTTCCCTTTAGTCCATGAGCCACCAATAGAAGACCCCCCCCCCCCTAGGGAATTTTGGTCACTATATTTTTCTGAAAGCATATGGTCCCTGGAGTATTTACCTGAAGTCTGCACTTTGGCCATTGGGGCGTTAAGATTTTTTTGGGTAAAACGTCAAAAAATATAAACGAAAAGTACAAATTTTTGGAATCGGTTAACTACAATCTTATTTATAATGTTATTTTAAAATAAATCTCTGTAACAGGTAGATATTAACCTGTCCTATCTAGACTAAAAAAATCAGAGTGCTGCTATTGTGCAAAATGGCTTTTTTGGGGGTAAAACGCTAAAAATTATAAGAGAAAAGTGCGAATTTTTGGAATCTGTGGACTGCATTGGCATTTATTTATATTTTTTATAAAAAATACTGTAATTGAAAGATATTATAGTGCAGTTTCATACTGCAAAAAATTAAAGCGATGTTATTACGCAAAGTGTGATATTTTTGGGGTAAAACATCAAAAAAAATAAACCGAAAAGTGTGAATATTAGGAATCTGTAGATTACAATAAAACCATTCCTATGATAATTTTTTTGTAACTAAATAATATTAATGTGATAAATTTGTAGTAACATGCAGTTTAAGATTTCAAATATATATTGCCAGATGAGATACTTTGGGGGAAAATTACAAAAATAATAAATGGAAAGTGTGATTTTTGGGAATTGGTGTCCTAGTTGTAACTTACGACCATCGGGTACGGACATTCCTAGTCCTAATGGGTATTCAAAATTACATTCTAACCATATATAGGCAGTTCTGGTACTGTTGGGTAAATTATTATTAATCCACTAAGTACATCCATACCTAGTCCTAATTGGTACATACGAATAACCATTACATGCAATGTTGGTTCTATTTAGCACTAAACAACCCTATACAGACATCAGTTGTCCTATCGGGTATTAACTACCACCATGCACAGACAGTCCTAGTCTAATTTGATAGCATAGCCAATACCATTCCTAGTTCTATTTGATATTCAAAACCACCATACTTATACAGATATTGCTGGTCAGGCTGGGGACCCATAACCACTGGTAGGTACATTCATTCCTCGTCTCAATGGGTAGTCACACTTACCATGTTCTAATTGGGTACTCGTAACTGCTTATTGAAGTACATACATGCCCAGTCATAGTGGTGACTTACATATCCATATACAGACATTCCTGGTCCTATTTGGTACTCTAAACCACCATGTACAGGCATTATAGGTGCAATTGGGTACTCATTTCCACCATGTACATATATTGCTGGTCGTAAAGAATACTCATAACCATTAGGTTCAGACATTCTCGTTGGATACGGCCAATCATCAATTGACAACTCAGGCGCGCCATGTGGCTACATGCTTGGCCTTATTGACCACTCATAACATATGTACTACTCGAAACCTTCATGTACAAAATCAGTTGTCCGATTGGGAACTACCAACTACTAGGTGCGACCATTTGTTGTCATATTGGGTAATCACTACCCCCGTGTACAGACTGTGATGTTCTTATTTATTACTCATACATACATTCCTAGTCATAGTGGGTACCCCAACTACCATGTACATGCATGCCTGGTCCTATTGATACACAAAACCACAATGTACAGACATTTGTGACTGGGTTGGGCACTAACAACCACTAGGTGCAGTCATATGTTGTTCTATTTGGTCACTGCTACCACCATCTACAGGCAGTCCTGGCCCTATCAGGGATACATAACCACTAGATGCATACATTCATAGTCCTAGTCGGTACTCAAAACCAATATGTTCATGCATAAGTGGTATAATCGAGTCCTCACAGCCACTATACTCAGCCATTATTGGTCCCTGTGGGTACTGACTACCATGCATATACATACATTCCTGGTCGTATAGGGTGCCAATAACCATGATTAACAGACATTCCTGTTTAGGATAGATACTGAACATCATCATGTTAAGACATCTCGCAATCACTAGTTACATACATTATTGGTCTTGTTGAGTACAGACAACTATTGGGATCACCCATTCCTTGTCCTATTGACACCATGTAGAGACATTCCTGGTCTTTAAAATTCAGCAGTGAGCATGCCTAACCCTCAGCTGTGACCATTTTTTTCATCAAATTGGGTAATCACTAACCCCATGTACATGAAGCATGGTCTAATTAGATACTCATATCGACTAGGTACATACATTTCAAGTCCTAGTGGGTACCCACAACTATCATGTCCCATGCATTCCTTGTCCTATTGGATACTCCAAACCACAATGTACAGACGATTGCAGACGGATTATGTACTAACAACCACAAGGAGTGGTCATTTTTTGTCTGATTGGGTCATGATTACCACGATGTACAGACAGTCCTGACTTTATTAGGTACTCATAACCACTGGATACATACATTCCTAGACTAAGTGGGTACCCATAACCACCATGTACATGCATAAGAAGTGTGATAAAGTACTTGCAGCTACAATACACAACCATTATAGGTCCTATTGGGTACCCACTACCATCATTTACTAGTACATGTACATACATTCATGGTATCATTTGGTATGCATAGCCACTATTCCGGATCCTGCTATGTACATACATTACTGGTCTTGTTGGGTACAGACAACCATTAGGAGCACCCATTCCTCGTCCTATTGACGACTTAGTGCCTAAGTAGAACATAAACACTGGGTAAATGAGTCCTAGTCCATGTATGTATTCACGACCACCTTGCACATAAACTCCTAGTCGTATTAGGTACTCATAACCATTAGGTACATCCATCCTAGTCCTAATGGGTACCCACAACCACCGTGTTCATGCATACTTGGTTGTATTTGGTACTCATAACCACTAGGTGCATCAATTAGAGGGTACCCAATACCACTAGGTACAGGTATTTATGGTGCTTTAGGGTACTGACACACACCATGAGCAGACAGTACTACTGGATAAACACATCCATGGTCTTATAGGATGTGCACTATCATGTGGTATCTCATTTATTGCACTATGTGTACTGGCAACTAAAAGGTCGAGAGATTCCTGGTCCTCTTGGATACTCACAACCACCCAGAACAGCCATTCCTGACACAACCATGATGCACAGCCATTGTGTCACAAGGAATAGCTGTACAATAACATTTGAAAAAAAATGAATGTATATTTACCCCACCCACTCTTGTAAAATACATGTAAGTATAATTTAACACAATCCATACAAATGTTACTGATGCCAACTATAACATACATTGCAAACAAAGTGAAAAATGGAAATAGATTTCAAAATCATATTGTGAGTACTTGTAAATAAGTAGAACGGCTGTTTTCAATACTTTAGTCATTTTGGCGGCCATTTTGATGGCCATTTTGATGGCCATTTTCCATAATAGACCCACCTTTTGTGCATTTAAATGTTAAAATACATTTTGGGAATATGCCTTTATTGGTATTCACAATTGCAATTAAAATACAGTAAGGCACAATGTGTTATAGCATTATCAGTTAAGTGAATACATTGTTACAATTTGTACACCATTTAAAAGCAGGGGAGATAATCTTATTTTTGCTTTTCCTGCTGAACGCCCCAATGTCTGAAGTGCAGACTTTGGGAAAAGTATTGGTAGGTCAAAGCCTTTCATAATTACCAAAAAAAAGATCAATGACACTGTATTCTGCCATTAAAGTGTACCGATTCTCAAAATTTGCACTTTTTCATGTATTTTTTAATGTTTTACCCCAAAAATATCCCATTTGCATAATAACACGGGACTAAAATTTTGCAGACTTAAACTATGAATTAATATCAACCCATGAAAGTGTTAAATTACAAAATAACTTACTAAATGTGATAGTAATAAACCAATTCCAGAAATTAACACTTTCGTTCATATTTTTAACGTTTTACCCCAAAAAATCTTAACGCCCCAATGTCTGAAGTGCAGATTTTGGGAAAAGTATTGGTAGGTCAAAGCCTTACATAATTACCAAAAAAAAAGATCAATGACATTGTATTCTGCCATTAAAGTGTACCGATTCTCAAAATTTGCACTTTTTTATGTATTTTTTAATGTTTTACCCCAAAAATATCCCATTTTGCATAATTCCACGGGACTAGAATTTTGCAGACTTAAACTATGAGTTAATATCAACCCATGAAAGTGTTTAATTACAAAATAACTTACTAAATGTGATAGTAATTAACCAATTCCAGAAATTCACACTTTCGTTCATATTTTTAACGTTTTACCCCAAAAAATCTTAACGCCCCAACGGCCAAAGTGCAGACTTTGGAAAAATACTCTACTGGTCATACGCTTTCAGAAAAATATAGTGTCCGAAATTCCCTAGGGGGGGGGGGGGGGGGGGGTTTACCCCACTGGCCCATGGACTATTCCATGGAAATATACATGTAGGCTTAGGATATTTTTAATTTTTGTGTAAGATCGATTTTGTTCACCGAATGATCATAGAAATCAATAATTTCAAACATGGCTTAATTTATTTCTTTGAAATGGAATTTGATCTTCTCATCAAAAAACCAGCAACATTTCATAGTCCAGTAATTAATTGACTTAATTGGAAGAATCACTTTGAAATTAGAACGGCAGGACGTGACAATTATTTCTGACGTTGTTTTGAAATCCAGCACTCGTTGTAAAAAGATTATATTAAGGCAGACAGGAAAGGCATCACTCAACTTAACCAGCCGAACACAGAAAACATTAAAAACACGCAAGACACGGTGCCCAACTGAACCAACTGAGAACAGAAAACATAAAACACATACAAGGCACATAACAGATCCTATAAACTGAAAACAATTAAAAATGATCAAGCAGTGCACGTGTTGATCTGTTGAGCCGTATTACATCGAGTTGCTCATTGCCGTATCTCGCGAGAGATGAGGTATGGTGCTAGCAACGAGAGGTAATACGGCTTAACAGATCAACACAACGGCAGTAATATTCCTTTTATTACATACCTACAAAAGTGACAAAAGCGCTTTTTCGCGCGAAGATGCGTTAAATGGGTAAACATTGACGTCATCAACGTCAGCATAATTTCGGCATATAACGCGACGTCCATTCATAAAAAGGTAAATGTTTATGTCGTGACGTCATTGACGTTAGCATATGTTTGGCATATAACACATCAGACATGCATGGTTCGGATTCGGAAAACCAGACATGTATGATACGGAAAATGCTATCTGTCGCGTTGTATTCCACTGTGCGATTCGGCCTGTATTCTTGACGAAGCATTGCTAGGTATATAATAAAAAGTTTTATTATACATGTCACCGCTGTTTCACAGTATTTTACACACGAGTGTAATACATAAGTCGAAAAATGTTTACTTTATGTCTTGTAAATTTTTCGAAGGAGCCATGTCGAAAGGTGCAAAATCTGATAAATCTGTGTGTAATCTTGTTTATTTTTTCCATATCTACTAACGTCATACCAAGGTCTCATGAGTGCATTTGTTTAAATGATATATTTCAAAATTGAAGATTTCTTTAAATACACATGATTGTCTTTATATATTTATGTTTTTGTTTGAAAAAAAAGATATAGGTACTGATGAAAGATGTGTTTAGATATATAAAGACTGGAGGCGAATACTTTCTTTTACATAATGTACAAGAAAGAAGTTTCAAGCGTACATGTACCTCGGCATGAAATACAAAATTGTAAATGTTAAGTAGAAATTCAACATGAGGAATTAAGCTACAAGATGTTTTACAAATATATTAACAATTAAATATACATATTGAAATAAGTATAATTTCCTATAAGCAAAATTACATGATATATTTGATTATGCCCCCATCTTTTATGAGGGGGTATATTGCTTTGCACTTGTCTGTCTGCCGGTCTTTCGGTCGGTCATATCAAATGGTGTCCGTGCCATAACTCAAGAACGCTTTGCCCTAGGGTCTTCAAACTTTACAGAGATGTTGGTTATCAAGAGTAGATGACCCCTATTCATTTTAATGTCAAAGTTCAATGTCACGCTGACCTTTACCATTTCTGAACATTAAAATGATTTCCGTTCAATAACTCAAGAACGCTTTAACTTTACATGGATGTTGCTCATCAACAGCAAATGACTCCTATTGGTTTTGGGGTCAGTAGGTCAAAGGTCAAGGTCAATTTACCATTTCTGAATATTCAGATGGTTTCCTTTCAATAACTCAAGAACGCTTTGCCGTAGGATCTTCAAACTTGACAAGGAGGTTGGTCATCAATAGTAGATGTGCCATATTGATTTGAGGTCAGTATGTCAATGGTCAAGGTCACTGTAACCTTCACCAATTCTGACTATTTGAATGGTTTCCATTCAATAGCTCACGGACGATTTGCCCTGGGATCTTCAAACTTTACATGGAGGTTGGTCATCAACAGTAGATGACCCCAATTGATTTTGGGGTCAGTAGGTCAAAGGTCACTGTGACCATTGCCATTTCCAACTTTTGGGCTGCCATGGGGGCATACATGTTTTACATACATTTCTTGTTTGTTTTATGTTTGTTGTGGGGAAACTGTGATGCTGGCACTACAATTTTGAAACATTGGAAATATGATTTCGTAAAATTGTTCCTTCATGCAAATGTTCGTAATCCTTTTGTACCTAGTAAATCAATGCATTTATTCATTATATGCAAGAAAATAAAATTTAATGTCATCATCAGTATATTTATATATATATATATGCAAGAAAGTAAATATCGCTGCCATCAGCGTGATTATGTTTTACAAGAAAATAATTAAATCACATCTAAAATTAATTTTTCATACGGGTACATTTTACATGCCTGTCGAAAAAGACTGAGAGATTGTATAATGTGGGTGGGTGACTGGTGTCAAAAAATTAAGGTTATCCACTCTCTAACTTGATTTTTTTTCTTCTGATCATCACCAAAATTAATGAAATCTAAAGAGCTCAATATTAGGGATAAGTTTGGATTTCAGCAAATTCAATCCAAATCAGTTTCATTTGTACCTAGTAAATCAATGCATTTATTCATTATATGCAAGAAAATAAAATTTAATGTCATCATCAGTATATTTATATATATATATGCAAGAAAGTAAATATCGCCGCCATCAGCGTGATTATGTTTTACAAGAAAATAATTAAATGACATCTAAAATTAAGTTTTCATACGGGTACATTTTACATGCCTGTCGAAAAAGACTGAGAGATTGTATAATGTGGGTGGGTGACTGGTGTCAAAAAATTAAGGTTATCCACTCTCTAACTTGATTTTTTTTCTTCTGATCATCACCAAAATTAATGAAATCTAAAGAGCTCAATATTAGGGATAAGTTTGGATTGCAGCAAATTCAATCCAAATCAGTTTCACTTGTACCTAGTAAATCAATGCATTTATTCATTATATGCAAGAAAATAAAATTTAATGTCATCATCAGTATATTTATATATATATATGCAAGAAAGTAAATATCGCTGCCATCAGCGTGATTATGTTTTACAAGAAAAAAATTAAATGACATCTAAAATTAATTTTTCATACGGGTACATTTTACATGCCTGTCGAAAAAGACTGAGAGATTGTATAATGTGGGTGGGTGACTGGTGTCAAAAAATTAAGGTTATCCACTCTCTAACTTGATTTTTTTTCTTCTGATCATCACCAAAATTAATGAAATCTAAAGAGCTCAATATTAGGGATAAGTTTGGATTGCAGCAAATTCAATCCAAATCAGTTTCACTTGTACCTAGTAAATCAATGCATTTATTCATTATATGCAAGAAAATAAAATTTAATGTCATCATCAGTATATTTATATATATATATGCAAGAAAGTAAATATCGCTGCCATCAGCGTGATTATGTTTTCAAGAAAATAATTAAATGACATCTAAAATTAATTTTTCATACGGGTACATTTTACATGCCTGTCGAGAAAGACTGAGAGATTGTATAATGTGGGTGGGTGACTGGTGTCAAAAAATTAAGGTTATCCACTCTCTAACTTGATTTTTTTCTTCTGATCATCACCAAAATTAATGAAATCTAAAGAGCTCAATATTAGGGATAAGTTTGGATTGCAGCAAATTCAATCCAAATCAGTTTCACTTGAAAAGGGTTATGTCCCTAGAATAATTGAAACTTAAAACACTAAATTTGCATTATTCATCTTGAGCATTTTTCTCTTGATCATAAAAAAACTTGATGGAAATATCAAGGAGCATATTGTCTCGGACAAGTTCGATAACCGGCAAAATCAGTCTTGGTCATCATGCATTAAGCTTACTGAATAATTTAAAACTGACCAAATTTGCAAATCGAGCTCTCTTACTTAATCATCTTTCGTGTGATCCTTTCCCAATTTGACAGAAATAACGGCATACTTATAAAGTAAACACATATAATATATTGGACACCATTAAGAATCAGCCCAATCGGCTCTTGAATATTCTAAAATAGATAAATGTTGTATCTTGAGTAGTCTTTTCCATATATTATTGATAATCCATAATCTTAGTGCAAATGGAAAAAGAAATGAGCTAAATCAAATAAAAGTTTTGATTTAGGGAAACCAGTCCTTAAAAATTTCCGTTACAGATTGTGGCCCTTAAACACGATAATAAATAAAATATGACCAATTTAAGATGGTCTGCTTTGTATATACATGTACATCGTTCATACGTTTGAAGGTGGAACTCTGTTACACATTGGTACTCCGGTGTATATATTAACATATTAACCACAGACATTTGATAACAACAAACTTTTACGGAGTACTTGTTTTTCACATTCTGTAGAGAAATGTGTGTGCATAATAACTTAATGCATAAAGATGTAGTAAAAAAGTACTATTAAACCAAATATAATGCTTCTTTTCCATTTCCAAAATGTTGCGGACACTACATATATTTTATTGAAACAACCGAAACATATATTCAGTGCTAGACAACAACAAATTTCTTAAACACACAAATATTATAATTTAAGGCTTCAATTGTCTCTAGAAAAATGTTAAAAACAATTGGAACTTAATGTATTTAAAGAAAATACAAATATATTTTTGTAGGATATGTCAATATACTGTTTGTTGTTATACGTTATACTACTGTTATTATCATATAAAACAAACTACAGCATTGTTTTAACATAAAAAATATTTTAATACTCTAAACTTTGATTGTTGATAGCTTTTTGACACAAAAGAAAGAAATGCAAGATTAAATAATGATAATTGGATCGTTTGCGTTGCGGACACTACATGCGTTGCGAACGTTACAAAGGGATATTGTGTGGGCCTGCAAACTAAGATGGCACAGCAAAGCTGTAAATTTTGGCTTACTTTGTTTTCGTCACGAGATATATTCACACACAAAGCAGTATAGGAATAACTATTTCTGAAATATTACTGCGTTGCGGACACTACTAATGATTTTTTTAATTTGATATGTGATGACAACTCTTCCGTCATTTTTACATCCTTAACATATATATTTAAGAAATAAAAATGGAGTTCGGATGATTTAATTTTTCCGGATCCGAACGAGTGCCTGTATTTTATTCACGGACAAAATACAAGAAGAGAGTTTTTATTTCGATTCTAAACACGACAATATCCCGTACTATTTAACTGCGTGCATTAAATTTTCACCCATTTTACATTGAACATAATTCCATGCTGAAATTGAGTGCCTATTAGCTTGTACAATTACCCCTCGTTAATGAAAACGAGCTTCGTAATTTTCTGAAGGAAAGAACACATTTTTAACATAAGGTATCTTTTGCATGAAATGAAAAATATAAATGAATTGATTATTAGAAGTTTAATGAAACTTAGTGTCGAGAGTATAGTGGACTTTCTAAAAATAGATGCGTCATTGCTGTTACATTGGATACTCGTGCAACTTGTCTTATTGCAACTCGTTGAAGATTTAACTACAAAGTTTACGTTCATTCATTCATAAATATGTCACGTGATATTTATTTTCACTGAACTACTTTTAAATCATTGTGAAGCAACGAAACATACATATTTTTGGAGGTTAATTTGTTTATTTGCAGAAACAACTGTAACAATATATTCAATAAAGGCTTATTATGTATTTTATTGAGTTGTTTAAGTAATTTTTGAGCGCACACACAAATATGACCAATTTTCTGTTTGCGGGGCGTAAACAGTACCAGCCAATTTGTCAGGTGTATTTTTTGCGGTAATAATATATAGCTTGATTTCCTCTATGATCCTATATGGATTAATCCGCATATCGTGTAAGAATTATATTTATGAATAACATGACAAGAAATTCTATATTATCAATATTCTACATCTCATTATATAAAGTAGGGTGCTCAGTTTCCAAAAGGTATAAAGGACTAGTGGTTCACTGCATTTAGACAGTATTTCTTTATTTTTTGTCCGATTTAAATCAAATAAAAATCAAAATACAGTAGAGATAATACATGTTTTGCCAATCTGGTATGATAATTGAATATGTGGTTATATATTTTAAGATATTTAAACTTTCCTGTATTTAGAATGTTACAACATAACAACTTAAATTGCTATTATACAGGACATAAATGACATCGTTACAAAATAACGAGATGTGGAAGCAAACTAATTTTAACTCTGAAAGTTGGGCATTGACGATACACTATAATGCAAGCTAAGATGTGTAAAATATTGTGAAACAGCCGACATATATACACTTCAACGTCACTTCCATCGCTACCTTTTAATTTTTGTTAATATCACCAAAATCGTTCAAGATAAATCACCAAATTTTCATCAAATCAAGTTTAATGTATTTTGATATCGCTGCACAGGTCACTTAACATGTTACTATGCATAAGCGCTAATGGGTGAAAGTGTAACATACGTTATCCCCATATTTCAAAAGTCACACCAACGTATTACGTAGACGTAAACTAGGTTCAAAGTTTTATTTCGTCAGTACTCCAAATGTGATATAAAAAGTCTAAATAATTTAAATCATCAAAAAAATACAAGAACGAATTAGCATTTAAGGAAACAGCAGTGGGCAAGCTGAAATCACCTTGAAAATAAACAACTAAACAACTGATACGTTCAATATAAACGCTAAACGAAAGAGGGTATTACTTGGAAGTTAAACAATACTTAAAATATAATTTCATTTCAAACTCGGCACCTTCAGAAACGCGGTGGTAACGATTTGCACAGGAATTTATACATGTATAGCAAAAGTGTCTTTGTTTTATTGACAACTATGTTTGTTTATTGTCTACACAATTAGTAAAAACAAATACATAATTAATTTGATATTTATATATAATCAAACGAATGTGTTTATGATAAATACAAATGTACATGTATATATACAACTTACCCGCCAAGGGAAAATGTGTCTTATGAAAGACCGTTGGCCATAGCAAGAAGCTTGATCGTGTGTTTTCGGCTCAATTCATCAAGGTAGATTGTTTCAAATTACGCGGGTATGGCTATATATATAGCCGATGATGCAATACAACTGGACTATGCATGTCAACTTTGAACGAACACATTCAGATTTAACATGACTACAGATGCATCGGATATTGACATCAATGACTGAGCATACAGTGACAATTTTTAAGACAGCTAACCTACATTTTTATTATCCAAGGATACACTAAGATCAAGATAGCTCAAAATAGAACGACCTGCTCATCTTTAGAGATAAGTTGTTGTTATGATTTCATCATGTATAATGGTCTACATCTAATTTATAGGCGGGGTAGCGCGAGGGGAGTTTCATAATTATGGAATGTTAACGGGTCCCTGAAATATTTACGAGTATTTTTAATAAAATCGCCACTTTTTCATTTCACATCCTCGTCACACTACCCTTTACTTATGGAAAACAAGCTTTTAAACTTCGGTTTGGTCAGCATGAACAGTTCTGATTTTCTGAGAAGTGCCTCGTGATGTATATTTCAAATATGTATGAATCTTATAAAGTTGTAAGCAGCACTTACAACCTTCTCATTCTAAGCCAGCTATGTATGTATCTAGCTTTAAGAAGACTTAACGAAACGTGTGCACATGTTTTGGTATTAATACCGTGGCAGTAAACCACATACACCACTTCTTAGTTCCGGAACTCAAATGTCATTTATCCTGAGTTCCGTCAGAGCGTTATGTACCTCGGTTGTTAGTTCCATCAGAGCTATATGAAAACGGAACAATTCTCAGACGGAACTGAGCATAAGTGTATTGGGATTACTACTGTGAATCCATCGGTGTTGGATTTTTGTTTGACATTGTGCCACATTCCTATGCTCAACTTGCGTCATAGGAAGTAGCTAGGTCAGTAAAATTACCTGTGAACACTCTCGTATTTTGAATGTGATATTATTTATTTCAATTAACAAAAAAAAACGCTAATTATTTACTTACTCGTAATTGAGGAAAACGTTTTATCACATAACCTTGCTTGAATGCATGTCGGTTTAATATAACGAGCACGTACTTTATATGTGTTCATGTATAACACTTGATTAATATAAACTCTCAAATGACGTCACCTTTTCTTATATCTGTGTTATATGATAAAAACATTCTATCACTCATTGGCCATGCATATATATTGAACAAAAGGACAGGGTTCACAAATGGCTTAATCACATAATGATAAACCTTCATTAAAGAGGTATCACCACTTAAAATCATAATAACAACAATTGTAATCTAATGTTGATCTATGTTCTTTCCACAAAAACAACTTAATGTATAAAAAAAAAACTCCAACGCGATAAATTGCAGTACAAAAACAAACACAATATTGCCTATATTTTTGTTATGGATTAAAATCAAGGACCGTAACGCTTACCAAAGAAAGCATTCAAACATTTGGCACAACATATAAAGTTTCCATGCTCCTAAATATTCAGAAACGTTAAAATATAACGGATTTTGTGTTTGTTTTTGTATTGCAATTTATCGCGCTAGAGTTATACAGGTTGTACTTTACAAATAAAACGGATTAAAATCAATCGTTATAGTGAGCCCTTGATATTGAGAAAGGTTGGAAAATTTGGTATGTTCCAAAATAAAAAGGTGGATTAATTAGATTCTCAGTGATGTTTTTATTACAAAACTGACCATATCTGTTTACTTAAGAAATTTGTAAAACAAATTTTGCAATAGTTGACGAAACCGATAAATGTTTGTAAACATCTCATTATCCTGGGCGCACTATAGTATTGTCGAATACTTTTGACCTGTCGCTAATTAATCTCCGTATGTTTTCGTTTTTGTACAGTAAGAATGTTTTGATGAGTTATAATAACAACTCTGATTGGACAACGGATAAGCATGGGTATCCATGGATGACAAGTTAAAAGTGACAGGCAATATATCGATTTTCACAAAATTCGTCAGCAGTGACAACTCCCAAAGATTATTAGTTTTACCACAAACTACATATAGGACCTACTAGCTATTCACTACATATATTTCTTCTTGCCGCTACAATGCTCCAGTTTCCTCGATTTCCGCTTTTTAACAATCGATCGTTGCGTGGTGAACATGCTTGTCTTTCTCAGAGTGTTTATATTCTGAAAATGACCAATGTGGCCGTTTTGAATCAACCCTCCACCCATGTAGAGTTTTAATTAATGTATTTTTCCGACAAATTCAATTTTAATCTATTAAATCGGTCATAAATGTCAACCGAGGTCTTCACTCATGGCAAGTCATTTCTTCACTCGTGTTGTTCGCGTATGCATAATAAGCTTGGTTCCCGGTTTCAGGTATATAGTGCATACTTTAAACAGGAAACCAACATTTGGTTTATTGCATCAAAATTCGGTCAGATGTTGTGTTTATTTACACCAAGCACATGCTTTTGTTGCTCCGTCCGAGTGATGATTGATACGTTTTTATCAATATAAGGGCTTTATTTTGACTCATATTAACCTTAACATAGTAAAGATGAGATTGTCACTAGATAACTGTTCCATTTAAAGAATGCTTGATCATGCTTCTCCAAGCGCGATGAGCAGGGCTGGTATTCACAAAGCATCTTAGCAGAAAACTTAGAAATTTCTTAAAATCTTAATTTTTTCTTAAGTGTATCAGCTAAGCAAGAAAATCAACATGCTTAATATAATGCATAGTTTCGAAGCATTATGTAAACAGCTATTATATTCACTAAGAAAACATGGATTATTTTTCAAATTGTGGGAAATATGAGCTGCACAAATTATTGACTTAAGTCAAAATATTTAAGTTTTCACTTAAGATGCTTTGTGAATACCAGCCCTGGTCGCGGAATTGAGTCATTTAATAGGCTTATTCGACTGGGCTACTTCGTGGAGCAGATTATAGTCTGGTCCCCGTGACAAATTGTAATGTAGTAGTACTAAAGTAGCAATGTTAGCTTCGGACGGGAACTAGACTATAACCTACTCCACGAAACAGCCCAGTCGAAAAGTCCTATTAGCGCACTTAAAATTGCAGAAGCTTAGACTTAGATCTACATTTATTTGCCTTTACAATGTGATAATAATCCATTTAATTAAATCTCTACATTAATTCACGTGTACGTTTGTTAGATCTGTATATTTTATATTAAAATCACCTTGAATGCTACCAATTACTAGTAATCGTAGGCTAAAATTTGCAATTTTAGAAACCATAACGAAGATGCCCCCCCCCCCCCCCCCCGGAATCCACTAATTAACGGATCATATTTTGACAAGTAGTAAATGCGCATTTATAAACAATTTATAAATTCAATGTATATTGAGTGTCAGGAACATAGCTTTATATGTTTCTCCCATGTAGAGTCAGTCTGGACACCACCTAATCTCCGTTTTTATAAGCAGAAATGTTGTATAAATAGTTTTGTTACCATTTAGATAAATACATACGAATGCAACTTGCATTCTTTCAAAGTTTTACATTCATTTGATGTAAAGTATGTCATTTGTATGTCAAAGTTCATATTTATTCCACCGAAAAAACGAGATGTTTTGCAAACACGATGAAGTACATTACTGGGTGTCAAGCAAGCCAATATCTAGAGAGTTAGTGCACCACTAGATAATTGAATGGCATTCAACAATCATATACTGCACTCAGCCTATTTGCTATCTTTATTTAACCCGAGTTGGTATTTTTTGTATAGCGCCTTTGTAGAAAACTTAAGTTTTTCCTTTAAGGAGGATCGCTGCTTTCGGCCGAAATTTCAGAATATTCAGAATTTTTATTCTTTGCACACGTTAAGAGCATTCACCATGCTTGTTTTTGAAATATACCCCTTGTTATGAGGTGACCCCATTTTGATTTTCCAGCTAAAACGCACCTAAAATCACTTGTGATGGGTTTTTTAAAAGTGTTATAAAAATTGTTTGGATTTATAAACATGTATAACAGGTAGACTTCCATCCTTGGCCATTCCCATCAACCATTGAAATGTGAAAAGGGGGCTAGATATTAGTACTGTCCCATATATAGTATTCTAAAGCGAGTTACATATAAAATACGAACAACAACACATTTATGAGGGTGGCACCCCCTCCCCCCATGAATCCCGAATACTTCTTATTTTTTGAGCGAGTCCCGAATACCATCTTATTTTTTCGCTGAATTCCGAATACTTTTAGCCAGTTTTGAAACACAAAAAGCTTTTTAAAAAAACACCTCCTATCAACGTCCACAACTCGCTAACTTAGACGAAGAATGTCGTAAGTGCAAAAATGCTATTTTGAGAAAAGAAAAACTGTCTGAAAACTACTCTTAACTATTGGAAAAACAAGCCTTTTCCATTTCAGTATGTTTAATATGACCCGTTCTGATTTTATAGGATTGATTAGGTGTTAGGATGTAGAAAAAATTGACATGCACACACCTTTTCATTGAAAATAACAATGAATCCATCCGAGGACAGGTTTTGTGATATAATCATCCAAAACATCCATAAATCTACTAATTGACTTAAGGCTAGTCTAAATTATAGTATCATACGAATTAAAAGCATGTTTCAAATACAAGAACCCATGTAGCAAGGGCATTGTATGAAATCGTGATTGTCATAATTATGAGCAGTATACTACGTAAACTCGTTCTCAATTTGATAATATTCACTGATAAAGTAATTGTGCGTGCGAATCGAGCCTGAAAATTGCATTGCTTATCTGAGAGGTATGCTACACAAACTCGTTCTCTACTTGACAATACTTACTAATAAAGAGTTAGCGAAGCAAGCCAGAAAACGTACATTGTTCATCTGAGCGACATCATGGTAGTAACTAGGATTTTTCAAGTAAGTGCGAAATTGAGTCTTGAAGAGGTCACTTTTCGAGACGATTAGAGAAGGGAGTGTGCCCCTTCTTCTCCTGTGGTTAGGGTTTATTGGCCTGATATTTTTCTAGGGGAAATGCATTGCTTATCTGAGGATCATATAACATAAAACTGTTTAAAACGATTATTGTCTGAGCTATAAAGATTGCGTTTCTATCAGAGCAGCATACCACACGCACATGTTGTCTACTTGACATATTCACTGATGAAAGTTTTTGTGCGAGCGAGGTAAAATGTGTTGATTTTCTGAGCAGCATGTCGCATGTATTTACTTGATACTATTGAGAAAGTTATTGTGCGAGCGGAGCGAGCTAGAAAAAAATACATTGTTTTTTTAGCAATAAAGCCCTACCATACAAACTCGAAAATTGCATTGATTATCTTATAATTTTGCTACACAAACTCTTTCTCTACTTGATAAAGATAAAGTTGTTGTGTGAGCGAAGCGAGTCTAAATATGCATTGTTCATCTGAGCGGCATCACGGTAGTAACTAGAATTTTCTCAAAAGTGGGTGCGAAATTGTGTCTTGAGGAAGTGACGGCCGGGACGATTAGAGAAGAGGATGTGCTCCCTTCCGAAGAAGGTTAATTGGGACTTTTTATGTCCCCCCATCTTTGATAAGGGGTATATTGTTTTGCACATGTCGGTCGGTCTGTTGGTCAGTCGGCAGACCAAATGGTTACCGTTTAATAACTCAAGAACGATAGCAAGGATCCTCAAACTTAACATGGAGGTTGGTCATCCACAGCAGATGACCCCTATTGATTATGAGGTCAGTAGGTCAAATGTCTTTGTGTCATGGGGGTATACGTGTTTTACATTCATCTCTTCATGTAACAAAAATCTGTATAGCGAATTTTGTGCGAGCTATAAAAGAATGCATTTCTATCTGAGCAGCCTATCGCACAAATTTGTTGTCTACTTATTATACACTGATAAATTAAGGTAAAATGTTGATTTTCTTAGCTGTACTCCGCACAAAATCATTCTCTACTTTATATGAGCGAGCGAAGCGAGTTAGAACAAATGCTTCGTTTTTGCTGAGCAATGTAGGCCTACCACACAAACTCATTCTCTACTTGATAATGTTCAATGATAAAGTTTTTGTGCGGGCTAAGCGTGCTAGAAAATGCATTGCACAGCATGCCGAAGACTCGTTCTATGTTTGATTATGTAACTGACAAAGTTACTACTCAGTAAGCAAAATGCAAAGCGTATGTAAGCTAAGCAAAGTGTTGACATACCCTGTATCTGAGCTGTACGTCACAAACACGTTCTCTACTTGATACTATTACTTGATACCTGCATTGTGCGAGCGTTGTTTATCTGAGCAGCACAAAAAAGTGCATTGTATATCTTAGCAGCATGCATTCCAATTTGATAAGATTCACTGACAAAGTTAGTCTGCGAGGGAGTCGATCTACAAAATGTATCCCACACATACTAGCTCTCTACTTGATAATATTCACTAGTAACTTAGTACTTAGCGTTATTTAACACCAGGGGCGGATCCAGGATTTGGCGTTAGGGGGGGCGTACATTCATGTATTGATACCCCCCCCCCCTCCTCAAGAAAATATGCGAGCGAAGCGAGCTAGAAAAAAATGTATCTCTGAGAAGCATTCCACACAATTTTCATTCTTTATCTTATAATATTCATTGATAAAGTTAATGTGAGAGCAAGGCGAGCAAGAATGTATGCATTAATTATTTGAACAGCATATCCCTCAAACTCATTCCCTACTTGACAAAATGAACTGATAGTGGTTGTGCGAGCGTAGCGAGCAAGAAAATATGCAATTATCTATTTCAGCAGCATACACCACATCCTTATTACTTGGTAATATTCACTGATGTAGTAATTGTCAGAACTAGAAAAAAATCAGTGTTTGTCTGAGCAGCATACCCAAACAACTCATTGGTAAATCAAAAGCTTTCATTGAATTTACGTAGTTCTTCAGCGAGCAAGAAAAATCGTTGTTTATATGAACAGCATAGCCAGGACTAACGATAATCGACTGGATACTATTCATTGATATATAACTGCTGTGAATTCGTCACGAAAAAAAGGCAATGTCAATCTGAGCAGCATACCCTGCGAACTCCAGGGCTTCAGTTTTGTTTCAGTGGAAATGTGAAGTACTTGGGATCCAGTGACTATGGAGTCCAGTGGCTTTCTGCCTCGTGACTTTTTAAATAGAACCATGGAATTCGTCAGCTGCATTCTGAGGTATCTTATTTTTAATGAAAAGGACAGGTTTATTAGAAAATAAAGCCAACTGTATTAATATTTTTTTCTTGTCGGACATTTTTAATGTGCGAGAATCTCGGCATTTCTGTAGCCGATGTTTGGCACCATGCTACCAATCAGTCCCATATCTTGTTTTTGCCTACAGCAAAAAATTGCATATCAATATTGTTCTTACATCCAAAATATGATAAATTACCTAGGCTCCAGCGATTTTAGGGGGGGGGGGCGTACGCCGGGTCCGCCCCCCCTTGGATCCGCCTATAAACACTATCTTAGGTCCGTAAACAATATGTACATCAACATTTTTAGTTCAACACACATGGAATCGCATTTGAAGCGTAATTCATTGCTTTGTTGTCTTTAAATTGGTTAAAAAGCTTAAATGCTTGTTCGAGAAAACAGTTTATTTTGGAAATATTGCGTACTGAATACCAATAGGCATTTTTATTGCATACCGCGTACGACGCTCTTGCGTCCCGAATACCACCTAAAAAGGCCATGAATCCCGCGTACCGAAAAGGGGGGTTTCACCCTCATTTATTTTGTTCAGCATTTTTTCAGACTTTTCTAATGGTGAGATTTTTTATATGTATTTATAAAATAGACTTGGAGCAAAAAATTAAAACAATTTTGAACGGGATCCAACTTGTTCGTGCCTGTAGCAAGTATACACCCTAGTCCCAACACGAACACAATCCGGCATAGAGAGGTCCTAGATTCGATCACCGTCTGCGCAACTGCTTAAAATGTTTTTGAGCAAGAATAAACCTCAAAGCCCCGCTTTACCCATGGCCAGGTGTATGAATGGGTACATGGGAGTGTTAAAAACAATGTGCTTTACATAAGCTGTCCATGGAACAGAGTGGAAAAACCGACTTGTGTTTTATTGATGGGGGGGGGGGGGACGGAAAAATCGGTTAAATGAACCCATGTCTGAGCATAAGCATAGCCTTTGTTTTACTTTTTAGTTCAATGATAAATACAACAAAGCCTTATAAAGAAATAAGTTTATTCAATAAAAGTGATGAAAACATGAATCATAAAAAAGCACATTTAGACATATTCTTCTTCTATTTGAACAAAACTGGACATTGGATTTTGCCATACTAACACAATAAAATCGATTTATTTCTAGCAAATGTGTTAAGAAGTACATACTCTCATTTTGTTTCATATTTGCATTATTTTTCTAACCAAAATCCACCATTTAAGAGGGCATTGTGTTGTGGGGTTTTAAGACGAATTGCACCTATAGAAGCATAAATAAACTGTTGGTATGTTAGGAATTACCCATGTCAATCAAGACAATCAGTAATATTTGTCATATGAAGGGTTAATACGTTCACCTGCTTGTTTTGCGAACTGGCACCAAATATTAAAACTCACCAAATATGGTCGAAACCTGCAATCGCCATGTCCAATGGTTCTTTGATATCTAGGACAAATCCAATAACCCAAAGTTGGATGACAGCGAAGTTGTAAGTATCAGTAGCAACTTTCAATCGAATTATTTCGAAAATGGTAGATGCAGAATTTCAGAAAAATGCGCTGTTCATTAGGTCAATGACAATCAAACCAAAGAGAGCAGACAAAGGTCTTGGAGGCTGTATATGCGACTACCGAACAGTGGTTGGAAAAAATGTGTCGTTTCTGGTGAATTAATGTTTTATCGTAGAGGAAATTATTACATAGAGTCTGCTATTTTAGAATAGGTCATGATAATAGACATAAGTTGAAGTTAGTTAAGCTAACCGCTTTCATGACAGTCATGGTCGTGTGTTTGATATTTTGGAAAAGCGGAACTCAAAATGATTAAAAAGGGAACAAAAGTGAACACATATCGTATTCATGCAAAATGTTTAGATTTTTTTTCGACAAAAATGTGACACGTCCTTTTCCTAGTAACATGCCAAAGACGGGGTGTTTCCACAATACTGAATTTCCTTTCACCATATAATGTTTACACTTTTAAGTTTGTGACTTGCGAGTTTACATACATAAGGCATGGCTATTCTTTATTGGCAGTTAATAAATCCACTGGTTCTGTTTTTTTATAGAGACGCGGATAGCGGATATACAGGGTGATCCATTAATTCCGCACATTAGTAAAAGCCTATAACTTCACTATTTCTTTACTTACACGTATAAATTTGGTAATGTTGGAAAGGTAATAAATAAAATTTTCTGCTGAAATGAAAAAAGTATTTGGCATTGTGCCGTCAAAGAGACGTTATGACGTAATCTGTGACGTCATAAATTTGAGTATTTCCAAATTCGAATCATAAAACTTTATTATCAATTTGGAAAATCTGCGATTTAAGAGAAAAGAAATCTTGATAAGTGTGTCCAAATACACATTTGCCTTCAAGAAGAAATATTGTTGGGTCTGTCCAATGAAATGAAACATTTGATTCGTCGGGAAAAGAGACTGGTTACCTAGCTGCATGCAACAGCGTCATGTACAGACGTTAAACGAGGTTTGAAACTCATTTCAGAGAAAATGGGTGGTCACATTGAACATCTGCTTTAGATAAGGATTCTATTGTTGAAGATCCATTTTAGATCAGAACAAAACGTTCACATATACTCTACAATTACATGTTTTCTTTAATATGATAGCTTTAAAGAAGTTGAAGTTATAAGCATTTGGTAATGTGCGGAATTAATGGATCACCCTGTACATATTAAGACAACATGTATGTTATAGAAAACAAATGTCATGTCTATTGGTATAGTGCGCCCAGGATAATGTGATATTTAAAAACATGAATCGGTCTGGTCAACTGTTGCAAAATTGGTTTTGCAAATTACTTAAGTAGACAAATAAGGTCAGTATTGTACTCAAAACATCACTGAAAAATCGTGCACATCTGATTAATCCACCTTTGTGGAATATACGAATGTTCCCACCTTTTTCATTATCCTGGGAGCACTATCTATAGTGTATGACATATTGAATGTTTAAATTTGTTTAAACAATACACTCCAGCTTCATATTGAAAGTTTTATAGCGATAAACCACCATCAGCACATGGGCGCTGCTGCATAATTTTGTTTGGTCGAAGTCAACGCCAAAACACCCGACGTATGTTCAGCGAAAACATTTTAAAATCTCTGACTAGTGAGTTTATATCCAATATCACGATGGTACCGACCATTGAAAACAGCACTACGACAGCCACCCAACCAATCGTCGTTGCCGATGGACGGTCATCTTTCACGCTGATCTTCTTACGAATCTAAAAATAGCAACAAAATCACAAAAATAAATACTGTAATGTTTAAAAAAACTTATTCATCAGTCATAATCACCGTCCTCGATGGCCAACATCAAATGCCGCTTGTATGTCAGGAACGATCTGACGTTAGTATAAAATTTTGGAAATAATTCACTACCCCACCTATCAGATTATGGGTTACTATGGCGATTTTAATATTCTGTTAGAAAATCATTTTACAGATTCACTTGAAATATGTTTTAAGATTTTATATTGCAATTTTGGTTTATATACGTACCAATATAAAATTATTATGATAAAAGTCTACCTAATTCTGGAACACCCTCATTTGTATGTAGAATGTCCCTGCATATACTGATAATTTATAAGAAGTTTTAAATTTGTAAAAAGGTGAAGATGTGTTTTACTGTAGTAGGCCTGATATCCTCACTGTAAGTAAGACTTGCTTAAGCCTGCGTCACACCAACCAAACGATGTGTTGGTAAGAAAATATGTTAATCCCGAAAATAAAATATAAATAGCAGCCAGGCCGCAGACCAAATCGTCGACACACAGACACAATGCTGTTGAACAATGTTTGTACGGCTGCACCACGCGTCGCAAGAAATAGTAGCAATATATTGTTCTATCATGTATTGATATTGAAATCGCATGCAAGTCGACTTGTAAAGATTTCGCTTTGTGACGTTGTGTTCTATTTCGTACGCCGGTCGTAAACACCAGCGATCCCCCTAAAGGTGGCTCGAAAGGTGATCATATACAGGACCTGTAATTGTATTCAATATTGGTGTTATTTAAGTTGAGAATAAGGATAATCGCCTGTTACTGACCATGAGTTAATATAGTGTGATCGGATTGGTTGTCCTTGTCCTTAAGTCAAATGAGATCAATATTAAATACTACGGCTGGTGAACGGCTGTTGCAAGCTGATCAAATTGACACAGGCTGCTTAGCTGAAAGCAATGTAACCACTTACCGTAGCACTGAGGGTGGGTACGCTAACTGTAAGTTTCTCCACTAGTTTGATGACTATTTGCTGGATTTCGTACTGTGTGTAATTTCGTGTATCTATCCAGCCACATGGGCAAAAACAACTAGTCATACAAGTTTCCTCCGGTGCTGTAAATAGATGCTATCTGGATGAATAGTCGTGCAGATGGCTATAGCTGTATACGTGTTAAAGACATGATACATGTATATCCATATAAACATAAACAACTGTTTAAGCCTATGTTATCATATAAGATACACGACCTTTTTCCACAATAAACGAATTATTCACATATATAGAACTGCATATGTTGATGCTTGTCTGTTACATTGTGCTGTCGTGCCCTTAAATATTTGCTCTCATCTGATAGGTCATTGCGTACTTTCTGTGCTACTCGATGGGTTTTGTTTAAACATGTAAAGCGTTTCATGTTTTACCGTGATTCTTTTATTACCCGCCCTGTATCTGTGTCCTTTTTGTTAGGGGGTCATTACATGGAGGGAAACTTTTATTTACACTGTCCTGTTTTAAAAGGTTGTCGTTTGGTAAGTGTGAGGTTTGGTGCAATGTAAAATGTTTAAGCCTCCAGTGGCATTTGTCGCTGTCCGTACCAAGGCGAAAGTCCCTTATTCAATTATCCTTAATGTATTCGTTGTCCACTTTATAGAAAAATTAGAAAATTACAAAATACATTTGGCCACTGTGCCATTTTGTAAAACTGTGATCATTTTATATGTGTCTTTGTGCAATTTCTTTGTTCAGTATTGGGCTGCTTCGTATCTTTCAAAGCATACATGTACACTGTATCTGGTATGGATTATCCTTGTGATGAGTGTCGTCCGTTTGTTATATTCTTGTCACCTGGCCCCGTGTTCACAAAGAATTGGTTATTAGGATCAGGCTCAAGCTCCATTTTATTTTATTTAAAATACAGAAAATATGTTGATGGAAATATTGGTACCTGTATCTCCTTAAATTTTAAAGACAAATGAATAAGTTTTAATGCATAGTTATAAAAATATTGTGCTTGATAGATTGAAGCTGGATTTTCGAGCTTGATCCTGAATGTCTCAGATCAGTTTCGGTCTCAAGTACAATTAATCTATTTTTATAGGGAAGTAATAGTTTTAAGGATCGTAATCTGTTATCTAGAAACTGTTTTGATATTCTGTAACTGTTAAGGAACATATAATTTTATAACTGTACATATTTTTTGAAAGTAACAGCAAAAATAGAATGGAGCTTGAGCCTGATCCTGATAACCAATTCTTTGTGAACACGGGGCCTGGGTCTTTCTCCGGTTTAGTTTGGCCGAGGCGACAGAATTTCTGGATGAGATGTCGTGTTTTTGTAGTTGCTTGTTTATTGCGTTGTACATTGTCTTTTTTTAAAAAGTCGTCTTTTGTGCTAGTTGTTTTATGTTGGGCATTGCCTTTGTCTTTTTGAGTTACGTTTAGCATTTTCTGGGCCTTTTTGTTTCCATGCGTTCTTTGGTATTTCTTCTGTCCTTAGTTTCGTATTTTTGTTTAAATTATTAAAGTATTGAGTGGGTTTAATGTTTAGCTCCAATTCCGTTTATAGTGGAGTTTTTTAATATCAAATAATCAATAAACTGTCATAATTTCTCAGTATTCGTCATTTTCCAATTCTATTGGAGCTATGATATTTTTCTTCGCATTCACTATTTGTCCCCAATCTGATTCGTTCGGGCTATTCGTACCCTATCTGGTTCGTATATAACTAAATAGGCAGCTGTATAGTTATGGATGTTATTTTTAACAAAACAAACGAAGTGACTGTAGTTATAAATCCTTGAAATAAACGTTTCACAATTCTAACCGACTTAGTATTACACCCACACTTGTTAAAAATAATATACATGTATAGAGGATCTTGCATGAGTGCTCATTACATACGAATTTTATTAAACGAGTGGACAAAATGATATGACACGAGGCTTTGCCGAGTGTCATATTCTTTTTGTCGACGAGTTTAATAAAACTCGTATGTAATGAGCACGAATGTAGGATTCTATTTATCACATAACCTTAGAGAACGCTCGTTATCATTCAAAATGATAATGTACGCTGCATAGGTTTCATACATAAGTAAGCGGTACAAAGAGCGCGACGTCATGGCGACGTTGTTATTATCCTGACGTCATGGAACGATCAAGACATGGATTGGCTTACGTCGCGTCAGACTAATTTAAATATTAATTGCACGGTCTGGGAGTGCCGAACGATATTTATGGCACGGCTTTACGGCACTGCTGGACCGCGAGTTATGTGATAAATATCATTATATCATAGATTTATTGCATTAAGTACCATGCACGAACATATTATATGCAAATGTACATTTACAAACAAAATCAGTAAATTAAATCAATGTATGCATAATAACAAAGACGTTCGATCAATTACCAAATCACATACTTGGTTAATGTTGCCTTCCATGACCGATTTATTTTATCTCTTTTTATAGCATTACGCAACCATTGGTTTATACTCACGGTCCGTATAGCCCGGTGCTGTGGTGGTAGAAGGCATGTTAAACTGTATAACTGGAGCAGAGGGGTTTGCTTGCAAGGGATGTATATAATCTCTGGATGTGGAAATGGGGGGCACAGCACCTTTGCCATTAAATACAGCGGTTGTTCCTCCAGTAGAAATAGAACGATCATCTCCTCCGGCCTCGCATGGTATTTTATTGAAATCAAGGTTTAGGGGATATACGTAGTTTGAATCTGCCGAAACTAAAACATTTGATATATTATACATATGTTATATGTAACTGCTTACATATACATTTTAAATAGATATAAAGATTCATTTGAGAATACTCACAAAGCAATGAGTTTTAAGTCCTTATATATCACATTCATAACATATAAATACATACATACACGTGTACATGTATATATACAGGTGGTCGAGGATACTTATCACGGACCTGTGAGAAAACCGAGCAATTGCAAAAACCGAACAATTCACTTGTTACGAACGTTGTTCGGTTTTCACAAATTACACTACAGTTATGCTGTTCTGTATACGTGCAATAGTGTAGGGTTAACGCATGCTTTTTCGTGCTATAACATCTGAAGAGTCCCGAGGGACGGTTGGTGCCCAAGCCCGTTAGGGCGAGGGCACCAACGCTCCCGAGGGACTCTGCAGATGTTATAGCACAAAAAACATGCGTAAACGCTATTATAGCATACAAAACATCAATTTATGCGTTCGTATTTCGAAATAATTACATTTTGTCGGGAGATTTAGTGGCGACGTCGCGTAAACAAACGTAACGTCGCGAAAACAAACGTTACGTCATAACAGTTTTTGTTTATGAGCGTCGACTTCCTGGATCGGCAAATACCAAGAAAACATGGATAATGCGGGTTTGTTTAGATTTATTATTTAAATCTTATAGAAAATTAATTAGCAGTTACAAATAAAATGGAAATTGCAGTTCATAAGACGCTGTAAAATCGTTTATTTTCGTCGGTGAGGCCCTGAAATGAGCATACGTAAAACTGGACGTTAACAGCGCGTTCTCGCGTGAATCTTTATGTTTACGCATGGTTTTCGTCCCGTTAACGTATGGGCAAAATCACCGTTTTTATGCTATAATGAATAATGCTGTCGAGGATGTAGTTCCTCATACAAAATGTTTGGGTATATGAGTACCCTCTTTATTTATTCGTGACGCTCAAATCATGTAACTGATCATGATAATTATCTTGGTTATATGCATCAGGATATGGCTGGCTTAGAATAAGAAGGTCGTACAAAAGTACAAATTCGATATTTTAAGAAAACAAGAAAAAAACTGTTTGAAAACTACTCTTTACTTATGCGAAAACAAGCTTTTCCTACTTCAGTTTGGTCAACATGACCAGTTCCGATTTGCATGAAAATAGGCTCAGGAGAAGCGCCTTTTAATGCAGATTTCAACTATGTATCAGTCTTATAATGTCGTAAGTAGCACTTACGACCTCCGAATTCTAAGCCAGCGTTATGGCATTAATTTCAGTTATTTTACTTTGAAGATGATTGTCATCTGCTTGATTTACAGAGATCAAATTACTTTAAAACCGACTTTATAAATACAATTTACTCGACTCCATTTAACTAGAAGGGTTCTTGACGCATAAATGTATGCCTCTCACACAAGAACTAGCGCGGACAAACTTTGTGACATCCATCCGGACAGACAGACGGACATCTGGCAGAAAGTCAACATGTCTGTATCTTGTTGGAGACTTATTGGTAGTTTTATTTACGCCAATGGGAAAGTATCACATGAAACTCTTGCTCGAAAACAACATAGCGTTTTAAAAATGTAATACACAATTATAGTTTTAATAGTGTAATGTTATTCTCTAAACACATTTCAATAGTTTTCAAGCAATTTAAATCTTCATGATGAAAATCATTAACTCGCTGAAATGGATACAATTTGCGAACAAACTACCGGGATACAATTTGACTCAAACTAATTAGCATCTACACGAAAATACGAATTGATGGTTCGGTATATCCAGTCTAACAAAGGGAACATTTGCCAAACCCTTTTATACATATGCCAATAAATACCTGCTGTGCCCTCAGAACAGTCTTCATGTACTGATCCGTCAAGATCACTGTCTGAAAAACAAAACAATGTCAACTGCACTTGTTACTTGAAGTCATAACGACATGATTTCTCAAACAATCGTTACATACAAACACATTTTAAAAAGACAAAATACGGTTATTTAATTAATCAGTAACCCCAATCGTAAATGAAACGTAGGGCATTAGTTACCCGTATAAAAAGATGATATTAAGTCAGACAGGGAACGCAGCAGTCAACTTAACCAGCCGATCACAGAAAACATTAAAAACATACAAGGCACAATACCCAACTGAACCAATTGAGCACAGAAAACCGTTTAGTTTAACCACGCATGTTAATTAACATGCGTGGTTTAACCAATAAAAAACACTGAATGGCCTAGCTGAAAGACCAAACGTTAGATCTATTAAAATGTGTCAGATTGCCCACGACTTTTTACAGAATCATTTGCTTATACATAATTGCACCATTTCCACGCCCTTCATAGAATGCAATCCTGAGATTAAAGTACACAGTTTATGGACTTATGTTCAAATGAATACGAGTTTTTGATGACATATGCAAATGTGATATTGAGCTAGGACGACGCTGGACTACATCATAATAGACCGACAGCCAATGAACTTTTGTTTAAGCGAAAGAGTCTAAAATAAGTTTGCATACACATTTTATTTTGAATATCAAAAACTCATTCACTGATGAGGTTCGGTGCAAACGGTTTCAAAGTGTTTAAATGGTATAGATTTGAATACTTCGTATGTATGCTTGAAATCTCATTATTCATCGCAAACCTACGTCAAAATATTGTAAGGGCACTATTATACCTGGTAGTCATAAATATAGATCTATCACAATTAACACTTGTCATTTAGTATAAAACGATTATTCAGGTCAGTCATTTGTTTACATAAAACTGAGTACATTGCAATTTCGCTTATTATGCTCCTCATCTTTGATAAGGGTATGCTTTACACATGTCGGTCGGTTAATCTGTTGGTCGGTCGGTATACCAAATGGCTTCCGTTCAATAACTTTACATGGAGGTTGACCAGCGACAGTAGATGACCCTATCGATTTTGAGGTCAGTATGTCAACGGTCAAGGTCACTGTGACCTTTACTATTTCCGATTATTGAAATGAATTCCGTTCAATATCTCAAGAACGCTTTGCCATACGATCTTCAAAATTTACATAGAAGTTAGCAAGTAACAACAGATGCCCCCTATTGATTTTGAGGTCAAAGGTCAAGTACTCTGTGACCTTTACCATTTCTGTCTATGGACTGGCATGGGGGCGTACGTGGTTTACAAAACTCTATGTTTTATAGGTACTTTCGAGTTATAATAATGTAAGGGTTGCGCTTTATTATATGTATACACAAAATATTACAACCATTTTCTGAATAGGTAACGTTTTTTTGGTTTACCATTGAACGTATAAATGTCCGGATAAGCCTTTATATTTGGTTTTACACTGATATATAGATAAAATCTGACCGCTGGGCCGTATCCTTTGGGTATATGCTATATAAACTATATAGCTAAAAGTGCAGTCACGGCTCAATACTAGTTTTCGATGTATAGTGGACTCGACTACTGCGTCACTCTCTTATTATCATGACTTGAAAGTATTATGTGTATTAGTTTGTGGCTTAGTGGATAAGGTGTTGGATTCCACTGCATTTTTCTCCAATTAATATGTTCAAAACAGTAGAAATACAATGGTATGAGATTGCAATGCTTGTATACAAGTGACAGACTTGAATGAACTGACTGTGCATCCATCCAATGGACTAACTCTCAGAAGTATTTGCAATAATGAGCTCGAGATGCTGTCTTCTGAAGAACATGTAAATCAAAGACGTTACCTATTTCACCCGGAATGATACTCATAGTGCAGTTCTCTTCGTCTATCAAACCATCACAATCGTTGTCTATTCCGTCTCCAGGGAAACTCGGTGTTATAACACACAACTTAAAGTATAGATTATAATTATTTACCAGTGATGAATCCAATGAAAAAAGAGCGTACAATCCTTAAGAACCGTATTTCAAACTTTCGCTGATCAAACCGTTCACAATTGTAATACAATCCTAAAGACCCGTATTTCAAACTTTCGCTGATCAAACCGTTCACAGTTGTAGTACAATCCTAAAGACCCGTATTTCAAACTTTCTCTGATCAAACTGTTCACATGATGAAGCTTCTCCAAGTAGTAGAACAATCCTACGACTCAATAATACACGTTGATTCATAGGTGGCCTGTATGTAGCATATTTGGAACTAAAAAATTCGCCCTAGCCAAATCCAATATTGCCGTTTACGTGATCGAACACATTTGTGCTAAGAACATTTGTGGGTTTAACTGGGAGGAGTGTGTCAGGTCCAAAATGGCTACGTAAGGACCACCTATGCATTGATTCGTTTAATGAAATTGCACTTCTTATATATTTATATATACAGACTTAGTGCCGTTTTACTTATTTATGGCCATCAAGTGATCTTGTTATGATAATTGAGAGTTTGCGAAGCCTGTAAGACTAAATACATAACTGAACAAATAAATGTTGTTAAATGACTTTTATTAAAGCCATGAACACAATAGCACATGAAAAATGTATAATAACACAAAGTCATTGTAAAATATGTAAAATACTCTTAAAGTAGCACCAGTCTTATATTTGTTTTATTTGGTGCTAATTCATGATCCAGTTAAAATGTGTTTTGGTGATAGACTTTTACTTTTATTCCTCCAGTAATGAAGATATACATAATATATTTACATGAAAATAAGATACATATATACAATTGAAACTGTTTGCATTTTATACATCAACAAATATATCAACAAATATATGACTACAATTATTGCGGCAAGTGTTCATTAGTATTAACATCATATTCATAATATACCCACGGCTCAATATCATGTTTAATTCACTGACGGTTTACCTTATCGAAACGAAATGTAAGGCAAAACAAGTGAGTCACTAATCACCATGTCTCGTTTCTTGCCTCGGGCAATTCTCGTGTCTCGCCCTTGGAGGGCGATACACGATATTTAAAATGGCACTAACAGGATTCGGTAATTTACCTCATTTATATCCGTATAGTTTTGCTGATTGGTGAGAACATGGTATCTGAGGTCAGAAACAGATTGCAGAAATGCCACACCGAAACCTTTAGCGTCTAACTGAACCGTGATTGGTGTAATTCTTTGATTGAAGTCGACATCTAGCTTCAACCCGTTATCACTTATAGCAAAACTGAAAATGTTGTGAACAAGTTTGATCATTCTTTCTGAGAGATCTTTTTCACAACTGGGTATGGTCAACTTGAAGGCCTAATACGGCCGCATTCTATACAATACAATATTGTTCATATTGTTTACCTGTCGGTGAAATCCCTTTGAATTTTAACTAAAACGTCACATTGCCTTTGTTTGTAAACGATCGAGATTAGCTATAAAGATGCTTCTTTAAATTCGCTTAATTTATATTAATGTTATTATCTACTCCAAGTATAAATGGAATTCTTCATAATGCTATGATTATTGTATACAACACATTTTATTAGGAAAAACAAAAATGCATTACAAAATATTATTTTGTTATTTTCCAGTTTTGTTGATATACCAGGCTAACGTTATCTCCGACGAGCTATATCTCAAGAGGAAATATTTTACAATATCACATAATAGCTTTTGAAACTCTAGAGCTGTCATTGATAGAAGCGATATCGAGGTATCGATGGTTGTTTTACCCGATCGATTATCGGTTTATATTTTGAAATATTGATACATGGGAAAATGAATGGAACCACCCAAAATTCTCATTTTTCCTACGCAAAACGCTTTTCTTGGTTTAATGGAAGCTCACAAATGGTCAACATGGATCTAATCAAAATTCAAAATGTGAATCTATACCCAATGTATACAGTCTAGAATGGCTGAATAAGCGAATCACAGGAATTTGAAATTCTATCCATAGAATATCATAGCAGTCGTTCTAATCAAAATCGCTCTATATATTATATACATTGTAATACTGAAGGAGTGCAACGCATTCCCTCTTCCCAAATGGAATCCCATAGTCAGTGCTAAAAACATCGAAGATACAAACGATCAAGTTAACTCATTCGACGAAGAATACTTATATGTAACCAATCCAATCGACAACCAATATATTTTTGGATTTTATGCTAAATATTCGTGATGTACTTCACAAAGTTCAATATCTAGTACATCGTCGGTGCCATTCGTTGTCGTCACAAATCACGCCAACAAGCTTGGTGGACATAGCATTACATTATGTTATATTTACCCTTGAAGTTAATCAACAACTACGCATTAATAAAGTATAATATAGAGCGCGATTTTGATTAGTTGGACTGCTATGATATTTTATGGATATAATTTCAAATTCCTGTGGTCTGTTAATGGTTGATCTTTATATACAAATCGATATATCGAGGTATCATCGATACTAGTACTCTGATATTTCGGAATCGTCGATACGCCTCTGGTCGAATCAATGATAGCTCTACTTTTCTTACATCATTCCGGTATTTAATGTATCAAAGACAACGTTGGTATCGTCGAGACCATACACAGTGAAGTCATCTCGGTAGAGCTCAACTGATGGTATCCCTATAACAGAATACCACTGGTCCCCATGTATTTCCAAGTGAACTTGAATCGGTTTCGTGGCATCAATTTCATACATCTGACAAAAAAAGGGGATTTGGTGCATTTGAAATAAATTAGTGATTGCTCCAGATCATCAAACTACCATACTTTATAACGTTTAATGAGTACCCACAAAGCATCTAAGTAAAGAAAGATTTTTTAAAATATGTTAAAATATCCTTACGTATGTCAGAAAATATGGAAATCCGAATCATTAATTTGTTGCAAAGGTTTAAAATATTATTAAGAACTACAATAATCACTAAGGCAGCATCGGTTAATCTTCTATTTGTGGAAAATTTGTTCAGCAAAAATATATAAGTTTAAAGCTGAGATACTTTGTGGCTATATAATGTATACTCGCTTACACTAGTCTTGTATTGGGTCAAATTGGCACATGGAAGTAGGGCTTATTATCTGTCAAGTTTCATTCTTTCTTGTTCATTTTTGTGTCTGTCATAGTGGCAAGTGTTTGTGGTGAGTGAATTTTCTTTTTTTGTGTGTTTCTTTGTGTGCCCTTTGTGCTATGCTGTTTTTATCGAATGCTGTCTTGCCTGTCATCTTTGCTTTTATCACATGTTTGACGTCGCGGTAGCGTAATAAAGCCATTATTTGTTTTTGATAATTATGACGTCATGATGACGTAACGCATATTTTATAGCCCGGCGCCGTTGACGTTACGTTTCTTTTTCTGCATGATACTGGAACCAGCTTCTAAAACAGTGAAAATAACAAAGTGGTAATTTCACTGTTATTTTCACTGTTTATTTCACTGAAAAATCTCCATAATCCATTGAAAGCAAATAATTAACTAGTGTAATAAAGCTTTGACGCGACGTCATTCAAAGTATAGGCGACGTCGTCAATGTTGCGCGTTTAATATAGTGATAATAAGTAGTTATTTTATTTTTCGGCCAGAAAAGCTAACATGTGATAAAAAGAACATTACATTTGTGACTTTCGACATTAAATGTCTTAAACTCGTTGGAGCCTCGCATTTTATTATTTTATTCAACTCGTTTAATAAATTCAATATGAAAAGATACTCATGTAATATCCTCTATTTAAATCGTTTTAAAGGAATTGTTGAAGAGTGATCTACGAAGCGTACATGTAACGATTCTTAAAGTTAACTATACATAGTTATTCCTACGTTACAAACATTATCTTGAATTCTTGATTGGATGCCAAGAAAACAAAGGCATCGCAAATAAGTGCTACGAAACACACTACAAATCAAAACATTACTCTGCATCTTGGGCGAGACAATTTGATCCAACACAGTACCCCTTTTACACATGTAGGAGTTCACAAAACGCTTTTAAGGAGTTCAAATTGATAGAATTAAAAATGGGGAGGATCAAATTGATGCAGTCGTTAAACATTCACCAATTCTCAACTCTGTCTTCTGCAGTGATTATTTTGCCTCTTCAGGAAAGGGTCCACGTCCGTTCAGAGTGGGAATTTTCGCTTCGTGACAAATTGAAATTGGGAATTTCCATGAAGCAGAAAGGCCAAATAAAACAGAAAGAGATTACATCTGAATGTTTACTGGTTTCTTTGAACTTTTATGCTTGACCTCTTGTCAAAAATGTTCATAACTTTATCATTTTATGTCCGATTTTGAAAATTATTTTTTAAATTGTTTATTGGGAATTTCTTCATTCAAATTTGGGAAAATTGTAGCCTATTTGCAATAAGAAAGGGTCCGTTTGTCGGACCCTAATAAAGAAGGAAAAAATCACTGTTCTGAATAGAATAAAAATTAAATTAACATGATTCATATGTACCAGTCAGAAAAAAATGTTGTACACTCGGCAAAACTTATAAGTACACACTTGTTTAATTGCCCATAGCTCGGTCAATGCGTGCATGATCGTGCTGAAAATTTCAACACATGTAGATTTAATATGTAGAGTTATATTACAATCTATGTTTTTAACATCTGATTTAAATTGTCACAAACAGAATAAACTAATGATGACAACAGCAGAATCTAATAAAACACAATAATGCCGTGTGTTCATCGGTTGCTAATGCACATATGGCCCCCTCTGCGCTGATACAGTACAGTTTCAAGTCTATGTTTCTATCACAGACACAGTAATAAAGAAAACAATGATAGGAACAAGCATAATTTAGGTTTAAAAATATCAACTTCTGATAAAAAATGCAATTTGGAACATGGTTAACTCCCCTTGACCATAACAATAAAAAATATTTTTAAAAGTAAAAAAACACCATGTTGTTGTTTGAAAAATCGAATTATTTTGTGTTTTTTTAATTTGACAATAAATCTAAAATTAAAATTTACCTTACATCAAAACATTTTGCAAATACGCGTCAATTTCACGGCAATTTTACGGTTTTTGACCTTTCATGGTCCAATGAACCTCTGTATTTAATTTTGAAGAAAAAACTTTTTTATCCAGTCCTTTGATAGTCAATACCATGTACACAAAATTTCATGCAAAAATAATAAAAAAGTTATAACGATAAAACGACGTGTGTACTTATAAGTTTTGCCGAGTGTATATACATGTAATCATGAATTATTATACTCTGCCAGCTAGACTACTGATGTCTATTTGGGGGATTGGCAATAACAGTCATTTGAACACTTTTCTAAAATTTCTAAAGAGTAGCAAGTGAGATTAAATAACTAAAGCTAATAAATACAATCCATAAACGAGAAAATAGAACTACATCACCTACCGTAGATGGCTCCAAATCTCTATAGTACTCTTCCCCCGTCAACGACACAGAATCGAGCTGATGATAATCTCCCTTAATGATAACAATAGTACTATCTTGAGCGGCAACAATATTTATTTGCGCTGTAGCTAATACTCCATCTAAATCTATCGCTGGAATATAATACTTTTTACCCAATGTTTCTCGGGGAGGCATTTGCGCATACGTGTGTGGTGGGTTGCCACAAAACACGGACATTGGCCGTTCGCCTTGTAGAAGTTTTCCATTACTAAAATCTGGAAAGTAAGAGAATTTTAAAACACGATGAAAAGAGAAATACATGTACTTAGTAGCACATGTCAATGTATCATTAATAAATAACAATTCTTTTAGAAAATGATTGACCTACGAACCATTTTTAATGAGTTTGGCGATACCGAACGTTTGTGAAATCCGAAAAGAACGCGGTATTCAATTTTCTCGGGTTACACAGACTCACAGGGAAGACTATGCATGCAGGCTCAAATGGAAGATTATGCATGCAGGCTCACATGGAAGATTATGCATGCAAGCTCACTTGGAAGACTGGACTTGCCTAACTATGTTGACTCTTAAAATAAAGTCGGTACACGATATACCTATATTTAGTTTAAATAAATACATTTTGCATTTCCTTCTCTTTGTGCTGCAATACACACGTCATGATAACCAGAATAGACCACAACAAAGCAAATTGCATTTCGGTGTTTGTATGACTTGTGGTGAACTGTCCTGTCTATGTCATTGGACTATTTGATTTGACCAATGTCAGGAATAAAAGCTTACTAATAAACGTACATGTACATTGTATAACAACAAAAACATTGGTAATACATATAGTCATATACTATAGGTATACATCTTGAAACATACACCATCTTTCATAATTATGGAAGGACACATCATACAGAAGAACACTCAGAAAACCGGACTTCCGAACGGTCCGGAAATGGTGCGGTTTTTAGAGAGTTTACTGTACCAGTGTTCACGGCGGTGGGAAGATATTCTTGACTTCCATTTTCCGGGATAGTGATAAATCCAATCACTCTTGTGTTTAAAGAAAGCGAGAACAGGTCGCATTTGGATTCTGGAAATAAATAAAAGCTCGTGATATATTTTGGCAATTACAATACTTCGGAAGTTGTATTATATGTATTAAAGCCCCATTAAGACTTAAACGGCATTTTTTTTAAAAAACGAATAACTTGGTAACCTATCTTCAGAATGGTGGATTGTGAGCACTTTAGTTGTGTCCAAAAGGTGGAAATCACCATAAGATGAAAGAAAACGAAATACATCTTCCAGTTGGTTTGTTTACAAAATAAGGAATTGTAAGCAATACATGTACTATTTATAGTCTAAGAGAATCAACTTTTTCAAAATTAGTATTTTGTCATCCATATATTTTTGGCACATTATTCCGACAGGTATAGTAATTATTTTCTGGCCTTAATTATTGGTAATTATTATGTGAAAAATAGCATAATTCCTTGTATTTACTGGTTGAGAGAAAAACAGTGTAATTGTGGCTTTAATTAGCGAACTACCGTATAAGTGAATATTTGCGCGGTGAAATTGTCAGCGAACTCTGATATGCAGGCACTTAAGCGCGTGGAAGAATTAGCGATTTTTAAAATTTCTAAGTAGAGTCCTATACTGAAACACATTTACGCTAGAAGAAATTTAGAGAACTAGTAAATTCTTTAATAGTTCCATGTACATACTTTTATAAATTGGTAGCGGAAACTAGGTCATGCAGCTTTTTAATGACTGAAACTGAATCGTTAAGCTTTTTGACAGCTGAAACTTGGACTTATAGCGTTTGGATTAATGTTCTCGTTCAGTTGTGTGTAAGGAATTGTGTCGTGTAATTGTGGTACGTGATGTGTTTTGTAAGTTTGTAAGTGTGCTCGGCTATTTACGTTGATTGCTGCCTTCCCTGTCCGATTTTCTCTTATCTTTTTGGCATAGCATACAGTTTCTACCTCTCTAGTGGCTTTGATGATGTTTATCACAAACACCACATCCACAGAGCATCAATCATTTATTTATTTTTTTACGAAATGTTTTGATTTATTTTTTAGACTTTAAGCTAAGAGTTCGAAAATTATTTCATTCCTTTTGTATTTATTAAATTAATACGTTTAACATTATCAATAAGTGAATACATTCAGCTTCTTTATAAGTCACATAAAATATTCCAGCTTAGCATCGTTATTAACTGACCGTTTACTGGTGTTGGAAACGTCACATTTGACTGAAACACGTGGTAACTCGGTCCTAAAACATCCGACGGTATCACACTGAATCCTGTAACATTACCATCTAGAGCTTCCCTCAACACATACACAGAGACTTCGGCTCCGCCCTCCACCGTCAGCTTAATCTGAATAATAGCAATGACCATGCTAAATCAAGATGAGTCTATTCCAAACTAGAGACACATTCGCAAGATACATGTCTTTGAATATGTAAATGTAATTGTTGCCGAATTCATTCCAAACTAGAGACACATTCGAGAGATACATGTCTTTGAATATGTAAGTGTAACTATGAATGAGTCCATTCCAAACTAGAGAAATTTGAGATACATGTCTTTGGATATGTAAATGTAATTTTTGCTGAGTCCATTCCAAACTAGAGACAAATTCGAGAGATACATGTCTTTGAATATGTTAATGTGGTTGTTACCGAGACCATTCCAAACTAGAGACAAATTCGAGAGATACATGTCTTTGAATTTGTTAATGTGGTTGTTGCCGAGACCATTCCAAACTAGAGACAAATTCGAGAGATACATATCTTTGAATATGTCAATGGAATTGTTGCCGAGTCCATTACAAACTAAAGACACATTCGAGAGATACATGTCTTAGAATATGTAAGTGTAACTATTAATGATTCCATTCCAAATTAGAGACTAATTCGAGAGATACATGTCTTTGAAAATGTAAGTGTAATTATTAATGATTCCATTCCAAATTAGAGACACAATGGAGAGATACATGTCTTTTAATATGTAAGTGTAATTATTAATGATTCCATTCCAAATTAGAGACTAATTCGAGAGATACATGTCTTTGAAAATGTAAGTGTAATTATTAATGATTCCATTCCAAATCAGAGACACACTCGAGAGATACATGTCTTTGAATATGTACATGCAATTTTTGCTGAGCCCATTCCAAATTAGAGACAAATGCGAGAGATACATGTCTTTGAATATGTACATGCAATTGTTAAATATTTATGTTAAGGCTATTATTAATTCATTATCAGTTGATACTACTAAAATGAAAGTACCGAAAACGTCCTAACCGACTACATGTAGTAGGCGTATGAAATCTAAACTCAAATATCAGCAACCAATAAAACTGCCACTTACCTAACAATGCAATCCATCCTCGATAAGCTTAAAAGCCTACACTAATATGTAATTAAAATGCACGAACACAAAGCAAACATGTAAACATTCAGGACCTATTTATGACGGTTTGCTTGTACTGATAAGAATTATATTCTCAATGGGTCCTATCTTTGTCACACAAGAATTAGATGCATGACCAATGTCTGTGGAGACACACGAGAATTAGTTGCATGATAAATTCTGTGGAGTCACACGAGAAACTGATGCATGATAAATGTCTATGGAGTCACACGATAATTTGACGCATGATAAATGTCTGTGGAGTCGCACGAAAATGTAATGCATGATAAACGTCTGTGGATTCACACGAAAAATTTGATCTATGTCAAATGTCTGTGAGGTCACACGAGAATTGGATGCATGATAAATGTCTATAGAGTCACAAGAGAATTAGATGCATAATAAATGTCTGTGGAATCATACGAGAATTGGATGCATGACGAGTGTCTATGGTGTCAAACAAAGCGTTGACTCAGCAGGCATTTAGCCATCAAACATACGGTTTAATCTTTAGTCGAAAAGATGGTAGTGTAGAAATTGCCACTTTCACTGAACAGTACACTACCGTGTGTAGTGTGCTCAAAAACTAATATTTCTTCTTGCGCTTGGGAAATTGAACTGCCCATCCCCACTCAATGCCATGCTCATTTATAATGTAATGTGTCTGTGTCATGGCAGGCATTGGTATTTATTAATGATATGTCTTTAATGTGAGTTGAGGTTTATACGATGTGAATTATAATCGATATTAAGTTTCATTTTTCAGGGAATACTTTAGATGGATTAAGTATTGATAACTATTGGCCATTGAATTGATGTTTAACGACAGAGATTGCCATTACACGTAACAGTTTCCACTTAATATGTTTTTTTTAAATCTGAAGAAGTCATCTGGACGAAATGTTGTTAAGTTTAGTGGATCTACTAGTACTGTAAATGTTATTCGTGTTTGGTGGTTTTATTTTTATGACATATCTGGTATCGCGTATTACATACTGCTGTAAAAACACTATTTTCGAGGGATTTGAATTTTCGTTGATTTCGTTTTTAAACTTTACCACGAAATCTAATGCCCACGAGTTATCGAACCCCTAATACATAACATGATTTTACTCTTCCGTATTTTGTTATCTATGCATTTATGACCCGACGTAATGTTTTATATCACATTCCACGAAATTTAGTACCCACGAAAATATGTGATTTTACAGTACAAGTAATTAGAATAAAACAATTGGTTGATATTACCCCTGCATACGTTGATGCTATAATATTGGCTTTCCCAAACCAATGGCTTGTCATCGGCGCCATTTGTACATTTGTCATATTACTATCAGCAAACACAGTGAATGTAGCCATTGCATCTCCAATATTTGTGAGAACAACGTTAAAGTCAAAGTCCGTGTCAAATACAGGTATCAAAAACAATGCACCAAACGAATTGGGTTCGCCATCTGAAATTTGTAACATCATCATTCTCTTATCAATATCTTATTTAAATAAACAGTATGTGTAATTGTATGTTACTTAGTGAATAAGGTATACACTATACATGTATATGTGTTGTAGATTGTCGTTGTGGTTTGTAATGTCCGGTTGTTATTTTTTCGTCGCTTGGCTCTCGTTCAGCTTTAGTTTGACTGACTGAGGCGGCAGACTTTCGGGACGGGATGCCGTGTTTTCAGTATGACATTGTGCTTTGTGTGATTTTAATGTTTTCTGTGCTCGGCTGGTTAAGCTGAGTGCTGCCCTGTCTGACTTAATATAATCTTATTGGTTGTCACTCCTTTTTCTCTAATTAAAACGTTTAAGACAAATAAAAATACAGTGTTATGATATTGTAATGTTTGTATACAAGTGACAGACCTGAATAAACGGACAACTGTATATACATAAACACACGTATGATGTGATCAAAACGTTTTGAGACAAACACTTTCTGGAAACGTAGGGTTAAATAAATATTTAGAAACATTGTCTACAAGTCGATAATTGTATGCCTTCTCCGATTCCGAAGTATTATAATTATACCACTTACCTCCAAGATACACTTTATTGCAATCTTTTTCTGGCATGTCTGAAAGACGATTGTAAACAGTTAGAAGTGAGAGTTGGTTATTCATATTCAAAACGTCAAAGATGACCAGCGGTGATTTTCAGCCTAAAGCAAATGAACTGTTAAGTAAAAGGGCAAAACATAATTATGATAAATACAAAATATAAATTCAAAAAATAGAATCTCAACAAAACTTATAATTGGAATGTCAACATACCAAGTTCAAATATCGAACTCCCAACGAACGCAGACAGTATCATTTCCGTGTACTCTACTCCAACTCCCAAAGGTGTAGCAGACACAGTTCCACCATCGTACTCCTGAAAATAAGTCTTCATAAACAGACACTTCTTTCAGTATCAATTACAGTGCCGATCTTTACGTTTATTTGCCAGTCAGCTTTCTGATGAAATATGGCAGGCATATATCGATGGGTTGGCGGAAAACTATAGTAACTCCTTCATAAAACATAATGAGTTACAATAGTTTTCCGCCAAACCATCGATATGCGTGCCTCCACTCGTATTTGAACCCGGGTCACCAAATTAGACGACAGGCGTCTAACCATTGAGCTACAGAGGCGTGTGTTCATAAACAATCGTAAAATAACTGCAGATGTCAATTTTCAACAACACACTAAGTGCACGTATGCATATTACAGTGCTTTTTAAGTGTTGTAATTTGTATGGAGTAAGAATTATTATTGTTTAAAATGTGTATTCGGGTTGCACCTAACCAGTTCACTGTATAATATTCTAACTAGTTTACAAGGAACCAGCAACAGCTCAACATGTGGAGTAACTCGACCTTGTTGATTTTTAATTCGGAAAAACATCTTTATATTGTATAGTTATGCACATCTCTTAATATTGGACACCACTTTAACTGATATGTTAATCTCCTGTTATACTAGTATTGAACTACAAATAAGTTGCTATGAAATATATTGTACTATGTATGTTACTACGCTTACCCATCCATGTATGTCTGTTGTTACTCATGGGCTGTTTTCAAAAAAATGGCTAGTTAAGGTTTTTCCTCAATAAAATATATTCTAAACTAATTATTCTTATATCTTTTACCCTTAAACATATCATTTGATGTCATAAAATAGTCTGTGAAGTTTGAAAGAAATAGCATAACAGAAAAAAAAGTTATGATAAAAAAACATGTCAAAAATGTCAGGAGGGAAACAATCACATAATTCAGGATATTCCTGTGAAATATATTGATGAGTTTCAAAGTTACAATTGTTTTTAAGAATAAATTAAATATATCGCCTTTAAGATGGTGTATAAGTTAAGTATTATTGTCATGTCAAGACGTAAAAAATAAGCGATTACTTAAGTGGGTGCTTAGAAAAAAATCACTAAAAAATTTATGAAAAAAATGTGTATTGAGATACAGCTTCAATAACATTTAAATGATTAACATTCTTTGTTGTTCAGAGTGAAGAGAAATATGTCATAATAAAATAGGTAAAATATGTTTCTTATGTTATTAATGTAACTATTGGTTTGCTTCATAGAAAGCAGCTGGCCTGAATCCGTAAGGAGTGAAACATTGGGTATTTAAGGAGTAATAGTAATGCCAAAAACTGTACACATGTACATTTTATATGCTTTTCCGGGAAGTCTGAGTCTGAGAGTGATCACAAAAAACAATTACGAGTAAAGGTGATGTTTGTGTATTGAGGACATGGACATCATGTGATTGTCAGGAGTGAAACATAGTTTCTTGATTTTATGCATATTCTTTGTATAGCCTTCTGAAATGCTTTACAGATGTTTTGTGCTGTATTTTAAAGTTATAACAAAGTGGAAATGATAATTGTTTGATCTGGTGCAAATAAGGTAAGTTAAATTGGACAGAAGTCTTTAAATTTTGTCCATTTCATATTTAAAATTTAGACATTTAAATAAAAAATGCATTTTTTTTTCGAACTGCTTGCCAATGACCAACAAGTATTTTTTTCCTATGTTATACTATGTGATAGCCATTTTAAAATTGAAATTTATATAAAAGATACCAAGTTGTGCTTCTACCATAACTGTTTACATGTACAAATACGTGTTACACTCCTGACCAAAAATGGTAAGAAGTATTATTCATTCATCTTACACAGAACTAATACCAAAACAAGCATGGATATGCTAGTTGTGAGCCTTCCAGCAATTTAAAGGTCATTGAGACATATGAAAAGGGCCAATATAGATAAGATATTTGTAACTGCTAGCACATCACCAGAACAAGCTAGATAATACTGTGAACATTTAATTAAATGTCAGTGCTAAGCTTGAAAAGGAGAAAATAAGAGAGAAAAAATAAAAACTTATGTTAGAAGGAATAGATACAACAGTACAGACTGTCAGATCCTGTCCTTGACAAAACAAATGAAAGAAGAAGCTTCTACACTTACACTTAACTGATTTTAAAACGCAACAGTGGGTGTTTGATATTAGTTAAGGTGCTTCAATTTTATGGAAAATTTGCATGTGATAAAATCAAAACATTAGGTCAAATATGTGCAAAAACCATAATTATTATATATAATGATTGTAATCAAGGTTTAGATAGTCACAAAACCAAACCACGAAAATTATTTATTGACAATATCAAATTCGCAAAGGTAATAATGTAATCAGGCTATGCAAATCAGGCGTCTCTGTCACATTTACAGAAAATATGGGGTTGTACAATGTTGTTCCACACATCTATTTATAAGGTAAACATGTAACACTCAACGCTCTGAAGTTTCTGCTTGATGGTGCACATCTTGATGACCATCTGCGTCGGCCTTTAAATTCAGCTTCATGAGAACAAATTCAATGCCCTCCATAGTCGCAACATGAGCTGTCTGTAATTTTTAACGATCATGGATACGCTGTATTGTGTCCTATGGCTATGATCATACCTTTCCAAGATCTATGGCATCTTAAACCCGTAACCGGACATTGTTAATTGAATATGTAAGGGTAAATATTAATAAGAAATAAGTGATTTCCAATTTGGGTCAAGTAAACATTAAACACAATGTTATGCAAAATAACTAAATTGTACGCATTATTGCTATTAAACTGTACGTATAGCACCAACATTTGTTGACCGGAAGTGATGTCTTGAAAAAAAAATTCACATGGTGCTATCATGTTTACGTGCTTCTATTGTCAGCTTACTGGACGCTGACAATCGTAGAGGTAACAGCTTCTTGAAAATACTGTGCAAGCCTAAATATAATTGCCAGACGACAGTTAAACTACTTTGTCATGGCTAAAAAGCATGTCAATAGCGTCAGGATGTTCTGTAACATAAAACCGTGACACCGTATACAACGCACTTCTAAACTTTATTGACGTTGTTTTTGGTCGGGGTATCGTTGTCTAACAATGTGAAGGTTAAATCATCACGCCCAGTGGTTTTGTTCTAGCAGCATTTGTAAATTATGAAAATGATGCCAATATGAAGTAATGGGTTAAATTGATATATCTTTTCGCGGAAAAGCATACCAGGCATACAACTTTAGTCCCACTGACTAATTTAAACCCTACAAATTTCAAATAATAATTTATACACACAATACCAGCACCTAAAATCGTTTCTAAATCAGTTAAGTGTAGCAAAGGTAAATAAAAATACAGTAGATTTAGAAATTATTTGATACTTCCAACATTGTAGCTATTCAGCAACATTTGACCAATGATATATGCATGCATGTAGTTTTATCTATATTTCTTAATAAACCTGTTTACATGTTTTGAAGGTCGATGGAGATGTAGAGCCGAAGTTATAATAATAATGATATTAATAATAAAGACTTTATTTAAATAGGCAACACAGTTGGGTATATACCAAGTCTTCCTTGTGAGCCTCATAATGTATTTACACCCGGTGATGTACACCTAACCTAAGACTGATGACATATCATGGCAGTCTCCATTATTAAATTATCAATGCCCACATAAATGCCTGGTCAGGGATTGAAACTGATATTTAATGAAAAGGAACTTGAAATTTCTGAAAACCAGCTTAAAACTTAAGTTATTTTGTTTGGTCAGGAGTGTAACACTTTTGACAAACGTGTTAAACAGCTCTTTAAGGTTCATGATTCCAGTAAGATCAATTTAAAATGTGTTAATGTTTAACTGTTTTAGTGTTCAATTGTTAATTGAGACATTTTACATGTATTCATGTTTGCTTCAGGGTTTGAGCCAAAGTTGCATGTAGACGCCCGTATGGTTTCCAATTAATTTCTAAAAAAATATCCAAATTGGATCTATGTTATTGCCATATTTGTTTTAAAATTTTACACTGTGTATCAGTTGCTTTGTATTGATAGTTCAGGAGATTGTAACTTGTAAGTGAAAGCTAGTTTATAAGTGACAGCTACATATGTCAGGAGTGTAACAAATTTTGATAAAAATTGTATTGCTTTAATGTTGATATTTTTGCGCTAAAATCATAATGCCTTTTATGATTTTTGTTCAGTTTTACTAGTTAGTGTTAAAATTTCATGCACAGCCCTGTTTTACAAAAATAGTTTGAGCATTTAATCTGAAAATAAAACTTTTATTGTATGGATATTAATTTTATCTGGAAAAAAAGCCAAAAAATATGAATTTGCGTGTTATTTTTTAATGTCGGAGTGATTCAACAGTTTAATTCTGTATAATGATATAACAATAAGTAAATATAAACTTTAAAAGTGTAAAGAACCATTTAACTAAGAAAATAATAGACTTTGAATGTGTTAATGTATTTTTGTAATTTTTGCCCGTTCACTTGAATTAAAACTTGATAAAAAAATAGTATTTGTTATTAGCTTTATACCCTACCAATTTTGTTAACTTCAATGGTTGGTCTTAAAATTCAGGCCACCTTTTTAGTATTTTATGAAGTTTTAAATTTTGAGACCTTTTCAACTTTTCTAGCCATTGTTTTGAAAATAGCCCTCATGTAACCTTGACCAAATAAAGATTGTTTATAATTGTATTGTTAAATTACGAGTTAGAAATAGTGAACATTATAGGTTGCCGTCATTCGACACGACACGGCTATGAGTTCTAATAAACTAATTAATAGAAAACATGAGACTGTGTGGTAGTTATAGTTACCAAGAACGGTTTGCCATTAGCCCACGACAATTCATAATTATGTGAAGTATTGCAGTCCGATGGAAGGGTTGCTTTGGTTGTTTCCACCAATGGTGTACATTCCGGCTCGCAGTAGACGTGAGTAATATTGTCTTTTGATATCTATAAAAATAAAAGAACTTATAAAACAAGGCATATATTATAGTTTGGAAAACTTGGCCGGACACATTAGCATAGTCCCTGACAACAGAAAATGGATCCCGGCGAGGTCATTGACAAGTTTAATTAGACGCAGGTCATTTACACAGGTAACTGTAAAATAAATAAAAATGTGTTGTTGTTTTTTTAAATAAAATTTATGTTTTCTTGTAGATTCTAAATTAGTTTTAAATATGTTTTACTCTTAAATTCTTAATCAATGATACAGTTACCTGTGGTCATATCTGTCAAACTATCTGTCAAACTATACATAGTATTATTTCCACATTTACATAAAACGGAAACCATTTGGTCTATCGACCGACCGACCGACCGACTAACAGACCGACAGACCGAACGGCATGTGCAAAGCAATATACCCCATCATCACAGATTGGGGCCATACCTAATAGGTACTACTTTACCGTAAATGTTACTATGCTTTGTGGTTCCGACATCGTCTTCAGTTGAATCATACCAATACCGCATGTTGTTAACCGGAAGTGAACTTTGTTGATACCATGTACTGCGAACGTTCTGTAGGATATTCCTCCTCCTGCTGTGTCGTCTTGGTTTAAGGCAAAAGAAGTAACTGAAACATGAGATAAATCGTATATTTAAACAATTCCTAAATGCTTGCACTTCGGCGAGGAGGATGGTGTAAGACAATTTGTGACATACTGTACATTGGGCGGAATCGAGCAGCATCGGGAGAACGCCCGATGTGTTCCTGACGTTATGGGTCAGTCCAACTTCCTTGGGAATGTACTCCCTATCACAATAAGAATTTTGATAGGCATGAAGGACCGGGTCTCCGGTGTCTTGGTTAGGCTTCTTAGAGTATTAAGACATCTTGTAAATCTTCCCGACGTTATGCATCGATCCTACTGCAATTAAATTAGGGGCTTCGGGAAGCGTCGGAAACAGGCTTTGCAAAAACACCGGGAGCAAAAACACCGGGAACAACCAGGAGCAATCGAGAGAAGATATGTGTATTTCCTCATCGTCGATGGTTTACCCTCAGTGGTAGCCTATATGATTATACTGTCCATCCCAATGATTAACACAGTCGGTATTGAAACGCACTAATTCTCTCTTATTTTGAAGAAGTAATATATATAGTAGTAGTACTAGTTTTTTGTCAAAAGTGACTTCTTACAAGGGTTATTGTACAGTTTTACAACATAATGGTCAAAAGTGTCTTCTTACAAGCGTTATTGTACAGTTTTACAACTTAATTGTCAAATGTGTCATAGTTTTCTTCTTATTGACCATTTACGTCAATTATTTTCTGAGTAAATGTTTCGTTCAAACAGTTTTCATATAGCTCTCAAAAGTGTCCGCTTACAAAATACAATAAACTTTTTGAATGGAATCAGTGGGCGTGTCGAAGTATACATGAATACATATTTACCCAGGTCTTCTTTAGTACATTCATCTTCATCTATTTGTCCATTACAGTCGTTATCAACATCGTCACCAGGTACAGGGGTGGTTGTTATGCAATCCTGAAATGAATTACATTCGAAGTTTACATAAATCAACATTTATAGTTTCAAGGCCAGATAACTCATAAGCAAATTTTGTGACCTATGGTTATTTTTGTATTGCTCTACATCTAACATGAAGCGTTGTTCATATACTAAGGAGTTAGAACGAATTCTATCTTGGGGACTTTTTGCTCCTTCTCTTATACAAGAAACTGCAATAAACACCTTTAAAACCGGGTTGGAACCGGTAGGCGCTTCTTATGAGCCTATTTTCATTAAAATCGGAAATGATCATGTTGTCCAAACAGAAGTTGAAAAAGTTTGTTTTTCCGTAAGTAAAAAGTAGTTTTCCGGACACTTTTTTCTTGTTTTCTAAAAATATCGATTTTTTTCTTACGACCTTCTCATTCTAAGCCAGCGAAATAGTCTATCTATTTTGATTTAAAAAAAACACATTTATTTCTACATGTTACATGTACGCTTGCAGATATCAAAAATATGAACAACCTACCGTAGTGTCTTTGCCCCAATTGGCTGCAAGTAAAAATGCTGCATTGCCATTGCAGTATCCATAGCCACCGACGCTTGCATCGCTAATGGAGACATGCGTACTACTTGACGCTTTCCAAAATACATTATATTCCGATGCTTCGACATCAAGCCAATCGTCCTGTGGAATTGCAACCGTTATATCGAGTGTAACGTTATCCCTGTCCGTTTTCGATGTAACTATAGTAAACGTATTGTTTTCATTCTCATTTTCACAATGAAAATACATGTCTTCAGATGTCCACTGGTCAGTATGAGGAACTAAGACCATTGAGGGTAAACCAGTAACGTCATTCGTGTCATTGTATATATCCAACGACATAACTTGTAGAATCATTACTGGATTAGATGTGCGTATCCAACTGTGGACTTGACAATCTATCCGCTTGACCACAGAGTCACCGGCATGGTCAATCACAAATGGTGTAAAACCAGTTATATGTACGACAGTGTTGTCAGTTTTAGTTATAATTACGATAACATCACCAGCGACGTTATGATAATTTGGTATCACAACAAATTCATTTCCCCATTTGTTTACAGGTATAATTTGTTCGATCATGTTTGATGTCTGAGGCATAGCTCCGGCCGCTGGAACGTCCCTTGCTCCAACGAAAACGGCCACTTTCTTGTTAGCCCTGATATAGACTCCGGTAAAATCCACATATCCTTCAAAGTGAAGCGTTTCGTACTCGTCAATGACGTAAGGAACAGCGGTACCGTCCGGTACACTACTAGGTATCGGCATACCATTTACACATGCAGCAGACTGGGTGACCGGATGTGGAAACACCACGCTCACTTCGGTGACATCTGAAACAGCTGTAATTGCAAATTGGCAAACACCACCAAGAGCACAGTAAGTGACTACGTAATATTCATTGCCAAGGTGTTCATCGGGAATGGCTAAATACCCGTCGCCTAGGTTACCATCATTATCAGTCTGGTAAACATGAAGGGTAAAATCACCGGTGGATTCGACTCTAATACCCTTCTCTGCGAGTTCATTACCATTGGGGACCATATCGGGGCAGACTGAATGCTCTATCTTTGCTGTTTTAACTGTAGCGTCACTCTCCAGAGCATATGTACACTCACTACGTCTTGTCGTAATTGTTGGATCATCTCCAGCTAGTATGAACTTCAATTCACCGACTTTGTCATTTACCCTGCCAGAATGATCTCGACCCAAAAATGCCACGTGGTAGACGTTCGTATCTGTGAAGAAGACGTATAATCACAATTTATCAGAATACTAATGCTGTTACAATCAACCAACTAGACGGCATTTTGTACACCGGGTGTGCTATATTCAATTCCATATTAAGGCTACTTTCAGAAACGACGCACGTTATTCCATCGGTTGCGTTTGACGTCATCATTGCTTGCATATAGGTTGTAAGTTTGCACGCTTGTTTGGCAAATATCTTTCTCATGGGGAAACGTTTAAAACCAGAATCAAGTGTAAACGCTCTCTTAGAAGCCGAAAGATCTAAACTCCCTAGCCTTGAACTATAATTAGGCCCTAATTTTTGGAAGATTTAAATTGCAGCCGATGGTCAATCCCTAACGTAAGAAGACACTCATTTTCTCTTCGACAGAGTATGAACAATGACAATTTCGCTTCCATTCAGCTGGACGAGACTGAATAACACTAGCAATGTTATATGCACGTACACATCACCATGAACAATTCAGAGACTCTATATTAGGAATCTGTTATTTTAAGATATTAGTAAAATTCATTGTGACATTGAAGCAGATTACGGCAGTTTGCTAAATTGCTACATCTATAAAATAATTACAGAAGAGAGTTGATAATTATGTTGAATAGCACCGTAAAATGAAAGAACTGAAAATTTCAGCTTTGAGAGCGCTGATCAACCAGTGTGTGTGTTTGGATGGGATGGGATGTAGATACAATTAGCATGACTCCAAGCCCCACGTTGCTAACTGTGATTAGTAGACTGATGCTCGACCGAAAATCAAAATCGGACTGAGGTACGAGTCCAATAGTCTGGTTCCCGTTCCAAGTACATAAGATTGACATTAAGGTATTGGAGAAAGGTAAATGCCAGATCTGGAAGTGGTGCAGGTTTTTTAACAGGGGCAACAACTCCAAGCTAATTTACGAAATCACCTGATATCCTATGTTCTCATATGAAGATTGTATCTATATATGTACTGCCAAATATTTTCTTGGATATTTTTCCAAAGCCTGAATGTCTATATTATTTGAAAATACCAACGGAATTTTCTGCTTGATAGGGTAAATGAAAATCCATTTAAGACCCTTTTAAAATCTAGCTCCTGGACTACAAATTGACATTTAAGGCCTTTGTTTCCTGTACTAAAGTTGTAATTGATTTGATGTAAGTAAGGAATAAGCAAAGGCTAGTTTCCAGTCATTCAAAAAGAACAAGTGTACGGTTTAGACTCTAAGAACCAACTTAATAACTAACTTAATTACTGACCAATAAGGCAAGGTTGGACCGAGTTGCCACGCACTACGACTGTTTAAGGGTGCCTCCATAGCGCGTTTGCTGTCAAATCTGACGACCCGGGTTCAAATACATGTGGAGGCACTCATATGCAGCCATATTACTTCAGAAAGCTGACTGGCAAATAACGGCTATGCTCGGCATTTAAAAACGTCGAACACCCAAAACAAACTCACCAAAGACACATGGGACAATGTCACAATATTCCCATCTTAATGCCGGATTGGTTGTGTAACACCATGGTCGAACCTCTCCGTCTGGATTGCGGCAGTAGTTCTCGGCATCTGCCACAGTCATATCAGGAAAGTTCCAGGCATTTCTTCTAGAAGGAGGAATATGATGAACATCGTCAGAATCCCAACGTTGACACGTTTCCCCAGTAACAGTTCGTGACAAGCGCCCAGCGTATGTACTCGAACTGGTTAAATAACATTCAGTTGCCCCTGAAAATTTCAAGCACCAGAATAAACATATGCCAAATACAGAGTTGCTTCAAAAAATACAAATTACAGTACCTCTGTTTTGTTCATGTGATAACATGTTAATATTCTAGTTTGATAGTGACTTATAGGTCCATTGGGCCGGGTGTATGTATTATATGTTTTATATGTTTGTTGTACATATTTACACAGGTCACTTTAATAAACAATGTACTTACTTTCTTACTTACTTACCTCTGTAGAGCAACACCATTTGGAAACTGCAAATATTGGTCATTGTGTAGAGGTTGTTGCTCTACAGAGGTTAAACTTATAGTAATCAGTGACTTATGGAAATATTGAAAGTGTTGTTACACTGAGATTTTTGCTCTACATAGGGCCGCTTTGGAGAGGTTGTATTGGACTGTAAAATCAATATTGTTTGCACGAGCATTGGTATTAAATTTCACGGATTATGGTAAAATGGTCAATTTGTTGTTTCTTAAATTCGTGGATTTTAAATATTGAATAAAAAATGTCTTGTTACGCATCTTGAGATCATTTATTCGAGGGGATTTAATTTCGAGATCAAGTTCATCCGTGAAATCAACGCAGTAATATCATAGCACAATTGCAGTAATACATCAAACAATATTTTATCATGATTTAAATGTAATATAATTGCATATTCAATCTGTATTATGAGGTAGTCTACACATGCATATCGTAGCAGTATATAATATCAAGTACAATTTTAGTATTATAATATTTCAAAACTTTATTTTCTCTTGATATTTAGTGTAATACAATTGCATATTCAATCAGTATTATAAAGAAGTGCATACATGCATATCATAGCAGTAATATTATAATACAGTTGCTGCAGTGTTATAACATTTCAAAATATCCCACTGAATGTACAGAGATGACGTAGTAATCTCATTGAGTCCACACTTAAAAGTATCTCACCGAATCTCACCGTGTCTTTTCACTAGCGTTATATGGTTGATTTCCTGAGCACCATGGCGGTTGTTATGAACTTGGATAGCACTAACACACAGGTTTGGTTTTTATCAGACATTATCTTAATAAAGAGTTGTTCGGTAACATGCATATTGTTCCACTCTACCGTGAAATAATGTGCTCTAAGAGCATCATATAACGGGCAATATAACAGAAAGTGTTGCTCTGTTTCAACACACTGAGTTTCGTTTTCCAGGCAAAATGGACAAAACCTCATGACTCGGTCAAAGTTTCTTCGTCGACCTACCTCTATCAATATAAAACACCTGAAATTTGCAAGACATCGTTCATATTTGTATGCAATGTTTATAGACAGGTATTTTTCAGGAGTCAGCACTGTCTTGAAGAGCTTATAAGCCATAGCTTTAGGAGAGTCATTTATTTTGTTCATAAGGTACTGGCTGCCACAGTCTGTTTGTCTTTGTCTGAACATAGTCACAAACTTCTTAATATCTCCAACTTCACCGACAATCCATGCGTATCCGAAACCGTACTCGAATAACAAACGTTTCACGTGCGTAGCCCATGTTGTTCTGTCTGCCTCGTCAAGTCAACGTAACATTTTGTAGCACTGTTTTGGTATCTTGCATTGTCCATATGAGTAACAGTTGCCCAAAATTTTACACAGTTTGTCATGTAATATACGGATAATGGTAAGCGTCCACACTCGCTTAATGCAAGGAAATTTGGCGTACTCTGGTTAAGTCCTGCTAGTCGTTTGCAGAACTTTATTTGTACGTTCTCTATCACTTCGCTGTGCTGGTAGCCCCATATTTGTGACGAGTACATGAGAATAGGAAACACAATTGCGTCGAATAGTTTAAATGCTTCATAGTGATTTAAATATCCAAAGTACCTGGAACATCGATATAATTTTATTGTATTTATAGCTTTAGTTGCTTGTTGCGACAACACTTCTTTGGTTCTCGACCATGATAGCTTAGGCGTGAAGAATGCACCGAGATATCGATATTCGTTTACCACTTCGATTACTTGTCCTTGTATAGCCACTTCTCTGTTTGACGTATTGGTCCACCATTTCGAAAAACAATTATTTTCGACTTATCGACGTTAAGCTGCATACCCGTACAATCACAGTAATTTTCGATACAGTTTATTTGTCTCTGAAGATTCCTCACAGTATCCGCACAACTAGAGACATCGTCGGCAAACATGAGTCCATATATTTCACCGATTTCATCGTTGATGAACACACCGCCGTTACATGCTTGTTTTATGTAGGTAATGAGGTCATTTATGAACAGCGCGAATATTGAAGTTGAGCTCACGCACTCTTGTTTTGTTCCTATTTTGCAGATAAAGAAGTCTGTTAGTTTACCGTTGACTTTGACACACGAATCCCTGTGGAATTGCATAAATTGCATTTAGCGCCAAAAAGTTTTTATTTTTCTATAGAAGGAAGGTAAGGCTAAACAAAGGGGTCGGGGTCAATGCCCTAAAGGGGCCCAACACCAGGCCTACCAGTCTTAAAAGAAAAGAAAAAAAAGAAGTTATTCACGCAAGGGTCACTGTCACATCGTCATTTCCGGTGACCTTTAGTCGAAATGTTGACAATTTTGCCTACTTTCATTTTCGGCCAGGTGTGTAGCACCTGGATGTATTTATCAGTGCTGCAAGTCAGTAATGTCTCTGAGCCCCCCAAAAAATCGTTGTAGCCGAAAGGATATAACGAATATCCAGTCAGATTATTCCGAACTTTTAATGATCATAATACTGGGCGGACCAGCAGTTATCTGGAACCAACGCATTATTGAGCGTCGAGCAAGAGAGATACTAGTATATATATACATGTACCAATACTTAGGATTTCATGAAAATAAACATAATTACATTGTACACGAATGCTTAAACTTATGTATACATGCTTTACATGTTCCTACCAACAAAGACACATTGGTCGACGTCGCAGAACTCCCATGTTATTTCAGGATTGGTCGTGTAACACCACGGTCGGGCTGTATCATCCGGAGCACGACAGTAATTCTCGGCATCTTTTAGTGTAAGATCAGGAAACGAGGTTGGGTCTTTATATAAATGAGGATGAACGTCATCGGTGTCCCAGCGTTGACAGGTTTCTCCACTAACTGTCAGTGCCAGATCTCCAACGTATGTATTCGCCGTGGTTGAAAAACATTCTGTTGCAGCTGCTGAAAAACCGTTATTGAAAACTATACATAATAATCAACAAAACAATAGGAAACAAGAAGAAAAGTATTTACTCGTCTGTGTTTCAGCCTGTACATATGGCGTCACGAGTCCTGCAAATATGCTCTACAGCAAACGGTACGCAGTAAATACCGAGTACCACTGTACATAAACTGTTACATCAATCAGACCAGAACATTGATGATTTCGGCGCCAAATATTTTAGCAAGCACACATCTTTCGGTGTGTACATGTGTACATTTTGTTCCGACAAATTTTGATCCTGTATTATAACTCAGCAGATGATATCGTCAAGTCTTAATGATCTCTATAGTCATTGGTAGAGTACAATGATTATCATTTCAGGTAATGCACGTAACATGCGTACCTGAATTATTTGGACTATCAAACATACAATGGAATAAAGTCGACCAGCGTCCACACATCGTTAACAATTCTTGGGTGGTATTCTTTGGGAAAGGGTCCAGGGGTGGTATTCAATATTGATCTTAGTTGACTTAAGGATAAGATCAACCGATCAGATCACACCATATTAAACTATTGGTCAGTAACAGGCGATATGATTGGCTATCCTTATTCTCCAATTCAATAAGATCAATATTAAATACCACTCCTGGTCGGCAAATTATTTGGGGAGGTATTCAATATTGATCTTACTTCACTTAAGGATAAGATCAACCAATCAGATCACACCATATTAAACTATTGGTCAGTAACAGGCGATATGATTGGCTATCCTTATTCTCCAATTCAATAAGATCAATATTGAATACCACCCCTGGTCGGCAAATTATTTGGGGAGGTATTCAATATTGATCTTACTTCACTTAAGGATAAGGTCAACCAATCAGATCACACCATATTAAACTATTGGTCAGTAACAGGCGATATGATTGGCTATCCTTATTCTCCAATTCAATAAGATCAATATTGAATACCACCCCTGGTCGGCCAATTATTTGGGGAGGTATTCAATATTGATCTTCACTTAAGGATAAGGTCAACCGATCAGATCACACCATATTAAACTATTGGTCAGTAACAGGCGATATGATTGGCTATCCTTATTCTCCAATTCAATAAGATCAATATTGAATACCACCCCTGGTCGGCAAATTATTTGGGGAGGTATTCAATATTGATCTTCACTTAAGGATAAGGTCAACCAATCAGATCACACCATATTAAACTATTGGTCAGTAACAGGCGATATGATTGGCTATCCTTATTCTCCAATTCAATAAGATCAATATTGAATACCACCCCTGGTCGGCAAATTATTTGGGGAGGTATTCAATATTGATCTTACTTCACTTAAGGATAAGGTCAACCAATCAGATCACACCATATTAAACTATTGGTCAGTAACAGGCGATATGATTGGCTATCCTTATTCTCCAATTCAATAAGATCAATATTGAATACCACCCCTGGTCGGCCAATTATTTGGGGAGGTATTCAATATTGATCTTACTTCACTTAAGGATAAGGTCAACCAATCAGATCACACCATATTAAACTATTGGTCAGTAACAGGCGATATGATTGGCTATCCTTATTCTCCAATTCAATAAGATCAATATTGAATACCACCCCTGGTCGGCAAATTATTTGGGGAGGTATTCAATATTGATCTTCACTTAAGGATAAGGTCAACCAATCAGATCACACCATATTAAACTATTGGTCAGTAACAGGCGATATGATTGGCTATCCTTATTCTCCAATTCAATAAGATCAATATTGAATACCACCCCTGGTCGGCAAATTATTTGGGGAGGTATTCAATATTGATCTTCACTTAAGGATAAGGTCAACCAATCAGATCACACCATATTAAACTATTGGTCAGTAACAGGCGATATGATTGGCTATCCTTATTCTCCAATTCAATAAGATCAATATTGAATACCACCCCTGGTCGGCAAATTATTTGGGGAGGTATTCAATATTGATCTTACTTCACTTAAGGATAAGGTCAACCAATCAGATCACACCATATTAAACTATTGGTCAGTAACAGGTGATATGATTGGCTATCCTTATTCTCCAATTCAATAAGATCAATATTGAATACCACCTCTGGTCGGCAAATTATCTGGCCACAGAAAACTATTTAACTTGTAGTGACTTTACATATTTTAGTAGTTCAGACATGCAACTAAACGTTTAACGTATTGATGCATAAGTGTTAACTTGAATAATTCATTTGGCACTTTGTAGTCGACACTTTTGAAAACTGTTTTGCATATTTTCTAAAAGGCAGATATAATCGGAACATGAAAATCATAATGTAGCTAAACCTTAATCTACAGAACAAAGCACAAACATATAAGTATTCCCTTTTATCAACATTACATAATTGAAATAGTGTGCGTTATTTTCTACCTTAATTAGCATAAATCATGTTAGAACATTTCCAGTTGATCTGCCGTTTCAGTAAAATGGAACCTTAACTAGTATTCTTCACTAGAAATAAAATGTATAAATTTTCTTAAATTTTGGAAGAAAATGAAATTTAAAGTACTGAATAAACATACATAAATACTGGTGGAACTTGCTGCCATGATCATGCACTTCTTATTGCGATCATAACTTGGGGTACGTGCTAAAAGCACGTGAATCAAGTAAGTCATGAAAATATCAAACGTGTACAAGACTGTATAACATATAAAAATAAATCGGGACCCCTGGACATTACTGGCGGATACATGACGAAAAACACCCGAGTCGATACAATTGATAAAAAATAATGTGACTTACCTCCCCTATGAATGACGATGGCAGAACAAATCATCCATAGCAGGATAGCATCCATTCCTAAAACGTGAGAGATACACTTTCATTCCATTAATGTGTTATTTGTTGTTTACCTTACTTTTAAATAAAAGAAATGTAATAATAATTGAGCCTAGCATTAGTCAGGATACTTTGATGGCAATGTTGATTTGAAATTATTCTCTGACAAACTGAAAAATGTAGTCGAGGAAACTAAGAAAAGAAAGAAAAATCTCATTTGCGTTCCATGGATGGATAAAAACTCACCGTTCTAGACTGATTGAAAATACAGGGCGTGGAAACATCACAATGTTTCGCGCAGACGGGATCATTTTCGTAAATATTGCGAAATCAGAAACAAAGTTGTGTTAGATCCGCAAAAAAGAAGCTTGTACATGGGGTATCTGGCGAAATTGAAGTAATCGAAATCTTTCTGGACATTTGTTTGAGGCAAAACTAGAATGGAAACTGGAATTGGTGACCTAAAATGACGATTTTGAATGGATCTCATCTGATAAAGATAAAGCTTAAAAACTTTAATTGATACTTTTCGTCTGTATCCACTAAAGATGTAAATAACAATATACCAAGCTTTGAACATGGCAAGAACTCTTCACTGAGACGCCACAGCGTGTAAATAAACCTTTGAAAAACATCTACATTTCGAAATCTACTGGACCTGATGAAATTCATCGGCGATTTCTCCGCGAAACTGCTGAAAACATAACATTTCCAGTTACTTTAAAACATTTGAAGAAGGAACAAATCCTGACGAATGGAGACTTGCGAATGTAACAAGCATCTTTAAAATGGTGATAAACTAAACGTTTGAACTACAGTCAGCAAATTAGCATAATTAGTCTAATGTGTAGTCTTCTTGAAAAAAAACCCTGAAGGAACGCATTACGTCACAAAGTGAAGAAAATACTTTCACCAACTCGTTGTACGATTTTAGACAATAGAGAGGTGTATTTGACATTACGAAAAATCATGGACATTCTCAAAATGGGCAAATGTTTCAATTGGCGTTCCACGTAGCTCTGTGATTGGCCCCACTCTCTTTATCCTCTATGTAAATGACAATCCAGAAGTAGTCGACTCGTATTGTGAAATGTGTGCTGATGAGTGCACACTATACAAGAATATAGAGAAAATTGAGGACTTTGAACAAGTACGAAATGACCTATACGAGGGACGTTCAGAAATAACGCAGACTTTTGCTGTAAAACTATTAAATGATGTAGACAGATTATACATGAGCATGCTATTTGAAATCGGATTTATCTGGCCACCTGATGCTATATTTTTGAAAACATTTTTATAGATATTATAGGTAACCCCGCCATTTTAATAACCATGGTTACACGTACCCGCGACAACCGCTTTTTCCACTTTGTGTCATTACTTTCACTACGGATAGTTAAACTTTCTGTTTAAAACTCCGCCAATGTCTGCCAAATGATTGTATGACGCGTAACTGTATGTGTGTTGTGGTGTCTGTGCTTGTCACTCTCGCTTTCAGCCTCATCACTGGATAGCAGCTTGCTGTGAAAAGGAAGCCGAGTGCGTAAGCCTTCCCTGCCAGTTATAGCCTATCATACAATAAGACCTATGTGGCCCAGCAATGGGATCCTCCTAGAGGTGGTAGACGGTTAACTGGGCACCCTGCGGCCCCAGGCAGAAGCACAAGGTCTCGGAGGAGTCTAGGCCCCTAGATGCATGGCAAAACATGACCCACCGGCGTGTGGATATGCTCTGTTACCATCAAACCTAGTCCCCAGTTATGGGTTAAATAACTCCACTGCCTTGTGGATGGCTCGGGAGAGTCTAAGGCTATGGGAGAAAACCCAGACAGAAAATTCGGGTAGATGTAACTCGTAAACAGTGGTAACTGTAATTATCTACGGGAAGGAAAACCCAGAGAGAAAACCCGGACCACCAGAGTGGAGGTTTGGCGTGGTGCTAACAACTCCACCCTGTAAAAAAAAACCTTGTTACGGAAACTGCAAATCAGGAAAATACTCAACATCCGGACAATAGTGGTGATCTCCAGACTCAAAATGGGCAAATGACTGCTGAAAGCACGACTAGACCATCACTATTGCATCCAAAGCAATCTTGCTACATTGGAGCATGGAATGTGCGGACGATGTACGAGATGGGCAAAACGGCGCAAGTAGAACGAGAGATGGCTAAATACAAGATCGAAATTTTAGGAGTAAGTGAAAGCAGATGGACAGGAAATGGATCTATAACAACAACATCCAACAATACAATAATATATTCAGGCCGAGAAGATAACCAACATAGAGAAGGTGTAGCGCTAATCATGACACCAACAGCTAAGAAAAGCCTCATAGAATGGAAAGCAATCAATCAAAGACTCATGACAGCTAGATTCAATGGAAGGTATACAAAAACAACAATTATACAATGTTATTCGCCAACAAATGACACAGAGGAAGATCAAAAAGATATATTTTACCAACAGTTACAAAAAGCCATCGATGCAACACCAACACACGATCTCCTATTAGTAATTGGAGACATGAATGCTAAGGTTGGAAATTCAAATGATAGAAGAGAAAGATGTATGGGAACTCATGGATGTGGTGAGATGAATGAGAATGGTGAGAGACTTGCAGACCTTTGTGGAATAAACAATCTTGTGATAGGCGGTACCATCTTCTCACATAAGGAAATCCACAAGAAAACATGGGAGTCGCCAAATGGTAGAGACCGCAACCAAATAGACCACATTATCATCAACGGTCGATGGAGACATTCCTTGGAAAATGTAGTGGTTCGACGGGGAGCAGATGTTGGTAGTGACCATCACCTACTGTTAGCTAAGATTAAACTTCATCTAAGAAAAGCTCCTTCCAAATCAGAACCAACTCAACCAAGATATAATACAGCAAAGCTTAAAGACCCCTTAATAAATAAGAAGTTCTCACTCGTGTTAAGAAACAGATTCAAAGTACTTGGTGATACTGGAGATGGACTAGAACCAGATGTGGAAACCACTTGGAACAATATAAAAGAGACGTACACTCAAGCCTGTAAAACAGTACTCGGTACAAAGAAGAAAAACGATAAGAAATGGATACAAACAGACACTTGGAATCTTATCGACAAAAGAAGAATCTTAAAAGAGAAAAAACAAAATGCAAGATCTGAAAGACTAGTAGAGCGATACAGCAAAGAATACTCCGACACCAACAAGGAAACTAAACGTAAGCTTAGAAAAGACAAGAGAGAATATTATGACAACAAAGCTGATGAGGCAGAAACAGCAGCCAATAGAGGAGCGATTGGTGAAGTATATAGAATCACCAAAGAATTGACTGGGAAATTTGACTCTGGTACTGGGCCAGTGAAGAATAAAGCAGGAGAAAAGATCACCCTAGAATACGAACAGCTGAAAAGATGGGCAGAACACTTCAATGAATTATTGAATAGACAAGAACCTGTAGAAATAGCAACCATAAATGAACCTTTTGGAGAACCATTCAACATAGATTTAGATCCACCAACCAAAGAAGAAATAATAAAAGCCATAAACCAGCTAAAAAATAATAAAGCACCAGGAATTGACAGTATTGAAAGCGAAGTACTTAAAGCAGACACAAAATGTGCTTCTGAACAACTCCACAAACTATTTACACTGATATGGACCTCAGAAAGTCTCCCAAATGACTGGTGTAAAGGCCTCATCGTTAAACTTCCAAAAAAGGGTGACAAGATGGATTGTTCAAATTGGCGTGGGATCACACTTCTATCCATACCCAGTAAAGTCTTCTGTAAAATCATCTGCATGAGACTCCGCAGTTCAATCAATGGAATCTTAAGAAAAGAACAAGCTGGATTCAGACCTGGAACTGGATGCACTGATCATAACTTCACACTAAGGAATATCCTGGAACAATGCATCGAATGGAATAGCAAAGTTCACATAAACTACATCGACTTTGAAAAAGCATTCGATAGTATTCATAGAGAAAGTCTTTGGAAGATCCTTAAGGCATATGGATGCCCAGAAAAATTTGTTTACATTATAAAGAGCTTCTATGAAAACTTCTCATGCAGTGTCATCCACAACAACAAACTTAGCAGTTGGTTCAACATCACCAGTGGGGTACGACAAGGATGCATCATGTCACCCATGCTTTTCCTTGTTGCCATCGACTGGGTGATGAGGAATACTATCGGAAACAAGAACAGAGGAATAAGATGGACACTGACGTCAATACTGGAAGATCTGGACTTTGCAGATGACATTGCTCTACTTTCAAGCAATGCTGACCACCTACAAAAGAAAACTGATGATCTGGCTAAATACGCTCACCAAGTAGGACTAAGCATCAGCAAGAAAAAGTCAAAGACCATGCAACTTACCAATTCCCCAACAGTAATAACATTAGACAACAAACCAATAGAAGAGGTAGATGACTTTACATATTTAGGCAGCATCCACAGCAAAAACAACGCAACTGAAAAAGACATAAGAAACAGACTCAAAAAGGCAAGAACATCCTTCCACCAGCTAAACAAGATATGGCGATCTGGCCACATTAGTGAGAAAACTAAAATCAAACTCTATCAGAGCAATGTCCTCTCCGTGTTGATGTATGGGGCAGAATGTTGGAGGGTAACCCAAAAAGACAGCCAAAAACTATCTGGATTCCACACAAAATGCCTTCGCAAAATCTGTAAAATCTACTGGCCAATATTAATTTCCAACAACGATTTATACCAAAGAACTGGACAAACAAATATTACAACACAAATTAAACGACGAAGATTCAGATGGCTAGGACATGTAATAAGGAAAGACAGGAACAACATTACTAAGACAGCTCTAAAATGGACCCCTTCAGATGGAAAAAGACATCGAGGTAGACCAAAAGAAACAAGGCGCCGGACAATAAACAACGAAACAAAGACAATGGGAAAAACACAAGGAGAAATAGAGAAGATTGCCAAAGACCGACAGAAATGGAGAGACCTGATTGCAGCCTTATGTGCCAGCGGGCACGAAGAGGATAGGTAGGTAGGTAGATAAACTTTCTGTTTAAAACTCCGCCAATATATCATGCAATGTCAAAACACTGTACACAGACATTTTGATGACATTTAAAAACTTTATGGATAGAAATACACATTTCTACAATCCATAACGTACGTCAGGACGTTATTGATAAACACGAACGATCGCTCAGTGATAAACTCATTAGGAATTAGGGGAACCCCACTCAGATTTCAATATACATATACAAGTTAAGTGAATGGACAACAAAGTGGCTTTTATAATACTTCAATAGCGCTAAATGTAAAGTACGCACGTATTACATATTGGAAAATACAACCCCAAATTGGGCTATGATAACTGATAAGGATAGAAATGCAACAACTTTGAAGTTTGGTGAGTCTGAGACAGACCTGGGTGCGTATTTTCAACCTGGATTGAAGTTTGACAACAGTGAACAAAGCGAATCAAAGAGTAGGTATCTTGAAAAGGTTAAAATCAAATTTTGGAGGAAAATTGATTTATAAATTTTGTTCTTTGTTTTCAATGATGCTATAGCCAGGGCTGGTATTCTCATGGTATCTTTTAAAAGGGAAAACTTAAATAGTTTGGACTTAAGTTGCACAGATTTTACAAGAAACGAAGAACAGTCCATATTTTTCGTGATTATTGTAGCTCTTTACATAATGCTTCTAAACTATGTAAAAAATTGATAATCTTGAGTTTCCTGTTAATATGCTGATTTTTAAGAAAATTCAAAGTTTTCCCTTAAGATGCTTGGTGAAAACCATCCCAGTACCTTTATGCTTACCTTGGTGCAAATAATAAGTAGATATCATTGCATTAGTCCAGTTATTGTACCAGCCCGAAATTATTGTCCACCTATTCACATCCAAAGTCTTCGCTTTTTCTAAACTCACTACACTTGTTCAGAGCGAGTGGTTTCCGAACGCTAATGCCACTTACTGTTCTGTCATATAAATTACCTTGTTAACTAATCGAGAATGCAAGTCTAAAATCTGAATGTTGCATAATTGATATGTGAGCCACTCTCGAACAACCAACTTCATTAATTATCAATTTATGGCTGTACATAGCATAATTGATTCTTCTGATTTAAAATTCTCTTTGTCGTATTAATATTGATACCATGTACACACGATTCCGTATATAACTTTTACGTAAATGTTCTGGGTGTTTTTTGTTCTTGTCATAGTTTGTGTTGCTTTTGCTGGTTCTAAGTTACAACTGAAACACCAACGAAATTTGCCTTATTAACGTATTATTTAATTCCGAAAGTGAATTGATATCATAAAGACAAGAATGGTACATACATGTATATATAATTATATGAACTATAATTATTAAGGTAACATATGTTTGGCGTTATGACCTTGTTTCTTGCAGTCGGTGCCTCTCCCTACAAGTTTGGACAGTGTTTGGCATTATGACCTTGTTTCTTGCAGTCGTAGCCTCTCTCTACAAGTTTGGACAGTGTTTGGTATTATGACCTTGTTTCTTGCAGTCGGAGCTCTCCCTACAAGTTTGGACAGTGTTTGGTATTATGACCTTGTTTCTTGCAGTCGGTGCCTCTCCCTACAAGTTTGGACAGTGTTTGGTATTATGACCTTGTTTCGTGCAGTCGGTGCCTCTCCCTCGTGTTTGGACAGTGTTTGGTCTTATGTCCTTGTTTCTTGCAGTCGGTGCCTCTCCTTACAAGTTTGGACAGTGTTTGGTATTATGACCTTGTTTCTTGCAGTCGGTGCCTCTCCCTACAAGTTTGGACAGTGTTTGGTATTATGACCTTGTTTCTTGCAGTCGGTGCCTCTCCCTACAAGTTTGGACAGTGTTTGGTATTTTGTCCTTGTTTCTTGCAGTCGGTGCCTCTCCCTACAAGTTTGAACAGTGTTTGGTATTATGTCCTTGTTTCTTGCAGTCGGTGCCTCTCTCTACAAGTTTGGACAGTGTTTGGTATTATGACCTTGTTTCTTGCAGTCGGTGCCTCTCCCTACAAGTTTGGACAGTGTTTGGTAGTATGACCTTGTTTCTTGCAGTCCGTGCCTCCCCCTACAAGTTTGAACAGTGTTTGGTCTTATGTCCTTGTTTCTTGCAGTCGGTGCCTCTCCCTACAAGTTTGGACAGTGTTTGGTATTATGTCCTTGTTTCTTGCAGTCGGTGCCTCTCCCTACAAGTTTGGACAGTGTTTGGTATTATGTCCTTGTTTCTTGCAGTTGGTGCCTCTCCCTACAAGTTTTGACAGTGTTTGGTATTATGACCTTGTTTCTTGCAGTCGGTGCCTCTTCCTACAAGTTTGGACAGTGTTTGGCATTATGACCTTGTTTCTTGCAGTCGTAGCCTCTCTCTACAAGTTTGGACAGTGTTTGGCATTATGACCTTGTTTCTTGCAGTCGGTGCCTCTCCCTACAAGTTTGGACAGTGTTTGGTATTATGTCCTTGTTTCTTGCAGTCGGTGCCTCTCCCTACAAGTTTGGACAGTATTTGGTATTATAACCTTGTTTCTTGCAGTCGGTGCCTCTCCCTACAAGTTTGGACAGTGTTTGGTATTATGACCTTGTTTCTTGCAGTCGGTGCCTCTCCCTACAAGTTTGGATAGTGTTTGGTATTATGTCGTTGTTTCTTGCAGTCGGTGCCTCTCCCTACAAGTTTGGACAGTGTTTGGTTTTATGACCTTGTTTCTTGCAGTCGGTGCCTCTCCCTACAAGTTTGGACAGTGTTTGGCATTATGACCTTGTTTCTTGCAGTCGTAGCCTCTCTCTACAAGTTTGGACAGTGTTTGGTAGTATGACCTTGTTTCTTGCAGTCGGTGCCTCTCCCTACAAGTTTGGACAGTGTTTGGTATTATGACCTTGTTTCTTGCAGTCGGTGCCTCTCCCTACAAGTTTGGACAGTGTTTGGTATTATGACCTTGTTTCTTGCAGTCGGTGCCTCTCCCTACAAGTTTGGACAGTGTTTGGTATTATGACCTTGTTTCTTGCAGTCGGTGCCTCTCCCTACAAGTTTGGACAGTGTTTGGCATTATGACCTTGTTTCTTGCAGTCGGTGCCTCTCCCTACAAGTTTTGACAGTGTTTGGCATTATGACCTTGTTTCTTGCAGTCGGTGCCTCTCCCTACAAGTTTGGACAGTGTTTGGTATTATGACCTTGTTTCTTGCAGTCGGTGCCTCTCCCTACAAGTTTGGACAGTGTTTGGTATTATGTCGTTGTTTCTTGCAGTCGGTGCCTCTCCCTACAAGTTTGGACAGTGTTTGGTATTATGACCTTGTTTCTTGCAGTTGGTGCCTCTCCCTACAAGTTTGGACAGTGTTTGGCATTATGACCTTGTTTCTTGCAGTCGGTGCCTCTCCCAACAAGTTTGGACAGTGTTTGGCATTATGACCTTGTTTCTTGCAGTCAGTGCCTCTCCCTACAAGTTTGGACAGTGTTTGGTATTATGTCCTTGTTTCTTGCAGTTGGTGCTTCTCCCTACAAGTTTGGACAGTGTTTGGTATTATGACCTAGTTTCTTGCAGTTGGTGCTTCTCCCAACAAGTTTGGACAGTATTTGGTATTATAACCTTGTTTCTTGCAGTCGGTGCCTCTCCCTACAAGTTTGGACAGTGTTTGGTATTATGACCTTGTTTCTTGCAGTTGGTGCTTCTCCCAACAAGTATGGACAGTATTTGGTATTATAACCTTGTTTCTTGCAGTCGGTGCCTCTCCCTACAAGTTTGGACAGTGTTTGGTATTATGACCTTGTTTCTTGCAGTCGGTGCCTCTCCCTACAAGTTTGGACAGTGTTTGGTATTATGACCTTGTTTCTTGCAGTTGGTGCCTCTCCCTACAAGTTTGGACAGTGTTTGGTAGTATGACCTTGTTTCTTGCAGTCAGTGCCTCTCCCTACAAGTTTGGACAGTGTTTGGTATTATGTCGTTGTTTCTTGCAGTCGGTGCCTCTCCCTACAAGTTTGGACAGTGTTTGGTATTATGTCCTTGTTTCTTGCAGTTGGTGCTTCTCCCTACAAGTTTGGACAGTGTTTGGTATTATGACCTAGTTTCTTGCAGTTGGTGCTTCTCCCAACAAGTTTGGACAGTGTTTGGCATTATGACCTTGTTTCTTGCAGTTGGTGCTTCTCCCAACAAGTTTGGACAGTGTTTGGTATTATGACCTTGTTTCTTGCAGTCGGAGCTCTCCCTACAAGTTTTGACAGTGTTTGGTATTATGACCTTGTTTCTTGCAGTCGGTGCCTCTCCCTACAAGTTTGGACAGTGTTTGGTATTATGACCTTGTTTCTTGCAGTCGGTGCGTCTCCCTACAAGTTTGGACAGTGTTTGGTATTATGTCCTTGTTTCTTGCAGTTGGTGCCTCTCCCTACAAGTTTGGACAGTGTTTGGTATTATGACCTTGTTTCTTGCAGTTGGTGCCTCTCCCTACAAGTTTGGACAGTGTTTGGCATTATGTCCTTGTTTCTTGCAGTTGGTGCCTCTCCCTACAAGTTTGGACAGTGTTTGGTATTATGACCTTGTTTCTTGCAGTCGGTGCCTCTCCCTACAAGTTTGGACAGTGTTTGGCATTATGTCCTTGTTTCTTGCAGTCGGTGCCTCTCCCTACAAGTTTGGACAGTGTTTGGCATTATGTCCTTGTTTCTTGCAGTCGGTGCCTCTCCCTACAAGTTTGGACAGTGTTTGGCATTATGACCTTGTTTCTTGCAGTCGGTGCCTCTCCCTACAAGTTTGGACAGTGTTTGGCATTATGTCCTTGTTTCTTGCAGTCGGTGCCTCTCCCTACAAGTTTGGACAGTGTTTGGCATTATGTCCTTGTTTCTTGCAGTCGGTGCCTCTCCCTACAAGTTTGGACAGTGTTTGGCATTATGACTTTGTCTTCTCAAGTTCTGGTTCTTGCTCCTGATTTGTTTGACAAACGGAGGTGGCAGGCTGTCAGAGTGGTATGTCATGTTTTGTACATGTAGCTGTGCAGTATTTCGTGATCTGCTGTTTCTGATGAGAGCTGTCTTCCCTGTCTAATTATTTATATCTTTTTACAGCCTAATTCATTGCAATCTAATTTAAAGATAAGATAACAAAAAATCAGACAGGGAAGGCAGCACTCAACTTAACCAGCGGATCAATGAAAACATAAAAACATCACATACCACAATGCCAAACACATAACTGAACAAGAAAATGAACTGCTAAACCCAAGTCACAGCTGTCAAAAAGCTGATTGACCTAGTTTCAGCTTTAAACAAGAGTGCCAAAATGTCACAAAATACGCCCTTCTTGGGGCATGGTGAGTCTCAGGGCATGGTGAATGAAAAAAACAATCCAACATTTTTTTTAATTAAAGGACCATAACCCAAGAAGGCCTAGGCTGATTTGGCCTACAATTTAACTTGTCTTAGATATTATATCCATGAACATTGTCACCAAGTTTGAAGATACTCAGATGAAAACTCTTAGCACTAGAGAACAGACAAGGTCAATTTCACATTTATTTTGGTAATTATGGGATCATAACCAAATAAGGCCTAGGCCGATTTGGCTTATAATCAAACTTGGCCTAGATATTATGCCCATAAGCATTGTCACAAAGTTTGAAGACGATCGGATGAAAACTGTTTGCGTTAGATCACAGACAACCAATTTCATACTTATTTGGCAATTAATTTAGGCCCATAACCAAATGACGCCTAGGCCAATTTGGCCTATAATCGAACTTGACCTGAATATTACGCCCATAAGCATTGTCACAAAATTTGAAGATGATCGGATGAATACTATTTGCGTTAGAGTACAGACAAGGCCAATTTCATACTTATTTGGTAATTAAAGGACCATAACCCAATAAGGCCTAAGCCGATTTGGCCTAAAATCGAACTTGGCCTAGATATTATGCCCATTAGCATTGTCAGCAAGATTGAAGATGATCGGATGAAAACTGTTTGCGCTAGAGTACAGACAAGACCAATTTCATACTTATTTGGTAATTAAAGGACCATAACCCAATAAGGCCTAGGCCGATTTTGGCCTATAATTGAACTTGGCCTAGATATTATGCCCATAAGCATTGTCAGCAAGTTTGAAGATGATCGGATGAAAACTGTTAGCGTTAGAGTACAGACAAGACCAATTTCATACTTATTTGGTAATTAAAGGACCATAATCCAATAAAGTCCTAGGCCGATTTGGCCTATAATTGAACTTGGCCTAGATATTATGCCCATAAAGATTGTCAGCAAGTTTGAAGATGATCTGATGAAAACTGTTTGCGCTAGAGTACAGACAAGGCCAATTTCATACTTATTTGGTAATTAAAGGACCATAACCAAATAAGGCCTAGGCTGATTTAGCCTATAATCGAACTTGGCCTAGATATGATGCCCAAAAGCATTATCAGCAAGTTTGAAGATGATCGGATGAAAACTGTTTGCGCTAGAGTACAGACATGGCCAATTTCATACTTATTTGGTAATTAAAGGACCATAACCCAATAAGGATTTGGCCTATAATCGAACTTGGCCTAGATATTATGCCCATTAGCATTGTCAGCAAGATTGAAGATGATCGGATGAAAACTGTTTGCGCTAGAGTACAGACAAGACCAATTTCATACTTATTTGGTAATTAAAGGACCATAACCCAATAAGGCCTAGGCCGATTTGGCCTATAATTGAACTTGACCTAGATATTATGCCCATAAGCATTGTCAGCAAGTTTGAAGATGATCGGATGAAAACTGTTAGCGTTAGAGTACAGACAAGGCCAATTTCATACTTATTTGGTAATTAAAGGACCATAACCCAATAAGTCCTAGGCCAATTTGGCCTATAATTGAACTTGGTCTAGATATTATGCCCATAAGCATTGTCAGCAAGTTTGAAGATGATCGGATGAAAACTGTTTGCGCTAGAGTACAGACATGGCCAATTTCATACTTATTTGGTAATTAAAGGACCATAACCCAATAAGGCCTAGGCCGATTTAGCCTATAATCAAACTTGGCCTAGATATTATGCCCATAAGCATTGTCAGCAAGTTTGAAGATGATCGGATGAAAACTGTTTGTGCTAGAGTACAGACAAATTACTGGACGCCGCCGCCCGCCCGCCTGCCAAGGGTGTTCACATAATACGTCCCGTTTTCAACGGGCGTATAAAAACTAACAAGTGTTATTCTAAAAATCAATTTATTGCACAGAACTCTTTTGTGTAGTACTGAAAAATATCTTCATGCCAAGTATACATTTGTGAAAAAATACACTTTTAGAGTCCATGTAAAATACAGTGATAATAGAAGTCATTTCAGACAATACAGATTTAATTTTGTGATCTAGTTCATCCAAGAATTAAACTAGAACTGTCGCCATTCGGCAGACTAATATACCCCCTGCGTGGCAAAAATCATTGAGCGCAAATTCGTTCCTTTATGCACATCTACATGCTGAGGTTGTTAATCTGTTAAAGTTTGAAGGAAATGCTGCTAAAACTGTAGGAGTTTCGTCCACAAGAATGCGTCTACGGACAGACAGACAAGCTGAATCCAGTATACCCCTCTTACAACTCGTTGTGTGGGGGGTATAATAAAATACTTATTTTCCTTGAAGAAACATATATTTGATACTCAAATCTCTACCAAAACATGACCTAGCAGCAACACAACAGTTCATTAGTACTTCTACTTACAACATTTCATGACTGTAAGGTAAACACTTCAGAAATACAAATACAATCATGCCTGCTTGTCGAACTTCCAGACAAAAATATTAATATATAACACGACAATTTATACAGTAATTTTGACACAGGTGAATATAGATTCTATTTTGCATAGGAAAAGAAATGTTAAAGTTCACACTTTCAGTTTACTGTAAAGCTTAATAACAGTTTAAGGTCCATGAATGTATTAAGAGGCAAAATGTTATGAATTTAGGAAACATTTCTTTGAAAATTTACCAAGCAGTGTTGTACTGGGCAGACATTTATAAAACATTAATAGAAAACTAAGAATTTTCTAAAAATCTTAAAATTTCCTTTAGTGTATTAGCTAAATATTACAATTCAGACGATTGATTCCTTATATAGATTTTATGCATTAGGGAGAGGGCTATTCACTGACCACTACAGCTACTATAATCACAAAGGAAACATGAGCTATTCTTCAATTTTCAGGAAATATGTGCATTGCAATTTTTTTACTTAAGTCTAAATATTTAAGTTTTTCAATAAGATGCTTCATAATTACCCGCCAAGGACACCTATATGAAGACATGCACCATTTATTTTTTTGCATAATTACAACTAAGAAAATCTCTAAAACCTTAAGTGTACAAACAAATTAACCTGGTACTCAAACCCTCTATTAGCACGATTAAACATTTGATTTCTTGACAATAATTTCATTTCGACCTTTGTTTTTACAAGCAGAGAGTATTACAAAATGAGAAAATATTTAAGAGGTGTAATATAAACACCTAATTAATCTAAATCTCCAGCAAGGGACACCTTTTGTGGAATTTTATATATTCAACACAAGAAGCTCGTAAAGTATATATGCAAAAAGGTTTAGGACCAAGTTTGTTTGAACTAACATAACCACAGGTACTTGTATCATTGATAAAGAGTAAAAAAAACACATTGTACTATATATTTTTATATTTGTTTTACTTTATCAATTTATAGTACAATATAAATTTTACAGTTTTTTTTATTACTCATCAATGATACAGTTACCTGTGTACATAACGTCTAAATAACAAACAAATGTCGATATGCATACGAGACTGATATTTCTTTTGCCATTTGATTTGAACCATATAATGGAATGTCTTCAGATACATTTTGAACACACTGGGATGATATACAGAGAGTCGGATAGTAAGTATAATCAGAGCTGGTATCTTATAACGGAAAACTTAGAATTTACTAAGTGTACCAGCTTGACAGGAAAATCAAGATTATCAGTTTTTTACATAGTTAGGAAGCATTATGTAAAGAGCTACAATAATCACAAAGAATACATGAGATATATTTCTTTTCTTAGGAAATATGTATATCTCGATTTTTTAACTTAAAGTCAAAATATTTAAGTTTTCCCTTAAGATGCTTTGTGTAGCAATCAACCGATGAACAAAATTAATGATCTCAATATTAATAATTTTAAAAGTGTATCTTAAAACAAGATGATTCTATAAATTTCAATTATGCTCACATTTTAATAAACGGAAAATGATCATGAAACAAGTAAACAAATTATTGGCAAGTCTCAATAAAGCAACAAAAATCTCTGGCTTAGCCACACAAAATCCTTCAATAAACTGGAATACAGGTACAAATGTACATCTATTTACAGCATTTTACATCAGGTGTGCATTTTATGTCGAATAAATCTATCTATCTATCTACAGAACTTATCATGCATAATTGCGTAATGCTTGCATAAGACAATCTAATTTTCAAATTTACTATTCTCTATTTCACATTATTATTATTACAGGTAACAGGGGCATATTTCTCTTTTACATAACAACTAAATGCAATTGAAAATAAGAATATGTCCATATAAGGCATATAAGGATATTAGTATCTTCTGGGTCAGTATTTAAAAAGCATCTTAGTAGAAAACTTAAGCTTTTTCTCAAATCATGATGTTACCTTAAGTGTATCTGTCCCGATATACAAATCATCATGATAGTGGAAAAGTAAGAATTTTCGTAAAATCTTAAAAGTTCCTTAAGTGTACAAGATGAATAATTCTATTAAGGTTAATTTACAGTTTATGGTTTTTATGCATAACTGTATTTTTACATAATTCTCAAGCATTTTGTGAAGAGCTACAATTATCAATAGGAAAACATGAATTTTTCTTCTATTTGTTGGAGCTACACAATTTATCACTGAAGTCTAAATATTTAAGTTTTTTTTCCAAGATGCTTTATAAATAACAGGCCAGACCTCAACATTGCCACATCTACTGAACAATTTCAACACATAACAAAATATTAACAATATAACTTGATTATTCTGGTCAGTCACCTGTGTACATAACATTGTGTACATAAACATTGCAATTTCTATTACATTTGTATTAGGGTCTTATTTTAATAAATATCAAATGTATCACTTCAGTATGTGGCTTAGTGAACATAAGGTTTTGGTTTCAACTGCCTTTTTCTCCAATTAAAATGTTATGATATTGCAATGTTTGTATACAAGTGACAGACCTGAATAAACAGACTATACAAGATAAAGGTCAATTGACCAGACGTCAAAAGTTTGTTAACATATTTAAATCGATAATTGAGATGAACCAATTAAAGGATTTGATTTTGGGTGTAAAAACATTGGAAATATGCATATGTTTGCATGATCCAATGGATTTGCTTGATAACCTTAGTCCAACAAGGAGCAGATTGTTCTCTATACTGGTATAGTGCGATGGAATAACACTAGCCTTTGTTACAAATAAAAATGACAATTAAATGCTTTTCCGATGTTTATTTTTGTTCAATCTTGTGCATATTCACTTTAAATGATAAACTCTTTAAATCTACACAGATAACAAGCGGTCAGTCGACAGTGCATTATGTATATTATGCATGTTTGTTTATTGATAAGTCTAGTTATCTCTGGCCAAAGATATTAAAACAGTATTTAGATCGTTGCTCTGGCAAACTATATCTGGTCAATTTCCTAAGACAAAGAACTGTTACAACTATCACAATTTTATCCTAGCACTCAAGGGTTCGACTAGTAGCTGAATGTTTACGATAATTTTGATAATTATGCACATTGCACAGGGTTTTACCTTGTTGAATAATAGCCAAAATGCCAATACCAATGATGTGAAGAAATAATCACCATTTTGTTAAATCCAGAAGGTAATATGACTTTTTAAAATATTAGTGGGTCACATGGCCAAGTTAGGGGGTCAAATGGAACCCCTTTAAAGCAATAAAATATATTTTACAAACACTTAAAAACGAACATATTAGAGCTATGACTCTGGCAAACTCATTGAAAAGGGGTCTGAGTTTGTAATTCATTTATTGTCTCTATGTGAACAAAATGCATATCGCTTACGACGTTCACATTCTAAGCCAGCAATATCTAAATACAGTTATGACTAGATGACATGACAATAGCGAGTGCAGAAAAATGCATTTTAAATTGACAAAAATATTTACCATCCAATCATGAACATTTTCAGTCCATTTGTCATATTATATACCTATAATTAACTACATCATACATTAAAGGTAAGTGATAAGAAAAATACTATACAAGAACAGCAACTCATGCATGTCATGAAAAAATACATAACATAATACGATAACAGAAAATATTTTTAACGAACTTTAGCAAAAAGAAAATAGGAAAAAGAACAGTAACTCTTGATTTTCACCCAGAAATATAATATACTGTATAAAAATTATTACATTCAAATTCATTAAACTTTGGTAATAAGAGAATTGCAAAACAAGGACAGCAACTCTTGCATGCTATGTAGAAATACATACTGGTAGTATAACAAAAGTAGAAACAACTTTGTTAATAAAATTGAGATACAAGAATGCTGATACAGCAACACTTGCATGTTATGTAGAAAATATGTAGTATTTTATAATAACAGACATTTTAACCAATGTTTGGTAGTAAGAGATTCACATATCAAGGACAGCAACTCATGTATGTTAACAAATAGTCATCAGAGGTCACAGACAAATCATAATCCATACTACATGGACATTATGTTACATACACTGTGGGAACACATCAATCTGATTAAAATCATATCCTCAAACTCGCTACGCATGAGGATCTGACGACGACCTATAGAAGGTTACCTCAGGTATCCCATTAGCCAATCCGCACCTTGCTTTCAGAATTCCGAAAGCGATTTGATTCTATTTTTAAATACGGTAGTTATCACGATGACATGCATCTTACGTGCCTACTTCGTTCTGAACACCTCAGTCTTTACGGTTTGCAATATTTACCAGAAACAAACTGAAATGGCCGAGCTTTCATGATTGATAATCAACAGTGCGTTTATATAAAATAATCTGTACTACTAATTCTACAATAGCCGAATTAATCAGGATTACTCAAAAAAAGCAGACTAAAGTTTTGGACAAATGTTTTATTGGTTATTTACTGTTTATTAATACGACCGAGGTACCAATGTAACAAGCTATATGACTGACTGAATTATAAATAGATATAAATAGTGACAGTGGAAATTCCAATTTCTGAAAACAGAAACTTGTACAGGTCGTCATCAGATCTTACCGTAAGGAAGATCAAATACTTTTAAATTAGTCACATTGGAGATCACATCTGCAACAAGTAATTAAGAATTGCAAGCAATACAGAAGTCCCCGACCGGTTTGAAGCCATTTTCAATGTTTCAGTTGCCATAGCAACCACATTTGTTGTCAGAATCAAAATATTTTTGGACGTGCATAATCACCTTATTGCGCCCTATCCACATACCAAGTTTCATAAACCTAGCTTGGAAACTGTTTGAGTTATGTCAGGATCCAGATTTTTTGACGGATGGACTGACGGAAGAAGGGCAAACCTATAGTCCCCACCGGTCAAAAACCGGTAGGGGACTAACAACAACCTTCATTAGCATGATGGACACACTGAACAACACAGATGATAGAAAATCAAGCACCCAACTCATAATTAACCTGACGGTCTGCTAATAAAAAATTCAGTTGACCGATGAAAGAATCTAATTTTGGTTGTAAAAAAAGTATTGCACTATTTCACTATTTGTATATTCCAATGCATTTATTTTGCAAATGTTTACAAACAGTAAGTTTTTGATATCTGCTTCCCTGTCACAAGGTCAACTCCACTTTGAACAATACATGCCATGTTTCGCACACCCCTTTGCGTTAGATTGGTGATAGAAATGCAAGAGATTTCATTAAAAGAGAAAGATTTTCCTTGCTCAAACTTTAAACTAAAATTAATGAGGTTTGTATGCAGTTTTCACTTATCTTACTTTTATGACAATATCATGCATGCTTCATGAAGCAATCCAGTATGTGTGATCTTTTTCATAATGTAAACAAAAAAGGTCAAGTTCCAGTTTGTCCAAGAAATGTGAGATTGGATCAATTTGCGTCCAGTCATGCATGAGTAAAGTCTCAAATGCGTAGACTCAAGCATGTATGTTTAAACAAGACTGCATTCAGTAAATGCTTATGCCCCAGTGGAAAACTTATCCGTAATAACTAGCTAGGTCAAACAGGGGCCATAATTCCGTAGAAATGTTGGATAGTATTACATGGCATTGACAATGTAAGTATTTATGATGGTAAACAAGTATGCCAAGTTTGAAAGCAATGCCTTGGGGTACTTTGAAAATATTTGAGTTTCAAGAAATTGAAAGTTTTGGTTAATAATGTCAATGGAACGAACGAATGGACGAACAAACTAACAGATGGACAGGGCAATTACTATATGCCTCCCGCATCAGTAGTTGCTGGGGCATAAAAAATGCTGATACATTTTGCAAATTTTCACAGGCCATGTTTATAACAGAACTAAGAAGCTCAGTAAATGCTAAATAATAATAGTTGAGCAAAGTGTATACATTAAAATTCAGCATTAAGTTTTGAAATACAAAAGAGATAATTATGCAAATTTTCAATAAATTATAGTCATATTACTATGTAAACACATACAAGTATATTATTATGAACACTTACAGGAACAGTAGTAAGAGATGAATTCTTCAACAGTGGCTTGAGATTTGTTAATCCTTTCCAGAGAATTTTTTTTTAATTTCTTATCTGACAAGGCCAGAACATTTTGATTTTACCATTTACATTGTTTTTAATTTTTGTCCAATACCTCACCAGTAACTTCTTTGAATATATCTACCTGTTCAAACCGGAGTTAAGCAACAAATATGACAACTTGTGGTTGCTTAGATCATGTAATGTACTAATGCTGAGTAATTTCAAACCCTGTAAAACCCATTAATGTTTCCTCAGTCTTCATTTAAGGAAGAAAGTGCACAATGAAGTCATATATGCACACAGGAGTGAGTGCCCATGTCACTCTTATAATATGTTAATATACAATTTAATGACAAACTGTAAATTAATAAAATTTATGAACATTTTAAGAGGGCCTTGCTAGAAAAAAATGCAATCAGGTCACTCTTATATTACGTTAATATAAAATTTAACAACAAAGTGTAATATAAGTAAAATTTATAAACATTTTGAGAGGGCCTTGCCAGGAAAACATATTTAGGGAGTGGGAACTCTCTTTTATTTTTATTGATCGAGTACATGGGTAGATGGGTCCAGTGATTTTTCTTGAACAAAATGAAACAGTGTGTGCCCATAAAATTAGGAAATTTTAGCGTGACAATTCGCAAAATTGGGAAATATTAATAAAGATTGTTTTTGTTATTAATTGTTCGTATTTTGATTTTTTCTACTGATTAAATTCAAGTCATATGTAGGTACATGTAGCACCAATTTTTGCCTGTTTGAAAATCTATTGTTTTGACATAAAAGCAGCCATACCTTTGGTTACTTGTAAATCAGCGACAACAACAGGGGGAACACAATATGTATTCTTTTTGGGAAAAAATTATTACTTATTTTGAAAAGGTAGTATTGCTAGGGCACTAAAAATAGCCCAAACAAGAGCTGTCGCCATTTGGCAGACTAATATACCCCTGCCGGCAAAGGGCCATAATTCTGCCAAAATTCACCACAGCGCAATTTTCTTTCTTCATGCACATTTATATGTTGCGGTTGTTCATCTGTGAAAGTTTGAGCGAAATCCTGCCAAAACTGTAGGAGGAGTTGCATCCACAAGAATGCGTCTACGGACAGACAGACCGACAGACAAGCTGAATCCAGTATAAAAACCCACTGGGGTTCAATGTATTAAAAACCAAAAGGGTTCAATGGTAAACACTATCACAATAATGGGGGGTGGTACAGTCCATTTATTCAGGTCTGTCACTTGTTTACAAACATTGCAACATCATAACATTGTATTTGCATTGTTTTAAACATTTTAATTGAAGAAAAAGGCAGTGAAAAACAATACCTTATTCACTAAGCAATAGACTTTAATACACATAATATCTTTTAAAATCATACATCATAAGAGAAATTGCAATATTAATGTACACAATGTTATGTAAACGAGTGACTGACATAAATAGTTGATTTATACCAAAAAGAGACTGTGAGCCCCCCCCTCATGTTTTCCAGGAAAAGCCCTGAAATAAAGTGTGTGAGCAGTATATGCAGTTTAATACAGGTGATGAGATTGAGGCGTGGTCATTGCTATATTTCACCTTGAAATCAGATAGGAGATAAGGAACGCCTTTCATGTGCTGGTACTTCTGGGTGCCAGAAATCTACAATCAAAATAAGACGAGATTCCGTCCCATCGTGCCAAACTTCATGTTCGAACGAATCATCAATGACAATAAATTTCCCTTCTTGCCAAGTCCTGAAATAAAGATATCATTACATAGAGACATCTGTTTATACTGACATCCATTACAACAAAAGCTGCAGTGTAAACATCTGTCTATACTGACATCCAAATACGACAAGAGCTGCAGTGTAAACATCTGTCTATACTGACATACAGATACGACAAGAGCTGCAGTGTAACCATCTGTCTATACTGACATACAAATACGACAAGAGCTGCAGTGTAAACATCTGTCTATACTGACACACAAATACGACTAGTGCTGCAGTGTAAACATCTGTCTATACTGACACACAAATACGACTAGTGCTGCAGTGTAAACATCTGTCTATACTGACATACAAATACGACAAGAGCTGCAGTGTAAACATCTGTCTATACTGACACACAAATACGACTAGTGCTGCAGTGTAAACATCTGTCTATACTGACATACAAATACGACAAGTGCTGCAGTGTAAACATCTGTCTATACTGACACACAAATACGACTAGTGCTGCAGTGTAAACATCTGTCTATACTGACATACAAATACGACTAGTGCTGCAGTGTTTGTTAGCGATCGACTAGGACAGTTGTAAATGCATATCGCTGGCTTAGAATAAGAAAGTCACAAGTACAAAATCAATATTTTGAAAAAAAAATGTACTCTTTACTAAAGCAAATAGACACTTTTGTTTCAACTATAGTTTGCTCAACATGACCACTTCCAATTTTCTTGAAAATAGGCTCATGAGAAGCACCTTGAGATGCAGATTTCAAATATGCATGAGTCTTAAAGGTCGTAAGTTCTAATTCTAAGCCAGTGATATGTTCATTTGTTTTTTTCCTGCAAGATGAGTCAATGACTTTGTACTTCAAAGGACGGGTTGCAGTGAGTATCCCAGGACTTGGATGTCCTGACTCCACAGTCCAGAAATGGAAACTTTGTATGAATATTCATCGTACCTTTAAATCAGTCTTGTATTTTCCTTATCATAGATTTCCAAAAAAATAGTTAACAAATGTGCAAAATAAGCCCATTTGATCAGGCCGAGTAACCTATATTTTACTGAGGTAATCCAGTCGCCAACTTTGAGTAGATAGTATAGAGACAAACACTGTGATAAGGTTTTATAGACGATGCGTCAAAACAGTAACCTTGTTGAGTCAAAACTGTTCCCTCTAGAATGTTTTAAGTTTTAACATTCAAATTGTTGATGCCAGATATAAGGCAATTACAACAGATCACCTAGACCAATTGTCAAGTTTGTTGTCATTTTTTTAAAGCATCATTAAGCCTAAAACAGCTATTTTCAAAAAGCAATAACTTGGAATATCTGCAGAATGATGGATTTTGAGTCTCGAAGGTGGAAAACAACATTAAATGGAAAGAAAATGACACATAGCCTCCAGTTGGGTTGTAAACAAAGTAACGAAATGTAAACAATAAATGCATAATTGATTGTATAACGGAAGCAATCTTGCAAATTTAGTACTTTGTCATCCGTACGTTTTACTAAATGTGATTTTTGGCATAGTATTTCATACATGCCAGATCTTCTGCATCATGCGTGAGTCTCCTGCATTTGAGACTCTACTCCTGCATGATCAGAGGCCAATTTATCAAATTTCACGCATTTCATGGACAAACTAGAATCTGACATTTTTGTTTACATTATGAAAATGATGACAAATATTAGTTTAAATTGCTACATGAAGCATGCATGGTATTGTCATCAAATTAAGATCAGTGAAAACAGCATATAAACTTAAATACTTTTAAGTCTAAAGTTTCAGCAAGGAAAATCTCCTGCATTTTAATAAAATCTCCTGCATTTCCATCACCAATCTCACGCAAAGGGGTCTGCGAAACATGGCATGTATGGTATTTCAACAGATATAGTTAACATTATGGCGTCAATTATAAGTTCCTTGTATTAAGTCTACTTACTGGATGATCAGAAAACAGTTCTGGGAGAGATATTAGGACTTTAATAATTATCAAACACTTACCTTGTTTCATCACCAACTCTAATTCTTGGTCCCTCAGGGATCTTCAATCCTAAATGAGCCCTTAATCTACAATTTGTAGGGCCAGTATGGGGCCACACATGAACCCCAGGAAGCATCACAGAGAATTTTATCTGTCCCCTAGTACAGCCGATGGCATCAGGGACCTTGTCTAATAAGGCACAAGTTTTAGGAGCTTTTCGACAGTTTTCCCCACTTTTTTTACCTGGAATGTATGCAAACAACGAACATCACCAGAAGATAAAAAAAGCTTTATTTAATTCCACATATAATCAACAAGAATAATACTGTAAACGAATTTATTTTCGTGAATACTAACTTTCACTTTTTGCCGATCGTCAACATATTTGCGACAACAAATTTTGGCTTAAAAAAAAATCTTAAATTTCCCGCAATGTCAATATTAATGTTTTTAGCAATTTCATGGCGACTTAGTTGACAGACAGAAGGACAGACAGACCTTCCAACCGACCAAAATCATGACTCCAAGTTAAGACCCATTAATTTATAGGATATTTAAGAAAATGTTTTTTCTGACATGCAAGGATAGATCGGAGCTGGACATAAAACAATTGTATGAATAGATACTTTACAGGTTTTTTTAATTACCGGCAACCTAAAAATAAAAGAATCAAATATGAGTGTGAACTACCTTGAAGTTCATAAAAAAGAGTATTTGACTATAAATTTCTACCTCTCTGATAAAAGAGTATCAAAATATGAGTGTAAACTACCTTCATAAAAGAGAGGATTTGTCATATTCTACCTCTCTGATAGAGAGTATCAAAATTTAAGTGAAAACTACCTTCATGAAAGAGAGTATTTTACTTAAAATACTACCTCTCTGAAAGAGAGTATCAAATGTGAGTGTGAACTACCTTGTAGTTCATAAAAGAGAATACTTGACTAATTCTACCTCTCTGATAGAGAGTATCAAAATATGAGTATGATCTACCTTTTTTAAAGAGAGTATTTGACTAATTCTACCTCTCTGATAGAGATTATCAAAATATGAGTATGATCTACTTCTTTAAAGAGAGTATTTGACTAATCCTACCTCTCTGATAAAGAGTATCAAACTGTGATTGTGAAATACCTTCATAAAAGAGAGAATTAGACTATTTGATTTATTTTACATCTCTGATAGAAAGTATCAAAATGTGAGTTAAAACTACCTTATTGAAAGAGAGCATTCGACTAATCCTACCTCTCTGATAAAGAGTATCAAAATGTGAGTTAAAACTACCTTATTGAAAGAGAGCATTTGACTAATCCTACCTCTCTGATAAAGAGTATCAAAATGTGAGTTAAAACTCCTTATTGAAAGAGAGTATTTGACTAATCCTACCTCTCTGATAAAAAGTATCAAAATGTGAGTTAAAACTACCTTATTGAAAGAGAGTATTTGACTAATCCTACCTCTCTGATAAAGAGTATCAAAATGTGAGTTAAAACTACCTTATTGAAAGAGAGTATTTGACTAATCCTACCTCTCTGATAGGGAGTATCAAAATATGAGTGTGAACTACCTTTATAAAAGTGAGTATTTGACTAAACCTACCTCTCTGATAAAGAGTATACTGTTTCCATGTCCCTTTTTCCCTGAGATTCTCCTCTTCTGCGACGAAACCTCCAGTTTTCTTATCTAATAAAGCTAGTCCTTCATCTCGTATAGTTTCCCAGTTATTTTCTAACATCTAAAAGTATTTTGAGCCAATAAAAATGGTGATCTGTGTCAACTTCATCTAATTATTAAAATTTTACTCTAAACAGACGTGGCATTGTGTTCTGAATTTCTATTGGTCAATAAAATTGCAGGATGTTACATTCTAAGTGCGTTTGAGCTTACTAAGTAATTTTTAATGACTAAAAGGGGTTCACTTCGTTTGCTTCACCCTTTTTAATCATTAAAATTTACTACTTATGTTCTAACGATTACATAAATCAGTATCCATGACAGCACATTTCAATCTATAAATGTCTGTAATTGTGATGTCTGTAAAAGTAAAATAATATTTTCATGAGGTCAAAATTTCGCTTATGTGACTGTCATTCTGAAATTGACTATAGAACAACCATCTTGAAGTTCATTTTTAATGTCATTGTATAAATTTTCGCAAATTTACAGAATTTTGTGAATACAGCGAAAACTAATCCCTCACAATTTTTATTTATTTTTTGGTAAATAAAACTTGGTACTCTTACTGTTAGGTATCTACTGTATGTTGTTTGCTCTGGGGTCCACCATGGTCGTCCAGTTAATGGTGTTTCAGCATTATATAGGGACCTCTGATATTCTGATAAAAATAGACCCAATGCAGCCCCTTTCTTGTACACCTTTGATGACTGAAATATAAATTAGTATGTCTACAATATTAAGGGTCCCTACTGAGGTGTATTATGCCCAATCCTGAAAATAAGGTGCAAGTCTGTTTTGGGTGCCTTTAGCACACATTCCTACACAAAATCTAGGTTTCAAACATTTTCTGTTGTTAAATTTCAGCTTACCAAATTTCAAATGACAACTAAGTCAATAGTTTCATTTTTTCATCAAATAACTTTTATTTTGTTCAGAAAAGTTAAATCTATCTACTGCAGCAAACCACAAACTGTAAAACCCCTCAAGATTGTTAACGAAATACAGTTTGTAGTTTAAAATCTTCAAGGGTCAAATAGTCAACAAAAGGGCAGAATAAAATGTACATAAGATGTGTTCATAAGGCAGGGCTGCCTGACATCAATGTTGTCAGATTATCAAGTTTTTCAGTACAAAAAGACCCCTAATTCCAGCTAAAATTTCTGGATTGCACATGAAATTAAATACTTGACCTGTGCTTTATAATGAAACTGGAAGAGTTCTAGACAAAAATATTCATCCAATTTAAAATTCCTGATACTGTAAACCAAGAAATTATTTCGAGTGACTTAATTTAGCGAAATTAAGTTGCCGCGATTGTGCTAAAAACATTAATATGAACATTGGGGGAACTTAAAAACGTCAAAATTTGTAGTCGCGAACACCAATCATTTTCTATATTGTCACATGATCCGTCACGTGATACTACAAATGGTCGAAATTAATGTAAATATTAGAAATTGAATATCAGTTCTCCCTGAACTCGGATTATCGTCTATTTAAGCGGTACAGAAACATATAGGTGGCGGTAAGTTGCATAGTATAGATGTGAAAGATATTTTTATCGGGTCGAATCCCTTTGCTGTAAACTTGACATATTTATTGGTATAATCATTCATTTGGGTTTTAATTTTGTGGTTGAGGTCATCTACGAAATCCAAGAAATTAAACCCCCCATGAATATTAATGATTTTACAGGATGTGGGAAACATTCCGGAAAGTATAATTATACCATATCTGTCTGATTAATGCGCATATACGCATCGCCAAGGTGATAATAGAATCGTCCATCAACCGTTCCGTGATCTTCAGTGTCGATACCTCGCTGTAATAACTCACTACCTTCTTTATAATTAAGATCTACAGTTTTCAAAATAAATCCTAAATGGACCAGTGAGAAACCATCTTTGGGATTCTTGGCCAAAATCTGAAAAATATGAATTTGTCATTCAGTATAGCATGTATTCTTGGCCAAAATCTGAAAATTAAGCATGATTACATTCAGTATCAAATGTATTCTTGGCCAAAATCTGAAAATTAAGCATGATTACATTCAGTATCAAATGTATTCTTGGCCAAAATCTGAAAATTAAGCATGATTACATTCAGTATCAAATGTATTCTTGGCCAAAATCTGGAAAGTACGCACTAGATTACATTCAGTATAACATGTACCGGTATTTATTTTAGAGATGGAAACGAATACAGAAATTAGTATTCGAATATTTGAAATGCCTATTCGAATATTTGAAATGCCTATTTGAATATATTCGAATACTCGATACTAGTTTCAAATCCTATTTATTTGTCCTCTTCCATAATCTTACAAACTGACAACCATTTTTATTTTCTCGTTCTTGATAAAACCTACTTGTTGGATAATAAGTTTCGAATATTCGAACATCAACTTTGGATTCGAATATTCGGTCAGTTTTAAAGTATTCAAATATTCGGTCCCATCTCTAATTTATTTGCATGAAAAGTTCATAGTCATACTGGTGTACTTCAAATATGTTAAGGGCAAGTTATACACACATTCAGGGCACACTAAAATACACTGTCATATGTTAATATTGGCTTAAATACATGCCTGATGGTTGCAATACGCTCTAACAAGCTTTGTATACAATGGGTTTAGGTTGTGGATAAGTTCCACATGCATTACTAATGCTTAAATAATTTTGGTCAATATATATGACATGTATAATTTGTATATATAAATATCAACAAACATACAAACAAATATCTTTTGTCGTAGAAATATTCTACTTACGTCCCTCAATACATCTCTAGCTAGGGAACTATCTCCCATGGTCAGATAGGAGACGGTCAGTTTTCGTCTGTAGTCTAAATTGTCTGGATATTTCTCTTTCATATACTCCCAGGTCTGAGCTGCCTTATGATTCCATCCTGTAACATAGTACATAGTATTCTATAACAGACACATCATTTTAAAGTGGTATAGAGCCTATTGATAGTCATTTTGTTAACTCAATGTAGTCAGTAGAATATAAAGCCGAATAATAAAATAGACCACTCATGTAGGATAGTGTTCTTCTATTAGCAATGGACCTATATCTCATCAGCGAAGGGCCTGTCTCTTATTAGCAATGTTGGGGAACATATTCTCCTTGATGCATCATTCAAACACATCGTGGCTTGAGTGAAAGGCTAGTGCTCAATCCACGGTATAAATCAGGCAGGCTGAACCACAATATAACTATTTTCACAAAGACATGGAAATAATTTGTTCAAATTTATTCAAAATTTTACCTCTAAACGTTTGTCGTTCAGCTAGTTTATTGGCAATTTTCACGAGGAGCTGTTGCGGAACATTCGGGGCACGTAATGCTGTATCCAAGGTATTTATAGCTTCTCCAAGAAATTGATTACTTCGTTTCTGTTCCGCTAACCTAAAATAAATCAGCATAATTATGTTATTTTTTCCATTAAATTGCAGGACCCTCTCTCAGGCGGTATCGCAAATTTGTCTTACAGGACTGGAGCAGAAAAGGTTAAAATACACTGATTGTGATACAAGGAATCCAGCTCTATCTGAATACACTCCTTGGTTCTTTAACCTGTCTGATGTACAGCACCGATACACACGAGACTACCTGACGGTTACAGCAACCAGTTTATCTCTAGTTGGGTGGGAAACACTGATGATCGTTTCTGAAATTCAATTGCGCTGGCGAAGATTCGAACCGGGGACCACTGAATTTGTAGAAGAGCATTTACCACTCAGCCACGAAGACGGCATGTCATCCATACATGAGTGCAGGGTTTTCATTATCATATACATAACAGATGGGTAGGAAAGAACTACTGACTTTGACCAGGGTCACTTTCATGCAGGTCTTGCAATTGGTACACTGTTATTTTTTTGTGCCTTTCGTGCGCTGCTATTTTTGTCCAGTACTGCAATATCCCTGATTTTTTTTTAAAATGCAGAACATAGCCTTTATTTGCCAGTCAGATCTCTGTTAAAATATGGCAGGCATATAAGTAACTCCACCCGCATTTTAACACAAGTCGCCAGATTAGACGACAAGAAGGCGCTAACCATTAAGCTACGGAGGCACACCTGATTTGTTATTATCTTGAAGATTAAACAGTTATCTCACATGCATAAAATTAAATGATCATGTCAGATAAAAGTCTCAAGAAGTTTTAATTTACTTAGCTTATGTCATTAATACCGTAAAATCAATAATATTTGTGAGGGATTTAATTTTGTGGATGACCATAACCAAGAAATTTAATCCCCAATGAATGATTATACCAATAAATATGTCAAGTTGATAATGGCTGCCATACTTGCTTTCAAGTTCAGTCAGGTATAAGACTGGGTTTTGGGACCTTTAATACATTAATTGCATAATTATAATATCAACAAAAGTCATGTAGTAAAAAACAATTATTATATATGTTTGATGTTTGAATGATTTCTGATACTTCGCCAATTTTCATGAAATTCGAAATCCTTGAAATTACCCACAAAATGGTCTTTCCACCAAAACCACGAAAATTTAGTCCCATTGAAATTAATTGATTTTCAGTATGCACAAAACTAAAACACAACTTTATTTTAAGTCCAAGAAAAGCCATAACTTTCCAACTATTGAATCAACAGTAACCTTACATTTTGTACTTACGTGTCATCCTTGTATATAAGTGGTTTAAGTTCTGTTGAAGAATTTTTTTTTTTAAGGCTACAGTGAATGAAAATGACTAAGGCCAGTTTTAAAATTTTTTGTTACTCAAACTTTGGCGAGTGTATTGTCCACAGGAGGGAAAAAAATAAAAACTTCCAAAATATAGCTACATGTACCACACTTTTGGTGGTGGATTAGTCAATGACGGTCCAATTCAAAGCAATCAACCAAAGAGTTAGTTTTTAAAAAAACAGCCCATTTATCTTAAGACTATAGTGCACTGCAATGAAGGACTGATAATACCAGCTATCATTAATGAAATAGTGAAATAATAAAACAAGGCAGGTACCCTACCATCAAAACATATATTTGCAATTTTAGTTTTTCAAATTTATTTTAAAATGATAAAAAAATTGGACAGGAGGGTCTGAGTAATGAAAACTCAAAGAATTCTGGCCTTAGTGTATTCCAGTTGATAGTGAAGTTTGAATACAAAATTTTAATTCAATTTAATATTTTTGAAAAAATAAAACACTTACTTATCAGTAGCTAATCCTTTGCCCCACAAGGCTCGGGGACTTTTAGCGTTATCTTTCAAGATGTTGTCATAAGCTTCAATCGCTCCTTGAACGTCTCCCTGGGGAAAAATACACATGAATTATTTCTTTTATTTATAATCACTAAGAAATTCCATTTTGGTAACCCTAGCCTGTCAGCTACCTGCCTTAGTCAAGGCTTCTTTCTTTATATAATAATAAAGGCTCTTATATGGCCCCTTCTTCAAGAAAAAAATCTTTAAAATCATGCAGTCCCCCCAAATGAAGTTTAGCTCAATATAAATAGTTCCCCAATTGTTACCCTCTAAGTTAAAGGTCTAAGCCCCCTATCCCAAGGTTATACTAGTTCGGCCCAAACTCAAGATACCTTGCATTGGAGTATAATTTTTTTTGCTGATTTCAGTAGACACGACCTTTGGAATGGAATTTCTGACGGGTGACCCTTGAGCATTTCAAAAAATTGGGGTAAAATGTTACAAAATATTAAAACAAATCTGCGAATTTTAGGAATTGATGGCGTAAACAATTCTTGTAACATAAGATCAGCAAGTATACATCAGCCACTAAAACATCAGAGAAGACCTGTATTACAGACACTTGACGTGTCAATTGCACATATGTCGCTTATTTTGAATTTCAAACACAAAGGTAATTAGCAAAATGTTGCTTGTTTTGCGTTTAAAAAACAAAAACAAGTTAGCGAAATATTGTTCATAATTTTCACACATGTTATAATACATGACGATCATACCATTTGCAGTAAATGGTAAATCACAATACCACCTGTCACTTATAGCTTTCATATCACAACCTATCATCAGAAACAGATGTGATTTTACATTCAAAGTCAATATATATTACCGGTATATAATCATATGAAATAATGACTAGAAATATATATATAGCTGATACTATATTTCATCATATCATTTTATGAAAACGTTGTACATTATAGGTTTGAATCCCACAATCTAGATACTCTGCATTTAGGCCAGAGTTCTTTTATTTTTCGTTACTCGGACCCTCCTGTCCAATATTTTGGCATTTTCAAAAAAAAAAAAATTAAAAACCTGGAAAAAAAAATTGCATATAATGTTTTGATGATAAATGGACCAGCCTTGTATTATCAATCCATTAATTTGTTAATAATAAGTTTTATTATATTAGTGTATCACTACAGTGTCCTAGTCAGTTTTTATTTTTATTTTTTTCCCTCCTCCTGAGGACTTTTTTCTGAAAAATGTCGGAGTAACAAAAAATTAAAAAACTCTGGCCTTAAGGGAAGCTGGTTTCTCTCCCATACCATCGTAGCAATGGATACATATAACATGAAGAATTAGGTGCAGAGTGATTGATTTTAATTAATATGAGTTGAAAGAACTTGTTTTACAATCGACCTAAAATAAACTACATTTGTATATATAGTATAAACTATTCCAGGACCCGATAGGCCACCTGACACTTTCTGGCACATACATACAATGATACTTGGCTATATGTCGTGCCTAACGCTGCATGTGACACAGCCATTTTTGCTATAATTTAGAGAGCTAATACTGCCAGACAGTCATACCTGGCTTTATATAGAACCTATACAACTTGGGACTGCCCTTGATTGTTCTATCGGGTATGTAACACATCATTTCCTAGCTCCAAATGGTAATAAACAGTGACTGTCAAAGCTATTTATGACCTAATACTGCTGAAAGCCTGGAAACATTTATTCCTGGATCTACGAGGATTCTAAAGCACCTGACAGTCATTCCTGACTTCTTTTAATACATAATACTACTGGACGCAGCCATCAATAAATCTATAGGGTAGCAAACAATGTATGACGCAACTTTTCCTTACTCAATTTGGTCACAATTTGCATGACATGAAACAGCCATTCCTAACTTAATGTGGTATCCAACAATGTTTACAACTGCCTGCTGTACCTCTGGTGGGGATATATAACATGTATCCTTTCCTTACTGTATAGGGTACCAAACACTGACTGCCATTGCTATGTATGACCCACTGGCCCTGACCAGAAAAACTATTCTATAAATAGCCGTGGCCTATAATTTATACATAGATTATAAATAAGCCACAGCTATTTAAGTATTTATAGAATTGTTTTTCTGGTCGAGTGCCAGTGGTATGACCTTATACTGCTGGGAACAGTTATCCCTGGATATATGGGGATGTTCTGACACTACCTATCACAGTTATTCCTTGTTTTGTCATGTCTGACATTCCTGACTTTATAGGGTAACAAACACTGCATGGAACAGCCATATATTATGCTCTATATGGTACCTTTGAACACTACCGTGAAAGAGATATTCCTGGTTCTATGACGGTGACAAAACACTGCCTGGTATACAAATAGTCATTCCTAGCTATATAGAATACATACTACCATCCGGTTATCAGTGGACTAAAGGACACAAATATTAGGAAATAAATACAGCGATTTGGCTATGGAGGAGCACTTGACCATGTGTCAATACCTGATTGGCTAATCTGTCAGTCTGGCTTACAAAATAAATCACTCACAAGATTATACATGGAACCTTACTTTCAGACACACCCATTTGCTACAAATAAACTGATCAATAGGATAGCAGGGACTTATCCACAACACAAGTTGGACTAATCCACAGCAAAACAAAAGGGAATATGGTACCTTTTCAAACAATGCATCAGCTTCGTCTAGTTTCGTTTTTATCTTGAAATCTGCACTATTAGTGATAGCATTCTGATTATTGTCCTTTTTCTTAACTTTCTTATCATTTGTTGACTTTTCAGAGTTGCTGTCTTCTTTGCCTTCAGTTGTTGCCTTTTGATCGCTTGTTCGAGAATCAGGGGAGACAACTGGGGGAGAATCTGTCATGGATTCCAATGGACGAGAACCCATCGGTGTTAGTTTGACTAAAATTCAAATACATAATTAATGGTAATCATCAGCCATAACTTCCAACATGTATATCTGCACGTTGACAAAGGCTTAGTGCATACATGCATTGTATTTAATAAAAAAAATTGACCACTTTCTTCACATATTTTACAATAAGGCCAAGTGCATACATGTATCTATCAATCTGTCTGTAAATACTGCCGAACACTTCTTTCGAGTATTATTGGCAGATAATTATTTGGTGTACACCAGGTGATTAAAGAAAACAAGTAGGTAAAAGAATTTTGAAATCATGCAATTACAATGTCTTTTAAAATAAAAAAGGTCCCCAATTAAGACTGATTTGCTATTTGATAAGACTACCTTTTGGTTGCTCTTACATGTATCAATTTCATATATAAATTATAATTAGCGGAATTGCCTTTATTGATCAAAGTAATGAAAACGAAAAAAAAGTTTTCTTGTTGTTGAAGGAGTATACTGAATAAAGTATAAAATAAATACACTTAAAATATTTCATGCACCGTTGATATCATTGCTTAGTTATTATCTGATTTTCACTTTCAAGTGGTACATGATATAGCTACAAGTCAAAATTTATGGACCATGCAGTTTGAGCATTAAAACGGTATAAGATAAAAGTTAAGTTATGTATGCATGCATACCACTAACTTTAAAATGCTTGATGACAAATCAAAACAATATTGTGGTTGAAAAAATAAGGTACTGTAGGTAAAGCTAGGAAAACCTTTACCTAAGAAGAGCTGTACATCTTCATTGGTAAAAATTACTGCAGCCACTGCAACAATAATGACACCAAATATAAAGAATAACTTGGTGCCATGGTTACCCTGTCCTTCCTGCACTGCATTCACTGTCTTTGACACCTTTTTAGAGCTGCCATCTAAAAAAAAAATTTAACAGAATTTATACTTCAATAATGCAGTGGCTAAAGGTCCGGTCCTCTAGACCTAGACTCTGGAGGTCAGGTAACCAGACGTCTAGACAATGCTTATACTCACTGGACAGGCTAAAGGTCCGGTAATTGATTTCATATGTATAAACCATATATTTTATTTCGTGTCAAGAATTTCAATGACATAACCAAGTGTTTACCTAGTTCATCGCCCCAGCTACCGCTCGCCAATTTAGCCATTTGCTAAATATTTGCAAATTTGGCTAAAACTTTTAGCATAATAACTGAATTAAGTGCGGCACACTTCTAATCAACTTGATCGCTAATCAATTAACTATTTTTAACAAGATTTCTGTCAAATACTTACCTGCATAGCAAGGTAAACGCATTGGATGTCTCAACAGGATAAAATATATATTGTTTATACATATGAAATCAATTACCGGACCTCTAGTCTGTCCTCTAACTTATAAGCATTGTCGGTTACCGGACCTCTAGTCTGTCCTCTAACTTATAAGCATTGTCGGTTACCGGACCTCTAGTCTGTCCTCTAATTTATAAGCATTGTCGGTTACCGGACCTCTAGTCTGTCCTCTAACTTATAAGCATTGTCGGTTACCGGACCTCTAGCCACTTCTTTTTAATAATTATTTAAAAATCTTACAATTTATAACATATAATTTGAGAATACTACATAACTTGCACACTTGTTTTCCCTTTTTGTTATTCAGAAGTACAGAAATTTATGATCGCAATGATCCATCCAAAGATTTTCACTGGAAATTACTGTCATTGACATTGCCAAACTGTCAAAGTAGTTTCAGTTTCAATTTTAAAATATCAATTTGATTTGGTTTTAAGAAAAAGTAGTGACATGACAATACCTTTAGATTGGTTCTGCTCCTTTTCTGATTCCCTTGCATTAACTTTTGTTTTACCCATTTTTGCAGATGTTGTTATTGGGACAGTAATTTCATTTAAATATGAAACTTGCAGCTACACTGTACACATTGCAGGTAAAACAGGAAGTTGTGGCTACCTTTGCGCATGCGCATTATTAATTAGTCATAATATTCATCCGCAACCTAACGACGAACTACTTCATCACTTTTAATAATCTTACGAGTTAATTACAAAATTGTTATCTTGATTTATCAATTATTTATCAGTCCTCAAAATAATTATCCGCTACATTTATTTTGACAGGAAATAAGTAATATTTTTTATGTTCAATTGAGTACTACGTTGATAGTGTAGAGTTATCCTGTATTTGTTGTTAGGTCACAAAATGTCAAAATGGACTGATTGTGATGAAAAATAACGAGATATGTTTCTACCAAAAGTGTATGCTCTTATCGAGAAACTGTCAAAGAAAATGACATGCGAATCAGCGAAATGCTATTCTACAGCGATCTACACCACGATTATGGTGGTGCTGTCCCTTCAGCTAGTAAGTTGATCGACTTTCTTTAGGTCACAAATGATAATGATTGGAAAATGTTGGAACTGATTGTCAGGTGCGTGATCAGTACTGATCACTGTTGATAAAGTGCACTATCTCCTCATCTCATTAATACCTTTATCATTTAATTGTGTTTTTCTTCTAAATCTGTTGATGATCTTTCAATTATTGTAACGTTTTCGGCCGTCGTCTCTTAAACTCTAAATGTGGTAGCGTACAACTTATGGTTATTGTCCAACAATAACCGTCCAACAAATGTAACCTAATGTTCCCAACTAACAAAAGTCATCAACCTTCACACAGGCCTACTCTCGTGTTGTTCTAACTATATATGGCTATAGCCTGCTCCCTAGAAGAGACACGCTCAAGAGACCCTGCAGCGTACACAGCTACCCACGGCTGTAGACTGTCTCCACACAGCAGTCACACACAACCCTAGACTGTAGCTCTAACCTACTACACGCCGAGCAAGCCTCACACAATACGTTCCAACAACGTAATACGTTCCACCAACGTCTCTTCTCCAGCAGACGCACCAACCAAACAACACCTAGCTGGAACAATTATTAACCACGTTTACTGGTACTCCGCAACTATGTCCCCTAATAGCTTTTCAAGGAAGCGAGGCTTCACGAGAAGTCACTAGCAGGAGACACTTGCGTAAATACACAGAGTGTAGCGCTGGTCAATAATTCACTTCGTTTTACCAAAGTGAACGAGTCAACTTTCGCAAGCAGACTGACGAGCACAGTGCGTGCTACGGTATATATACCCTCGTTCGGTAATACACGCCCCTTTCTGTCAATTCAATGAAACACCCGCCATCTAGCGGGTTCCGAAGCTGAACGTAAACTAACGGAAATAACCGATACGTACCGGGATACTTTAACCAATGTTTCAGGCAATATCTCGCAACTATATCAATAAATATTATAACCATGCAGTGTACTTACAATTACTGTGAACATCAAACCCACATGTCCTACTAAATATGCTTATTTCATAAAAATACAATCAATAACCGATACATACCGAGTTTTGTTGATATCGGTGCAAATGGAGTCAAAATATACAAAGGGGAACAACTACCGATATCTTAATAACGGGTAGGTCTAAAACCCTACACGTTACATTACCCCCTGCCTTCAAAATTTAATCGTCCCGATTAAGTAAGAATTGGACTATTCATATAAATGGACACCAACAGTCATAACTCTCAAGTAATTATCAAACTCCTGTTTGTCGGGAAACGGCAACTTGGTAATCATTCGTAGTTATACATATCAATCTATAAACTAAGCGAGTACTTATTTCAAAAATAGACTTCAGTGGTGTTTGCTGAAGAGACAGCATACAGAAGAGAAAGTAGTGTGATACAAGGTATCCGGGTGCGATACCCTAGCTCTTTACGAAAAGATCCCTTGGTTCTTTAACGTGCCCTGTGTAAAGCACCGGTACACGTGAGGCTACACCTGGGTTTCCAACCAGTTCACCTCAAACATATATAACATATCCCAAATAAAAAAACAAAACTTTATTCCTTTAACTGAATGAAATACCAAACAGTCCTGAGACTGTTAGATAACATATATACACAAAGATCAATTATCAAACACAGTTAAACAGTCTGCACCAAAATACAGGCTTAAATAATACGACATGTACTACCCTCTTCATATTTACTCTTATCTGTAACATATACTTCGCTACCATCATCAATCTTTCCCACCTTCGATTCTTCATCGCCTATCACACCAAGTATATCGTCTCTATCACACACCTCTTGTTCTACATCTGAGTGACATAAACTAGTATCACTAACAACCTGATCGTAACAGCGTTCTGGTGGTTTATCGCAACTAGTTACTATCTCCGTCACAACCCCAACTGCCAGAGGATGTTTTCTCTTCTTGTGTTGTCGGAGATAACGTTTCTTCTTGAATGTGCAACCACACTCTTCACATCTACATCTTGACCCACTAAACGACATTACATGACCAGCCAAATCCTGCTCTGCCTTTTCCAGAACATTCGGACCCAAAGTCACTTCCGGCTGACTACATTGCACACTGCCACTGGGTTCCGGCTCTTTCTCACTTGTTTCAAGATGCTGTGTAGAACTAGTGCTTGGTGTAGGCTCTTCACCCAACCCAATGTCTGACTCATTATCCCGATCACTTTCATTATCACTATTAGTCTTATCTACCTTGTTTTCCGTGGTCTTATTGGCAACGGTTCCTTCAGCTTGATGGAACTTTTTCAAATGCTGCACATAGTATGCCTTCTTCTTAAAAGTTCTTTTACAGGAGTCACAACCAAACTGTTTGCCCACACATTTGAGAAGATGGTACTGGAAATCTGGTGCATCTATGTGCTCTTCACATGAAGGACATATTGTCAGTGGTTTTCTAACAGTTGTTTTGGTAAGAGGAATTTTGGTACCTGGAAAGAGACTGTAACATCCAATAGACCCTTCGCAACTCAATGAATGAACATTCCCACTGATAGAAAGTGTATCATGTGACGTATCTACCACACACCGATATCGCTTCATAAAGTCTATTCCAAGCATAAAGTCAAAGTTACCCACTTCAGCTACTATAACGTCTGTTTCATATCTTTCTTTCCCTATCCACAAAGAAACAGTTGTTTTCCCCATTATTTCTAAAGGGTTACCAGATGCTGAAATAATGGTGCGGTCCCAGCTCATTAACTTCCCACATACGGACGATTGATATTGATTCCACAGCTTTGTCGACATAACAGTAATAGTTGCGCCAGTATCTATTAGACAACTAACGATCGCATTACCATACTTTGCCTTTAGGAACAAACCCGCACCTGCAGAGCTCATGTTTGCTACTCTACCCGTTCTATCTGTCTCAGACTCAGTATTTGGGACACTTTCTCTCGGTCGGCGGTTGGGGCAGTCGCGGATAAAATGTTGCTCCGACCCACACTCGTAACAAGTTCTTTTCTGCCATTCATTACGACGAGGTGCATTGTTTGATGGTTGAAATGAACCTGTATTCTGGTTCCTGCGCCTTTGAGTTTCTGGCTGAGACCCGCTAGAACGCCTCTCGAGCCTTTCAACAGCACTTTTTAACCTCTGTAACTCTGTTTGTTCTTGTGTCTCTTCTACGTTCACAGCGTTGAAAATACCCTGATTTTCAAACTTTGCTTTCTCGGCTCGACTAAATGCCTCAAGTTCGACCGCATGTCGAACTGCGTCATTCAAGCTTACTGGCCTAGCTTGTTTGACACGTAGTCGCATATCCATACTGACAAGTGAGTCAATAAATTGCTCTTTTGCCAACGTTTCCCTGACATCATTGGGTGCAGTTGGATATGCAAAATTTGTAAGCCTCCTAATATCTTGGGCCAGTTCTGACAAACTTTCGCTTGCCCTCTGTCTCCTTTCCCGCAACTGAACTCTGTACAGTTCTGTCTGATTAGGAGGTGCAAAGCGATCTTGAAGTGCATTTGCAAGCGAATCATAATCCCGCGCATTCTCTGGGATATTACCAAATACACCCTGAGCTTGCCCTCTCAAGGCTACCGCTAAATGCAAGCCCTTCTCTCGATAGCTCCATTTGTTTATTTCTGCACATGTATCGAAATGTGCTTTATAGTCAGGCCAAGAGCTTATGCCGTCGTATGTTGCTGGCTTAAAGAACTCCTGACGTTTATGTTCTTTTGTTCGTCGCTTAGTTACAAATTGATCAGGAAAATCTAAATATTGCTCTTGATTTAAAACAGCATTGTCAGGACTGAACAGCATACGAGGCTTAGAACACGTAGCTTCATGTGAAATTGGCGAATGTACATTAAATTCAGGCTCATTTTTCCAAGTGACAGTTTTGGCTGAACTAGGCGGCTGCAACTTGCTTGTTTTAATACGGCATGACTTTGGCGTAGACGTGTGTGGTACAGACTGCTCTAGTTTAGACAAATGTAGTTCTAGATTTGAAATTTCTTTTTCGACTTTGAGCATTTCATTCTCCAGCATAAGCTCTTCGATTTGCTTAGCCAAATCAACCTTTGTATCCCCCATATTATTGGATACCGCCATAGCAGGTAAGAGATAATGGTGGTTTTATCAATTATCCCACCGCTTGCCACCAATGTAACGTTTTCGGCCGTCGTCTCTTAAACTCTAAATGTGGTAGCGTACAACTTATGGTTATTGTCCAACAATAACCGTCCAACAAATGTAACCTAATGTTCCCAACTAACAAAAGTCATCAACGTTCACACAGGCCTACTCTCGTGTTGTTCTAACTATATATGGCTATAGCCTGCTCCCTAGAAGAGACACGCTCAAGAGACCCTGCAGCGTACACAGCTACCCACGGCTGTAGACTGTCTCCACACAGCAGTCACACACAACCCTAGACTGTAGCTCTAACCTACTACACGCCGAGCAAGCCTCACACAATACGTTCCAACAACGTAATACGTTCCACCAACGTCTCTTCTCCAGCAGACGCACCAACCAAACAACACCTAGCTGGAACAATTATTAACCACGTTTACTGGTACTCCGCAACTATGTCCCCTAATAGCTTTTCAAGGAAGCGAGGCTTCACGAGAAGTCACTAGCAGGAGACACTTGCGTAAATACACAGAGTGTAGCGCTGGTCAATAATTCACTTCGTTTTACCAAAGTGAACGAGTCAACTTTCGCAAGCAGACTGACGAGCACAGTGCGTGCTACGGTATATATACCCTCGTTCGGTAATACACGCCCCTTTCTGTCAATTCAATGAAACACCCGCCATCTAGCGGGTTCCGAAGCTGAACGTAAACTAACGGAAATAACCGATACGTACCGGGATACTTTAACCAATGTTTCAGGCAATATCTCGCAACTATATCAATAAATATAATAACCATGCAGTGTACTTACAATAACTGTGAACATCAAACCCACATGTCCTACTAAATATGCTTATTTCATAAAAATACAATCAATAACCGATACATACCGAGTTTTGTTGATATCGGTGCAAATGGAGTCAAAATATACAAAGGGGAACAACTACCGATATCTTAATAACGGGTAGGTCTAAAACCCTACACGTTACATTATTATTAAAGTTAAAACATGGTAGACAAACCAACATCTTTGTGTTCGAATTATTGTCAACCAGGCCACGGACCATCCCTGTAGGCTGTGTGGAACAACTTACCAGCCCCTGTGGCTGAGGCTCCTTCTTTGACATCTTTCAAGAAGGAGCTTGCTAAACTCTCATTCTAAGGGGACCACTTCGCTCAGATATGAAGTACGGCCATGTGATAGGTGTTGAGCTATGTCAGCCGGGATTCAGTCCCTGTGACCGCCACGGAAGCTGGACTGTGAGTGAGGTCAAGTGCCTTGATGGTCGAAAAAATAATATATTCTTATATTTCTGTCATGCATATCTCCATTGTCTTGAACGAGTCTATTCTTCCATACCTTTTTCTATCACTCTCTTTCCTTTTCTATCTAGCACACCATTAAATTATTGTCAAGTCTGACAGCTTAACGTATTATGTAGATGTCAACAACCTGACAAAACGAGTGGTATGTGCACCTGCCCTGCATTCAACGAAGAATTAAATTGACGTACATTTCGTAACAAGGTACAAACGTTTCGTACCAAGTACAAAACATGCGTCACATATACTATAGACAGATGAGCTGTCTCCACTTTGGAGTCCAATTTGCTGTTTTAATGATGTAGTAGAAAAAGATAGATAGATAATTCTAACAGGCATTTCTGTATACATTGCGTCAAAATCGTTGACTGGCGTCACGTAATTCTTCATTGAACACAGTCAGGGCTGGTTACACAGTGGATAAAGCATTGGATTGTGTTCCAGGTACCTGATTCAGTTGTAATAGAAATAAAATGGTTGTATTCCGGTACATCAATGAGCTAAATATAGTATAAACACAGATTGGACACTCAATTGAAAATGGAGAGAAAATGCAAAATAGCATGCAGCATATTCTGTTATTTTGCTTAAACGCTTTTCAGTTTTGTTCATCATCATTTTTAGCTCGACTTTTCGAAGGCTGATAACCATGTGACCTATATTTATGGGGTTATCTGCCCTTGTTTTGGACATGATATATAGAAATTCAAATAGTGGCACATTTTAAAGGTGCTGCCTCACAGATTGGGCTAAAAAATTTGTATATCGTGATTTTCCAACCTAACCTAGTATTGATGTAATAGAAAGCCACTGAAGGTTGTTTTATAAAAGATTTGGTGCAAATAAGCAATTTTAACCACTCTCGATATCGCCCACTGAGTATTTTTTTCTTGAAGTTTCCTTCCAACATGCTTTGTGAATTGTGTTATTCACACGTGATCGAACTGTAACATTAACAAACTACAGCGTAGACATCAGTGAGGTATTTGGTTCGTTTTTCTATTCATTTTCATCAAATGCGAACAAATTTCAGGCAATTTAAGTAATAGTAGTGTTAATTAATACCCTATAGAATTTTTGACGTAAAAATACTAAATAACTACAAAATGCCAAAGTTTCTCAAGTTATGTTAGATGTCAGTGTGGTAACTGTGGTTGTTTATGGGATATACAGGCAACTATACCAAAATTACGCAAATATTTGACAATTTTATTTTATTTTTGCAATACACTATTGTGACCAATATGGCAGTCCCTTTAAACATGAACTGAATTTTCTCAAACTCTATCAAAGCTTTCAACTTGAATGTCAATTCACTTGTGGAATGTGATGACTTACATCTACTGACAAGAGGCAACAAATCTATCCAGCATTTTATAAGAGTTATTCCCCTTTTCTGACTTTGAATAGATCTTTACACAAAAATGTCAATTACCCAAAGACTATCAAAGGTATTCGCTTGAAACTCAACATAGTTATTCATGATCACAAGGGGAGTTCTAGCTAAGAAGGCTGGTAATCCTGTGACCTATATTTATAAGTTATCTGTGTGAATTTTGACTCACAGATAAAGAAGGTTACTATCAAATACAAGAAAGTTGAGCGTCACGCTCTCATAGGCAGTGCTCTTGTTTAATGACCAATATCTCATTTTGAAGAGCTTCTACTGCATAATGGGACTTAAGACAATCGTACGGAATAAAACATTAACATGATGATTAAGGTATTTTGGTAGTTCATTGCCGAGGAGTGGTCCTGAGAAAAAAACTCTGAATTTTTTAACGATTTGTGTCATGTCGTGTATGTGAAGCCTGATATATGAATGAAAACGGATAGATGGAACACAGAAAGGACATAAATGAAAAATGTTGGCAGGCAATCCATCTCAACCAAATTCAATTTATTTAACATAAATTTATTTTATGATTCAAATTAATAATGCTTAACTCTTAACTTAATAATATTAATAAGGTGTAAACAATTTGACAGAAATTTGAATTGTGCTATATTGGTAATAAGTTTATTTCAAAGAATACAGCTAGAAATTTGAATTATGCTATATTGATAATAAGTTTATTTCAAAGAAAACAGCTTTATACTACTATTCTAGTTTGTAAAATTTTAAAAGTTGAATAAATGTAAATTGTAAGTGTTTGATCTTTTACTATTTTCCAGCTGGGGACAATCGAGAAGCAAGTATTTGACTTTCTCGGATATATGTGGGCACCCATTATTGGCAATTTCTTTCAAATAATTTGCACAATTCTAGGAATATTTGGAACATACCAGTATAGACCCAAGTTCATTGCCGCGGTAAGTATTTTCTTTGCCCATTTGATTTGAATATTTTTAACCCCATCAGCAATTAACAGTCTCTGAATTAAGGATTTGAATAAGTTCCTCTGTAATCTACTGTATGCATAATTGCTGCGGGAGTTACTTGTCCTGGATAATTTCACTGAATTAATTTTTGGCATTTAATATTATGCATTGTACTTTTGTAGGTATTTATATAATTATAATCAATCAATCATCAAAGAAATGAATTTCAAATATATTTATTAGTCCCCTACCTGTTTCAACCAGAGGGAACTACAGGTTTACCGTTCGTTTGTCCACCAAAAATACTGGATCCGCACATAACTCAAACATTTTGCAAGCTTGGTTTATGAAACTTGGTATGTGTATAGGGGGCAATATTATAAGGAGATTAATATTGTGCATGTCTAAAATATCTTGATTTTAACAAAAGTTGTGGTTGCTATGGCAACAGAAACATTGAAAATAGTTTTAAGGTCATGGCTTCCAATCGGTAGAGGACTTATGTATTGCTTGCAATTCTTTAATAGTGGCTTGTTGAATTATTATACATGACACAGTATTTATTTAGTCTGAAGACTGATCGAGAAGTATCAAGTTTTTGCGTTGGTTTCACTAATTAATGTAACTTGCATATTGCCAGACATCCGTCAACAGACTTACTCTCAGCAGCTATGAAATGAAGTTTTGAATGTTAACTTGTGTTAATAATGTACTATTGTCATTCCAGTATTCATGTTGGAGTTTAATTTGGCTAGGATGGAATATTTTCGTAATTTGTCTATATTTGGAAGTTGGAGTATTACAGAGGGTGAGTAATAAAACGGTTTTAATGCAGGTTTCACTTCAATTGAATTTTAATTATTAGAATTTAAAATTATTACTTAGGGAATAGTGTCTTGTCAGTTCTTGATTTTATATTCAGCATCTTGTGAATGTATTAAACAGCAGGGTTGACAATATTACCAATTTATTCGGAATTTCTGATTGATCTGTCCCAATTCCTTAAACAATGCATTCTGACCAAAATTAAAGTTATTTGATGAAAATATATTAATGACTTGTGAAGTTGTGGTCAATTCGATATGCTCTGAAAGGTTTTCTTTAATATGAACTGAGTTAAATATGGAAACAATGTGCCTAATATGTGGTTGCAACTTGCATGAAGTCATCTTGTTTGGCAAAATTAAAATGGTCTACCAGGATTTTCAGGATTTTTAATTTAGCTCTATTGCCACCCATGTAATCAGGGATCCTACATTTCCTGACATCTGGATTTGCTGCACTTGAAAGAATGAACTTTCTTGCTGAAATTGAAAATTAATTTGATGAAAATAAAAGTTTTTGCTAAGCTACGGTATGTTCATTTGAAATTTCGTTAGTTGAATTTAAATAATAGAACTATGTTTGAAACAGTTTTAATTTTCAGGATTGGCTGTTATGTCCCATTTGGACCCCAGGTAACTTACCGCTGTGTCATTGATAAAGAGAAAAATAAAAAAATTTGTTTACTCTTTATCAATGATACAGTTACCTGAGTGTGATTAAGACCCCTAATTTAAGTGTAAAGTATTCTTCCATGTTGTTTCATGTTTTAGGATCAGCAAATGTATATACTCAGTATTGGTACAGCCAGTAAGAGTTGGTGGCTGGAGCATGGTATAGGATGTAAAATCAGCAATGAATCATGGGTATCAACAGTGGAGACCTCTAACACAGGTCGTAAAATACCACCGGAGGAGTTCGTAGAAGGCTGTATCCTGGCTTACTACTATGTGGAAGTAATTCATGCTGGGGTCCAGTGTTTGTTAGCTGTAAGTATAGGGTAACTTTTTGTTCATGTAAAACATACCACTTTCAGTAATTCTTTGGGTTTTATTAGCCGGGGCGGGGCTTTTTCTAGTGATGGATCTGACTAGCAACCACCCGTAGTGTGTATTGGTGCATCTGAAAACACATACCAAACAACAACTTTTGGGTGAATGAACACAGTTTTGAACTTTCATTTATGGAATAGTAGGTAATTAATATTCATGTCTCACGTATATATTGGTGAGAAACAGTGTTCCAAAAATGAAAACAGACTTGGAAAACAAAAGGCTTGGGGCCCTCACTCTACTTTGAAGATTGGGACTGAGGCCCTTTATGGGGGAAATTTTGTCTACATCGGAATTGAATATATTTATAAAAATGATGATTCTGTTTAGTTTTCATTTAAGGCTGTTTTGAATGGTACAGTTGGCATTAGTATATAGTATACATCTAGGAAGTATTTTTATGGTTGGGGTATGTACATGAATTGATGTATTTTAGGGAATAATTTTTAAGAAATAGGGGAAAAGCATACTTTTGGGGTAAAGGAATGGGGTCGTATTTTGGTCTCAAAAGGGGTAGATCGAGAGCTTTGAAGCTTGAAAGTGATGTTTTATATTTCAGTTGACGGGATTTGTGTTCAGTTTGATGGCTATATATATCTATAGTGAGGAACAGGAAATGTGTAAGTATCCGAGTAGAACGTACACCAGTCCAAGAGACTATCCCACATCACAATATGCTTCGTTAGGTGTAGTCCAAAGTGCTCGGAACGGTTCCGGTCAGCCTATTTATGTAACTTACGCCGAGTCACTCGAGTGGTCCAGGGGAGAAGATGTAGAAAATGTCAAAAATTGTGATGGAACTGGGCATTACAATAATGGAGACCAGACTGGTCATCGAGATGACAAGTATGCTAAGCCATTTGTGACGAATAATTGGGACCAGTCTGCCTGTATGGGAGGTCACTCCTGCCACGGACCAAAGGGAGGTCACTCCTATAATGACTATTTGGCTGGTTCTGCTAGAATGAGAAACTGTGAGAATGGCATTGTAGACCAGTCTATCTACAGTTCAAGAGCATATAACTCTGGCAGGTTATGGGAACATAGTACGACCGGTGAAGGGACAGAAAATGTGTCAGCAGTGTAATACGCACAAACATATTGCATATATATCTCAACGCTTACTAAAGGTGCGTGTGTGGGTTAATTAACAAAGTATATACTGTTGTAGTCCCTAACCGTGTATTCACCAACTAACACCTGCATGTTGTAGTACTTGTACATTGCTTGAATCATTGAGTGCTGTTTTCTACTGTAATTATCATATGTGAGCTACCGTTGCATTGTTGTCTCTTGTCTGACAGCCACCTGAATCAACCTGATTCTGACAAAAATACTAAGTACTAAATAAAGCACATCAGAACACCTAGAATATGCATCTGTCTAGATGAAACCGTTTTCCCTAAACATTCTGCTGGGGAGCATGTCCCAGGGCCCATATTTGAAGAAGGTTATCGATCTTACTTTGCGAATAATCATATTTTTATACCTCCGAAAGGTGGCATATTGAAATTGAACCGTCCGTCAGTCAGTTTGTCTAGGCTTTCAGGTTAAAAATTTTAGTAAAGTTCAATAGTTTGTTTACTATCAATGCTATTGCATTGAAACTTGGCACACTTATTTAGTATCATATTCATAAGTCAACTCTACCAGATGAGTGGCATAACTCAAAGATGATTTTGTAAGGAGTCATGGCCCTTTCTTAACATAGACATTTTGGTAACTTTAAATACAAATGTACTTGTGTTTACTATCAACATCACTTCTAACCTCATTTTGAGAAAAGCTTGTATTCATCTTAGATTTTAAGTATTTAAGCATAACATTCTATGAAGTGTTCAGTTGTATTATCTTGCATGCTTTTAACCAATATATAATATTATTTAATGTAGTGTTCACAGTATCAGTAGTATTCAAGTACAGTCAGGACTCGGTGTAACGACACCCGATATAATATTATGCTGACAATTTCATATACATGTACTGACATCATTTTATGGGGGCAAACTTTTAAAATGCTCTATGTATCAATTCAGTATACTGACTACATTTTACTTTGGAACAATCAACGTTGCTGTATCAAGTCCTGACTGTAATATTTTATCAAAACCGTACAAAAGTATTTAGTTAAATCTGTGGTCATTTTGACTATGCAGTGACCTGTACTAAGTAGCCAGTTTTGTTCATTGATTAAATGTAAATTGGTAATTTTTGTATTAATTCTAAGTACTTATGTTAAATAACCTGGTTACCAACTCCTTTTTAAGCAAACATATTTAATCCTGGTATACCCCTTGACATGATGTTCAGTTTAAGACAGGCTTGAATGCTTTGTGTTTTGTGGTCTGTGATTTTTCCTTTTCGTATCATGGGTCATACAATTCCGGAAAAAATTTCAAAGAATTGACAAAGTTATGGTCATTTGAAATTTCATAAGTTGAATTTTAACAATAGAACAATGTTTGAACTGAGTTCCTGGTGTAAGGGTATATACTAATGGCATACAGAACAGACTTGCAACTTGTTTTCTGGATTGGGAATTATGCCCCAGTAGTACCCCTGTTGTATGATCCATCTTGTGCATTTGTGCTCTAGCTGCTATTTCTGTCGAGTGTTGCCTTCCATGTTCAATTTTGTAATATCCTTTTGGTTTAATTTCATGTTCTTATCATGTACCGTACAAGTTATTCATAAAACACTTTTATTTTTGAGTTTTCAGTTTTTTGTCACCTTTTGATAGCTGTTGTAACTGTCCCAAAGATTTCTATTTTTCCCCTTGGAATCTTACTAATTTTTATCCAAATACATAAAGTAAATTGTGTTGATAAATGGCTGCAGAATGGGTTGAAATAGTTTGTCGTGACCTCCTTTGCTTAAAATACCAATAAACAAACTAGACATTTATGGAGAATGTAACAAGAATTTATAAGTTAAAATTCCCCTTTCAGCTTTTTTGCGCAATTATTTTCCCCCTCCTATGGGCCTCAGGCCAACTTTCCCCCAAAAGTTAAAAGAAACACTGCTGCATATTGAATTAATTTAGTCAAATCTTCATGTAACATATTCACATTATTCTATGTAGACAGAGAGGAAGTTTTAGCTACAATTTTTTCCTGTTGATTAAATAAATATTCCTTAGTCAATTTACAGATCATTGATATTCTTTTGTATGAAAAAAATTGAAAATACAGTGTAACCTGACTAAAGCAACAATTAAATAAACACATCAAATATAGGGGTTCCACTCGCTTCTGAATCTAAGGGGGTAATTTAAATGTTAATTGATTATATTACAGGGGTGTCAATTTTCCGGATTTATCCGGAATTCCGGATTTTGTCTATCCTTGAATAGCTATGCTTTCTGACCAAAATAAAAGTTATTTGATGATTAAATCTCAAGAAATAGCAAAGTTATGGTCAATTATATCTGCCCTGAAGGATTTTCTTTAATAATTTTTTTAAAAAACTGAGTTATATATGGTTGACGGCCTCTAGTTTTGTCAAAATTGGTCAGCCGCATATGATTTTCAGGATTTTTAATTTGACTTTGTTGACACCCCTGTTATAACAAATCTGGTGAGGGAAGGCAGCTCTCAACAGATCAGAAGAGAATGAAACAAAGGCACAAACAAGAACATTATTATACCTCCTTTTATCTACAATGCTAAAGTCCCATTAATCCAGAGGCAGATATTTTGACTGCCAAAGGCAGTTCCAACCTTTTTGGACCCATCATCAACCGAAAACTGACTGTTAGATCATGTGATAAACCTGACATTTTGAATATCATGCAAGGGCAAGTAACTCTGTCGATTTTAGTTCTTTGACAGTTGAAATATTCAAGATTTTCTAAAAATAACAAGTGGAATATATACAACAATAAATGAAAGCACGGTCATGTCTACTGAATATGGACAGTTTCTGTGAAAGTTTTGCTAGACTTACAATATTGTTCGGTATAATAAAATAAATATATGCCTGCATACGTGACAATGATATTGTCAACCCTCGAAACTGAATGTCAACCTCGGCTCCACCTCCAGGTGACAATATCAATGTCACACACGCAGGCATGAGATATATATATATATAATACAGATGATTAGCTCTCTGCACATGATTGATTATGGCCGAAATAAAATAGACTGCTTAATTCTTGTGATCTGTGAGTGGGAGGGTTTGAGTGTATATGTATGTTGTTGATGAAATAATGAACAAAACAAGATAAGGTAATTGTTAGATAAAACAACTTAAACTAGACCACATTTTGTACAATATTTAACTTACAATTACACTTATCGCTACTATCAGTTTGATCAAGGATTGGAGGTTTTATTGTTATAATTACTGCATGTAAGGCTGACCTTAATAAATTCTTTGTTTGAACTTTGAAGTTACCCGGTTACTTACTTACAAAAGTCACAGCGACTCAACATGTTTTTGCTTTTCCGGAGGTTTCAAAAAAATGTACACTATGAGTGTATGTAAAAACTATTTTAAAAAATCCCTACATGTACCTACCAAAAAATTCTGGGTGAGCTAACCATAACTGTTAACAAATGTTATTTATGACGTCACTTCCTGTTTGAGCCATATATTAGTTTCAAAATGGCTGACATGTATGCATGAAATATGTAGAGTAAAGTCTTTGTTTGCTATTTTGATAAAGGCTTAGGCGGAAACGTCATAAATAAAGAGTAGTGGTGCTAACAAATAGTTTTGTAAGGCCAGCCTAGTTCATTTTAGGCTAGCATCCTACAATAAATGAATGTATTGTACTCTGTATAATGTTAGGTATCAGATTACCTACTTGGTTGGGTATTTGATTGTTTACATCTGTGTGGTTGATTACAATATGACATATTTGGTACAATACATTCTTTATTTTGAACGTGACACTTACACATGGGTACAAGTATTCAAGATTTTGAGTATGTCATAAAGTATATTTTTCTTTATTTTCTCTGTATATAAATTGGAAATTTTTGAAGATTTCAGATTTTTCAGAATTTTTTACTTGCACCCATGCTAGAACATATACATACGATTCCTGCAATTCCGGAATAAAAGTTTTTGGTTAAAATTTTCACAAAGTATTGACTAAGTTATGGTCATTTGAAGTTTCATAGGGTCAATTTTAACAGTTGAATAATGTTTTAGACAGAATATTGGGGTATGGATGTGTGCAAATAGCATCCGAAATAGACTTCCGTCAATTTATTAGATCTACAGATTAATTCCCCATGATATTAACGTTTTATCACCATCCACAATTTAAAGCTAAACAAGATTAAGTGATTTTACGTTACATGTTTTTGTATTGTTCACTCTTTGTTTACAGAAAATCACAAATTATGTTTCAATATTATGTTTTCGTGTTTAGATAAGGGGTCCTACAAATTTTAAATTGCTGAAATACAAAGAATGCATTTTTTCTGCAGAAAATGAAAGATACGTTCAGACTTGATAAAAAAACCATAGTATTCATCAAGTTGTGGTCATTTGTAATTTTATGAGCAAAATTTTAACACTAGAAGAAAGTCTTGATGTATGTAATTGTGTATGTGTGTACCTAAAACATGCATCTTATTGGTATTGTAAAATCATTGATATTTGCAGCAGATCACTTTTTGTTGATTTTGCAAATGAATTAGATTATGAAATTAAATCCCATCAAATAAAGAAACTATAAAATACGTAACAAGGGATCTTACTCTTAATATTTAAAATCCACAAATTTAAGAAACCATTTAACCAATATCCGCAAAATTAACTACTGGTACCCACGAAAATGAATGATTTTACAGTTTCCCTCAGTAGGACCCCTAATAGATGTGATTTTAGTGCTTTGATGCTGAAAGGGATTTTTAGATTAATGTGCATTATTTCTTTTTCAGCTGCAACTAATGCTAATGATGAACTTGAATTTGTTAAGATGAATACCCTCACAAGAGAACGACGATGTTCTCGCACAGCGCAGACACACAATGCTACATCTAATCCTGCATACGAGACAGATGCTCAGTCGACACATACCACACATACAGACTATCAGAATGAATACCCAACTTTAGATCGACCACCAAGTTATGAGACGAGCATGAGAAATGCTAAAACCAATGTTAATCATTATTACGCTACAGATAGACAGAGTGTTAGAAGTGCACGCAGTGTTCGTAGTACGCGTTCAAAGGCAAGTACGCGGTCAAAACGTCGGCAAGGGGAGCGCAATGAGCGACGGGAAGATTTGCCGTGGGTGCAGATTACACCGTCGTCAAGCAATCAACATGCTGATGCAGCTCCTTATCGACATTTCCCCTGATCTAACTGAGATATCTCATCATCTGACTGTAACTTATTGTGTAATGTGGATCTGTATTCATTGACTTACTTGTTCAATGTGAATTACTTGAATCACTTTGGTATTTTTTCTAGTGTTAGTGTCGCTGTTACTTGTGCTGTTACAGTGTTAGTGTCGCTGTTACTTGTGCTGTTACAGTGTTAGTGTCGCTGTTACAGTGTTAAGCTGTTTGATTGTGTGATAATTTCTGCTTGGTTGTCGATAAGAACCGTTTAATGGGACTTACCAGTATTGATTGTACACTGAATGCATAAAGAAACACACATGTTACATCTCCTCCATATGGTTGGTTACTTATGAGTCTATAACTTTCTTCGAAGGCCACACTGAACAATTTGTTTGGTGTGTTCTGATTGTTAACACATTATTTTAGTTGTTCCAGAAAATGCTATTTTAACAACTTGCATTTAAAAACATTCAAAGCAGATTCTCATTTGAAAACAGCTTAAGAACTAAGGAATAGATACCTGGAAACAATTACACACACAAATAACTTGTACAGGAAGAAAATGACTGTTTTAACATGTAACCCTATGTTACATGTGCGTTTCTTTATGTACTTAGTGTACCAAGGTATACTAGTATCTCAGTTGGACCATTAGGTTAGAGTAAATTGATTCCTAAATTATTTTCCTTTTTTTCTTGACCTTTATATTATATTTTGTTTAGACACTATGATTGTTAGAATGTTTCAAAACTTTTAAAATGATCAAATCAAATTCAAAGCCATTAAGTATTCTGCTATTTTCACTACAAAATTTACTGGCTAGAATTTCCTCTAGAGTAAATTTTAGCCTACAAAAAAGTCTACAAAGAAATAATACAAATTTGCAAATGTTTGAAATTATAAGTTTTTTAATGTTTTTAAAAGTGGAAATATCCACTTATGAAGTAGATGAGCAGTTACAGAAAACTGTTGTAGAAAAAATAATATCATCTCCTCTGCTCAGTTGTATTTTGAAAAAATGGATAATAATTCAGCAACTAATATTCAAGGCCTTACGCAAACATTATATGTGTTAGATATACTAGTCTTCTAACACAAACTGTTTCCACTTTAAAATTGTATGATTGATTTGAAATTTTCATAATATATCCCTACATTATTACCTCCCTTTATGACTAAATGTGATTGTCTCCCTTGGTTTTTATCCAGCATAATGCACCATGCGGTGTGTTCATTGTTTTTGTACAATCCATTTGTACTTTTTATGCCCTGGCATCTACTGATACAGAGGCATATAGTGATTGTCCTGTTTGTCCGTTTAACTGTTCGAAAATGTCAACCAAATCTTTCAAGATCTTGAAACTTGCATATTTTCAAAGTGCCTCAAGGCTTTGGTTTTAAACTTGGCATACTTGTTTACCACCATAAATACCTTACATTGTCAACACCATGTATCACTCTCTAACATTTCAACAGAATTATGGCACCTGATTGACTTAATAATTTTTATGGACAAGACTTCCACTGAGGCATAAGCGTTTATTGAACACAGTCTTGTTTCCATATATGTAGATGCATATTTTATGTCATGTGATCTTGATATGTTATAGATGTTTATTGTTCATTTACTGTTTGATTTTGCCAAATCACATTTTTTTATTACTTTACTAGATAATTATATATATTTACAGCTGTTATATGTAAACTTTCTCTACAACAGATCTTACATAAGATGATCTTAAATTGATACATTGATTCAAAAAAAGCATTGCTGCTGAAATTGCATTCAGTCTTAAACTCTCCAATTAAAAACTTTTTGCAATCTCAGTTTCAAAAAATGTGTCTTATCTTGGGCATAGTGACACAGTTCATGCTTGAGGTCAGGGGTCATAAACTCACTTTGCTGCACTAGAAAGATTGAACAGTTCTGCAGAAAATGACAGTTATTTGATGAAAAAAATCAAAGAATTGACAAAGTTATTGTCATTTTCAGCTTCTTAAACTGAATTTTTACTAAAAAGAAAGATCATTTGAAACACCTTTGGTGTAGGGATTTGTGATATTGACCCCCAAAACAGACTTGCACCTCATTTTCTGGATTGGACACTATGCCTTTGTAGGACTCCAGTTGAAGTGTGGATATTCTGTGCGTAAAGTTCATTTTTCCATAGTAAAATAATTTGACATTATACCAGAGTAGAGATTGCTTCACTTAATGTTTGTTGAAGTTGTTTGGCAAAGGCTATGTTTGGCATTCATTGATCATCTTTACTACTATAAATCACTTTTTTTTCACAAGAGGTTTTTTTCGCTAATATTCGCGAAGATCATTATTCTCGGAAAAAATTTGCAATACAAATGTCTGGAGTTGGACATTGTCAATGACACAAATTCAAAATTCTCGTGAACAAAAAAATCTTGAAATTTTCAGAAAAATTCACGAAATAAAAATTACGTGAAAATTAAGTGATTAACAGTATTTAAGCCTTTTCATATTATACCATGATGATATTGTAACTAAAGTATAAAGTCCCCTATGTATTTATTGATATTCTGTGTTGTCATGATTCATATACTGGTGTCTACACTTTGTTGTTTTGTTTGTCTGTAAGAATTTTGTAAGTGATCCCTGATGGGACTCGAACCAACGGCCTCACTGGACAGAAACTTACTCACATTGTATCAATTATAAACCAAGTTCTTACAACTGGTATGAATCTATGAAACAATAAAGTTCCGCTATTAAGACCGCAACTGTGACCGACATAAAGTGGTCTTATTAATTGTAGTGTCGGTCTTATTAGCTGGACGAATCATATATATATACCAACAGCACTCTTGTTGACACAAAGTACAAAAATGAAGTATAAATTGGATCGCATTCAGGAGTTCTGAAACTCAACATTCAATTTGGCATTCTATCCCTCAGACTTCTATTCCTCTAGGACCTCGATGTCCTCACTGCTGTTTAATTTCTTGAATACAATTATTTGATCGCTGAATTTACATGCAAAGGTGTATCTGACTGTGAGACATTCTGGTTGTATATTTTCAAAATTGAATTGTGTCGTATTTATCAATTTTCCATTATTTGTAAAAAAACTCATAGTACATTCTTGTGTTGTTTGAGTGGGAATTTTTTTTGAATGTGGAGATGTGTATTTACAGTATAAGCTTTTAATGAACGTATGGTGTTTAATGTAAATAAGAAATATAATGTAACACTTGCCCACCTATTTTAAGTTCGCACTGAGGCGGACTGTATCTAGAGACAAAAAAGAACTAAGGCAAATGTTTTCTAGGGTATATTTATATCCAGGCATTTTTCTCTCCAAAAGACATCCTTACATTGGTTATTTCTCGACTTTCAATGAGGCAAATGCCTCTGTGTGGGTATGGCCTGATTGAGGGGTTATGTGGTATTTTTTTGTGTTTTCAAACACAGGGGTCCGGAATGGGGTAAAAATCAATCTTACACAAAAACCCTGTGTATTTCTGTATGATTGATTTTTTTCACCCACATCGTCCCCCTTTGATTTCAAACAAAGCCACCAGTAAAGAGAAACATTTTTGGTGTGTCAGGAATCAAGGAGCAGGTATCAAAGTTTCCTCATAGTCTGTGATTAGTGTTTATTTTACATGAGGGTTACCTGTATGTTCGTACTGCATTTACTTTCATTATGCTTTGTATGACGTCATGCCATAGTTGATCATTTATCACTAGACAATGCAAAGTTAAGTAATAATTCTCCCCATCTTCAATGAGAGGTGTATATTGCTTTGCACATGTAGGTTGGTAGACCAAATGGTTTCTGTTCAATAACTCAAGAACGCTTTGCCCTATGATCTTCAAACTTACTTGAAGATTGGTCATCAACAGTAGATGACCCCTATTGATTTTGTGGTCAGTAGGTCAGAGGTCAAGGTCACTGTGACCTTTACCATTTCTGACTATTGGGCTGCCATGGGGACATTCATGTTTTACAAGCAACTCTTGTTTTTATGGTGTTTTGTATGAAAAATCCCTCTGTGAGAGAGTTTAGTATTGAGCTGTGATTTGTTGTAACTTTCATAAAAAAAAATTAAAAATGTAAAATCATTAACAGTTATAAGTTACCACATTTGATTTTTGTTGTGGAATATATTGATCATTATTAAATGTACCGAGATTGTTCAGTAGTCAAATTGTCAAAACATCTAGCGTGGGACCATTTCACCATTTAATTATCAATTCAGCTTTTAAAAATTTTATGGTGTCGTTTGGAACTTCCATAATATGTGTATTCAGGGTGGACATACCACATGACTTTTTGGCTAAGACTGCAAGTAAAATCTCTCGCCAAAATATTTATTCTTTGGCCGATATTAACGAGACATGTTTTAAGCTCAAGCCGAGAATGATCACTACCCATGCAACTTATGGGTAATTTTTTAACGTTTTGTTCAGATTTTTACTTGCAGTCTTAGCCAAAAAGTCTTGTGGTATGTCCACCCTGTGTATTTCTCATTTATATGTAAATTTCGCCTGAGATCATTAAATGATTTGTATTCTACTGTACTCCATGTTGATGCGTTTAGTTGATTTCAATGTAAATTGTACAACATGTGTCTGTCACCAAGTATTTTTCAAATATCCAGTATTGAAATTTTGAACACAGTATCATCAAAGTATCTGGAGTAAATGTTTGATTACATCAACTCTTTCCATGAAAAGTTTGATGGCTTGCAAATTACAGTGAAGTTCAGCTAATAAGACCAGCCAAAAAGGTGGTCTTAATAGCGAATCAATCTTATTAGCGGACCTTTTTTGTTCTAAATTTAATACTTTGGGACCTTAAACTGGCAAAAATCTGCATGATTTCAAAATAATCAAAAGTGGTCTTATTAGCGGAACTTTACTGTAATTTCAACGAAACGTGTTTTGTTTTATGTTATCATATCAGCAATGCAACTAAGAAACCCCATGTACTGGTACTTTTAGTTATATTTATCATATGACTATCCTTGTATCCAGGTTAGTTTAACGAGTATGTATATTCAAATGATGTCATCACAGAGTCTTGTTTTTTTCAATAGAAAGATATGTCTTTTCGCGTAATTAGGGTCATATGATAAATATAATCTAACACTCGTTGTCAATTGATACATCTATAGGAGAGATCATTTTAGTATACAAAGGCATCCATACCACCAGCTAGCTATTGGTGAATTGCAGGTTTTTATTGTTCATTCATCCAATCCATTGCCGGTGGGCATTTTGCATATAAATATTGTGATCTCTTCTATATTAAACTTGTTTAGGAAAATATTATTAAGCTTGCAAGAGGCTCGCTTAATAAAATTTCCAGAACTCGTTAAAATCAATTGACAACTTGTGATAGATCATCTATATATACTTATAATTCTTCTGTGAGGTAGTGCTAATTTATTGTTAGGTACCAAAAATGCAATTTGATGATCTCTTTTTTACATATATTAATTTTCTTTCTCTCAGGCCATCCTTAAAAAATTGTTTGCGGTAAAGATTTTTAAGGTGGGTGGGTAGATCAAATTTTTTTATTGTATAAAAATACTTTTTGGGGAACCTGTAAAAACAATTGGGTAGATATAGTTATATAAGGAATTGGGTTGGAAAAAAAATAGCGAGGAGGGGGCCATTTCAATGGGTAGGTAGCGTTACCACAAACAAACATTTTTTTTAAGGACGGCCTCATCAGAAGATTGTCATACACAATTCTAACTTTTCAATAATTATGAAGGTCTGAACTTCTGGGTACTGTTTTATCAAAGCACTTACGAAAATCTTAAAGTTACGCTCGATTTTAAATTCTTTATTATTCTATTACAACTACAAATTGGTGACAGATATGCATTGTTTGTGTTCATTAACTGAATCATTATTAGTATTGCAGCTCTATCAACCACACTTGTTAATTTTGAACAAATTAAAAATAATTTAAATTTGATCGTAAGTTTACGATTTCCGTAAGTGCTTTGATAAAACGGTACCCTGGCACTTTGTGAATTTGACCCAGTTTTGGTTAATATGCTATGTCAATGCTAGTCTAAGTAATATTTCTTAACTTATTTTCGTGAGGTTCTAAATATTATTAACTACCGTAGATTACAAATTAGAAATTTCATTCCGCAACAAAAATAATGATTTTACAGTATAATAAATAATGATGTCAGAACCTTACTGACTATTCAACGCATAATTGATGATAATGATCTAACTCATGTTTTGCAGACATATAACATTGCCTTTATTTCTATTATTTCTAATAGTATACTAGTATGTATAGTTCAGCATTTAAAATGTTGATCTGATGTATATAATTAGTTTATGTATGTATTGACAATATTCCATTTTTTTTTGGCTTTTATAAATGATGATGATACATTGTATTGTAAAATACTTCATATTTTTAAGATGAAAACAATAAATATTGATATGTGACGACTTCAGTGTAGTTATCATTCATAATTAACTCCCTTTATGGTTAATTATGCACGAAAGTCCGCAGTGTGTCATTCATTGCAGGTTGAGTATATAGGCTTGCTTGAAATATCAATTTTTGTGGATATGAATGGTTCATTCTATGTCTGACTCTTGCGAGGGTGGCGCAGCGCAGCAACCATTTCTGTGTGGCTTTGGATTGTCAGTGCGCTACATTATGTTATTATATTACCCAATGTAAATCTCACTTTGAAGGCCTTTGTAAAGAAACACTCAAATAATGTCCAAATTCTTGAACCGTGTCGACAGTTATACATGCATGCAGTGGACCCTGTTTGCCTTGAAATATACAGTCATCTGCCAAAGCATACATCCCCTGATGCCAGACCGTTGGATGACATTGAAGACCAAAGGTTCCATCGAAGTAGTATGCTCGAACTTTTGCAGGATTGAAATCGTCGCCTGGCGGGGCTAGTACTGCAACAAATGGTGTTCCATCTTTTGGACAAAAGATTTCTCCACAATCAGGATGGTAGGTCATTTCTCTAAAGAGAACGGTTTTGATATTTTTCACTGCGAAGTCGTCGACCATTGTATCCGTAGATCCTTCTGGAGGATACCGATCTGTTGCTAAGTAACCGATTGTTGTCTGATGTCCGATGTCCTTCTTGGTGGTGTAACCATCTACGGCCCACTTGTAAAATAATTGGCTCACTTGTTCTCCAGGGATAATATCTGTGCCTGGACGAAATTTACGCCATCCTGTTTAAAGGAAAGAATATTTTCTTACATTCTGAAGATTCATTTCTTTATCTGTATTATATTTACACTTCCCAATCACTGTATGGCTTTTTGGGAGACTTTACAATTCAACTTGTATGACTTACTGCGAGCAAAAGCACATATAACATCCTGTCACTGTATGACTTATTGGGAGATTATACAATTGAACTTGTATGACTTATTGTGATAATTAGAAGTTGACTTATTCATACACTGTGAAAATTAAATGTCCACGAGTTTGGTAAAATGTTACCGGTAATAATTTGTGGATAAGAAGGATCTAATTATTACATAATATCAGAGGTTGAATATGCACACACAACCCAGATGATCCCGAGTTAAACTTTGTTCCATATTCCTATAAGGATGAACAAACAATAATAATGTCTGCCAAAAACAAAGTACTAAGTAGTAGACTCTCCAGTGTTTAAGTACATCCACAAAATCCATGAAAACCACTGAACTTATCTGTGGCTACATTGTTACTACAGCACGGAGAATTTGACCTGATCCTCATCTTCATGCATGAATACATTACAAGTTTCTTGTGTTGAATTAAAAAATTTCCTTATAAAGCAAATAATGCAAAATCGGTCCCTTAGATATGTATTGGTATTACACCTTAAGCGTCTTTGTAATACTTCCCCCTTATGAAAACATACAGACAATATATCCGCTGTTAAATTATGCTAATACAGTTTGGAAGGTGAGATACGTGTCAAATTCTCTGTACTATACTAGTTTGACAATATTAATCACGAACCTTCAGCTGGCCAAGGTCGTTTCCTTACTTTCTCTTCTTCAAAGTTATGCACAATGTTTCCCAATCCTTCTAGAGACTTTTCTGTTGCCAATATTGTCGGTATATGGTAAGGGTCCTTGGTCTCCATTACTTCAGGGGTTCTACAATCCCGAAATAATCTGGATTTGCTGCAAGAGAAAGAATTAGCTTTTCAGGAGAAAATAAAAGTTCTTTGATGAAAATATTCAGAGAATTGACAAACTTATGATCAATTGTTTTACTGTAGGGGTGTGTGCTAAATGTACCCGAAATAGACTTGCAATTCATTTTCAGGATTGGGCATTATAATTGCCTTAGTAGGACCCCCTGATTACTTGAGCTTCTCCCAGTGGTCCTAGAGTTATTATGAATCCAACCTGTTTTAGTGGTCACTTGAATGAAGAGCCACTTTTTAAACAACTAATTGTTCCATTGATGCACTAAGGTTGTATCTCACTACAGTATATAGTATATACATGACATTGTAGAGCAACAATCTCTCTAAGAAACATAACATTCAACATTTCCCAAAGCTGATATTTACTATGGATTAAACCTCTGTATAGCAACACTCTCTGTACAACGGCCAATATTTGAAGCTCCCAAAGGGGGGGGGGGGGGGTCTACAGAGATTTAACTGTATTATTAAATCCCAATCGACCATTTTTATCTGTATTAATTAAACCAACTGTCTGCTTCAGAATTCATATAATTATATAATAATTTACATTTAATATATGTATGGTCACCAGAATTCAGAAACCACCAGTCTTAAACGACTTCTTAGTAACATTCAAGTACATGAACATAACTTTGGCATAGGTGGACTAAACACGTCTAGCTTATCCTGATTGCAAAACATGCAGTTTAAATATTGAAAGAAAGCAAATGATTTACCTGTCTTCACCAACTCTTGTCTTGTTTTTAAGCACTGTGTAGCTAGATCTGGTTTTGTTCAGGAAGATGAAATGCAATTAGGAACAACAAGCAAATGCCATATACAAGTAACACTTTGAATGTCACAGATCTTGACTGGTGTGATGTGTGTGTGTGTGTGTATCCAATATATCATATAACTATAATAGCCTTTTAAATGGATGATATCTTTATAAATGATGATACACTCTGATGCAGCTGATAACGGCATATGTGATATGGTGATACCAAATGGAAAACAGTTCACTAACTTTATAATCTAGTTAATATAGATACATTGGGTTAGATATGGATCATTTAAAGCTAATGTCTTTTTAAACAAACAACAATGTTACAAAAATTGCATACCTGTCAAGACACATAAAAGAGAGAGTAGTGTTCTTTGAGAGTAGTGTTCTTTGAGAGAGTAGTGTCCATTCTATGAGAGAGTAGTGTCCATTCTATGAGAGAGTAGTGTCCATTCTATGAGAGAGTAGTGTCCATTCTATGAGAGAGTAGTGTCCATTCTATGAGAGAGTAGTGTCCATTCTATGAGAGATTAGTGTTCATTCTATGAGAGAGTAGTGTCCATTGTATGAGAGAGTAGTGTTCATTCTATGAGAGAGTAGTGTTCATTCTATGAGAGAGTAGTGTTCATTCTATGAGAGAGTAGTGTTTATTCTATGAGAGATAAGTGTCCATTCTATGAGAGAGTATAGTGTCCATTCTATGAGAGAGTAGTGTTCATTCTATGAAAGATTAGTGTTTATTCTATGAGAGAGAAGTGTTCATTCTTTGAGAGAGTAGTGTCCATTCTATGAGAGAGTAGTGTCCATTCTATGAGACAGTAATCTTCATTCTATGAGAGCAGTGTTCATTCTATGAGAGAGTAGTGTTCATTCTATGAGAGAGTAGTGTCCATTCTATGAGAGAGTAATGTTCATTCTATGAGAGAGTAGTGTTCATTCAATGAGAGAGTAGTGTCCATTCTATGAGAGAGTAATGTTCATTATATGAGAGAGTAGTGTCCATTCTATGAGAGAGTAGTGTCCATTCTATGAGAGAGTAGTGTTCATTCTATGAGAGAGTAGTGTTCATTCTATGAGAGAGTAGTGTCCATTCTATGAGAGAGTAGTGTCCATTCTATGAGAGAGTAGTGTCCATTCTATGAGAGATTAGTGTTCATTCTATGAGAGAGTAGTGTCCATTCTATGAGAGAGTAGTGTCCATTCTATGAGAGAGTAGTGTCCATTCTATGAGAGAGTAGTGTCCATTCTATGAGAGATTAGTGTTCATTCTATGAGAGAGTAGTGTCCATTCTATGAGAGAGTAGTGTCCATTCTATGAGAGATTAGTGTTCATTCAATGAGAGAGTAGTGTTAATTCTATGAGAGAGTAGTGTCCATTCTATGAGAGAGTAGTGTCCATTCTATGAGAGATTAGTGTCCATTCTATGAGAGAGTATTGTCCATTCTATGAGAGATTAGTGTTTATTCTATGAGAGAGTAGTGTTTATTCTATGAGGGAGTAGTGTCCATTCTATGAGAGAGTAGTGTTCATTCTATGAGAGAGTAGTGTCCATTCTATGAGAGAGTAAGTGTCCATTCTATGAGAGAGTAGTGTTTATTCTATGAGACAGTAGTGTTCATTCTATGAGAGAGTAGTGTTCATTCTATGAGAGAGTAGTGTTCATTCTATGAGACAGTAGTGTTCATTCTATGAGAGAGTAGTGTTCATTCTATGAGAGAGTAATGTTCATTCTATGAGATAGTAGTGTTCATTCTATGAGAGAGTAATGTTCATTCTATGAGTGAGTAGTGTTCATTCTATGAGAGAGTAATGTTCATTATATGAGAGAGTAATGTTCATTATATGTGAGAATAGTGTTCATTCTATCAGATAGTAATGTTCATTATATAAGAGAGTAATGTTCATTCTATGAGAACAGTGTTCATTCTATGAGAGAGTAGTGTTCATTCTATGAGAGAGTAGTGTTCATTCTATGAGAGAGTAATGATCATTATATGAGAGAGTAATGTTCATTATATGAGAGAGTAGTGTTCATTCTATCAGATAGTAATGTTCATTACATGAGAGAGTAATGTTCATTATATTAGAGAGTAGTGTTCATTCTATCAGATAGTAATGTTCATTATATGATAGAGTAATGTTCATTCTATGAGAACAGTGTTCATTCTATGAGAGAGTAGTGTTCATTCTATCAGATAGTAATGTTCATTATATGAGAGAGTAATGTTCATTCTATGAGAACAGTGTTCATTCTATGAGAGAGTAGTGTTCATTCTATGAGAGAGTAATGTTCATTATATGAGAGAGTAATGTTCATTATATGAGAGAGAAGTGTTCATTATATGAGAGAGTAGTTTTCATTCTATCAGATAGTAATGTTCATTATATGAGAGAGTAGTGTTCATTCTATGAGAGAGTAGTATTCATACATGAGAGAGTAGTGTCCATTATATATAAGAAAGTAGTGTTCATTCTATGAGAGAGTAGTGCTCATACTATGAGAGAGTAGTGTTCATTCTATGAGAGAGTAGTGTTCATTCTATGAGAGAGTAGTGTCCATTATATATAAGAAAGTAGTGTTCATTCTATGAGAGAGTAGTGCTCATTCTATGAGAGAGTAGTGCTCATTCTAGGAGAGAGTACTGCAGATTCTATGAGAGTTGGTATTCATTTTGAGTAGCATTCTCAGGGTGAGTAATGGGTCCAGTTAGAGTAGTATATTCCATAATTGAGAAGTGTTCATTTGGAGTAGTACATTTTATGCGCGAGCTCCAGTCTTCACGAGTTAGGAGAGAATAAACAAATTTAGTGTAGTTATGCCTAAAACGAAATGCTCACGACCAATTCATTCTTACCTTAGCACCGGTTTCAAATAAAGGGAGAGAACTCGTACCTTGACGAATTCTAAATTCTCCATTCCGCGTGGGTTCGAGTCTTCATCGAGCTTAGCGTCTTTACTTGAACTCTGTCGATCGACTTTAAGGTCCAGTATTCGTTTTTTATTTATTTTTAATTTATATTTATTACCGAAGACATTGTTTTAGGGGAATACCCTATCATTTAGTCGACTTTGAGTCGTGCCATTTTTATCTGGCAAATTTCTGATAATTTCATCATAATTGTTTCATTTATTTTCACACTATAATCAGTGTGTCATTCAACAACTAATTCAAATTCATTTAAAATATATTTATATCATGCACTATATTCAAAGAAACTCCATACACTTAAAGCATTTGAAAGAAAAATGCAGATTTAAATCCCATGCAGGGGCGTAGCTAGTTTGTATATATCCTTGCTTATGAACAGTTTCATTGACTCGCACTTGCACAACCAAATTCAAAAAAAATTTACACCATTTTGGAAAGAAAAATTGTTAACTTACCTAATAAAAGCAAAAATCTATGACAAATTTATATGAAAATACGTTAAATTATAGCTTTTATATGTCTAGGTCGGTGCTCTCAGTCGTACCCATGAAATCTGTGCCTCCCTAAAAGTAAAACTTTTCTTTCTTTCTATATATACTGCTGAAGCCCTTTTCAGGTGAACTAGCAGTTGCGCGTCGGGTGCAAGATAAAAGTATTTTTAAAAGTAGTGAAAGAAGACTTCAAAGTGAGATAGTGAGAAGAAATAAAGAACAATAGTGTACGTTAGATAAAAGATGAAAATATTTATAGATTAAAAGCTGATAAAAACACTGTTCCGGTACTTGTCTGTATTGGGACTCCATGTGGTGAAATTTTAATTTTGTTTTTAAATTAAGTAAATTGGAAGCATAGGCAGTCAGCACTTACCCTATTTGGACCTGAAACACTCCCCAGCCTAATCGGGTTTTATCACTTGCCGCATATAAACCAAATCCGTGTTAATAACTGTATGACTTATTGTGATGCTATACAATTCATCTTGTATGAATTATTGTGATTGAAACTTCCGATGATTTCCTATCACTGTACTCATTAAATTATTTTATTTTACTTTCATTTTATAAATTATTAATTACTCATAAGACTGTACTCATAAGACATTTTATAAATTATTAATTACTCATAAGACTGTACTCATAAGACTGTATAAAATTCAACGTGTACTCATTATTGCGATAACCGGAAGTTGACTCGTTTATACACTGTGTCACTGTTTATGTATTTATATCAGGCGGAGAAGTAATTGCTGATTATAAAAGTGGCTGTCAAATTTGTAACCATGTATGTGTATTACTCACTCAAATGCTATATTATGCAATACAGGTATCAGTGTGAAGCTGAGATATTTTACTTTTAGGATATATCACTTCAGCCAATTTTTTTCAGCCCATTCCTTATATAACTATATCGACCCAATTGTTTTTACAGGTTCCCCTTAAAATATTTCTATACAAAATAATCGACCTACCTACCAACCTTAAAAATCGTGGGTCGCATTGCGCTAACATACAATTTTTAAAAGACGGCCTCAGTCGAAGAATAAAATACCTACACTTTTTGTTGACAGATTTCTACTTGCATTCTTAGCAAAAAATTAGGCCACAATACAACGTGTTATGTCCGCACTGTTTTGGTGAATGGATTGCCTGAGTAGAAGTGCAGTGCTTGATTTTCTGACTTGAGCATCTGTTCGAGGATCTATTCATAACCTGTCTCCGAGGGCTCTTGTTCTAACTAAGTAGCTATGTTTAGCAAGATTTATAATTAATTCTATTTACATAACAGGTGGAAGGAAAATGGACACTTCCACACCGTTGGTCAAACAGAAGAAGAAAGCTGAAGGTCCATCTAAAAGTGATATAAATGTGTCACCGATCTCAACTGTAAACCATGAGACAGCAGTCCCTAGAAGTTATTCAAAAAGGGAGAGAAAGCCCAGGAAATGGGATGACTTTGAGATGTCTGATAACGATCCTAAGGTTTGATGTGTTTTATTAGGCATATCAGGGGTGTGGAATTCCTATGTCCGACTTGTCAAAGTCATGTAGGATAATTGTGCAAGAAATTATCATATTATGGCTCTTTTTCAACTTAACATTTTGGCAACTTTAAGTGTTTGTGTATACAATCGGCATCGCATTGTGTATTATTATTTTATACATTATGGATGGAAGGTTTGTTGTTCTTTATCTATCTAAAAGCAAGTAAAGAGAGAATATTTTCAGACCTCTTTAATTATATATAATAATACAGGGTTCCCACGGTCAGGGAAAAGTCAGGGAGAAACTAATTTTTTCAAGGTCAGGGAAAAGTCAGGGAATTTTGGAATAAGTCAGGGAAATCTGGAAATTGAGCAAAAGTCAGGGAATTTTGCATTGAAGCTCTTGATAAGTGTCATTTCCTATGAAGAAAAAATCATTTCCTATATAAAAAAAATCCTTGCTTGCTCAGCTCGCTCCGATTAATTCTAAGTTCTAATAACTTTATGTCAATCAACAGCCTCAATAATGCTATCTTAAACTTTTTTGTTCCATATATAAAGCAAATATAGCCTCCTTTTCTCTATTTTATTGCCATATTTTGCTTTAACAAAAAGATGCCGTGTTGCTCGATCGCTCAAACAAGTTAGGGAAAACTTTTCTGTTGTCAGGGAAAAATCAGGGAAGTCAGGGAATTTTGTCTTAGAAAATTTGTGGGAACCCTGTAATACCTTATTTATTTTAGGGATGTTACCAGATACTTTCATGACAAATATAAATGTAGTAGAAACATAGTACCCCGCTGTCCGTAGAATATCAAGAGAAAAAGTAAATAATAAATACCTACCCTATAATCTCTAGTAATTTTTTGGGTTTTTACCTTAAACAAATAAATTTGAGGCTTTATAAGTTTCTGTTATAGACGTTCACCTTTATTTATGATTTCAGGTGTCCGCTGTGAAAACAAAACGTAAACTTAAAAATATCTCACAAGTTGAAAATGTTAATGATACAAGTGAAGCTATAGGTAGTTCTAAGGTTACTGAATCTGCAATTACTGGTGATAACAGTGTAGATAAGAGTGTATTGGAAAAGACCGATAATTCACTGCTGAACGATGAGGCTAATGTCGCTAAGGCAGCGAAGAAGCGGGGTAGATCAAAGAAAGTAAAAAATGACAACGATAAAGCTGAAACTAGCACACCCATTGTTGGAAAGAAATCTGTGAAAATGAAAGATAAGAATTTTTCAAATAATGTGAATCACTTTGAAACTTGGATTATAAGAGAAGAAGATTACAGTGTTATTAATGAGAGGATTGAACCTGACCCTGAGGAATTAAAAGGAATGAAGAAGGCTGTTGAAAGTAAAAGAAAGTCAAAATATATTGAAAAGGTTGATAGAGTAATGCCAAAGTCTGAACCTCAGTCTACAGTAAATAATAAGGTCAAAGGTGGTACAGGTAATTCAGTGAAAGCTCAAAGTGGAAGTTTTGACAGTGGTAATGTGAAAACAGCCGTGAATGGGAATTACAAGAAAGCTCGGATAAAATTGAACACAAGCAAGAAAGAAGAAACAAAAGATGGTCAAAATGATTCAAATGATGCTTCATTTAATACCAGTAATAGTTTGACTAAGCCACCAAAGAAACGTGGTAAATCACGAAAACAAACTGTCATAAGTGATGTGTCATGTGATTTAAATAGCAGTCTCAATAGTTCTAAAAATCTGGATGTTACTGACAGCCTTCTAGATTATTCAAGGTTGGAAGAGAGTGTACCCAGTGTTTCTAATACTAGTTCAACAATTCTACCGAAAAAACGAGGCAGGACATCAAAACAATCTGTTGTGAGCGACATGCCATGTGGTTTTAACAACAGTCAAAATGATTCTAAAGATCTAGATGTTACAAACATTTCTAAAGATGATTCATTTGTGGAAAACAGTATGACAGATTTTGCTAGTCATAGTTTGACAATGCCAAAGAAAAAACGAGGAAGACAACAAAAACAAACTGCTGTAAAAGATACACCAGGCAGCTTTAACAGCAGTCATAATGATTCTTGTATTAAAGAAGAAAGTATGACAGAGTTTGCTAGTCATAGTTTAACAATGCCTAAGAAAACACCTCGCAGGCCACCTAAGCATCCTGTTGTAAGTGATATGGTTGTTGGTTTTAATGACAGTGAGAATGACAGTAGTATGGTACTTACACCTAGATCACGGGGACGACCAAAGAGAAGAAACGAAGACGATGAGGATGTTAATGACAGTGCTAAGAAAAAGAATAAATTAGATGGTATATATTATAGTTTATACTTACTTAGTTCAGGGCTGGTATTCACAAAGAATCTTAAGGAATTTTTTTTTTTATTTGGTAGAATCTTTTAATTTTCTTAAGTGTACATGTATCAGCTTATTATAACTGGAGTTTAAAAGTGATATACATGTATATGCAAATAGCTACCCTAATAACAAAGAAAACATGGGTTATTCTCAGTTTTGCTGTATGAATACTAACCCACTCCCAGGTCGATTGTGAAACATGGTCTCACAACATATTGTATCAAATCTCTCTTCACCCTTGTTTCTGATGTTATCCATTGCCACAAGCAGGCTCCGCGAAAAGTTTTTGAACTTGTCAGTCCGAATTAGTAAAATTAGCAAATGATCCTCTTTGTCTAATAGAAAAATACAGGATTTTCTGTCAGTCCGAATCAAAGTTTGTCAGTCAGGACTGGAGGACTGACAGTTTTCACAGAGTCTGCGTGACTAGGGTATTAGAGCAAGCACTGAGCTTTTCATTTTATGCTGGATGTCTAACAAGGGAATTACTAGAACCATTATATTTTCAAGATTTTGTCCACAAATGGAGGCTGATAAATGTACTTAATTTGAATAGCTCTTATACACCTGACTCAAAATGTTGTAAATATTCATGTTCATTATTCATTTCCTGATATATATATATTATTTTCCAGCTGAAAAGAAAAAGATGAGACCAGCCGAGAAGGTAAGATGTCTATTGTAAAGTATTTATTAATCTAAAACAGTAATCCAAAAAGTTGATAAAATCTATCGGACATTCCGTCCAAGCGTTCAAGCATTTGAAATTTGATATGTAAATATGTGTATATCAGGGGTTCCACTGAATCTGGAGGGTCATTTTGATACTTTTAACTAATTTTAATCATTTTATAGGCAAAATATCCGTGATTTTAAGAGAAAATGTCTCTTCAAACCAAGATCTTGAGTGTCAAATGTTGCTTTTTCAGGGTTCAAACCCCTACTACCGAGTCAAATGGAACCCCTGTATATTGTTTGTGAGTATGGGCCGGTGGCCTAAAATGTAAATATGAAAGGGTACAAACCAATGTATGCGCTATCTAGATATTATATGATTAGTTGATTACCATATCTTAATTTTCCAGGCTAAGAGTTTAGAATGTAGACACTGTGAGTATGTAGGGACGGGAGTAACTGATATACGGAGACATTATGCAATCATACACCAGATTTGGGTAAGTGAAAAATACCTTCATAGCACATACACTAGATATTTTTCTTCCAACACCAGTCAATATGATAGGCTTATTAACCAAAGTAATTTAGGGTTTCACATCCAGCCTCCAAAAGTGAAGAGTCAATATAGACCGGCCTATAAACCAAAGTAATTGAATGTTTCACATCCAGCCTCCAAAAGTGAAGAGTCACCATTTATGACTCCAGACGCTAACTTTCAAGATATATACTTTAAAACTTTGATGTCTCAAAGGCCCCTGGAAACCTTGAACAGGTTCATCGATCCTGGCAATGTGATAATGTACTAGAAAAGATAGTATAAAGTTGATGGCTTGAACTCTTCCTCGTCCAAATGCACTTTGAGGCATTAAAGTTCTACCGTAGTCAGTTGTTTTTGTCAACTTTTGTCTGACGTTCAAACGTTACAAATCTTGATTTTTTTTATCTCTGAATTAAGTCTAATTAGGGACAATTATTTCATAAATACCGGTAACACTGTTCCATATTTCTCTCTGATTCTATATCTGACATATTTATAAGAGGATTTAGCTCAGTGGTAACGCACTGGACTGTCAATACAGAGGTCGTGGGTTCAATCCCCGGCATCAGAACTTGACATTTCGGAAATATTTATAATATTTCCCGCTATATTTGACTGTGTGTAATGCAAAGTATCTGGGTAAAGGAGCCAGGAAGGTGTATATCGATGCTATACACCAGGCTGTCTATTTGAAATAAGAGCTAGGCGCACTTCTGCAGCGCCAGATACGCCTGTATTTAATGTCTCTCTCTCCTTTCAGGGGCTTTCTCAGAGTCTGTCCCTCTTGTCAGATCATGCTGTATCTGCACTGGTAGAGGATGCACCTGCGCCCTTGTGGCTGCAATAATATAATGTAATGTGCCTTTCAACGTGTGTTCGCATGAAAAAGGCCCTATATAAATCTGGTATATTTGTTTATTTGTTATTTTCAGTGGGAGATAGACCATCCTATTGGATATACTGACCGAGTGGCTCTAGGTAGAGTCATCGAAATAAAAAAGTTTTTGAATTGTCCAAAATGTGATAAAAGACTGAATTTCCTGCAATACTATGAGAAGCACTTGGCATGGTGTGGTCGAGAGGTAATATATGACTCGGAATGGGGTTGATTATTGTGACTCAGGAAAATCATTAATATTCATTGGGGATACAACCTTGAAATTAAATCCCCCATGAATAATAATACCATTTATTATGCCCCCCATCTTTGATGAGGGGGTATATTGCTTTGCACATGTCTGTCTGTCGGTATGTAGATCGGTCCGTCGTATAAAATGGTTTTCGTTCAATAACTCAAGAACACTTTGACCTAGGATCTTCAAACTTTACACAGAGGTTGGTCAGCAACAGTTAATGGCCCCTATTGATTTTGAGGTCATTAGGTCAAAGGTCACTGCAACCTTCACCATTTCTGACTATTGACCTGCCATGGGGGGCATACATGTTTTACAAACATCTCTTGTTATTTCAAATTACAGTGGCGGCCATACTTGCTTTCAAGTTCAGTTAGGTATAAGAAGTTTACTGACATATATCAACATGTAATAAAACAATTATTATATCTGTTTGATTTTTAGCTCCACTATTCGTAGAATAAGGGGAGCTATTGCAGTCACCCGAGCGTCGGCGTCAGCGTCGGCGTAACACTTTTGTTAAAGTTTAGGTACAGGTTTTTTAACTCTTATATTCTCTAAGTCTTTTAAGATATTGCTTTCATACGTTGCATACTTGTTCACCATCATGACCCCAACCCATATGCAGGAGTAGGTAACTGTATCAGGCATTTTGTTGAAATTATGCCTTTTTTTCAACTTGGTGCAAATAGTGCAAATGTTAAAGTTTAGGTACAGGTTTTTTAACCTCTAATATCTTCATAGTGCATTGACATATTGCTTAAATACTTTGCATACTTGTTCACCATCATGACCCCAACCCATACACAGGGGTAGGTAACTCTATTAAGCATTTTGGTGAAATTATGCCCCCTTTTTTCAACTTAGTGCAAATGTTAAAGTTTAGATACAGGTTTTTTTACCTCAAATATTTTCAAAGTGAATTCACATATTGCTTTGCATACTTGTTCTCCATCATGACCCCAATCCCTACACAGGGGTAGGTAACTCTATCAAGCATTTTGTTGAAATTATGCCCCCCTTTTGGACTTGGAAATGCAAAAGTTTAGGTACAGATTATTTAACCTCTAATATCTTCAAAGTGCATCGACATATTGCTTTGATACTTTGCATACTTGTTCACCATCATGACCCCAACATATACACAGGGGTAGGTAACTCTTTTAAGCATTTTGGTGAAATTATGCCCCCTTTTTCAACTGAGTGCACATGTTAAAGTAGGTACAGGTTTTTTCACCTCTAATATTTTCAAAGTGCATTCATATATTGCTATGCATACTTGTTCTCCATCATGACCTCAACCCCTACACAGGGGTAGGTAACTCTATTAAACATTTTGTTGAAATTATGCCCCCTTTTGGACTTGGAAATGCAAATGTTAAAGTTTAGGTACAGGTTTTTTAACCTCTAATATCTTCAAAGTGCATTGATACTTAGCACACTTGTTCACCAGCATGACCCCAACCCGTACACAGGAGAAGATAATTATTTAGCATTTTGTTGAAATTATGCCCCATTTTGGACTAAGAAATGCTTATTTATTTGCCATCATGACCTAGAGGACCTACACATGAGTAGGCAACAGCCCTGCATAATTTGTCCAAATTATCCCCCTTTTTCAACATAGAAGCCCCAACCTCTACACAGCTGAGGGTAATGCTGCTGATATGAAGCATTTTGTTTTGAATATATAATGATTGTACTGTCCTAGCATGGCGCCGCGAATAGTGGAGCGCGCTGTTCGTGGACAGCTCTTGTTCGACTTAGAAGCCCCAACCTCTACACAGCAGAGGGTAATGCTGCTGTTTAGTGTTATGAAGCATTTTGTTTTGAATATATAATGATTGTACTATCCTAGCATGGCGCCGCGAATAGTGGAGCGCGCTGTTCGTGGACAGCTCTTGTTGAATGATTTCTGATAGTTTTGTGAATTTAGACCTTGTCGTTTTTTCCTAAAATTAAAAATCCTTGAAATTATGTCCCTACCCAAAACAAGCTTGCTTAATATATTCAGGATTAGGCATTATGCCTCAGTAGAACCCCTGAGATTGTCATAATAATCTTTCTCCCCTTTTCAGAATGAGGTATACACATGCGAGCATTGTAATAAATTCAATTTAAAGTTACAATGGAAAGATTTACATTTGAAGACATGTCCTGCATTACGTGAGGAGATTTTGGTCACCCCTAAAAAGGAGTCTGATGAGGACGATGCTGATTCTACTACAGAAAATGGCAGTAAAGGTTCCAAAAGGAAAGCAGCAAAGAAGTAAGTACTGTATAATCATTAATATTCATGGGGGATTTAATTTCCTGGATTTTTTTGTCGAACTCAACCACATAATCTAATCCCCACAATTAATCAACTCCTCAAATTCAGACATGGGTTTACCATTTCATGTTCTGTAATCCATGAATTTAAGACCCCGTGAAAATGCATTTTATTCAGAATCCTCGAAATATAATACCCACAAAAATTTGTGATTTTACATTATACCTTATGATTTAACGGATGTTTTCACAATGATACTTGTCCCAGAACTATACGGATGACCCTTGTCATGGTCTATGGTACACTGGGCAAATACATCAAATGCTTTACAAATACATTTTTTCAGAGCTATGTCTATTGTACACATTATCAACGTCAGTGGATGCTGGGTAAAAGCTAAGCGATTCTGATACTTGAGCAACTACATCGCATGTTTTACAAACACATGTTTTAGTCCCCTACTGGTTTTCAAAAAGTCTGTCTGTTTGTCAAAAATCAGAAACCTGACATAACTCAAAAAGTTTCCTAGCTAGGTTTAGGAAATTTGGCATGTGGATAATAAGAGCCCGGGGATTATGCATATCTTAAAGATTTTGATTCTGTAAATGCATAATCCCCGGAGCCCTTATTTTCCATGTCTAAAATATTTTGATTCTGACAAAATTTGTGGTTGCTATGGAGACAGAAAGAGTGAAAATGTGTCCAAAATCTAGATCCTACAGTTTCGAAGCTATGTTTATGAAACTTGGTATGTGGGTATTTTTCAGAGCTATGTCTATGGTACAGAAGTTATCAAAGTCAGTTGATCCCGGAGAAGAGGTAGACAATTCAGATGATGATCCCGATGCTGATATAGACCATGAAGATGAAGAGGAAGATGACCATGACATTGATATAGAGATAAATGAGAATAGTGATGCTGGTAGTGAGGATAATGATGATGATATAGACGATGTAATCGACAATGATAAAACTGAGCCAGTAAAGTTTCCACAATATGCAAAATATGGTCTAGGTACGAATTGTTACATTTATAACATTGACAATGATAAAACTGAGCCAGTAAAGTGTCCACAATATGCCAAATATGGTCAAGGTACAGATTGTTACATTTATTGATATGGTAAAGGTAGGGATTGTTACATTTATAACATCGACAATGATGAAACTGAGGCAGTAAAACTTCCTAAATATGCAAAATATGGTCACGGTAGGGATTGTTACATTATTACACAGGGTTGACAAACAGTGTTGGAAATAAGGCGGGTTTTAAGTATAACACCCAGCCCAGCAGGAATTACTCGGAAAATCTGGGTTTTACTGGGTAATACTGGCAGTCTGGCAATGACAAACATATAGATAAAACAGACCCAGTAAAACCTGTCAAATATGCCCATGTTATGTAGTGTTACATTATTAAACAGGGTTGACAAAAACATTCATTTGTTGTAATAGCTCTATAGATGTGTATGCTTCAATTGTGAGAGGTCTCGTATTTGGGCTCTGGCTTGGATCTACCAAAGTCATTACAAATTGTACTGATACATAATTATTTATATCTCCCTTGCTTGGCACTCACCATGGTTAGTTCCAGGTAACTTCTGGTTCACCTGATGTCAGGATAATTTGACTGGGTAGCCTTTGTATCACTGAAATACTGTTGACTAGTGGGACTTAAATCAATATACCCAAAAAACACCAAATATTTTTTTTATAAATAATAGATATTTTGTTAAATTATTATATCTCCTACATAGTGTGGTGGGTACATATTACGGCTGCGTATCAGTTAGAATGATCGATACGATATTTGTATCAATACAAAATGATCGATGCGATATTTGTATCAATACAAAATGATCGATATTCGATATATCATATGATTTTTTAAAGCAATAATCGCCTAAATAGGAAGGTATTAGCTTGCAATGTGTATTTAATCAATTGCTTAGCCACGAGAGGTTAATTTCACAGCAGTTTTTGTTTGAATTTTGTGACGAAACACTGAATGGACATCGAAAAACTCAACTTAAAGGGGATAGTATTAGTTTCCATGTGTATTTGTTGTTGATCGATTAATTCACCGATACGGAAACATTCGATTCGATGTATCGATCGAACGCAAAATACCGGTATTCAATTTATATCGTAAACCGGTACACAGCCCTAGTACATATTGAGTTTGTGTTGAATGTCTGTCTGGGTGGATGTTACAAAGTTTGTCCGCCCTTGTTCTCCTTAACCTGTACAAAATTTACAAATGTCTACTCATTGTCGAGCAAAGCCTTTATTTGCCAGTCAACTTTCTGCTGAAAAATTTTCAGTATGAATATGAAATAGTGCACTGGTATGATTTTGATGCAACTTCACATGAAGACATGGTATCAAGACATGTTGAGCATATCGTCAGGAATTTTTGGTCTGATGAATATTTCCGAAGTTATGGCCCCTTGTAGACGACATACATTAATTATTAATTTTGTATGTCATAATCCCTTCTTGGTTTGAGAATGATATGTTTTTTGTTTTCAGTGCCAAGAGCTAATGTTGTATTAGATTCTTATGAAATTTCGAAGAAATACAGGAAAGAAAATTGGTGTAATGATCTGTTTGAAGACTGGTTACCATGGAAACAGGATTGCAAGATTTTGTCAGAGAGGTAAAGAAAAAACTTTAAAATAAATTAAATTTTTGGTTGTTTTTTCATGCTCTAGAAATCAAAGGGTCCATACATAAAGTAAGCTAAATGCGTCCGCTTGAATGGCCCACTGCAGCGTAAAATTAAAGTCACCAATTGCGAGGATTAACTGCTTCCAAATTTGTTTCTGTAACGAAGAAACACCATTCAAAGTGGAAATTTGGTTTGGAAAAAAACAATACTTATAAACATTAAAATTGAAATTTGTTGTAAATTGAATTTTTTTCTTATAGAATAATTGATGGTACATCCTTTACGTCAAACCCAGTTAAAATAAACCTTAAAATGCTTATAACAGCAGCATTTCAGGTTCCTCCAATTTTTATGTTCTATATATTCCAGTGAAAGTAAACCATATATGGTAGAAGAGAGCTCCAGTGTACGATTTTGCTTTGGACGGAATGAAGTCCCTTGTTCTCTAAAACTCAATGAAGGAGAAATTATGCATGGTTTGTGTTAACTTTAGTCAAATTTAGCAGTTAATAATGATACAGGGGTGTTAATTTTCCTGATTTATCTGGAATTCCTTATTTATCATTCCTGATAGAGCAATGCCTTCTGACCAAAATAAAAGTTATTTGATGAAAATATCTCAAGAAATAGCAAAGTTATGGTAAATTTAATCTGCTCTGAAAGATTTTCTTCATCACAAACTTTGTTAATTATTGAAACATTGTCATTGAAGGCCTCTTGTTTGTCAAAAAAGGTCGGCCACATATGATTTTCCTGATTTTTAGTTTGGCCCTGTTGACCCTGTTGAATAATAATATTATTATAAATAAAGACTTTATTTATAGAGGAAACATAGATAGGTGTTTGCCCAATCTTCCCTACCCAGTGTAGAAATACCATGTGGTTTTTACTACAGTTCCAAGTAGAAATTTGTAAACATTGGAACACAAATGTAGCCATAAGTATTTTATTTCTTCATCGATTTCTATAAAATCTACGCCACGCTAAGGGGAACATTAGTTGCTTTCCATGAAATATAAAATCTTTTTCAGCGGATGTGCCATTTTGTACATTACCCTGTGAAACCATGGAACGTGTAGGTTTCACGGGGTAATGGAAAAATCGGTAAAGCTGCTGAAAAAGATCTTATATATCAGGGAAGCAAATAATTCCCCCCTTAGCGTGGCGTATATTTAATAGAAATCGATAAGGAAATAAAATACTTATGGCTATTTTATTTTCCAATGTTTACAAATTTCTTCTTGTAACTGTAGCCAAAAGTCACGTGGTATTGCTACACTGCTACCGGCCTCAAATGTTTTACTTTAATTTGAATCTCGGCTTAGAATGACTAAACAAGTAGTTGTCTCTGATCATTGCCAAACATGTATCATTCAAATGGAAATGTGTGCAATATAAAAAATTTGTCTCTTAAAAACAACAAACACAGAAAAGGTGAATAAGCTTTCGACTGTAATTGTCTGATTACATTACTGTATTCCTAGAAATGGTTTCGCGCATTTTAAGTTAGCGACTTTCGCGGGAGGTATCATTTCGCGAAGTTTAATAGCCGCGAAAATCTTCCCTCTAACGAATCCGCGAACGTTTCTAGCTTCTTCATACTAAACATGCTAAAATCGCAAAACATTCGACGAAGGATAATTGTACTTGCGCATACATGAGGTGGAACTTCTCTCAATAAATCCATCTTTATAAAATCTAAGAACAATTGCGCTAATTTTCTCAATATAAACATCATTTACGATCCTCTTAGAATCGAGCATATTGTAGCTTGTGTAGACATAAACACTATTATGACGTAGTGTGTAATGTGCTCAATGTAAACAAGCACAGGGGTACGTGGCTTGGGTGTTAATGAATCAGTTTACTTCTACGTAGAATGTTTGTTTTTGTCATGATTAAAGTCAATGTATTCCTGTACAGGTATTCACAATAATCATTTCATATTTGTTAAACATGTATGTTTGGTGGTTAATTCATAATTGTAACTATTTACCGGTTAATGTTGATAACACCTAGTGAAAACACTTTATGAAATCCTTTGTTATAAAGAGATTAATTGATCATCGTAATTGTTATCAGGTCAGCTAAGGTCACAATCAATTGAATTTGATTTGTGTATACACGGATGGTGATGACAAACAGTCCTTTTGAAATTGCGAGATAGGTCAAACATACCTACCATTATGCCGTAGCGGGCGTTATGATTCCGTGAAAATTTGTAGCTGCGAATATGCCGACGGTATGAAAAACGCGAAATATTGTATCCGCGAAAGTATCTAGGAATACAGTATACAAATTAGTGCCAAGATTTAATGAATATTGAATATTGCTGAATAGCCATATATATAAATATTTTCTTTTCTTTTTCAATTTTTTTACCGGAGTTTTATAAAGTCTTTGGTGAGTATATTTATATATACGTGACTTGGTTACAAGCAAAAATATTTCTTTCTGTTTTCAGATTTTCCTATATTCTATACAGGATTGCCTATTTGGCGACTAGCTTGGTGTCCAATGCCTGTACATTGCCTGGATATCCAAATGTTGGCAGTAACAGGCAAGCTAAGGCATTCTGACATTTTTCTGTCTGATAAGAAATACTCTGGTCCAGGTATTATACAAATTTGGAACACTGGAATCACTAACAATGACATGTGAGTAAATAGTGGAAAGAAATGCAAAATTTAAAATGTTTTTTTTATGCCCCGGCTTCGATTCTACTGATCTGGGAGGCATATAGTGCTGTATATAAATCCTGTCCATCCATTGGTCGGTCTGTTTGTTCCATTGAAAAAGTTATAATAACCAAAACTTTCAAGTTTTTTAAAACTCAAATATTTTCAAAGTCCATCAATGCATTGCTTTCAAACTTGGCATACTTGTTTACCATCATAAACACCTTACATTGTCAAAGCCATGTAACATTTTTACAGAATAATGGCCCCTGATTGACTTAGCTAGGAATTATAGATAAGGCTTTCACCGGGGCATAAGTGTTTAGTGAACACCGTGCTATGAATGCATTAAGCCTATGAAAGTTGTTCGTTTTCAGTTACAAGCCCACAAAAATGGTGTAGGTAGGTCAGAAAAAGTTGTGGTATTTTTTGGCAATGAAGAAAAGTCATTTTGCATCTAAGAGTATTTAAAACATTTAAAACATCGAAAACATCTTAATATGTTATTACAAATGCTGTAAAACCATTCAGGATTGCAAGCAAAACTTTTAGGGAGGACGGGTAATAGGAAACAAACAATTTGTTAGGCCTTACAGTAAATGTAGAATTTTAAGACCACTTAGTCTTGCATTCTGATATATAGTAATTACAATTCTGTGTATACTGTATAGGTGCAAATTAGAGCAGTGGAAAAAGAAAGAGAAGTTAATATTTCTGTGTGATAAATGTCAGAAATTCATGACTTGCTGTCCTTTCTACCCTCAGAATTATCCACATATTATACAGTACTATCATCAATCAAACAATATACTAGTGAATTCTCTTTGATTTAAACTTTGTTTGTTTGTCTGTCAAAATTTGTCAGCTCTATTTCTCTGTAACAACAAGATGGATTTCAACGAAAAGTCATTGGCAGCACTGCCAGCACCTAATATTACATGTGTTTACTAGTATAATGAATAGGGCACTTTATAAAATCTCGTTTATCACATAACCTGCGGCCTAGCAGTGCCATAAAGCCTCTGCACTCCAAGAGCGTGCAGGAAATATTTAAATTAACCTGACGTTTAGGTAGCCAATCCATGCCTTGATCAGCCCTTCAATCATCATTTTAAACTACAATGAGTGTTCTATAAGGTTATGTGGTAGATAGATTCTTACATTCAGCTTATTACATACAAGTTTTATTAAACTTGTCGACAAAAACAATATAACACTCTGCAAACCCTTGTGTCATAGTATTTTGTCAACTCATTTCATAAAAGTTGTATGTAATTAGCACTCATACAAGATCCGCTATATAATTATGTCTGAGAATATTCGTATGAAGGAGATTTTATTTTTGCATTTGACTGAAACAGTCGTATTGGTAGCCATTCAGTTTTATTCCTACCCCATTGGCCAATGACCTCTGACTTTAGATGAAGAGAAGGACATGTTATTTCTAAAATTACCTGTAAAATAAGAAAATCTACTTTTTGATATAAATAGTTTGCGCCTATAGTGGGATTCGAACCAATACTATACACTGCCATTGCCTAGCAACTAGTAAGTAATGGTATGATAGTGGGTAGGTTATTTAGTGAGTATTTACATTTAAATGTTATAATGTGAATTTTATTTTGACTCCAGTAAAGCAAAGGTTGTTCCAAGACTCAGTTATACAGTGGCTCACGACTTTGGTATGCCAACTGAAATGAAATGGTGTCCATCAGGATGTTATCAGACCAACAAGGATAAGGTTTGTAGATTTGATTATAGCTCAATTAAGCCTTAAACGAGTATATTCGAAAAGCAATAACTTGGTAACCTATCTGCAGAATAATGGATTTTGAGCATTTTAGTTGGGTCCCAATGGTGGAAAACACCATAAGATCGTCGAAATACAGTCACTCTCCAGTTGGTTTGTTTACAACATATAGAATTATAAACAATAAATTCACGATATATCCTGTTGTCTCGTATATCTGTGCGTCTTACAGTTTCATCAGCGAATGCACACTTGCGCATAAAAGTTCAAAAACCATCTGTATCATTTTCAGAAGAAAAATTGTTAATGTAACTAATAAAAACATGAACAATGACAAAATGCTTTTGAAAACACGTAAAATTATAGCTTTTGTGTGTCTAGGTCGGTGCTCAGAATCCTGTTGACTAGTAACCATGAAATCCATGCCTCCTTAAAAACTTGTCTGTATTAGGGCCACTGTATGGAGTGAAATTTTGGATTTTGGTTTAAATTAAGTTAATTTGGAGTAGTATTATAATCTGTTTTCAGTTTAAGTGTTAAGCGTAATTAGAATACCAATTGAAATAATTACTACCCGTCGAGGTGACAACTACGATGAGTTGTCCAAAATAACTGCCTCAAATCATACAGACTATTTGTATGAGGATTATTTTGGGTAATTTAGTAAAATTTCAATGTAACGTATATATTAGAGCTTTAAGTTCATTAAACCAAGCATGGATTTCAGGAGAACTAAATTTACCATGGTTGGACCATTGATTTATTTAGGAAAGTCTGGTTAAATTACTTAGTACCAACCCTAGTTGTGCACATCGTCGGGAATGTTAGGTTGTAGTTTTGCCAGAGTTATGGCCCTTTACGGGAGACATATTGATATGTTTTTATTTCAAAACTCCTCGAATAAAAGATGATTATTATCTATATTTCTCTTGTTATTATAGGTGGACTCTACTGTATACACAAGACTGGGTTTACTAGCTGTATCTTTTACTGATGGGACATGTCGTATATTCAGGTAACATTCATAAGGGGTCATACAATTCCGGAATAATCTGGAAATTCGGATTTGCTTCAACAGAAAGAATGAACTTTTCTGCCGCAAATAGAAGTTATTTGATGAAAAAAAATTCAAAGTATTGACTAAGTTAAGGGCCTTTGCAATTTCGTAAACTGAACTTAACCATAGAACAACGTTTGAAACAGAGTTTTGGTGTACTGATGTGAGCTAAAACTCATGGCCTGTTTTCAGGATGGGGCATTATGGCTCAGTAGGACCCCTGATTCATACCTCACAATGCAGCAGATTTAGGTACTTCATTCCTGAGTATTAGTTGGGTTTAGGTTTTGACCAATTTGTATGCTTCTTGGGTATTTATATCTCCTACATAATTATATTGGGGTGGCGGAATACCTATTTATTTTTGTTCTGGATGGATATCTGTTGGGTATTTATGTCTCCCGCATAATAATATTGGGGGGGGGGGAGACCTCATTATTATTATGCTGGATGGATATCTGTTGGGTATTTATGTCTCCGGCATTTTTATAGTGATTTTTGCTGGATGTCTGGATGAATATCTGTCGGGTATTTATGTTCTGTCCGTCCGTTTGTCAAATTTAAAATGATAACCAAAACTTTAAATTTTTGAAACTCAAATATTTTCATAGTCTATCAAGGCGTTGGTTTTAATCGTTTACCATCATAAACACTTTACATTGTCAATGCCATGTAACACTTTCCAACATTTCAACAGAATTATGTCTCCTAATTCAAAATTGACTTAATTATTAATTTATAGTCAAGGCTCCACTAGGGCATAAGCATTTATTGAATGCAGCCTTGGTATATCATCATATGTGACTTCTTTTCTTACAGCCTTCCCCATTGGTCAGAATTTCATGATAAAGCTCCGCCTACTTTGAAAGCCACGCCTACTCTTTCACTAATCCCGGGTATGGGAATTGAGAAAAAAGAACTGGTATGTTCCAGTATCGACTGGTGTTTATCTAAAGGTCATGAAAAGATCATTGCTGGCTATTCAAATGGTAATTTCTTTTTGTTATATAGTACGGAGAATTTGACACGACTCTCGACCTTCTATTAGCATAATTTTACAGCTGATATATTGTATGTATTTATAACACCTGTTGTATGTTTTCATAAGCGGGTAGAATCTCGAAAACTCTTGAGGTGAAATATAAACACAAACCTAAGGGACCGATATTGCACGATTAGCTTGCAAAAAATTGTATATTCGACGCTAGAACCTTGTAATATATTCAAGCATATATGTCAGGATCATGTCAAGTTATCCATACTGTACCAACAATTTCTCTGTGTTCTATATATATCTTAAAACAGTAAGTGTGATATTCATTTTGCAATTTTTATGCCCCCGTATCGATAGATCGGGAGGCATATAGTGATTCACCTGTCCGTCCGTTTGTCCGTTCGTTCGTCCGTTCGTCTGTCCTGGTTAACCCAAATTGACCGTTTCTTCTAGCATTAATATGGCTTGCTACAAAGCTTTCATACTTGCATGGATGTTGTGTATGAACACTCTCCACACGCCTGTATCACCTAACCCCATTTTTACCTTCACCTTGACCTAATTTTGGACTTAGACTTATTTATGGACAAGGCTTCCACAGGGGGCATAAGCGTTTATTGAACGCAGTCTTGTTTGTAACTGACTTTTTGCAGATATATAAATTTTGCAAGTAAGAGAGTTTTAAGCATTCCCTATATAGGGAAAATGATTAGCAAAGTTTCACTGATGATGCAAAAATTAAAAAAAATAGGGACTTCGTTGCCCTGGCAAAAATAAAGCAGACACGAAAAGAACTGTTACATGGTAAACTTGTTACCCTGAGAAATTTTAAACTTTTATTCCTAACTTACATTACAGGAACTATAAAAATCTTCAACCTAGTCGCTGAGTCTTTGTTACTGAAACTGTCGACTGAGAAATATGGAAGAACGCTGCTTCCCTATGTAAATATGCTTCCACACGGGGATCTTGTCCGCTCAGTCAGCTGGTGCTCAACCTCGGACCATATAATTGTTACGGCATCGGAGAAATTCGAGACCGTATTCAGGGATTTAAACAATCTAGGCCTTCCTATTCACTTTGATGATCAGTGTTTTATGACCCTGAAGACAACCTCGGGCGTCGCTCTTGCTGGAGTATTACTGTCATCTGATGATAACTATACGTAAGTTGGTTTGAACTTAGTTAATATTTGGTTAATATAACTTAACACTTAACGCCAACCTTGAAATATAGGCGTTCTACTATTCTGGAATAATCATTCATGTGAATTTGTTGCTCTTGAAAGTATAATTAAACTTTTTATACGCCCGTTGAAAACGGGACGTATTATGTGAACACCCTTGGCGGGCGTGCGGGCGGGCGGGCGGGCGGGCGGCGGCGTTTGTCTGTACTCTAGCGCAAAGAGTTTTCATCCGATCATCTTCAAACTTGCTGACAATGCTTATGGGCATAATATCTAGGCCAAGTTCGATTATAGGCCAAATCGACCCAGGCCTTATTGGGTTATGGTCCTTTAATAACCAAATAAGTATGAAATTGGCCTTGTCTGTACTCTTACGCTAACAGTTTTCATCCGATCATCTTCAAACTTGCTGACAATGCTTATGGGCATAATATCTAGGCCAAGTTCGATTATAGGCCAAATCGACCCAGGCCTTATTGGGTTATGGTCCTTTAATTACCAAATAAGTATGAAATTGGCTTTGTCTGTACTCTTACGCTAACAGTTTTCATGCGATCGTCTTCAAACTTTGTGACAATGCTTATGGGCATAATATCTAGGCCAAGTTCGATTTTAGGCCAAATCGGCCTAAGCCTTATTGGGTTATGGTCCTATAATTACCAAAATAAATGTGAAATTTACCTTGTCTGTTCTTTAGTGCAAACAGTTTTCATCCGATCATCTTCAAACTTGCTGACAATGCTTATGGGCATATTATCTAGGCCAAGTTCGATTATAGGCCAAATCTGCCTAGGCCTTATTGGGTTATGGTCCTTTAATAACCAAATAAGTATGAAATTGGCCTTGTCTGTACTCTTACGCTAACAGTTTTCATCCGATCATCATTAAACTTGCTGACAATGCTTATGGGCATAATATCTAGGCCAAGTTCGATTATAGGCCAAATCGACCCAGGCCTTATTGGGTTATGGTCCTTTAATTACCAAATAAGTATGAAATTGGCTTTGTCTGTACTCTTACGCTAACAGTTTTCATGCGATCGTCTTCAAACTTTGTGACAATGCTAATGGGAATAATATCTAGGCCAAGTTCGATTTTAGGCCAAATCGGCCTAGGCCTTATTGGGTTATGGTCCTATAATTACCAAAATAAATGTGAAATTTACCTTGTCTGTTCTTTAGTGCAAACAGTTTTCATCTGATCATCTTCAAACTTTGTGACAATGCTTATGGGAATAATATCTAGGCCAAGTTAGATCATAGGCCAAGTCGGCTTAGGCCTTATTGGGTTATGGGCCTTTAATTACCAAATAAGTAAGAAATTGGCCTTGTCTGTGCTCTAACGCAAACAGTTTTCATGCGATCGTCTTCAAACTTTGTGACAATGCTTATGGGCATAATATCTAGGCCAAGTTTGATTATAGGCCAAATTGGCCTAGGCCTTATTTGGTTATTATCCTATAATTACCAAAATAAATGTGAAATTTACCTTGTCTGTTCTCTAGTGCAAAGAGTTTTCATCTGAGTATCTTCAAACTTGGTGACAATGTTTACGGATATAATATCTAAGACAAGTTCAATTGTAGGCCAAATCAGCCTTGGCCTTCTTGTGTTATGGTCCTTGAATTAAAAAAAATGTTGGATTGTTTGTTTTTTTCATTCACCATGCCCTGAGACTCACCATGCCCCAAGACGGGCGTATTTTGTGACATTTTAGCACTCTTGTTTGCAGTTAAAGTTATTTCATGAAAATATTTAAAGTATTGATAAAGTTTTGGTCATTTTATCAATTTTAGTGTAAAGACTTGTTCTTATGACACCCATAATTAATTTCAGGATTGAGTATTAAAGAAGGAACTCTGAAAATACATAATTATCCAAAATGTTACCTTGTAAATCATTTTATATTTTCATAATGGTAAAAATTGTTTCGCAAAAGTGATTTTGAAGTAGACAAAAATGTTACAAATGATTTATATGTGTTATTAGTCCCCTACCGGTTTTGGACCGGAGGGGACTATAGGTTTGCCCTCAATCCGTCCGTCCGTCAAAAAATCTGGATCCTGACATAACTCAAACAGTTTCCAAGCTAGGTTCTGGATCCTGACATAACTCAAACAGTTTCCAAGCTAGGTTGATGAAACTTGGTATGTGGATAGGGGGCAATAAGGGGATAATGCACGTCCAAAAATATTTTGATTCCGACCAAAATTGTGGTTGCTATGGCAACAGAAACATTGAAAATGGCTTAAAACCGGTTGGGGACTTCTGTATTGCTTGCAATTCTTAATTACTTGTTATTATGTGTTATAATGCAGGACTCAGCCAAACAAGGGTAGATATTTAGAAAGTGGAAGTTTAATGTATTTGGCGAAGAACAATACAAGAAGACAAGACTGTCAAACCTTCTACACTTCCGCACAATATGCCTGTATATGGGTAAACATTTTACTAATAAACTCTTTGATATAAACGTGAGATTTGTATCCTCAGTAAGGCCAAACTTAAAATATTCTTTGTTTCCCCCTCCTTACCCAAGCAGATTATTAGGTAGGTAGGTTATTTTTTTTTAGGATTTTTTCACAATGATATTTTAGGCCCGATGGTTGCTTTCACTGAACGTTCACAGAATGCATTTGATTTAATCCCAAGTTAAAATCTAGTTATTTATTATCTCATTACTGATTTAAACACTGAATTCTTTAGGCGTAACTACAAAATAATGTTTGTTTCCAGTAACATGCCGCCCAAAAAATGGATAGTTTTTACACCTAATATTCAAATGATCTTACATTAAACTTTGAAATATTTATTTGATTTACTTGTTCTTTTTCTTAATGCTGAACCTCCTACCTACCCTACCTATCCTGTTTGTGCCAGCAGGTACATAAGGCTGCAACGAGGTCTCTCCATTGCTGTCTGTCTTTCGCAGTCTTCTCTATTTCTCCCAGTGTCTTTCCCATAGTCTTTATTTCGTTGTTAATCATCCTTTGCCATGTTTCTTTTGGCCTTTCTTTGTGTCTTTTTCCGTCTTACAGGGTCCATTTTAAAGATGTTCTAGTGATGTTATTTGTGTCTTTTCTTATTGCATGTCCTATTGCTGAACCTTAATATAGCGATATATCTTTTACAGGATATGCAGAGCTCAGAATGGTTTCCACTGGTTGCCTTGTGTGATAATCGAGGCGTTATAGTGAGTGCATTGTTACGTGACATGATGAAACATGTGGCCGACAATAAAAGTTACAGGTTTAGAAATGTAAGTTGTACAGTAAGAACCTGAGTGAAAGGTTGTCATTGAAGTGAATCAATTTATAATATTGTAAAATCATTATTTTTTGAGGGATTTGAATTTTCATTGTGAAACTTGACCATGAAATCTAATGACCACGATTAATTGACCTCCCAAGTACAGAACATGGGTGTACCCTTCCGTGTTTTGTAGTCCACGAATATACGACCCCACGAAAATGCATTTTTATCAAAATCATCAAAATTTAATACCCACGAATATATGAGATATTACAGAAGCTGTTAAATTTTGTTCTAAATTTATTCAATTACAAAGGTCTGGATAGTTTCTAAATAACTGGCTAAAATATACTTCAAGTTGATATCTTTAACACATTTTTCGTGTGTGCCAAAAACAGGACTTTGAAAAACAAATGCAAGGTTTGTTTCTCATGAAATTTGGAAAACTACCGGTACTAGTTACGGCTTTTTAACTATCCAATGACCATCTGCTAATATCAGCTTATGGATGCTACAATTTCTGTTTTAGGATTTATTCAGGACTCATATCATTGAAGACCAAAAACCGTCTCAGCTCCCAGATTGTGATCAGCAGAATTCCAGCCAATCAGAAATGTGCCAAAAATGTATTAACCAATCAGAAAATAGTTCTGATGCTAGCAAATCCAATGACCAATCAAATTCCTTGTTACAATGTACATGTGATAAAATTGATCAATCAAAACATTCTAAAGAAAAATTGACCAATCAGGATGCAGCTATTAATAACCAAACCTCAGGAAACATTCAGGAAGATGAAAGCAAGGAGTGTACAACAGACAAATTTAAAGAAATGATTGTGAAAGGAGAAAGGAGGCGGAAAATGGAGTCTGAGAGTAGTGTTTTATATTTTGAAGAAAATTTCGAAGTAAGTTAAATGGATAATATTAAGTCAGAAAGGGAAGACAGCACTCAATTTAACCAGCTGAGCACAGAAAACATTAAACACATACAAGGCACAATGCCCAACTAAACAAGTAAAGTCCAAGCTGGCGAAAAGTACAGTATAATGAATTAGTTTCAGCAACCAAAAAACTGAATGTCTTAGCTGAATGACCCAGTTTCTGCAGTGAAACGACCGTAATACCTAGCTTTAGCTGTCAGAAATCCTAAAAAGAATAAGTGCCCAACACTCTGCCAAACAAGAAAAAATATCCACCCTAGTCCCAGCTGTTAAAAAGCTGAATGGAATAGTATCAGCAAACAAGGAGACTGATGTTCATATTTGTCAATTTTGTATTGATGTTATTATCAACTGAAGTATGTAACTAGTGTGTGTCGCTTCCTTTAGGCATAAACTTTAAGGTATTTTTGTGTCTATGTTTTCAGGAAATGCCAGGAACTTTTAGTTCAGATTATTTCTGCTGGAGTTATTGCCCCTTGTGGGAGACCATGTTTTTTGTGTCAAAAACCATTCTAGTGCACAAATATTTAAAGATTGAATATTCAACTAGATCCCTTCAACCACATTGTTTCAATATTTAACTCAGTTTGTATAGAATATAATTCTTCAGAGCAGATTAAATTGACCATAACTTTGCCATTTCTTGAGATATTTTCATCATATTATGGTCAGAAATCATTGCTCTTTCAGGATAGATAAATCAGGAATATTGACACCCCTGTTTTATGCCTTATTGAGACCTCCTTGAAATGATTGTTTTCCAAAATCTACAAAATTTAATACCCATGAAAAATAAAGTTACAAAAGTTACCAAATACTACTAAATTTAATGTTTGTGTTTTCCATTTTAGCAAGCCAAGAAATATCGATATGATACCATACCAGACAATCACAATGATAGATCACTTGCTTCAATTAAATCGGTAAGAAACAAAATCAGAATAATTACGAAGTTCAGATTTGGCAATACACCGATATTTATTGTCCAACATGTGTCAAAGATAACCTATGCACAAAGACCACTATTACAAAATTTGTCTGCAAAGTAGGCTGCCATTGATAGAAGCGATATCCATGTAGCGCCTACATTTTTTATCCCATTGATTATTGATTTACATTTTGTAATGTCGATACATGGGTAAATGATTTGAACCACTAAAAAGCCTCATTTTGTTGCACAAAATATTTTCGTTGTTAAAATGTAAGTTCACAAATTGTAAAAATGGGTCAAGTCTAAACTCAAAACCAAAGATGCTATTTTCAAAAGCTGAATCCATACCCAACATATACAGTGTAGAATGGCTGAAAAAGGGAATCATGACTGATGGGCCTGTTTCTTGTTCGTTTATATGTGTATATCGATGTATCATCGATACTTGTCTTCTGATATATTGGAATCGTTGATATGCCTCGGGTCGAATCAATGACAGCTCTACTGCAAAGACCACTAATTCTGCCTCCCAGTATAACAGTATCAATGATATTTAACCTGTAAAGACCACCAATTCTGCCTCCCAGTATAACAGTATCAATGCTATTTAACCTGTAAAGAAGGACCACCTGTCAGATAGTAAACTCAGTCTGGTTTTATGTATTTGTGCATATTGTGACTGTCAGGAATGTTTGGTCAGACAAATAATTCCTGAGTGATGGCTCTTTGCAGGATATATATATTTTTGTGCCTAAACTCTTCTAGTTCAGTGAGGTTGGATTAATCTTACTTTATATGTTCTACATTTCAGTTGCAGTTTAATCCAAATAATTCGCAATGCTGTTGGCTAGCCTTTGGTGGGGACACAGGTCTGGTGAGGATAGCAAATGTAAGACGGTTACTGTTATGCCATGAAATGACACATATAAAAAAGAATGAGTCTCAAATACGGACTGGTTCTGGTGTCACCTAGCAACTTTATTGGATCTAGTCTTCCTTAACGACTGTGTATTGAATGCAGTGTTACTCAACGACTGTGTATCCAATCCAATGTTACCTCACGCCTGTATGCGGAATCCAGGGTTCTCAACGACTTCATATTGAATTCAGGATTACTCAACAAATACGTATTGAATCTCTGGTTACTCGACGGCTGCATATTGAATCCAGGGTTACTCAACAACTGCATATTGAATCCAGGGTTACTTAGCAACTGTGTGTTAAATCCAGGGTTACTTAGCAACTGTGTGTTAAATCCAGGGTTACTTAGCAACTGTGTTAAATCCAGGGTTACTTAGCAACTGTGTGTTAAATCCAGGGTTACTTCATGCATGTATGTCAAATCCAGTGTCACTCAATGAATATGTATTGAATCCAGGGTTATTCAATTACTGAAAGTTGAATCCAGGATTGCTTAGGAACTATGTTGAATTCAGTGTTACTTTATGCCTGTATGTTGAAACCCGGGGTACTCAAAGACTATGTTTTGAATCAAGTGTTACTCAGAGGCCATGTTTAATTCAGTGCTACTTAGTACAGTAAATATAATGTTGAATCCAACATTAAGTGACTGTGTGTTGAATTCAATGTTACTGAGTGACTGTGTTACATCAAGTTTTACTTATCAGTAGCGACTGCATGTTGATTCCAGTGCTGTGTAGTTACTGATCTAGTATTACTCTGGCATCTTTCTGGTATAATTTTGGAAAACATTTTTTGTCAAAATTGTAATAAGGTTTTGGAACAATTCTTTCTTCTGTAGGGAATAAACAAGTCTATTTCCGAGCATGTTCAGGTCTGCTAATAATAAGAACCAGTCCAAGTTTTAAAATTTGTGTGTTTACAACAAGTGCTTCAAAGCAGGAACTGGTTAAATGTCTAGGTCAAGGAATCTACCATGTCCAAACAATTAGGCAAGCATCTATGTTGCCAACAGTGGGATCGTGGTATGATTTGAAGAATTTTTTATGTGTGTGGGTGGGCAGAGTCGACATAGGTAGGGCTGGGACTGTTTGGTTCATTTGTTACTTTGTATCTGTACAAAAAGTGCTTGAATAGAAAGATAATGATACAAGGGTTTTATTATGTTTCCCACATATATTGGCGTGGCATATTGATTTTGTGCTGGATGAATGTCACAAAGTTTGGCTGAGCTTGTTCACCTTAACCCTTGGTCAGATTCCAATGCAACTTCACACAAATATTTGGTGCCAAGTCTAGTTGTGCATAATGCCAGGAACTTTTAGTTCAATATATTTCTGCTGGAGTTATTGCCCCTTGTCGGAGACCATGTTTTTGTGTCAAAAACCGTTCTAGTGCACAAATATTTAAAGACTGAATATTCGACTAGATTTTAGATTCACTGATTCTATTCAATATGCATAGGGTGGATGATTCTTGCCAGAGTTATAGCCCTTTTTGGGAGTCATTTTTTGTGTCAAAAACCCTTCTAATATTTTAAGACGGAAGATCAGGGATGGTGTTCAATATTGATCTTACTTGACTCAAGGATAAGGACAACTATATTGATCTTACTTGACTCTAGGATAACCAATCAGATCACACTATGTTAAACTCTTCGTCACTAACAGGCGATATGATTGGCTATCCTAATAAGATCAATATTGAATGCCACCCCTGATTAGATTTTAGATATGCCATTGATTCACTGACTCTATTTATGCAAAATGGGTAACTGGTGCAATATGTTATTAAATGATTTTAGAATCTTTGTTTTAATTTATTTACCGTAATGCAATTCATGTAAAAAAATGTCACGTGTATTTATAACCTATTTTTCACTCCCAATGCAGTATAATTTATCTCCAAAAGAACTATTCATGTTATATATACAAAGTGTCCAAGTCTACAAGATTTTCCCTTGTTTTCAGTTGTCCACCATTTTTGAAGGCAATTTTCTCATATGTTTTGTTTAATAGAGATAACCTAATATGAAGTTAATGTATAGTCCAGAGAATTTGACACGACTCCTGACCTTCTATTAGAATAATTTCAAGCTGATTGTCTTAATTTATAACCCTGGCTGTATGTTTTCATAAATGGGGAGTATCAGCAAGACACTCTATGTGTAATGCCAACACAAATCCAAAAGACCGATATTGTACAATTTGCTAGCAGAAATTTATATATTCAATGCAAGAACCTTTTAATATATTCATTCATAAAGGTCAGAATGATGCCAAATTCTCCGTGCTATACAAATGTTTGACCATGTCACACTTGCATTCAAAGATGGCCGTCAATTCAAATCACGGGAAGAAAATATTGCTGATGTCGGAACTATGTAATGACCTGTAGGGATATTACTGAAGTAGGGATGAAGTACCTAACATTGCATGCACATAATTTATGATCGAAAACAAACTTGTCTAATGTCTATGGTGGCCTAAAGGCCCTTTGAAACTTGCTGTTCGGACGGATTTTCAGGTTGTTAATGTAGAGATACTAACCTGACCTTTTTACAATTTATTCGAACATTTGACAGTTGATTTTGAGTCTAAATTAACTTTTGATTGTTTTCATACGCGGTAAATATTACTCATTTTCACCAAGTGTATACTAGTAGTACATAAAATTTGACAAGATACTCATTAAGACTGGTTATAATCACATCTGATTGGATGATGGATGAGCTCGTATATTCACAGGTTCCATGTAAAATGTTACAAGCTGTACTTAAACACAAATCTAAAGGAACAAAAGAGGTCACATGATATTCTAAAGTCTCAGGTCAATTCTGTTGATCAATACTAAACTTTTTTTTACTTGATAGCATGTATTATGTGTTTTTTAAAACTTAAGTGGCTTGTTGGACTGCATTACTACCTTCCCCCTAAACTAGTCTGTATTTTTTAAAGCCAAGACAACAGGCCTTGACACTAACTATTTTGGGCACTGGTCCGACAGGGCAAAAGTGCAAAATTTGTAAATAGGACAGTTACTGGTCCTCAAGAATTTTCACTGGTCCTTCTGGAATTTCACTGGTCTCGGGCCAGCGGACCATTGTTAGTGTCGAGCCCTGGACAATGGTTTATATTGTGTGAAACTGTGATCAGGTTATGTATACATATTATGTGTAAATGTACCGTATTAGCATTAAGATATGAATGCTTTGATACTGTGTAAATACTTGCATGAGCTCAAAGTTTAAATGATATTAAAACAATAACAAACAAAAATGTGTTGGTTTTAAATTATTCAGTTAAGAACAATGTAGCATATCTTAATTTATAACACTGGTTCCACTAGGGGCTAAAACTGAAAGGGTCAATTTGTTAATACCAAAAAATGTGTACAGAAATTATTCAAATTAACGATTTTTTAGCCAAATGGCAGAATGGTGAAAATAAACACATTCTTATGCATGAAACATAATAATTATGATGCATACATGATACAGCTACCAGCGCCATATCGAACTAGAGATGTTTGTAAAACACTTCTGCCACCCCCCCCCCATGGCAGCCGAATAGTCAGAATGTTAAGTTATAGCAACCGCAAAATCAAGCGGGGCCTTCTACTGTTGATGACCAACCTCCATGTCGAGTTAAAAGATCCTGGGTCTAACTGTTATTGAGTTATTGATCTACATACACATGTTAAATTTGAGTGCTGCCTTCCCAGTTTGACTTACTATTATGTTTTTGATTTTTCAAAATCAATTGGGGTCATCTACTGTTGATGACCAACCTCCATGTAAAGTTTAAAGATCCTAGGCCAAACCCTTATTGATAGGAAACCATCTGATCAAGGGACCGACCAATCGACATACAGACCTATCGACCAACCGACATTAGCAAAATAATATGCCCCCACTTCTTCGAAATGCCCCCTCTTCTTCGAAGGTGGGCATAATCTTGTACAGTAACAAGACTCGTAACGGTATAATTCTGCAAGACCTAAAGATGCACAACTTCACAAGTTAATATGCATTTGAGATCATAGTCATTGTGATCATAGTCAAATAGTTAGAGACACATACAAATTGTTTCCACTGGTAGACTTGGTTAACGAGTCAACCAAATGGTCACAGTGAAGTTGATGCATTGAGTCACATCTCTTGTAAGAGTAGTCACGGTATGTCACATAAAGCTCATCCAATCCGAAAGTGATCAACTGATCAAGTCTTTCTCATGACAATCATCGTATTAATTTCCCAGATGATTGTACGAATCTTGTCTATAACGTCTTTCATCAGGTTGTTTTTCATCGTCAATTGCTGAAAGTAAAGAAAAACTGATATAAAAGTGATGGCACAAAAGCTTGCTTGAATCTATGGCAAATGGTTACATATACGTATAACCAGTTTTCTTGAAAATTATAGCACAGAGAATTTGATATGATCCTGACCTTAAGGCCTAAGAATGACAAACCATTGTATAACAGTCGGTATACTAGTTACATAGTTTTTTTCTTAAATATATTACAAGGTTCTTGCGCTGAATATATCAATTTTCGCAAGCAAATCGTACAATATCGGTCCTTTAGTTTTGTGTTGGTATTACGCCTAGAGCTTCTTCATGATACTTCCTGCTTGTGAAAACATACAACCGGGGTTATAAATTAAGACAATATATCAGCTGTTAAATAATGCTAATAGATAGTCAAGGGTTGTGTCAAATTCTCCCAGTGATTTTTAGGGCCGAATACAGGCACCTTCCCCTAGCAAAATAACCTCCATTTTCCCAAAAAATCTTAATTTTTCCCCAAAAGGTATGCATATTTTCGCCCTTTTGTGCTCACTGGTTTCAAAGCAACTACAGTATAGCTATTTTAAAGTCAAAACAATAGATTTTCAAACTTGCAAAAGTTGTTGCTACATATGACAATGATTTTAGGGCCCGCACCAAATATTTGCAATTTATGCCGGCAGTCTGATAATCTCCAGACTGTCCCGAACATTTTGGTATATAACTCCTGCTGTTACTTTTGGGGTCCACCTTACTGCTTAAATAAGCCACTTTTAGGCACTTTGCTTCTCTACTTTAGAGTATTATCAGTAGAAAATACCAAAATATGAACACTTTTAACCAAAACAATCTTTTTTAATAATTCCAAAATTGTTTCGCTAAAATTTCCCAATTATAAAGGCACGGGCTGTTCCAGAAAAATCACTGTCTCCGTACTATAATTATCAACCAGTCGTCCCGTACTAACTTGTTCTGTAAGCAACTGACAACTCTTTATGTGGAGGAGGGTAAGTCCAGAATTAATCACAATTGCTTTGATTTACTCACAGGAATTCGAAATTCTATTTCCGGTAAACTATACCCATAAAATATCACATCAGTTGATCCATCACAAATCCCTCTATACATATACCTGTATATAACAGACACCGTTGCAACCCCCCACCCCCCCCCCCCCATTCAATCCCGTAGCGGGTAGGTAGGGTAGAGGAAACAAATGCTATTTAATTTTGGCCTTACCTCTACTAGTTGTTTATGTTCCTCGGACATGTACTGATAAGTCTCTGTACTTGTATTTCTACCTTCCACTGACTCTCCCACTAATGGTACTAATACCTGTAAATAAATGAAATAATCAAATTTTGACACAAAAACATGTTTCCAACAAGGGGCCATAACTCCTGCAAAAATCATCTTGTGTTAAATATGTGATAATATACACAACTAGGCTTGGCACTCGGCCTAAATGTAAAGTTCCATTAAAATATGACAAGTGGTTAAAGAGAGCAAGCATGGACATATCCATACAGACATCCATTTATCCAGTACAAAATGGAATCCACAAGGTAAAAGTTAAAGTCCATGCAACACCTGGAGAAGAAATGTCGACCTGAATTGAAAGGAAGTGATTATACTGGAAACACCCTTGAACAAACGGCAACCAACAGAGTCCAAACAGGAGGGAAATCGTCAATGGCCTATGCTCCCCGGAGAATCCAAGGGCCTAAGTAAGTAACTTGAAATTATAAAGTAACTGGAACCAGAATAGGGAATGGTTGTCAACAGGCCCCGATCTGCTAAAACTCCCAAATACATGACATGGTTTTCGAATTTACAAACCCAGGAAAATGAAAAACGAAATTTAATACACACGAAAATATGTGATTTTAAAGCATTTCAAGACCTCTCAACTTTTGCTTTGTCTTTAATTTAATTTCTGATTTTGAACAAAATCTCAATTTTGAGCTGAAATTTCTACTTTGAGATTCGAGATGATCTTACTTATGGATTGGAGGACCATGTACTCATAAAGCAGGGATCCTACTGAAGCATAAAACCCAATCCTGAAAACAAGTCGCAAGTCTGTTTTGGGTGCCATTAGCACACATCCCTACACCTTAACTAGGTTTCAAACATTGTTTTTTTTAAAATTCTGATCATGAACTACAAATGGCCATAACTTTTTAAATTCTTTGATTTTTTTCATCAAATAACTAAGTCTTTCATTTTGTACAGAAAAGATTATTCTTTCTAACGCAGCAAATACCGATTTCCTGATCATTCTTAAATTGTAGGACCCCTGATAAAGTCAGATAACAACAACTACTGGTACAAATGGCTTTACCTGTTCAGGATTCTCATCAGGATCAATAATAACCTCTGAAACCTTGTCATGTATTACACGTAACTTGCGGAACAATAACGCCAGCTGTTTTAAGCTCTCGTCAATCTTCAGTCTACGTTCCTGATACTGTGTGTTGTTAGTTCCGTTAGGTAGCTAGAAAATACATGAGATGTTTGTAAAACATGTATGCAGTCAATTATGCTAAAGGTCACAATGTCTTTGACCTGACCTTTACCCTACCAGGAGCATAGCCAGGCTTGAAATTATGTTACACATACAAGCCTTGAAGTTTGTGGTTACGGTTGGGGTCCTCCTGATTGTAGAAATTTGGGACTCCAAAGCCTTAGACTATAAATTGGGCATGTATTGTTTACAGTTCCTTATTTTGTAAATAAACCAACTGGAGGACATGTTTTTTTTATGATTATTTTCCACCTTAGTGACTGAACTAAAGTGCTCAAACTCCATCATTCTGAAGATAAGTTACCAAGTTATTGCTTTTTGAAAATAGCCGTTTAATGCTTAATTAGGCTTTAATATTTAGCCAAACATCACATATTGACTAACCTGCATAGTTTTGAACAATTTGAAAACATCAAGAAGACGATGTGCGATATCCTGTGTGGTTTCCTGTCCCAGTTTACACAATGCGACAGAGTTCACAGATTTTGTCGGTGACATCATTGGAGGCTGTAACAAAAAATTTAAAGTTCTGTGAAAATCCAACATCTGTATTTTTTCCATATTAAATTACATGTAGTGAAAATTGGTTGTAGTAATTTCATGATTGTCTTACATGGGCCAAAGTTTGCCTTAATAATATTTACTACTTAAATCTAAAAATAGATTTCTTTTTTTAAAAAATACTGTTTTAAGTCAAACTGGTCAACAGTATTTCAGTCATAGCCTCATAGGAAGAATACCGTCAATGGAGATACCAGTACCATTGTAGTTAAATATCAATGGGCGATTTCAAAATACATAAATATTAATTGTTATTGAATGGAATTGATATGGCTAATAGATGGCTTTTTTGAAGCTGATGCAATTTATTGTTAGAGCAAGGAGACCTTTGAATTGAAGAAAGTTAGCTACAATATTTTTGAGGGGAAAGGGACTAGTAATTACAGTCTGCGTAATTAGCACTAGTCCGGTTGTCCGAACAAGTGATAATTGATTCGGGGAAGTAACTTCTGCAATATTTATGCATTAAGTATATAGGAAAACTAAATCATATACTGTTATTATCAATCCCTAAAACAGCCCTTTCATACCAGCAGAAAACAATACAAACCACATTGGTTGTTGGAGCAGATGAAGGCGTCGGTCCTGGGAAACTTTGTTGATTAGGTAAGGTTTGTCCCTGAGATGGTTGAGATTGAGTATACACTGGTTGACTGGTTGCACCCATACTGGACATGGCTGCTCCTCCAGGGATTGGGCTCTGTGTGGACATTGGATATTGTTGATTTGGTGCTGCCATGTTTGTATTAGGCTGAAAAAGAAACATAAATTATACAAGATTTATACACAAATAGCAATACAAATTCAAATATTAAGAACTGTTCCACTCAGAGCTATGTCAGTTGGGTGAATCCCCATTAGGTGCTACGCTTGCGAGGTTGGTCTGACACTATGGAACCAAAGCAGTCTGGGATCTACTCTCAGTCTCATATACTCGTTCTTTGATCTTGTTATTTCTACCTATCCTATCATCACCAATTGTATAAACTTTAATATCTTTATGTATACATACAGTACAACATCTGTACATAAACACCCTATTATTTATATAGGCCTTTAGGAGCTGTAAAAATTGGCCGAGGTTGTTGTTCTTGTGAACCTCTGGGTTACCAATCAGTTCATGGAAAGGAAGGAAACACTGAGAAGCATTTCAGAAATGTTTTAGTGCCCCCGCATAGCAGACGAGAACCAGGGAATGCTCGATCAGTAATCAAAAGCGTTATTCACTCATCCACCGTGTGATATTGTTTCCTTTTCTCTTGTCTCACAGAGATAGAAAAGTGCATGAACTAATCGCTATACAATCTAGCCTGTACTTAGACCCTTTAATAACTGTTACCAGAAGTCATAACATGCAGTACAACGTAATTTACTATGGTATCAATGTTCACCAAGGATCTTTTGTCTGGAGCACTATTCACATATGGAACAAACCTCCAAGTTCCGTTGTAGTAGCCACTAGGGCTGTTGCGAGTAACCGGGTACTCGTATATCCACGAGTTCGACTAGTGAAACAAGTATTTGTCATTACTGAGATAGTTGGATTGCGTTCTTTAATATAGATACCTAAACTATGCAGACATCTCTTAAGTTCGTTACCTCAAGTAGTTTACAAAATAACTTATAGACAAAACACTGACAGTAAACAAGAAAGCATCCTTAATTTGCAATTGGAAAGTAAATTTGTAACTAGGTTACTCAGGGTAGGCATTCCGCCTTTTGTTTGCTGAAACTTTTCCATTCAGCCTTTTTACAGCTGGGACTAGGGCTGATAAATTTTCTTAGCTGGCAGTGTGTCGTTGGGTCATTCAGCTAACTTCAAGGCATTCAGTCTTTTGGTTGCCGAAACTAATAATTCATTATACTTTTCGACAGCTTGGACTTAGGCGCATTTTTGCTTGTTTAGTTGGGTATTGTGCCTTGTATGTGTTTTATGTTTCCTTTTTCTCAGTTGGTTCAGTTGAGTGCTGCCTTCCGTCTGACTTAATATAATCTTTTTGTGCATGTACTATAAGAAAAGCTAGCAACATCATTACATTCGCATAAATTAATCTCATTTATTAAAGTTACTAACTAGAATTGAAACATTCATGAATTTGTAATTCAATTAAATAATTTACGTAATGAAAATGAACTGTACATTTATCATGAAAATAAATATTCGATTGTCAATTAGATGACACCATACGACGAGCCGTCTACAATGGCTGAACCAACGTAATGAAATCCACAAGCCGAGTTTACATCGAAGGCGTGAAAATACTTCGGTATTTCCATTAAGGATAATAAGTTATTAAGTAGGCACAATGCAAAAGCTTTCTAAATAAATCATTAATTAGTCAATTGAGTGAGAAGACATTGTTGTTTGGTGTTGTTTAACTTTTTTCTGTCCCTATTTGATAACATATTATTCATTTTAAATGTCTTCATGTTCCCTTGTACATGTTAGTACATTTAGTGTTTCACAAAGTCTGTGATGTTATTAAAGTAAAAAGTCTCAATGGCAGTCTTCGTCTTTGTAAATGCTGATTCGTAGTTTGATCTGTGATTCGCTCGCGCCGACTCGTGGATCGAATTGGCACTTACCTGACAATCCATAGCCCCTAAGCTGCCACTACCATCGAAAGCTTCTGAACTAGGCTGCAGCCCCTGGTCACCTAAACATCTTGGCCGTTCTGATCATTTTAAATGTATATTTTGGATCTTTCTGTTTACCATAGTTTTGACTGCACATGACTGTAGGCCTACATATTGACACAACTTTGATACTACTCATTATGAGGGATGAAGTTTACTTGGAAGAAGATGATAATTCTTATGGATCATATTAGCATTTCTAATTTCATAATTGGCATGGCACATTAGGCCTACTGTGGTGTTTTTGTATGTACGTTGGTACAACAGTCCGGCTGTTCACCTTGTTATGGAGGCAACATCCAATCAGAAGAGCTTCCAGTTCAACAGATGCATGGAGCCTGCCTTCCAAGAAGCTCTCTCTCCGTCATCATTCTTACTCTTGACCCGACGTACTTTAGCGGTTCTACCACTTCTTCTTTATGTAAGTAAAACTCACTGTACTTCTTTAGTCAGGATTTATGTAGTGTTAATTTACTACACGACTAAGAAAAATAAGATTGTGAAGGAAATCATTAAACGTCCGAAGTAAGAATTGTCCGAAAAGGTGCTACTTACAAAGGCATACAGCACAGTGGAATTGATCTTTTCAGAAGAGTGCAAACGGTCTCAAAGGAAGAAAAATATAAGAAAGAAGCATTATTATATGTTTCTAGAAATATTAGGGAATACATACTCACACAAAGTCAATTTAAAAAAACGTTCGCTGTATTTTTGTAATTAGCGGCGGTTGCGCATTTTAATAACACGCCGTGTTATAAGCAAACTCCCCGTTGCATTTACCTCCCTTTGTAATACATGCACTTTGAGCGGCGGGCAGATCAAGCGGAATTGGATTTTTTCTTATTTTTGGGTCTAATTCCCCACCCTAGAGCGAACTATTTTGTCTAATTACACACAGTAGGAAATACTTGGTGTATCAAATGGCCCCATTGTCATGAACAAAGTGACATTATTGTCATGAACATACATGTATAGGGATCATTGGCATGGAAACAGTGGCATCATTGTCATGAACAGAGTGCCACCATTAAAATGAACACAGTGTAACCATTGTCATGAACACAGTGACATCATTGTCATGAGCACAGTGACATCATTGTCATGAACACAAGTGTCACCATTGTCATGAACACAGTGGCACCATTGTCTTGAACAGTGTCATCATTGTCATGAACCCAGTGGTATCTTTGTCATGAACCCAGTGACATCATTGTCATGAACACAATGTCACCATTGTCATGACTACAGTGACATCATTGTAAAGAACACAGTGTCACCATTGTCATGAAAATAGTGTCATCATTGTCATGAACACAGTGGCATCATTGTCTTGAATACACTTTCAACATTGTCATGAACATATAGGCATCATTGTCATGAAAACAGTGGCATCATTGTCATGAACATATAGGCATCATTGTCATGAAAACAGTGGCATCATTGTCATGAACACCGTGGTATCATTGTCATGAACATATAGGCATCATTGTCATGAACACTGTGGCATCATTGGCATGAACACACTGGCATCATTGTCATATGTACAAGGTCACAATTATCATGAACACAGTGGTACCGTTGTCATGAAAACAGTACATCATATTCATTAACACAGTGGCACCATTGTCATGAATACAGTGACACCATTGTCTTGAACACAGTGGCACCATTGTCTTGAACACAGTGTAATCATTGTCATGAACACATTGGACATCATTGTCATGAACACAGTCTCACCATTGTCATGAACACAGTAACACCATTGTCATGAACACAGTATCACCATTGTCTTGAACACAGTGTCACCATTGTCATGAACACAGTGGCATCATTGTCATGAACATATAGGCATCATTGTCATGAAAACAGTGGCATCATTGTCATGAACACCGTGATATCATTGTCATGAACATATAGGCATCATTGTCATGAACACTGTGGAATAATTGGCATGAACACACTGGCATCATTGTCATATGTACAAGGTCACAATTATCATGAACACAGTGGTACCGTTGTCATGAAAACAGTACATCATATTCATTAACACAGTGGCACCATTGTCATGAATACAGTGACACCATTGTCTTGAACACAGTGGCACCATTGTCTTGAACACAGTGTAAGCATTGCCATGAACACATTGGACATCATTGTCATGAACACAGTCTCACCATTGTCATGAACACAGTGACACCATTGTCATGAACACAGTATCACCATTGTCTTGAACACAGTGTCACCATTGTCATGAACACAGTGGCACCATTGTCTTGAACACAGTGGCACCATTGTCTTGAACACAGTGACATTATTGTCATGAACACAGTGACACCATTGTCTTGAGCACAGTGGCACCATTGTCTTGAACACAGTGACATCATTGGCATGAACACAGTGGCATCATTGGCATAAACACAGTGACAGCATTGCATGAACACAGTCTCACCATTGTCTTGAACACAGTGACACCATTGTCATGAACACAGTGACATCATTGTCTTGAACACAGTGTCACCATTGTCATGAACACAGTGACACCATTGTCATGAACACAGTGACATCATTGTCTTGAACACAGTGTCACCATTGTCATGAACACAGTGGCACCATTGTCTTGAACAGTGTCATCATTGTCATGAAAACAGTGGCATCATTGTCATGAACACCGTGATATCATTGTCATGAACATATAGGCATCATTGTCATGAACACTGTGGCATCACTGGCATGAACACACTGGCATTATTGTCATATGTACAAGATTACAATTATCATGAACACAGTGGCACCGTTGTCATGAAAACAGTACATCATATTCATTAACACAGTGGCATCACTGTCATGAATACAGTGGCACCATTGTCTTGATACACAGTGTCATCATTGTCATGAACACAGTGCAGTGGCACCATTGTCTTGAACACAGTGGCATCATTAGCATGAACACAGTGGCATCATTGGCATGAACACAGTGGCATCATTGGCATGAACACAGTGGCATCATTGGCATGAACACAGTGGCATCATTGGCATGAACACAGTGGCATCATTGGCATGAACACAGTGGCATCATTGGCATGAACACAGTGTCATCATTATCATGAACACAGTGGCATTATTGGCATGAACACAGTGCCATCATTGGCATGAACACAGTGCCATCATTAGCATGAACACAGTGGCATTATTGGCATGAACACAGTGGCATCATTGGCATGAACACAGTGACATCATTAGCGTGAACACAGTGGCATTATTGGCATGAACACAGTGGCATCATTGGCATGAACACAGTGGCATTATTGGCATGAACACAGTGGCATCATTGGCATGAGCACAGTGGCATCATTGGCATAAACACAGTGACATCATTGGCATGAACACAGTGGTATCATTGGCATGGACACAGTGGCATCATTGGCATGAACACAGTGGCATCATTGGCATGAACACAGTGGTATCATTGGCATGAACACAGTGGTATCATTGGCATGAACACAGTGGTATCATTGGCATGAACACAGTGGTATCATTGGCATGGACACAGTGGTATCATTGGCATGAACACAGTGGCATCATTGGCATGAACACAGTGACACCATTGGCATGAACACAGTGGTATCATTGGCATGAACACAGTGACACCATTGGCATGAACACAGTGACATCATTGGCATGAACACAGTGACACCATTGTCTTGAACACTGTGGCATCATTGGCATGAACACAGTGGTATCATTGGCATGAACACAGTGGTATCATTGGCATGAACACAGTGGTATCATTGGCATGAACACAGTGGTATCATTGGCATGAACACAGTGGTATCATTGGCATGAACACAGTGGCATCATTGGCATGAACACAGTGACACCATTGGCATGAACACAGTGGTATCATTGGCATGAACACAGTGACACCATTGGCATGGACACAGTGGTATCATTGGCATGAACACAGTGACACCATTGGCATGAACACAGTGACATCATTGGCATGAACACAGTGGCATCATTGGCATGAACACAGTGGCATCATTGTCATGAACACTGTGGCATCATTGGCGTGGACACAGTGCCATCATTGGCGTGGACACAGTGGCATCATTGGCATGAACACAGTGGCATCATTGGCATGAACACAGTGACATCATTGGCATGAACACAGTGACACCATTGGCATGAACACAGTGACATCATTGGCATGAACACAATGCCAATGTCACGAGAGCACAAATGTGACATCAAAACGAAGCATTTTGATTGGCAAATGAAATAAAAGACAACATGTGCGAATACTGTATGTAATTTTAATGGCATCAATTACTGAAGTTTGAATATTGTACAACACAAACCATGAAATAATATCATTAACACATACCTATAACATAATCATCTATTAAAAACATGTGTAACAAGTTATAATGCACACTGACACCAATGAAATCTCAACTGGGGTCAATAATTGACATTACAACATTTGTTTTAAAGCAAGTATAGGAATATATAGGTATGTACTGAACTTTGGTTATCCAAATAATGGACTCGAATTTTCTGAACAGTGAGGCATAATTTTACGGTTTGTTTCTATTTCAACTAAAAATCAACGTCTTTGTACAGTAGATACCTTTTAATCGGAATAGTCCATAATGTAAAGTACAAAAACGAATATAACATATCGATATTTACTTACTATAAGTTTTGTACAGTCTGCGAACAATAACACTGGGCTAGTTTACAAACAAGAGGGCTACACATAATGTTCTGCTTTGAGTATATAAATTTCCATGAGCAAATCGTGCAATATCGGTCCTTCATATTTGTGTTGGTATTATACTAGAGCGTCTTCGTAGTACTTCCCACTTATGAAAACATACGATCGGTGTTATAAATATAGACAATATATTAGCTGTTAAATTATGCTAATAGAAGGTTGAGAGTCATGTCAATTCTTTTAAAATGAGAAGGTTTGTGTTACTGAAAAACACAACTTAACTGCGACTGTTTAATCTTTGGCAGTATAAGGCTTTAATCAGGTCAGTCACCTGTTAACATAACATTGTTACAATGTGTATATAAACATTGCAAACGCTCTTATAAATGTATTATTAAACTATACATTGTGTGTATTTGTATGCGGCTAAGTGAATAAGGTATTTGTTTTCACTGCCTTTTTCTGAAATTAAAATGGTTTAAACAATAACAAGAGGATCATAGATCCTGGGCCGCTCACCTGCTAAACATGGCCAAACTTCGAACTTGGCCTTAAGGTCATCAAGATAAACATATTGACTAAACTTGATGAAAGTTAAAGCAAAACTGAGGCCTCCAGAGTGTTAAAAAGGTTTGCTATTATTTGACATATTGACCTAGTTTTTTACCCACATGACCCAACTTCAAACGTGACCTTAAGGTCATCAAGATAGACATTTTGACCAAAGTTGATCAAGATTAAAGCAAAAATATGGCCTCAAGAGTGTTATCTATTATTTGACCTTTTGACCTAGTTTTTTTACCCCACATGAACCAACTTCGAACTTGGCCTAGATTTCATTAAGATACAACTACTGACCAAGTTTGGTGATGATCAAAGTAAATATGTGGCCTCCAAAGTGTTAACAAGGTTTTCCTATTATTTGACCTTATGGCCTAGTTTTTGACCCCACATGAAACAACTTCGAACTTGACTTTAGGGTCATCAAGATAAACATTTTGACCAAGTTTCATGAAGATTAAAGCAAAAATGGGGCCACCAGTGTTAACAAGGTTTTGCTATTAATTGACCTTTTGACCTAGTTTTTGACTCCACATGACCCAACTTCGAACTTGACCTTAAGGTCATCAAGATAAACATTTTGACCAAGTTTCATGAAGATTAAAGCAAAAATGTGGCCACCACAGTGTTAACAAGGTTACAATGTTTTGATATTGCAATGACTGCGGGCCAATAATTTAATTGTGTATGAACCATGCAATAATTTTACAGCATACAGAGGACATTGTCGGGAACTGATAGGGAAGGTATAATGAATTCAAAACACTCAAAAACTTAAATGGAAATCATATTCTGACATATTTAATTTGGCCAAACATTTTATTGCACTATGAAAATAAATACATGATATTAGTTGAGCTTTGAGTAAGATCAATATTTGATGAGTGACATAGACAAAAGTGAAAAAAAAATTTCTGTGATCACCAAAGAAATGAAATAACCAAATATAAACAAATTTTCTGTCATTATATGCTTCAATTTCTCTTAAAATGGTACAATAATTCATTGGGTTAATTGAACAAGAGGGTCCAATGGGCCCTAGGTCGCTCACCTGTCGTAGTAGTGCATGTACACCCCTATGGTGACATAAGCAATCATTTACATGTTCTGAATAAGATTCAAGAAAATTCAGCCTCTATTGCATGATTTGACCTTGATCATTGTGACCAAGTTTCATAAAGATTAGGACAAAATTGTAACCTTTAGTGTCTACATAACGTTTTTCTATGATTTGACCTTGTGACCTAGATTTTATTCCCTGATGACCCAATATCAAGCTTGACCTAGATTTTGTAGAGATGATCATTGTGATCAAGTTTCATAAAAAATAAGCTAATTTTGTGACCTCTAGTGACGGCACTAGGTTTTTCTATAAGTTGAACTTGTTAACTAGTTTTTGACCCCGGATGACCCAGTATCCAACTTGACCTAGATTTTGTTAAGATGATCATTGTGATCAAGTTTCATTAATATATGGTTTATTGTGACTAAGTTCCATAAAGATTAAGTGAAAACTGTGACCTCTAGTGACTACACAAAGTTTTTCTATGATTTTACCTTGTGACCTAGTTTTAGAGCCAGGATGACCCAATATCGAGCTTGACCTAGATTTGGTTAGGATGATCATTGTGACCGAGTTTCATAACAATTAAGTTAAAATTGTGACCTCTAGTGACTACACAAGGTTTTTCTATAAGTTGACCTTGTGACCTAGCTTTTGAGCCCCAATGACCCAATATTGAACTTGGCCTAGATTTTGTTGAGATGATCATTGTGACCAAATTTCAGAAAATGTAGTGAAATAACAAAATGTAACTTACAACTTTCAAGGTTTTGAAACAGTAGATAAACGATTTATAAGCAACTGATACCATAAAATCACACATTTTTGTGGGTATTACATTTCATGGATTTTGATATAAAAATGCATTTTTGTGGGGTCTTAAATAAGTCAATTACAAAACATGACAGGATAAGCCCATGTTTGATATTTGAGAGATCAATTAATCGGGTGATTAGATTTTGTGTCAATGGCAACAACGAAATCAACGAAAATTCAACCCCTCAAAATAATGATTTTACTGTAAAAATAATCAAAATAATTTATTTTTCACATCACTTTACTCTCTGAACGTATACAAAATGAACTATAATTTGAGAACAGAGAAGTTATGCTTTAACACTCAAAAAAACTTGATCAATAACATCACCCTCTAAATGAGAATTTCAACTATGAATATAATGATAATTCATCAGTTTGATAAACTTAAAAATTTATACTTGTGAACATTAACAATCAAACTTAAACACAGGCAGAAGTTTTGTTTAAATGTTTAAAATTCAAAAACATTTCATTATAAATTACCTTAGAGTAACAAATTCACAAACTTTTTGTGTAGCAAAAATACAATTATGATTTTTCAGTTTGAGAGACCACCTCAATTAGAAGAAATTATGGTCAAGACTCACAATTATTAATGATGTTTTACCTTTATGGCCATGATACATAAAAATCTTAAATATAATCAGTGTATTGGACCAATACTATTGGTACAACAAATGTTCATTGGAAAGCAGTGTCTTAAACAAATCATACATACATGTACATAACTAATGCATAATCGTAAATAATTATACATGTACTTGTGTATTGCATATCTCTGAAAATACTATAAAATGAAGTGACCTTAGTCTGACCATTTATTCCACTGATCCATATGTACATTTTTAAGGTACAGTTGCTTGATTTTTAACCAGTTAGATTTATATGAACAGGCGCTTCATTTGACCCTTGAATGGAACATTCGACCGCTGAAGTTTCCAAAAACTCACACAAGTTGCAACCTCAGGAAATAGATTGAATATTAATAGGTAATTTTGAAAGAAAATTGTTACGACGACCCTCAAGATTAAGTCCTTTGAAAAACCCTTGACATACACCATTTCCATATGGTTTATTGAAAAGAATTGTCAATCAACGCATGTATAGCACAGAGAATTTGACATGATCCTGACCTTTACGCATGAATATATTACAAGGTTCTTGCATTGAATACATAAATTTCCGCAAGCAAATCGTGCAATATCGAACCCTTTAGGTTTGTATTGGTATTACACCTTGAGCATCTTCGTGATACTTTCCGCTTATGAAAATATACAGCCGAGGTTATAATTATAGACAATATATCAGCTGTTAAATTATGCTAATTTAAAGGTCGAGAGTCGTGTCAAATTCTCTGGACTATACATTGATGGCCATGATGGGTTATGGAGTGAAGTAGAGTTTGGATAAATAGTAAACTTCAAACAGTTACAGTTAGTTACACAGAGGTCCTACTGAGGCCTATAGACCAATCCTGAAAATAAGATACATGTCTGTTTCGGGTGATGTAAAGTTACACACACTAAAATAAGATTCAAACATTGTTCTAAATTCTATTGATAAAATTCAGCTGATGGCATTTCAAACGAACCTAATTTAGTCAGAACTTTGAATATTTTCATCAAATAACTTTTATTTTTCTTCCAAAAGTTCATTCCTGGATAATTCCAGATTTGTAGAACCCCTAAATTAGCAACATCAAAGATTTTGAACATAAATGTCATATTCACTTTGCTCAGTAATGCAATCTACGGATTTTTCACCCTTCAACATTTCAACTTTAAAACCATTCAGGCCGACAGAGTTTTGCTCATGAACATTCTGACTAGATTCAGCCGTTGTACCCATTTCTGCCTTCACAGAATTTTCTGAACTCATTTCTGCCTTCACAGAATTAGCTGACACTGTGTCTTGCTCTGTCACCTCACCATGAACAAATTTGCCAGGATATGTGAATCTGTTACTCAGATTGGATGATGCATCATCTTGATTCACATCATCACTTGTTGATCTGTTGTACAAAGTTCTATATCGTGGACTCTTTTTAATCGTCTCGTTCCCAGTCTTCAAGAGGCCCGATGCATGTCTCTTGATATGTTTGTCTAAATTTCCTTTCAAAGTGAATTCTTTATTACAAATAATACATCGGAAATATTTCACCGTAGAATGAGTCAGGGCGTGTTGACGTAGATTACCTTTCAATATGAACTCCTTCCTACACACTTCGCATGTATAGTTTCTTGTATTCGTATGTATCAGTTCGTGCTTGTCTTTATTGCCTTTACTCGAGAACATTTTGTCACAAAAGCCACATTTGTACGGCTTAATGCCTGAATGGATCGCCTGATGTTTTACTAAATTACCTTTACTACCAAGAACTTTATGGCAGATTGTACAAGTGAAGCCAACACGTGTTAAATGCTCTTTACCACTATCACGTACAACAACAACTTTCTCTGAATGTTCACTCATATGAAAGGCTAGATCCTCCATTGTTGGGCATAGTACCTTGCAGCTAGAGCATTCATACATTTTTGGAGCGCCTACAGTGACCTCATAATTTCCAACCATGCAACTGTCACCCGTAGTGCTACAATCGCCCAGTCGTAGATGGTTATCCACCTCTGCTTCCGAAGTGAAAGTCTTTGGACAATTCTGGCACATATAGTATCGTATAGAGTTATTGTCCGCTGATTTGTCATTATTCTGAGACATTTGACTGCTGCATGAATGAGTAGCAAAATCTGATTTCTCAGCCATCGTTTCCAAATACCTATAAGTCTGAAAGAAAGATTGGTTTAATTAGATTCAACACGATTCACCATATCGACATTACAGGTTAAACCCCGTTTTCCGGGATTATGGAATTAATTGAGCAACAATGTGCGAGATATTTCGAATGTACGTCAGGGAAGCACCTGCTTATAGCGAATAGAGCAACTAGGTACAATAATCGCGATTATTTTAGCCAAATGATAAGAATTTGTAAAAAGTTTTACTTGAACACAATAATAACACTATTTGACGATCTCGCTGACAATATTTTTGACTGACTAATATGTTTAACTTGAAAAATGTGTATATTTCTCGTCATCAGTATCCAGCTACGGAAGCGGCAGTGATGATTCTACAAAAATGTATGAGGTGCCCCCCCCCCGACCGTGAAATTTCGAATCAAGAGAAACGGGGTTTATCCTGTAATGTCGATATCGTGAATAGTTTGATTGAATGTATTTGGATGAATGTTGAAAGTGTACATGAAGAATTGTGATTTGTATAATCAGGGGTTCCACTAGCTTATGAGCTGAAGGGTCATTTGGATACTTTTGACTAAATTTTATAGGCAAAATACCCTTGACTGTAAAAGAAAGGCAGTGGCTAGCCGTCCGGCACCGACTAGACAGCGAAATTAGTCGACGGGCTTCGGCTAGGGAACTGTCATTCTATTTCTATGCATTAGGCATCCAGAATTTCAGTTATTTTCTTGTGATAAGTATCACGTATGTTTCTACATCATAATACTGTAATTGAAACACTCTATGTTCCCTTACTACTTCTAGCTTCGATTTCCGCATTCATTCGTACCAGTTTATACCAAGTTTATACCATCCAATATGGCGGACAATATAGGGAGACACACGGCCGGTCACAAAATGGATGCAGATAAATGCACTGACATGTCTTGCCGAATTCGTAGTTTATTATAAGGTAGAAACATACGTGATACTTATCACAAGAAAATAACTAAATTCCGAATGCCTAATGTATAGAAATAGAATGACGGTTCTATGCCGGACGACTAATTTCGCTGTCTAGTCGTCCGGTGCCGGACGGCTAGCCACTGTCTAAAAGAAAACGACCCTTCAAACAGAATAGACTCCTTGGTTCTTTAACATGCTCCGTCACGGTCAGTGTATACATACCACTGATACATGCGAGACTACCTCTGGGTTTCCAACCAGTTTTGTCTCTAAGTTAGGTGGGAAACACTGAAAAGCGTTTCATTTATAAATGACCAAGTGCCCCGGCCTAGATTCGAACCAGGTATTTCTCGATCAGTAGTCAAGCGTGTTACCACTCGCCCACTGTATCAAACTGTAATCTATGTTCTAAATGCAATGTTGAATGACCAGACAAGATTGTGCAGCATGAAGTCTTTAAGATAGGGCGCTTAAAAACGACATTGTCCTTACTACCGTTTAGACGAAACCGTGCTGTCCGAAATGGTGTGCAGTTTCGAAGTTTCAATACATTTTCTAGTAAGTTCGGAGCTTCCAACAAGAACAACGGAAGTACAGCGTTTCACAACTAAAACGTTTAAAAAGAGTATCAAGGATCAAATAACTTACATTGAAACAGAATGCCCTTTCGAAAGTCAAGAAAAAATATGATTGTGCGACCGTGAAAACTACACGTCATGTAAAATAATTATTGATCTAAAAGCCGTTTACCTTTTCTTCCGGTCATCTGTCGCAGCAGTTACTTCCCTTTGAAAAGAGAAGTCTAGCCCACGATGCCGCCATCGTCACCATCTGATTTAGACCGATAAACAATCATTTCTTCTTCTTCTTCCGTATACAGGACAGGAATCCATCAGCTGGATTGTACTACGTCCCGGGTAAGGTGTTGAGCAAGACAGTCACCACTTGAGAGTTGTTCTATAGGATATATAACTAAAACGTTCTGGTATTTACAAAATAAAACTATATACATCCTATGGCTGTTTACCCCTGGGACGGAGGCCGGACTGCTATGGTGTTGTGAAGCGCAGTATTGAAGGCCTCTAGAGTTGTAATGTCAGTGATGGTCGTTGAGAGTTTATTCCAGTCCTGTATGGTTCTTGGAAAGAAGGAATTCTTGTATATTGAGGCTTTGGCAGGTGGTACGTACAGCCTATTGGCCCCTCTGGTCCTGCTGTCACTGGATCTCATGATACTGGACGCCGTTGGAATATCCACCAGGGAGTGCCTGATCTTGAATAGCATGGTCAGTCGTAGGACTCGGCGGCGGTCGACCAGAGTCTCCCAGCCGAGGGAACTGACGATGCCTGTGACACACCCCGGGGTTCTTTCGGTGTAGTTGTTGCACACATAACGGTCAGCTCGGCGTTGTACTTTATCCAGGCGATTTATGTCGTCCGCTCTGTGGGGGTCCCGAGATATTGCTGCATACTCTATAGTTGGCCTGACCAGTGACTTGTATGTTATATCTCTCACTGCCCTGCTGCAATCCCTGAGGTTGCGTCTGAGGAAACCAAGTTGCTTGGAGGCTTTAGCAGCTGTGGCTTGTGTGTGTTTCTCCCAATGGATGTCATTGCTGAGGGTCACACCAAGGTACTTCGCACTGTCGACTATAACTTGTAACTGTTGTCCATGGAGATAGTAGTTGGTCTCGTGGACTGGTGCCTTGCTTGCTGTGATCCTCAACACTGTGCACTTGTCTGGGTGAAAGCACATCTGTCATCTTGATTCCCACTTGAGATGCTCTTTGGAAGTTTGTTATGGACTTGAGCAAAGTATCTCATACCCTCGTGGCGATGGATAACATCAGGAATGAGGTGTCGAGAGTGATTAATATAAGTTGGAAAAACTTGTTTCGCAATCGACCTTGAATAAATTAGTATAAACTTAACTAGCAAAGTCTTTTACAAAGACGATCATCACATGGAATATAGTCTGCCACTGCATGCACAGTCCAGCCCCACTTTACTAAAGAACACTTTCTTTATATGATCTTTTATCTTGGTCTAGAACCAAATATGTCATCCACTATAAATAAAGTCGTTATTATTATTATTATTACAGACATTAAATCTTGTTAGTGGGCTAGACGTGCATAATCTATAATCATTTTATGGTATCTCTTCTTTTTTATGTGCACTCTTTTCTGTTTATATTTTATCTTTCTAACTTTGCACATACATGTAACTTATTTAACCTCATTTCATCATCCCCGACTGCGCCTGACAGTAATAATCGGCATCCTTCTTCTACTTCGACTTCTTCTTCTTCTACTCTTTCTTCTTCGAGTTCGTGTTCGAGGTAAAGAGTTTATTGTTTAAAAACGTTTAAACTTTATACACTGTAGATTTCTAGGGATCCACCTATATCGTCCTACACCGGAGGAGAGACTGAAAGTCCTCCAGTGATGTCGCGGCAGATATTCTAGTTGGGAGTGAGTTTCAGTACTTCACCGATAGGGAAGAAGGTGTTAAGGAAGGTCCTGTCTGTGAGGCGCTCTTGATAGAATCTGTTTCCCCCGCGGATGCGTCCCTCGCTGTGTTTCTGATACTGGTATGTCAATGCTGGGATGTCTACAAGTCCATGGTGATAGCCTAAGAGCTGAGCTGGTTACTCCTCCATAAGGCTAGAAATGGCTTCATCCACTGGTGCTGACTCCTCCATAAGGCTAGAAATGACTCCATCCACTGGTGGTAACTACTCCATAAGGCTAGAAATGGCTTCATCCACTGGTGGTGACTACTCCATAAGGCTACAAGTGGCTTCATCCGCCGTTGGTGACTCCTCCATAAGGCTAGAAATGGCTTCATCCACTGGTGGTGACTCCTCTATAAGGCTAGAAATGGCTCCATCCACTGGTGGTGACTACTCCATAAGGCTAGAAATGGCTTCATCCACTGGTGGTGACTCCTCTATAAGGCTAGAAATGGCTCCATCCACTGGTGGTGACTACTCCATAAGGCTAGAAATGGCTTCATCCGCCGTTGGTGACTACTCCATAAGGCTAGAAATGGCTTCATCCGCCGTTGGTGACTACTCTATAAGGCTAGACATGGCTTCATCCACTGGTGGTTACTCCTCCATAAGGCTAGAAATGGCTTCATCCACTGGTGGTGACTCCTCCATAAGGCTAGAAATGGCTTCATCCACTGGTGGTGACTACTCCATAAGGCTACAAGTGGCTTCATCCGCCGTTGGTGACTCCTCCATAAGGCTAGAAATAGCTTCATCCACTGGTGGTGACTCCTCTATAAGGCTAGAAATGGCTCCATCCACTGGTGGTGACTACTCCATAAGGCTAGAAATGGCTTCATCCACTGGTGGTGACTCCTCTATAAGGCTAGAAATGGCTCCATCCACTGGTGGTGACTACTCCATAAGGCTAGAAATGGCTTCATCCGCCGTTGGTGACTACTCCATAAGGCTAGAAATGGCTTCATCCGCCGTTGGTGACTACTCTATAAGGCTAGACATGGCTTCATCCACTGGTGGTTACTCCTCCATAAGGCTAGAAATGGCTCCATTCACTGGTGGTTACTCCTCCATAAGGCTAGAAATGGCTTCATCCACTGGTGGTGACTCCTCCAAAAGGCTTGAAATGGCTTCGTCCACTGGTGGTGACTCCTCCATAAGGCTAGAAATGGCTTCATCCGCCGTTGGTGACTCCTCCATAAGGCTAGAAATGGCTTCATCCACTGGTGGTGACTCCTCCGTAAGGCTAGAAATGGCTTCATCCACCGGTGGTGACTACTACTAAAGGCTAGAAATGGCTTTATATGCTTGTTGGGAGTTCACGATATGGGATAATTATGACTTTTCTAGTTGTAGTACGAGCAAAGGCGTCTTTTATTTCGTTTTACAATGTGTATAATTGTCCTTTTTACACAAACAATTATTTATATATACTATTATATAGACCTATATTTAAAATAATTTCATTATTAAGCATTATAAAATTGAATCAGTATTTCAAACATCACCTGAAACGTGAGAAAATGTTATTAAGTTGTTTTTTATGTACTTTGACCTGATAACTACATTGACCCTAACCTTGACATTGAAATGGTCAGTGTTGCAAGGCAATTTGCTGCATATCATGAGATATACCAAATATTCAACATCATCTACATGTATGAAATTTAAGTCTCATTTGATTCGGTTTATTGTCAATTGTGGCGGTTGTGCTACTGATGACGGTGCGTATGAAAGTTCTTCTGATCGCATACCCATTGGTTTTAGCTTATAATGGCGCCCATTATGAAGTTTCACTATTTACGTGATTTTACCCCACCCACTTCACAATATTAAGCATGACCAATTTTAAAACAGCGAAATACTGCAATAAATATATCTTATAAAACCAAAGAGACTTGTACTGTCTATATTAATCAAAATAATTCATAGAATGCAATTTCTGCAAATTGTCATTATTCTCATTTTTGCAGTTTTTTACCCCACCCACTTTTAACAGGCGAAGTCATGTAACGTGTTTATTTGTACAATCTCTCATTTATTATATACAAAAGTAGTTTGAAAAACATTTCAGAATAGTTTATCATAGGTCAGAAGAAAAACAGAGCTCAGAGTTTAAAAACAATCATTGGTTTATCTATTTATGAAATTTTACCCCACCCACTTCGTAAAATAGAGCACGAGCAACCAAAACTGATTTCAAAATGCATAATTTCATTCACATTATATAAGTCAACCCAATATGGTCTAAATACATAAAGAATTAGTTAAAAAGAGGCAGTTTCTTATTTTCTCACTTTTGATGTGAATTTACCCCACCCACTTCACACCCTTAGGGAACGCATAAAACTAAAAAAGTTGTACATCTTACACCCTCATATTTTTCACACTAAATATATAGAACAAATGAAACCAATTAAATATAAAATTTACAGTCATAAATGAACTTTTAAGTTATTGACAATACAAAATTAAGAAAAATACCTTATAATAGCCAATTTTGGGCCTCTATATGGGTCATAGCTTTTCCAAAATGTCGAAATTTACTATTAAAACAGATAAAAATGTGTCTTCCATTCATTTTCCAACTTATAAGTACATTTTGAAACATATTTGTGAGAAAACAATTCATTTCATGCACAAATAAGCGTTCAGTACCATTTTCGCGTAAAAATGGCGGCCATCTTGGACGCCATTTTGGATGCTGAGCGGTTGTGAAAGAGGAAATTTGTAAGAAATGGATTTTCTTAATGTTCGGTCATATGTCCAACTGTGGTGCAAGTTTAAGAGATGGACTCCAATTTTGAATAAATCGCCCTCAGCTCTTAGGCTCATGATGAACCTTGAAGAGCATCAGGAGTCTGCTGTTGCATCGACGACTTTCAAGCGATTCCCACTGGAGGTCCTCTAGCATTTTCGTGACGTTCCATGGGGTCTTGCTTGTATAGTCGTTGACCACAAATCAAAGTTTTCTCTTCTTTGTACCTGTTCTAGGTCTTTGATGGTGGACTGTGGTGCAGGATCCCAGACAGTAGCTGCGTACTCGAATGTTGGCCTAGCGATGACCCTGTATGCTGCTGCCTTTACTAATGGGGTGCAGTCTTTGAGATTGCGGCGGAGGACACCGACTGTCCTGTTGCCCTTCTTGATAGTGTTACCTATGTGGCAGTCCCAGCTGTGGTCTTCTGAGATCGTGACTCCGAGCTATTTGCTACCTTCGACGATCTCTAGTGTATGTCAATGCAGCTGGTAGATGGTGTCAAGTTTTGTTGTGCGCTTGGAAGCTATTCTCATCACAACACATTTGTTGGGGTTGAAGTCCATCTGCCATTTCTTCTCTAAAAGTTCGAGGGAAGCGAGGTCCCTTTGCAGGAGCTTGCTGTCGTCAATGTTACTGATGACCTTAAGCAGTAGACTGTCATCCGCAAATAGTTTGGTGATGTAATGCTTGACGACGTCGGTAGGTCGTTGATGTAAGCTAGGAACATGAGTGGTCCCAGTGCAGATCCTTGTGGAACACCAGATTTCACTTCTGCATATTCAAAAGAAGCATCGTCCAGGATAACTTGTTGGTTTCTGCGAGTAAGAAATGACTTGATCCATTGTAGGGTGTTGTTTCTGACCCCATAGTGTTTTGGTTTGAGGAGAAGGCGATTGTATGTCACCTTTTTGAAAGCTTTGGCGAAGTCAAGTAAGATGATGTCAACTTGCTTGCCATAGGATAAGTTATTGGCTATTACTGCATTGCAGGCCGTTGAAATGTGACATCTTTATCGTTGTTTTAATAATTTTGAATCAAATAATGAACCATTTATTAACTGGCACTCCTTTGAATGAGTTTTTTTCTAAAGAGTCTGTGCGGATCAAATTTTACATTTATATAATACATGACCATTTGACCATTTCGCGATGGTGGTTTCTGAATAAGATATAAGTTAGAAAAAGAAAAGTCAGAGAATGACAAGATAATTCAAATAAATTACATATGCACAGGAGGTCTTACACTGTGGCCATACCACGTGTGGAGCCATAATATATACACAATGTATTGACCAAAATTCGAATGTGTACAAGCATAATTATAATATTATTGTTTCAGCTCAGTGGGATGCCAATTTAGTAGAGTAATACAAATAATAAGTCTGCTTTTTAAAAACTAGTGTTTTAAAGTTATAAACATCTAAAGTAAAAACTTAAGTCTGTCATATAACAAGCTTACGTACGAAGTTCATTGTTGTCCATTATTGGTGGATTTCCATGAGCGCTACATACACATCCTCATAAATCAGTGGTTAGTCAAGTTCCTAGACTATCACTGGTAAAGAATACTCTGGTGAACGAGAATGTACATACAAAAATCACCTGCTTTATTTTTATTTAGCAGTAAATAACTAAATACACAATTTCTGGGATAAATCTACATCACAATACTATAATTATGGTCCTAGAATAAATCCAAAATAACAGCCTTAGCTAAGCAATAGTGTCAGTTTTTGTTTCGTGGAATTGGGCCTGGTGTTTATTTGCTTGTAGTCTATTATTAATGGGTGGATTTTCGTAAAATGAAGATTATGGAGATACACATTTTGAAGCATGAAACATGTACTCACATAACTACACCGTCCATATACATTGTAGATATTACCGCGAGTGTTAATGACGAAGCAACCACATAGCTACTTATATGTAATGCCTTTATGGTGTTTAATCATTAGTTATGGTACACGAGGGCCAACTTTTATTTTGCTCTTCTTCCATAGCAGAAAAAACGAGCTAAAACATCAAAATTGTAATGTATATTTATACAGTACTAACCACTTCGGTTTATTTGCTTTTATTTATCCTCGCCACCGGGCGACATTCCCCATGAGAGGTAAGGTATTATGTTTTGGGGTATAGTTCATGATACAGAAGATTCACCCGTTCCAGAAGCATCCCCGGTTCATTACGTACCTGATGTAGGCTTATTATAGCCTCATGCACGAGGGCATCAATGCACGGGATCTCAGTTTTTTATCGTGTCCGAAAGACTGTTAGTGAAGTTCGTTATGTTGGTTGGAAACACTGAACAGCATTTCTGTTTTTATCCGACTGAAGGCGGGATCAAACCCACAACCTGCAGATCAGCAGCTTTCGCAACTGGACAACTAGTCAGACTTTATTGTACTTATATGATTTTATTTACCTCGCCACCGGAAATCTATATGGACAAGGCCCCAAGAAGATGTTAGACACTTTAGTTTTTGGGGGATAATAAATGATACAGAAGATGCCCCAGCTATAGTTCTAAGCACAGGTCCATGAAAAGTGACCTAGCCCACCTATATATACGTATTTAAATATGTATATATAGACGGTATTGGACATTTTTCATGGACCTGTGGTTCTAAGCATTCCTGGTTCTTTAACGTGTCTCATACACGGGACCTCGCTTAGCGTCTCGTCCGAATGACTGTAAGTAATTTTAGTTATGTGAGGTGGGAAACACTGAAATGCATTTTTATTTTAATCCGGCTGGACTGTACTTAAATTTAGCTCACTTACTTTTATACAAAGAGCCAGTACGGTGGCCATTTTGATTGGTGCACCCGAGACACATGACCCGAGATATACTTGAATACATTAACATAGGTGAAAGTGCATCATTATTCAACCAATCAGATACTTGTACCTCACATTCAAGACTTCCTGCTTTATCACCCGAAATACAATTCGGTATTGTCTGTGTGGCAAACTAGAAACCATCTTTTTATCAGTTAAAAGTATAATGTACCAATCATTTCTTAAAGAGATTAATGATTGAGATGTCCATTCGGTGATGTTTTAGCATTTTATGTTTACCACATTACAATGACAGGGTTGGTCCCGACTGAATGTCAAGCATGTTCCATTTGTAACGATTGTGGTACCGTTTTATCAAAGCACAAGTACGGAAGTGTTAAACTTACGATCAAACTTAAATAAGTGTCAGGGTAAATGCTACTAATGATTCAGCTATAGTCCGCCCAGGATAATATGATATTTACAAACATCAATCGGTTTGGTCAACTGTGGCAAAATTGGTTTTACATATCACTTAAATAAACAGATAAGGTCAGTATTGTACTCAAAACATCACTTATAATTGGTGCACATAACTGTAATCCACCTTTGTGCACCATACCAAATTTTCCCGCCTTTCACCTTATCCTGGGCGCATAATAATTATATTATAATTATAATGAACACTTACAAACCATATCCACCACCAATTTGCAGTTGTTATATACATGTAATTATAATTTAAATGTGAGCGAAACTTTAAGATTCTTAAGTGCGTTGATAAGACAATACCTTGGTGCGATACATGAGATATGATCCACTGTCTTCCTTGGCGCACACTAGTACTCTGTAATCACGACAATCTAGTCATTTGTTTGTCAGTTTAGCAGGTCTGTCCTAGGTGTTACAGCATTCTGGAATTCTTTTTTATATATACACTATTTCATCAACTCCTTCATTAGAGGATCGACGGTATGTTTAAGGCGTTCACCGAAGTAAATATATTTACATCGTCGCTGGATAGGTACCACTTTCAAGTTAACGACTGTCTGAGTCGCTCGCAAACGAACAACTAACACATTCCCGCCATATAAAATCTCGATATTTGAACATAACATATCACATGAAGATTAAATCACGCGACAATTTCGCAGCAAAATTGTTCAACAAATGTAATGTCACAAATCATACAGTACAGACAATACAGCCGAGATACGACTGGGCTTAACCCAGAATGTAGAACACGCTGACACCGGTGAATAAAGTAAACAAATCTAGATAAAACTCAAGAGGTTGGACCGATAAAACTTATAAATTATTAGGTGCACAATTCCTGTACATTGTTTGGAAGTTTTATGTAGGATAAATTATTAACGGATTTATAAATATTACAACGTTAACGAGGTAAGGGCTGCTACCAGTAGGCATATGATAAACACGTTATATAGATACATTTTTTTATATCGTTCATGTATATATAGAGCATGATTGTATTGGAGACCCTTTGTGCCTTATTTCTGTGGTGCTTACTGTACATTTTCTATCGCATTTTTTTTTCAAATCACAAACTTGAAGTCTTTGATATTAAATGAATCAATAAATGCATAAAAATAAAATAAATAACATGCAATCATGATCTGATCCTGATCTCCCGAAACATCTCAATCTGAGCTAAATCTCATCTTAAATATTGTCATGTGTCTTTAAGATAATTTCCATGTGAGACTGGACTAAAATAATCACATTCTTCTTAGTTTGTTACAGTAAAATTTTAAGAGTTCGATCTTCTAATTGATCTCAAATTCTGATTCTGATTCGAGCAAAATCTCAATTTGAGAAGAGATCTCTACTTGAGATACTTCGAGATATCGGGGCCTGGGGCCGGGATTACCACGAATACTTACACTCAGCACTCAACACTCAAATATTGAAAATGTAATATAATGAGCAATTATTTGTCCTAGATTGCAAATATAGATGAGGAAAATGTATAAGTAGTTAATGAGTGTTGAAATTAACATATGATCAACTTGCTTTGCCATTTTGTACTATTTATGAGGTGTAAACGTAATTATTGAATCTGAGTGCCACACTCAGCACTCAGACTGGTGAATTGCAATTATAGCTTGCAAATACACTTAAATTAAACAAGGAAGTAAGCCGAAAACAATGTTGTAATTCCGGGCCCTGATGTGCTTTCCTTAAAGTGCCAACAATGTGTTTATATACTGGTACGTGATGAGTGTGGTTGTAGAGCGTATATACGAGGGGTGATCAACATATTCGTGGACTTTTCATCTAGCCATTTTGTTTTGTCAGCAAGGCTCAAAAGCAAATTAGCATTATTCAGCGTAGGATATCTCCGACCGAATGCACCTATAACATAGTTTTATTCATGTAATGGGTGCATGAGGCAGGCCGTCATGTGACGTCATTCCAAGCGTCACCATTTGAGCAGCACCGAGCTCCTTTCTGGACTCATATCCGACCCACTGTATTCGATTTATTTACTTTTAATACAGAAATAGGTCATAAATAGCCAACTCTGGAATGTAAGGCGGAATAGAAATTGTCTCGTCGCGTTACTGGACTTAAAACTTTGAAAAAAGCGGTTGGCTTTACACGGTAGCATCATCCCAATGAAGATCAATGAAGAAGGAATCACGACCTAACAAGTTTAGGGCGCAATGTCTAAATAACTCCTGTCAAATGGAATGAAATATTTATTGTTTTGTAATCTATACTGATCGTAGATTTCGCCAGGAACATATCGTTCAGAAATATGCCTCTTATTTCTCAGTAATTAAGGAGGAGTATCCCTAACTTTGTCTTAATTCTTCCGTTTATTCTTATTTTACCATGGCGTCAGTTTGACAGAGTCCCTACAATCACATAAACAACAAAATCATGTGTAGATCACTGATTTGGAGTGATGCTGGTCAAGTATCTTTGAGCTATCGCAAGAATTTTCCAAGTTAGGCGTTAATCTTAATGAAATGCCGTTACTCTGTAATTATTTATTGTCCGTCACGCTCGACGGCGCGCGCTGCACCTTGGACACAATAAGTGACGTCATCAAGAACATCACAATATAATTAATTAATTAAAACGCTAGATAATTGATAGATCTATATTGCCTGGTAATCTCATTGTTCTAGAATCGATATTTAAAAAAGTTAGAAGGAAAGTCTTCGAATATATTGATCACCCCTCGTAGCTACAAAACCCGCCGTGTTTCCTTACATGTTCATGTTCTACGGAAGGTCCAAGTAACTGTCCATTCTGAAAAATAGTTGAGACGAGAATTCATTATTTCCCAGGAATGCACAGAGCGGCACCCGTGAACGTTCTTTGACTACATGTAAATAGACTGATATCAATTTTTTAAATATTCATATCCGCATTTTGTACAAAGCCAAACTGATATCCATTTTTTCAAATATTCATTTCTGCATTTTGTACAAAGCCAAACTGATATTCTTTTTTTAAAATATTCATTTCTGCATTTTGTACAAAGCCAAACTGATATTCATTTTTTTTAAATATTCATTTCTGCATTTTGTACAAAGCCAAACCGATATCCATTTTTTCAAATATTCATTTCTGCATTTTGTACAAAGCCAAACTGATATTCTTTTTTTAAAATATTCATTTCTGCATTTTGTACAAAGCCAAACTGATATTCATTTTTTTAAATATTCATTTCTGCATTTTGTACAAAGCCAAACCGATATCCATTTTTTTAAAATATTCATTTCTGCATTTTGTACAAAGCGAAACTGATATATCCATTTATTTAAATATTCATTTCTGCATTTTGTACAAAGCCAAACTGATATCCATTTTTTTAAATATTCATTTCTGCATTTTTATACCAAGTCAAACTGATATCCATTTTTTAAAGAAATTCATTTCTGCATTTTGTACAAAGCCAAACTGATATCAATTTTTTAAAATATTCATTTCTGCATTTTGTACAAAGCCAAACTGATATCCATTTTTTTAAATATTCATTTCTGCATTTTGTACAAAGCCAAACTGATATCCATTTTTTAAAATATTCATTTCTGCATTTTGTACAAGCTTACGTTTGCAATTATGTTTGTCTTCTTATTTACACTTTATCATGGTACAATATCTGCCGCATGAATGTTAAGATTTTCTGTGTAATTTTATTAAATTATTTTGCATTTGTCTAGAGTCTATTTTGATAAGTAACAATTCCATAACGACTGAACTCTATAATGAGGGTTCATGAATGAATATACATGTAAAACGAAAACATTATAGAAGACACTTAATAAATATTCTTCAAATTTCTTTATTTCTTCGGTCTGTACATGCACTTTCCTTTGTTTAAATACACCATGATATTAAGTGGTGCAACTTTGGACCAACATTGTATACGATTTCTTGTAAAAATGATAAACCTGTACTTTAGTCTCAATCTCGTCTGAGTCAACACAAAATAAAGAAAGAATACCGATAGAGACGAATCAGCCGTAAGTTGACGAAAATAGACAGTTAATGAAAAAACCTTAATTTAATATTTACTTAGTTTACACTCTTACGAGTACTTGCAAATGATATGACACTGTTCACCATTTGTTTAAAGATTTATAGACAGTTATCTGAAAAAGTTAACTTAATATTTACTTAAGTGTACGCTCTTAAGACTACATGTACTAGCAAATTGATTAGATCCACCGCGTCCAAATTTGGTCACCTATAGTTTTGTTGAAAAAAACTCTTTTTATCTTTTATCTTCTGTATTATAGAATGTCCAATAAAACTGGCCGTTACGTATATAAAATACATATGATTTATTGCACACGATATAGAGTATACAAGGATAGGTGATTAGAACTAAATTATGCTCAGAAAGTACGTCTCGTATAATAAGGTCAAAATGAGTGACCCTTTAAAGGTGCTGCCTCACATATTCGGCTAACATTTTTGTATATCGCGATTTTCCAACCTAATCAAGTATTGATGTAATAGAAAGCAACTGGCGGTTGCTTTATGAAAGATTTGGTGCAAATAAGCAACTTTAACCACTCTCGATATCGCCCACTGAGTATTTTTTTGCTTGAAGAATTATGTAATTCACATGACATTGTAATCGTACTGTAACATCATCAAACTACAGCGTAAACATCAGTGAGGTATTTGGTTAGTTTTTCGATTCGTTTTCATCAAATGCGAACACATTTCAGACAATTTAAGTAATAGTAGTGTTAATTCTATGGGGTATTAATACCCTATAGAAGTTTTGATGTAAAAATACTAAATAACTATAAAATGCGGATGTTTCTCAAGTTATTTTAGATGTCAATGTGCTTGTTTATGGGATATACAGGCAACTATACCAAAATTACGCGAATATTTGACAATTTTATTTTATTTTTGCAATTCACCAATATGTGAGGCAGTCCTTTTAATAGGGACGACACTCATATTATGATTAATAAATAAAATTAATTTTACTTCACTTACAAATGAATGAGAATTCTACATTCAGTTTTTCTGCATTCATATTATACATGTACATGTATATACATTATTGATTATGAATCATACAATTCACATGAAACGATTGGTAAAGTTTTGGAGTAGAAGAATTCACCCTTACAAACCGGTTAAGTAAACGAATGATTAAAAGTTACGAACGTCTCTCCTGTCAACAGTTACTGTTTGATTGAAATATTCCGAAACTATTAATTATTTGCACAATGCTCTAGTGACACGCACAACATAATTAATCACGGAATGGTACGAACTACCAGACAAGGTCGACATGTAATCTGAATCGTCAGAACAAAATCGATATTTTGAGAAAAAAAGACAAAACTGTCAGAAAACCACTCTTTACTAGAAAAAAAGCTTTTCAACTTCAGTTTGGTCATTTCAACTTCAGTTTGGTCAACATGACTATTTCCGATTTTCATGAACTTGAATAGGCTCATAAGAAGCGCCTTTTGATGCAAATTTCAATATGTATGAATCTTATCACGGAAAATATTATTGAGTAGGAATAACCCATAACGTATTTTTCGACATTTTGCTGTGACGTACGCCCTTTTCGAACGAATTGTAAAACATTCACAATATCGTCTGGTCGCGATTCTTTTCACGTGTTGATATAACGTCTGCATTGTTTAGTCACTAGGTCACGTCTTAAATTTGAGATAAAGATGAATTTATACGAATGATTAATTGATCAGATTTGGCGAACTTTCACCAAATTCTAGGAATCATGCGATAAACTAATCTTGTAGTTCAAACTATAGGACGGTTACGGGTTGATTTATGTTAACGTATTGTGTATATGTCATTATTTAAACCGTTCAATCAAGGATAACCCATAAACGCACAAGAAATGGGGTCTTGTGCTTTACTGAAGGGACAGCAAGTAGAAGAGACAGTAGTGTGATAAAAGGAGTCCGGGTGGGATACCCTAGCTCTTTCCGAACAGGCCCCTTGGTTCTTTGACGTTCCTGGTGTATATCATAGACACAGCCGAGACTACCTCTGAGTTACCAACCAGTTCATTTCTAGTTGGGTGGCGTTTCTGAAATACAGTGCCCCGGAACCACGGACTGTCGGATTGGTAGTCGAGAGCATTAGCCACCGTGCCATCATATTTTCCGTGCCTTAACATATGGCGCATTTTCGAACCTGATGATCATTGGTTCTTTCACGTACCCGGTGTATATCAATCGTGAGACTACAGCTGGGTTTCTAACCAGGTCGATGCTATTGCAAAGCCGAAGGTTAATAAACAGTGCACGAAGCGTCCTGACATGATACTCAAGCAAAGCCGAACGTTAAACAACGGTACATGAAGTGTCATGACATGATACTCACGTTAAGCCGAACGTTAAACAACAGTGCACGAAGCGTCCTGACATGATACTCAAGCAAAGCCGAACGTTAAACAACGGTACATGAAGTGTCATGACATGATACTCACGTTAAGTCGAACGTTAAACAACAGTGCACGAAGTGTCCTGACATGATACTCACGTTAAGCCGAACGTTAAACAACAGTGCATGAAGTGTCCTGACATGATACTCAAGCAAAGCCGAACGTTAAACAACGGTACATGAAGTGTTCTGACATGATACTCGCGTTAAGTCGAACGTTAAACAACAGTGCACGAAGTGTCCTGACATGATACTCACGTTAAGCCGAACGTTAAACGACAGTGCACGAAGTGTCCTGACATGATACTTACGTTAAGCCGAACGTTAAACAACAGTGCATTAAGTGTCCTGACATGATACTCACGTTAAGTCGAACGTTAAACAACAGTACATGAAGTGTCCTGACATGATACTCACGTTAAGTCGACCGTTAAACAACAGTGCATGAAGTGTCCTGACATGATACTCAAGCAAAGCCGAACGTTAAACAACGGTACATGAAGTGTCCTGACATGATACTCACGTTAAGCCGAACGTTAAACAACAGTGCATGAAGTGTCCTGACATGATACTCACGTTAAGTCGACCGTTAAACAACGGTACATGAAGTGTCCTGACATGATACTCACGTTAAGCCGAACGTTAAATAACAGTACATGAAGTGTCCTGACATGATACTCACGTTAAGCCGAACGTTAAACAACGGTACATGAAGTGTCCTGACATGATACTCACGTTAAGTCGAACGTTAAACAACGGTACATGAAGTGTCCTGACATGATACTCACGTTAAGTCGAACGTTAAACAACGGTACATGAAGTGTCCTGACATGATACTCACGTTAAGCCGAACGTTAAACAACAGTACATGAAGTGTCCTGACATGATACTCACGTTAAGTCGACCGTTAAACAACGGTACATGAAGTGTCCTGACATGATACTCACGTTAAGCCGAACGTTAAACAACAGTGCATGAAGTGTCCCGACATGATACTCACGTTAAGTCGAACGTTAAACAACAGTACATGAAGTGTCCTGACATGATACTCACGTTAAGTCGAACGTTAAACAACGGTACATGAAGTGTCCTGACATGATACTCACGTTAAGCCGAACGTTAAACAACAGTGCATGAAGTGTCCTGACATGATACTCACGTTAAGTCGAACGTTAAACAACAGTACATGAAGTGTCCTGACATGATACTCACGTTAAGTCGAACGTTAAACAACAGTACACGAAGTGTCCTGACATGATACTCACGTTAAGTCGAACGTTAAACAACGGTACATGAAATGTCCTGACATGATACTTACGTTAAGTCGACCGTTAAACAACGGTACATGAAGTGTCCTGACATGATACTCACGTTAAGCCGAACGTTAAACAACAGTACATGAAGTGTCCTGACATGATACTCACGTTAAGCCGAACGTTAAACAACAGTACACGAAGTGTCCTGACATGATACTTACGTTAAGCCGAACGTTAAACAACAGTGCATGAAGTGTCCTGACATGATACTCACGTTAAGTCGAACGTTAAACAACAGTACATGAAGTGTCCTGACATGATACTCACGTTAAGTCGAACGTTAAACAACGGTACATGAAGTGTCCTGACATGATACTCACGTTAAGCCGAACGTTAAACAACAGTGCATGAAGTGTCCTGACATGATACTCACGTTAAGTCGAACGTTAAACAACAGTACATGAAGTGTCCTGACATGATACTCACGTTAAGTCGAACGTTAAACAACAGTACATGAAGTGTCCTGACATGATACTCACGTTAAGTCGAACGTTAAACAACGGCACATGAAGTGTCCTGACATGATACTCACGTTAACTCGACCGTTAAACAACGGTACATGAAGTGTCCTGACATGATACTCACGTTAAGCCGAACGTTAAACAACAGTACATGAAGTGTCCTGACATGATACTCACGTTAAGCCGAACGTTAAACAACAGTGCACGAAGTGTCCTGACATGATACTTACGTTAAGCCGAACGTTAAACAACAGTGCATGAAGTGTCCTGACATGATACTCACGTTAAGTCGAACGTTAAACAACAGTACATGAAGTGTCCTGACATGGTACTCACGTTAAGTCGACCGTTAAAGAACGGAATATGAAGTGTCCTGACATGATACTCACGTTAAGCCGAACGTTAAACAACAGTGCATAAAGTGTCCTGACATGATACTCACATTAAGTCGACCGTAAAACAACGGTACATGAAGTGTCCTGACATGATACTCACGTTAAGTCGAACGTTAAACAACGGTACATGAAGTGTCCTGACATGATACTCACGTTAAGTCGAACGTTAAACAACGGTACATGAAGTGTCCTGACATGATACTCACGTTAAGTCGAACGTTAAACAACAGTGCACGAAGTGTCCTGACATGATACTCAAGCAAAACCGAACGTTAAACAACGGTACATGAAGTGTCCTGACATGATACTCACGTTAAGTCGAACGTTAAACGACGGTGCATGAAGCGTTCTGACATAATATTCTCGTTAAGTCGAACGTTAAACAACGGTACATGAAGTGTCCTGACATGATACTCACGTTAAGCCGACTGTTAAACAACAGTGCACGAGGTGTCCTGACATGATACTCACGTTAAGTCGACCGTTAAACAACAGTGAATGAAGTGTCCCGACATGATACTCACGTTAAGTCGAACGTTAAACGACGGTACATGAGGTGTCCTGACATGATACTCACGTTAAGTCGAATGTTAAACAACGGTACATGAAGTGTTCTGACATGATACTCACGTTAAGTCGAACGTTAAACAACAGTACATGAAGTGTCCTGACATGATACTCATGCTAAGCCGAACGTAAAACAACGGTACATGAAGTGTCCTGATATGATACTCATACTAAGTCGAACGTTAAACAACGATACATGAAGCGTCCTGACATGATACTCATACTAAGTCGAACATAAAACAACGGTACACGAAGTGTCCTGACATGCTACTCATACTAAACCGAGCTAGGCCGAGCATAAAAACGGTGCATGAAGCATCCTGACACAATACACATACTTATTCGAGCATAAAAAATTGTGCATGAAGCATCCTGACAAGATACTCATAATACACCGAACGTGAAATATAAATTCTAAAAATAGCTATAGAGGCGGGACATTTGATGAACACTTCATTTTCATAATACGAAACGGGTTCGATATAGCCCCAGCGGAGTAATTATCTGCAAAAATATCGATTTATATTAACGAACAGTTTAACAATAATTGTTTACCTTAAAAGAAACAAATATTGCTGATTTAAGTAAATCAGTTTAAATATTTTGAGAAACATATTTAGCAGTTATGAAAATGTTGTCGTTTTCTGGAACTACTTGAATGCGGATTCATATTGTTTAGCAAAAAGGCGTTCAGTTTGTATTAAGAAATAGGCAATGCTACCTTTGAGAGTCTTAACCCTCCCAAAAACGGTGCACGAAGCGTCCTGACATGATAATCATGCTAAACACACCATAAAGCTTTTTTGCATGAAATATTTTGGCTGATTCTCCATATTCGCGACTACCATGGAATACTATACAATATTATATGTTAATGTAAGCAACGTACTGTATCCCGAAGAATTTCTGTTGAAATCATAAACTCATCACCTTAAAAAGAGGAAGTGGATTAAAAGACGCTTTGATAACAGAAAAAAAACAGTTTGGCAATCTTGAGGTACTCGTATGCTGTACATACAACAATTTGTTATCATGTTAACATTTCATGATAATGTGAGTGAAATTTATGCACTTTATTATTTAATCCTATGCTTTCTTATTTCTTATCTGTAAACTACCTAGCTGCAGAGATATGCAGGTGTTTATACATATACTTCCTATTGTCATATCATGACCAAATATACTACTCAAACTTTGCTAAGGGCCAAGAAATTGATTTTGATGTCCGTCTCACGTTTAATGTACAAAACCGACGAAGAAACGTTGTGCAATTAATAAAATATCATCTTATCTGCTGCTAAATTTCGGAACTTGATGCTTGCATTTGATACACATTGCCAAAATGACGTCGTTTTCCAGGAAACTGATAAGCCCCATTAGCGGGGACCAAGGTGGCTAGATTAACATGACCATTTTTATCATGTTTTTATTACCTTATCGTGTAAGACCCAACTTGTCAAGAAAATGACCGCATTCTGTTACTACCGAGGCTTGAATGCAGCACGAGCATTTTAATGGGGTTGGGCTTATCAGCATTTAGACATAAAATTTTGAAGTAATTTTTATTGGTTTACAATATTGCAGATGTAACATTATGTTTCTGAAAGTTCTATCATTCAATATTATTCAATTTGCAAAATATTCAAATGGAAAATTTCTTGGACCTTATCAAATTTTGAGTAGTATATATCAACATGTACTGAACAAACTAGACTTTTTAATTAAAAAAATCTTAAATTATTTTAATTTTGAAGTTTCGTTCAACATTTTGTAGGGTTGTAAATATGTTCGTTGTATAACATTATTTTGTAGGGTACAGTGTACAACTGTATGCATATAAATGTGTTGTTATGTTTGCATGCATATATCTATTTCAAATTGTTTTTACCATGTCTTAAATGTGTTACCTGATAAAAGTATTATATAAATATGGTATAATAATAATAAAATAATAATAATAATAATAATAGATCTACATGTAATATGTTTTTATCAAATAAAAAGTATTTGCCAAGTTGATAAAGACATGAAATGGGACACACATCAATCGTTTCAGATTCTAACACAAACAGTGGTTTTAACTACACCACGTATAAACCAAATCACTGTACTCATTATTGTGATACAATACAATTCAACGTGTACTCATTATTGTGATTGAACATCCGGTGATTTTCTATCACTGTATTCATTATTGCAATACTTTACAATTCAACGTGTACTCATTATTGCCATAACCGGAAGTTGACTCGTTTATACACTGTGAACTATATACACATAGAGGAAATACAGGTGTGCTTGAATTAACATTAACGCACAGCCAAACCAAATAACGTAATATTGTTCCGATGAAGAAAGTAGTACAGCGGCTACCGTGTCTTGTTGTGTTGTCTTATTCATAATATTGGCTTTGTTAGATTAGAAACATAAATATGTACCTGTGTTTTATCTGTAAACACTTTTAAAAGCATGGTCACTTGTTGGCATGTGCACATTAAATATGTCACTCGTGCTACGCTCTCGCGATTTGTAGAATTACTACATCCGAACTAGTGTCCATGCTTTATTCTACGATAAAACACAGATACAAATTCAGTATTATCTTCCCTATTCACCCAGAAACACCCCAATATCACTTCACAGAAAACGTGTCCCATAAATTACTAGTAGTCTCCAAATAAATTCAATATCTATATACAACTTTATTTTGAGGTTAATCGCTTTCTTTATCCAATCTTGAACATGACAAAAGTGTTTTTACTTTTTATCTCTTTGAATACATTGCACAGTTGGGGTCTCAGGGTAGGAGGCTCTTGAAGTTCTTATGATAAACTTCAGTTTAAATTATAACTTCATGTACTGTAAGATAATTAAATTCGTGGGGGATTTAATTTCGTTGATTTCGTGGGTGTCCTAAACCACGAAATCATATCCCCAATGATTAATTATACCAATACATGTGTCAAGTTTACAGTGGCTGTCATAGATTCTACTTGCTTTCAAATTCAGTCATGATCAGGTATACGACTTTGTTTTTGGGAAGTTAACTTGCATTACAACATGTAATAAATCAAATATTATTAACTATTACTCGTAGATCTATGTTTGATTTTTGAATGATTTCTGAACATTTGTGTGCATTTTGACCCTGTCATTTTTTTAAGGAACACCGAAATCCTTGAAATTACATATGCTTTTACAGTTTTCGAAAATTTATAAATTGTAAGTCTGAGAGATATATTAGAATGCTCACTTTTGATTTTATAGAATATTTATTGCATTATATTTCAGAGTGTGGAATGTGTGATATTCACACAGGAATGATGTACGAGTATCGTAACTATTCATTTGGGTGATGGAAGTACGCATGCGCATGAATATGACGGAACAAGATGATTGCCCGATATCTCATATAGGTTTTACGATTATTTGCTGTCTGTTGAGTGGATTTTGTGTGTTAAGTATCGTGCTGTTAGTTGTGATATTTAAATCTTCGCTGAAAAAGAAACAACCTTCCGCATTTCACCAGCGCCAATCTTCTTCTCAGAACTTCTCATTAACCGGAAATGACCTAAATACACAAGAATTTCAACATGGCGTCCATTATTCACAAAGACCTATTGCGTTTCCAGGCAATCCAGCGTCGTTTGCGCACATGCGTCATCTTAGAGACAGTACTGATCATGTATCCGGGCTTGGTGTACATCGAAACACCGAAAGTTTCACGTCTAGACACAACCCAGTAGCAATATTTTCAAACGATGTCAATTCCCATTCTGACGTCATTGATGACGTCAATCGAAGTGCTTCTGTATGTTTCGATGAAAACATAATCGGCCTCTTTGATTATGCAATTCCACAGGGGCCACTGAAGGACCTGTATCGCGTTACAGACCGAAGTTTTACACAGACAGTATGTGGCAAATTGCTAGTCAGTATCGCCAGAAATGTTTGTCATAAAGGAAATGTGCTTTATTTGGACAACATGGGGATTTCCTTGCTTGTACCCGAAGGAGCGGTAGACATTGGAAAACGCCAACTGATCGTCTTAGTCCTAAATTGGGATCTGTCGGACAACCCGGCGATGAAGAAAGAGGAAAGTCTAGTCAGCCCTGTGGTATACGTTGGGCCACGTGGTTTAAAGCTAAACAAACCATGCACTCTTACATTTCGTCACTGCGCTTTCGATCCTCGGCAAATTAGAATAATGCGAAGTGAAACGGAGATTAACGAAATGAAATCGTGGGAAGCGATGTGTGACCGTGATGACGTCACAGTATCATGCTACTTAACTCCAGACGAATGTCAGTTGCAGATTGACACTTTTACGCTTTTCACGTGCGTGCAAGCGCCATTAGACAATCTGATAGGAAAGAAATGGTTACAGTTAGCAGTGTTTGCCTGTCCTTTACGTCATGATGTCAATCACCACCAGGTAAGATGCTAACGTGGGTATGCCTTTTACGTTATGACCTCAATCACCATATGGTAAGCTACGTATGTTTACATGCCCTCTACGTCATGACGCCAATCCTCATTATGTAAGCTTCGCATGATTGTATGTCCTCTACGTCATGACGCCAATCATCATAAGGTAAGCTACGTATGTGTGTCTGTCCTATACGACATGACGCCAATCACCATATGGTAAGCTACGTATGTTTGTGTGTCCTCTACGACATGACATCAATCATCATTAGGTAAGCTACGTATGTTTGTCTGTCCTCTACGCCATGACGCCAATCATCATTAGGTAAGTAACGTTTGTTTGTGTGTCCTCTACTACATGACCTCAATCATCATTAGATAAGCTACGTATGTTTGTGTGTCCACTACTACATGACTTCAATCATCATTAGATAAGCTACGTTTGTTTGTGTGTCCTCTACTACATGACCTCAATCATCATTAGGTAGGCTACGTATGTTTGTCTGTCCTCTACTACATGACGTCACTCATCATTAGGTAAGCTACGTATGTTTGTCTGCCCTCTACACGTACTCTGGCATTTCACGTTTTGAATCACCATTAGATATGTTACTGAGGTTGTTCGAATGTAATTAAATGCATAAAATCAAAGGTCTATATATAATTATCATTGCAGATTTTATTACTGGTCGTTTGAAAGCAATCAAGCGATCGCTTATGCTAATCTTAAACAACACACAAATGTAAATACTTCGTAGCAAGTTAACAACATATTTGGGAATAGAAAGGCTTAGTACGAATATGGGTTCATATTAACATTAAGTGAAAAATGCTCGTTTGAATCATACAACATTACAAAGGCAAACACTTTATAACACTGCTTACCATACGATATTTGTCTGAGGCGCTGATAAAATAGACGTTTGATAAGAAAACATTATTAACTAATCTTCTTGCTTCAAAATAAACGTTTATACAACTTTGATAACGTCACAATAAATTTTCAGAAAAGTATTCATGTTGACGTTATTAAAGTTGGGCGTGACTTGATGATCGAGGCATAATTCGATAGCGTGATTTGATGGACGAGGCATAATGCGATAGCTACGCTATTCACAGTAACGAGTAGCTGTCAATTGGCAGGGTACAATTGGCGTCATACCCCTCCTTGCATAACAATGAACGATTCTCCAATCGAATAGAGCCTGTATTCTTTTCAGAGTGCCATTCGTTAGGTTCGCGGTACAATTGAGCACAACCTTAATCTATAAAATTTAATTTGATTATTTCAACTGATGTTTCCCAGTCGAATACGCCTAGTGTTAATTTTATTCTGTTTATTAATCAAAATGTTAACGCATACGATCTGATACTTAAAAACACATTTGTATTAAATTATCTACACTTTTTTGGGGAAGCCGGATTATTCTGTATTTTTTCTAAGAATATAAACTGGTAATTACAAGATTCAAATGTATATCGAAATATCAATATTGGCATCTGCTTAAAATCCCATTAAGTCTTATACGGCTATTTAAAAACACCAATAATTTGGTAACATACCAACAGAATGATGCATTTTAAGCACTTCAGTTGTGTTCCAAAGGTGAAAAACAAAATAAGATGGAAGAAACCAAAATACAGCCTGCAGTTGGTTTGGTTTTCGAAGTAACGAATGGTAAACAATACATTGTACTATTTATAGTCTAAGGGAGGCAATTCTTGCAAAATAAGTATTTTGTCATCCACACGTCATGGTGATTTTTGGCACAGTATTAACTTTCTGCTGTCATACATTGGTAATTTGTGAAAACATATCGTAATTTCTTGAATTTACGGGATGCTCGGAAAAAAGTTTTTGGGAGAGACAATGGGACTAGATATATGATAAGACAAAAACGTTTATTAACTATTTAAAGATAGACATCTCTTGCAAGGGAGTATCACATTATTGTGTTTATCTTTATATTGATGTCAGGGGCGTAGCTAGAGGTTTTTGAATGTGTACGCAAGAAGACTAGGGGGGTCGGGGGCATGCTCCCCCGGAAAATTTTGTTCGCTAGAACGTCTCTGGTGCGTTCTGGCGTGTTTTTTTTGCATCATCTTTTACATTTTTACTGATAAAACCAGTTTTTTTGTTTGTATAGAGCTTTTTAAAAGTGTTTCTAAGAAATGCTGAAAATACTAAAGGCTTACCCCCTTAGGGCTTAGGCATCAGTTTTTATAGCATTTTAGATCATTTATTTTTTCACTTTTTGAGAAGCATGTGTACGCAGCTGCGTATTTTGCGTACACGTAGCTACGCGCCTGGATGTTAAAAAGAGAAAAACAGACATGGCGATTGACCTGAAACTTGTTGGCCTTAATTTTGAGGTTAACTGTTTAGGAGTATATCTAAAATTTACCTATGTATTGGAATAACAGTAAAAAACAATATTCAATTTACTTATTATTATCGATATTCTTAAATAGCACTTTTATTTATTTCAGATGCGAATATATTTTTTAAACAAGACGAATTGTGCGTTACAGTGGGCAATTCAGAATGAGGCTAAATTTGGCGGGAAACTTGTATGTCCTGAGAAGGCATTTCTATTTGACGGAAGCGAACATGATATGATAACCGAATCAATGTAGGTATAAATCGATTAATCAGGTCGGTCACTTGTTAACATAACATTGTGTATATAAACATTGTAATTTCTCTTAATAATGTATTATTCTGATAGACAGTATGTGTATTAGTATGTAGCTTAGTGAATTAGGTTTTGGTTTTCACTGCCTTTTTCTCCAATTGAAATGTTTAAAACAATAAAAATACAATGTTATGATATTGCAATGTTTGTATACAAGTGACAGGCCTGATTAAACGGACTATACTTCTATATAGTGACAATGGTCATGTCAATATTCATTTAAGAAATAGTGAATGTGTATGTGTTTTATCGTAGAATAACGCACCGTCGCTAGTTCGGATGCCTGGTAATTAAATCACAAGTGCGTAGCAATAGTGATTTAATGTACACAGCAAAAATTATGGCGTACGCCTGGCGTACGCTTAGGTCTGGCGTACGAAATGCGTACGCCATTCGTACGCTTTTCGTACGATTTTTTTGTCGTATGAAGCGCGTACGCCAAAAATGCGTACGAAAAGCGTACGATTTTAGGCGTACGCCAAATTTTGGCGTACGCATTTCGTACGCCAAATTTGTTCGTACGAAAAGCGTACGCCTGTCGTACGCATTTCATACGCCATAATTATGCGTACGCCTGGCGTACAAACATAAATGTCAAAATGGCGTACGCTTTTCGTACGCCATAATAATGCGTACGCCTGGCTTACGAAATTAAATGTCAAAATGGCGTACGCTTTTCATACGCCACTTTTCATACCGCTTTTTGAACAGTCTTAAATTCTCATTGGGGGTATGATTTTCATAGTAAAAACATCTTTTCATGCGTTTTTCATTATGCATGAAAATCATACACATAAAAACTGGTTAGGAAACAGTCCAGAAAAACTGGTTAGGTGAATAAGCTGTCTTATGTAATTGAAAAACATAAATAATAAACAAAAGCATGAATAGGATTTGATAACAAATGGCAGTGAAGTTTTTGTAGGCGCTCGGATAGCTCAGTCGGTTGAGAATTCAGCCTATAGATAAGTCTTGAGGTTTGAGACCTGGTCAAGCTGCACATTTTCCCTTGCTAATTACAACACCTGGCATAAAAGAAAAAGCAGGAAGGCTTCAAACTCTCATACCCTTGTGTCAATGGATACCATCAGAAATGAGGTGTTTAGAATTTAAGTTACACAAACTTTTGCAATTATCCAAACATCTTTAAGATTCTATAAAAAGTGAAGGATTTCTAAATGTAAATCTAGAATCTATAAGCTTAAAAAAGCAAGTGTCCAAAAAATTTTATTTTATTTTCACTCGGAAATTTTATTCAGATCCATTATACTTGGGACTGAATATCAGAGTATATTCAGTCTCAGATTTTAAGTACTAAGATATTTATGTACATAGATCTAGCTCTACATACAATAGAATAGAATATAGTTTATTTTCCAAATTCTGAACCCTCTTAGGGCTACTAGATGTTAATTTTTTCTAATTTTAGAAATTTATTTCTTCTCCATCTTGAGAACACAAATTGTTTTCAAATATCTGAGTTATATATTCTACATAATTTTATACGACAGGCTCGACTTTTGGAAATATCCGGAACAGGTACGGTAGAGACTAGCGTTTAGTAAAAACCGGATCTTTTTGCATGGGAGAATGGAACGTTGACACCGTCACAAGCGCGTGAGCGTCTGTTGTGTTTTCGTCTGCTGCGGGATAAAACCAATGAGATGAACGGAGATGAACGTTCTTGTCGATTGAAAATGTTAAAGAATCTGTTACCTAGGCTGGTAACTGTTTCCGAAGGTATATAAACGAATTTGCATCTCAAATTGTTGCATTTTCGATTTCGTAACCAACTTTTTTTGATACCAAGCAGTTTCGTAACCAAGTCGGAATTCCAACGAAGTCTAAGTCTGCTTATGGTTTGCATTAAATTATTAAAAGGTGCCATATTTCTGGAAGTTATAACCTCCTATGGAGAATGTTAATATACATGTTGATTTAATTTTACTGAAGGCGGTACGAGTCGAAAGTCGTCATTTCAGTTAAAACTTCGTGGCTACAAAAAAGTCAAAATGACCTGAAAAGGTTGAATACGTTGGATTTGTAATTCAGACTTTTCACATCTATACAGTAAACGTAAGGAGATTGCATGATGTGGGCTTCTAATTCCATCACCCTCCTAAACACTAATGACGGTCTTCAACTTTGAACTGCCCATGTCATAGTCCAAGGTCTTTGACGATGATCATTCCATTTCATCGTCAAAGCCGTTTGTTCTTTGAAACCTAACAGCTCTACGACTCAGTTTGAGTCGCGTTCGTTTTATGACAAAACGCACGTTTTGAACTAAATAATCATTGACACCCTATCAATTGGAGCATATTCTATCAGTATACCCCCAAAAACAAAATGTTTTGCAAGAAATACCATTAATTCCGTCGATTGTTTTATACAGTACAATTTCACTGTTTTCGTTTACGATCGCCATTTATTTGAATGGGATTATAACAAAAGTGTTCCGAAACGAACCACGTGATCAATGTTTTGATTGTCGGCTGCGTAAATTGCAAAATTTATTTGTGTAAATGGGAGTTACATGATTTATAGCAAAAATAACGTGTTTGTTTCTTATGTAAAGGTATATCTAAAGGTTTTGTTTAATTTTAAGACGTTTTCGACCATGTTTCAAGAAATAACGGATTTTTCGAAAACGGCTCTCGCACGCACCTGCGATAAATTAATTATTCAAAATGGCCGGGGGGGCTGATCAAACCCGGAATTAAATAAATTTTAAGCAATATATGATTATCAGTAGGTGTTACATTGACTGTTTTAAGACAAAACACTTGAAAAATATTACATTTATACGTAAATTATAGTTTTTGGGCGATTTTTTAACAATGAACATGCATTTTAGGCGTTAAGCTTAAACAGTTGATTATTGAAGAGGGTAATTCCATAACTAAAAGGCCGACACGTCAGTGTAAATAAAAGACCATTTAGTTATGGTATCCAGAACTACCCATGTCACTGTGCTCGCAATCAATTGCTGATAATTACTGGCAGGCTTCTAACCACTAGTGAAGGAACATCGGTTGCAAATCATAATCGATCATCAGCTAGAATCAACTGGCACTTCCGATGCGATTTTTCTGATTTATAATCGGCAGGACTGTGACTGAATACGCAGTGTGCCCAGGTGCCTATTTTCCTACTTCCCAAGTCACGAAACAGGGTGACAAAGGGAAAATCAATGATTTTCAGTTTTACTATCAGAATTTGAAGAAATTATATGAATTGGTTCTAATAGGCATTCAATTGGGTTAAACTTCCATGCTTCGAAATTTTATAGCAAATATATGATTAAACAAGTATTGTTAAACATTTCGTTATAATTATCTGAATCAGATTCTGATGATCGATTATGGATGAAGGACATCGATCATCGTAATCGGCTGACTTCCACACACCACTTATCGATGTTATCTGATAATCGGTACATCACTACTAACCACCCATCATTATCATGGAAATTTTGTGTATGAACTATGATCATTGTCATTATCATTCCCATCCTGACCTGACCTTTAAGGATCAAGCACATATGCTGTGGGTCCAGCATTGTTAAACATTGCAGCCACAGTTGTGAGCCAGATGTCTAGAACCCTTGACCCCCTAATCTGGCCCCAGGTTCATTAGGCCTATGCCGCCAGACAGTTAACTGGCCGTCAAATGCTGCTGATACTGTTGCAGTTAACTTATTTAGGCTATTCAACTGGTGGTAAGGCCAGATCTTTTTGATTAATTGGTTTACGGGAGCGCCGTATCCAAGAACTGAGAAATCAGAATAAAAATAAAATTTGATATCGAGCTTTTATTTTTTTTATTATCGCCGTACAGTCCCGTTCAAGTTCCGAAAAAATAATTTAGCGCCGTCAACCAGGGCTCGCGCTGTCGCCAATGGCCCGAAGAAATCAAAATTGGCCCGAAAAAAATCAAATTGGCCCGAACCATCGAAAAGTATGACTTTACAAATATTGGAAAATCCAGTTACTAAAAATAGCACGCTCGAGATTTTACCTAGACTGGTTTTACGATCAACTGTTACGGGCGACGCTAAATGAACGAAAACTGGTAGACACAGTCCACGTGTCATAAAATTAGGTCAATAAACAGCTTGTTAAACAAACAAACTATACATGACTGTGTTTATGACAGTTTGTGAGATAATTAGCGGATGATTGTCTAATCAAAGGCGGCCTGATTTACTGATGAAAGAAATTGTCGATTGACCGTCACGGGTCACGAACATGAAATGCGATAAACGCATGATCCTAGCCATAAATCAGGTAATTATTGATCGTATTTTTCAACATTGAATTATTCAGTCTTAATCATTATATTACCATTTAAAAAGTTTTTTATGCCAGTTTATCCAGGGAATCGTATTTATTTGTGAAGAAATTGACGCGAAAAAACAGCGGATCACGTGACTTCATTTTCGTGCATTTTCTAAGCTAAAATAACGTTAGTTTTGGTGTTTTACCCGATAAATTAACCCATGAACATTGTGTGTGGATAGCCTATGACGTTTTAAAACATAATTTGGCTTACTGGCATGCGAGGTATTACCGGACAGCAGTAATGACCGGACAACTGGTCCTAGACGCTTATTTTCTGGAGCTATGTATTGAAATTTGTACCTAATCACTCAGAAGCGTGTTTTGAATAAATCTAGAAGAAAAAAAATATTCAAGATTAACAAAACATTGTCTATTTATCCAAAATGTCGTACGCGGCTGCGTGTTTACGTTAGCGGCGCTTGGGGAAATCACCATCGTGTGCGCATGCGCAAAATAACACGAGCTGAGCGCATGAGTCATTGATTTTATACGGTAAAATTAATTAGCTTCATTTTATGTAAAGAGTGTATAGTAGAGTGGTTAACGTCTTAGGTTATGAAGCGAGAGGACCCGCGATCGGTTTCTCGCGGCGTCAGAATTTTTTTTTAAAATTTAATTTCTTCCATTTATACCAGCTCTAATTTCAGCAGGATATTGTTAATTACGAAATTTGTCAACGGATATCAGTTGAGTAATACCCTTTTTAAGATCTTATCCATAAGTCTGAAATACTTTGAGTTGATTTTTAATCGTTTTAATCGACTTTTGATCGGTATGTTATGTACGGTATATTACGGCATCCGCCCACCACAGAACGCCACCTGGCGGGAAAACATGGCGCGTCACGAGTTTTTATTACGAAAATCGTGACATATTTTCGCATAAATAGGAAGTACGAACCCTGTTTAAATCATTTCCTATAATAAGTTTCCAAATTTTAAGTTAAAAATGGTTGAAACCGACTGTCCGGTAATACCTGCTGAACGTCGTTGAAAAAAGCGTAAAAAGTGCCCCTGTTTGGGCCCCTAAATTTGGATGTTATGGTGACGTCATTTTTCGGGAATTCTATTTTTAGGAAGGCCTTGAACACAGGTATGTGTCAGCACCAAAAATTCTGGGTAAAAATCGATTTTTAACTTGACATGAAGCTTTTTATGCCATTTCTGTCCGGTAATACCTCGCATGCCAGTATATTCCTCGAAAATCTCGACTGTCAACTTTTTAAGAAAATTTGTCAATTCTGAAGTGACCGCATTTTCGGATATTCGTATTTTCGGACAATGCAGTTTTTAAGTAGGGTTGTATAGCTCACACACACTTACATCTTTATATTTTCTGTATACAAGGACAGACCCAGCGGGGGTGGGGGATTCGAGGGGTTCGACCCCTCCCTAGAATTTCCAAAATATAATGATTTTTCTTTAAATCGGGCAAAATTTGAGTGAACTTAGCCAATGTATAAGATTGGACCCCGTGGAAAATTTCCTGAAACCCCCCTTCATATGATGTATGACCGACGTGTACACCCTGCTCAGTATAATCGAAAGAGGCGTGCAGTAGTATATTCAAATAAATATTATAATCAACCTGTAATATTCAAAACAAATTAGTACAAGAAAGCCTGAATACTATAGGAAGTGTGAATACTTTAATAAAACTGTGTAGAACAGTACATTTTTGTCATGAAAAATTACTTTTTGAGAAATAAAAAAACAAGCCGTTTTTAATCTTTTATTTTTATTTTTTTTCCCGCGATACTACGGTTTTCGCATTATAATTTTATTTTTATTTCCTCCTCCTTATGCTGTGCTCTGAAAAATCTCCCGTAAACCAAATAATTAAAAAGTTCTGGCCTAATTGGTCAAGCGGATAGCGCTCTTTGACTGCTCATTGAAAGTTCGCTAACTTGTTCTATCCTCAGCTAGGACTGGGTCAATGGTCGCATCTGAATTCTGATACGCTTTTCACTAACATTCCCCCACCCGAATAGAGTACTATAATTGCATTGATTTTAATAGATTTACTGCCCTTGTGAGACTGGGTGTCACTAATACACTTTAAGTTTAGGGGTCTGGGGCCAGGACCCTCAGGTATGGGGATTTTTCAGGTTGCATCGTTTTGAAAAAAAGGGGGAATTTTGTCTTTGTCCAAATAGCTGGTAGGTCACTACCTGTTTATCATTGTATTAATTTAAACAATTTATTGTCATTACAGCTAATGTTTGTCGATACAGCCTGTGAACCTATAGAAGCCATAGTCAAAGAACTTATTCATCAAAATGTTTGTCTAATGGCAGAGTATTTTGAATGGCAATGGACGGTTCAAATGCAGGTAAATTATTTATTGCTAGCGTTTTTAAAAAAAAATAATTTTAAATTTAAAAGAGTGGAAATGTTGAACTTGAAGTGACATTTACATTTATTTATATTTATCACAAAAATAATTAGGCCTGAAAAAAGTGGTTTGTTTCTGGTTACAATACATGCCCAAAAAAACAAGGGTCGGTAGGTTTTTTTATGCCCCCGTATCGATAGATCGGGAGGCATATAGTGATTCACCTGTTCGTCCGTCCGTTCGTCTGTCCGTCCTGGTTAACCCAAATTGACAGTTTCTTCTAGCATCATTATGGCTTGCTACAAAGCTTCCAAACTTGCATGGATGTTGTATATGAACACTCTCCACACACCTGTATCACCTGACCCCATTTTGACCTTCACCTTGACCTAATTTTGGACTTAGACTTATTTATGGACAAGGCTTCCACAGGGGGCATAAGCGTTTATTGAACACAGTCTTGTTTTTGTGTTGATTTTATGTCTGGTGCGCGCACTTAATTCGGACAAAAAAAACAACAAATGCCGATTTTCGTACATAACTTGGTCAGTTAAAATAAGCGGTCTTTCGGGTAACCGGAAACAAACCGCCCTTTTTCAGGCCTTATGTGATCTTCCACATGGGAACAAATCACGGAACAAAGTCAATGTTCTTCAACGTGTGTGATTACAAATGTGTGACGTCACCAGCTTTTTTGGCGTGAAATGTAAAGTAATGGATTAAATATGCCAAAGGCTCTCTTAATAACCTGACGTCTGTTTTCGAGATTCATTTAAGAAATGTTGATCTGCAAAGACAACTCATGATGGATCCGACTCTATATTATATTTAGTTTCAGTTTTCTTGTCTGGGGTAATTCTCTCTAAGCATTGCAGGGCTAGCTCATGCCTACTTTTTTCTTGAGCCTATCTTGGCTCCAGTCGGCTTTGGTCTTCTAAGGGCTATAAAGGATAGTGCACTACAAACACTGAACACTTCTTCGATCTCCTTTGTCATAGTTTAGACATAGTCCAAGAAATCTTAAACAGGTCAATTTGAAAACATAAAATTAAATAAATAAGCATTAGTATGTTTGTGTGAATGCAACCTTCAAAAGTAATTAAAATCAAGTGTAACAGTTTGCCAATGCATGTACTGAGATACATGTGCATTTATATACAAACCACAAATTTCAGTTAGTAGAGGAGGCAGCCCTGATATAATGTTTTTCTTGGTATTTCAGATACACCAGGGGTTCTACAATTCCGGATTTGATGCTTTACAAAGATGAAACTTTTCTGCAGAAAATAAAAGTTATTTGATGAACAAATTTAAAGAATTGGCTAAGTTATGGCCATTTGAAGTTGCATAAGCTGAATTTTAACAATAGAACAATGTTTGAAGCAGTTTTGTTAAGGGAGGTGTCCTAATGGCACCTGAAGCAGACTGGCGTCTCATTTTCAGGATTGGGCATTATAATACATAAATGGTGCAGTGAAAGGAACAGTTCACTGAATATTGACAGATGCCTTGGAGAGAACCACTTCTTCTGTTTCCATGAAACTTTATCCAGTTATTAAATCAACCAGACTTTGCTTATATACAGAGCTACATATTGTACGATGTGACGTCAAAATAATAACAGGGATCCTACAGTTCCGGAATAATCCAGAAATCTGGATTTGCTGCTATAGAAAAAAATGAACTTCTCTGCAGAATGGAAGTTTAGGCAGTGTCTAACAATGACTGTTTTGTTCTGGATATTGAGGCTTTTGTATGAATATTTAATACATACATGCTTTATTAGCTCCCCTGTCACATAGTGACATGGTGAGCTTTTGTGATCACTCTTTGTCTGTCCGACGGTCCACAATTGCTTGTGAACACACTAGAGGCAACAGTTATGGCCCAATCTTTATTAACCTTGGTCAGAATGTATGTCTCTATAAAATCTAGGTCAAGTTCGAAACTGGGTCATGTGTTGCCAAAAACTAATCACAAAGGCAAATCTTAGAAAAAGCTCATGAACACATTAGAGGACACAATTACAAACCAATCTTCATGAAACTTCGTCAGAATGTTTGTCTCTATGAAATCTAGATCAAGTTTGAAACTGGGTTATTGGGGTCAAAATCTAGGTCACACAGTTAAATTTGAGAAAAAGCTCGCGAACACGTATCAGGACTACAGTATGAACCAATCTTCATGAAACTTGGTCAGAATGTTTGTCTCTATGATATCTAGGTCAAGATCGAAACTTGGTCTTGCGGGGTCAAAAACTAGGTCACAAGGTCAAATCTTAGAAAAAGCTTGTGAACACATTAGAGAACACAATTATTAACCAATCTTGATGAAAGGTAGTCAGAATGTTTGTCTATGAAATATCTATATAGGCAAAGTTCAAAATTGGGTCATATGGGGTCCAAAACAGGGAACTAGGTCGAATCTTAGAAAAAGCTTGCGATCCATTAGAGGACACAATTATGGCCCAATCTTTATCAAACATGGTCAGAATCGTTGTCTTTATAAAATCTAGGTCAAGTTTGAAACTGTGTCATATGGGGTCAAAAACTAGAATCATGCAAGTTTCACCTCTCGGTTATGACTTGCATCACTTGGCGATTATATCACCGTAATTTTCATTAAACATGTACAGCAGTGATTTATGTATGTATAGTTCATTGAATTTCATTAAATATCATCATCAGAGCTACAGATAAGCTGCGTATTTGCGTAATTACGCAATTAATTTTCAAAAAAACGTAATTATTTTTAAATGAGTGCGTACAAAAACGCAAATAAAATACGAATAACGTAAACACTTTTAAAACACAAGCGTAAAAACGTAAACAAAAGCCAATGTTTACATATTTACGCAATTTCCGATTCCGTAGACTGGTTGATTATTTCAATTCGGAACGCTTCGTACAGAACCGTGTTGGTACAGCTAGTGCTCTCCATTCCGTTCATTTCGGTAATTAGTCAATATATTAAACCAGTCTATGATTGGAAATGTGTAAACCCCGTTCGCCGTAATTTCCGGTTTCATTTTCAATCATGGCTGCTCGCGGCAGGAAAAATCGGTCACAACCGACACAAATTATGACTTTGTATAGTTTCTTTTCTTCTGGTTCCGATGATGGCGAAGTAATTTGCAAGCAAACAATAGATGAAGTTATTAGTAATTCAACTATACAGCCACAGTATTTTAAACAAAATTATCGATGATTACAAATTGGTTTCGTCAAAACCAAAAAACATGACTATTCTTCTGTAAGCAAATTAAGGATTTGATGACCAAGTTTCCCTTGTTACAGGTCTTTTGTGGGTGGGTAACTTCCAATATCGAAGATTATGTTATGTTTAAAAAATACAATGTTCTTCAATAAAAAATATTACCCAATTGATTTGGACTTGGGGGGTAAAAAATTTTTGGTACCCAATTGTAATGACAAAATACCCAATTAGAAAACAAACCAGGGGGTAATTACCCAATTACACCAAAAGCTTATCTGTAGCTCTGCATCATCTAACCTGTTAATATAGCTAGGCAAAGCTTTTCATCTGTTTTACTGATATCGACTTATCCGCCCATGGAAGAACCTGCTGTAACCATGGCGTAGTATGGTTGACATTGAAGTTATTATTGAAATGTTAAAGATGTGTAAATTATATTGAGTTTATCTTTGCATGTATGTTTAGCGGGGCTATATTGGAGTAATGCTTGAGGATGGTTGGTTGGTACGTATAATTTTGTCCGTGCTATTTGGCTGTCACCATTGGTCAGATTTTAACGAAACTTGGTATGAATGATCAGTACCAAGTCTAGTTGTGCACATCGTCGGCACAAGTTGGTGGAATCAATTTTGAAGTAGTTATTGCCCTTTGTATTTTTACACGTATAAATTTTGTCCGCGCTATTTCTCTGTAACCATTGGTCGGATTTTAACAAAATTTTGTATGAATGATCAGTACCAAGTCTAGTTATGCATATCTTCGACACACGTTGGTTGGATCAATTTTAAGGTAGTTATGGTCCTTTGCTTTTTTACACTTATAAATTTTGTCCGCGCTATTTCTCTGGAACCAATGGTCGGATTTCAACGAAACTTTGCATGAATGATCAGTACCAAGTCTAATTATGCATATCGTCGGCACATGTTGGTCGGATCAATTTTAAGGTAGTTATGGTCCTTTGTTTTTTTACACTTATAAATTTTGTCCACGCTAGTTTTCTGTAGTCAATGGTCAGTTTTCAAAAAAAAATTGCATGAATGATCAGTACAAAGTCTAGTTGTGCATATTTGACTGTGTCAAGCAGTTTCTGGGGGTATTCATCACCTTCAGTGATATTTCTTGTTGATAATAACTAAGTTGCTACTTCTGAATCTTACATTGAGTTTATTCTGTGTGTTGAGGCAGCACACACTATTTTGTAAACAGGTTTGCCAAACGCTGGGGCATTATTTAAATGAGCCGTTCTCCAGAAAAACCGGGCTAAGTGACATTGTATTAGTAATTATGTAATAAGGTTAAGAAAACCCTCTTAAATGAAAAAAAAGTCATGCTCTTTGATTTAAGTTCTTGGATAATATACAACCATGTCTTAAATTTATTTTTTCTCATGAATCATGTTAAAATATCGTCTGCCATTCCTATGGTGACCAATTTCTGAAGAGTATCCATATTGAGAAAACAAGGGGTTAGTGGTTGAAAACAGTAGCTACATTTCTCTAAAAAGGTAAAAATCGCGATTTAGATATGTTTTATTAAAAAAAGATTATAATTCTAAAATGTGATACAATTTTGATAAGTTTTCGTTAAGAATTCATCAAATACTGGGTTTATGAACTTCTTGTCAACGTAACGTCAAATAATGTTTGAATGACGTTTCTGACGTCACTAACAAAGAGGGGCGGGGGGAGTGGTTAGTTTTAAAAGTCTGTAACTTTGTAATTTGATGTTATATTTTGCTCAAATTTTCAGAAACTGATTAAAGAGTCTTGTCTTTCTAATGCTATATTATCATGATTTTTCGCATTTTTGTTTTTCTGGAGAACGGCTCAAATGTATTATATTGCACCTAGTCTACCTAACTATTAGTTGTTTGATCTATAAAGCATATTTTATAGTAACTTTGTGTTAAGCTACTTGTATTGTTTAACTGCGCTGTCATTTAGCGCTATTATACCAAATGCTATGCTTAGCCCTATAATCATCATTAGCTGGCACTTTATTTCCTCCAATCTGATTGGCTGCCAGCATAAGCCTCAGCATTTCGCAGACTAAGGCGCACTGTCACAAGCATTTATTTCCTGCAATCTGATTGGCTGCCAGCATAAGCCCCAGCATCTCGCAGACTAAGGCCCACTGTCGCAAGCATTGTCTGCCCAGCTTAGATCTTTGCATCTAGCACTTGAAACTTTGTTTACTAATCCAAGTTATTACATACATTTTACAAAGGCCAACCAATACAAGCCTTCTTTAGGTATATAACTTGAGTATACTAGAACCATTTTAGATCCTTTAAGATATTTTAATTCTTTATTTTATTCTACTGAACAGTGCTTGCTGCGGCTCACCTTCCCCACCCCTTTCTTTGTTTATTATTGTTGTCGCTTAAGACTATTTCCGTCATTGTATTTACTGGATTTATGGCATAGATCTATCTTTGGTATTTGTTAAGAATCTATTCTGTTACATGTATGTGAAACCTTAGATACAGGCAAATAACAATCCTGTCCATTAAATACATATTCAGGTTACAAAAGTTGTTTTTCCATATTTTCTTAGTTTGTAGACCTAGTGAGAAGTGGCTCAGAGTATTGGCTTCAAACACACAGTGATCACAGTGATGTTGCCAAGAATTTTGGACAAAAAAAATAAATTTACCTATCATCATTATTGTACATTTGGCGTACGAAAAGCGTATGATTTTCGTACGCATTGCGTATGAACGGCATACGCCAAAGTAAATTTTCACCTAGATCATCATTGTACATGTGGCGTACGAAAAGCGTATACTTTGGACGGCGTATGCTTTTCGTACGCATTGCGTACGAACGGCGTACGCCAAAGTAAATTTTCACCTATATAATTATTTTACATTTGGCGTACGAAAAGCGTATACTTTGGACAGCGTATGCTTTTCGTACGCATTGCTTACGAACGGCGTACGCCAAAAAATCAGTGCGTATGGAAAGCATACGCCGTTCGCACGCTTTTCGTACGCCAAATGGCGTACGCCAGGCGTACGTGGACCTTAATTTACGCCGTTCGTACGCCAAATGGCGTACGCCAGGCGTACGCTTTTCGAGTGAAAAACGTACGCTGAAATTTTTGCTGTGTACGTGTCCGAAAAAGTAACTGTGCTTTATTATAGATAAAACACAGGTATGTATTCACTATTTTCATTCTAAAAAAGCCAATAGTCCGCTATTTACAACACATCAATACATAACAACCACAGCACTATGTTCTTCCTCGGAACGTTATTAGGTTATTTACCATAACTGTGTTTAACGGTAATTCATGCGCATCTCGGTTTCCTCCATGCTTGTTTAGGTGAAGCTGTTAGTTGTGTTAGAATTCCGCTTCAAGACCATCGACCCATGCAACAGTATATACCATGCATCGCTGGCTTAGAATTTGAAGGTCGTAAGTGCTACTTACATCACACCGCAGCAGTAACCGCTTGTTACGTGGATAACTATAGGACTTTCCTTTATGGAAAGTTTGTCTGCTGTTTCGTTTACATGAATGGATTGAACACACAAACATGCTGGGATCTACCTGCATGATTATATTTTAATAAACTTCAAGTACATTGCGTAGCGTATTTTATGTACGTATCTTAATGTAATTGCTGGTCTTTTATGCCAAGTGCATTTTTTTACGCCACCACATGTTTTAGTATCACGCAACGTTGCCTATGTTTTACAACGTGGTCTGTACTTAATTAACACCATGGCTCATATTTTACACCGTGGTCTGTGTTTTACGCTAACGGCTTTATTTACACCATGAGCATTATTTTACATCGTGACCTTTTTACACCGTGTTCTGTGTTTTACACCGTGCTCTTTATTTTACACCGTGACCGTCATCTGTGTTTTACACCGTGATCTTTATTTTACACCGTGATCTGTGTTTTACACCGTGGTCTTTATTTTACACCGTGACATTTATTTTACAACGTGATCTTTATTTTACACCGTGATCTTTATTTTACACCGTGATCTTTATTTTGCACCGTGATCTTTATTTTAGACCGTGATCTGTGTTTTACACCGTGATCTTTATTTTACACCGTGACATTTATTTTACAACGCGATCTTTATTTTCCACCGTGATCTTTATTTTACATCGTGGCCTTTTGACATCGTGATCTGTGTTTTACACCGTGATCTATGATTTACACCGTGATCTTTATTTTACACCGTGACCTTTATTTTACATCGTGGTCTTTATGTTACACCGTTGTCTTTATTTTACACCTTGGGCTTTATTTCAGGTATGTTTCTGAAGGATGGGAACTTGTAGACGACCAGAAGACCGAGACAATTGCCTTTGTGAAAATCTGGCATGGTCAATGTCCGCATATTTCCGTCTGTTTCCGCCGTTCTCCGAAGAAGAGGAAAAACTCCTCCAGCAAAAAATCTGCTTTAGAAATAAACTTGAAATTATTTGCCTACCAAACGTCCTTGAAAGAAATCGGTGAAATGATTGTTGTTCAGATGTTTGAAGGTAAGCATACTGGGAACAATATGATAGGTGTCCAGTGTAATCACCATACTAATATACAAGTGATTAACTATAACAATAGCAGCAAATCAGATGATGCTGCTACCCCTCAGTGTGAAAGAAGGTCCATACAAAGCGACGACTCTTCAAACACTGGTTCCACGCATACAGAAAGCCACCACACCAGCCCTGTTAAAGTGGTAGTCGTGAACAAAACAATACATACAGTGCACGAGACACGAACAAATAATCTCTGTGATACACCGGTGACCAGACATATACCGCATGATTTGAGGAAACAGTTGGTGATGCTGTTAGATCCGACCAGATCTCCTATAGGGAACGACTGGAGAGATTTGGCAGCTAAACTTGGAATGGAAGAATTTATTTCCAGTCTAGAATCATACGGGCATCCAACTGACAGTTTACTGAATAAAATTGAGGAACGTGATATAGGGCTCGTTGAGTTGAAAAGACTTCTAGAACAAATCGAACGAGAGGATTGTGTCAGGGAAGTGTCCAAATATATTGATAAATCTTACGCGGCTGATGGTCCTATCGAATCGTCTAAAGAACCGACAGAAAACGAACATATGGACAGTGGCTTCCATAGAAACAGAAATCTTCAGTCTGAAGAGTCCTCTTGGATGAAAACAACCGGAAGGAGAAACGTTCAAACTGAAGAGTCATCTTGGGAAGATACAACCGGAAGGAGAAATCTTCAAACTGAAGAGTCAGCTTGGGAAGATACAACCGGAAGGAGAAATCTTCAAACTGAAGAGTCATCTTGGACGGAATCGTCTGGGTTCAAATCGACGTCATTACCATCAGATAACCTGACACTAAGTGTGCATTCACCACACGACATCGATATGACATTAAGTAAAACATTGTTTAGTAATGAGCCACAATAGAGAGTTACCTCCCCTTTCTACTCTCTGTAACTTGGTCATATCATGCGGGGTTCTCTGTCTTTATCCTTCTTTTGTTTATGTTGTTATTAGGCTGAAATTTATCATAAGACGCCATAGAGAGACATTATGGTTTTTAGAGGTGAAAAAATGTCACTGTTGAAAGTAACCCGTTGAACAGACGAACTTTACACAATTCATTGTTTCTTAACATTCATATTACAGTTTAGCTAGAAACTCCAAATCTAACGTGTGCTTATATTTCACTGTGTATAATATTTTGCATTTGTTGATAGTATTGATCAACGTTTCATCCATTAACTAACCACATATCTGCAGCTAAATAGTTTAGGTCTACCGTCAGAACGACCCGTTCCCAAGTGCTGCTGCATACTTTCCCCTCCGAAAGTTGAGACCATATCATTTGTTTTATGTTTTCATTCTATTTATTACCATAGTCCGACCTGCAATACTGTATACCGACTGATAAGTCTTGATGTCCATGGGCACAATCGATTGTTGATCATTCATTTAACGAGTATCTCATGAAGTTATGTGAGTGAAAACAGTCGGTGAAACACAGAATCGAACACACACTGTGATAAATTACTTAGGACTACAGTATGTGTATTGCTTTCATGAGCTCTAGTATTGTGATGAGTCCGTTGTAGTGTGATTTTAATGAGTTAGCTGCTATCGCATCTCAGAAGCCTTGTCACAATATTCACATTTATTTTAAATAATTTAAACCCTGTATTACCAAGAATTGCGATCCCCCAGTAACGGTACTTCAGCACTTTGGTTAAATCATATAATTATATTGGTACCAAAATGTCGACGATAATATGATGTAATGAGAAACATTTATTAGTTATAATACCCAGTTTTCATTGTTGTATCGATAATTGAAAAATTTACATTAAAAGTAGAAGGGTAAATTTAGTTTAACGCTTGCAACTCTCTAAAACTACAAGCAATGGTTGTGTTTTTCTGGTAAAATCAACATAATATGCATTATCATTTTAAATAATATCTTAATATATCTTAATAATATATGTCCAGGCAGTTGAGGCAGTTGAGTCGGTTCGGGCAAAAACTTCCCTTTTGTTGAAACATATTAAGTTGCATGGTCAGTACTCGTTCTCGGGTTGAAGGTTGAGGATATCTCGTTTAAATCGGTCAAAGAATAAAATACTTACAGTTGTTTTTAACTTTTTGTTGACATAATTTACTTGCGTTCTTAGCCAAAAAATACGTCACATACCACGTGACATGTCCACACTGTAATATATTGACATAAAATCCATGGAGTAGATACAAGGAAACTCATGGTAAGTAGATGTTATATGGTGCATACACAGTCGATATTAACCAAGTGTTCTAACACATGAAGAAGAAATGTAGTTTTCTGGGTTTGTATCTTGAACAAGAAAATACGAGGGGTGTTCGAAAAGAAATGCAATTTACTCTATAACTTTTTATTGACAGAACCATTTACAATGAAACTCACAGAAAACCTTCAACGAATTCTTCTTTACACATTGCACACACATTTAACCTTTAAATTCAAGATAAAGGGTATATTTTGTCATCTGCAAAAAGTACTACACTCATGCACTGTAATATGGCTGACCACATAGGTTTCCTGGAACCGTACCTATGGTCTTCTACATGCAATTTAAGTCTAGGAACTTAAAACTATTCGCATATGATTAGGTCTACATAATAGACTTGGTGATAAAGTATTCTCATGTGTATTATGTTCAAAAACGACTTTACAGTAGAAGCCCTGTGCGAAGAGGCATTTTCATCAGATATGTGCATATGGTCTATTCCATAAACAAGTTGACGCTATATGAAATATTTCTGAAGTTTTCCATGCACACAATGTCTATAGAACCTTCTTGTAACATATTTGTCCATTGATTCTCCTTTGTGGATGAAGAAAATCAAATGAATAATTTCCATCAGTGACTTAGTGTGTTTCACAATAACGGATTTCTTAGAATTTCTGTTAGCACATATATGATGTTTTCGCTTCATTCTTGGTTAACGATAGTGAGCGTATGTCCCTTCCTTTATTATACTACGTAAAAACCTCTTGAAATTACTTAGGGTATAACTTTAATATTTTCTTGGCATTTAAAATAATATGAAATTTTCAAGAATTTTCTTCCAAATGAAGTAAAATTGGGATAAACTCGAGATTGTACGAGCAGCTAACAGTCCAACTTTAATATTGCAGCTTTGAGACGAATATCATACTTTTTATCAATGTTAAAAAAAGTTCATCATGTATAAATTTATCACTTAAATTAAGTTTAGACCTTTCTTTGATATAAGGCATAATTTCAGTCAGTTTGTCGATACGTTATTCGAACGTCTTTTAGCTTAGTATCAATTAGTAAGTGTTTATTAAACATACATTATGACCAAACTAATGCATGAATTTCAACCAAATTGTACCCAAGTGCAGACAATGGGCTAATGGGTACACATGCCAAGTTTGAAGCACGAAACCCTTAAAACTACCAAGATATGCATCGTAATGCATAAGTTGATAACGAACAGATCAAGGTACTATTTTATCAAAGCACTTACAAAGATCTTAAAGTAACGCTCAAATTTCAATTCGTTAACAATTAGTAACTGAACCATTATTAGAATTGCAGCCCCATTTGCCACACTTCAAAACAAATTATAAAGAATTTAAATGCGATCGTAATTTTACTATTTCCGTAAGTGCTTTGATAAAACAGTACCCACATGTTAAGATTCATTGATAATAATTATGTTCAGAAACCTAGAGACTATACTATGATCTCATTTTGTATTCATGCAATATTTCAATTTAGAGTCAGATCCTATATAAGGGTAAAAATCACCAAACACAAAAGTTTACATCAAATATTATCTGACAAACGTTTCATCGAAAAGGTTCTTCATGATAAGGCCCACGTAACTGTATCATTGATAAAGAGTAAAAAAATTTTTTTTATATCTTAGAAAGGACCGGTGTGCATTTGTGCTAAAGTGGTAAGCTTTTTATGGTATTAAAACAAAACTTGGCTTTCGGTATCTTTAAAAAGTACAAAATGTAATTACATTCATAGACAACATTGTTAGAACTGCCTCCATGCAAAATCCCATCGAAATTGACCAACTAGTTAAAAAGTTATACCATGAAATGTATATCACTGTGTCAAGTCAATCACTGAGGTGCATTCAGCGAAAACGATAATGCTATTCTAAACAAGAAAAAAGAAGTGATTTCACGCCCTATAGGTTTATTTTCTTATTTATGGACGGGTTTTTAAAATTTTGGTACCAAAATAAAGACGCAGCTCTCTAGTTCCTGCTTAAGTAAATATATTTAAAATAACACCAGTATTAATGAATTGTTTATTAAAACAAACTGCACCTAAGTGACTGTGTGTTCAATTTCCCGTGTAATGAACCTTAATATTATATAAACAAATGTTTTTGTCTACTCATTATTGATGATACAGTTACCTGTGGAAAAAATGCAAATGTAACCAGGGGATCAAAGATAGCGATCTGTGTAATAGGTTGTCAAAAACTGATTTAGACTGGTTCACTTATTGTACGGTATGTTCACGGTGTATGGTTTCATGTAGCTTAATTCAGCAAAGTACGTGGCTTGTTTGTATTTATACGAATGTATACATGTATATAAAATTGCATATCTCATTTAGTGAGTTTGACAGTTAGTTTATCTCGTGTTTAGAGCTGTTTTTTCAACAGTTTTGCAACAGTTTTTTCCCAGATATATACGGCTGTTAGTTGATATGATCAGTTATTCTGGAATTAGTAAGTTATTGCAAAGAATACCATATACATTATGTGTATATCCGTGGTTATTGTGTAAAAGGATCAATCGTTTTATGACTTTTTTAAGTGAAACAGACATTAGACGAATTCGTTGTCTGAATGTTATGCAAAATAGAGTAAAATGAAATATTTTATTACAACTGAAACGCTGAAACTTTAACCAAGTTTCATATAACTTTTGAATACAGTAACAAATGTCCACATTGTAAGAAAACGGTTGAATGACTCTATCTTAATTTTCTATACAATCGGATATAATCAGTTTACCTTAAAATTATGTTTACGATTTTATTATTATTCTGTTATTGTGTCCTGTTAGGGTAAACTCTTTAACAAAGCGGATAAATGCGACAATTAAAAGCACTTGATGTTCATAAAATACTTAGAACAGAATAACATTGACACTATATCTTCCTTGTGTCAATTAGCGCGCACAATAAAACACGGACTTGTTAGGGATATTAAATATTGGTTTAGAAAGGAATAATTATATCTTAAGGGCAATATTTCATTAAGACCGCGTCACAACAAGCTGTTGGACATTACAGACGGGTATCCAACATGGAGTGGACATCGTACTTAGTGGGATTCGTAGTTGCCACTTTAAGTGGATTATATATATGGCATAAAAAGAAGACAGGGCCTCTGGTCGCTAGGTATTTATGTTTTAATCTTATTGTATTTACTCTTTGTACAGCACGCTGCGATGATCAATGACGAAACAAACACATGGTTTTATGTGACATAATGCACGGTCCTAGGTGACATACTGCACGGTTAAAGGTGACAAAACGCATGGTTCTTAGTGACGTAACGCATGATTTTAAGTGACGTTACGCACGGTTCTAGTTACCTAAAGCACGGTTATATTTGACGTAACGCATGCTTATTGTAACATAATTCACGGTTATGTGTGACGTAACAAATGATTCTAAGTGGCCTAACGCACGGTTCTTGTAACATAATTCACGGTTATGTGTGACGTAACAAATGATTCTAAGTGGCCTAACGCACGGTTCTTGTAACATAATGCACGGTTATGTGACGTAACAAATGATTCTAAGTGGCCTAACGCACGGTTCTTGTAACATAATACACGGTTATGTGTGACGTAACAAATGATTCTAAGTGGCCTAACGCACGGTTCTTGTAACATAATGCACGGTTATATGTGACGTAACGCATGTTTAGATTTTTAATGTATGCTTTGTGTAACGTCATCTTATGCCACCATACTATTGTATAATAACAGTAATGCTATCTAAACGTACATATTAATTTAACTCCGCAATGTTTTACACATACTAAACTGGCGATATATTGACGTCTTTGGAGGTACATGTACATGTATATACATTTATCTTATTTCTCGCTGGTAAATCTATGTCATCTACATTGTATGTTTATAAATGTACCACTAATGGAGAAAATATACTGAACACATTGTGTTGAATTCAACACATCATGAATGATAATTTTTATACACGAATATGAATAGATCTATATATGATCACACAAAATGAATGGCACTTTCAAGCAATATACAGCGCTACTCATTGAAATATTCAAATTAAATATTGTAATATACTTTTAAAATGTCATGCTCCAAATACAATGTGATACACGACAAAGAACCAGAGATTAATGTAATAGGTTTGGTCCTTAATGAAATACATGCAAAGTGAAAGTAACAGTTATATATATAAATGTTAATATTGTGTACTCATGGACACATTGTCCAATGTATATTTGAAATAAACTGTTAAACTGTTAAACTGTTATATATCATATTATCATTTGTCATCATTAAGAGGCTCACATGGAAGATTGGACAAATTAGAAGGTCGTAAGTAATCTTGCTTATTTGAAATCTGCATCTTAATGCGTTTCTAATGAGCCTATTTTCATGAAAATCGGAAGTGGTCATGTTGACCAAACTGAAGTTTAAAAAGCATTGTTTTCACATAAGTAATGAGTAGTCTTTCGACCGCTGTTTCTTGTTTTCTCAAAATATTGATTTTGTACTTACGACCTTCTACTTCTAAACCAGCCATGTGTCTAAGTGGTTTGCCTCTATAAATAAAGTCTTCATTATTATTATTATTATAACATGTATTATTATTATCATTATAATTATTAATATTACTATTATTAATTTAATAGTATTCTTATTATTAATATAAAATTACAGCGGGTGTCCATTAAGCCTACCGGGCTTGAATCTATTAGATAAGCATCAAACTCAATTACAGTATGTGTTTTTGGTTAGACATAAAAAAGCCATTGACATTAAATGTTTTTTTTACAAAAATGAGATTTACCATAATATATATATATCAACCCTAAAATTTCCATCAATCCCGGATAGCAATGGCGGAAGTGTTCTAAGTATTGTATAATCAGACATCCGTCTTTCATATCCGGTACATATACATATCAATTATATCTTTTGTACTTTATTCATCTCTAACTCAGTCCGGATACATATGCTCTTATTTGCGGTTGTCGTACATTTACCCCCCCCCCGATAATTGACTCTCAAGCAGGCTGTAGCATAGGCACATGGTTTCAAGTTATCTGAGTGTACTATCTGAGTGCACCATATTTAGAGGAGAAGGTTGGGAATCGGCCATGTTTAGTTGAAACGGATATGACGTTACGAACGCTGGTACCCAGGTGTCACAGTAAACACGGAAACCAGTTCCTGTGACGTCACGTCCGTTGTGGCCAAACATTGCCCCTGTCCAACATTCTCTCTATTTAGGGTTCACTCAGATAGTACACTCAGATAATTTGTAACCATGTGCCTATGTGCTGTAGTACACAGTCATGGCGTCACCGGCAGCCACATCGCGGGCTTTTGATCCTCTCATGTACCCATTCGTGCACTTGGATGAAGTGAACTATTGTGTGTATGTATTGCACAGACAAATTAATTAAACAGTAACAAAAACGGGGGTCGAACCCGGACCTCTCAATCTCAAAGCGCACACCCTTTCTCTAAACCATCACTCACTTAATAGTATTACGTTTTAGTGACATTAACCAGATAACATGCTCGTTCTTACTTTCCAAAAAGGCCACGTACTGACTGCCAATGGTCCGTTTGATTTTAGCTGCGTATGTATAGAATAAAATTATATTATCTGCATTTTTGCAAAATAATAATGACTAGTAATTACTTCACGTATAGTACTGTTGATTCAAAGTTATCTGTCACAACCGCGTAAATAAACATTCAACAAGATCGATTATTACAGGTGTGTCAGGACTAAGTCCTAACATCATATGTATATTTAAATGATGAAATCTTTAACTGCCCTATAGCCGAGTGGTTAACAGCTATGGTTTCATGAGTCTTATTTTGAAAATGTATACAATTTACTGCGAGTTCAAATCCCAACAATGCCTACTCGGATTTTTTAATTTTGCTTAAACTATGTAAAAACTATATTTTAATGATTTTGCTTATTCCGGTAATTACATACAAAACATGTACATACAATGAATACTCTAACCGATTCGCATTTGTATTCCAGCACTCCAGGATTGAGTTCATCCTACGAAGCTTAACATTTCTGCAATTTTTGCATTCAATGTACTAGTAAATATAAAAAAGACATAGCGTATCTTTATCAAGCCAGCTATTTTTTCACAAAGAAAAGTATGATAAAATAAATTTGTAGATATAAAAACATCAGAAAAAAATATTATAAAAAACATAACAATGAAAACGTGTATTAGACTGGATTCGAACCTATACTTGGATTTCACATATGTTTTATGCTGATACCAAGCATTTAACGCACTACGCTAAGAACGCTAATGAAATATCTGACGCTTATTTTAAAACATAAAGCTATGGTCAAAGATGGTATGAGTAAAATAAGAGCGCTGATTGGCCAATACATACATTTACCTATTAAGAAATGGAACATTCTGGCGGTTTTGACAGATATCTTTGAATTGACAGTATAGGTAAGCACATTTAACGTGCCATCCTTGACTCCGTGATATCCGTGCTTATCCGTTGTCTAATCAGAGTTTGCTAAACATTCTTAACGGTACAAAAACGAAACACACGAGGATTAATTAGCAATAGGTTAAATGACTGTGCTTGGCTAAATAATCGCTATGAAAAAATAAGGGTACACCCCCTTTGACGTGGTCTTACTACCGAGTTGGTCTTTTGGGTATATTTTATTGTACAAGAACTGCATTCCTCTCAAGATATAAAACAAGCATTTCAGGATCTGTTTTAAATTAGGCACGTGTGTTAACTTACAGGTATAGATTAAATTAACGGCCAACAGAACAAGTTGTTTAATCAATCAACCGGAAGTGATGTATCCCGTAGAGTCCGGCTTCATGGTTTACTTGAAACTCGTACACATGTACAACATTATTTGAATCCGCAAGTTTACTTCGGAGATACCATGAGTTTACACTGCAGTTTATTTAGGAAATCCATGAGTTTACACCTGGAAAATCAGAGTGGGGTTCTTCGGGGGATCAATGAGTTTAGTTCGGGTAAATCAGTGAGTTAACTGTAGGGAAATTAGGAGAAATCCATTTAAATGTATAATGGGCATGTGTTCATCTGATGCATACGGTGACTATTATCAACAACAACAACAACAACAACAACGACGACGACGACGACGACGACGACGACGACGACGACAACAACAACAACAACAACAACAACAAAATTATTGCACCCTTCGTACGAATTTAACATCTTTAGTATCAAGCATTTTAAAAGGAAAATTAACCAATTGTGTTAATAATTTGTTTCTCTTTAAAATGCTATGTAACATTATAAAGTTTATCTGACGGATCAATGATACAATCACTTTACAAGAAATAAAAACGCCGTAAAAGTCAAATAGCTCAAACTTGTGACGCGACGTCATTTACGAGTTTCCGTTGATCATATTTGACTAACCAAGTCACGGCTATTATAATCCATATTGAGGTCGGTATGTTTTTAATACATCATTAAACTATTTTCTTCTCTTCGTGAACCGAATACACTCAAAAAGTGTAGTTTAGTGTAAGACGTGGGCAAACACTTTCCTCTATACTCGTTTTTATCGTATATATGGGTTCGAACCTTCGACCTACAAATTGCAAGCTGGACTCTCTACTACCGACCGGTTGTGCGACGTAAGTGTGCGCGTACCTCGATACCGTCACGTCAGGTATCCGTGAAATTTACCGTCTTGCAAGACCCGAACGGAAAACATCTTTATCTCAGCCCAGGTATAGTACGGAGAAATTGACTTGATACTGACCCGTTTATGCTGGACTAATTTGAATAATATTACTAGTTTCTTGCGTAGTAGAAGGTCGAGGATCAAGCCAATTCTCCGTATTATACCTAGTACAAAGTTAAACATGGGAATAATATAAATATACATTTTAATAGACATTTTAAAATGAAGGCTGTATCAAATATATTTAAATATATGTTAGTGGGGAAAGCAGTCCAATTAACCCCCTATCTTATTTCACTTATTGTGTGACTTTGGACATTTTATGTTGAGTTACAGAAAGACGTTTGAAAGACCATAAGGTGTTTTGTGCCCACAGCTTTTACCATACTTCGTTACCAAAGAAAATTTAGGTTTGGACTAGATAGTCAAACCTCTTTAATAAGACTGTCTTTGAAACCATTGAAACCTGGTAAAGCACGGAGAATTTGTCTTGATCCTGACCTTTATGCATGAATATATTTCAAGATTCTTGCTTTGAATATACCCGCGAGCAAATCGTGTAATATCGGTCCTTTAGATTCATGTTGGTATATTACACCTCGAGCGTCTTCGTGATACTTCCCGCTAATGAAAACATACAACCAGGATTATAAAAATAGATAATATATAAGCTGTTAAATTATGCTAATAGAAGGTCGAGAGTCTACAGGTATATCATTATAAGATTTTGCAGAATATAATTAAAGGTAAGAATAGCAAAACGGTTAAAATAGACCTGAAAAGTGAATATTATTATCTTAATTTTGAGGTGGTCTTATCAATTCAGATGGTCCTTATGTGAGAGTATTCGGTAAACATGGTGTATTTATATTCTAATTATATCGGTCCACAATGAGTTTCTTTGATTCGTTCATTCACCAATATTACATAATTGTCACTGCAGTTTAGGGTGTGTGGTGTTTCACACACAATAGATAAACGTTAATAACACAGACAGACAGCGCATACATTTGTATTTAATATCCTGTCAGCCTATGTGTACTAATTGTGTATCGTCTATCAACAAAATGTGAAAATATGTGTTATTTACATCCTCAACTAAAGGCCACTGTATACTGTCTGTCGGGTATTATTCGCGGTGTTTTTATTTTCGCGCTATTATTCGCGAATTAATTTCATCGCAAATTCATAAATCTGCGTAAATATTCTTGTATAGCATTCATACATACCCCCGAACATTCAATCGCGAATTCATAAATTCGCGAACTAAGTATGTTACTAAAACTCGCGAAATAAAGATCCCGCGAGTGTAAAGTGAATAACATTAACTGGTTAAGTGTTACTGTACTTTTATTTGGTAAACTTGTTGTGAAGTTAAGATGATGTAAACTTTACGCTGAAACCTCCAGATTCGCAGAAACCTCCAGATACCACGACCAGTTCAGAGAGTTCATATTGGTAGCTGGAGTAACACATTCTCTCGATATAATTCCTCTGGAATATTTATACTGGCTGTGTTTTATATGTTGGAATTCTGAAACATTGGTTTATTTGTGTATTTTGATGTAAACATTACTTGATATTTTATTCGGGAGGATGGCGCTACTGAATAAATCAAAGTAAGTGATATTCTGTCTGCATTAGCATAATATGAGTTTCTTTTGTAAAATTAAAAACATGTATACGTAGCATCTCCACGTAGCATTCATTATTTTATCATGGGATGATTTAATCATTTAGAATCAAGTTGCTGGGAAAAAGAATGCGATGTTGCTTAGTTAATAGATCTACCAATTTATGTAATGTTTTATTCGAGTTGCGAGGAAAGAACATATTTTATCGTGTAGATATGACTTGAATATTGAACATACACCATCGAATTGAATAAAATATATTCTAGTTTGCTACTCTGGTACTGAACCCTCAACATTTAAACCTATTCACTGTATGCCTTATTGGAATACTGTACAATTCAACTTGTATGACTTATTGCGAGCAAAAACATTTGCGATTTCCGATCACTGTATGACTTATTGGAATACTATACAATTCAACTTGTATGACTTATTGCGAGCAAAAACATTTGCGATTTCCGATCACTGTATGACTTATTGGAATACTATATAAATCAACTTGTATGACTTATTGTGAGGAAAAGCATCTGTGATTTCCGATCACTGTATGAATTATTGGAAGACTATATACAATTCAACATGCATGCCTTATTGTGAAGAAAAGCATCTGTGATTTCAAATCACTGTATGGCTTATTGGAATACTATACAGTTCAACGTGTATGTCTTATTGCGAATACCGGTAGTTGGCCTGTATTATTATGGCCTACATGTTCGTTTTTTATGTTATGTCGATTGATAAAAACTTTGTGAAACTTTAACCAATCTCCACATCTTTCCGGAAGGTAACCATCACCACGACGGTATGAGAAAGAGACGCCAGTTTTACATATTATGCGTCGGGAATTACTGGTCCTCTTTGTATTTCGTCTTCGGTATGACGCGGCCTGGAATCGAACCGGGACCTCCCAAACTCGTTTAGTTTATACCGGTAGTTTATTCTAATTTCGATTGTGAAACTAGTTCTATCAACTTACATACATCACTATCGACACCTCATTCCTGACTTTTTCCGTCGCCACACTCGATGTGGACTATTACAGTCCAGTTAGGATATGGTGACAGTGACGTAGTCGTTTATGTGTACACAAAAGATTACAACCATTGTCTGAACAGGTAGTGTGAATATAGTATGTTAGTTTAGCATGGAAGTTATAGCTTTCTGTATAAGCCCTTAAATTGGTTTTACAACATAACAACTTGGACTCGACCGCTGCGACACTGTATAATTATTCCCTGACTGGACTATATATTCAAATCAATGCTCGTAGACATGCAGCATATCTATAATATTTACAATGCTCAACATATGTTGCCATGGTGTAACACAATGTGTCATACAAAAATGTTCATGAATACTTGATGACGCAATTCAAGTATTTCCATAATCACTCTAAAATCATTAATTTTCGCGGATTATGGTAAAATAGTTATTTAGTGGTTCCTAGAATTAGTGGATTTCAACTATTGAAAGAAAAATGTCTTGTAACTTTTTGATGTCAATTATTCGAGGTGATTTAATTTCGCGATCTATTTCATCCGCGAAGTTAGCGAATATTAACTCACCGCGAATATTAATAACCGCGGTCTGTGTGTTTGTGTTATTGTTTTGCCCTGTAGGACGCAATCTCCAACGAATTATAGTGTATAGTACAACCTCTCCAGAGCGGCCATCTGAAGAGCATCAACCTTTCAAGAATTTCAAAAGACCCCTTAGCTCATATTTTATATAAATTTAACCTCTGTAGAGCAACAACCTTTTTATGAAAATACCTTCAAAATTCCCCTAAGTCAATATTTACTATAAATTTAACCTCTGTAGAGCAACAACCTTTTTATGAAAAGACCTTCAAAATTTCCCGAAACCGGTATTACTATCAATTTAAATATGTAGCCTGATAAAAATTCCTAGTAGCCCTCGGGCTCCTGACAATTGATTTGTCGAACATGGCAGTCATATTTAAAACGCGTAATACCAAAGACGGAATAAAAATGGTACGAGAAATTCCCTTGCTAGACGCTCAACATAAAAGGGCGACAGGCTTCTCTTCTATCATACCCTCGTGGTGATGGATAACATCAGGAATGAGGTGTCGAGAGTGTTTAATATAAGTTGGAAAAAAAACTTGTTTCACTATCGAATTAGTATAAACTAAACTAACTAAACCAGGATCTGCATCATGGAATAACTCGGTCTAGCAATAATGCCTTTAAGTACCCTACTGTCAAGTTAGGACAAGTCAAATAGTTTCTGCGGGCATATGATGTACCGACTTCATTTGACAGAGAATTGACAGGATCCTCGACCTTCTATCTGCATTATTTAACAGCTGATTTATATACAATTAAGCATGAAAATCTCAAAATTGTGAAAACATAAGTGGGGTAGGCCGGTTGCATTTCAAATTGTGAAAAACTATAAGCACGATTATTTGACATACGAAATTTATCTGCAAATAGTTAAATAATATCAAGTATAACAAACTAATGTTCAAGACCCTTAACTGCATATTATGACTCCCTTGTGTACATTTTTATTGTAGTGACGGGTTTTGAGGATTAGTTTGTAGTTCTTTCTAAGAATTTCGACTTGCCCGGGCGGACATCGGTCAGCCATTTTTGCGTAAAGAATTTATCGGTTGTGTAAAAAATGCCGATCAGGTGATGGTTATAACTCGAAATTCCGTAATCCCGACACATTTACCATAGCACGAAACTATTTTCGCACAAGAAAAAATTGAAATCAAGTAAATACCGGTTTAATAAGTCTGGTACATGTCATTCTTACAAAATGCTTCCTTTTTTAGCTCACCTGTCACAAAGTGACAGAGTGAGCTTTTGTGATCACACTTCGTCCGTCGTCCGTCCGTCCGTCCGTCCGTCCGTGAACAATTGGGTTGTGTCCTCTCTAGAGGTCACAATTTTGGCCTAATCTTTATGAAACTTGGTCACAATGATCATCTCAACAAAATCTAGGTCAAGTTCGATATTGGGTCATCTGAGGTCAAAAACTAGCTCACTAGGTCAAATTATAGAAAAAACCTTGTTTTAAACCTTTCAACATGTAGTCTTCATGGTCACTAAACTCTCTGCTATAACTCTCTACTGTCTATACATACAAGGAAACTTTCATCAACCAATGAAAATGTGTATCAGGGTTCACAGCAGTTTTGTAAAGGTCAAATATCAAAATATTCTAGTATTTTAAGCAGGGTGTGAATTGTAACGGTTAAGTGGAAATCAAAGCGCTGTAGGGAGCGTAGACATTTTCCTGAGGGTCGTAGGTTCAAACCCCACTGGAACCATAATTTTTATTTTTTTATTTTTATTTTTTTTGAGTGTTTAGGTATTGTTTTGTCTGTAAAGCATTTATTTGTACATTTCCTGATGGTCGTGGGTTCAACCCCACTGGAACCATATTTTTTTTTTTAATGTTTAGGTATTGTTTTGTCTTTATAACATGTATTTGTACATTTTCCTGATGGTCGTGGGTTCAACCCCCACTGGAACCATAATTTTTATTTTTTATTTTTTTAAGTGTTTAGGTATTGTTTTGTCTTTATAGCATGTATTTGTACAGTTATATGGAGGAAAAATATTCCAAAATATTTTTTTAAAATAAAGGTCAAATCATAGAAAAACCTTGTGTAGTCAGTCACCAGAGGTAACAATGAAACTTTGTCACAATGATCCTGTCAACAAAATCTAGGCCAAGTTCGATTTTGGGTCATCTGGCGTCAAAAACAAGGTCACAATGTCAATTGACATTTTCCTGAGGGTCGTGGGTTCAAACCCCACTGGAACCATAATTATTTTTTTAAGTGTTTAGGTATTGTTCTGTCTTTATAGCATGTATTTGTACAGTTATATGGAGGAAATATTTTGTTTAAATTATAGGTCAGATCATAGAAAAACCCTGTGTAGACACCAGAGGTTACAATTTCGACTTAATCTTTATGAAATTTGGTCCTAATAATCATCTCAACACAATCTAGGTTAAGTTTGATATTAATTAAGTCATCTGGGGTCAAACGCTAGGTCACATGGTCAAATCATACAAAAACTTGCAATAGAGGCTGAATTTCCTTAAATTTTATTCAGAAAATGTGTAGGATCACCATAGGGGTGTGCATGCACTAGTAAGACAGGTGAGCGATCAAGGGCCCTTTGGGCCCTCTTGTTATTTTATTTTTTTGAAATCGTAAACCACCGAGAAATGGTCACGTGCCCCTCCATGTACTATTTACTTTGGGTATTTCAAGATATCTGCGACCCGCACGTAAAATAAAACGTCCCTCTCACATTATCCTAACTTCATTATATAGCTGGTTTATTTCGAAAACGAATATTGAGCTGTGGCTGCATTTCTAAATGTAACGTAGACTTTATAGTGATGGCAATAATTATCATACGAGTGAAGTGTTATTACTATGACATTTGCTGGCAAATAAGTGCATTATGTATACATAATTGGTTACATACCGGAATTGTCAGTATGATTTGTAATATAGTACATATAGTACAAAGTGTAGCTGCCTATATTTAGTCATTTACCGACGGACACACGCTGTATGCATTTACATACATGTTTATTATTTAACATTTTGCCATATTATGAGGCCAAAAAATATTATTTTGCGGTTCTGTTAACTCTATCTTTCCTATTTTTTGTCACTACCCTAAACCTTGTACATGTATTGGCATATTACTGGCAGTCACCGCGGACCTTTGATTTTCCAGTACATAAAATCAATGCAATTATTTAAAAAGAAATAACAGAGGTTCCCTGTCTTTACAGGATGTTACCAGAACCACAATATTAATATTATTATTGGCCTGAACAAGTGTTGCGAGAGTCAGATAATACGAACGACACTGCTGTTAAAATAGATATCTGTAATGCTGAATGTTTGGAGAGGTAAGGCCTAAAATAAAATATTGTTTGTTTCCCCATCCCCTACCTACCCGATTAAAAAGGGCCCAACCCAAAATATTTTATTGCCCGAATTGAAATGATATTTTTTTTTATTAAAAATTAGAAGTGAAATTTTTTTGTTTTACTGGCTTCTTAAATCTTACCATTAAATTTAAGACTGTTGGTTTTCACCTTAGAATTAATTCTAAATTTCATTATTGTTGGTTTTACCTTAGGGTTAATTCTAAATTTCATTATTTATATGTCTTAACCAATAACTATCATACTGAAACAGTTAAAAAAAATATTTACCCTACCTACCTACCCATTCTAAATCTGCTAGGGTCGGGATGGGGAAACAAAGAATATTTTAAGTTCGGCCTAATGTTTTGTGAGAAAATTTCATTTTGGCCACATTATATCTTAGCTAAGTATTAAATGTGTACGATACCTATGAGCGGTTTGGGTAACATTTCAGGAACTGTAATAAGCAAGCTAGTCTGTCTATACAGACCCTATGGTAATTACAGGAGACAACTCATCAGCCTACTTGTTTTTCATGAAATTATTTCCCTTTTCATCCTCAAACATAGGAGATAATCAAGCCCAAAATGAAATCTAGCTAAAATTGAAAATAACGTTATGATTTTTGATTGACAAAATATTATCTAGTCAGGTAGCCAGACTATAAACAAGCATGCAAAGCTACACACCGTGTAATAAGGTGGCACATAAAAACTTCAAAATGCCAATTAAGAAGATAAATAGAACAGGTGTCAGTAAAACTATATACATGTACTGTGAAATTGTTAATTTTCGCGGAAATAAAATTGTGCGGATTGTGATAAAATGTTGATTTGGTGGTTTCATAAGGTAGTGCATTTTAAAAATATTGCAGACAAATCTCTTGCTGCGTATTTTTGAGGTAATTTTTCGAAGGTTTGCAAAATTCGTATTAAGTTTACCTGCGAAATCAACAGAAATAATCCGTCCGCAAATATTAAGAATTTTACAGTATACAATGATATAAACTAAACGAGCTATATGCACATGGTGAGCTATGCACTGATCGAGAATATCCGCATACACAAATAGAGCTATACTTGAGAGAAGCTACTCATGGTATCAAAGGCATCGTTAGGGACGGGAGCAGTTCGATCTCGGAAGAACTCGTTCGGGAATCGTTAAAGTCGAGGGCAGTTTAATCTCGGAAGAACTCGTTCGGGCAGCGTAGAAGTCGGGAGCAATTCGACCTCGGAGGAAATCGTCAAGGATTGCAAAAGTCGGGAGCAGTTTGAGCTCGGAAGAACTCGTTCGGGAATTGTAAAAGTCGGGAGCATTTCGAACTCGGAAGAACTCGTTCGGGCATCGTACGATATCCGTGTGGATCAGCCACTCGTAGAGTGCCACGGAAAATGTCGTACGGTAATAGTACGGATATCGTACAAGTGCTGTACAAGTGCCATACAAGCACCGTACCAACACACGAGTACCATGTGAGGAACTCAAACCACCCTGAAGACGATGGGATGGTTTTGTATTTTGCAATTATATTTTGCAAGTCATCTCTTTGGCTCCATAAGGTTGTATCTTACTATAAATATATACATGTATATATTAATTTTGTATAGTGAGATGTAACCTTGTTGCACCAAAGGGACGAACGTCTGTATTTTTTAAATTGTGTGTGACGTCATTCTATTTCATTTCTTGTTTTCTCATTTTTCAGAGAATCTGGTAAGGACTACCCGAGTGATACAGTTATACTGCACCAGTTCGCCCGTGGACCCTTCGCCCCTAGCATGTCCCCATTCTGTGTCAAACTGGAAACATTTCTACGGATGGCAAATATTCCATATCAGGTAAATGTGTTTGTTTAGTCCTGAGAGATTATTTTGATATTTTGTATACTTTTGTGGATATGGTCCCATTACTAACGCCGCTGTCGGCAACAACATCAACATCAAGGTATTGCTTTCAAACTTGGCATACGTGTTTACAATCATAAACACCTTGCGTGGTCAAAGCCATGAAACAGTCAGTATCCAACATTTCAACGTGAGATATAAGGCAAACACAAGTATAACAAGACTGGGATCAGTAAAGGTGGAATTATGAGATATGAGGCAACCATACACAAAATAATACGCACAAATACCTTGAGATCTTTACAGATATGATTGACTGTATAATAATAAAATACTTTATTACAGAATGTGCACGCCTACAAGACGGGACCAAAGGGGAAGATTCCGTGGATTGAATATAATAATGAAGTGATTGGAGACTCTGAAATAATAATGTCAAAACTAAGTGAAACCTTAGGTATAGATTTAAATACGAGCCTCTCAAGTGAACAGAAGGCAACGAGCCGAGCATTTCAACAGATGGTTGACGAACACATGTATTGGTATGTATAATTTGTGTTTTATTACAAACTACCTGAATGTCATGAGGTCACTGAAATCGATCGTGCAATGCACAAGCTCGTAATATGAGCAGCAATAATGCAAACTTGAACAAAGCTTAGAAATCTTTACACTAAGTTGAAATGGTTGTTCAATACATGGTATATGACTTTTGGAAGGTATCAATGCAACACTTTTGTTCGTTAGTTTGTTTGTTTGTTCGCATTCGTATGAGACCGTCATTAGTGCCTGGTTATTTGGGTTTTACCTGTCAGATTGTCCAAAGAATCCGACTTGAAGGGACGAGGAGGGGGACAGATGTGTGGTACAAGGAATACGGATGCAATACCCTAGCTCTTTCCAACTAGTGTACCTGATTGTTCGACGTTGCTGGTGCACGTAGCACCGATACACGCGACTCTACCTCTTTGTTACCAACGAGTTTATATCTAGTAACTTGGCTTAGAAACTCTGAAAAGCGTTTCTGAAATAAACATGTACATTGGCCGAGATTCGAACCACCTACCACTTGGCCAGTATCCAAGAGCGTTACCCATTCAACCACCTTCTTACTTTGTACACGTGTAACTAATACACTTCGATGCTGGAGATATTATTTTTGTTGTATTAAATGGCTGTTCTTAACGTTTTCCAAATACAGGTGTGTATTGATGGAACGTTGGGTGTTCCATAGAAGTGATAGCATTAAAGCCAAATTAACAAAACTACCGTCGTTGATCGTATGGGAGATTGGCCGGAGGACAAAAAATATGGCGCATGCGCAAGGTATTGGTAGACATGCGCAACCGGAAGTTGAACGAATATTGTTAGAAGATATGACGGCACTTTCGGAATTTCTTGGTATGTGCAACACGTATAATAATAATAACAATAATAATAATAATACAATGTAATAATAATAATGATATCTTTATTTTCAGAAGGTACATAAGATGATACATCAATATACATGAAAATACAAACAATTACCTAATTTTTCATCAACCCTCCATTTTGTTAGAACTTATGGAGCTCGGTATACAGCGTATAAACCAAATCACTGTATGACTTATTGGGATACTATACAATTCAACTTGTATGACTTATTGCGATATAAGGAAGTTGACCCGTTTGTACATTGTGCGGTATATGTACATGGACAAAGATATTTTTATGTCATTTCAGGTAATAAACAATACATGTTGGGTGACGAACCAACTCTTGTAGATTGTGCCGTATTTGGTCAGCTGACCCAAGTCAAATATCACGTGCCGGATACAGTAACAGCTAAACAGACATTGAAAGGTATTGTAGACATATTACATACCAGCGTGGACATATCACGTACTATTTGAGGTGAAGTTTGGCTAACACCTCAAGTAAAAATATGTAAAAATTAAGTTTATTCTTAAACATCCGATGGTTTTAACCTTTTGCTTGCGTTCTTAGCCAAAATGTGCGTCATATACCACGTGGTATGTCCAAACTCGATACATGTATTATAATATTCATGTACGTTTACAGACCGCTTCGTTGTTAGTTGGCTTATTCGATTGGACTGTTTGCAGAACAGGTTATAGTCTGGTTCCCGTCCCAACCTTACCGCACTACTATATATAGTACTACTACTGTAATGTTGGGTCGAGAACCAAACTATAACCTGTTCTGCGAAACAGCCCAGTCGAAAAGTTTCAATAACGCAACTTTCTAACCGGACGTGGAATGCTTGTATAATCGGGATCCTGATGCAGAGTTTTGCATTTTAGCGCACCTGAGCAAAAGGTACTCACTGTGAACGTTTCAGGATTCTTGTATGTCTATCTTCTGTCGTCTGTAAACAATAAACATAACGTTTCTATAAAACGTATATGAAAGATTAAGTTGATCAATGGTATAAACACATATTAATATCTCTGTATACATACAGAATATCATTGCGATAAATGTAAGTTGTGGTTTCACAATATAGCTTATTTGTTTATGTAGCATCAAGAGACAAACAAGCACCCAGGTAAATATTTTCTTGCGTCTACTTGAGGCATTTTTTCCTTCAAAACATTCTTATTTCGGTAATTTTTCAAATTTTCACCGAGGCGCCTCAGCGTGACTACGGACCTGAGCACCAAACTGTTTGTGACACAAGCGTGTCTAGCTTTTGTAAATAATTAATTAAAGAGAGACATTCATTCAAAAATAAGATAAAGCAATTGAATCGTCTCCTTTGTATTAAATTGATCATACTCTAATAATAAGGAATCGCGGAGTGCTGTTTTCCGTGTCCGATTGTTATTGTCTGTTTGGTGATGCCCATGATAATTATACTAAGCAAGCGTCAAACTCTGTGTGCTTTTCGTTCTGTAGCTATACATTCGGGAAATTTCCCTTGTGTTATTATTGAATACGTAATATGTTTAGGAACATACGCAACAATACGTGATGAAAGGGAGACAATCATTCTGAAAATAACATAAATAAACATAATAGCCTCCCTTGTATGTATTATGTATTATTATTTGTTGTAAAATGTTTGTGGTTAAAGTTTTTGTTTGGATATACACTCCATGTGTGGTAGTTTAATTGGTGAATAAGGATAGCCAATCATATCGCCTGTTACTGACCAAGAGTTTAATATGGTGTGATCGAATTGATTGTCCTTATCTTAAGTCAAGTAAGATCAATATTGAATACCACACCTGGCAAAAATATTAATAAACTAGTTGTTGATTTTTCAGTTTTTATATATTATATATTATTTATTGTATACATTGAAGCACAGTTAATGTTGAAAGTTGATTGTGTCTAACTTTAAGGCGTTCGCTGCAGTTTCTTGTTGGAGTGATATAGTCAAACATGTATATGGACACAGTATCATGTTAGAAATGTTCAACAGTAATCCTGGGTCACTGGACGTGTTTATGAGTTATCTATCCTTAAAACTAGCGTTTTTCTCCAAATTTACGTATTCAAGGGAACATAACTCCTGAACAAGCATGGTGACCTATGATACCTTCTGGATGTTTCTGTATCTGGAATATGATACACTGTTTATACGCACATTTCGAACAGATTCTACTATTGATAAAATTTCCCCATATCTCATAAGAGACTGTCAAGAAAGTTTTTAAAGCCCCACTAAGCCATAAACGGCTATTTTTAAAAAGCAATAACTTGATGACCTATCTACAGAATGATAGATTTTGAGCACTTTTGTTGAGTTACAAAGGTGGAAAACACCACAAGATGTAATACAACGAAATACAGCCTCAAGTTGGTTTGTTTACAAAATAATGAATTGTAAACAATAAATGCACGCTTTTTATAGTCTAAAGGAAGCAACTCTCGAAATGAGTATTTTGTCATTCATACATTTTCCTTAAATGTGAATTTTGGCATACTATAATAAACTATTAAACCTACTATTTCGACATAATTATATAGTAGCTTACTGTCGTTAATTATTGATAATTTGTGAAAAACAACATAATTCCTTGTATTTTCTAGATGATAGGAAAAGGTTTTGGGAGAAATAATGGGGCTTTAAGTAAAATTATTCATGTTTTCCAATACCAGCTGCACCCGTTGATCATATAATTTCAATTTACATAATACTGACTTTGTATCCGCATAGTTAGAGCGGATAAGAGCGCAATAACTGCGATACTGCACTGGGTGTGGTAAATCAACCACGACCTATGTTGTACTATTATACAAATTACACACAGAACTAACACTCGGATATCGATTTAATATCACGCTTCGCCCTCGATTTAATAGTTAATTTTTAATACCTATCATCGAGTTTAAGTTCTGTCTCGTTGTCACGAATGAATCGTAATATGTAACTATATAGAACAAGCGTGTTGCTAAAGACAATAATACTAATTATATTTATAAGTATGCATAACTCTGCCTATGAAATTGTGACAGTGAATAAATGCAAGCTATAGTTTGTGATGGAGAATGCAGCACATAGAACGTGTCTGAGCATTCATGAATGTAAAAACCGTCACTGCTAATGAACCGCAAACTTCTTAATATAGCTATTGTTCTTAATATTGCTACTGTATTTTAACATTCTAATAGCTAATACTCACGAAGGCAACGATTTAACAGAAGTCCACAGTTTAACTATGCATTTGCCATATCAAGCCCATTTACCACTAGACATCAGATGTTTACATAATTATGTAAATTGAGAATTGAGTTGAACAAAAAAAGGCTTTAAAACATTGAAAATATAATCTTATGAATTCGCTGGATACCTACCTATCCTCTTCGTGTTCGCTGGCACATAAGACTGCAACCAGACCTCGATCTCCCGAAGCATCTCAAGTAAAAATCTCAACTCAAATTGAGATTTTGCTAAAATCAGAGTCGCAATGAGAGATAAATCTGAAGCTTCAGTTCTTAAAATTTTACTGTGATAAACTCAAAACAACATTTATGTTTTGTGATGCTAATTTAGAGTCTAGCCTCACATGGACATTAACACAAAAACACATGCCAATATTTGAGATGAGATCTTGCTCAGATCGAGATGCTTAGGGAGATCGAGGCCTGGTCTCTCCATTGCCGTCTGTCTTTCGCAATTTTCTCTATTTCTATTTCTCACAGTGTCTTTCACATAGTCTTTATTTCGTTGATGATGTCCTTCGCCAGGTTTCTTTCGGCTTGATAACCTTAGACAAACACCTTCAACAAACAACTGGGCGAAGCGTTCTGTACACTGACGTCTGGTCTATTACCATTGCTCAACTAATTAGTTTTGTTTTAAAGCAACCGAAAACACTTGGTCAACTATTTACGTATCTGTTCAAAAACAAATATAGTACAAATGTACAGAACACTTGACTTGGCGCTAATTAATTCTCGTGTGTTTTCGTTATTTTACTGTAAGAATGTTTTGATTACTTGAAACAACAACTCTGATTGGACAACGGATATGCACGAATATTCAAGGATTCCATGTTAAATGTTCTCAACTGTAGCCTGCCATTGGTCAACAACGTGTATTCAAATTTACGTATTTTTAAGGCACATGGTCAAATGGCCAATTATGTATTTATTATTTCAAAACCCAACTTCCACTGGTCAACTGTTTATTAATCATTTCAAAGCCCATCACTCATTGTGTCTAATATTATTCATTAAAACCCATTTTAAGAAACAAAATCACGAATTTGTGGTGTGCTTCTTTCTGATTTGCTGTTTTTGCTTAGTTCTGCTTTCCCTGCCCGATTTATTTTCTCGGTTTCTCTTGTTTATATATATAACATAAATATGTTTATGTTAAACATATTTTTATTGCCAATAATAGTGCTTATGGCGAGTGGCAAATAGATTGAGCCCAAAGTACCACAACTTTGTAACGGTTCGTCCCATGAGCCGTGATAAAAAGATAATATTAAATCAGACAGGGAAGGCAGCACTCAACTTAACCAGTCGAGCACAGAAAACATAAAAACATATAGAGGATCTTGCATGAGTGCTCATTGCATACGAGTTTTATTAAACGAGTGGACAAAATAATATGACACGAGGCTAAAAAAAGTATTGTTTTTGTCCACGAGTTTAATAAAATTCGTATGTAATGAGCACGAATCTAGGATTCGATTTATCACATAACCTAAGAGAACGCGCATTATCATTTAAAAATAATGATGCACGCTGCATAGGTTTCAGGCAAAATTAAGCGGTACAATGAGCGTGGCGTCATGGCGACGTTGATATTATCCTGACGTCATGAGCGGATCAAGGCATGGATTGGCTAACGTCGCGTCAGCCTAATTTACATATTTATTGCACACTCTGGGAGTGCCGAACGATATTTACGGCACGGCTTTACGACACTGCTGGACCGCGGGTTATGTGATAAACAAGGCATAATGCCTAATTGAACCAATCGAGCACATAAAACATAAAACAAATACGTAGGCTACAGGGCACAATGCCCAACTAAACAAGTAACAGATCCATAAGTAGATCAACATGTATGCCTATAATTATGTATTATAATTAGATGTATATTTGTAGAATCGCTAACCAACCTAAATGATTACTGTGAACGAATGAAAGAGAAGTATTGGCCAGATTGGGACCAGTGTATTACTGAAGGGTTTACGAAAGAAGCAACCAAATAACAATGACGTCACTTGGAATGACGTCATGATGTCTGACGTCACGTGAAGCTGCCAAAGTCAACGGTTGTACTGACATCTACAGAACTCGAACAACAAACGTTTCTATTTGAGATCCATGGAGCTAATATGACATTTTCTATATAGGCCTACATATATATGTTCGTCTAAATGTTTTCTTTATTTGAATAATTATTTCTTTCATGTCAATGTTATACTGATCTATACTCTATATATCTAAGACTGCTGTTAATTTTTTATTTCTACATTTTGCATGTTTTTGAGATTTGTTTGTGAACTATTGTTACTCTGATGACCAAACTAGATCTATATTGTTACTATGATACTGTTTCGTTGGTTTATTTTATATATATATAGAGTGTCTGTATACTATCATACATAGAAAAGTAAACATATTAAAACACTGCTTTGGTTTAAAAAAAATCAATAACCCTTGATTACCCGAAGCCGGGCTGGTTGAGTAATGCGTATTTGGACTGACCGATCTAGACGGCTTACGAAGCCAGCCAGACTTCAAACATTCCATGCTTAATATCCATCCAAACTTGGTCATGTTCAAATCTACCCTATCCGTGCATGCTTGGTGTGAGACTGAATCGTTACTAGTAATATAATTAAGCAATGTTCTTGAATATATTAGCAACATTTGATTAAAGGACGATACTCGGTGAGGAGAGTACTAGCGTGAAGCAAACACAATCGAGGACTGTTACTTCAAAAGTTACGATTCGGGTGAAACGCTATGCCTTTTATATTGCCATGCAATGCGCATGTGAGTTTCGATTTGGGTGAAAAGCCATGCATATTACTGCCATGCAGTGCGTATGTAAATTACGATTTATGTGAAAATCCATGCCTATTATTGCCAAGCAATGCGTTTGTAAACTTCGATTTGTGTGAAAAGCCATGCATATTATTGCCATGCAATGCGCTTGTAAACTTCGATATGATTGAAAAGCCATGCATTTCATTGTCATGCAAAGCGTTTGTAAACTTCGATTTGTGTGAAAAGCCATGCATATTATTGCCATGCAAAGCGTTTGTAAACTTTGATTTGTGTGAAAAGCCATGCATATTATTGCCATGCAAAGTGTTTGTAAACTTCGATTTGGGTGAAAAGCCATGCCTATTATTGCCAATGCGTTTGTAAACTTTGATTTGTGTGAAAAGCCATGCATAATATTGCCAATGCGTTTTGTAAACTTTGATTTGGGTGAAAAGCCATGCATATTATTGCCATGCAAAGCGTTTGTAAACTTTGATTTGTGTGAAAAGCCATGCATATTATTGCCAATGCGTTTTGTAAACTTCGATTTGGGTGAAAAGCCATGCATATTATTGCCATGCAAAGCGTTTGTAAACTTTGATTTGGGTGAAAAGCCATGCATATTATTGCCATGCAAAGCGTTTGTAAACTTCGATTTGGGTGAAAAAACATGCCTATTATTGCCATGTAATGCATATACCCGTACTATATCGAATCATCAACTGTTTCATTTGAGTCATTCAATAGCGTCCGAAAGGTTTTATGTACATTTTTGTTGTTAGTTCGGCTTTAACGTCGTTTCTCAAACCTCACCAGTTTTCATGGACTGTATTCTAACCAGTACTGAATTACCTTTTCACAAGGAACCAGCAACTTTTCAACATTTGGAGACAAATAAACATATTATGTACTTTTATTAGTACACCATTGGACAATCCGTCATCTGATGTCGAGTAGTTATACCATCCGCTTTCAGAATGGTCTAGGTGTTGCGAATTCAAAAGTGTGAAGTCTCCAAAAGCGACTCAAGTGAATTTTTCCGTGCTCAGTATACCTATGATGGTAGTTCCTGGGCTGCTGAGGGCAGTGCGGTGTACGGTCCATATGACAGTCCAATCTGGCGGCCACTTAACAACGACATGACCGAAATCTGGCGGCCACTCAACAACGACATGACCGAAATCTGGCGGCCACTCAACAACGACATGACCGAAATCTGGCGGCCACTCAACAACGACATGACCGAAATCTGGCGGCCACTCAACAACGACATGACCGAAATCTGGCGGCCACTCAACAACGACATGACCGAAATCTGGCGGCCACTCAACAACGACATGACCGAAATCTGGCGGCCACTCAACAACGACATCACGCAAGTCGGACAACCACTCAAACACGACAGGACGCCAATCTGTTGGCCGCTCAACAATGACAGTCCAAAGCAATCATTGGAACTTCCAGCAAAAAGGGTTAAAAAGAGGGATAAACCTGGTTGAGGACCTTCAAAAGGTTAGATATCTTGTTCTTGGTAAACCAACCTTTAAACATGAAAGCGTTCCAGATTGGCCCTGTACCTATCCATATTATAACAAAAACAATTCTACTTATATAATTTATAGGACGTCCTCTATAATTATGTCGACATACCTTGCTACTATATAAGCCTCTGTCAGTGGTTCATAAATTAGTAATTTGTTTACAATAATAGTTTACTGGATTGTGCTTGCCTTATTGGGAATGTGTTAACCAGATATTCAATAAGTCGGACTATTAACAGGAACGTAAGTCTAATAAATACTAGTATGTGAAATAATAAACACTTTGAAATATATCTTATTTGGAATTTTGTAGTGTTATTATGATGTAAGAAATGGTATGTTTTCTTATATATTATATAAATGAATAGACGAAACATATAGAGCTCTACAATTATAGAAACTTTCATTGGAAAATATCACGAAATAAACATATTACGGCATTTGTCCCGAAACTTTCGGAATACCCCTCGTACAACTCGTATACTGTAATTATACCAAGGATGTGGAATTCTTGATAAATATACGGCGCTACTAGAATGAGAATGTCGTAAGTAAAAACTGTCTAGCTTATATATAAAACAAGCGTTTTCAACGACAGTTTGGTCGACATGACCAGTTCCGATTTTCATGAAATAAGGCTCATAAGAAGCGCCTTATAAGGTCGTAAGTAGCACTTGCGACCTTCTCATTCTAAGCTAGCGATGAATGTTATTCGCGTAATGTTTTCTGTGCTCGGCTGGTTAAGCTTAGTGCTGCCTTCCCTGTCTGACTTAATATTATCTTTATGCGTCATAATGTTTAAACAATTATATCATATGAATACGGCTTCATGTGTTTAAATTGATAGTTAATGGACATTTCACTCAAACTTAGCCCTAGGCCAATTCGTCTGACATACATTTCACAATTTAGGATAATTGAAATGGTGCCATGGAAATGGCAATCCATATTTGCCAAAAAGTATCAAGCCTTACATACTTTTTTTCATTTTTTGTTGAACAAAATTATCGATGAAGACACATACTGAAGAATTCTCCTCAAGCGGGTATCGGTTGAAAAATCAATAATCAAGGGACGCTAATGCTACAGTGTGTCTTTTGTCACGCTTTACTTACCTTGTCGATTATCGATTACGTATATGGGTGTTTGATGTTGACAGGTTTAAGTGCAGACAGGTGTTATAAAAACGAACACAAATACGAAAGTTTATTTTGCATAAAGCATAATACAATGCTTAATACAAATAACAGAGATAAATAACGGTGTTTATAGTGTAGTGTAAAAATATTCTGTCGATATTAATTATTTCTCTATTAATTTATTTCTATTTCCCTCTTGTTTTGTTTATATGCATGTGCATAATTTGAAGAACAAGTCATGATAACAAAAAACTGTTCTTTGAAGTGTTTCTGTTTTTATGACAACAGTATGGTACATGCAACGTAACAATAAACAATTTAGAATTAAAGCCCCATTAAGCCATAAACGACTTTTTTCAAAAAGCAATAACTTGGTAACGTATCTGCAGAATGATGCATTTTGAGCACTTTAGTTGAGCCTCAAAAGTTCGTGAAAACTTCATAATTCCCTGTATTTACTGGATGATCGGAAAAAAGTTTTGGGAGAGACAATGGAGCTTTAATTGTCTTTTGTAAAGTCTACAGCGTTCTGACACAGTACCAAAAGGCATAAATGAACCTATAATAGGTTTGAGCGTATTTAAGGACGAATGCCACAATTGTTAGTGCGCATATTTCTGCGCATATTCTGAAAACATTGTTTAAAGTCTGTTTCCCGTTTTATTGATGACTTGATGAATTGTAGATCTAGATGAAAATAACTTGTGTACAAGTATCATATATTGTGACATTAAGTTTTTTCTCTGTATAACACAAGTGTAGGACAAACTTTAGATAAACAATTGTTTGTTTCTGACAATAACTCAAACTTTAGCATGGGGAACTATGTTTTTCAATTGATATTAATTTCTGTTATACATTAAAATATTGATACAGCAAAATGAAAATAAAATCTCTCTGTAGGATAAAATGAAGGATAAAAAAGCCTCCATAATGTATTCTTGTTAACTTGAACAGTTATTACACGTTTTTCTATTGGAGTAATTGCTCTCTATGTAACAAACACGATACAACAAACACGACACAACAAACACGACACAACAAACACAATACAACAAACACGACACAACAAACACGACACAACAAACACGATACAACAAACACGACACAACAAACACGACACAACAAACACGACACAACAAACACGACACAACAAACACGATACAACAAACACGGCACAACAAACACGATACAACAAACACGACACAACAAACACGACACAACAAACACGACACAACAAACACGATACAACAAACACGACACGACACAACCAACACGATACAACAAACACGACGCAACAAACACGACACAACAAACACAATACAACAAACACGATACAACAAACACGACACAACAAACACGACACAACAAACACGACACAACAAACACGACACAACAAACACGACACAACAAACACGACACAACTAACACTCAATCACTCATGTCTCATGAAATACATGTACTGGCTAATGTTTTCAAATTTCGTTGAATGTATGTTTGTTAAGTTTGCTTCATATAGAATCCATATTGACGGAGCACAATGACGTCAGAGATGAAAGAACCAATTAGAGAAGAGGCTGACGTGGAAGGGAACATCAACGGCGACATTGCACCTTGTTTTAATGAAGAAGACGATCCTAACACAAAATGTGGCCTAGGTTCCTATAAACCAGCTTGTCTTCAGGTATAGTCTGTATACATGTCACGTGATGATGCTATATTTACATGTCGCGTGATGATGTCATATTTACATGTCACGTGAAGACGTCATATTCAAACGTGGCGTGATGATGTCATATGTAGATGTCGCGTGATGACGTCATATTTACATGTCACGTGATGATGTTATATTTACATGTCATGTGATGATGTCATATCTACATGTTGCGTGATGATGTTATATTTACATGTTACGTGATGACGTCATATCTACATGTTGCGTGATGATGTCATATTTAGATGTTGCTTGATGATGTCATTTTTACATGTCACGTGTTGACGTCGTATTTACATGTCACACGATTATGTCATATTTAGGTAATAAGACTCACAACAGTGTCCCTTTGTCCCCTAGTTTTATGCAAATGCACTTCATTTGAACTTTTAAAATTGGCATCTTTCAGTACGACACACATCAAACTAAACCTGGTCCAACTGAGCAAGACACATAATTTGCTCCTAAGCTGTGCAACAATTGAACTATTTTTCCATTAATCTGAAATAAAAGAATGCTCTCTTTTAGGTTATCCATCTAATATAACGGTTTTACTAAACTTGAATACCAAATTAACACGATTCCTTTCCGTAAACAGGGGTTTGCAAGTATTGGCGCATTTATTGGTGTTTACAGTATCTCTGGTTTGGTGACGTCAACATTATCTGTGTACGTAAATTCACAGGTGAGTAACAACAAACATGGTGATACGGTATCTATGGACACTGATTATTTTTAACTTAGTTTTTTTTTATTTTTCTTGCGGGCGCCTGGTGTGCGTCCTGTTGTGACGCAAGCGCTTGATTATGCATTATGTCACCAGATTGGCGTCCCGGTGTTGTTCAGCGGGCGCCATAACGATGTGCTGATCGGCCTCCAGTCGTGTTTTTGCTATGTAATCATTTCGCTTTGCGTTCACTTTTCAAGTGAATTTTGCGTTATAATATGTGTACATCGTTTTACATGCGTGTGCCTCCGTAGCTCAGTGGTTAGAGTGCTTGTCGTCTAATCTGGCGACCCGGGTTCAAATACGGATAGAGGCACTCTTAAGACTGTCGTATTTGAGCAGAAAGCGGACTGGCACTAAAGGCTATGATCGGCATTTGAAACATACATACTTGTATGATAACTTTGTTTTCTGAATACGCAGGTACCGATGTTAGAGAAGGAGTTTGGATTTAGTAGTTCACAGACCGGACTGTTGATGAGTTGTAATGACATTGGTTATCTTGTTAGTGTGATATTTGTTGGCTACATAGCAAAAAAGGTAAGCCTGTTATGCACCTATCAATGTTTTCCCACAGAGGATGGATGTGGCGGCGGGGATGCACGAGGAATTAGACATAAAGACTTTCCCGATGTACGGGAATTTTATTAACCCTGTCGTCACATGTAGCGGGAATTAGACTTTGCCCGTATTTTATGGATCTGGCACCCAAAGGAATTAGACCGGACTATCTGTACATGGGAGGGAAATTTGACAACCAATTTTCAAAAATGTCTTATTCCCCTATATAAGGCCGCCGTCCCCCACATTTTCGAGAGCTGCTTCCAGTATTTCAGCCGTTTAGCCACCCTTTGATATTTCAACTTCCCTTGGTCATGGGGATACCCAAGGAAACCTGCATTCGAGTTTCCCTTTGGATACTTTTTCTCTACCAACATCGAGGTACTGCGCCCAGAAATATCAAACATGTTCGGACACCGCCCTCACAGGTACCAATTCACACCTTGGTCGAGTGGAGCATAGTGGGTTATTTTTTATTCTTGCTCAGAGAATTTCAGCAGTGGCGCAGACGGGGATCGAACCGGGACCACTCGACCCCAAAGCGCATGCCCTACCCCTAGGCCACCGCTACCCATACTTTGCTGACAATAACACCAACTGTGCTCGAGATAGACCGGGTGCACGTTATATCTATGCTCGACATAACGAAGTTTTACTGTATATTTATGTTACACTCATTGTCATGTGATATTTATTTTACTATACAGAATCGCTTGAGGATGATACAATTGGATGTCCGTCAGTCTTGTGCCTCCGTAGCTCAATGATTATCGGGCTTGTCGTCTAATCTGGCAACCCGGGTTCAAATACGGATTGAGGCATCCTTATGCCTGCCATATTTCAGTAGAAAGCTGAATTACAAATAAAGGCTATGCTCGTCATTTTTATGTTATCATTAGGGGGGCCGTTCAGCACATTATGTGCTATCAGCCAATCAAAACGTCTACATTGCTCATGAATATTAATGTGAATAATATTGATAAGGTAACCATCCTGTCATCAATAAGGATTTAGTATTCAGAATATCACATATCACATGGTTTACTCTCGGCCAATCAAAACGTCTACATTGCCCATGGATATTAATGAGGGTGATATTGAAAGTGTTACCATCCTGTCATCCCCTAGAGGGTAGTATTCAGAATATCACATATCACATGGTTTACTCTCGGCCAATCAAAACGTCTACATTGCCCATGGATATTAATGAGGGTGATATTGAAAGTGTTACCACCCTGTCATCCCTTAGAGGGGAGTATTCAGAATATCATATATCACATGGTTTGCTCTCGGCCAATCAAAACGTCCACATTGTGTTCATTAATAAATAATATTGAGGTATAATAATAAATGATAAAGGAACGAGTTTATAAATCAGTCCTTGATTTGTGTACATGAATGTTTGTTATATATTTCTGAAAATAAAAACGTGTTTTAACTAATAATACGTGCAAACTATCTTAGAAAACTTTGAAGATCAATACATAGACACAGGAAAATAATTAATAGTAAAGGTTCCTGTCTCATCAGTGGTCTATACATATGTCTTTTCGGCTTACAATGACGCCACAACGTCATTTCACGACGACCTCCCAACATGGCCGCCGTCGCTCAAGAGGTCGATCCCAGAATGCCCCACGGTATCTTGGGCATATACTAATGCTATACTAATTTCCGGGTACTCATTACCATAACAATGATTTTTAATCATACAATATTATATTCATGTAGGTACACATTCCTGTAGGGCTTGGACTTACTACGATATTGTTTGGTATATATGGAGTGTTGTGTGCAGTGCCTTACTTTATACAAGACAAATCAAAGTATGATCTCGACTTGACATATACAGGTAAACACTCTGATATATACAGGTAAACAAACTGATATATACAGGTAAAGATGTACAGGTAAACACTCTGACATATACAGGTAAAACTCTGACTTATACAGGTAAACACTCTGGCATATACCGGTAAACACTCTGATATATACAGGTAAACACTGACATATACAGGTAAACTCTGACTTATACAGGTAAACACTCTGATATATACAGGTAAACACTCTGACTTATATAGGTAAACACTGATATATACAGGTAAATAATGTAACATACATAGGTAAACACTCTGATATAAACAGGTAAATAATCTGACATATACAGGTAAACACTATGTGATATATGCAGGTAAACACTATTATACCTCAATTTCTAAAATTCTAAAGTCCTATTCCACACAGATGCAGACATTTTGTTTGGACTGTCAAAGACTGTTACAATCTTCTTGACACGTGATCGACCACAAACTGACTTCCAGGTCATGTGATAGACCTGACATTTTGAATGCCATGCAAGGGCAAGTAACTGTGGAAAGTTTTGTTGTTTTACTGTTGAAAGAAAGTTGAATCGAGGATTAACCCATGTTTTCGATGTGCTTATTTTAGCTCTTTACATAATGCTACTAAACAAATTAAAACATTGATAAGTTTGAATTTCCTGGTTAGCTGATACACTTAAGATAATTTTAAGATTTTAAGAAATGTTTAAGTTATCCCTTAAGATGTTTTGTGAATACCATCCCTGGTACATTTACTTACTGAACTTGATGTACAATTCAGGTACAAGTTCCAACATGAGTATGATGTCAATGCAAACAGCTTCAAGAAAGGTACCAATGTGCGTCAATGTAACAGGAAGTGACCTTGGGAGTTGTGACGTCACTTCCGACAGTGATCTAGCTCGTGAAAATGTTGCAAATCTACAAATAAAGAAAGTCGCATTTTACCTTTTGGCAATTGGAATGGTATGAACTGTTGCACCATGCACTTCTAACGTGTTAATTGGTGTCGTTCGTAAAATTAGAAATAAGAGCATGTCAAGTTTTAAGTAACATAAATTTACACAGCCTCATTTAAAACTACCGGAAAGTCGTTCTTACTAATATTATATTATTGCTATTACTTTTTACTATTATTATTATGATTATAATTTTATAATTTTTATTCTCAATACAGGTTTTCCAAGGGATAGGAAAGTCTCCTCGTTCGCCATTTGTTACATTGTATATTGACGACGCCGTGGAGAAGAGGAAGACGGGATTCTACATAGGAATCATTATAAGCACAGCCATCTTCGGACCTGCATTGGCATTCCTTCTTGGTGGACTGTTCAGTAGAATATACGTCACATTAGAACGTAAACGTTTTAGTTAATCATAAACAGTGTAGCAATACCACGTGACTCCACGTCACTAAAGACATCAAATCAAAGAACAGCATTAATGACCGCTTCATCGTTTCTATGAAACATTCACCTATCTTAACGGCCCTGCTGGCTGCTGGTTGAGACTAGACAGTCAGATCTCGATATAACGACATCCCATACACTGACAAATTCATTATACTGACATCAAATTTGGGGACAAAAATATTAAAATGCTCTTTGTATCAATTCAGTATACTGACATATTCGTTACAACGACATTTTTCTTGGAAACAAACAGCTTCGTTGTATCGAGATCTGACTGTACTCCAAGGAAAGCTTATTAGTCTATACATTTTCCTATTATGCTTGTGTATGTTTCACAGAAATCGATGAAGAAATAAACAAACCTGAGATAAGTTTCGGAGCAAGTGTTGACAAATTCGTCCTTAGTAACGTCAGTGTCACGTGAACTTGCTGTACTGGTACAATTGTTTTGTTTTCCTAGTGAATAAAATTAGAAGTGATAATTCACTCAGTTAATGACAACAACGACCATTTAAACTAGAGTTAACATTACGTCGACAAACTGCAATACCAGTAACGTATTGTCCGTACATAAAATATGTAAAATAACACTATGCACTGTGAATAGTTCGTTTATTCAGGTCTGTCACATGTATGCAAACATTGCAATATCATAACATTGCCTTTTTATTGATTAAAACATCTAATTGGAAAAAAGAGGCAGCGAAAACCAATGCGTTATTCACTAAGTTACACAAGTATTTGATAGTTTATTTGAATGTTTAAAATAACAAATTATTATCATGGGCCATCTCTGTCCTAATCGTAATGTGTACATTTTTGTATTTGCTATGTATATTGGTACGAAATAAACTTCATCTTCGTGCTAATGCACATAATATCTATATAAATAAGACACCATTAAGAGAAACTGCAAATTGTTTTACACAATGTAACGTCAACAAGTGACTGACCTGAGTAATCGAGTTATTCATGCAAATAGAACGACGACTCTGTTTCAAATTATTCCCGTATCTGTTATTAATTAAATAGCTGTAGATATCGCACCCTCTGACCCGAGATGGATTGGTGCTTGGTGGCTTGGATTTGTTGTGTTTGGCGCATGCGCAGTACTGTTCAGTATTCCACTCATGTGCTTTCCGCGAAAATTGAAGACAAAACAACGACGGAAGATAGATGCGGCGATGATGTTACAGAAGGATGGAGAAACGGAGAATAAAGTTGCTTCTACCAGCTATTTCCATGAAATGAAAGGTAAAGACGTACAATTAAAGTCCTAATAAGCCTTCAACGGCTCTTTTGCAAAAGCAGTAACTTGGCAATTGAAATTATTTTGTTTTAATCAACTTAAACTGGTTTGACAAGTTCATAAAGCCATATTATAGGATGGAAATTGTTTTTTTTACTTCTTAATTGATGAAAATATATATTTCATAATTCTAAATTGATGAAAATTGATTTTTCTTAATTCTAAATTGATGAATATTGATGAAAATTGATTTTTCTTAAGTCTAATTTTGCCTGCATTCGTATAATCAACACACCCTGATACAAACTAGTCGAGTCTAGTTTGGACTTTAGCCCAATGCATATATGTAGACCAAACACTTTATTTATATATAAGTGCTAGTATACTTAGGTAAATTTCTATTTCTAATCTTTCAGAATTCAGTGTAACACTTATTCGAATTTGGAAGAACCCGGTGTACATGTTATTGATACTATCATCAGTCGTTAACTTACTCGGCGTAGCGGGTTCTATATCGTTTATGACAAAATACCTGGCGGCACAATACACTATTCCTCTATGGCAATCCAACATCATCATGGGTAAGTCCCAGGGGTGGTATTCACAAAGCATCTTAAGGGAAAACTTATAATTTTCCTTACACATGTATGTATCTTCTTAAAATTACCTTAAGTGTTTCAGCTAAACAGGAAAATCACGATTATAATTTTTTACATAGTTTAGAAGCATTTTGTATAGAGCTACGATACTCACTAAGAAAACATGGGTTATTCTTCATTTATTGGCCAATATATGCAGCTCTATTTTTCACTTTACGTCAAAACATTTACGTTTTCCATTAAGATGCTTTGTGAATACCAGCCCATGACTTTATTGATGACGTCATTCGGAGTGACTGACCTTGTGATTTGTTGTTGCTCTTGTTCTTGTGCATTTTTCATTGTTACATTTATGGTGAAATATATCTACATATTTTATAATGGTGGTACAGTGGTCGAGTGACTAACGCTCTTGACTACTGATCGAGATGTCCCTGGTTCGAATCTCGACGGGGCACTTGGTCATTTCTAAAACGCTTTTCAGTGTTCCCCAACCAACAGACCGTGCGTCACTGTAAAGACTAAAGTATATGGGTAAGGTCCCAGGAAGCCGTGTATCGGTGCTATACACCGGACACATTAAAGAACCATGCTGTCTATTCGAAATAAGAGCTAGGCGCACTTCTGCAGCGCCGGACACGCCTGTATCTAACTTCTTCTTCTGGTTAAACTTCATCCCTCATATTGATTATTATCGAAGTTGTAAATTTAAACAATCATGTGCAGTCAAGAACAACGGTAAATCGTTAAAATCCAAAATATACAGTTAAAACGGTAAAACGACCGAGATGTTAAACGATCACGGTCTGCAGGCTAGCTTGGAAGCTATCGATGGTAGTATAGCTGCTACAACGGAAGTTTGAAGTGTGTTAGTTCCATAGTCGAATAGCGCTCCAGACGAAGGATCATTTGTGCACATCTCTCTCTCTCTCTCTCTCTCTCTCTCCCTTAAGGGGCGTTCTCTCAGTCTGTCCCTCTGGTCAGATCATGCTGTATCTGCACTGGTAGAGGATGCACCTGCGTCCTTGTGGCTGCAACACAATATGTAAAGTGCCTTTGAACGTGTGTTCGCATGAAAAAGGCGCTCTATAAATCTGGTATATTTATTTTATTTATAATTTACGTAAAAATCGTACATGTATACTTTACTCTTCGTTCATGATACTTAATATATTTATAGCACAGATAGTTTGACTTGATCCTGACCTTTATGCATGAATATATTACAAGGTTCTTGCGTTGGATATATAAATTTAAGCGAGCAAATCGTGCAACATCGGTCATTTAGATTTGTGTTGATATTACGTCTCGAACGTGTTCTTGATACTTCCCGCTTATGAAAACAGACAACCGGGGTTATAATAAATATAGACAATATATCAGTTGTTAAATTATGCTAATAGAAGGTCGAGGGTCATGTAAAATTATCCGTACTATACAATTTAACTACGTATTATATCATATTATATTATATTCTAGCCGTTAGCACCATCACTGCGGTATCGATTGGTACATTTGTGGGCGGAGTCATCACACGACGATTTGATATGACGCCGCAGACGACTGCAAAACTTCTCATCCTATTTTACATAATCAGCACAGCAACCTTCGTTACTGGATTCTTCCTAGGATGTGATCAGCCACAGCTGTACGGCAGCAACAGTTTAGGGTAAACATAAACATGTTGTTTTATTAGTTAATATAAGTACAATCACAGGTAACTGTATCATTAATAAAGAGTAAACAAATTTTTTTTTATAAAATTTATAAATTTTGTAAAAGAAAATTCTTTTTTACTCTTTATCAATGATACAGTTACCTGTGAGTACAATATATGTGTTCTCATTAATTACTACACGTTTCTCGACATTGTTGATGACCCTGTTTCGCAATGACATTGACGTTTAGCACGTATAGGGTGTTTCATAATATCTGTCCCCATTACAACCGAACTCCATGAGAAAATGCTTGTTCTCATCTGATGTTTTCATATACCAATGGAAAGCTAACATTTGGGAGTTTTATTCAATATATAACATGACCATGTCACTATCAATGCAACCCAGGAATTTAGATTCTTGCAAAAAGTCGTTTTTTCGATCATTGTCAAAACTAGGAACATTCTCACAAAAAACGCATTGGTGTACGTACATCCAATAAATATGTGGGACGTACGTTTTACACCATGACCCTGTAACACTATTACGAGTACAATGGGTGTGACTATTCTTTCACAAAGGTATTTTGCACGTGTAACCGTTGAAACAATCAGATAGATTAGTTTCATGTACAGTAAAATCATTATTTTTCGAGAGAGTTGAAGTTTCGTTGATTTCGTAGTTGAACTCGACCACGGAATCTAATCCAAGCGATTAATCGATATACAGTCAACTCTCGTTATCTCGAACTCGCTTATATCGAATTTTCCGTTATGTCGAAGTTTTTTTCAAGTCCCGATTTTTCTCCTTCTTTGTCTATATGAAATCTCGAGACCCATCTCGAAGTTTCGGCTCGAATTCGGCTCGAATTTTTCGTTATGTCGAATTATTTTTTGGTCCCGATTAACCAATTTGCACTTTAAATCTATTGTTCATCTCGAAGTCGGGTCGAAGTCTGATCGTATTCGACTAGCGTCGAATGTTTTTCACACTTCGCCAGTCTGAAATCTTTGATTTACCTGTAATTTTCGCGCCTTCCATTGTTGAACAAATATTTGTTTGCAAAAATTTGCGCAAACAATTCATAAAGCTTCGGGTTAGTACTAACATCAATACACATGTCATCTCGAACAATTGTTTGTAAAAATAATAATAAAAATAAAATGCTTTTTCTCGAGGAGAAATACATGTACATAAATATCACAACAAGCAATTCTCACGAATATGTCGTTCTTACGACCGTAACAATATGGCGGCTTAAAATGACAGAAACTGGAAAACTTGCAACTTCGATGCCGAGAAAATTCTATCTCGAATTTTCGTTATGTCGAAGTAATTTCCACGGTCCCGTGAAATTCGAGATAACGAGAGTTGACTGTATTTGTATCCCGAATACTGAACATAGGTTTACCCTTCCATGTTTTTTGTAATCCACGAATTACGTCCCCACAAAAATGCATTTTCATCAAAATCCACGAAATTTGATACCCACGAAAATATGTGATTTGTGATTAACAGTATTTGTTATTTACAGAGAAGAATCTAAGCATTATCAACTGATTCAACCAACTTGCAACGAGAACTGTAATTGCGACGAAGACAAATATTTCCCCATCTGTGGCGATGACGGAAGGTCTTACTTTAGTCCTTGTCATGCAGGGTGTAGCGAGACGTCAAAGCGGGTATACCTGTATTTTGTTGTATTACGACATATTATTAACGTATAAATAGGTGAAAACTGAAAAAATAGTTCCGTCAAATCGCGAATTGTCGTAATTCGTGCACGTCTAAACGTAGTCTGTCTATACAGACCCTATTTAATTACAGAAGACAACTCATCGGTCTACTCTTTTTGCATGACATTATTTCCTTTTGCATCCTCAAACATGGATATAAATCAAGCCCCGCCCCAAATACAACTAGCTAAAATTGAAAATAGAATTACGACAATTGATTGACAAAATAGTATCTATTCGGGTAATCTGACTAGTCTGTACACCTCGTCTTAGCAAATCAGAGTCCGGGATTTTCTGAAAATGAAATTATATAGATGTATGACTGAATATAACTTATTCTTTTCAGACGTTCACAAACTGTACGTGTATACCGTCAGGTGTCGCTGTGGCGGGATTATGTGACCAAGGGTGTGAGAATAAGTTGTATACATATGCCGCTCTAACGTTTATTGGTCGCATTGTGACAGCATTCAAAATCATGCCAACATTTATTGCAAAAATCAGGTAGGCATTCCACACCGTACAACCCGCTGTGTGTAAGGCAGTTATGTATGTTGAAGGCAGAGACACACGCGTTTTACGCCACTAGAGTGGGGTAAGTATTTGTTATTTTATATGTGTTTTGCGTTGCTTTTGAAAGTGATCACTTACATATATCGTTGACGCGATGAATGAACAATAATTATATACAATTTATGTGCCCACGAATGCCATATTATTCGAGTAAACAGGGTTTAGGTATGCGATGTTTGCCAAAAGTTCGAAACTTTCGCCTTTGACATTAAATTCTCAACTTAATTCGTGGTTTGGAACAATTCAAAAACATTGAATACAATCTTCAATCCTTCCTCAATATATCTGTCGTTTCCGTTTTGGAAAATGTGCATTTTCTGTGAAGATGCAGATGTTTAAATTGAACGAGGTACGAAAATAATGCTAACGAAATAGGCAGTTCTGTTTTTCGAATGATAACGACAAAGGCAGAGCGTTAAATATTAATGCTAACGCAGAGATAAGAGACATATGCTAACGACAAGGCAGAAATTCTAATGACTTGACAGGGCCATAAAACCCCTTTGTACGATTTGTATGTTATAAATATAACCCTGATTCATGTTAGGCTGTATTCCAAAGTCCATTTCACTAAGAATCACGAGTGTTTAGTGGTTATTTTCATCAAGTTGATAAACTGACTGTATTACAAACCTGGTGATCGCTGACGCTGGCAATTGTCGGTTGTGAGTGGCCATTTATGCCTGTTAATGATGAGTGCGTGGCTTTTTTATGGACGTAAGCTCTTCAGGCACTGTCTTAGAGTTTAGAAACGAATGGTTCCCGTAGTATTCCATCGATAATATAAGTTAAATGTTAACAAAATGACGGTGATATTTGCAGGTTTTGGGAGGCGCAATAAGTCATACAAGTTGAATTTTATAGTCTCCTAATCATTGAAGTCATACAATGACCGGAAATCAAAGGTTGTTGCTCTGTCGAGGAGGTTGTACTTTACATCTTATTCGTGCTGGAGCTTTAATTCTCTAATTAAGTACATGTCCATGCACGTCTGCATATTTAATAAATGTAGATCTATGACAGTTAGGTATAAATACAGCACTTGTTTGTCAGCAGTTTACATGAACTGTAAGTCATCGACACTGGAATTTTTACGTGACACTCTATTAAACTGCTTTATGTAATATAGATACGTTTTATTTGTTCCAGAATCGACCAACTATAGTTATATACACACGTTTCTACAATCGACTATACTTTAGTTGATGAAACTACTTTTCTTCCTACACCGCCGCTAGGCAGCGCCACCTTTGCAATAGTAAACCGGTCAACAGGTATTGCATAACTTATGACACGGATGTAAACCGTAATGCAAAATAGTTCCATCAATTGCAGCATATATATACTACAAAGCTACTTCATATTTCTAAATCTATAGGACAGTTGGATATCCCAATAAATAATTTAAACCTATTTCCAGTATTGTCTTTGTATTTACAAAGCAATTACCACTTCTGTTAACTGCCTTCCGTACCTTTTTCGTCGGCATAAGCTGTTACGTAATCATATACTGCGGTGCTGACCAAGTATTTCTAATTATATTGAGGTCATTTTAATCAACATTGGCTGATTAGAAGATTAATACAAATATCATATGTTCGACTGCACATGTATAGCAATGTATCGGGGCATTACGATGTTTTACGACATTATGTCTTATGTTCTTCGTGTGAGTTATTCACGAAATATAGTCCAATAAAATTTGTAACACACAAATAACATACATTTTTTGTACAAACAAAACAGTGCATTAAGTTCCCGGTCAAGTAATTTGAATTGCTGCATTTCGAACTTGCGTATTCTATAGAATGCTAAAAAGTATTAGTTTCTTAACTTCATGATAACAAATGGAGCGCTTAATGCCCCCCCCCAAAAAAAAAACCAGTTCGTCATTTACAGACATAAAGGGCCACTCACAACCGATAATTGCCAGCGTCAGCGATCACCAGGTTTGTAATCTATTCCGTTTATCAACTTGATGAAAGTAACCACTAAACATTCGTGATTCTTGGTGAAATAGACTTTGGAATACAGCCTAACATGAATCTAGGTTATATTCATAACATACAAATCGTACAAAGGGGTTTTATGGCCCCATCAAGTCATTAGAATTTCTGCCTTTGTTGATAGCATATGTCTCTTATCTCTGCCTCTGCGTTAGCATTAATATTTAACGCTCTGCCTTTGTCGTTATCATTCGAAAAACAGAACTGCCTATGTCGTTAGCATTATTTTCGTACCTCGTTCAATTTAAACATCGGCATCTTCACAGAAAATGCACATTTTCCAAAACGGAAACGACAGATATATTGAGGAAGGATTGAAGATTGTATTCAATGTTTAAGAATTGTTCCAAACCACGAATTAAGTTGAGAATTTAATGTCAAAGGCGAAAGTTTCGAACTTTTGGCAAACATCGCATACCTAAACCCTGTTTACTCGAATAATATGGCATTTGTGGGCACATAAATTGTATATAATTATTGTTCATTCATCGCGTCAACGATATATGTAAGTGATCACTTTCAAAAGCAACGCAAAACACATATAAAATAACAAATACTTACCCCACTCTAGTGGCGTAAAACGCGTGTGTCTCTGCCTTCAACATACATAACTGCCTTACACACAGCGGGTTGTACGGTGTGCATTCATGAAGTTTGATGTCAAAGGTTTATACTACATATACTAGTAACGTTTTAGTTAATACCTGTTTCATTAATTACCCGGATGCTGGTCAATGATCGGGACCGCTGCCATGCACGGTTAGCATTTCATTCGTATACATGTAGTTCTTATCGAAAGTTTTCTTGCCTTTTGTGCTCTGCTGTTTCTGTTGAGTGCTGCCTTCCCTGTCCGATTTGTCATCATCTTTTGTATCCCATATCCAGGCATCGCGTACTCATGGGAGTGGGAAGTTGACCCATAGGCCTGCACATGGTTTCAAATTATCTGAGTCAAATTATCTGAGTTTTGGCCATACCCTACATAGAGAGAAGGTTGTGCAGCGGCCGGCCATGTTTAGCCGCAACGGATATGACGTTTCGAAAGCTGGTACCAAGTTTTTCTACAGTTGTCACAGCAAACACGGATACCCGTTCCTGTAACGTCATATCCGTTGTTTATTGTTATCCTATGTTGGCAACGACTGATTGCCGTTGTTAATTGTTATCCTGTGCTGGCAACGACTGATTGTCGTTGTTTATTGTTATGATGTTCTGGCAACGACTGATTGCCGTTGTTAATTGTTATCCTGTGCTGAAAATGACTGATTGTCGTTGTTTATTGTTATGATGTGCTGGCAACGACTGATTGCCGTTGTTAATTGTTATCCTGTACTGGAAATGACTGAATGACATTGTGTATTGTTATGATGTGCTGGCAATGACTGATTGCCGTTGTTTTATTGTTATCCTGTGCTGGCAACGACTGATTGGCGTTGTTTATTGTTATGATGTGCTGGCAATGACTGATTGCCGTTGTTTATTGTTATCCTGTGCTGGCAACGACTGATTGGTGTTGTTAATTGTTATCTTGTGCTGGCAACGACTGATTGCCGTTGTTTATTGTTATCCTGTGCTGGCAACGACTGATTGGCGTTGTTTATTGTTATGATGTGCTGGCAATGACTGATTGCCGTTGTTTATTGTTATGCTGTGCTGGCAACGACTGATTGGCGTTGTTTATTGTTATGATGTGCTGGCAATTACTGATTGTCGTTGTTTTATTGTTATCATGTGCTGGCAACGACTGATTGCCGTTGTTTATTGTTATCCTGTGCTGGCAACGACTGATTGGCGTTGTTTATTGTTATGATGTGCTGTCAATGACTGATTGCCGTTGTTTTATTGTTATCCTGTGCTGGCAACGACTGATTGGCGTTGTTTTATTGTTATCCTGGGCTGGCAACGACTGATTGCCGTTGTTTTATTGTTATCCTGTGCTGGCAACGACTGATTGGCGTTGTTTTATTGTTATCCTGTGCTGGCAACGACTGATTGGCGTTGTTTTATTGTTATCCTGTGCTGGCAACGACTGATTGCCGTTGTTTTATTGTTATCCTGTGCTGGAAATGACTGATTGGCGTTGTTTAATTGTTATCCCGTGCTGGCAACGACTGATTGGCGTTGTTTATTGTTATGATTTGCTGGCAATGACTGATTGCCGTTGTTTATTGTTATCCTGTGCTGGCAACGACTGATTGGCGTTGTTTCATTGTTATCCTGTGCTGGAAATGACTGATTGGCGTTGTTTTATTGTTATCCTGTGCTGACAACGACTGATTGCCGTTGTTTTATTGTTATCCTGTGCTGGAAATGACTTATTGGCGTTGTTTTATTGTTATCCTGTGCTGGCAACGACTGATTGCCGTTTTTTCATTTTTATCCTGTGCTGGAAATGACTGATTGGCGTTGTTTAATAGTTATCATGGCTGGCAACGACTGATTGGCGTTGTTTTATTGTTATCCTGTGCTGGCAACGACTTATTTGCGTTTTGTTTTGTTAACCTGTGCTGGCAACGACTGATTGGCGTTGTTTTATTGTTATCCTGTCCTGGCAACGACTGATTGGCGTTGTTTTATTGTTATCCTGTGCTGGCAACGACTGATTGGCGTTGTTTATTGTTATGATGTGCTGGCAATGACTGATTGCCGTTGTTTATTGTTATCCTGTGCTGGCAACGACTGATTGGCGTTGTTTTAGTGTTATCCTGTGCTGGAAAATGACTGATTGGCGTTGTTTATTGTTATCCTGTGCTGGCAACGACTGATTGCCGTTGTTTGATTGTTATCCTGTGCTGGAAATGACTGATTGGCGTTGTTTTATTGTTATCCTGTGCTGGCAACGACTGATTGGCGTTGTTTTATTGTTATCCTGTGCTGGAAATGACTGATTGCCGTTGTTTTATTGTTATCCTGTGCTGGCAACGACTGATTGGCGTTGTTTTATTGTTATCCTGTGCTGGCAACGACTGATTGTCGTTGTTTTATTGTTATCCTGTGCTGGCAACGACTGATTGGTGTTGTTTTATTGTTATCCTGTGCTGGCAACGACTGATTGGCGTTGTTTTATTGTTATCCTGTGCTTGCAACGACTGATTGGCGTTGTTTTATTGTTATCCTGTGCTGGCAACGACTGATTGGCGTTGTTTTATTGTTATCCTGTGCTGGCAACGGCTGATTGTCGTTGTTTTATTGTTATCCTGTGCTGGCAACGACTGATTGCCGTTGTTTATTGTTATGATGTGCTGGCAACGACTGATTGCCGGTGTTTTATTGTTATCCTGTGCTGGCAACGACTGAGATGCGTTGTTTATTGTTATTGTAGATGTGTTGACGAGAAAGATCGAGCTGTAGCTACTGCATTCTATGGATTCTCAACATCAGCTCTAGGTTTGAACTCTGTCCATGATCTTAGGCCAAAATAAATACTGTTTGTTTCCCCTTCCCTGCACACCCGAGCAAAATGTCGCTAATCTAAATATTTTTTGACTTTCTAAAAAAATCAGTTCATTTTATAAAAAGATATTAACAATATATTATGAAAATATATTTCTTTTTATTTTACCTACCTACCAACCTAACCCTTATTGGCCAGGGTCGGGAAGGGGAAACGAAAAATATTTTATTTTTGGCCAAACTCATCGCCTTCTACGCCTGTCTTACACACAGACACGGTTACATCGCTTTTACGACTTATACGTACAAGAATTTCAACTAAAATGGCTATTTACTATAACCCAAAGGTAGCTCAGCCGCCATTTTCTAAAGCAATGGAAGTACAAGCGCATACTGTGGTACACCGTACACGTACAGGTTGGAAACCAAACATCACATGTGTTCGGTTAACCACAGAGCAAGCTAAGTAAATGCTCTTTTACGCGCTAAAAGAAAATGGTATGAACAATCTTTAAAAGAAAGTTGTTTACAAAGATAAAATAGTCATTTACTGGCCTGTTCATGTCACCTTGCAAACTACCGTACGACTGATATGACCCAGGCTTTACCAGATATATCACTAGCTTAGAATAAAAAGGTCGTAAGTACAAAATAAATATTTTGAGAAATCAAGAAAAAAACGTCAGAAAAATACTGATACTAATGGGAAAACAAACCTTTCCAACTCCAGTTTGGTCAATATGACCAGTTCCAATTTTCATGAAAATAGGCTCATAAGAAGCGCCTTTTGATGCAGATTTCAAATATGTTTGAATCTTATAGGTCGTGAGTAGCACGTACGGCCTTCAAATGCTAAGACAGAGATTTATTGATGTTATATTTCCAGCCTGGATGCCAGGTCCTGTGATTGTTGGTTCCCTAATCGACGGTACGTGCAGTCTATGGAAGTATTCGTGTGGTGAACGACAGTCCTGTGCTATATACGGCACTCGAGAGTTTAGGGAAACATTCCATATGTTTGGAACAATAACATACTGCTCGGCTACATTGATCATATTCCTGTTATACGTCTACTTTCGGGTTAAAGGTCAAACTGTTTGGCATCAGGAGAAAAAGCAACCGGACATTCAGATTGTGAAGTTGAATGACACGAACGGAAAAAATAACGTAAGAGCTTCTTGTTCTATTCAGTAAAGTCTTTTTCCTGTGTTTTATGTTTATAGCATAATTTCGGGGACTTTTTGGGTTTTAAAGGTTTTTAATGTTTCGCAAGGCCGTGTAAAATTCATTTGTAGTCAAACAGCGTCTGTTTCAAAATTGGAATGCAAGTGTTGCTATATCATTTTTGTATCAAAATGATCTTTTACAAATAGTGAACTGCATATCGAAGATAATAGTATTAGCTTTAAATTGATACCTCACAATTTACAAACAGTTCATTGTAGCTGTAACAATAGGTCGATTAACTCTGTCTACTCGTGTATACTAATGCTTTAATGGCTTATATTCATCAACTACTTTAGTTTAAACATATTTTATTACCCAAAAATATACAAAATTTGACATACAAATACATCTATAAATACATTTTATATACATGGGTAAAAGGGTCGAGCCACAAGTTCCAAAACTTAGTTACGGCTCTCCCCTTATACCAACATTAATTACATTATAATATATATATTTATAGCGTGAATTTAAATGCAGGTGTTAACCTGTAGATTATTACACATTTACAGAGGTAATATTCAAATATTATTAGAAAAATTGGATAGAGTGAGAATAAAGCTAGGATGGGTTTTGTAAGGATAGGACAGAACAGTAAACTGCTTGATGTTGTTTAAGAAATTTAAAAGTTGTGTAATGTTATTTTGAAATGAACCTCATGCTTGTCATCTAAATACCACAACATACTAGAAAAGGGTTGCAAAAATCAAATATTTAATTATATTTGGAGGTAACAAATCACCAAATGACTACGCGGACCAAGTAGTCCTGTAAAAAACTTTGATTTGGCTGGAAATAGAAGATATTACATGAGTGTCTTTCTATATTGAATTTATTAAACGAGTTGAATAAAATAATAAAATGCGAGGCTCTGCCGAGCATTTTATCGATTTTTTCATCGAGTTTGATAAATTCAATGTGGAAAGTCACAACTGTAATGTTCTTTTTATCATATGTTAGCCTTTTCCGGCCAAAACATAAAATAGCTACGTATTTTTCACTATAATAAACGCGCAACTTTGACGACGTCGCCTATCCTTTGAATGACGTCGCGTGATAGCTTTATTACACTAGTGTATTATCAAAAATAAATAATGGCTTTATTACGCTACCGCGACGTCAAACATGTGATAAATGGTGGTATGTCTTGACAAATCAGCATTAGAATGATGTTATTGGGTTTAAATGCTTTGTAAACATGTATGTGATGTAGTGAAACTGTTTTATTTAGAAAAAATTGATATTCTGGCTAAAATATGTAAGTGAAAGTAGGGTTGTGGCTAACGGACTTCGAATCAGTCCGCGCGTGTGAGAAAATATGTTCACCGCGTTTGACGAACCACATTTTTCTTATATGATACGCAATTTTCTTGAGGCTATATGCTATTTCTATTGATTGGTGGATTTTGAGAGGTCCCCATGGACAAAAGTTTGACATTGTTTGGGTCAGCAATTTGTCACTTTACATTGAGTTAAAGAACAAATCTATTTGGTGGTTTGTTACCTGGAAAGTCGTCGCCTGAGTGGAACATGCAGCGGACATTAACGCGATTTTCTGAGAAGCGTAAAGGTTCTTGAGCTTTCCCACAATCCTTATATGTCAAGCATGGTCGTTTGTGACGTTTATTTGTTTCCACGACTCAAGGCTTAAATTGCATTTTCGGAAACAATATCAAGTACGTCAAGATTTCGGTTTGGCTTTCGTTCAGTATATGCAGAGTGTACATAGGAATGACAATAAAATCTCATTTTAAAAATTGATTATCAGATTGAAAGATCGCATATGTCGATACATATCCGATGAGATGAATACTGCAAGGGGATTACAAGAGCTTTTCATAGAATCTATCAAGGATATTATGGGCTTAGTTGCAATCCAATTTGAACACCCATAGTATCATTAGAGGGCAAACAAATCTGTTCAATACCTTTGTGCTTTGGAACTCGTGCTTTTCTAATACTGTACTATTGTATATTTCAGATTTACAAACCATTGAACAAAAAAGAAGAAGAATAAGTAATCACTGTTAAGATTGAAACACGTTATATAATTAATATTCAATCACGAGTGAATGAATTGAAATAATGCGGCCACACAGTGGTACAGTCAGTTCTCGGTATAACGACACCCAATATACTGACAACTGCATTATACTGAACTCATGTTCGGGACAAAAGTATTAAAACGCTCTTTGTATCAATTTATTATATTGACATAATTAATTCGTTACAACGACATTCTTCTTAGCAACAAACAGCGTCGTTGTATCGAGACTTGAATGAGTAGATATCGAATCTTAATTGTAGTGTTATATAATTTGACTTTAGTCGGATAATGTATGATGACTGCTTTAACCATGCGTTATTTGCTTATTTCCTATTATTGTTTCTTCCCGATAAACTTCTGTATTCAAATTGGTCATCTATATTGATCATACATTTTCTCTCATTGAAATGAATTTATTTACAGATTAAAGTAGTAAACTAGACAAGTGTTGTAGTTATTCACGTTGTACTATTCTCTACGCACAAGTCACATTCACCTAACATCGGACCAATCCGCTAGATTCTGCCTCTACCCTCATAATTATTTTAGGCGCCACGTATACTGTTTGGAGTAGGTAACCTCATGCGTATATATCTAGGTCATCCTTCAATATTCTATATAAAGCGGCCATTTTGTTTGGAAGAGTCAATTTTTGAAGAGCCCCTATGACGTCACCGCCGCTGATTGGCTCGATCGAGGGTTATGATCATTTTTAACGCGTATTTAGTTGAATCAAAGCGCTGAAAGCACTAGTGACCTGGGGATGACCTAGATCGATACGTATGAGGTTAACTACTGTTTGGAATGTGAGTTCACAAACGCATGTGTGATAATTATTAAATTTCGAAAATTGTAGCTGATTTTATTACAAATGTATTTAATGTTATTGATACAATATAACAAATACAATGTTGGTAAATAATTTGTTAACGAACCAAAACTAATATATATAGACAACCAACAACCACCAAGAAGGTTCACTACTCGGTAATTTCACTACTCGATACTACCTACACATATACAGAGAGTATAGTATAATTATACTGAAATGAATATATGGAGTTAAAGCCTCATTAAGCATTAAACGGATATTTTCAACTTGGAAACCGTTCTGTCGAATGATTGATTTTGAGCACGTAAGTTGAGTCCCACAGGTCGGAAACACCATAAGATGGAAGAAAACGAAATACAGCTTCCAGTTGGTTTGTAAACACAATAACGAAATGTAAAAAATAAATGCGTAAGTTATCGTATAAGGGAAACAACGCTTGCAAAATTAGTATTTTGTCATCCATACGTTTTACTAATCGTGATTTTTTTGCATACTATTTCGACAGATATAGTTAAATCGAAAATAGAATGAACCCACCAAACACGAATAACATTTAATGTATATTCATTTTTTTTTTGGACAGATATACATGTAGTTAACATTCTGGCGTCAGTTATTGGTCAATTGTGTAAAACATCCTAATTCCTTGTACTCGTATTAAGTTTACCTACTGGGTGGTCGGAAAATATTTTTGGAGAGATATTGGGACTTTAATAAAAGCTGAAACTTTTGGAATACGGTTCGGGTAAAAATTAAAATGAAGGGTCAAACAAGGAGAAAATGGATACTTTTAAAAAGCCCCATTATCTCTCCCGAAATAAATTCCGATCTTCCAGTAAAACAAGGAATTATGATGTTTTTACAAATCACCAATACTTAAACAGAAATAGTATTCGTACAATCACAATGACATTTAAGTAAAACGGATGACAAAACACTAATCTTGCATGAGTTGCTTCCCTTAGACTATAAATCGTGCATTTATTGTTTACAACTCGTTATTTTGTCTAAAAACCAATTGGAGGCTGTATTTCGTTTTTTTCCATCTTGTGGTGTTTTCCAACTTTGTGACTCAACTAAGGTGCTCAAAAAATATTATTCTGCGGATAGATTACCAAGTTATTGTTTTTTTAAAAGAGCCGTGTAAGGCTTATTGGGACTTTATTGTATCCAAAACAAAGATAGTATAATAATGACACCTACTTTCTTAGTTCACGTGAACCAGAAAGAACCACAAATGCAAATTATTAGATATATTGTTGTAACTTAATCAACGAATGGTCGCTATACTGCCATATACACACACCGTACAACTCGTTGCGTGTAAGGCAGCTATATTTGTGGAAGGCAGCTCAAGACGCGTTTTGCACTATTTCAGTAGGGTACGTACTTGTTATGTTTATGTGTTTTCCGTTGCTTTTGAGAATGATCACTTACAGATATCTTGTAAGCGATGGATAAATAATTAGCATATAATAATGATATTACACATTTTTACATAGTATATGTTAAAACTGAAAAACAGTTGTTAATCCTTATTAAAATATAAATTAAAAAAAGAAATTATTAAGATACTGAGAGTTACCGTGCACTATAGTGCATATTTAAGAAATGCCTTATGAAATCTACTTAGGACCAATCACATTGGTTCTAATTTTATTAACAACTGTTCTTCAGACGAACTTAACTATTATAAATTAATCAAATATGTACATTATTTACAAATACAAAAAGAACGACGCTGTAAACTATTGTAGCAGGTTTTGGCACTTATCCGTATCATCTCTGAGTTATTGAAAAGAAAAATTAATTTATCCATATCGGACCTGTTCAAAAAATTATTATCAATTGAAGTTGCTTTTGTGTACAGTGTTTGTCTCAAATCAGAGTAAGAACTACAATCTAGTATTACATGTTTCTCATCCTCAATGATGTCACAGAACGGACATTTTCTGTTATGTATCGGAATGCCTTCGTATCTGCCAGTCCCTATACGTATGGGAGCCACCCCACATCGAAATTTGCTAAAGGCGGCTCTGTGTCGTGGTGGCATAATGATTTTACAGTAAGTTTCAACAGAAAAGTTAGTTTTAAATAATCGGTATGTACGTAATTTGTTGCCACCACGGCACGACGGTCCTGTGACATCATTGATTGATTGGTTCCAGTCATTACAATATTTAACATGTAAAGCAGATGCAAGTTTATCAACAAGTGCATGTTTATGAATAGCAACATTAATATCACAGAACTGTTATTTTTTATATGTGGTTTGGAAAAATTCTAAAACATTGTATATAAACTTCTATCCTTCCTGAATATATCTGTCATTTCCATTTAGGGAAAATTAATGTACCTTGAGAGTTGTTGCTCCTTTTTAAATAATCTGCACAACTTTCAGATGGCAGGTACCTTTTTCCAAAGCCTGAATGTCTATCTGTCTATATTATTCGAAATTACCAACATACTTTTTCTACCAGATGGGGTAAATGAAAATTGAAATTCTGGTCACCAGCTCCTAGACTATTAAACATCACTTTGTAATAGTTTAGGATGTTTCTTAGTAAGAATAAGATTCTATATCAATCATCATTTCATCCACTTCATTCTAGAAACGTAACTACGTTTTATAATAGCTCGTTAGAACCTACATTGAATGTTTGAGAAAACTCCATTTTGAAGTAACGGTGTGTGTATAACATTAAATTTTGCTGCATTTGGTGTTCACTGCACCACATTGGGAGTGTCAGGGACATCATCAGTGCTCGAATTGTTTGTTCTGTATGCTAACTGATAATTTGTGCCACAAAAAATGGACATTGACTTCAATCATTTCGTGTCATCTAAGGTATACACAGTTTCCTGAAATAAATATCAGAAGTACAAAACTCAGTAATACAAAATTCAAAACTGTTAGTTTCGGGCTTAATTGATAGTGTATGGGTGATTTTTAACCGTTTGGTCAAGGGTAACCCATAAAAATGCAAACACTTATTTAATTTTGGGTTCTGTGTTTTGCTGAAGGGACAGCTAATGGAAGAGACAGTAGTGTGATACAAGGAATCCGGGTGGGATACCCTAGCTCTTTCCGAACAGGCCCATTGGTTCCTTAACGTGCCCGGGGCCCGTTTCATAAACATATGCTAGCTAAGATCGGACTTTTCCGTAGATGATTTAAAGCCTACTAAGTCAACCCAAAGATTTTTGACAAGTTGAAATAGGTATTTCTAAGCATTCTAGTTATCATATATTTGCTTCATTATATTAACTCAAAATAGCATATGAAAAAGTCCAATCTTTGCTAAGATGTCTCTATGAATCGAGTACACACTCGATTATATACTTGAGACTACCTGTAGGTAACCATTCAGTTCATATCTAGTTGGGTGAAAAAAAGAAAAGCGTTTCCAACATTTACAGTGCCCCGGCTGTGACTCGAACCAGTGAGATTGAAAGTCGGTCACCGTTCCACCCATCAATTAATTGCTTTAAAAAATCCGGCATTCTCGCCCAACAGGTATCGCTGTTGATATTCAAACAATATCCAATTCAGGAAAACAAATGGCAAATAATAATGATTCTTATAGCAAACATTCCCTAGCGGCCATTTATAAAAACAACATAGAGACAAAATAAATTGGAATGATCTAATCTAATCGCTTATGTAATCATAATGATAAATGCATTTAGCAAACATTACCTGCAGACATTATCACAATTATCCTTATATTCACATCATGTTTAAATACTGTAAAAAACACATATTTTCGTGGGTATTAAATTTCGTGGATTTTGATTAAAATGCATGTTCGTGTGGTCTTAAGTTCGTGGATTGCAAAAATATGGAAGGGTAAACATATACCCTGTATTTGGGAGGGTTATATATCGATTAATCGTGGGGATTAGATTTCGTGGTCGAGTTCAACATCGAAATCATCGAAAATTCAACTCTCTCGAAAAATAATGATTTTACAGTATAATAGTATAATTATAATTATGAGTTATTTGATCAAATGAAATACTGACATTAAAACTCTGCACGACATTATAGAGACGGATGATGATCATCATAGACTTCCGTTTTGTTCGACTAATATAATTATACTACTCAAAATTTGATTAGGGCCAAACAAATTTCCATTTAACTATTTTGCAAATTGAATAAGATTGAATAGTAGAATTTTCAGAAACATAATGTTACATCTGCAATATTGCAAACAAATAAAGATTACTTTAAAATGTAATGTCTAAGAGCTGATAAGCCCAACCCACTGTATTCAAGCTCATGTTATAACAGAATGAGGTCGATTTCTTGGCATTTTGGGTCTTACTCGATATGTGAATAAAACATGCTTTCCACTTAGGGCCCTGCAAATAGGGCTTATCAGTTAACTCGAAAACGACCTCATTTTGACAATGCTTGTCAAATGCAAAACATGATCATTTCGAAATTTAGCAGCAGATAAGATGATATTTTCATAATTGCACAACATCTGCTGAATCGGGTTCGTACCGTTAATATAAGACAGACATGAAAATTGATTACTGGGCCTTAACAAAGTTTGAGTAGTATAGATTGTCAATGTATAAAAAAAACCTTATTACGTTAATGCTGGAAATATTCATTAAGCGAACTTCAGGCTACAGTAACTGGTTATTGCAGTTTATTCGGAATAATAATTCGATTATATAATGTTCAGTTCCAATCACTAAGATATTTAGAAAATAGAAATAAATATTGTCACACGAAGTATGCACTTCTAATCGGGTTATCTTGTGAATCGACGGGTTGTAAGGTGGTATAAATATATGAAAAATTGAAAATGCAGTTCTGTAATTGTGTAAAAATATAACTATCAAATAGGACACGGAAAACAGCATTCAACAGAAACAATAGAGCAATAAGAAGCACAAAACGCAGGTTTAAAAACAAAAAGGCACACTACACACCAAAACGAACAAACAAAAGAAACATAAAAGGCAGACACAAACATCAGAGCAAAATGACACACATCAGACACGTAACAAGCTAAATGAAAGGGCACAATACACACCAAAATGAACAACAAGAAATCAGAAGCACAACCATCAGAGCAAAATGACACACATCAGACACGTAACAAGCTCAATGAAAGGGCACAATACACACCAAAAAAACAACCATAAATCAGAAGGACAAACATCAGAGCAAAATGAAACACACCAGACAGGTAACAAGCTAAATGAAAGGGCACAATACACAACAAAAGGAACAACCCCATAAAGCAGAAGGACAAACATCAGAGCAAAATGACACACATCAGACAGATAACAAGCTAAATGAAAGGGCACAATACACAACAAAAGGAACAACCCCATAAATCAGTAGGACAAACATCAGAGCAAAATGAAACACACCAGACAGGTAACAAGTTAAATGAAAGGGCACAATACACAACAAAAGGAACAACCCCATAACTCAGTAGGACAAACATCAGAGCAAAATGAAACACACCAGACAGGTAACAAGACAAATGAAAAGGCTTACAATATATCAGCTTATATCAGCAACAGACAAGCAGAATGGTGACAACAGAAAGCAACAATATTTGAAACATAAGAGAACCAGAAATGAATGAGCTTCACGAGCAATTACCAATACAGGTACCAGATAAAGAAAGTGACAAGCAAAGAGAATGTGCAATGCGCAGATGCGATTAGTGTACGTGATGTAATGTATATAGAGGATCATTCTGTAAACCAATACATGCATATTTACAAACGTACCCATCAGGATTTATGTCGCCTGTCAGTACTTAACATTCACGTGGTAAGGTGCACAACAGGGAACAGGGAACGCGCAACGTGTACGTCTACGTGAATATTATATTTGGTAATTCGTCATCCAGGTATGTGAAGGTGGCACACGTAGTCGTAAACGTTCGCACCGCAACGTCCCTATTTTTAATTGCAACGTGTACTTAGACATGTACTGGTGGCTTTACGTACACGTGGTCGTAAACGTTTGCACCACAAGCCCCCTATTTTTAATTGCAACGTGTACTTAAACATGTACGGGTGGCTTTACGCACATGTAGTCGTACACGTTCGCTAAAGCCAATAGTATACTTACACCATTATGAGTGGTTGAGTTGATTTGAAAACAGTTTGCCTTCTGCAACTTTATATACACTTTCTCTGATATCCTTATACACCCAGGATCTGTCACCATGGCATAGTAGGTGGCCTGTTTTATAGCATTACCAAATACAGCCAATTGAGGCACGTTTTTATCCATAACACCAATTGTGACGTCACCGCATGTAATTCCGATCTGTAAATCCAACTTGACATCCATGCCTTGTAAGCGCTCACTTTTGAACTTTGATGTAAATTGTTTCAGTCGCAATGCAATCTGCGCGGTAGTTTCAGCCGTTTGGTCTTGTTTAAAAGATTTTTGTTGAAGGCCAACAATATACAATGATTCTACACCGTACCGATGTATTCTATATATATCGTCTTGTAACAATAGTTGTGTTATCCCCGTGTATAAATGGTTCATTAAGGTCGTTATACCTCTTCTTGTTGTTTTCTCTATTACATTGTCAATACATGCTACCCTGCAAGCCAATAAGCAGACATTTGATATAAGACGGGCCTCATAGTTTCCGGTCGTTTTTAAGGCATGTGCTACATGTTCTGGAACGTTCCTATATAAACAAACTTCGTGTGCTTCCTTAGCAGCATCTAGATCGTGTTGTATATCTGCAATACGATAAAACCACTTAATCAATGCATACCTTCACGACTACTATAAAGCGAGTAATCAGGTCAGTCACTTGTTTGCAAAACATGGTGTACTTATACATTACATCTTATTTAATAGATAGTATGTGTATTAATGAGTGTCAATGAGATCTATCGACACGACATCATAAATTACCACCAGAAAGGTCGTGACGATCCAATTAGACTAAAGTACAACACTGGTATTTTTTTTCCAGACGACAAGCGATTATTAACGAGATGATTATAATCAGATTGATCGATAAGCCAGAGACATCTTAAATTATCGTTTATTACTGAGCAGTCTAGTTCCCAAGCATACATGTTTATGATCTAATTCACGCATGTGGAAGTAGGTAGTGTTGGGCATTGTACCGTGTCGTTGTGGTAGGTGATGTGTTTTGTGTGTTTGGCTGTTTAAGTTGAGTCAGTGATGCCTTCCCTGTCCAATTATCAATTATCTTTTTATTAATGTCAATGTTAATATAATGTTTTACCTTTTACTTTGTCCTCCAGTGACCTGGCGTATTGTTCCACGGAGCTAAATATACAGTCGATAAGTGGTTTGTCGTTAGGGAAGGCACTTAATACACTAGCTTCAATATCAACAAGCGTAGAGCGAGCATCTGGATCATTATCCCAACATCTTTCCATCAAATGTCGGAATGTGTACGGTGTACTGGACGCAAAACGTGGCCGTATACCGCTCTTTAGTATCGCGTTCACCACCTCTGATACAGACATGTTGAGCTCGCTGTACGGAGTATCCATTGTAAACATTTCTTGAAGGACCATTGAGAAACTATATACGTCAGAAGCTTGTGTAGGTGCTCTGTTGAATTTGATGATCTCCGGTGCAGTCCAGAGTAGTTTCTCCTCGTCCTCGGGATCCCGGACCGAGTAGCCACCCACCAGAGACAGGACGCGATTGTTATCATAAGTGTGACAAATTTTCATTTCTACCCATGAGCCAATTTTCAAAGACCATGAGGTATCAATAAAACAACATTTCCCTGTCAATCGTCCATGAATCACGCCTTTCTTGTGTAAATGATGTAGACCACGTATTAATGACTTCAAGAGGGCAGTTATACCATCCTTGAAGATAATAATTTTCGGATTCTTTAACACTTCGGTCAATGTACCGCGTATATATCCACTATGAACCGTGTAGTGTATACCGTTGATGTGTGTCAGCCCAACGAATGGCATTACATTGTTATGTTTTATATTATCTCTCATCCAGAGCAGAAGCCGGCGATGCTTCAGAGTCAGTATGGGGTTCTGGCTGCTTAGCTTGGTTAACGTTACCGGTTGGTCATAGTATTGACCCATTAATATAACATCATCATTCCAAGCATGTTGAACAAACACAATGTGAGATCGTGAGGTCTGCTTTGTACCTATGCTCATGTTATCTTCCTCATGGTTATTGTAAAGCTCACTACTTTCTTGCCGTGTGATATCAATAGCATCAGCAGGAATTTTCCATCTGTCTTTTAACAATTCCTTGTGTATTTTGTACTGTTGTTTCCCCAAAAGAGCCCCTAAGACAGTCACCAAGGCCAGAAACAGTGACATAGAAATAAAAGTCGGTACTTTCCATTCTTCGTTTATAGCCACGATGGCTTCCTCGGCAATCTGGTGTTGCAATAAAAGCCATACGTTTTGACCTTCGCACGTCATTGTTTTTAAGTAGGTATTCAAAATATTCTCAGCGTTGGAGTTTTCCAGAGGCACCATAAATAAGTCCGTGGCAGCATCCTGAGCTTTCTGAGAGGTAAGGAACCAGTTTACGTATCTAACAAACTCTACAGCTACATCACAATCGCTACCATGTGACCTGTGAACAATGAAATACGTAAAACTGGCTATTGGGTATGCGTTCTCTCCCGGCGTGTTAACTATACTGATAGAATCGTTGGATGATAACATAGCATTCTGGACCGTGGGTACCGACGCCTCTACAACATTACCGGCAGAATTCTTCATGGCTGCCACATTCAGCTTTCCAGAATAAGCGTCGGAGATGGACAGGTAACCCAATGAGAAATCTATGGACATTATCAGTCCAGAAATACCTGAATTTGTTTTTCCAAAGAAAGTAACCGCTGATCTGTTCCAATGATAGGGCTGTCGCTTCTCTGAGTCATAACCAAGAGAGAATATACCGTATATTGATTTCCATTGTTCGCTTCGATCCGACATTGCTGAAGTGAAAACATTCGTTGTACCAGACTTGTCGGCTCTAGCAATTGGTATAATAAACTCATCGGGGAGGGTTAGATCCGGGTTTAACTCAGCGATTAGTGGGTCGTTCCATTTCAATATTTCACCGGAGTAGATGCCTACAAGGACGTCAAGATCGAGAACGAGATTGTCTATGCCTGGGATGTTATGTGCGATCACAACAGACCTGAAACATATTTCACACATAATGTTATTAACGCAATGTGATCACAAAATATATAGACACCAAAAGGAAGTGGATTTAGGGCATCGAAAGACCCGCGCTTTTGTCTTATTAAAAGGAACCACATGTTATGTATTCAGTGTCAGTGACATTACTACGGTCTTGAAACAAAATGGCAAACTTTAGATAACGGTATCTATAGGTTGAATAAAATAACCCGATCCTGACCTTTGTGAATGAATATACATGTTTTCCAAAATAATTAGCTACACTATAGAACATACCCTGCCATAGTTGGGAACATGATGAGATCTGGGTGGTCTGCAAGTTCTGAGTCCGACAAAGGTGTGTCTGAGCCTGCGTAGTGGATTGATGGTTGGTCTGCCTTAATCATGGCTTTACCGGTTCCACTTCCAACACTCTCGTACCCCATGTCCACATGCACGTGACGAAATCGATGAGTCCTGGTGAATAAATGTCATGGTGTTAGCGGTTTTTAGTACCCAGATAAGACAAGTCAAATAGTTCCTGCGAGCAAATGATGTACCGACTTCATTTGACAGAGAATTGACAGGATCCTCGACCTTCTATCTGCATAATTCAACAGCTGATGTGTATAAAATTAAGCATGAAAGTCTCAAAATTGTGAGAGAAAAATAAGCGCGATAGGCCGGTAGCTTTCAAATTGGGAAAACTATATGCACAATAATTTGACATACGAAATTTATCAACAAATTGTTAAATAATTTCATGTATAACAAACCAATTTTCAAGACACTTAATTGCATATTGTGACTCTCTTATTCCATATAACATTGATATGCTTATAAATAAAACCTCGTATCAGTTCATTAAAAGGTATTATCATAAGACATGTTTTCAGTGTTCAACAATATCAAAGATCATAAACCAATTCCGATAATTCCATGACAATTGACTGGGAAGCGCTGTGCTTATGTAGCTGCAGTCACCTGCTGTTTAGATCCATGGTCTCAATATTGCCTAGCGCTCACTGAAATTTCGGACAGTTCTGATTTCTTCGGTAAATAAACTATTGCAATGCGACAAAGACCGATGTTATCCGCATGGAATAATGGAATTAGTCTGGTTCACCGTGCCCCTCCATGGACTTTTTACTTTATGCTATCCAATATACCTGCTCGCTCAAGGCTCGCAGGTAACAAAACATATAATCCGGGCAGTTTTTGAGATACTCTGTATTTGTTACGTTCTGACCTGTAAATGACACAGGTAACGATATCATTGATAGAGTAAAATATTTTTTTTCTTTTATAAATTTTATGTTATCTAAGATATTATAAATTTTATAAAAACAAATTGTTTGTTTACTCTTTATTAATGATACAGGCACCTGTGTTAAACGCGTTGTATATACAAAAACTTAACAATGTGTTATTATAAATTTTGCATTGTGTTATTATGTTTATGGCTTTAATAAAAGCCCTTTAACAACAATTATTGGTTAGATATTTACTTTTTCTTACAAACTTCACAAATTCTCAATTCATATAGTAAGACCATTTGTCAAGTTGAAGGCTATAAATAGAGAATAAATGGTTAGTGGCGTGGACGAGTAAGGTTTATCAGGCAATGCGGGGGAATTTATCGGATTAGCCGAAGCCTAGCCGGGTGAATGTTTACTCCATCCACGTCACTTTGCTATTATTCTATTGATCCAGTCACTAAATTTGCTTCGTAAGAGGATCAAACCCGGTACTTTATTAATACTCATTGATTATCCAGCACGTAACGACGTACGTCACGTTCTTTCAATGACGTCATGATAAACAACAACGTCGGACATATTGATAGACAACATAATTTTTATACACGCGGGTAGCCGTAGAAAACAATCGACCAACCGACAGTTCAATTAGAACAGGAAATTCCTACCTGAACAATTTCAACCGCTGACTCAAATACGAGCATAAGAAGTAGTCCGTCAGATCACGTGGCCAGTTGACGGTTTATCACAAGTCACATGACCAGGTGACGTGATAAAGCAAAGTTTATTGAGCACCCTGTTATCTGTTCGATTTCGCCGGAAGTGATTTGATAAAAGGATTTTCTCATCATATAAACCCGTCTTCTTTAGATTGATAAGTTACAAAACATGGTTAATTGTCGGTGAAAGGTACTAAGTACTCAGTTTATACAATCGATGTGTCTGGATCACGTAGAAAATAAAGGATGTTTAATTATCTCAAGGCCTTTACTTAAGTTGTTGCGTGTTTTGAGCAATTATTTGTACAAAGCGCGGTAAAAAATAAAGACAATTGGCAATGGTTTCCGTCTTCTTCTGTAGGATGAATTGTCGACTCAATGTTTGATTCTTTAACTGTTTGTTTCTATTCAAACTATCAGAAATACACTGAGAATTTGACCTGATCCTGACCTTTATGCATGGATATACTACAAGGTTCTTGCGTTGAATATATAAAGTTCCTTTAGATTTGTGTTGGTATATTAAACATTGAGCGTCTTCGTGATACTTCCCGCTTATGAAAACATACAAACGGGGTTATAAATATAGACAATATATCAGCTATTAAATTATGCTAATGGAAGGTTGAGAGTCGTGTCAAATTGTCAGTACTTTAGATGATCAGAACAACAGTATATCATTGCACTGTATGGAACAAAAATAGCATATACATGTACATACCTTTAGTGCGACCAATTACCAGACAAACGTTAAACATAATAAGCTTATTTATTTATTTACCTTTTGCAATTGTTTGTTGAAGTAATTTCTTTATTCTTTTAATGAATCTTTCATGAGTAAAGTAAAGGATTGAAGTATCAGCCCTGTTTGAAAGACTAATCAAATTATACAAGTAGGATTAATTTTACATGTGCATGAAGTTGGTAGGCTAGCGGCCTAGCGGTCTAGCCGCGTGAAGTTGGTAGCTTGGTGGCCTAGCAGCATGCTAAACCGCTAGCCTACCTAATCCACGCACATTTAATTGTCTGGATGCAATCACCTACACCCTTGTTACCCTGATAAAACAACATGATTGGATATTCCCAACATGATTGAAAAATGGCCGACATGAACAATGTGATAAGTGCATTGTTTTTGCAATATTTTCCATATAAACTATCCAGATTGTTTATTTCAATATTACATAAGTAAGTAAGTAAAGTAAGTAAAGTCTTTATTTTACGAGGCTAACATATTTACAATAATGCAATCTTCCATATGGGCCTCAACATATATACATAAATATATAAATAGGTACATTACATCAAAGACAAGTTCACAAATATAAATAACAACATATTAATTACAAAGAAAATAATAGGACAGCACTATATTGAACAAAGTATATGTTCATGAAAATAAACATTTTATCACTTACATTTGCAATTAGTAAATTGGTATAATTATATTTAACTGAAAATATATTCACATGATGGGTCTGTTTGTTGCAATGCTTAACTATGGGTATTTCCATTTGATGTATGCATTTTGGAATTTATGTATTGAGTCTGATGCTCGTACTGATTTTGGTATATCATTCCAGATTTTTGGTCCCGAGTAGGCAAGTGATTTTCTAGAAAGTTCAAATTTTGGTGATGGTACAAATAGTTCTTCATTTGTTACTGATCTAAGATTACATGAATGAATTTGGTTTAATTTGGTAAATTTTTGTTGCATGTATTTTGGAAACTTATTATCATTGAGTGATTTGTACACAAGAATTGATTTTTTATATTCAACTCTTTTATCAAATTTCATCCATTGAAGTTTATTGAAAAGAACTTCAGAGGGAGTGTCAAAGTCTTTTACATCAAGAATGATGCGTGCTGCCCGTTTTTGAAATTTAATGATTTCGTCAATGGATTTTTTGTCTGTGTTAGCCCAAATTGAACAGCAATAATCTAGGTGTGGGAGAATGTAAGCATTAAAAAATAATTTTCTTGTTGGTACATCTAAGTATTGTTTGATTCGCATGAGTAGATAAAGTTGTGTGTTGCATTTTTTTTATTGTTTTGTCAATGTGAGTTTTCCATTTGAGTTGGTTATCTATATTGATTCCAAGAAGTCTTTCACTTTCTGATATTTCAATATCATGGTTCTGTAGTTTTAATTTGATGTCTGGGATGCTGGGTTTGTTGGTTGGTTTTGTTATATACATATGCTTTGTCTTTTGTGCATTGATTATCATGGAGTTTTGTGTGCACCATGAGTCTACAATGTCAAGATCAGATTGAAGGGCTTGGTGAATGTCTTGAATTGTATCTCCTGATGCTGAAAGTGTTGTGTCATCAGCAAAGATGTCTGTTGTTGAAGACTCAACATGGTATGGTAAATCATTTATATAAATGAGAAATAACAGGGGTCCCAAGACTGAGCCTTGTGGAACACCTGATATTATTTCAGCTGGGTCTGAAAGTTTTGAGGAAACACACACTTTCTGTGTTCTGTTTGACAGATAGGAAGTTATCCATGCTATACTCTCTGATGACATATGGTAATATTTGAGCTTGTCTATCAGAATTTTGTGGTTGACAAGGTCAAATGCTTTGGACAAGTCAAGGAGCAATGTACCAACAAATTTTCCATCATTTATTGCACTGATCCAGTTATCAACTATATTTGTAAGTGCAGTTCCACAAGAGTGCTTGGCTCTGAATCCTGATTGTGAGGTGTGCAACAAGGAATGTCTTTCAAGAAACTGTTTGAGTTCATCAGAGACGTGTTTCTCAAACAGTTTTGATATGACTGGAAGTATTGATATAGGACGGTAGTTACTTTTATCTGATTTTTTGCCCTTTTTGTATATGGGAATTACTTTTGATTGTTTTAGAGATTTTGGAAATGTTTTTTCATTTATGCTCATGTTTATGATGGATGCAAGAGGTTTCGCTATTATTAGAGATGCTGTTTTCAGAAATTTTGCACTTATATTGTCAAGACCAGTTGATATCGTAATGTCTAATTTGTCCAATTGCTCTTTTACATATTTTTCTGTAACATGGGGAATAATAAATTTTGGCGTGTCACTGGGTATTTTGTCTTGTGTTATATTCTTTAGGACTGATGAAGTTGTATCATTACATTCCTGTATGTTATTGCTGTTCTTGAAAATATTTGTGAAATATGTATTGAATACTTCTGCTGATTTGTTAGGGTCGGTGATTGGTTTACCATTTTCGTCATTTATGTTATGTGTTTGGTGGCTGTCAGTTTTGCCAGAGATATCTTTTAGGGTTTTCCATAGTTTCTTTGGTTGTTTGCCGTTATTTTGAATTTCGTGGTGAAAGAAATCTTTTTTTGCTTGGTGTGAAAGTGATCTTACTTTTGATCTCCATTTTTTAAAATCAGTTTCATTGTTGGTCTTTTTGGCATAGTCTCTTTTGTGAATTGCATCTAATATTTCATCATTGAACCAATTCTTTTGGTTTTTTTGTTTAACACGTTTTTGTTTGTTTGGTGCATGGGTGTTAAGAGTTTGGAGAAATAAAGTATTGAATGTATCAAGTCCATCATCTGGGTCAGTAAACATGTCTATCAATGACCAGGGTTGTTGAGATAGATCTTCAAGAAATCTTTCAGCATTGAATTGTTTCATTGATCGGTAGTTGATTGTTAAATGCATTGGACCTTTATTGATTTTTGTTTTTCTTGTAAAGCAAATTGGGTAATGATCACTGATGGATGAGTGTGGTACGGCTGTGTATGTGATATTATTTGGATTGTTTGAGTACAAATGATCAATTATTGTGGACGTTTCTTGTGTGATTCTTGTTGGTTGTGTAATTAGCTGTGTGAGGTTGAATGTGTTCATAAAGGTGTTCCATCTTGTATTTGAACAAAAAGAGTCTATAAAGTTATAATTAAAATCACCAAATAGAATAATTTCTTTGTTTTCAATTTGAAGTTTTTCTTGTATGACTTCCAATCTATCTATCCACGAAACAAGAGATGATGGTGGTCTATAGAGATAGCCGATAATAAATGGTTTCTGATGTTGAAGTTTCACTTCTAACCAAATTGCTTCTATGTCACAGTTTTCATTAAGGTCTGACCTTTCCTCACATGGTATGTTTGATTTAACATATAATACAATTCCACCGCCACTGTTTGTTTCTCTGTCTCTTCTAAACATATGAAAATTGTACAGATTGAATATAGCATCAGGGTGCGAGTCATTTAGAAGTGTTTCAGAGATTCCTATTATGTCCAAATTTGGTAGTTCATCTACAAGATTTGCTAGTTCAAAGAATTAACTGTTTAAAGAATGTATATTTAAATGCAGAAAGTTCAATCCATTTTTGTCAATCTTTGTATCTTTTATGGATATGACATTTTCAGTTTGTAAGTTCACGTCTTGATTATCTATGTTGTTCTGTGGTTGAGCGTTATTGGCAGTTGTATAAACTCTGATTTGGACGTTTCAATTTTTTAAAATCTTAGATAAATTACCGCTCACCAACAATAATTCAAACATGTATAGTATTTTTTGGATACTGACCGACGTGATTGTTAAATTTATTAGGATACTGGCCAACATGATTGTGGATAAAAGCCAACATTACCAATTGAAATCTTGCCAATGGGATTCTCAAGGTACAAATAATTGTAAATTAAAGAAGTGTGCTCATGAATTGTGGTAGCAGGTTTATGAGCATACCCGATGTAAGGGATTTCACACCTAGTCTATAGCACATGCTTTTAGGACATTTAATAATCAAAGCACTAAGAGTGCTGATGGGAGGCGATCTGGTTGCTGCTACTAAAGCTTAAACGACTTTACACGTTTAATGTTCGTTTTCTTACTGCCGATCTTGTCTTGAATGTCTAAATAGGCATATGTGACCATATAGGCATGTTGGGTATCTATATAATTGTAAAAATGGGCATATTGATGTATATGTCATACGTGTATTGAATGCGTATATCAAAAGTGGCTTTAAAATAATACTACGCGCCTATTTATCAGATTCTACAGTACCGTCTTGTAATCACTTCCATCACAGCGTGAGACATCTCTAGAAAGCGGCTAGTATAGCCACACCATATGATTGCATAACATGACGATATACGATTCATTGATAAAACCATCACGTGGCCCTGGTCTGAAGTTTCTAAAAATAGCTATACGGCTGGGACATTTGATGAACACGTCATTTTCATATTCTCCCCGGCTGAGTGATTATCTGCAAAAATATCGATTCAACGAACAGTTTCACAATAATTGTTGATCGTAGAATAAACAATTGTTGCTGATTGAATTAAATAAGTTTAAAAAATTTAAGAAACATATGTTGCAGTATTGGGAATGTTGACAGTTTCTGGAACTACTTGAATGCGGATTCATATAGCAGCCTAAAGGTTGCATTAAGAAATGGGCAATGGAAGTATAGAGAGGCTTACGCCTACCAAAAATGGGTACAAATGTTCACCACATCAAGACGATGTGCCATGCACAAAACCCAGGTCCCTAGCTTAAAGGTCAAGGTCACACTTAGAGGTCAAAGGTTAAAAGGCTCAAATAGGCATGTGATTCGTGTCCGCTCTGTAATTTTGTCATCTCCTATTGGATATTTATAATATTTGGTACAAATGTTCACCACATCAAGGTGATGTGCCATGTGCAAGACCCAGGTCCCTTACTTAAAGGGCAAGGTCACACTTAGAGATCAAAAGTTAAAATTCTCAAATAGGCATGTGATTCATGTCCGCTCTGTAACTATGTCATTTCTTATTGGATATTTATAACACTTGGAACAAATGTTTACCACATCGAAACGGCGTGTTATGCGCAAGACCTAGGTCCCTTGCTCAAAGGTAAAGGTCACACTTAGAGATCGAAGGTAAAAAGGCTCAAATAGGCATGTGATTCATGTCAGCTCTGTAACTATGTCATTTCTTATTTTATATTAATATTACTTGCCACAAATGTTCAAATCACCAAGACGAGGTGACATGCGCAAAACCCATGTCCCTAACGCAAAGGTCAAGGTCATACTTAGAGATTTAAAGTTAAAAGGCACAAGTATACGCCTCTGGTCTGCTTTGTTTTTTTGTTATTTCGTTCTAGATTTTAAAATTACTTGGTTACATTCGCATTTACACCCTGACTCAAATGTAAAGGTCACACTTATGCACCTATCAATGTTTTCCCCCAGGAGGGGGGCGGCGGGCTGACCCAGGAGAATTTGACATTTTTACTGTTTCAAAGTCTAAATTCCCGCCCTAGAGCAAGGGCAATTTGTCAAAATCCCCTCACTGGGAGATGCTTTACATAACCCCCGGGATCAAAATTTCGGCCAGTGTCAAAATTTCCCTGGACTCGGCACCATTCTGTCTGTCAAATTCCCACCTATCGGGAACAGCCTTCTGTCAAAAGTCCCGTGTATGCCCACCGCTCCCCCCCCCTTGGGGAAAACATTGATAGGTGCATTACAGACCCAGCTCTTGTCTGCTGTTAAATGTCACATTTAAGCAATTACAAACTTGTTTCAAGTTATTCCATTTGCATAGCTTTATACTTAGGTGTCTGATGACAGCTTTTAGCGGGGGCATCCGTGTCCTGTGGACATATTTCTAGTTAAATACTTTTTTCTGCTATATGTTGGTAAAATTCATAATAAGTCAAGACAGGTAAATTTAACACATGTATCTCAATGTGCAACATTCACCGGGAATAGGAACAGTGAATTATGGGGACCAGGCTAAACGCTCTGAGCATGTCTTGAATGGTGCCAAATTGCATTTCTAATTTAAAAAAGGGGACACAATTTCAACATATATTTGATAGAGTTGCCTATTCATGTGGAGGTCATGGCGTCATGATGGTGAGCAAAGTATCAAAGAGGTTAAAATTGTGTACATAAACTGTAAACTTTTGTATTTCTAAGTACTTACTTACTGCCCGTTATGCCCTCTGGCATGTAGGGCAGCAACTTAGTACATCAGTCCAAATGGGGCATAACATTCAACAACATGCTTGATAGAGTGCAGATGTTGTGGTCAAGACGGTTGACAATTATGCAAAGTATCACAGCAATATGAACATGCACTTAGATATTATAGGTTAATTCCTTGAACGTAAACTTACAAATTTGCACGAAGTTGAAAAAAGGGACATATTTTCCGATAAAGACTTCATAGAGTTATCTACTCCTACGTACGTGTTGGGGTCATCCCATTATTCTTCCAATAGTGAAGCTATATATTAAATTCGCACTGCAGTGCATCAATGAAATTTCAATGTTGGTCAGTATCCACTTTAAAAGATAAATCATGTTGATCTTTATCCTCAATCATGTTGGTTTTTATCCATGGGTTACTTTAAATAGTTATCACGTAGAAACGGCAAATGTAAATAACTTACTCTAAACTAAGTCTGATAGTGAAATGAATGTGCTATATAAACAAAAGATCTTAACCCAAAATAAACAACAATATATATGTTTTATAGACTGTCAAATAAATCCAACACAGATTTTTCTGACTTTTTAACGTATTGTGTATCACATTCACAAAAATACGGATAAATAGTTTTAGTTTCATGGAAGGAATGTACAAGTTTATCTTCATACAGCATCAGAAGGTGGTTAAACCCGTGGATTTTGAAGAATTGGTCGAAAATGCGATGAAAATGTAAACATACATCCGCCATTTTTCAATCATGTTGGGTATATCCAATCATGTTGTTTTATCAGGGTAACAAGGGTGACCTAGTAGCACTGTTTTAACGATTTTGTATTAAAACTTTGATATAATTCATTTGCGTTTTACGGATGTGTCAGTTTGAACACTCCTTAGTTGATGCTTATGAGACATATCTTCATTTAAACCCAGTAAAACCATGCAAACCTTTCTATCCACGCGCCCATAAATGTCATAACACCATATATTTTTCAGAAACAGTTATCTATTGAGACAAGAAACTTGTTAGATAATAAAGACTACTAATACATAACAAATAATTAATTAGTACATATTAATTAATTAACATAACATTGTGATTACCTATATAATGAAATCCATTGTTCGTATACTTCTCCAGGGAACGAGGCCCCGGCACCAAACAGTTCTACAATTTTGGTCCCATGTATGAATGGGTGGAGAAGGAAAAGTATCGGCAAATACTTCATTTGTTTAGATGTCTTAAAACCTGAAATAAAATACACAAATAATCAATTTCATCATTTGTATTCCTGTTACAAATTAAAAACATTTTTAATGGTACTTTGAACCTTGGTCACCAACAGGTCTCACTCGAAAATGACGTACTGTCCATAAATTATATTATATAGTCCAGTCAGAGTAAGAATACAGTGACGCAGCGGTCGGGTCCACTATTACGGTGTAAAACTAATTATAAAGGCTTAAGCAGACAGCCATAATTTCAATGCTAAACTATCAAACTATATTCGCAATACCTATTCAGACAATGGTTGTGTTCTTCTGTGTACACATAAACGGCTACGTCACTGTCACCAGACATGGTATGGTTGGTTGCGGAACTTAACTTGTGTACGGAAGGTATTTCCATGGTAATAGCGAACTTGCATAACCGAACTTGTCCGTGCACAGAAGAAAATCTGTCTATAACAATAGGGTGGCTGTGGAAACTTTGTGGAGGTTTGATACCGCATCACAAAGGTATGACTAGGCAAGGGAACTCAATATTATATCGCCGGTGGAAATTATACTTCAACTCTTATGTGATTTTACAAGTAAAGTTTTGTTTCGCAAGGCCAATTTTAACTGCAACTATACATAAAACTACACGTACAGACATTCCCAGAGTACAAATGTGCAGAGTTATTTCGCAACCTCCCTAAATTTAATTACAACGGGTACGTGTACATGTTAGCGTAGACTGGTACTTTGGTCCGATTTTGTCTTCTAACGTCGCAAAAAACGGATATTAGTAATGAAGAAGTTGCGACAGGCAGCGTGTAACGAGTACGTCTACGTGAGTACGATTTTTGGGTATTTCGTCATCTAGGTTAATGTAGTTTCTGCAAGTAACAGACGTGTGACAGACGAAAATACTATGTGAACTATGTCACACAGGTATGCGTATGCACGGGAAACCCAGGATTATATCGCCCGTGGTTTCATTGAGTTTATATAAACACTCATTATCTATTCACAAAGAAATCATGCAACAACAGTTACTGTCCTGTGATTTTACACGCACACGTTGTGTTTCGCATGCTAAGTTTAATTGCAACGTGTACAAATACATGTAATGTAGTCGTATCGCAATCTCTCTATTTTTAATACCAGGGGCGTTCGAAAAGAAATGCAATTCCATTCATATCTTGGTAGTTTTTGGGGTTGCGTGCTTCAAATACGGCATGTGTACCCCGTAGCCCATTGTCTGCACGTGGGTAAAATTTGGTTGAAATCCATGCATTAGTTTGGTCATAATGTATGTTTAATAAACACTTACTAATTTATACTAAAAGACGTTCGAAAAACGTATCGTCAAACTGACTGAAATTATGCCTTATATTAAAGAAAGGTCTAAACTTAATTTAAGTGATAAATTTATACATGCTGAACTATTTTAGATAAAAGGACATCGTAATGTGTCTTTCAGCATTGTAACACTTTTATTAAATGTTTCAAAGTAGGACAATAGCAACTGAAAGCAAACAACAAATGTGGTCAACTGAAAACAACAACAATCAGACTCAACATTGATAAAAAGTATGATATTCGTCTCAAAGCTGCAATATTAAAAGTTGGACTGTTAGCTGCTCGTACAATCTCGGATTAATCCCAATTTCACTTCATTTGGAAGGAAATTCTTGAAGTTAACAACAGTTGTACCCACTGGATGACAATAATAGACAATAAAATATTTAAGTTATACCCTCATTACTTTCAAGAGAAGTTTTTACGTAGTATAATTAAGGAAGGGACATACGCTCACTATCATTAACCAAGAATGAAGCGGAAACATCATAAATTATATGTGCTAACAGAAATTCTAAGAAATCCGTAATTGTAAAACACACTAAGTCACTGATGGAAATGATTCATTTGATTTTCTTCATTCACAAAGGGCTTGCAATTCAAAAACCAGAACCAATGGACACATACGTTACAAGAAGATTCAGTGCATGGAAAACTTCAGAAATATTTCATATAGCGTCAAATTGTTTGAATAGACCATATGCACGTACGTTTCTCATGAAAATGCCTCTTCGCACAAGGCTTCTACTGTAAATTCATTTTTGAACATAATGCACATGAGAATACTTTATCACCAAGTTTACTATGTAGACCTAATCCTATGCATATAATTTTAAGTTCCTAGACTTAAATTGCATGCAGAAGACCATAGGTACGGTTCCAGGAAACCTATTTGGTCAGTCATATTACAGTGCATGAGTGTAGTACCTTTTGCAGATGACAAAACATACCTTTTATCTTGAATTTAAAGGTTAAATGTGTGTGCCATGTGTAAAAGAGAATTCATTGAAGGTTTTCTGTGAGTTTCATTGTGAATGGTTATGTCAATAAAAGTTATAAAGTAAATTGCATTTCTTTTCGAACACCCCTCGTATTCGAACGAGAACCAGTTTAAGGTTACCGTTAACACCGCGTATAAACCAAATCACTGTACTCATTATTGTGATACAATACAATTCAACATGTACTCATTATTGTGATTGAACATCCGGTGATTTTGCATCACTGTACTCATTATTGCAATCATATACAATTCAACGTGTACTCCTTATTGCGATAACCGGAAGTTGACTCGTTTATACACTGTGGTTAAAGTACTAGTATATCGGTAAAATATCTGTGAATGCATTCCGATTACCATTTCAATCGTACAAATGAGCTCGGCTTAAGGTCGTTGAACATCTAACTTCCGGGTGATTAGACGATGTATTTACTCCTGGAACAGTGAATCGTGCTTGTAAAGTATTTTCAACGAGGATCAGCTGGCTTTATACCATTATGATAGACTAAGTAATACATACAGTGTGTGCCATAATATATGTCCGCTTGTTGAACGCTTACAACTTTGTCAAATTAAGCCGTTAATAAGTTGTTGTGGTCTTATATGAAAGCTAATTTAAATCAATTAATGCTTGTTTGGTGAACAAAACATGTGACGTCATGGAAACATATCTTGACGTCATGATGACGTCCTCCTAAATCTGAGTGTCTAAGATGGCGGACAATGCAGAAGTTGTCAAATTATATTATGAAATGTGTAAATTCCCATCCCTGGTAAGCAAAAAACTGTTAGAATTGTATCCTTCTATGACTTCACCATCTAATAGGCAAATTAGAAGGCTAGTAATAAAAGTTTAAAGAGCTTTGGACGGTCACTAGACAGAAGATAATATAATACAGGCAGATCAATAAGTGCGCGTTCAGAGGAACAGATAGAGAAAGACCGTGCTATCATTGAGGAAACACCACGAAAATCTGTAAGGAAAGTACTGAACGATATTTCGAATGCTTCTAGCAAAACAACAGTTCAGAGGACGTTGAAATAAAAATTGAAACTTATTCCTTACAAAATATTTGTTATGCAATACTTAAAAGAATCTGACATCTCATCAAGACTGGCATTTACAGAATGGATGCGTGCTAACGATGGACTGTATAATAGCGTTTGATTATAAGATAAAGCCCACTCCACACTGAATGGATACATAAACAAGAAGAATATTGCGATACTGGGGATCATATAAACCTGACTTTTATGAGGAAAAGCCACTTCACAGTGAAAAGGTCAGTTTGGGCTACATTGAGCGTGCATTGTATATTCGGACCTTTTTATTATGAAGAACATGGATATCTCAAAATTTTGCGCTCTAAGTTAATTCAAAAACTAGCTAAGAGGGGGTTGACACCTGATAACTGCTGGTTTCAACAAGATGGAGCAGCCCCACACACTGCGAACATGGTGCTCACTTGGTTATTGAGCACATTCGGCAATAAGTTTATTTCCTTGAAGACTACACACCAATGGCCCCTCACTCACCTGATTTAAACCCTCTTGATTGTTTTCTGTGGGGCTATTTAAAGGACCGAGTATATAGTCCCTAGCCAACAACTACATCAGACTTAAAGACCTCCACACGAAGGGAAATTAGGGAGATTAAACAGGACGAATGTGCAGAAGAAATTTTCGGGAACGTCTCGAACTCGTATTGCAGAAAAGTCATCTGGAACACATACTATAGATGGGGTATTTGTTACAATTACATTATAGTTTTGCTAATACAATTTTGTTATATGTACTTCAATAAAATATATTCATTGAGTTAGTTCCCTGTGTCGTTTAGATTTTATAAGCATTCAACAAGCGGACATATATTATGGTACACCCTGTATGTCATTGATTAATTAATTGGATAATTCAGGCATAGAGAACGTCTACAACGGTTCACACGACGGTTGTGCAAATTAGAATGCAACTAAGCCCATAAAAATATCTTTGATAGATTCTAATGAAAATGATTCCATTGCAGTAATCATCTCCGATATATATGCGAAGTTTCATTCAGTCATTCCTTCTTCAAAATGCGATTTTGTTATTATTCCTGGGCACACTGTGCATAACAAGACATGAGCCAAACCGAGATCTTAACGTACCTGATATTGTTTCCGACAACGCAATTTAAGAGTCGTTTGAAACAAATAAAGATCACAAGGGACAATGTTTGACCAATAAGGATAGTCAGAAAGCTCAAGAACCTTCATGCTTCTCAGAAAGTCGCGTTAGTGGCTGCTGCAGGTGAAGGCCCATTGCTCTGTAATAACATGCCATCCTTCAAACATGTGGCTTGGAAACGATTGTCGGAGTATTTCTGCCATTTCTGAAGGAATTTACCTGTGTTAAAATTGGCATTTACCCGTTGTCCATTTTATACGTCAAATTAAATGGTAGATTCTTGGTTTATAAGGAAAAGTATGTACATTTCTACAGGCGTCCATAGTGCGTTTTGCAATGCATATTTGTGTTTGGATGGCGTGCATGGTGTTCATTTCCTAATATAATTACACCTCTTTTAAATTTCTTAAACTATCAAATAATTGATGAATAAGACATTACATGACACCATTTCACCATACAAGTTATTTGAAATATAGTTTTTCCTCCTTCATTAAGAAAACAACGATTCTTAAATGGAACAATACTTGGTCAGAATTAAGTGACATTTTTCCAATCATTTAAGCATTAGTATACACGAGTAAACAGTGCTAATTGACATATTGTTACAGCTACACTGAACGGATTTTAAAACGTGAGGTATCAATTTAAAGCTAATACAATGCTTTTTGATATACAGCTCACTATTTTTAAAAAATCATTGACACAAGAAAGATATAGCATCACTTGCATTCATATTTGAACAAGCCTAAGGTGGCTTTAAGCCACACACCCAGACTATATGTTCATCATATCGTCATATAGTAATCGTCTCATTTGATATACGATATTTGAAAATCTTCAACAAACCAATGCCTATTTATCCATCACTAATATTCATTAACTGCGAGGTGATGATCACCGATATAATGTTAGGACAATTACGCTCTTTCAACGACCTGGAGAAAAGCGATAAAAACAGAGGTATATCCAAATAAAAAATAGTGATCATTAGTTGATTACTTTCGAGGGATGATCAGAAATTAACGCGGAAAATATGCTGAAACTTTTATGACGTGACTAACATTGCTGAAACTATCATATAATGGATAAGTGTATTGCAAACATTGATGGCATATTTCGTGGTGCACTGTGCTTTCAATTGTATTAATACTCATGCACGGAAGTTACTGCACTCTCCTTCGCGTCACCCAAGATCAATAGGAACATAATGACACGTCACTTAACTATCTAAGCTCTATCTACCGTCTGACTACTGATTCACCATTTTTAATTTTATGAATGACATGTATTTATAAAGTAATTATATTTTTTTTAGTTGCGATGGGTCTTCATTTGTAAAATCTGTGAACCGTGTTTGTATTATTTTAATTCTATGTACAATAGACACACCTTATCATCAATGTGATTGCCGATGGTGCAAACTTACAAAGAAGACTTACGCTTGGTTGTCTTATTTCAGAGTCTCGGTTTACATCCACGAAAAATAAGACACCCTCGCGTTTGCAATCTCTTTCTAAGACACCAACCATCCCTCTGGACTCTGTAGATGTTATAGCACGAAAAAGCATTCGTTAACCCTACATTTTAACTACGATTACATTTTGCAATATTGTCAATCGTTGTTTCCAGATGTTCCATTCATATCCGAAAACATTTTGACGCCGATCTATACATCGCAACAATATTCAAACAACGTCTTCGAATGGTTCTCCAAAAGCCTCTTCGGTGCCAAGTTGAATGTTTGACATTATGTACGTAATGGTAAATAATGTATAATCATAAATTTGAAACCAATCCTCTTACAAAGCAGTTTATGCAAATATCAAACATACCCAAAAATGTAAGCCAATTTGCTGTCTTATTGGCGAAATTGTCTCCCTTATTAACACCTTATCGAGACACTCGATTAGCCGTTATCGGTCACTTTACGCCCATTGAAATATAGAGCGGTAACTTTTTAAAAGCATAAAAAGTCATCGTAAGCATTATATGACAACATTTATCCCGTTATTGAAGTAATCTGCAATCTTTGTACTTTACTTCAATATGTTTTTTATTTAAATTGAATATGATCTTCTTGCTTCCCTAAGCGTTTGAAATCAGTAACTAATTTTGAGCTCGAGTACCATTGAGTTCTGTACTAATTATACCATTTTCAGTGTAACATGGTAATTTCAACTGATATTTTCTCCTACTTACACTCTTCTCACAACTTTTATCCAGTTATTGAAGTAAACTAGAAAGTTCAACCTTTATTTCAATTATTTTATTTTTGACGCACGAATGGTACGATTAGTTTGCTACTATCGAAAAAACGAAAATGACTTCGTTTAGACTTCACCAGTACTAATAGAAATAGTCGGGCACTTTTCTGGATATTTGATGATTAGCCCTCGTAATTAAATACCAATTTTGCAAAGCGTACATCGTGCATGCAAACTTTGCATCAAACTTTACAGGTCGGAAACATTCGAACTTTTCCCCAGCTGCGTTACAAGCAAACTATTTGTTTTTTGCATTTATTGCTGCTAATGACACTGTATACATCGTTGCTTCCGTCACATTAACCATGGTCATCGATTTGGACAGTTGTGTAAGTGTCGGCCTCATTAGCCGTGGCCATCGATTTGGACAGTTGTGTAAGTGTCGGCCTCATTAGCCGTGGCCATCGATTTGGACAGTTGTGTAAGTGTCGGCCTCATTAGCCGTGGCCATCGATTCGGTGGTTTATATTAATTTAGTAGGTCGATTGTGAAACAAGTTTCTCTTAACATATATTAAACACTCTCAACACCTCATTCCTGATGTTTTCAATGGCCACGAGGGTATGAGAGAAGAGAAGTCAGGTTCTCGTTTCATGCTGAGCGTCTAGAAAGGGGAATACTGATACCATATTTTATTTCGTCTTTGTTATGACGCGGCAGTGGATCGAACCAGGAACATCCCGCACTCGAAGCGGACGCTCTACCACTAGGCTATCGAGAAGATGAAATAGACCTAACAGGCAACTTAAAATAACATGGAAAGAACGTATAGCAACATAGATAATTTCGCGAACCATTAAATTCAAAGATCAAAGATTTCATTTCAATTGGTTCACGAAACAAGGCGAAATGCACAGTATCAATTACATTGTCTACATAGCCATAATGTCATGCCTACACTTGGCATATACTTGGTACCAGACGTAATGTAAAGGGTATTCCAAAAATACCCGGGGACCTACTTTAAACCCTTATACCAGTAACTTACAACCCTTAACTAATTTTAATGAATGTGACTGATATATTGTGATAGTGTTAAAACGATATGTTAACATGTCAACGAGGCATGTGAACTTCTTAATAGACAGTGTTGTTGTTGTTCAAATTTGTATGACGTCATCAATAACGTAAGTTCCTCCTGCGTGCATATTGAACAAAGATGGCGGAAATTGTGCAATATGCACGCGGGAGGAACTTACGTTATTGATGACGTCATACAAATTTGAACAACAACAACACTGTCTATTAAGAAGTTAACATGCCTTGTCGACAAGTTAAAATATCGTTTTAACACTATAACATGTCGTATAGACATCTTCAAATGATAGTTTAACAATTTACCACTGTTGTTTAACAATATAACACGTTCTATTAAGAAGTTCACATGCTGAATGGACATGATAAGAAGCTATTTTAACAATTTAACATGTCATATAGACATCTTCAAATGATATTTTAACAATTTACCACTGTTGTCTAACAATATAACACGTTCTATTAAGAAGTTCACATGGTTATTGGACATGATAAGAAGCTACTTTAACAATTTTACACGTCATACAGACATCTTCAAATTATATTTTAACAATTTATCACTGTTGTCTAACAATATAACACGTTCTATTAAGAAGTTCACATGGTTATTGGACATAATAAGAAGCTATCTTAACAATTTAACATGTCATATAGACATCTTCAAATGATATTTTAACATTTTACCACTGCTGTATGACAGTATAACTCGTTCTGTTGAGAAGTTCAAATGGTTTTTGGACATGATAAGAAGCTATTTTAACAATTAAACATGGCATATAGACATGTTCACATGATATTTGGGCAGTTTAACAGTGTGACTTGACATACAATAATGTTGCACTGAGAAGTTCACATGCCCTACCGATAATTTAAGACGTTGTTGTAACAATTTAACATGTCGTATAGACATGTTCAAATGATATTTAAACCATTTACCACTGCCGTTTAACAGTATAACAAGATGTGTTGAGAGGTTCGCATGCTCATTCGACATTGTAAGACGTTGTTTTAACAATTCAACAACGCACATAAACATATTCAAATGATAGTTTAACAATTCATCATTGTAGTTAAAGTCTAACATGATAATACAAAGCTTTGAGAAATTAACACGTTCTTCTAACATTATCAAGCGTTTTACAACAATTTAACATGTAACGTAGACATATACAAATGGTGATTTGACAATTTATCGATGTGGTTTAACAGTATAACACGATGGCCTGAGATATTATTGTATTCTTTTAACAATTTAAGACGTTGTTTTAACAATATAACAGGGCAAGTTGACATATTCAGATGATAGTTTGACAAGTCAACAATGTGGTTTGACATATTAACACATTGTGCTAAGAGGTTCACATGTCCTACCGACAAGTCAACATGACAAGCGTCAACAAAAGACAGCTATGGCGTTCCATACGAACGTGTACGATTACTTGTACGTGTTGCTACCGGTACATGTATACGTACATGCTGCAATTAAAATCGGCTTGCGAAACATAACGTGTGCGTGTAACATCACACGACAGTTGTATAATAATTTCTCCGTGAATCGATAATTAGTGTTTATATAAACTCAATGAAACCACCGGCAATGAAAGCTCGGGTTTCCCGTACATACGCATACTTGTGTGACATAGTACACATTATATTTTCGTCTATCACACGTCAGTTAACTTACTTGTATGGCGAAAATTCGCGTAGACGTACACGTTGCCTTTCGTAACCTCTCTATTAATTGAGAACTTGTGACGACATACCTACCTTAATTACATTGCCGAAGAAGGCTTTCAAATTGCTAACGTGGATCATTCGACGAGAAATGTCATAGCCTGGCAAATAAACTTAAGATATTGCTCAGCTAAGACTGCTATTTTAAATTTATTATATGACTACAATTATAGTCTTGTGATGTAGATTGCTACCAGAAACTGTGTATTTATTGCTAAATAATGATTTAGTAGGTGATTTCTGTATGGAATGCTCATGAAAATCCTACAGTTATAAACAACAAAGATCTTCGTACTTGCGCTTGTTATAACAGACTTTTAAGTCTTTACTTTAGATGTTAAAGCACCGATGTTATGTAAAAATCAAACTTGTTATGTTATAGAAAGAGAACGCAGACGCGAGGTTGTCTTATTTTGTCGAGGGCGTAGCCCGAGACAAAATAAACAACCATGCGTTAAGCGTTTTCTTTCTGACTTATATCATTGGCTGTCACTTTGTAAACATAAGGCGTGTCCAAATTTTTACAATGCTGACCGATTAACATGTCCAATGAAAATCAATAGCACGGTGTTGTGATTTTAAAGTTGTGGACTCCAATATAACTCGACCACGAAAATCGATAGAGGTCACGTTGACCGAAGTAAAGTACAATGGAGTTGTATGTATACAGTGCAGGATAGTAATTGCACTCATTCCTTTGAAAATTAAATCACACCCCATCAATTATCATCGGATTTAGCCACACCGCCTCAGTTAACATCAATGTAAATTGCCGTAGCCATGATATAAATAAAAATTATTGCACTATTAAATTGGCATCTAACTGTAATGTAACAATTATACACTAGTATACATGAAAGTCATTTAACCACCAAAGTATGCTTTTAAAATAGCAGTCTCAGCTGATCAATAACTTGGAATTGGGGCCTGAAGCCTTGATGATAAGTTGGATGAATAGTCCGATAGTGCATTTATCACAGAACAAAACCTTTTAAAAAGAATTAAGACCTGTCTTCGAACGATACATTTGGTAGATTGATTATCGCTGTGTTTAGGAGCTGATTTGCAAATGATTGAGAATTTATGAAGCACATAAAATGTAGAGCTCTCATTTGTACGACCCGAGGCATATTGACGATTCCAATATATCGGAAGACGTACCAGCATCGGCGATATATCGATTTACACGTATAGACAATAAAGAAAAAGGCCATTCAGTCATGATCAGCTTTTGAAAAGAGCACCTTTTGTTTGAGTTTAGACTTGACCAATTTTTTCAATTTGTTAACTTCCATTTTAACAAAGAAACTGCTTTGTGTTGGAAAACGGGGATTTTTTGGTGATTCCATTCATTTACCCATGTATCGATATTTCAAAATGTGAATCGATAATCGATCCGAGAAAAAATATCGTCGATACATATAGATCCGTCATGAGTTTTCTTAGGAGATCAACATTTCTTATACGAGTCTCGAAAACACAAGTTATTAAGAGAGCCTTTGTGCACTGCATTTCCTACATTTGTATCTGCTAAGGCCATACCAAATTGTATTTTCGTTTAGCGTCCACCCTAAGTTCGAAAACCTATCTTTTTATCATTAGACCAAAAAAACACGCGAAAAAAACAAGCCATAACGACTTCTATCCCCATCATTATATGCCTAACAAATATAGCGTTAGAGCATTGTCAATCACAACAACTTAATGAAATAAATGAAAACTTGTTTGTGTGAAAACTACTGCTGTTAAGGGGTTTGAGACTCGATAGTGAACAAGTATGAAAGCAATATCTCAATGAATTTTGAAGATATAAGAGATTACACTCTTATTGTTTTTTCTTTCCCAAGATGCTCAAACCTATCCGTCCTCGGACGCTAAACGTAAAAACGATTTGGTATGGTCTAAACACGCGTGGTAAAATCTGGTAAGAGTTAAATACATGTATACGCTCTCATAATTTTATAGGCATTTTATGTTCGTGTTTTTTATGCGCTTATTTTCCAATAAAGACTAACAGTACTAGTACTTTGCGTTTACATTTAATGTGCGCTTATTTTCTCATACGTGTAACGGTGCGCTTATTTTCTCATGTATACGTGTAACGGTGCGCTTATTTTCTCATGTATACGTGTAACGGTGTGCTTATTTTCTCATGTATACGTGTAACGGTGCGCTTATTTTCTCATGTATACGTGTAACGGTGTGCTTATTTTCTCATGTATACGTGTAACGGTGCGCTTATTTTCTCATGTATACGTGTAACGGTGTGCTTTTTTCCTCATGTATACGTGTAACGGTGCGCTTATTTTCTCATGTATACGTGTAACGGTGCGCTTATATTCTCATGTATACGTGTAACGGTGTGCTTATTTTCTCATGTATACGTGTAACGGTGCACTTATTTTCTCATGTATACGTGTAACGGTGTGCTTATTTTCTCATACGTGTAACGGTGCGCTTATATTCTCATGTATATGTGTAACGGTGCGCTTATATTCTCATGTATACGTGTAACGGTGCGCTTATTTTCTCATGTATACGTGTAACGGTGCGCTTATTTTCTCATGTATACATGTAACGGTGCGCTTATTTTCTCATGTATACGTGTAACGGTGCGCTTATTTTCTCATGTATACGTGTAACGGTGCGCTTATTTTTCATATGCGCTTACAACATAGCATTTTCCATACATGTGATACGGTGGGCTTACATTGAATCTACCGGCTTGAAATATACCGTATAGAGCTTGAAATATGACGCTGCCGTCGGCATAATTCACATGATCCAATTAGAAATTGATAGGGTACAATGACATATGAGGTGTGTCATAGCAAAACAATGGCGATGTTTGGATGTATCGATGATACATTGTGTGAATTATTGCAATTAATTTAGCAAAGTGAAGTTAACAGAACACAATATAATTAAATGTAAAGTTTTGCTTTTAATAAAGATAATGAAAACTCTGACAGGAAAGGTAGTTCACAACAGAAACAGACAGAATAGTCAACAACAACACAGACCATATTTACATGGCATAATACCCAAAACACAACTGAACGAGAAAATAAACTACCTTTGTAAACTGCTGAAAATTCTAGTTTCAGTTAAGGGTAACAACTTTTCAATCATGTGGAGACACCCTGTCACATTATCCTGACGTTGACCGACTAGCAGTTACCTTAAACTATGCTGAGTATCAAACAAGGGAGATATACCAGTACCATTTTAACGACTTGGCCTTGGATCGAATCCGAGACCTCTCGATCTCGAAGCGGCCGCTTTTCTACTATGTTTCTGTTTTATGTCAGCTAGATCTATAAAGTAAACAATACATGCATAAATGAAGGTTGACTAAAGGGCCTTGGCCGCGACAAAATTAATGTCACTGGGATGAAACATTTGACAGTGCACTTAACCTCACACATACCCTACAGACAACATATTAGAACACCACAGTGTAGATAAACGCTCCCTGCTATACTCGTATAATGCCCCCTAACAAAACTGCCAAAGGTAATAAAAATGTAAGCATGAAACATTATATTAAACAACCCATCGAGTAGCTTAGATAAGTACTCATTGACCTATCAGAAGTCAGAGCAACAAGAAAGAAAATCATTTAAAGGTACGACAAGACAATGTAACAGACAAGCATCAACACCTTCCGCCCGAAAAGGCATATTCATAAAGTCTGCATATTGTCCGGTCATCGTATAATGACATACATGTAGGAAGCATAACGGCGAACTGTAAAATGACCAACCACTAAGCATGTCATTTTCTCAGTTTTACACTCTTGATAAACATTTCATGATAGTGATTATGACCCAAAATCTTCTGAAATGTGTAAAGCATATAATCCTCAATTTCAGGTGGAGACAGGCCCTGTCGCAGAAAAGTCTTTTAAATTAATACCATGCTTATTTTAAAGAAATGCAATCAGTATTTATCAGCTTTATGTAGTTAATGGAAGCGATATTAGTATCTCAGAAGACAATTAACTAACATAAGATTAAGTTCTCGCTGTTTAGAAATAGAATTAGGTAGATATAATAATATTGATAGAGAAAACAGACTATGTAAATTATGTAATCAAAATGTAACTGAATCGGAATACCATTTTATCATGTGCTACTCACTATACAGAGACTTACGACTAAAATACTTAGGAAATTGCTCCTGGCCTAGTGCCCAAAAATTTATCTCTATTATGTCATCAAAAAACAAAAAATGTACGTATAACCAAGATTAGAAGTGTAAGAGTCACCCACCATCTTGCAAAACGGAGCACTTTATACTAGTTGAATTAGAAAATTACAAAAACATATTTTGCCGTTGTACCTTTTTTGTGAAACTCTGTTCACTTAGTATGTGTCCTTCTGCAATTTCGTTGTCCTGCATAAGGCTGCTGCGTATTTTTCAAAATTACATTATTATATTATTATTCGTTCTGGATTGTCCTTGTGATGTATTGTCGTCCGTTTAATATGTTCTTTTCCCCGGCTTTTAGTTTGTCTGACTTAATGAGGCGGCATACTTTCGGAGTGGAATTTCGTGTTTTGTAGTTGCTCGGGTTTTTTGCGTTTGGCATTGTCTGTGCCTTTTTGTTTTTTATGTATCCTTTTTGTGTCTTTTGTGCGCCGGTGTTTCTGTTGGGTGTTATATCTGACATGTATTTCTATATGGATTACTAAAAATGGTGCTTGATTAAATTTTAAGTCTACAGTGGTACTTTTCAATCAAATGTCATACATTCTCAGTATTCGTCAGTTTCACCCCGTCCAAATTCTTTTGGAACTAGGCCCAGTTATTTTCTTATTGGTAAAAGTATTTGCAATACGTATAGTGTTTCAGTAAAGTAACCTCTCCAAAAAGAGTATATTAAGTCAGACAGGGAAGGCAGCACTTAACTTAACCAGCCGAGCACAGAAAACATTAAAAACACACAAAGCACAATGCCCAACTAAACAAGCGCAGATCCTCCCAAGTCCAAGCTGTCGAAAAGTATAATAAATTATAACTAGCTGAATGACCAAGTAGAAAAGATACAGCAACCAAAAGGCGGAATGCCTACGCTGAATGACCTAGTAACAACAGTAAAACTGCTGAACTACATCCCATACCATTCTCCATTTCGTAGCTTTTACAAATTATAAAAAAAACGTGGGCGTAACTTTCAGACTTCCATAAGTGCTTTGATAAAAAAGTACTTTAAACACTAAACCGTGATTCATTCACCGGAATATGTACGTACATAACTGAAAACTAAAATAAAGTTCCCAAATGGTGTGTTATTTATTACTATTACCCCTCACTTTTTTCGTAATGTTAATTTCCCATATGCAAACAGGGAACATTTCTACTGTAACGTCCATGGTACCACCATCCTCATACATCAGTGGTTAGTCAAGGTTTCAGACTACCTGATATCACTGGTGAAGAATACTCTGGTGAACGAGAACGTGGTACCACATGGTGATAGTAAACTTTTAACAGTATATTCTTGAACAAAGTTTGGGGTAAAAAAACAAATCTATGTGTTATCTATATACTGTTATAACTACATAATATACGCATTATTTGATTCCTTTGAGTTCAGGTGAAAAACTAAATCAAAAATAGGCATAATGTTTCTTTCATACATGTACAACAAAAACGAACAGTGTGTATACCTCTGTCTCATAATTTGGTGCCTTCTCTTGAAATTCGTGTTTGGTTTATTTCAGCTCTAATATATGCGCTGCGTTGTATTTTTACTAAAATCATCCCAATAATAGTCACACAAATGGCCTGTATCAATTGGGCAGTCATTTTGGACGGCTCGTCATAGTTGTCACCTTGACGACGAGGAACAAAACGGGTAGTACTTAATCCAATTGGGATTCTTCAACTTGTGTTTTGCATACCATTTTTATTACGCATTTTATTTTATCGCCACAGTTTATTACACTCAAAATGAAAACAGATTATGATGAGTACAACTCCAAATTTATTTAATTTAAACACAAATACAACAATTTACTCCATCGGGCCCAAGTGCTGACAAATGTTTAAGGAAGCCCGGATTTCATGGTTACCAGTCAACAGGATTCAGAGCACCGACCTAGACATTCAAAAGCAATAATTTTACATTTGCATAGTCATTTTGTCATTGTTCCTGTTTTTATTTGTTAAGTGAACAATTTTTCTTCCGAGTTTGGTGTAGATAATTTTTGAACTTATATGTGCGAGTGCGCATGCGCCGATGAAACTGTTTAGAGGCACGGATATAGGAGACAACAGCATACATGAAAATGGCTCCGGTCACAATGACAAATATTTACTATTATCATCACAACAAAAATCTATACATTTTATAGTAGTAGCAAAATTGTACTTACATAAAATTAAATGTAAATTGTTCTCCCAAGAATGCACGAGCAATCAGAAAATTCCGCAACACTCACAGATACGAGTTGATTGGCAAATGAGCGACTAGTCTTAAACAGTTATTGACTAAACAAGTAAGATCTCAGTGGCATCTGTGTTAGAGATATCAGTGTTGACATACCACGTGGTATGTGACATAATATATGGACGCACGAAACAAATCTGTCCTAGCTTTTTTATTCTTTGATCGATTAAATTAAACGAGACATCATCGACGCTCTACTTCTGGCAGAATGAGCACAGTCCATGACATTTAATAAATGTGTGCAAAAGGTCATATTATTTGTCTGAAACCGGGCAAAATGTGACCTATAGTTGAAAGATATTAAGTTGCAAAGGACAGAAATTCGTTTAGGCTTCAGCGTCAAGTATATCTCCTTAAAAACGACTAAAGAATAAAATAATTACGGATGGATTACCTTCGTGTTGACAGATTTTTGCTTGCGTTCTAGGTCAGGGCAAATAGTTTTCTGCGGCCAGATATTTTACTAGTATTGTTTAGGATGGAGTTTTCTGCAGTTTGGAAGCAGATCGAATTTATTCCGGTATATTTATTGACCGAGAGGTATAACCTTATGTAACTGAAGAATGATATGTTAGTAATATTGCGTTCATCGTGAAATTTCGGATGGTACAGTGTGCTTCGGTAAATAAAAGTACGCAAGGCAGTTAACAGAAGTGAGAAATTAGGTTTCCTATTATGTATATTTTCTAATTGGCAATTAGCGGATTTTAAAGTGAATGAACATAATTTGTCTCATAGTATCCTGCTAATCACAGACTACAGTACTACGTGTATCTATTTATTTCTTTAAAACTAGATGATGCGTGTTGTTACCTGATTATAATGAGCTCATTAGCCGACCGTACGTGCATTAGACGTATATAGCTGGCTTAGAATAAGAAGGTCGTAAGTACAAAATAAATATATTGAGAAAACAATAAAAAAAATGTCTGGAACCTTTTTTGCCTATGGAAAAAACAAGCGTTTTAAAATTTGGACAACATGACCACTTATGATTATCATAAAAATAGGTTCATAAAAATATAAATATAAATCGTATTCAGTTTAAACAAACAAATATCCTCCAATTATTTGGTTGTGTTAAATGTATGTGCCGAACGAATGAACAAATTCAAAATAATTAAAAAATATTTATCATGTATCAATACCATGCTTCTGTTAATCTACCGATGTGTTCTCTACGGTATGTAGTCCATTGCCCACTATATTTATTATTGTACGAGAAGCTTATGCAGCTGCAGACACCTGCTGTTTTGATTCGTGGTCTCGCGTGAAATTTCGGAATAGTTCTGCTTTCTTTGGTAAATAAACTATTGTAATGCGATAAAGACCGATGTTATCCGCATGGAATTAATCTGGTTCACGACATTCTTACAAAATGTTTCTTTTTTTGGATATTTTTTTTGAAATCGTAAACCAAAGATTTTTAGGTCTTTAGATAACTTAAATTTTATAAAAAAAATATTTTTTTACTCTTTATCAATGATACAGTTACCTGTGGTTGAAACCATGGGAATATCTGAAACCATAGGAAAGAAGTATATAATTAAAGTGTAAAGGCCTTGTAAATACTATGGACACAGTTCTAAACGTATTAGGGATCCTGCTATACGTTCCGTACGACAGTACTGAATTTTACACCAAACCGCAAACGGGAAAACGGACACGGACGGGTTTTACAGAAGATTAAAATTCATAACAAAATGGCAGCTGTCAGACGAGCCTTACTTTATGCCTCTGTTGTTTTGTATACATTCCGTGAACTAATCATCTGAAGCTTTCAGGATCGCACAAATCCTAGAAAATGGTATTTTGGTTTTCTTATTGCATATATGTGACATGCTGTTAATCTATATTTTCCTCAATATTACAGATTTTTGGAATGCAATGAACTGATGAATTATTCTATATTATTTCTCCTCACCAGCTCACTATATAGCTACATTTGTAGCTGTCTTCACAGATGTTGCTATACGTTGCTGATTAAGATTTGGTAAAAAATTGCTCAAAATTTGCCGCTGGATATTTATATTCGTAGCCTCTACACCTGACAACAGTCACAAGTTTGTGTCTGTTTGATGGAAATTGGTGCATGCCAGGTGTATAATAGAAACACTCACTTATGTAACCGCTTATTTTTTATGTCTTGACATGACAATAATGCTTAAAATTATACACCATTTTAAAGGCCAGGGGCGTACCTGGAGCATATTTGAGTGTACTCACAATGGTAGGGGGGTTTGGGGGCATGCTCCCCCAGAAAAAAAATTGACAAGAAAACGATTTCCTTTCCTTTGAGAGTATCTCAACGATATTTTGACGCCATGCCTTAAGACAGAAAAGAATTAAAAACTAACTTTTACACATGTTTTTTATTCCGTTTTATTTGTGACAAGTAACATGACAACATTTGGATTACTGATATTGAGTGATAAGAGCTTGAAGAAGACATAATGCCCAAAAAATGATCAACGTCCCATCGTTCTTTGACCTACCCAGCCCAAAACAAAAGACACTTGTCATGATCAACCTCCATCGATCTACTATGTTTGATGTAAAAAGGTACCTTATTCTTGAGTAAAATCTATTTGTGCACTTATCAATCTTTTCCCCCATAGTGGGGTTATATAGGGGAATTAGACATTTGTAGAAATTGGCTGTCAAATTTCCCTCACTTGTGACACTTGGGTGTGGATGTTCTTGTTGTCAAAAGGCCAATCTAAATCATCACTGGGTGGGCTCCCGATTAAAAGTGTAAAACATGTAATTGAACAATATTGATGATACGCACGATTGGGGGAGGTGAAAGGAGGGGTCTCCCCCTCGTTTAGCTGACAGGGGGTCCTTCCCCATCCCCCACCCCCGAAAAGAGAAGTACAGATTGCGAATGGTGCATTCTGAGCAAATTTTCTGTCTCCGAAAGTCCCAAGGTTATCTCTGGTTTTGATCACGATTAAAGCAAAACAATAAGTCAAAATGGGACATTCGTGTAGCAATCAGTATGTACATGGATGCAACTAATGCGGACGATGCGAAGTAGAGAAAAATGCATTGTGTATGTGAGTAGCATACCACACAAAATCGTTCTCTGACTTTATAATACATGTATTCACTAATAAATTGACAGTGCGAGCGAGGCAAGCTAGAAAAAATAGCACTGCGTATCTGAGTTGCGTACCCTACAAACTTGATTTCTGACTAGATAATGCATTGTAGGCATATTTGTATTCACAAATAAGGTTATTCTGCTCAGCGCAGCGAGCTTCAAAAAAAGCAATGGTTTATTTGAACAGCCTACCCTACAAACTCGATATATGACTTGATAATACATGTACTCACTTATGAAGTTAGTTTGCGAGCGAAGCGAGCTAGAAAAATTAGCATTGTTAATTTGAGCAGCATACTCTACAAGTACAAACTCATTCCCTGACTTGAAAAACGATGGATCTTTTAAATGATATTTATCATATTATAAAATGACATTTTTGTACAAATGCTGCATTTGTATGCCCCTCACCCCCCCCCCCTGCTTGTGATTTTTATTGGTGATTTCGAATTTTCATTTTTTCCCTTTTTTTCAGTCCAGATTCGAATTGTACGCACGGGCGTACTGGAGTACGCCTAGTTACGCCCCTGAAGGCAATTTATTAAACTTATTTTTAAAAAAATTTGTAACTTTGACCCTCATCAATACATTTCTCAGGAATGTCCTGATTTATGTGATTGTTGAAAACTGTCACGCTTTTTTGTTTCCCTCCTGACATTTTTCACCTGTTTTTTCAGCATAACTTCTTTTTCTGTTAAGCAATATCTTTCAAACTTCACACACTAGTTCATGACATGGAATGATATGTTTTAGGGTAAAAGATATTAGAATAACTTGTTTAGAATATATTTTATTGTGGAAAAACCTAAACTAGCCATTTTTTTGAAAATAGCCCCACTTGGTAGCCTTTCTCTAAATTTACAGTTTGGATTATATCTTTTAAAACTTAAAACATCATTCTAAAATATGATACCATTTTGATCAGAGTTTATCTCAAGAATTGATCAAATGCTGTATATTTAACAACAACGTCGAATAACGTTTGCGAGGTCATGCAAAAAGGCTCTGAATAGGGCCTCTACAAAAATAGCTGCAACTTCCTTAAAAAACAAGATACTAACAATATTTCTTTTGCATTTTGCTTCATTAAAAAGACTCTTTTTTTTAAATAAAAAATCTCAAAATCAAATGATTTGTCAAAATAGCAGGTTTTCCTGGAGACTGGCTCATATACAATTTCTTACCCTTCAAATTTGCATAAAAATCAATAAAATAAAAATTAACTCAATAATGGGTTGCCTCAACCTTCGATTTTTGTATGTTACTAACAAAATAAATGAATATAAGTATGGGCAGCCATTAAGTATGTACTAAGCTTTCAGAAAAACCAAAGCTTGAGACTGTAGGACTAAAACAGTTTAAGTTTAATTTGTTACAAAATTGTACATTTTGAGGAATTTTAGTCACACAGGTGTTATTTAGTATGTTATAGAGGCTGTTGCCTATCTCTGTTATCTATAGTCTCTGCATCTACATCTACATTTGTACGTTAAACACAAAACAAAACATGAAAACAAAATCTCTAGCATACAAAACACTAGTTAGATCACAACTAGAATATGCATCACCCGTTTGGTCACCACATACACAGGTCAACATTAACAAGCTGGAAATGATACAAAGACATGCTATTATATGGGTACAAAATTACTACTCCCGATATACCAGCATATTGGACTTACAGAATACACTTGGATGGAGCTCCCTTGAGAACAGACGCCTTGCCTCCAAGCTAGTCTTATTCTACAAGATTTATAATAATCTTGTATGTACATCTCTCCGGGCCTATTTAGAAGTCCCTACCAGATCAACAAGGCACATGCACCCCAATAGTCTCTGCCCCATTCAAGCCAACTCGGACTTCTTCAAGTATATTTTTTCCCCCATACCACAATCCTGTGGAATATATAGACAAAATGTATAAATTGTGAGAACTAACAAAGAGACCATTACATAGAGGGGCCAGGATAGCGTAATGCTAATGTGACGGCCCTACATCCAGGTATCCAGGTATAACATCCAGCAAAAATTATTCAATTTCCTATCGCACTTTTTGCTGTGAAGTGACCGATATGTATTGTGTTGTCCTGTATGATCATGATCATGTACTGTTATGTTTAGGGTTAAGTGATATTTCAGGAACACATGTCCCAGGATGTGGAGGAATCTTTGCCGAGTTTGTTACAGGACGTGGAGGTTGAGGATGAAGAAGAGATAGATGAAATAATCTGCTTGGATGAAGCCAGTCGACCATCCCATGTACAAAGTAAGATATATACTTTAAATATAGCATTACAACTTACATTTATCACTCTCGACACCTCATTTCTGATGGTATGAGAGAGGGAAGCTGTGATGAAGCCAGTCAATAATCAGATGTACAAAGCAAGGTATATACTTTTTTTTAACTCTGACTTCATTCCAACAGTATCATTGATAAAGAGTAAAAAAATGTTGTTTTTTTAATAAAATTTATAGTTTCTTAGGTATTATTAATTTTATAATTGTTTTTTTTTACTCTTTATTAATGATACAGTTACTTGTGTTCATTCCATGGGGAATTGTTAAAAAGGCCATTCAAAGTTTCTATCCTTTAATCATAACATTTCAGCCTCTTAAAAACTTTATCATGCCAATAGTAAAACAAAGTTTGTGTTGCTATGGAAACCATATTGCATGTATTGCAAAGAAATAGTTATTTTATTGCCAAATTTGTTGAATAATAGAGCACACTTTAACATGTCTTGTTTTATAACAGGTCAGCTGGAGCAGTTCAGACAACAATGGAAGGCGGAGTTGAAGGATAGCAACGCCCACAGCAGAAGTCAGGAAGATGAGGAACAAAACAGTGTCGAAAAAGAGGTGCATACATTTAACAAATAAATGTTGAAACCCATAGTATACCGGATGTTATACAATACATTGGTTTGGAGTTCTGACGCATAGGAATTAAGCACAAAGGCCATATGCGTCAGAACGACAAACTATTGTATAACAATAGGTATACAACGGCCTTTGAATATTTTATTTTCGATTCTAACATGATAAAAATGTGTAATTATATCTTAAGCCAGTGTTACTTTGCGAGAGTATACTGTTTACTTTAATTGTTTAGCTGCATGACGTCTTAAATGGAATATGTTATACAATCCTATAATTTGTTTTTTTCTATATAGGCAAAACTCTCATTCATGTTAGAATAATTGATGAACCAATGTTTATTGTATTTGAGGTCTACTTTAAGATCACTCTTTCAGTTAACACTCTATTGGTCTTTTTGTCAGTCCATAGCCAGCCATGGCTGTGGTTGGATGGTAAGTGCGTTCCCGGTAGCGGCAGGTAACCCTTCCATGAAAATTTGACACAGTGTTAAACCCGATTATAAACTAACACTCAATAGCCAAATTTTGTCTGCACTATTTCTTGGTAATTAACCATTAGTGATTTCAATGAAACTTTGGGAAAGTCCAATCAGAGACTATAAATAAAAAACTTCAGAATAATTAGATTTTTACTCATAATGTGACACATGGTATACAAGTATTGAATCACACAATACATATTGCTATACCAAACGGATCTGCATCATAATATCCTAGTGGTGGTATTCAATATAGATCTTACTTGACATGATTTTAGGATAAGGACAACCAATCAGATCACACCATATCAAACTCTTGGTCCGTAACAGACGATATGATTGGCTATCCTTATCCTCTAATTAAATAAGGTCAATATCTAATACCACCCCTGGTCACTTGTGCATCCAGTGGTAAGAGCTACTGACTGCTGATCCGAAGGTTGTGGGTTCGATCTCGCCTCTAGCCGGATTAAAACAGAAATGCATTCAGTGTTTCCCACTCAACATAACTAAAATTACTTACAGTCATTCAAACTAGACGTTAAGCGAGGTCCTGTGTATGATGCTTGAGATTGGCACGTAAAAGAACCAGGGATGCTTCTGGAACTTGGGCATCTTCTGTATCATGCACTTTCCCCAAGAACTAAAGTGACTAACCTCTTTTGGGGGCCTCGCCCATATGGATTTCTGGTGGGGAGGATAGATAAAACAAGATAAACCTTGTGTGTCTGCATGTTCAGTGTTCTATGTAATAGTGACTTGTTGATGATTATCTCTCTGTAGGCTGCAGCCTTGTTTCTGATGGGATCAAAGTTGGAACAGGACGGTGCATTGTATGAGGGTATCTATGTTTGCACACGTTTTAAAAATTATTTTTCGTTTGTACCAGTTTCAGAAATTATTTTTTCACAATATTTTACATTTTTATCAAACTCGTCAAAGATGGCAAACAATTGACCATGTGCAAGTGAAGAGATTGCTCAGCAAATTAATTATGCTCCTATCTTTGATGAGGGGGTATATTGTTTTGCACATGTCGGTCTGTAGGTAGGTCGGTTGGTTGGTACACCAAATGTTATGTTGCAGAAGTAACCAATGCATTTACTATGAATTTTTCGAGCGCCAGAGCACCAGTCTCTGTACAACAAACATATATTAATTAATTTTCCCAAAATGTGTTGCTCAGCAGAGGTTATACGGAATGTATTATAATATATAATTTATTGTTTGTCTTCAGCGGTGAACTTTTACCGACGTGCTATGCAGCTTGTACCTGATATTGAGATGAAGATTGAATATCCAGTAAGGACACCTAGGGACAGACAGGAGAGTGAAAGCTCTGTTGATAGGTACAGTACAACCTTTTATGCCCCCATATCACCTGCCCTGAGTATCCAGTGAGGTCACCTAGGGACAGACAGGAGAGTGAAAGCTCTGTTGATAGGTACAGTACAACCTTTTATGCCCCCGTATCACCTGCCCTGAGTATCCAGTGAGGTCACCTAGGGACAGACAGGAGAGTGAAAGCTCTGTTGATAGGTACAGTACAACCTTTTATGCCCCCGTATCACCTGCCCTGAGTATCCAGTGAGGTCACCTAGGGACAGACAGGAGAGTGAAAGCTCTGTTGATAGGTACAGTACAACCTTTTATGCCCCCGTATCGATAGATCGGGAGGTGTATACTGATTCACCTGCCCTGAGTATCCAGTGAGGTCACCTAGGGACAGACAGGAGAGTGAAAGCTCTGTTGATAGGTACAGTACAACCTTTTATGCCCCGTATCGATAGATCGGGAGGTGTGTACTGATTCACCTGCCCTGAGTATCCAGTGAGGTCACCTAGGGACAGACAGGAGAGTGAAAGCTCTGTTGATAGGTACAGTACAACCTTTTATGCCCCGTATCAATAGATCGGGAGGTGTGTACTGATTCACCTGCCCTGAGTATCCAGTGAGGTCACCTAGGGACAGACAGGAGAGTGAAAGCTCTGTTGATAGGTACAATACAATTACTGTTTATTGCTGAAACTTGGACATGGGATGTTCAATTTCTTGTTTAGTTATGTGTTGGACATTGTGGTATGTGATGTTTTCTGTGCTCGGCTGGTTGAGTGCTGCCTTCCCTGTCCAACTTTTCTCTGATATTTTCACAAGGTCCATATTTTAAAATTTTGTAATACAGAAATATTTTGCGTGACTAAATGGTAGTGAAGTTCAAATGAGTTATCGCAGGAATGGAAAAAAAAGTAAACCCTCGCAAAGAATTTCTGATATTAGGAATAATTACTCAGAGAGGTTTCCTAAGAATTCAAAGCAGAAAGTAGGGGTGACTATTGCATCCAGTTTTCACTATTGCAATACTATTGCTATTGCTGAAAGTACTATTGCGATACTATTGTATTGCTGGAAACTATTGCGATACTATTGCAATAGTTATTGCCAAGATTTGAAAACCAGATATTAACTTGTAAATGCAACATACAAATCTACTATTTTTAGAAATGATTTAAAATGAATTTGACAGAAATAGATTATTAAAATTAATGCAATATTGGTCCATTGTGGTTGTTTTGATGCGAAAACGGATGTTTTTTAAAATTAATAATAGCCTTTATTTATAAAAAGGAAACTATCGTAACTATCGATAGTTGAGCTAACTATCAGCGATAGTTATTGGATCGAGACTTTTACTATCGATCCATACTATCGGGACACTCGGAATCGCAATGCATCGATATTTCGATGCATCGGCCCACCCCTAGCAGAAAGCCTTCAATAAGTTAAAAAGTTTTGCTGTTTTGGTAACTTACGTGCGTACTAGGAGTTACAACGCTGGAGGGTGTCATTTCTGGTTTTTAAGGTGCTGGGGTACCACAGCACCTTCTGCTCCTGGGAAAGGGCCTGTATAATATACCATGAAAATTAGACACTTGCAAAATAATGGGACAATATGAGGACAATTCGCATGCTTTGAATTAGAAGGTCGTAAGTACTACCTACAACTTTATAGGACTCATGCATATTTAAAATCTGCATCTCAAGACGCTTCTTATGAGCCTTTTTTCATTAAAATCGGTAATTGTCATGTTGACCAAATTAACTGAAGTTAAAAAGGCTTGTTTTTAGCTCACCTGCCACAAAGTGGCAAGGTGAGCTTTTGTGATTGTTTTTTGTCTGTCGTCCTTCGTCCGTCCGTTAGACATTTCACTGTTAACACTCTAGCACTTTCAATTTTGCTTTGATCTTCTTCAAACTTGGTCAGTAGTTGTATTTCAATGAAATATAGGTCAAGTTCGAAGTTGGGTCATGTGGGGTCAAAAACTAGGTCAAAAGGCAAATAATAGGAAAACTTTGTTAACACTCTAGAGGCCATATTTTTGCTTTGATCTTCATGAAGTTTGGTCAAAATGTTAACCTTGGTGACCCGAAGGTCAAGTTCAAAGTTAGTTCATGTGGGGTCAAAAACTAGGTCAATAGGTCAAATAATAGAAAAACCTTATTAACACTCTTGAGGCCATATTGTTGCTTCAATCTTCATGAAGTTTGGTCAAAAATTTTATCTTGATGACCTTAAGGTCAAGTTTAAAGTTGGGTCATGTGGGTAAAAAAACTAGGTCAATATGTAAAATAATAGGAAAACCTTTTTAACACTCTGGAGGCCTCAGTTTTGCTTTAACCTTCATGAAGTTTAGTCAAACGTTATATTGATGACCTTAAGTTCAACGTTTGGCCATGTTTAGCAGGTGAGCGCCCAAGGATCTATGATCCTCTTGTTCCATAAGCAAAGAGTAGTTTTCAGATAGTTTTTTCTTGTTTACTTAAAATATTGGTTTTGTACTTATGACCTTCTAATTCTAAGCCAGTGAATTATTGACTCCTATCACTTACTTGCAAAAAGCCATTCCTTATGGAAAACATAATTATATGTTGTACTTGATCACTTCAGTTATGATGGAGAAGATCTAGAGTCTGACCTACTCACCAGATTCCATAACCTCAAAGTGGAAGAGAAGAGGATATGTTCTCCAGAATATGCACAGAGGGTACGTATATTCACAGGAATTTGTAGTTCTATCCATAAAATATCATAGCAGTCGATCTAATCAAAATCACTCTAACTATATATATATAAAACTGAAGGAGTGCTACGCATTCCCCCTCCAAAATGGAATCCCGTAACTGAAGGAGTGCTGCACATTCCCCCTCCAAAATGGAATCCCGTAGCCAATGCTAACAAAGTAAAAGATACAAGTGATCAAGTTAACTCATTCAATGAAGAATATTTGCTTTTGAGAGCAATTACTCAAAGATTACAAATTGTTCATTCATCGCTGAACAATTTGTATAGTATTACAATTTTTGTGCCCAAAAATGCCATATTACTCGAGAAAACAGTTTTTTGATATGCAATGTTTTCAAAAATGTCGAAACTTTTGCCTTTGACTTTGAATTCTCGACTTTATTTGTGGTTTTAACAATTCTAAAACATTGGATACAAACTTAAGTCCTTCCTCAATATCTGTCGTTTCTGTTTTGGGAAATTTTCTGTGAAGATACAGTGGTTTAAATTGAACAAGGTACAGAAAAAATGCTAACGAAATAGGCAGTTCTGTTTTTCGAATGATAACGACTAAGGCAGAGCGTTAGATATTTATTTAATGCTAACGCAGAAGCTGAGATAAAACAAGACTGCATTCAATAAACGCTAATGCCCCTATGGAAGCCCTGTCCATAAAAGACTAAGTCAATTGGGGGCCATAATTCTTGTATGAAGTAAAAAGTTAACTTTTTGTATGTTGATATTTTATATTCTAGGCTTGCCATATATCTGCATTACCAGTTGAAGTTTTGATCTACATATTTAAGTGGGTGGTGTCATCTCAACTTGATATGAAATCCCTCGAGAATATCTCAGAGGTAAGTTTCGTATAAGTTTCGGTAAGAACTCCTTATAAAGTAGACCAAAGACCTAGACATTACAAAGATAAGAAACACCTCTTAAGTCTCAGCCTGTAGAAGATGCTATTTTGGCTCACGGCAGATCTTTGAATTTTGCAAACCAACAAAAAATGTGTGGATAACTCATTGATTAATTTTCAGCCATTTCATAGAATGGTTATTTTGTTCTCTGTCATTACAATTTTCGGTATGATTTGTTTAGAAATTATTACCTAAATTCAACTGGTAAAAATGAAAAAGTGTATGATATGTGGTTCATTCAGGGACCTTCATATTTTGCATAAAACTTATTTGTTTGTACTCGAATTTTAATCAACAAAGTAACATTTTGTAGGGAATTTCTTGCTCTATTACAATAAATGATTTACTTTAATGTATCGTCAATAGAAAATGAGCAATTAGCAAACATGATTTTGCGAGATCTTTCAGTTTGACTCATGACTGCGAGATTTAGATCAGTTTCCTATCTTCGTAGTGTATAGATCTTTGAGTAAGGACTTAAGTTCAGATTTTACACTATTTGAAAAGAGCAAATCACAAGGACATACTTTCGTGGAATTTGTGGATAAATTTGTCTATCTGGCATTAAAATGTTTATTATGTTTATGTAGTTGTACTGTATTTTAATATGTCAACTTGATTTTAGCCAGGCCTAGGCACTAACTATTTTGGCTATTGGTCTGACAGGGCAAAAGCGCCAAATTTGTAAATAGGACAGTTATTGGTCCTCCAGAATTTTCACTGGTCCTTCTGGATTTTCACTAGTCTCGGACCAGCGGACTAGTGTTAGTGTCGAGCTCTGTTATTTTCTTAGATTTTTGTTTCTGTCTCATCTCAAAATAAATTGGGATTTTAACAATTTTTTTTTTCACAAACTTAATTGGAGTTTTAACAAAATGAATTTGATTTAAAACAAAATGAATTTGTTTTTTAGGGTGTTTTACCAAATGGTTTTGGGTTTTTAACGAAATTAATCAGGGTTTTCACGAAATTATTTCGGGTTGTATGAAAATCAGTTATAACAATTTTTTTTAAAGTTTTAATAAAATGAATTGGGTTATCATCCCAGTTCACAGGGTATCTGCATTATATGCTGTATGGATGATTAAATGTTCCAGGTGTGTCGTGGCTTCTATCTGTGTGCAAGGGATGAACAATTCTGGAGATTAGCTTGTATCAGGTGAAGTTTACACTTACTCGTATTTTTACGAAACTTAAAGAACGAAATACATATGTGGGGTGATCAAATAGTAATGAGACAAATCCTTGCCTGAGTGGAACGGTGCTCTATTTACCATTTTCCATATTTCACAGAAATCAAGTTTAAAGTTTCAGTTAGTTATATTTCTATAATTGTTTAACATATGTGGACAGAATAGCTCAGTTAATGCATATAACTGTATGTATATTCTTCCGTTATAATGGCTATAATCATGCTCTCCACATGTGGAGAAGTTGTCATTTGATTACAGAAGAGCATGCTTAAATACTGGTAATAATGCAAATTTTAAATATGAAATTTTCGCAAGGTAAAAATTTCGCAAATTAGTCATTTTTAAGTAGTTCACAAGGTTCAATGTTCGCGATTTTTAAATTTCGGAAACAACTACTTTCTCTTGTTTTAGAGCCCTTCAATTTACGATTATAAATATTCGTTTACTTAATAATTTTACAAATGTAGCAAAAATGAAACCCTTGCGAAAATTTCTCATTTTACATTAATAAAAACTTGGAAAATACTTGACTCTCTCCGACGTATTTGACTATAACATGTCTACATAAAATGTGTAAACCACATTTATAACAAACGGTCGTACATTGATTACAGAGTGTGGGGAACAGCCACTGGAAAGGTAAAGAAATTTGGTTCATGGAGAAACATGTACATTGACAGACCACATCTTCAATTTGTTGGTAAATATAAAAAGGATCTATCACAAGTGGTCAATTGATAAAAACTTCTTTAAACAAGTTCTGTGAGCCTTTGACGAGCTTAATTATGTTTCCTGAACAAGTTTAATATTAGTTTTTATCAACTGACGAGTGTAAGATTATTTTTATCACATGACACTAATAATACGAAAACACACATTTTCTCGATGAAAAAACAGACTCCTTTATATAAACAAAGCCAAACAGAATGTCATTTACAGGACTTATGACGTTATTCAGTAGACAAAGTGATGTCAAATGACTGTAATACTACACTATTGTAGTATAAGAATATAATTTGTACTCATTATACTAACTCAGATACAAGGATAATCATGTTTATTTGATTCTATTTATCCTCGCCACCAGATATCCGTATGGGCGAGGCCCCCAGAAGAGGTTAATCACTTTAGTTCTTGGGAGACAGTGCATGATACAGAAGATGCACCAGTTCCAGAAGCAGTCCTGGTTCTTTTACGATGCTGATGTAAAGCATCTGTAGAGACTGTTAGTAATTTTAGCTATGTTGGGTGGGAAACACTGCAAAGCATTTCTATTTTTGACCGTCTGGAGGAGAGATCGAACCCATAACCTTCTGATCAGTAGTCAGTAGCTCTTACCACTGGACCACTTGTCCACCAATAATCATGTGATGACAATTTTTTTTCTACCCCTAGATACGAAATGTTGGTCCCTTCACCTGTAGACACAATTTGTCAGCCATCTTGTCTGGGTTAGACATTCGCTCTGCATTAGTCCAATTTAACTACAGGCACTACCTAAACAACAACCAGTATGGTATTTTAAGAGCTAGGATTTGAAAACTGTCATTACTAATGTACTGTGGAAATATATAAGGGTCAAAAAGTCTAAAGAAGGAGTCTAGAATTAATTTTTCTCTCATAATTTTAACTTCTTATTTGTGGCCCAGACAGATACAACGCTAAGCTTTTATGAACGCCTGGGACAGTAGCTATCCATTTAATATTTTAAAATCATATATGAACCCTCACCCGGTGGGTTTTAATCGAAACCAGGATCCCAATGGTGAAGGCGCATAGCACTGAAGTGACCACGACCATACTGCCTGCGTCAGCAAAACAACTCCAAAAACACTTGCTCAAATGAAGCTGATAGGGTCTTTGTCACTACAGTACATGAGGTGTAAAGGCAGGAAATATTGAATTATCTGATAATTTTAACAACTTATTTGCCTCGCAGAGAGACATGCCACTTGGCGCTTATAAATGTCTTGGACAGTACCTATTAATTAGAATTAATGCCGTATTAATTTTAAACATGGTAGGGGATAAAGTAGTGTTTATTGAATGCCTACTTGATGTGTTGTTATGATGCCCCCATCTTCGATGAGGGGTATATTGTTTTGCACATGTTGGTCGGTCTGTTGGTCGATTGACCAAATGGTTTCCATTCAATAACCCAAGAACGCTTTGTCCTAGGATCTTCAAACTGCACATCAAGATTGGTCATCAACAGTAGATGACCCCTACTGATTTTGAGGTCACTAGACCAAAGGTCAAGATCACTGTGACCATAACCATTTCTGACTATTTGGCTGCTATGTGGGCATAGGTGTTTTACAAACATCTCTTGTTTTGTAGGATGTTACATAAGTATGATGTCATACATACGTCAAGGTGAGAAAAGTCTGGATGGGTTCTACAGCCCGTGGCATCACATCGAGTATTATAGATACATACGTTTCTTCTCTGAAGGTCAGATCACAAGTTTCTCTTTATTACAATGTTACGTCTCCCAAATATAGTTTTGGGAAGATACTGATTTTGTGCTGTATGTCTCAATGTCTGTCTGGATGGATGGAGTTACAAAGTATGTGTGTGCTGTTTAACCATTGGTCTGATTTAAACAAAACTTCACATAAATTCTTTAGCATATTGTTCGGAATTTTAGGTTAAATGAGTTTTGATGATCATCTTGGAGACATGTTTTTGTGCAAATAAACCTTGTTTTATGTTGTATTATATTCTAGACATTTGACTGGACTAATAAAAACTGTTGTTCTTAGACAATAATAATTAGTCATTCCCCGGACTTGCTCTTCCACAAGCTTACCAGTAGCTGACATTTTCTCACATGCTCCATATACACACATACATGTACTACTAAAAACAGGAACTTGTCATTTCAACTCACCAGAATTCTGTTTGACAGGTTGTTGGCTACCTTTGTCTTGTCAATTTGTAAATATGTGTTATCATATAGTTTGTGTATGGTCCGGAGTTCTTTCTACCTTTGTACAATAAACCTTCAACTTGATGAAGCGTCTGTAATTTTAATAAACTCATGAAAATCACTATATCAACTAGTCTACATTGGAAATTGCATCAACTCAACACAATAAATAGGTAAATGGACAGGGGATGATTTTGTAGAGTAAAGAATTAAAACCAGAGTAGGGGACTGTGTCTCATACTCCGAAGAATACTTTATAAAGGTTATTAGTTGATATTTGTGATTGCAGAAATCAGTACTTTCACCATTGGTGTAATTTTCTGAGATCACCAGTGAATTAAAATTTGATCTTTTGCCAAAAATCTAAAAAAAATTGTTTATTATATGCTTCAATTTCTCTTATAATGTTGTTGTATTTTGCTTTATTGAAAAAATTACGTGGAAATAAGAACGTCAGTATGTGGCAATTATGGCACCATATTGAAATTATATATACACGTAATTTGAAGCCCAGCGCTGTTGATGTCGTTTAATTTCTGTACGATATTAGATCCAGCATCTAAAACAATGACACTAACAAAACATTACTTTCACTGTTATTTTCACTGTTATTTTCACTGTTACTTTCACTGTTATTTTCACTGATATTTTCACTGTTAAATCTGTATGATCCACTGATAGCATTTCGAGGGCTCAGTGCAAACTATTGTACATGCCTATACAGATAGATGTAGCTCCCATAGTTTTGCATTGAGCCCTAGATTTGATAAATGTCTATTCTATTCTATAACAGGTAAAGTGTTGATGACTACAAGCCCTGATGATCCTGTTGCCACCTTGCCTAAGTTAAAGTTTGCCCAGACAAGAGCCCCAGGTATGATGAAGGGATCTTATAAACTCTCAGGGAATAGGGTAAATATTAGCATTATTACTAATTTTGTTACTTAATTAGAACCCACAACCACAATGTAAATGGCGCTAAGCACTGAAGTGACTGTGACCATACCAACAGCGCCACAGAAACAACTAAAAAAGTTAAGAGGTTGCCTGTAAAACTTTAGATGAACTCAAATGCTTTTAATGACCTTCAATCAAATATCCAGGTCGCTTGGAGTGACCTGTCCTGCTAACTGACCTATTGAGTGGGGGTCATATGTGTATACATGTCCGTAGGATATATCTATAGTACCATTAGGCTGTTTTAGAAAAAAATAGCTCAATCCTAACCTACCTGTTGTTTGTTTGGTTTTCTTAAAGATTCTGTGCAAAAACATTTGACGATGAATCACATCTTTTATGTATTATCTATAATGCTGGTTAATTAAGTCCTATAAAATACACTATCAATTATCAGGACTAGCAAATAATGCTGAATAACGGATAAAGCAGGTTCCTTTAATATAAAGTGAGGGTCCATCCGATAGAAATAATGTGGAGTTCTGCCGGGACCGACAAGCCATGTCGGTTAAGACAGGTTGAAACAGGTCATACTGTAATAGCAGAATGTAGTTATTTCTAAAGTGTTAAAATCAGAAATATACATGTATAGCCTCATGAACTACCTAAAAATATCAAATTCACAGATATTTTACCTCGAGTCAATACACTTGTATGATTACTTTAAACCAATTTACTTTCATGAATACTAACTTTCGCGTTTTGCTGATCCTCGGCATATTCACGACCACAAATTTTCGCGTTTTCAAGTTTCCCATAATGTCCAAATTAATGTTTTTATCACTTTCGCAGCGATTTAATTTCGCGTTATTCTACCACTCGCTTACTCCGCGAAATTAAATTGCACGAAAAATAATTTCTTGGTTTACAGTATACACCTATCAGTTTGATGTGAATGTTTTACAGGTGACTGCAGTGTTAAAGAGAATACAAGCATCTGACAGTACAGACAAGTATAAATATAAACGTAACAAGAATCAGAAACCACAGAGTGACGTACAACAAACCTTTCATATTGTAAGTAATGAATTCTTGCGAAAAAATATCAATTTCGCAGATATAATCCCTCACACATTTCTGACTTTGCAGTATGATGCTAACTTTCTTTCAGCTGTGTATATAAACTAATATTGCTTTGATTTTATGTAACTTTCATATCTGTACATATATGTAAATGCATAATGAGGCTCACAGGGAAGACTGGGTAAATTCACAACTGTGTTGCCTCTTTAAATAACGTCTTTACTATTGTTATAATCTGTCAGGAAAGACCATTAAATTTTGTTTATAAAGTACATGTTAACAAAACCTGTCTTGAAAGACAACTTGTTAACTAAGTCCATGTTCGCAAAACCTGTCTGGAAAGACCACCTGTTAATAAAGTCCATGTTTACAAAACCTGTCTTGAAAGACAACTTATGAACAAAGTCCATTCGCAAAATCTGTCCAGAAAGACCACCTGTTAATAAAGTCCCTGTTTCAAACCTGTCTGGAAAGACCACCTGTTAATAAAATTCATGTTTGCATAATCTGTCAGGAAAGACCACTTGTTAACAAAGTCCATGTTTGCAAAACCGGTCTTAAAAGACCACCTGTTAACTAAATCCATGTTTGCAAACATGTCAGGAAAGATCACTTGTTAACAAAGTCCATGTTTGCAAAACCTGTCTGGACAGACCACCTGTTTACGAAGAAAATATTTGCAAAACCACATTGTTTCCAGTAATTTACCTCAGTTTGTTTTGAATAAAGTCCTTCAGAGCAGGTTAAATTGACCATAACTTTAGCATGTCTTTCATTTGATATTTCTTGTTGCTTATTCAGGAATTGGAGATACAGAATGTTGGCAAAAGAAATGGTTACAAATTATCCTGGGTACATTACTCTGTCCGAACGTTCTACAGGTAAGTTTAGTTGTGTTTCTATCATTTTTAGCTTGAAAGTCTATACACTTGTGGAATATCATGACCTTCATCTACTGACATGAGGAAACCAAAAAATCTATCCAGCATTTTATAAGAGTTATTCCCCTTTTCTGACTTTGAATTTTTACACAAAAATATTAATTTCCCAAAGACTATTAAAGCTAACATTTGCAACTCAAAATAGTTATTCACCACCACAAGAGGAGTCCTTAATGACAAGGTGGGTAACCCTGAGACCTATATTTGAGAGTTATCTGCCCTTGTTACTCTTAGAATTTTCACTCTCAGATGAGCAAGGGTTACTATCAAGTACGATAAAGTCGAGTGTCCAGCACTTGTCAATGGTGTTCTTGTTAGATTGACAGACTGTTGATGGTAAATCCGAGTTTTCATAATCTTTGGACTTGGAAGCATATTTGTGTTCAAACTCCTTCTTTGCAGCTTGCATCAATCATTAGGCCTTTTCGACTGGGCTGTTTGTGGAGCAGGCTTGGGTCAGTTTCCCGTTCCCAATTTTTCAATACACTAGTGGGCTACTATTGTGATATTGGGGACGGAAACCAGACTATAACCTTCTCAACGAAACAGCCCAGTCGAGAATGCCAATGGACACCATGACTTTTTAACCCACTTTGGTTATCAGTAATCAGTTATCTTGCATAGTTATTCTCACTAAAATTTAGGTATCTTTTTGCAAAATATGGCTTTCAAAACAAAACGTTAAAGTGATATTCCGGGATAATTTATAGTTTATCTTAATTTATTATTTTCTTTGAGCTGTATCTAAATCTCCTACTTACTAATGAGCATCCAATTTGTAATGGCAATAAAACCCTAATTAACTACCTCCAAGAAGGGTTTAAGGGCGCCGCCATTTTGGCTAGAGATACTCTCTATTTATCAGATAAACCCGTACCTAGTGACGTCACAGAGTCAATTGATACAGAATGCATTGTGTACTTTATAGCACTGTATGTAGGAAAAGTGTATTGTTTTGATTGTTGACTGAAATTAATTTTAAAATTCTTTTTTAACACTTTAATTATTTGCCTTCTATAAAACGTTTTTCAGAAACAATAATAAATCATGATTTTATTTTGAGAGTACAAATAGTTTTTAATGTTCAGGGTTTCAGTACTTAGATTATAGATCCATTTTTTACACAGTTGTTTATTTTTTACAGGGTCTGCAAATATTCTCATTCCCTGTCCATGCATAACATTGTAACGATTGGCTTTGCGCTGAGGTATTTTTATTGCCAAATTATGTCAAATGATAACACTATTATGTAAAACTATTTTATCCCACTAGCATATACAATGTACTACTGTCTTCTCAGAGCCTAACTGACGCTGTGACGTAGTACTGCAAAGATACCTGGGTAAAATATGGCGGCTCTCCAAGTCAGAGAGAGTTTAATTACCCTAGCTAATTAGGGTGTGAATAGGGGCTATAAACACTGAATTTGAAGATAGTTTGGGGTTCTTTACAACATATCAAAAAATAAAAAAATGCTGAACTTTCACTTTAATAGTCAATATCAGGATTTGCTTCATCCGATCTTTTTCTCACAAATTTGAACACGTCTCAAAATAGATAATATTTCAAATAAATAATTGAATTTTAATTGATTGACTATGACAAGAACGTCAGTTTATCCAACTATGTTCCCATTGCTGGAATGGTATTGTCTGATTAGGAACCCAGTAAATGTTGAGAAGGGCACACCACTGCCATGGTACGAACCATGTGGATCTCCTGAAATAGCAACATTATCCCCTTGGTTGAGTGCAAAGGTCAATGAGCGGCTTGCCATACTCATGTATTTATCATCCTGCAGATACATTTGGGATATGATTCTACCATTTACTGTCATAAAAGCAAAGTTTTCCCTACCATCATGGCTTAGAATAGTGGTAGAGAATGCGTATACCCCGCCTACTGGAGCCTTAAATACACCTAGTTGAGCGTTATATGCGTTGCCAACATTTGTTATCACTTGATCAAATACAATATTTTGATGAAGGCTGACATTAAACAGGTGATGAGTTAAACCAGCAGAGAATGCAACAATCAATTCATCTTCTGCTCGTTGGATTCTGTTGACCTCTCCATGTTCTTGGCCCCTCCCACCATGTAACTGGCTCCTCCTTCCATGTGCCTGGCTCCTCCCACCATGTAATTTGCTCCTCCCACCATGTAATTGGCTCCTCCCACGATGTGACTGGCTCCTCCCACCATATAACTTGCTCCTACCTACATGTAACTGGTCACTCCCACCACCTGCTTGGCTCCTCACTCCATGTTTCTGGCTCCTCCCTCCATGTAACTGGCTCTTCTCTCCATGTACTTGGCTCCTCCCTCCATGTAACTGGCTTCTCCCACTATGTAAAGGGCTCCCACCATGTACTTGGCTCCTCCCTCCATGTGCTGTGTAAAACAGAAAGGAGCTCATAAAAACCTGTCCCTTGCAATCATCAATTGTATTATCATAGTATTATTTTCTCTCGGGTTTATAAAAGCTTTCAAGTACCAGAAAGTTTCTGTCATATTCAGCAGCCAGATGACCTAATCATGCGATTTCCATTACCACTTGGCCACTAAGGATATTATGAACCAAGGCATTGCCTATAATGGGTGATTCATTCACTTGACCTCTGAGGATATTATGAACTAAGGCATTGCCTATCATGGGTGATTCATTCACTTGACCACTGAGGATATTATGAACTAAGGCATTGCCTATAATCGGCGATTCACTCATCCAAAGATAATTGATAATTTCAGTTATATTAATGATTGTGTTCTGTAAATGGACTTTTTCTTTTGCTACAACAAGCAAATTTGATTAATTAATATTCATGTCCACTGAGTATATTATAATGCAGTGTAATTATTGAATTTAACTTTTTGTCTGTAAATTAAAAGAATGAGAATGACTAAGTATGCAGAGAGATATAATGATACTATAACTCATTTAATCAGGTCAGTCACCAAGTATGCAGAGAGATATAATGATACTATAACTCGTTTAATCAGGTCAGTCACCTGTTTACATAACATTGTGTATATAAACATTGCAATTTCTCATATTAATATATAAATTTAACAGATATTGTATGTATGAGTATATGGATTGGTGCATAAAGTATTAATTTTCTCTGGCGTTTTACCCGATTTAAAAGCTTTAAACAATATAAATGCTTTGTTAGCTCATTTTTCTTTTAAAAGTCGTGCTCTTGTCGTGACGGGATCGTCTTGCGTGTGTGTTGGTAAAGTTTATTGTCAGAGTCATTTTCTCAAAGACTATCAAAATTATCCATTGGAAACACAACATAGTTGTTCACCATCACAAGAGGAGTCCGTACTGACTAGGCTGATATCCCTGTGACTTATATTTATTAGCTTACCTGCCACAAAGTGGCAAGGTGAGCTTTTGTGATTGTTTTTTGTCCGTCGTCCGTCCGTTAGACTTTTCGCCGTTAACACTCTAGCTCTTTCAATTTTGCTTTGATCTTCATCAAACTTGGTCAGTAGTTGTACCTCAATGAAATCTAGGCCAAGTTCGAAGTGTATAGGTCAAAAGGTCAAAAGGTCAAATAATAGCAAAACCTTGTTAACACTCTGGAGGCCACATTTTTGCTGTAACTTTCATCAAGTTTTGTCAAAATGTTTATCTTGATGACCTTAGCAGGTGAGCGCCCAAGGATCTATGATCCTCTTGTTAGTTATCTTCCCTTGTTACTCTTAGAACTAAAAGATGAGCAAGAATACTATCAAGTACGAGAAAGTTTAGCGTCCAGCACTCGTAGGCGGTGCTCTTTTTTGATATTACATTGTTTGTATACAAGTGACAGACCTGAATAAACTGATTATATAAGTCATCCCTTACCATCATGCTTCAATTGTTCATCCTCCAAGTTTCCTTTCTCATTGTGTTTCTGAAGGAGCTTTTGAATAATCCCATCTTTGGCACGAACCTTATAACGTAACTTTCTCAAGTCAACTCTCTGTTGAATTATCTGCCCCTTTAGGATTTGTATCTCCTCTTGTTGTCTTACGCCTTGCATCTCCAAGCTGTCCACACGGGCTACGAGGCTCTGAATCAGTGAACTAGAGCCAAGCTTCTCATCAGTTAATACTGGCTGCTCCTGGGTTGCCATGGCAACTGAGGTCCAAACACAGATTGAAATTATATCATGTAGATTCATTTTAACTAGCTAAACGAATGTTTAGATATGATTTGTAAGTGACATTATGTAGTTCTTATCTAATTCTTATCTATTGTATAAAGCTGATTAAATCTGTAGGGTTGTATGTACTAAACATGTACATTAATTGTGTTCTTATAGTATTAAGGACCACTTTCAATAGATAGTTAAATGTTGTTGAATAAAAACAATAATTGAATCATTCCAACTGGTCACCTGAGTTAAGCAACCACCTGTCCTAAGGTGACCGTGTTACACCTGTTGTAGACAGGCGGTGACAGATTGGAAACTGGGAAAATAGGGAAAATGCCAATAGCTTATTCCCTGCAGGGAAAAATCTGGGAATTTCAAAATTGGGCAAAAATCAGGGAATAATAACTAGGATCAAGGAATTTCACAAAAAAATTAGGAGCTGGTAGCTTCTCGATCTCATTAAATCGAATCTGTAGTTGTCAGACAGTTTTTTCTTGTTTTCTCAAAATATTAATTTTGTACTTACAACCTTCTGATTCTAAGCTAGTGATATAGCGGGGCAAACATATTTATTGTTTGCTGGACGTCTGGATGGATATCACAATGTTTGGTTAAACATTGATTAAAATGACACTTTGCATGTATACTTGGTAAGATGCCTAGTTGTGCATACTATCAGGAATTAAGGTCGGACACTTTTTGCAGGAGTTAAGGCCCTTTGTGTGAGACATACATAAAGTTTAAAATAAACATTTGTGTCAAAACCCTTGAAGTTCATTTGATTCTCACGGATGTTTTCCATATTTACAGATCGACTGGTGAGGATAATGAGACAGATTTTGAGCTTACCAGTAAAGCTTACCCACCATTAATGTTTTCCCGAGTGAAGAGCTTCTCCGTAGGAACAGATTCCTGCCTCCAATCATGAAGAGTTCAATGAAAACTTGAAACTACCCCCTTGTTTTAAATCTCAGAAATCTAGAAACCTGCTTTCTATTCTGTATGATGCATACTAGTTTATAGATTGTGATAACTTGAAAACTACCCCCTTGTTTTAAATCTCAGATTTGGATAAACCTGCTTTCTGTTCTGTGTTCAGCGTACTAGTTTATAGATCATGATAAAATGACAAAAGATTTGTACTATTAATGTTCTCAGTGCATTTAGAAATGCACCATACATGGTCACAATACAGTCAGTGGTGGTATTTACAAAGCATCTTAAGGGAAAACTTAAGCTAAACAGAAAAATCAAGATTATCAATATTTTACATCGTTTAGAAGCATTGGGCAAAGAGCCACAATATTCACAAAGAAACCATTGGTTATTCTTCGTTTCTTGGGAATTATGAGCAGCTCAATTTTGTAACTTAAGTCTAAATATTTAAGTTTTCCCTTAAGATGCTTTGTGAATACCAGCCCAAGTCTCGATACGACAACACCGTTTGTTCCCAATCAGACTGTTGTTGTAATGAATACGTCTCTGTTAGGAATTATTACATAGAGTGTTTTGAAACATTTGTCCCCATAACATGATGTCTGTTTATGAAATTGTCAGTATACAGGGTGCCGTTATATCGAGACCTGACTATATTTATGGACTTAATAGGCATGAACTCATGAATGAAATATAAAAGATTTTAAACGATACTGAAAGTACATTCAAACCTGATTGTAAAGACCACCCTTTGGAAGAGTTAAAATTGACCATAACTGACAGGTGGTCTCTCTTAACAGGTTAAATATCATTGATAATGGTCTGGGTTGCTTTTCACAAAGCATCTTAAGGAAAAACTTTAATATTTTTACTTTAGTTAAAATTTGTGCACAAATTTCCCAAAAAACTTAAATAAACTCATGTTTTCTTTGTGATTATCGTAGCTCTTTACATAATGCTTCTAAACAATGCAAAAAAATTATAATCTTCATTTGTCTTTTTAGCTGATACACTTAAGGAAATTTTAAGATTTTAAGAAAATTTTAAGTTTTTCCCTTAAGATGCTTTGTGAATATCATCCCTGATAAGAGATTAAATTGATTTTCTTTGTATACAGTTTTGGTCAAAATGGTCTTCAACACAGGTTTGACTGTATATAATTGTTTCGCAATCAAATAACATTCTTCATCTGATTATTTTTCAAATACCAAGGTTTTAGGATAAGATTTAACAACCATTATTACAGAGTGTTTTTGAGTATACTGAGTACATGTTTGTATATATGATTACATATTTGAGAACTCATTCTCAATCTGTGAAACGATACCACTGTAGAAATCTGCTTCTGCACAGCTTCTGTGGTCACTGCTATATTTCTGTGCAACCAAGTATGACCTTATGCAATGAGTCGTATTACATGCAGGAACCCTCCCGAGTGTGCCAATAGTGTCCGTATAGTGCTTATGTTTGATGTTAGGGTACAATCATACCTGCCAAGTACTCCTCATTAGGCGGAGTTGCTCCGATTTTTTAAGAAATTTAATTACTCTGACCAATATACTTTCGCGAATATGCCAATGATCAGCAAAAGGCGAAAGTTAGTATTCGCGAAAGTATATTGGTCAGAGTAATTAAATTTCTTAAAAAATCGGAGCAACTTAATATGGACTGATGAGTATACTTCATTACCTTTATGTATTTCCTCCCATCTGTCCATTCATTCAAATATATCAATTTCCACAGGCAAAAGTGATGGATTAATTGATCCTTCTTGATTGATTGGTTCGTCCTTCATGATTAATTACTACTTAATGGTTGATCGAATAATCTTTTATGATCAATTGATAGATTGATTGATTGATTTGTTGAATCTTCATGATTGATTGATTGATCGATACACCATGATGAATTGATGTATTGATTTTTTTTCTGATTGATTGATTGATTCTTTTTCCGATCGATTGATCAATTGATTGATTGATTATGGAGTTATAGAATTACACAAACTGATGATTTATTTGATTGATGTCAAGATTTAGTAAATGAGGGATTAAGTTTGGAATATGTATTTAATTACTAGTTTTAGAAAAAGGCTGACAAGTGTTCATACAGACAAACTTCAAACCTTACCAAATGTGTATATGTTCCGAGAAATTGCAACTTCTTGTATTGATATTGTTTTTATGCCCCGCCATCTACTGATGCGGAGGCTTGTATTGATTGTCCTGTCTATGGCCCCTTATTGACATCTACAGAACTATGGCCCCTTATTGACATCTACAGAACTATGGCCCCTTATTGACATCTACAGAACTATGGCCCCTTATTGACATCTACAGAACTATGGCCCCTTATTGACATCTACAGAACTATGGCCCCTTATTGACATCTACAGAACTATGGCCCCTTATTGACATCTATAGAACTATGGCCCCTTATTGACATCTATAGAACTATGGCCCCTTATTGACATCTATAGAACTATGGCCCCTTATTGACATCTATAGAACTATGGCCCCTTATTGACATCTATAGAACTATGGCCCCTTATTGACATCTACAGAACTATGGCCCCTTATTGACATCTACAGAACTATGGCCCCTTATTGACTTAGCTAGTTTTTATGGACAAGGCTTTCACAAGGGCGCAAGCGTTTACTGAATGCAGTTTTGTTATCTAGTTGGATTTTTACCTAATCCCGGTTGATTTCACTTCATACTCAACTGAATAAGAAGTAGGCTTTGCTTGCTTCACTAGACTAAGTATATATACCAGGCTAAAAAAAGAAATGTCTACAATATAGAAGAGTGTTTATTTTGCGCCTGCTAGACTCGATAACTATACAATATTTTCAATTCATTTTTTGATGACAATTAGAAAAACGTTTATTACTAAGCATAACTTAAAAGTAATGATATTGTCAATGAATGAAGCTTACAAACGCTTCTTAATGACTACTTAAATGAGTTCTAGTAGTGGCAAAATTAATGCTGTCTTTTTAATGTAGACTTTTTTTGCCTGGTGTAGTAATGATGTGTATTTTATCATGCTTTATTTTTATTATGCACTATATTTCACTGCGTTTTAGTTATTGTGACCTTCAGTTTCAGAGGATCTTGCATGAGTGCTCATTATTATGCCCCTCATCCTTGATGAGGGGGTAGATTGCTTTGCACATGTCTGTCGGTCTGTCTGTCGTATAAAATGGTTTCCGTTCAACAACTCAAGAACGCTGTGACCTAGGATCTCCAAACTTTACATGGAGGTTAGTCATTAATAATAGATGACCCCTATTGATTTTGGGGTCAATAGGTCAAAGTCACTGTGACCTTTACCATTTCTGACTATTTAATTGGTTTCTGTTCAATTACTCAAGAACGCTTTGACCTAGGATTTTTAAACTTTACATGGAGGTTGGTCATCAATTGTAGATGAACCCTATTGATTTTGAGGTCAGCAGGTCAAAGGTCAAGGTCACAGTGACCTTTACCATTTCTGACCATTGGGCTGCCATGGGGGCATACGTGTTTTACAAACATGTCTTGTATATTACTTTTATTAAACAAGTTGACAAAGCTGAGTATCATATTGTTTTTGTTAACAAGTTTAATAAAAGTCGCATGTAATGAGCATTCTTTTTATTACATAACCTTATAAAACACTCATTATCAGTCAAAATTATTAAGTATGGTGCCTAGGTTTCAACGAAAATTTATTCAGTGGTTCAACTTGAGCACAATGCCTTGACAATGTTGGTATTATCCTGACTTCATAGGTCAATCAAGGCATGAATTGGCTTACGTCACATCAGGGTTATTCAAATATTAATTTTACATTCTGTGCGTGCCGGAGACGTTTTTTGCACGGCTTTAATGCACTGCTAGGCTTATGTGATAAATATTGTTTAAGGATGACGCCACTTGGAGCTAATGCAGAGACAATTAATACAGTACGTACACTTGTCTGGCATAAAAATATGACTGGAACACATAGAAAATTGCTCACTTGACCATGAAATAGAATTCCCTCAAAAACAGGCCTGGTATTTTTCAGGCTTGTGTCTGATTTCAGGTTTTTGAATCCTGAATTTTCTTTCTCTGTCTATATTGAAAAGTTGTGTGTCAGGCTTTGAAAGAGGGGTTTTCAGGCTTGAGAATGATTGCTAATTACCAGGCCTGAAAAAGTTGACCTCCCAAATACAGAAAAATGAGCTCCTTCCATGTTTTGTAATCCACGAATTGCTACCCCACAAAATTGTATTTTTAAAAAATCAATGAAATTTAAATTCCACAAAATTAAGTGATTCTACAGTAAGCTACTTGATAGATCTTGTTTTAAAAACACTTGTGTATGCTTAATTAGTTGATAATTGTCAAGTCATATAAGATATGACATATGATTTGGAAAGTTATTGCCGTACAAAATACACAATATATGTGTGTATAACTCGATTAATCAGGTCAGTCATTTGTTTACATAACATTGTGTACATAAACATTGCAATTTCTCTTATTAGTGTCTTATTTTGATAGATATAATATGCATTAGTAAACTATGTAGCTTGGTGAATAAGGTGATGGTTTTCACTGCCTTTTTCTCCAATTAAAATGTTTAAAACAATGTTCTTATATTGCAATGTTTGTATACAAGTGACTGACCTGAATCAACTGACTGTACGTTGTTTGGATATTGCTATTTTGTGGTAATTAAATTGTGTTGTTTTATTTTCTATTATCTTATTTCTTTGTTTTGAGATGATTTGTTATTGATTTCTATTTTAACTTTTTATTGCCAATTGTGTATAATGGGTGTTTTTTTTATGAATGTCTTGATATTATTTGTTTTTTTAATGGTGTACATAAAGTTTAGGTTCCGGTATTATATTTCTCACACCAGCTATATTTCTTTTCTATGCACACTTTTTTGAAACCTTGATTTATGCGTTATTTTTGTAAAGGGGATATAAAATCATGTTGTTTCAATCAAGTGGTTACACCTGTTGTTTTTTAGCCTGTCTGTCAAATTGTCATATTATTGCTAACTGATAGCTTGAAAATGATTTGAGTTAAAAGGCTGTCTGTCAATATGTTGATATTGTTCTGACTATAGTAGCTTAAAAATGCTTTGATTTGTTGCCATTTGCAATGGTCTACTGATGACCGCTTTTGCAATAGGGGTCAGAGTATGAAAGGTCATTTGTCTGATACATTATTTTATTATTTTTTTGTGACATGTGGGTTACTGTAGACATATGTGTTTTACAAACACTTTTCTTTATTTTCTTTATTTTATATGATTATTAGATATGTTGTTAAATACTTTGTTACAGCGATGTTATTTTCCATGAATATGCTGATATATCGTTGAACAGTGATGAAGGGTATATTACTTTGCACATGTCGGTCTGTCTGTTGGTCGGTCAGTCGGTAGACCAAATGGTTTCCATTTAATAACTCAAGAACGCTATGCCCTAGGATCTTCAAACTTTACATGGAGGTTGGTCCGTAACAGAAGATGACACATATCGATTTTGAGGTCAGTAGGTCAAAAGTCAGGGTTGCTGTGAGCTTTAACATTAATGCCTATTTGGCTGTAATAGGGGCATGTATGTTTTACAAACATCTCTTGTTTTTAGCTCACCTGTCACAAAGTGACAGAGTGAGCTTTTGTGATCACTCTTCGTCCGTCGTCCGTCCACAATTTGTGTAGACACTGTAGGTCACAATTTTGGCCTGATCTTTATAAAACTTGGTCACAATGATCATCTCAACAAAATCTAGGTCAAGTTAGATATTGGGTCATCTGAGGTCAAAAACTAGGTCACTAGGTCAAATCATAGAAAAACCCGGTGTGGTCACTAGAGGTAATAATTTTGACTTAATCTTTATGAAACTTGGTCACAATGATCATCTCAACAAATATAGGTCAAGTTCGATATTGGGTCATCCGGGGTCAAAAACTAGGTCACTAGGTCAAATCATAGAAAAACCTTGTGTCCTCTCTAGAGGTCACAATTTTGGCCTAATCTTTATGAAACTTGTTCACAATGATCATCTCAATAAAATCTAGATCAAGTTTGATATTGGATCATCCGGCGTCAAAAACTAGGTCACAAGGTCAAATCATAAAAAAACCCTGTGTAGTCACTAGAGGTCATAATTTTGACTTAATCTTTATGAAACTTGGTCACAATGACCATCTTAACAAAATCTAGGTCAAGTTCGATATTTGGTCATCTGGGGTCACTAGGTCAAATCATAGAAAACCCCTTTGTACTCACTAGAGGTCATAATTATGACCTCATCTTTATGAAATTTGGTCACAATGATCATCTCAGCAAGATCTAGGTCAAGATTTATATTGGGTCATCCAGGGTGAAAAACTAGGTCACTAGGTCAAATCATAGAAAAACCTTGTGTAGTCACTAGAGCTCACCATTTTAGCCTCATCTTTATGAAACTTTGTCACAATGATTATTTTAACGCAATGTAGGTCAAGTTTGATATGGGTCATCCTGGGTAAAAAACTAGGTCACTAGATCAAATCATAGGGAATCCTTGTGTAGTCACTAGTGGTCACTATTTTAGCCTCATCTTTATAAAAATTGGTCATAATAATCATCTCAACAAAATGTAGGTCAAGTGTGAGGTCACTAGGTCAAATCACAGGGCTTGCATGCACTACGACGACAGGTGAGCGACCTAGGGCCCTTTCGGCCCTCTTGTTGAAAACTTGGTTTCTTTGCTTTGTCACACGTCTTGTATTTAATCATATACAGCTGTATATTAGCTCCTAACACACCTTGTTAATGACTAGGATTATCTTATGATGTTTGTGGCTTATTGTTTAAGAAATCCATATATATCCATGCCTTTTATTTAGTATTGATCAGTTTGAAAGTTCATGCACTGATAGATATGCTTGTTTTCATGTTATTTTTTTGAGGATTTTTGTAAGAATTTTTATACCAATCATGTTCACCCCATAGGCACATGGTTTCAAATTATCTGAGTGTACTATCTGAGTGTACCTTACATACAAAGGTTTGACAGCAGTCATGTTTAGGCACAACAGATATGACGTTAAAGGACCTGGTGTCCGTGTTTGCTGTGACAACTGTAGAACAACTGGGTACCAGTGTTTGTAACGTCATATTCGTTGCGACTAAACATGACCACTGCCCAACCTTCTCTCTATATAGGATAAACTCAGATAGTACACGCAAATAATTTGAAACCATGTACCTATGTTTCTCCCTATCACAATCGTGTTCTGGTTAACTTGTATTTTATGATGATATCTGAAGTGTGGCCAGGGAAAGCCCACGAAATTTTGTATATGTCTGAATTTGAGCTCTGTGATTGTTCTTATTACATGTACTGTACTGCCAAGACTGAATGTGCTGATGGTACCTGTGATTGTTCTTATTACATGTACTGTACTGTCAAGACTGAATGTGCTGATGGTACCTGTGATTGTTCTTATTACATGTACTGTACCGTCAAGTCTGAATGTGCTGATGGTACCTGTGATTGTTCTTATTACATGTACTGTACCGTCAAGTCTGAATGTGCTGATGGTACCTGTGATTGTTCTTATTACATGTACTGTACCGTCAAGTCTGAATGTGCTGATGGTACCTGTGATTGTTCTTATTACATGTACTGTATGGTCAAGTCTGAATGTGCTGATGGTACCTGTGATTGTTCTTATTACATGTACTGTACCGTCAAGTCTGAATGTGCTGATGGTACCTGTGATTGTTCTTATTACATGTACTGTACCGTCAAGTCTGAATGTGCTGATGGTACCTGTGATTGTTCTTATTACATGTACTGTACCGTCAAGTCTGAATGTGCTGATGGTACCTGTGATTGTTCTTATTACATGTACTGTACCATCAAGACTGAATGTGCTGATGGTACCTGATACTTATAATTCCATTGTCATCATCTGACAAAGAAATGTGTGTTTTGATCAGTTCAAAAACATCAATTTGCATTAAAGTATTTGGGCATATGCCTGGACGTCAGGTTATTGAGTGTACCAAAAAGTATTGAGGATTTCAGGTTTTTCAGAATTTCTATTTTTCACCCATGTGATTGTGTGCATTTAACAATGGTATCTGATTTGCTTTGACTGGGGGAGTGTTTGATGTCTAAATATTTCAAGATATGTACCGGCCACATATGATTTGGGCCTATAGGTTCATGTCAGAAGGTTTAAATTGTAGACATAGAAATACAAACGTGAAAACCCTTATCCTTTTTGTTATATGTTGGGGGAAATTAGACTAAAGGAAATCTCTTAAAAATTGTATATTTACTGTATGTCATAACTGGTTTTGGCTCAGAGGGCGTGGGTATATTTTATATGTCCAAATAAGCAATAATAACAGCGCCATACTGAGCTTCTGGTAATATATAATAATTTATGATTGTGTTTCATATCAAACTAACACACATGCTTTATTAACTGAATTATTGAAGTGAGAATTGCTTTGATTGGACACAGGTATGAATTTTGAGAAAAAAAATTAATGTGTCCGATAAATTGTTATGTCCCCCATCTTTGAAGTGGAGGTAAAATGCTTTGCACGTGAAGGTCGGTTGGTAGACCAAATAGTTTTTGTTCAATAACTCTAGAACTCTCTGCTCTATGATCTTTAAACTTTACACAGAGGTTGGCCATCAACAGTAGAAGACTCCTAATGATTTTGAGGTCAGTAGGTCAAAGATCATGGTCACTGTGATCTTTACCATTTCTGACTATTGGGCTGCCATGGGGGCATACGAGTTTTACAAAGATCTCTTGCTAAAAGTTCGGACTGGTACCCTATGTATATATGTTTTTGTGTTCATGCTGCAATTCATAAACCATATTATTCTGACACATATAGAAAACATAAACGTTTTACCCACTGTAGAACTTCAATGCCTCGAACACTCTAAAAACCTCAAAAGGTTCTTCGGTCCATGGTTAAATGATGTTCTATAATACAGTAGAACTTCAATGCCTCAAACAGTTTTGCCTCAATCACCCAATAACAGTAAAGTGATGAGGTACTAGTATACATTAGGGAACTATTTTATCAAAGCACTTACAGAAATCTTAAACTTAATATGTTCAAATTTTAATTCTTTATGATGTTTTAACAACTGCAAACTGGGGACTTGTAGAAGTGTATTACCGGAATTATTATTATAGGTCTTGTGGTTCCACTTACTCCCTTATTTATTGTACTCAATGATTCATTATAATTATTATAATTGTAGATCCACTTCCCACACTTTGCAGTTTTGAAAGAATTATAAAGAATTTAAATATGAATGAAAGTTTTAAGATTTCTGTAAGTGCTTTGATAAAACAGTACCCTATGTGCCTAATTAAACCTGTAGTGTAGATGACTTGAATTATTTCCCTGATCTCAAGTGTGTTTGAGGCATAGATGTTCTTCTGTATTTAACCTGTAAACATGTTTGTTTATTGTATGGCATTTGTCTTAGAACTTTCTGAACAGCCCTTGTATAGTCCTTGTATAGTAATTACGTAGAATTTATAACATTTGTTTTATGTGTAGTGTCAGATGCTGTGCTCCTGTGAAACAGATAAGATATGTAATCAATTTTATAGATCTTTTGAAATGCTGCCATCAATTAAAGGCCTGTTATTTCTAGTGATGTTTCTTTTTTTTTTGTCAACTTATATTTTAAAATGTTGCCATGCTTATAACAGACTTCTTGTCATTCATGTGTGCTATGTTTGATACTCGTGTGGATTGTTGTATAATTTCTTACCAATAAATTATTTGAAATTATACTGTAAATTATTCTTGTGTTGTTCTTATCACAGACATGTTTATTATTACAAGTCCCGTGCTCCATTGCATATTATTACACATCCCGTACTGTATTGTATATTATAACCTGTGTAATGCTGTATTGTGTTTTATTACACCTTTATCTCCCATCCCGAGCTCTATTGTATAGTATCACATATCCCATGCTCTGTTGTATATTATTACACACCCTGTGCTCTATTGCATATTATCACATGTCCTGTGCTCTATTGTATATTAAAACACATTCTGTGCTCTATTGTATATTATCACATGTCCTGTGCTCTATTGTATATTATTACACATCCTGTGCTCTATTACATATTATCACACATCCCATGCTCTATTGTATATTATTACACATCCTGTGCTCTATTGCATATTATCACATGTCCTGTGCTCTATTGTATATTATTACACATCCTGTGCTCTATTGCATATTATCACACATCCCATGCTCTATTGTATATTATTACACATCCTGTGCTCTATTGCATATTATCACATGTCCTGTGGTATATTGTATATTATAACACATTCTGTGCTCTATTGCATATTATCACATGTCCTGTGCTCTATTGTATATTATAACACATCCCATGCACTATTGTATATTATTACACATCCCATTCTGTATTGTATATTATTAAATGTCCCATGCTCTATTGTATATTATTACACATCCTGTGCTCTATTGCATATTATCACATGTCCTGTGCTCTATTGTATATTATAACACATTCTGTGCTCTATTGCATATTATCACATGTCCTGTGCTCTATTGTATATTATAACACATTCCATGCACTATTGTATATTATCACACGTCCCATGCTGTATTGTATATTCTTACATGTCCCATGCTCTATTGTATATTATTACACATCCTGTGCTCTATTGCATATTATTACATGTCCCGTGCTCTATTGTATATTCTAACACGATCTGCGGATTAATCTATTAAACATAGAGCAGACAAGAGCATGTTTTATTACCCCCATAAAACATACCTATCAAATTGGCTGTTACTATTTACGCCCCGTACCACGTGACATATTTATGAATGAATGAACGTAAACTTTATCGTAAAAACTTCCACGAGTCGCCAACAAGGCGAGTTGCACGAGAATCCAGTGTTACAGCTATGACGCATCTATTTTTAGAAACTCCAATATAGTCTCAAAACTAAGTTTCATTAAAACTTCTGATTATCAATTCATTTATATTTTTTATTTCATGAAATAGATACCCTATCTACTCGTGTAATTAAAATTGTTTCAATGTTTGAAATGTGTTATTTCCTTCAGAAAATTACGAAGGTCGTTATCATTAACGAGGGAGGTAATTGTACCAGCTCATAAGCCACTCAATTTCAGCGTGGAATTATGTCAAATGGGTGAAAATGGAATGCACACAGTTAAATAGTGCGGGATATTATCGTGTTTAGAATCGAAATAAAAACTCTGTTCTTGTATTGTGTCGGTGAATAAAACACGGGCACTCGTTCGGATGCGGACTTGTGATTTAATTTTTCCGCATCCGAACTCCTGCCCATGTTTTATTCACCGACAAAATACGCGAACAGATTTTTATTTCTTAATTATAACACCTCCCATGCTGTATTGTATATTTTTACACATCTTGTGCTTTATTGTATATTATTACACATCCCGTGCTCTATTGTATATTATGACATGCCCTGTGGTCTATTGTATAGTACCACATGTCCAGTGCTCTATTTAAGATATAGTTCACTTCACTGAGGGCCCTATGGCATTATATGAACTGGTTAGTCAGCCCTTGATATATGGACCGAAGCAACAACATTCATTGTTGGTGCACAACAATTCTGAAGCTTGGACTGTCCTTAAAAAATTGTTTGTTGGGTAACGCGACCCAAGATTTTTAAGGTGGGTAGGTAGGTTGAAAAATTTTTTGTATAGAAATACTTTTCGAGGAACCTGTGAAACAATTGGGTTGATATAGTTATTATATAAGGAAATGGGCTATAAAAAATTGAGTTGGGAGCCATTTTGATTGGTAGGTAGCATTACCGCAAACAATTATTTTTTTATGGACAGCTTTGTGTTGCTAAATCTTAAATCCTCCCTTACAAATATTTGCATTACAAAAGACAAAAGTGGATATAATAAACAAACGGCACAATATATTTTGTATTGCACAAAATCCGTGGCACCAGAAATGGACATTATTTACTAGTAATTCATAATCATACAACACTTATAATATATGCTGCTGATACAGAGACTTGGAGTATTATACATAATGTAACAGTAGTATAGGTACTGTAAGATCTCACATACTAACTGATACAGAGACTTGGAGTATTATACATAATGTAACAGTAGTATAGGTACTGTAAGATCTCACATACTAACTGATACAGGGACTTGGAGTATTATACATAATGTAACAGTAGTATAGGTACTGTAAGATCTCACATACTAACTGATACAGGGACTTGGAGTATTATACATAATGTAACAGTAGTATAGGTACTGTAAGATCTCACATACTAACTGATACAGGGACTTGGAGTATTATACATAATGTAATAGTAGTATAGGTGCTGTAAGATCTCACATACTAACTGATACAGGGACTTGAGTATTATACATAATGTAATAGTAGTATAGGTACTGTAAGATCTCACATACTAACTGATACAGAGACTTGGAGTATTATACATTTTGTAACAGAAGTATAGATGCTGTAAGATCTCACATACTAACTGATACAGAGACTTGAGTATTATACATTTTGTAACAGTAGTATAGTTGCTGTAAGATCTCACATACTAACTGATACAGAGACTTGAGTATTATACATTTTGTACCAGTAGTATAGGTGCTGTAAGATCTCACATACTAACTGATACAGAGACTTGGAGTACTATACATTTTGTGACAGACGTATAGGTGCTGTAAGATCTCACATACTAACTGATACAGAGATGTGAGTATTATACATTTTGTAACAATAGTATAGGTGCTGTAAGATCTCATACTAACTGATACAGAGACTTGGAGTATTATACATTTTGTAACAGTAGTATAGGTACTGTAAGATCTCACATACTAACTGATACAGAGATGTGAGTATTATACATTTTGTAACAATAGTATAGGTGCTGTAAGATCTCATACTAACTGATACAGAGATGTGAGTATTATACATTTTGTAACAATAGTATAGGTGCTGTAAGATCTCATACTAACTGATACAGAGACTTGAGTATTATACATTTTGTGACAATAGTATAGGTACTGTAAGATCTCACATACTAACTGATACAGGGACTTGGAGTATTATACATTTTGTAACAGTAGTATAGGTACTGTAAGATCTCACATACTAACTGATACAGAGACTTAATTATGCAGATGTAATTACTCGAAACAGATATAAAAATAAAGCAGGGGAGGTAATTCGTAGTCTGGATTACATGCCCCTGCAAGCTAAATTCAAAGTCCACAGTGTGCCATTCATTACGTGGTGAGTATATAGGCTTGCTTAAAATATCCTTTTTGGGGGATATGGATGGTTCGTTATAATGCTGACTCTTGTAAGTATGGCGACGCACTGCCGTTGTTTCTGTGTGGCTTTGGATTGTCTGTGTGCTTCAGGTAGTATTTAATATCAACATTGAGTACTATCTGCCAACAGTGGTGTTTTCTCCGTCATATCATTCTTCACTGTATGTGGTTTTCTGCAACATCTTACTTCTATAAACCAGGTTAAACATACTAGTATAGCCTGAAAATCAAGTGGTAAATTGATCAATGGACATTCTGTTGACTGTTTACATAATTATTTTGGATTAATTTCATAAGACGAGACACGATGGTAAACGCCATTCTTTTTACAAACTGTACAACAACACCAAAACCGATTAACCTCCTATTCAGTAAAAAGATAATGAAAAGAGTTTTGAGTTGAAAAGTATGTCTCCAACAAAGGATCATAACCCCAACAATGGACCGTAACTCTGGCAAAAACATTCGATCTAAAATTCCTGACAATAATTATGCACAACAATGAATGCTTATGACCAACTACTTGTGAAGTTTCATTAATATCCAACCAGTAGTAAAGGAGAATAAGCACGGACAAACATCCACCCAGGCGTCGAACACAAACAAACATATCTTCCCCCATTATACATGTATGTTGGAGACATTATGTATTACACTAAGTGAATTGAATATCGTGGTCACAAATTCATCAACAAAATTATCGAATATTTGTTACTTACAAAGAACTAAAAATACAAAGATTTGAATGATATACCAAATCTCACAATATCTCTCAACCATCTTCTGAAATCTCGCGAAATCTCGTTTGTTTTCAAAACCTTGTATCTCCGGCTTTAATGAATACAGGCAAAAAAACTAATAGTTATATGCAATAGATATATTATTCAGCTTTACAATGATACCTCATTTATTGAAATCAGTCGAGGAATAAAACAAAATACATCAAAGAGCCAGACCTACTCTCATTTTAATTTTTCAAAATTTCAAAATTTATTCGAAAATACACGATTTGCCTCATTTAAATCATAATTTTCTGAATTATATAGGAGGTAGACAAAAACAAGTTATTTCATACATCAAAACGTTTGATGCAAAATAACAGAATATTCTGCATGCTATTTTGCAATTTCTCCTAGCTTTCACATGATTGAGTGTCCAATCTGTGTATTTAGATCTTGGTTACTAATAAATTTGTACAAACAATAATTTACGAGTAAAGCAACAGTTGTACATTACCGTCAATACACACATAGCACCAATCCAGGTCACCAACCATTCAAACCCTATCTCATCCAACAAAAATCCACCTACAGTTGGTCCAATAAAATCACTGAAATAGAGTTAAGCCAAAATTCAAAATTTAGATCAGACTTCATGTAATGTGAATTGTCAAATTGTAATTGAAAGTTGATTTATACAACAATTAAATTAAACATTCCAACATTAAAGTTGACATTTCAAAATCAAAGTGATATCCACGTATCAATTAAAGCCCCATAACGCTTTAAACGGGTATTTTTAAAAAAGGAATAGCATGGTAAACTATCTGCAGAATGATGGATTTCGAGCAGGTTAGATAGTTGAGTCACAAAGGTGGAAAACACCATAAGATGGATTTTTAAAAAAACGAAATACAGCCGCCAGTTTGTTTGTTTACAAAATAACGAAATGTAAACAATAAATGCATGATTTTTAGTCTTGGGGAAGCAACTCAAAATTAGTATTTTGTAATCCATACATTTTGATATTTGGCATACTATTTCCACAGATATAGTAACTTTCAGTCATGAATTACTATAGTCCGCCCTGGATAATGTGATGTTTATAAACATGAATCGGTTTGGTCAACTGTGGCAAAATTGGTTTTACAAATCACTTAAATAAACAGATAAGGTCAGTAATGTACTCAAAATATCATTGATATATGGTGCACATAATTGTAATCCACCTTTGTGGAATATACCAAGTTTTCCCGCCTTTCACATTATCCTGGGCGCAAATTTGTTATGAATATCACAATTACTTGTATTTACTGGATGCTGATCGGGAATTAGTTTCGGCAGATATAATGGGACTTTAACCGAAAGTATAAACTTAAAATGTAATACATGATATATGTAAAGTTGAACGTGTATTTACCCTAATGCATACATGGATACCCACAGTCCTGAAACCATACCATACGTACGTGTGTCTTCTGGGTAACCTAAATCACTAAAATAGTAAACAAAACTACTGCAGATATGAGAATTAAACATGGATCCTATTTTTCTTACAACTATTAAAACAGTTATTCAGGGCCGTATCCAGAAAAAAATAACAGTGAGGTAAATTTTCTTGGGTATGTTTGGGGGGGGGGGCGTTTTATTCTTCAATAGGCATTAATTTACTGTTTGGAAATTGCTCAGTTTTTCACCCAGGCACTGCCTCAGCTTGACTGGGGGCCTGGTTATATACAATGTTATATCTTGTCTTGTTACATCAGAGGTTATTTGTGTTAGTCGTAACGACTCGGGTCTTTCCGTTGATGCGAAAAATGGCCCGATATTTTCCCAAATTAGTTGTTCTACAAATGGAGGAAGAGTACTTAGTATACAGAGACCTTTAAATGTAACCAGCTTAATCATAAATATATGTTCAGGGATATTTTGACACATTAGAGTACCAAATAACCAGCATTGAGATAGTTCACACAAGTGGTAGAATCAGAATACAAAACTTTGTTTTCAAAAAGACACAGAGTATCTGTAGTCAATGTCAGACGACCATATGTTTATTTCATTTACCCGAAAACATCTATATATACATCATTTGTTGGTATGACGGCCATACTGCAACCTCCACCTAATATCATTAATGATTGTACTTACCCTAAAACATCAATATATACATCATATGTTGGTATGACGACCATACTATAACCTACACCTAATATCACTAATGATTGTACTTACACTAAAACATCAATATATACATCATATGTTGGTATGACGGCCATACTATAACCTACACCTAATATCACTAATGATTGTACTTACCCTAAAACATCAATATATACATCATATGTTGGTATGACGGCCATACTGCAACCTACACCTAATATCACTTATAACTGTACTTACCCTAACACATCAATGTAAACATCATATGTTGGTATGACGGCCATGCTGGAACCTACACCCAATATCACTAATGAGACGATAGTTAACCATAACTCGCTGAAATATTCGTAAATTTTCTATATAAGTATACTCAGTACATTTAAAAACACAAAATAATGATTTCTCAAGGGTTAGATAACAAGAAAGAAATATACTCAATATGTTACTTGTCTTTGTTAAATCAGCTCATTCCTAAACTCCGCAGGTAAATATTGTTTTGAATGTTGTACAGTTTATGCAAGATGCATACCACACATTGTACAGTACATAAGGGGTTGGATGAATTCATTGAAACAGCTGGTTCCAAAGTAATGTCCAGGAAATACCACTGTGGTGTAACATGTCCCGCCAAAACCCGGATCTAAATCATTGCGACTTCTTCTTGTGGAGCTATGTGAAATAGCTAGTGTACAGCAAAATCCAACAGACATATCTATGCTCACGAGGAACATTAAAAGAGAAGGGAAGAAAATTTGTTTAGACACATGTGCAAATGTTATCAATAGTTTAAGAAGGGAAATGGGAGACATCTTGAGAACGTCATAAATTACTGCATTGACGTCACGTTAAAAATAAGGTAATTTAAGTAAATTTACATTTTTCTAAAAGTTATCTAAGTTATAATCTTAAACTGGTTCAAGAAAAAACTAACATCTTTTGTCTACACACATGTGCAAATTTTGTTTGCGATAGAAGGACGAGATTTGATAAATATACACTGACACTGTATACATGTACTTTCTTTTTGGACACCCTGTATAATAACATTTTTTTGAATTAATATTTAGAAAAAAAACTGGAAAAGCATTGATAGAATTATCATAGTGTACTTACTTAAAACTAAGGGCAAACCCTAATGCCGGAGATGGACCAGCCAGTAGCAAGCCAACAGCACATATCAGCAATCCGGGTATAAGCAATGTCCGGTTATCTGGCTAAAAAGTAATTTTATTGAAACATAACTTACACCATTTTAACTTCATCAACGACCAAGTAACGAATCAATCTAGCAATGATATCTGATATTAAGGATATCAAATACTGTAAAATCATTAATTAGCGTGGATATTAAATTTTGCGGATTTTGGTAAAATTGTGATTTTGTGTTTTTTAAATTAAAATATGTAAATAAAAAAAATATTGAAAGAAAAATCTCTTGTGACGTACTTTGTGGTCAATTAAGATAGGGGATATTATTTCTCGATCTTGGTCATCCACGAATTCAACGAAAATTAATCCACCGCAAATATCAATAATTTTACAGTTATTATTAAATTTTACAATTTAGCTCATAATCTGCAATTACAACTGACAAAGCATTATCATTGATGTCATGGCAAAGAGCCAAAAATTGACTCAAAATATTCACATGTTCATATTGTTAACTTCAGAAAATACCTTTGTTCTCAAAAACCTTTCAATGTTTATTTATTAGTTTTTTGATTTGAGAAACTTATTATTAGTAGCATTATCTTCTCCTCAATTTGAAGAACATAATTATGAAGTTATATATGCATGTTAAAATGATAAAAAATGCAAAAAACTTATTGAGTTTGAAATGGCAACTGAGATACAAGTACATGTACTGTGCATATCAATGATTCTAAATTTTTGGAGATTTGTATTTTCACTGTACATAATTTTAACAGTGTTTATATATGTGTGTGCTTGTGACATTATGTGTGCGTGCGTGCGTGCGTGCGTGAGTGAGTGAGGGTGCGTGCGTGCGTGCGTGTATGATGTGTGTGTCAGTATATGAGTATATTAATATACTTGCCTATCTATTGTATGTTAACTCATGGGCATAATGCCTAATGTTTTGGAAATAAACCATATTGTGTTTTAAACTCATTGTTTTTGTGGACACCAGTAAAGAAGAAACGTGGTTCGATAACCCATTCAGTAAAGAGTATTTACCACTTTAGTGACCTCCCTTCACTTCAAGAACACAGGTAACTGTATCATTGAATAAGAAGTTTAAAATTGAAACAGAAACATATGTAAAATTGTTGATACATCTAGTAATGATCTTTGAACTGTACATCAGTTTCTGTAAAAAATAATTCCCCAATGATACAATCATTTACCTGTGTTTAAGACATCTTAGGCCAGGGTGATATTCAATATTGATCATGTTTAATTAGAGAATAAGGATAGCCAATCATATCGCTTGTTACTGACCAAAAGTTTAATATAGTGTAATCTGATTGGTTGTCCTTATCCTTAAGTAAAGTAAGATCAATATTGAATACCACCCCTGGCCTAAGACTTAGTTTATACTAATTTATTTAAGGTCGATTGTGAAACAAGTTTTTCCAACTTATATTAGTCACTCTCGTCACCTAATTCCTGATGTTATTTATCGCCTCGAGGGTATGAGAGAAGAGAAGCCAGTTTCCCCTTAGCACTGAGCGCCTAGCAAGGGAATTTCTTAGTAAGTGCAGAAATGTATAAAGAAGGTCCCTGTTATGGGCATCATAATGTTATATACAGTTTGCATACGTGAACTTACAAGCTTATCAGCAATTCTTCCCCATATTGGTGACGTTAGGGAGTACATTGCCGCCATAATTAAAAATAGTAACCCCACCATCTCAGGTCCGAGACCATACTGCAAAGTGAAACATATAGCACATGAACAACAAGTCATATGTACAGTTCAGTAGCCATTTATGCATACAAAAATAGTACAACAATTGTCTGAACAGGTAGTGCGAATAGATGTCTGTATAAGCCTTTATAATTGGTTTTACACCGTAGTAGTGGACTCGACCGCTGCGTCACTCTATTATTACCATGACTGGAATATATGTTTCTAATCAACATAAAATTAATATAGTTTGTCAGAGATAACACTAGCCTTTGTTTACATATCTCAATGAAATAAGTACTACGTGTAGATCATGCACATCTCAATGAAGTAAGAACTGCTTGTAGATCATGCACATCTCAATGAAGTAAGAACTGCTTGTAGATCATGCATATCTTAATGTAGTAAGAACTGCTTGTAGATCATGCATGTCTCAGTGAAGTAAGAACTGCTTGTAGATCATGCACATCTCAATGAAGTAAGAACTGCTTCTAGATCATGCATATCTCAATGAAGTAAGAACTGCTTGTAGATCATGCATGTCTCAGTGAAGTAAGAACTGCTTGTAGATCATGCATATCTCAATGAAGTAAGAACTGCTTCTAGATCATGCATATCTCAATGAAGTAAGAACTGCTTGTAGATCATGCATGTCTCAGTGAAGTAAGAACTGCTTGTAGATCATGCATGTCTCAGTGAAGTAAGAACTGCTTGTAGATCATGCACATCTCAATGAAGTAAGAACTGCTTCTAGATCATGCATATCTCAATGAAGTAAGAACTGCTTGTAGATCATGCATGTCTCAGTGAAGTAAGAACTGCTTGTAGATCATGCACATCTCAATGAAGTAAGAACTGCTTCTAGATCATGCATATCTCAGTGAAGTAAGAACTGCTTGTAGATCATGCATATCTCAGTGAAGTAAGAACTGCTTGTAGATCATGCATATCTCAGTGAAGTAAGAACTGTTTGTAGATCATGCATATCTCAATGAAGTAAGAACTGCTTCTAGATCATGCATATCTCAGTGAAATAAGAACTGTTTGTAGATCATGCATATCTCAATGAAGTAAGAACTGCTTGTAGACCATGCAGGTAGTAGCGAACATTTTCATGTATAAATATAATCTATAAACCAATTTGTGCTTCCTAGATGATTATGCAATGACAAGAAAGGGACATCTCTTTAAGAAATCATACTGGTCACTCTCTCCTGTGATAACCAACAAAATTTTACTTTAATGTAATAGGACAAAACAAATTAGTGTTATTATTGCGTGGTGGAGATTATAGCTAATATGTCTATACAGATCCCTTATTACAACAGCAATGTCAATATCAACTTAGAAGCAACCAATCAGATGGCTCTATTAAAAGGTTATCGACTCTGGTTCTTATAGGCTGAAGGCAGAGCGGAAGTGGGGAGAGACATTTTTGAAGCTGATGTGGTTTTACCACTTAAAGCAGCAATGTCAATTTCAGCGTAGAAACAACCAATCTATTAATTACTACTATGAAAGATGGCCGACTTTGGTTTTTAACTTTTTATAGTCCAAAGACAGAGCGGAAGCGGGGAGGGGGCGCATCTAGTTATTTAAGCTTGTACTTACCACCCGTAAATGAGGTTCTAGTGTTGGATCTAACACAGACCATACGGAGGCAGCCACGACCACCACCATACTGTTCATCACAGACCGTGGATGTGTGATAACTTGTCTAATAGATAAACTTTCCTCGTCCGCCTCGGTGCTATCTACAACACATCCAGAACAGCATTAATGATAATAATACTGTAAACCTAGAAATTATTTCACACGATTTCTTTTCGCAAAATGAGGTCGCCGTGAAAGTGCTTAAAAGATTAATATGAACATTGCAGGAAACTTAAAAACGCGAAAGTTTGTAGTCGTGAATATGCCGACGATCAGCAAAACGCGAAAGTTAGTATTCGCGAAAGTAAATAGGTTTACAGTAATAATAATAATAATTAATATAATAATAATGATGATGATAATAACGTCTTTACTTTCTGTGTATAACATTATTGACGTTCACCAAATTTCATCATGGTCCATATTTTATTGAAAATATTTTAAATATTGTTTTAAAGATACACATTGCCCATTAGTATGTTACAAACTAGAAAATGTGTCCACGGTCACGGGTGCCCAATTATAGCACATATGATTTTAAACGGGAAAGGAGAGGGGAAAAGAAGGTTGAGGTAACATTATTTTTGATTATATTAAAACTGACAGGTTCACCATTCGGGTTAAAAAGACAAAGCAAAGGGTCGTAACTCTGGAAAAAAAGACACAGCAGTAATTCCATCCTTTATGGTCATCTATACATTGAGATTGTGAATCTGTGAAAGTTTGAAGAAATTGCACAAGTAACAAAGGGCCCTAACTCTGGAAAAAAGACACAGCAATAATTCCGTCCTTCTTGCAGTGCCATGCAAAACAAAATGCTTCATATCAGCAGCATTACCATCTGCTGTGTGGAGGTTTGGGCTTCTAAGTCGATAAGGAGATAATAATGCAGGACAAAGTTACCTACTCATGTGTAGGTCTTCGACGTTGGAGTCATGATGGTGAACAAGTATCAAAGGAATATTATGACAATGCACTTTGAAGATATAAGGGGTTAAAAAACGTGTACCTAAACTTTACATTTGCATTCCTGAGTTCAAAAGGGGGCATAATTTCAACAAAATGTTTGATAGAGTTACCTACCCCTGTGTAGGGGTTTGGGTCATGGTGGTGAACAAGTATGCAAAGTATCAAATCAATATGTCAATGCACTTTGAAGATATCAGAGGTTATAAATTTTGTACCTAAACTTTAACATTTGCAAGTCCAGAAGGGGGCATAATTTCAACACATTGCTTAATAAAGTTACCAACCCCTGTGTAGGGGTTGGGGTCAAGTACGCAAAGCAATATGTGAATGCACTTTGAAAATATTAGAGGTGAAAAAACCTGTACCTAAACTTTAACATTTACACAAAGTAGAGAAAGGGGGCATAATTTCAACAAAATGCCTGATGGAGTTACCTACTCCTGGGTTGGGGTCATGATGGCGAACAAGTATGCAAAGTATGAAAGCAATATCTCAAAGGACTTTGAAAATTTAAGAGGTTAAAAAACCTGTACCTTAACTTTAACAAAAGCATTACGCCGACGCCAACGCCGACGCCGACGCTCGGTTGACCCATTATTCTACGAATAGTGGAGCTAAAAAGTAGCCAACAAATACAAAACTATCCAACAAGGTGACTAACGGAATGAATAGAATGTACACACAAATGGACATTTATTGGGTATTTCTTCTGTTCTCTCGTACCCAACATGTGACCATTCACACACGGACGGACAGACGGACAGCACCAATGCTATATACCCCACTTATAAATAAGTGTGGGGCACAATTACAACTAACTTAAAAAAGATACCGCATTTGTTAATCGTGAAAGCTCGCCATTTTCATTTGTCTCTGGTATTTGACTAATACACTGAAAATGCACTGAATTTTGCCTGACGTACTTACGATATCATGACAGGAAAATCCCGGGGAGTCATCCCCGAAGCACAACAGAACCTCGAGGGAACGATCGGGGATGCTTCCGAGATAAAACGGCTTCCACGAGGCAAACCAGAGACTTCACCGACACTTCAGCGATGTTTTGTTTAAGTGTCAGAAACCATCGGGAGTATTTGATTGTTCGCGAATGTTCGGTGATATTTTGGCGACACATTCGCGGCCTCGGTATTTACACCCCGCATGTTCGCTTATATTTATCAGGACTAATTTGCAGGATAGCTGGAGGCATAACTCCCGATGTATTCTGACGTTATGTTCGGTCCCACACTCCCGAGAGACATTAGGAGCTTTAGGCGATGTTGGGGGCAGGTTCTGCAAAAACATCGGGAGTATCCGCAGCCATGATGAGACAATATGTGTAATTCCACATCGTCGATTATTTTTATCAGTGGCACATAAGCGTAATGTGGTTTTATCATATAACATTCAGTACTCACCATCTTGTTTGGGTATAAAACTCCAGACTAACGGCAAAGCCATAAAGCAGCATCCACCAATCACAGCAAACGGTAGTATAAACCCCCCGCTCTGTTGAGAGACATATATATATATACAATCTCTGCAGAGCAACACCCTTTGGACGCTTCAAATAATGGCTGTTGTACAGAGGTTGTTGCTCTACAGAAGTAAAGTGTTGTTACAGAGAGGGTGTTACTCTGAAGAGGTTGTACTGTATGTCAGAGGTATACGGTGAGGTTCATAAAAATATGCTGATAATTTATGCAAAGTTGATAATCGGACACAACGATATTGAGAACAGCTTGATCGGAAACAACGATATCGGAAGCAATGCTTTTTGTTTTCGAAGTGAAGCAAACGTTTCTTCTTGTATTTGTAGCCTTTAGTGATGTAACAGTGACGTGTATTGCTAAACAAACGATACGGATTTATCATATGAGAAAATGTCATTCATAAATAACCATTGATAAGTTAACACTTCTGATACCCAAGATAATTGATATCAATTGTTTATTATACGATAATTGTACATGTCTTCTGTCTTGTTATCATTACTTTAACATAAGTCAATATTAATGTCGCATGAGATCATACACGCTTTGTATCTGATAAAAATGATTTGCTCTCGATAAAACTCGATCATGCCCTACAAAAAATTGTATCCATTGATAAATTATTACATTATTATAATGTGTAATATACACAGCGTATAAACCTAATCACTGTATGACTTATTGGGAAACTGTACAATTCAACCCGTATGACCTAATGCGATAACCGGAAGTTGACTCGTTTATACACTGTGATATATGAGAAGGTTGTAGTTTGGTTCCCGTCTCCAAAATTACTACAGTACTACTACTGTACTATTGGGGAGGGGAACCAGACTATTTACTTACACTATATAGGAATCCACCAAGAGCAGGACCCGTAACCATGCCAACACCAGTAAATATTTCACCAATACCCTACAAATGTAAAGAAAGACACACAGTCTTAGACTACAATCAAGGCAAAAAAATGAAGATATTTAAAGTTGCGTGGGTAGAACTTATTCTCGACTTCGTCTCGATAAAATCGGTCAAATAATAAAATGCTTACGTTGTTTTAAACTTTGTATTAACACATTTTTACTTGCGTTCTTATAATGTAGAAGATAGTTTTAGGTTTGCTTATAAGTACCATATCCCCATCAATTCAATCGGTACCTGATGGCAGCGAAAAACACCTTAATGCTTTTGAAAGGCTGGTTTTTATTGGCTTTTCTTTCTTAGCCAATCGCGTTGTCTGATTACTACCTGGCTGTATTTTGATAATTTAGACTAAAGCTGGACACCAAGCCATACCTGCATTTGGAAGTATTCGGACATTAAGGTAGTCTCACATGTAACTCACATCGTAACGTCGATGACAAATACACGAAAAGATGAAGATTTACTCCAACATAACATTACTTAAAGATAATAGAAAATAGGATTCAACTTTAACAGCCGAGCACAGAAAACAGAAAACACCGCATACAACAATTACATGACACAATGCCCAAAACACAACTGAACGAGAAAAGTCCAAATACCAGCTGTCAAAAAGTTTAATGACCTAGTTTCAGCTGTAATAAGGCTGAATTATATACCTAGTTGTAGCGGTCAAAAAGTCCTGACGGGTCTAAGAACAACAATGAAATAGTTAAACTTACCAGAGATAATTCAATATCAATTTTCCCGCCTTATAGCACAAGTACTGTAGTGACAATGATCATATCAGCGTCGGTGGCGCAGTCGGTATGGTCGCGGTCAATTCAGTGCTAGGTGGCGCTGTCGCCGTTGGGTCGTGGGTTCGAATCCCACCCACCAGGGAATGGTTCATATATATTCGAATTTTAAATAAATGGTAAACCCGGCCTGCAGCCGTACAAATAATTTTGACTGTAGAAAACAAAACGAAGCATCACTTACAAAGACGGTTGCCACGTGATCAGGGAAATATTTCACTAAGAGAACAAATCCAGCATTGCTCAATGCAGTACAACCGAGGGCTAGGAGTATTCTTGTAGCGAAGCATAATATCACAAAAGTCTTAATATCTTCACTTGTGTCAACTCTATCTAAAATACTGAAAGATATTTAACATACGTGTATACAGATATACGAAGTTATATACTGTAAAATTGCATATTTTCAATTCGTGGGTATTAAATTTAGTGAATTTTGATAAAAATCCATTTTCGTGGGGGACTTAATTCGTGAATTACAAAACATAGAAGGGTACATCCATGTTTTGTATCTAGGACTTCCATAAATCGTGGGGATTAGATTTCGTGGTCAAGTTTAACAGCGAAATCAACGAAAATTCAACTCCCTCGAAAAATATTGATTTTTACAGTAGTCCGTCTATTCAGATCAGTCACTTGTATGCAAAAATTGCAGTATCATAACATTGTATTTTTATCGTTTTAAACATTTTATTTGCAGAAAAAATGCAGTTAAAACCAATACCGTATTCACTAAGCTACATGTCCATACACGTGCATGCTCATACATGCTCATACATGCTCATACATGCTCATACATGCTCATACATGCTCATACATGCTCATACCATACATGCTCATACATGCTCATACACATACTAATTAGAGAAATTGTATTAATGTTTATGTAAAGAAGTGACTGACCTGGTGAATAGATTTATACTGCATTTACAACCTTGACCTTGTTACCCAGATAAACCAACATGATTGGATAACCACAACATGATTACAACATGGCTGATGTATGTTTTGGTATACATCCCATTTTCGGCCAATTTGTCTAAATTATAATGGCTTAATAACCTTCTGATGCTGCATGAAGACACAATGGTAAGTTGCTTTCATTAAACTGAAACTATTTTACTGTATTTTAGTAAAATGTGGTACACACTACGTTAAATGGTTTGAATCTTTTTATATACGACCCTTCATTTCACTATCAGACTTAGTTTATAGTACGTTATTTACATTTGCGGTTTGTACGTGACTTGGGTAAATTAAAAATGAAGTAGACCTGATGATCAGCTGAGTGAATTTAATGACAATGTGTCAAACTGCACAAAAATACAAAGCAACATACCCAAAACATAATGTACATCCACCACATATAAATAATCCAGCTAAATACATAAACTTACTACCCACTATTGGCATCTGAAACGATACAAAAATATAAGGCTGGCTTCGGAGATAACCGTCTAAGAGAGCCTTATAAAGTAAACAAACATGGAGCATATAAACACTGCATGGTCAACTGACCGCTTGTTATCACTTGTTACACTTTTTTGCGTTACTTTATGTCGTTTTTGTTGGTGCTTTCCGACACAAGGGGAATAATTATATGTCTCAATGGTGATCATTATTACCACAGCCAAGCGTAACATCACTGTCGTGTGGGAACTTTCCGTATACTGGATAGGACAAGCCAAGATGACAGACGTAAGAAGGTAGGCGCTTGTTTTCATCACTTCGTCTAGTCTTTTATAAAGCTTTATGATAACATTTTGATTCAGTACGAAGCAGCTAGAATTGGCGCGTCCGCCAACATGTAAACATTGGAAATTAATAGGTGTACAAATTAAGACACTATATTTACCAAACGTCCGAAAAACGGCGAGGTAAGAAACTGAACGAGGGCGAAAATACCAAATATCCAGCCCGAGATTGTACTGTTAACGCCTTTATGCTCGGCCTGAAAATAAAGCATTTAGTTGCATACTCTTAAATCATTATTTTTCTCGACTACGAAATTTAATCCCCACGACTAATCGACCTATCAAATATAGAACATGACTTTATTAGTATCCTTGTAATCAAATCCACAAAATTTAATACCCACGAAAATATGTGATTTTACGATAACTTGTTTATGATAATATTATTTTGGAATATTGGCATTGTCAAACAAGTTTCCTCTTGAATACTGTACGAGGGGTGATCAACAAACACGCTAGTGCTAGACATGTTTTATACGTTACTAATATTGCTTAATCGTTGTCAGATGATATAGTGTCGTATTACAAGTATAGACATACAGGAATATTTTAAAGACAAATTTGATTCGAAGTAGAAAAAAAACGTATAGTAGTGTAACCATGACGTTACTGGTCCTGGGGTTGGTGGTATTCAATATTGATGTTATTTACTTGGATAATATTGCCTGTTACTGACCAAAAGTTTAGTATGGTGTGATCTGATTGGTTGTCCTTATCATTAAGTCAAGTAAGATCAATACTGAATACCACCCCAGGTGACGTCATTAGATCTACATTACATACGTTCTCAGTGATAGCATAATTCACGATGCATCGCGTATTCAATGATTCCGCTTAATAACATCCAGGCTTAGGATATCGCTACATTGCAATGGTCCTAAAGTTCTAACATGCTGTTTTTTATACAAAATGGAACTGAATCGTTAAGTCGCTGATGACACAGACTTGGTAACACAAAGTAGAAACACTTAACGAATGCCCCATTATCTCTCCTGAAACTTTTTTTCCGATCACCCAGGTAAATAGACTAATTACAAGGAATTATGACCAGTAATTGACGACAGAATGTTAACTATATTTATGCTCTAAGAGTATAAATTGTGCATTTATTGTTTACATTTTGTTACTTCGTTTACAAACCAACTGGAGGCTGTAATTCGTTTTCTTCCATCTTTTGATGTTTTCCACCTTCGGGACTCAACTAAAGTGCTCAAAATCCATCATTCTGCAGATAGGTTACCAAGTTGAAAAAAGTCGTTTAATGCTTGATGGGGATTTTATGTGCGAGCTTGGTAAGCCTGCAGGTGGTAGGCTATATACAATTTCTTACCTCTAATGGGAAGAATGGAGCTAGTATTGATAGACTGAGGAAACTGAGTAAGTTTGTAAAACTGGTAGCAGTGATAACAACCAATTGTTCACGTGATAATTTCCGTAAACTGAATTCATTCGTTTCCGTTTCTGAACTATTTTCTTCCACTGGGTCGCTTTGACCCGATTCAGAGTAAGTTAAATTTCGCACAGGTGATTTTATACTAGAACTATTATCATAAAGAATATCGACCCTATTTGTCTTATAACGAACAAAATCGCCTCCTTCAGCGAGAGGCCATGCTCCGCTTCGTAACAGCTTTTCATTATATGACTCGGTAGAACTTTCTACACCACTTCGTACATTAGTTCTAGAACCAGATGCTAGAAGTCCGTTACCTAGGAACGAATCAGTCGGAACACTTTTGTTATCATCGTTATATAGTCCTGTAAATTCTATTTGCGATTTACTCTCCACATCCGGTTCCGGTGACTTCACTTCCGGTGAAGATGAACTTTTGTAGCCGGAGTCACGTGCTTCGTCCTCCGTTTCACATTTTACTGATGTTGATATGGTTAGCCGATCTTTATCACATGTTATCACCGGACCACAGTTTATATTATCAAATTCATTATCCATATTTAGTCTAGAGAGAGTTCATGATCATAATTATCTTATTTTGGTCAACGTCATTGTGTGTTTATTCACACGGGGTATACGTATACATGTAGTCAGATTCATCATCGTATTCAGTTCTGGAATGAAAACAAATAGAAAATAATCATAACTCTAACCATAAACCAACAAAAAGATAATATTAAGTCATGCAGACAGGGAAGGCAGCACTCAACTTAATCAGCCGAGCACAGAGAACATAAAAACATACAAGGCACAATACCCAACTGAACATGTAAATGCTCCGCCAAAGTCCAAGTTGTCGAAAAGCTTAATGAACTAGTTTCAGCAATCAAAAAGCTGAACGCCTAAGCTCCAACAGTAAAAGGGCTGAATTAGATACATAGTTTTAGCTGTCAGAAGTCCTAAAAAGTAGAGAAACCCAGTATTAAAAAGCTGAATTTCAAGTTCTCAGCGGAATGACCTAGTTAGCTAGTACCAAATTCATATACTTTTAAGACAAAAACAGAAAGTACGCAGCCTTCATGCGTTTAAATTTTAATTCCCATTGACGAAACAACATTGTGACTTTTAAACTGTCAATAACCTTCAACAATTTCAGAAACAGTATAATGCTCATTCAAAGTATCCAAGTGTGGGCCAATGTACTGTTTTGATGTCGTAAACATATTCAGTATGGTCCACCGAATGTAGTTCGAGGCATTACGGTTCCACTGTATTCAAACAAAACAATTAACTACCACGGCATACGATTTGCACAGGAGTTTTTAAATATTTCGCTCGCTACTTCCGTTTGAAAAACAGTCCGTTTATAAACCGTGGTTTCAACAAACTTGTACATAATTATGTTAGATCATTATCAAGCAATTCTAAAAAAAGCATAACAATACAGGTAGCAATAACATTGTGACAACACCTGTATAGTGTCATTATGATAAAATTCAAATTGCATTGTGTAAAATTTAGTTTACAATCTGAATCATATAAGCGTGTGTTTTGAAATCTACTACCAATAGACTGTAAAGTACAATGTATTAATATCAACCACGATGAGTGCTTATGTAGTGATTGGGTATTTCAAGTATAATTACTACCGACAATCACAGTGTGCGGTTTTGTTGCTCAATAGTTTTTATCTATTTTATTTTTGTTTCATTTTTTATGTTTTGCATCAAAATGACGTTGGTAAGTTCATTTTTAAAGGGACTGCCTCACGTTTTGGTGTATTGCAAAAATAAAATTAAATTGTCAAATATTCATGTAAATTTGGTATAGTTTCCTGTATATGCCATAAACAACCACATTGACATAAAAAATAACTTGGGAAACATCGGCATTTTGTAGTAATTTAGCATGTGTACACCCAAAATTCTATAGGGTACTAATACCCTATAGAATTAGCATTACTATCACTTAAATTGCCTTAACATTGTTTCCATTCGATGAAAACAAATTGCGAAACGAACCGAATACCTCACAGATGTTTCGGCTTTAGTTTGTTGAAGTTACAGTTTGATCATGTGTGAATCACATAATTCACAGAACATTTTGGAAGGAAACCCAACGATATTTTCAAACAGAAAAATACTGAGTGCCAAATATCAAGAGTGATTTAAATAGCTTATAATTATGCCATAAATCTTTCATAAAGCAACCACCAGTGACTTTCTATTATATATATAACTACATTTGTACTTGGTTGGGTAAGAAAATTACGTCATATAAAATTTTTAGCCCAATCTGTGAGCCAGCACCTTTAACATGAATCATATAAATGCAAGCTCTTTTTGCTCTGAAAACAACCCAGCGTACTCCAATGTTGCGTTATACGATACGACAAACTCTTTTGTAAACATGCAATTCACATGAACAAACTGAACATTGTATGTAAAATGTTTGGGATATATTTTGTGTATTCATAATCACACTTTACATTTATAATAAATGTGCGTATAGAAAAACACGTACTGTATATCCCACCAAATCTACTTTCCTGACCAAATTAAACTGAGACTCCTTGCATAATTCGTTCAAGTCCTGAAATTACCGAAGTTATAAAAACATATAATTGCATTTATCGCTATATGTGGCTTTATTGAGTTGCTACTAGATAACAATATGTGATGGCTCATTGTGTAAGTGTGCGGTGTCTCGACCACAAGGTATCTGGTTCGAGGCTGACTAATTTTTTTTCTTTACCATTTATTTCTAAGACATCGAAGTTCTACTGTATGCATGTATGCTATTAGTGAATTATAAACATCCCTATGTTCACATATCCATTACAAAATCCAGTCATACATTAAATATATATTACAGTGTATAAACGAGTCAACTTCCGGTTATCGCAATAATGAGTACACTTGAATTGTATAGTATTGCAATAATTAGTACAGTGATAGAAAATCACCGGAAGTTTCAATCACAATAATGAGTACACGTTGAATTGTATAGACTAGTATCAAAATAATGAGTACAGTGATTTGCATTATACGCGGTGTATATATAACGTAGAAAAAAGCTAAATCGGTAATAGAATCTAGTATGTTAATTACCTTCAATGTCGCATGTTTATCATTATTCCTGAGGTTATACAGCCAAGTTTTATATCAGATATTTTTATGAAATCATTAAATTATGCTCCAACTGCTTTATTGTTCACAAACTGGTACATGTACATACATATATTAAGCACGTGATAAGTTGGCTGTTATACTGATATCCATTATCTCTCACTAGTAAAATGTACGCGTACATATGATTTCATTTACAACCACGGTGGTGAACCATGTACTTACTTACTCACACTCCGATCAGAAATTTGCCATAAATTCGTCCCTGTTTCAATGGAGGGTATTATTTTGTTGATTACGCGCCGAAAAACTGTTTCCATGAAGCCGAAAACAGACGCGCTTTTTGGACAAAAACGCATACCTTTTTTAAGAACCGTAACATAGGATTAGGCCAGCAATAATGTCAAAAAAACATTAATTTTTTTAGGAAAGCACCAAACTTGGTACAACCATTCCTTGAACCATTTAAAAGAAATTTTGCATGAGACCCACTCAAATCGAGTTGCATAGTTGCCATAGCAACCATTTCAAAATGGCCGCCATGCACCAAAACTAATTAAGCCACCATGAAATAGCGGGTAACCTTGTTTTCCCGGCACAATTCTGAATAAACGTTGATGTACATGTTCAAGCAATGTTGTTTGATAGCATATTAATGAACTTACACCAAACAAATATAAACCAAAACATTACATTTCCTAGTTTTAGGGTTAAAACATTAAAAAATATAAAAGAAAAGTGTGAAGTTTAGCAATCGGTACATTACAATATCATTTATCAATTTATTTGAAATAAAATCACTTTAGTGGGTAGGTAGTAAAACCTGTAGTTTAATATATCAAAACTTCAGTGATATGCGAATGTGCAAAATCAGTTAGTTTTGGGGTAAAAATGTCAAAACATATAAACAAAAAGTGCGAATTTTTGGAATCGGTCGACTTCAATGCAACCTTTTATTTCATTTGATAATAAATATATATGTAGATCGAGAAAACAAGTTTAAGACATCAAATTCCTTGTTCCAGGTTTTTGTGCATAATTCGCGAAATTTGGGGCAAAACGTCATAAAAATAAGCAAATAGTGTGAATTTTTGGAATCGGTGGACTGCAGTGTCATTAGTGATATTATTTGATAACACATCACTAAAATGCGTGCATATTAATATACAGCTTAAAATATCAAAATATCTTAAGCCAATCTATTGTGCAAACTAAGATATTTTGGGGTAAAACAATACGAAATATAAACAAAAAAAGTGAATTTTAGGAATTAATTGTTTTATTTGATATTAAACAACATGGCTATGTATGTAGTAATGTCCAGTTTAAAATATCAAAATTGTAGTATCTGGCTCTCGAAATGAGATCTTTTGGGGTATAACCTATGAAAACAGGCCCTAAGGAGGACACTCCATGGTTGGAAACTGTCATCCTAGACCATATGAAGGACTCATCTGTGTAGGGAACTGTCATCATAGATCCTATGGAGGACTCTCCATTATTGGAAACTGTTATCATTGGACCTATAGAGGACTCGCCATTGTTGGCAACCGTCATTTTATGCCCTAAGGAGGACTCTCCATTGTTGGCAACTGTCAACTTGGGCCCTATGGAGAACTCATCTGTGTTGTAAACTGTCACCCTAGACCCTATGGAGGACTCTCCATTGTTTGAAACTGTTATCATAGGCCCTATAGAGGACTCGCCATTTTTGGAAACTGGCATTCTATGCCCTATGGAGGACTCTCCATTGTTGGAAACTGTCATTCTAGACCCTATGGAGGATTCATCTGTGTAGGAAACTTTCATAGGCCCTATATAGGACTCATCTGTGTAGGGAACTGTCATCATAGGCCCTATGTAGGACTCATCTGTGTAGAGAACTGCCATCATAGGCCCTATCGAGGACACTCCATTGTTGGAAAGTGTCATTGTAGGCCCTACGGAGGACTCTCCATTGTTGGAAACTGTTATTCAGGGCCGTATGAAGGACTCATCTGTGTAGTAAACTGTCATTCTAGGACCTATGGAGGACTCTCCGTTGTTGGAAACTGTTATTCTGTGCACTATGGAGGACTCATCTGTGTAAGGAACTGTCATCATAGGCCCTATGGAGGACTCTCCATTGTTGGAATCTGTCATCCTAGACCATATGGAGGACTCATCTGTGTTAGAAACTGTTATCATAGGCCCTATACAGGACTCTCCATTGTTGGAAACTGTCATTCTAGGACCTATGGAGGACTCTCCGTTGTTGGAAACTGTTATTCTGTGCACTATGGAGGACTCATCTGTGTAAGGAACTGTCATCATAGGCCCTATACAGGACTCTCCATTGTTGGAAACTGTCATTCCAGGCCCTATGGATGACTCTCCATTGTTGGAAACTGTTATCATATGCCTTATGGAGGACTCTTCATTGTTGTAAACTGTCATCCTAGACCCTATGTAGGGCTCTTCATTGTTGGAAACTGTTATCATAGGCCCTATGGATGATTAATTTGTGTTGTAAAATTTCATCCTAGACCGTTTGGATGACTCTCCATTGTTGGAAACTGTCATCATAGTCCCTCTAGAGGACTCTCTGTTGTTGGAAACTGTCATCATATGCCCTATTGAGGACTCTTCATTGTTGGAAACTGTCATTTTAGGCCCTATGGAAGACTCACTAGTGTTTGGAACTGTCAACATAGTCCATATCGGGGACTCTATGATGTAGGTGTATATGTTAGACACTAGGAGGAATCACGCTGCTAGACTGCCAACTTCAAGCTGCACCAGGCTACCAGCTTCACGCTGCTAGGCCGTTAGACCGCCATGCTCCCAACTTCACGCTTCTAAGCCGTTAGGCCGCTCAACTGCAATTGCCAGTGGCTAGAGCACTGGATTTGTGACCCGGCAATTCAGGTTCGATTCCAGGTCGCGGCAGGTCATACCCTTCCATGAACATTTGACAACAATGTCGATTCTCCTCGACACACTAAGACGTTGCTGGTTCTTTGTAAGTACTGATTATGATAGAGTTCAGGAAAACTGGCTAGGTGAATCGGTCGCCGTATATACATGTACTCGTCACAGAACAAATGTTTGAGAAACGGTGTTCACCCCAAGTTAGCAAACAACCAAAATAAGCAAACAACTTGTCATATTTTTGTATATACATATTTATTTATATTTCAACATGTTCAAATACAACCAGTAAAACAAGTGATTTCGGTTTAGTAATTTTACACATGTTGGTATTCAATACACGCCGATACAGTCGTGGCATTTTAGTCAAACATGCAGAAATATATATTAATGAAAATGAAGTACATGTAACAAATGATGATATAATATATACATGGTTTAGATCTGGAAAGTCAACGTCAAGGTACAAATTAGAAGTAAGTACAAAGCACGTACATTACAAAAAAGCTGTCAAATATTGGGCTCCAAGAACGAGCTTAATACTATAATAAAAGTGAGTCCTTACAAACAATATTTAGTTTTCAGCACAAGCACAATTTTCCGCGACAGTTAGCTGCCTTTAGTTTTAATAGCGACACTGCTTTTAGCCAGGCACCAATTATACATGCGTCTTATTACCACTACGTTGGTCTGTTTGACCTCAGGAACTTGCATTAATAATTTGAAAAAAAAATGAAAAAAAAAATTTCCCATGGCCTACTGTACTATTAAAATATATTTGTTCCTGTGGTTTGACATAGATATGACAAAAAAAGTCAATGAACGACAATGAAAGTATGGCTGTTTAATCCTAGCACCATGGATTCAGAAGGCATAATTGTTACATACTCCGTGCCTTCAATAACGTAAGCTTTCAGAATTGGTTGTAATCATTGTGATCGCCTTCCGGTTTACAATTTATTTGATATTCGTTTTGATTCATTATAAACACGTCAATCTCTCTAAACTAAAAAAGGAACGAGTTTATAAATAAGCTGAGCTTTCTACTCAATCCTTGATACAAAAAATGTATTTGTAAATGAATGTTCATTACTTTTATACAGAAATAAATAGAGGATATTACATGAGTGTCTTTTCATATCGAATTTATTAAACGAGTTGAATAAAATAATAAAATGCGAGGCTCTGTCGAGCATTTTATCGATTTTATTCAACGAGTTTAATAAATTCAATGTGGAAAGTCACAAATATAATGTTCTTTTTATCACATGTTAGCCTTTTCCGGCCAAAACATAAAAATAGCTACTTATTTTCACTATAATAAACGCGCAACTTTGACGACGTCGCCTATACTTTGAATGACGTCACGTCAAAGTATTATCAAAAATAAATAATGGCTTTATTACGCTACCGCGAGGTCAAACATGTGATAAATATTTTTTTCGAATGTGTGTCATGTTCCTTTGTTTGTTCATTTGTATTTGGCCAAAGGCACATTAGTGCCGATTTGCTAATAAATTGAATTGATTGTTTAAACACACTCGTTTGCTTATGACATAGTGATACATAATTATGCAAATAAATTATGTTATTTTTAAATTCCCGTTTTTGACATTTTAGTAAGTGAACGAGTCTATTAAATTTTAGACAAATGAAATACCGATTATATAACTGAACTAATTGTCTAAGTACAGATGTTATGTATGGTATTCATATGACTGTTTCTCCTTCCAACATTTGGTTGATGTATAATTCTTCATAAAAAATTGTGCAACGTTTTGTTTCTCGACTAGAAAGTCATCACAGTCAAGAAATTGTTAAGTCAAACAAATTTGCGTCAGACTCTTGCGTCGATGAATGAGCCAAATAGTGTGTAGGCCTACACAGCTACACACATTGTGCGAACGTCACAACACAACTCTAAACGTCACATTTGATGACGTCATTCTGAGATCAATGAACGTTTCAAGATCCCTTAGAATCTAGAATGGTTTATAATCTAGTGTTTCCTTATCGCACTGATAAGTACGACGAATACGAAGAATGGAATCCTGGAGGAAATGTGCTTAAATTTTCCAAGTCTGACAAGAGTGGTGTCCCTTCCACGACCTTCTCGTCATCTGTGTCATATGAACGCTCACGACAACAACGCTTCTCACAATACCACGTGACCGCCACGAGACAAGCCTGCAAGTGACATAGATGTTACTTAAGATTATGTAGAGGACGTGAAAAATAGAATCTAAAAGAATTAGCAGCTGTTCACAAAGAAACCGTTCGTGAAAAATGATGGAACTGATTTTTAATTTTGAGAGGGATTTTTTCGATAGTAGATAATCTATTTTCGCGAATTCGATACAGTATTTTGCGAAAATATGTACACATGTACTCATTCATGAAACAACGGTAGTAAAACGCAGCAAAGACAATTAAACATGCAGTTCTTTCTAACGTCTGTAAATCACGAACATTTTAACCCAACAAACTACTTCATAGTAATTAATTCTCGAAAGTTAAACATGCCGAAACTTTCTTATTTTGCAGTACCACTTACAGTAAGCACACATGCTGCGGCAATCCAGCTGACCAGCCACTCAAAGCCAATCTGGTCAAACAGAAATCCACCCATTATAGGACCAGTGAAGTCCCTAGAGGAGAAATAGCATGAAACATAATTATAAAGTGATTTTAAATATCTCTTTCCATGCGTTTTCAACTTGAGCTACTTGGACCGGGGCCATTTTTATGCATAGTTAGCAGTTTAGACATTGTTATTCTGTTGAGTGATGCCTTCACTGTTCAATAATTGTTTGTCTTTATCGTTTTGGTCAATAGATATTTTGTAACGTACTTATAGTAGAAAATTATATTTTACATGTACAAATCGACCTTAAATGCATCTAAACGAATATGACATTTTTATGGTTAAAAAAAGTAAACTTTACAAGTTATATAGCATTTGTCTCATTTCATTTTGATCACCCCACGTATTTTGGTAAAGTAACACTACTCACCCTAAAGCATACATGGACACCCTACTCAACCTAGCTTAATGGACACCCTACTCACCCTAAAGCATACATGGACACCCTACTCACCCTAAAGCATACATTGACATCCACAGTGATGACACCATGCCAAATGTTCTTGTACTCTCTGGATAACCGAGGTCTCTGGAGAAATTAAATTTTCATAATGTTCATGATACAGTGTGTGCATACCACGTGGTATGTGACGTATTTGTGGCTAACACCGCTAGTCGAAATACGTTAGTTCAAAGTTAAAAACAATCGTAAGTATTTTATTTTAACGAGACTTCCGATAATGAATAATATCTAGTATGTAATTTAATATTATTCTAAGAAAGGTCAACGTTTTTGTCCGACTGTGACCTTTTGTCCAAATATGTTATGTGGCATGTATCAGTCTTGGTTTGAGAGCCGAAGATGCCTCGTTAACATCAGTCAAAACAAAGGATATAATTATTACGGTTGTTTTTAAGTTTTAGTCCACAGATTACGGCTTGCGGTGTTAGCCAAAAATTACGTCACATACCACGTGGTATGTCCACCCTGTAATACAAACACCACATCCTCTCACTTTCAAAACAATTAATGAATAAAAGCCGAATCTTGATATTATTTGACATCTAACACGAAGACATTTTATACTTGCCACGGAATATGAAGCGTAAGTATAATATATAAATACGGTAGCCGAACCCAGGACCTACTGTGCAATTATACATGGGTCACTTTAATGTCTATGTCTACCACCCAATAACCAGTCGATGTCCGTCCTACGGCCCGAGTTTACCAAAGTACACTGTCCGCTCATCGGACGGCGATCGGCTTGGACTTGTGACTCAGTCTATTTACCAGGGTAGCAATACCACGTGGATTTTGGCTACAGTTACATGTACAAATTTGTAAATATTAGAACACAAATAAAGCCATAAGTATTTTATTTCTTCATCGATTTATAAAATATACGCCACGCTAAGGGGAAAAGTATTTGCTTTCCGTGAAATATAAGATCTTTTTCAGCAGCTTTACCGATTTTTCCATTACCCTGTGAAACCTACACATTCCACGGTTTCACGAGGTAATGGACAAAACGACACAGTCGCTGAAAAAGAGTTTATATTTCATGGAAAGCAAATAATTGTCCCCTTAGCTTGGCGTATATTTTATAGAAATCGATGAAGAAAAAAATTACTTCTGACTATTTCATTTTCAAATGTTTACAAATTCCTTCTTGTAACTGTAGTCAAAAGCCACGTGGTATTGCTACACTTTTTACTGAGTTATTTATAAACTAGTACAAAAAGGGACTACAAGTAAATAATGGTAGCAATACATGTGTATGATACCAAAGATGTTTGTTATTAACTGATGTGATTTGAGTTTTATTAAACTCCTGTGACGTCATTCTCGTTCATAGTATAATTATAACGTACATGCAATACATATAGTGTGACGATATCATGTGGCTCTGACATCACAAAAGGCTACAATTCCAAGACGAAATTTGCTTCGCTTTGTAATCAAAATAGCCATAAGTATTCTATTTCTTTATCGATGTCTATAAACAAACTCCAGTGTTAAGAACTAATGTAAACGTTCTACGAAATATAAGATCTCTTTCAGCAGCTGGACTGTTTTTCGAGCACCCTGTGAAACATTTGGAGTGGTTGCATGCGATCGGATTACAGCTTCGAGCCGTCTTCTTTTACAAGGTTTCACAGGTTGCTGTAACAAACGACCCAGCTGCTGATAGGGATGCTACATTTCGTGGAAAGTTTATATTTATCCCTTAGACTGACGTATGTTTCAAAGAAATCGGTATAGAAATAAAATACTTAAAGTTATTTTTAGTGCTAAATATGCTGTCAAAGTAACGTGGTTTTGCTACACTGGATATTATGGGTTGCCCGTTTTCAGATGAATAAGAACGTGTGCTGTATAGTCTATATACTTACTCCAGTACATCAATATACACATCAAAGGAAGGGATGGATGCCATGCTACAACCCACACCGAGGATGACCAGCGATATAATGGTCAACCAGAGCTTGCTGAAATAATTACATTCATAAATAAATATTTCAGGCAAAAAACGTCTACATTAAAACATATGAGCCAGGAAAACCTGCTATATTGACATTATGTTATTACTACATGTAACAAGGTTTTTAAAAAGCTTTAAAATAAGAAAATATGACATATCTATAGATTCAATTTTAAGTCATTTATCCATATATTACTATATCTTAGATATAAAATTCCTATGAATTATGTCGAAACTACTTATTTCGTTGCTATGGTGACCAATTTCAGAAAAGTACTCTGATTGAGAAAAACTAGGAGTTAGTTGTTAAAAACAGTAGTAGCCTTTCTCTAAATGTGAACATTTTTAATTTGGATATATTTTTTAAAACTTAAAACTTCATTCTTAAACGTGATACCATTATGAACATTTTATGTCAATAATTGATCAAATGCAGTATTTATAAAGTACTTGTTACAACGACGTGGAATAACGTTTACATGACGTTCGCGACGTCACGCAAAAAGGCTCTGAATAGGGCCTCCAACTCCTTAAAAATCAAGTTACTAACAAAATTTCTTTTGCATTTTGCTTCATTAAGATTGCACTTTAAAATAATAAAAAATCTCAAAATCATTTTTTTTGTTAAAATAGCAGGTATTTCTGGAGACTGGCTCATATGTAATATATGCTCAGCGTTAACTTTGTGACTTGTAGAACTCAGTGACTACGTACTATTTTCCACCTTTCGTTTGCTGAAAAACAGAAACACTCTTTTGGTACCGAGAACAATTTAGCAATAATGACAGTACTGTTTATGGAAGCTCACAGTTGCCATCGAGCGCAAGCATGTTCCCTATATTTTCCTCAATCAGGCCTAAACCAGAACAAAACCAGTCGCCACAACATAAAACATCCTCCTCTTCACTAGTTTAACTCCTTGGCCACGTCATTCCAAAGACGCAAAGAAAGTAACCATAGGTTAACGCTTCGCGAGTAAGGGACACCTGAATACTGTAAAATTATTATTTTTCGAGGGAGTTTAATACTCATTGATTTCGTTGTGAAAACTCGACAACGAAATATAATCCCCACGATTAATCCACCTCTTTTACCCTTTGATGTTCTGTAACTCACGAATTTACGATCCCACGAAAATGCATTTTTATCAAAATTCACGAAATTTGATACCCATGAAAATATGTGATTTTACTGTAAAGTCTGATCTTACACCTCGTGGCGATGGATGCCATCAGAGATGAGGGGTCAAGAATAATGATTATTAATACAAGTTGTAAGAACTTTTTTCAGATTCTACCTAAAATACGTAAAACCTATAGCACGGAATTTTTTGCCTCGGTACTCCCGATGGAAATTAATGAGCTATCAGGACACCGGGTACAGGTTCCTCGTGGTCTAGGGGAAGCTTCGGGGGAAGTCATGGAACAGTTTGTAATATTGGAAGGAATTGTGATGAATCGGATGGAATCGGAATAACTCGGGAGAACATCGCCGATGTGGAATTCCTCAATGTGACCTAGGCTTAACGTTTTTGTTTTGCCAGTGTGAAAACTGGTCCAATACAACTTCCGAAACGTGCCATTGATTCAAGAGTATGTACTACTAATAAGAAAACATAATATTATATTGAGAAACCGGTAAAGTTCACATCTCTCGTGCATTAAGAATTTACGTAAAATTATCTTACTTGTAGCTGAGTTCAAATCCCAGTGCAGGCGACGGTCCGACTAGAAGCAGTCCCGTGGCACTTATCAACAAGCCTGGTATTAATAATATTCTGTTGTCAGGCTAGATTTAAAGTATAAGAGATGCAAAATTAAAATGACAATAATGTACAAAAAAATGTAGTACATTGTATAATCATAATAGGTGACAAATTAGGCAAGAAAGCAAGACGTTTTCGCAGGTTCTAATTTTTACGTTTAGGAAATAAAATTATAATTTTTATAATTATATTAAAAGAAGAAGTAATATGGTTACAACACATTCAATACAATTACTATTCTTAACCATAACATCTTTAGTATGTTATAGCACTGGTCTTTTAAGTTTAAGATTTATATTGAGGTTAGTTAAGAGCAAAGATGTGAACTACTTTAAGTGTGAGGTGCCCAGGTGAAGTTTAACTGAACACGAATGTTCACAGTAAAATGAAATAAAATTTCTGAGAATAAATTTCAGGACTTTCAAAAATAGAGAGTAGAAAATGGTCTTACCGGTTTGAAAAATAAGACAAAGAATTCACAATCAATAAAAACGAGTAAAAGCGTTTGCTGGATCATGAGTATGGGAAGAATATTTAATGACAATTGCTGTTCACACTAAACTCACAAGATGGTCTGCAACGCGGCCCCAAATTGGTGACGTCACAGAGTAGAACGCAGCCATGATGAGGAACAGCATTCCTACAAGCTCAGGACCTAGTCCGTACTGAAATAAAGAAAACGTCTTTAGACAAAATACAAAATGTAACATCAACTTTAAACTATAGTCATTTTACTTGCACGTATATTATTTAGAGTTACAACAGTGGTAAATGATACCCAAGTGCAAAGCGACCGTGAATGTTGCAGTCGGACTTGGCAAGCAGCACTTAGCAGAAACAGCAGACTACAAAGAATCATACACATGAACAGTAAGATGAAAAGAAACAACACGAATTTCTGTCGCACCAGACATTCGAACATAGCCGGAGTAAAAGCCAACAACGTTTTACAATTACGAATCATAATGACAATTTTAACTACAAAACATGTACATATCACAAGGGAAACTTACAACTCTAAGGTGCGGCTCTAACGTAGGATCTAACACTGACCATACCGTGGTGGCTACAATCACAACAATACTGTTAACAATGGACCGAGGATGAAGTATGACTTCTCTCAGGGATATTCCACTTTCATCGTCAGTGGCTGAATCTGTAACACAAATATATAGTGTGTTAAAATAGTTCGTTTTCAATGTTTAAGTTTCAATAGTCTATTTTTCTGAAGACTGGAAAATGCAAACTTGCCAGGTTAAAATCAGGAGGGTTCTACCATTGTTCTAGTCTTCAAGAACCTAAAATTGTACACTACGTACATAGCTCAGATAAAATTTAGTATGAAATTAAATTTTGAGAACAAATTCTTTAACACCCTGTTCATCATACAGGTAATTATTAATACAATCATAAAGTAAAACACATTTATTTCGTAGGTATTAAATTTCTTCGATTTTGAAAAAATGCATTTTCGTGGGATCGTAAACTTATGGATTAAAGAACATGTTTAATGTCTGGGTTTGAGAGGTCGATAACATCGTAGGGGTTATATTTCTACAAATAATCTACTTCTGTAAATGAAACACTTACCATCCTGGTGAGGTAAAAACCACCAAACAAAAGGTAGAGCAATAAAGCAAGAACCACCAACAACAGCAAACGGCAGTATAAACCCACCAGCCTGAAAACAACAACAACATAACAATGTCAGTATTACCTTAAAGCCCCATTATCTCCTCAAAAACATCCACTAAATGACTAAATACAAGGTAGTCTGGTGTTTTTACAAATGATCAATAATTGACGACAGAAAGTTACTATAGCTGTCAAAATAGTATGCCAAATATTACATTTAAGTAACATGCATTGATGACAAAACATTAATTTTGCAAGGGTTTGCTATTTATTATTTACAATTCGTTAGTTTGTAAACAAACCAACTAGATTTTGTATTTCGTTTTCTTCCATCTTGTGCTGTTTTCCCAATTTGGGACCCAACTAACGTGCTCAAAATATACCATTCTGCACATAGGATACACTTTATTTTCATCTTATTTGCCACATTAGAATGTATTATTTTCACTCAGAACAAATCCATTTTATTTTATATTTTTATTCAATTCGTTGTAATTTTAGTAACATCATAGTTGAAACACAGACATTAAAATGCCGTCAAGGTTAGTCGTGAACCGACCTTTTATAAGACGTAAAACATCAGACGGATCAATGGTTACATATGGCTGAGCAATGACTATCATTATATGTATGAAAGCACATGTACGCATCAGGCGGAGCAATCATAATATTGCTAGACAAGGCTGAGCAACCATATTGTTAGCGGAGGAGCAATCTATTGTTGGCGGAGCAATTATTAAGTACATCACAAACTCTGCGAAAATAAATACAATCAAACAACAGATCTCAGGGGTAGGGAATTTCAGTTTTAATACATTAAAGATGCTTAAATCCAAACATGACGTTAGTTAACACATGATTGTGTTTAAATGACTTACACTATACAGGAATCCTCCTAGGGCTGGTCCCGTTACCATACCAACACCAGTAAACACCTCGGATATACCCTGAATATGAAGAATAAAATGTAGAATACAAACATACAGTAAAAGAAAAACGAGAGCATGGCCAATATATGTTTTAACTCCATTATAATGTAACATTCATCACTTCGATTGGCCAAAAGACTTTGGCACCAACACATAGCGTCACGTCTTTTATTAATGATGAACTATTGCATTTAACCAGCGCAGATCGGCATTTTCGTATGCTAAAACTGGCTATATTCTAAGATAAATTATGACATTTGATTAACACACATTTCTATATATCTAGTGAATTTGTAATGAAACATTAATAGGGATGTTTACGAAACCAACATACACGTATACGTGCATGTGTAGTTCTAGTCACGTTGCGGGTTATACATGTATAATTTTCACCGGACCATAATTTGACTGTATGTAAATTAGTTATCTTAGAAACTTGTTAGGGTGTCAGCAATTATTGGCCAGGTAGTAGAATGTTTGTATGATCCGGAAAGTATACAATGTACTTACAAATACGGTAGCTATATGGTCCGGGAAGTATACTTACAAATACTGTAGCTATATGATCCGGAAAGTATACTTACACATACTGTAGCTATATGGTCCGGGAAGTATACATGTACTTACAAATACTGTAGCTATATGGTCCGGGAAGTATACTTATACATACTGTAGCTATATGGTCCGGGAAGTATACTTACAAATACTGTAGCTATATGGTCCGGGAAGTATACTTACAAATACTGTAGCTATATGGTCCGGGAAGTATACCTACAAATACTGTAGCTATATGGTCCGGGAAGTATACTTACAAATACTGTAGCTATATGGTCCGGGAAGTATACTTACAAATGCTGTAGCTATATGGTCCGGGAAGCATACTTACAAATACTGTAGCTATATGGTCCGGGAAGTATACTTACAAATACGGTAGCTATATGGTCCGGGAAGTATTTGATGATGAAAACAAATCCAGCGTTATTCACTGCAGTACTCCCTAGTGCCAGAAGTATTCTTGTTACTAAACACAACGACACAAATAGTGTGATATCTTCTGACGTGTCCACTCGATCTAATAAGCTGAAAAACAGATTGGAACATGACGGGATGTACGTGTTTTAACATGTCCGGTAGCTAAACAGAAGTAAACCGAATGTTCCAGGATCATGACCTATTCTGGTTCCCGATCTTTACAATCTGCGCAGTAATGTGAGACAAGGGAAAGCGAACCAGACTAGATCACGATCAAGTTGCTTCTCATAAAAAACTCCGGCATGAAGCCAGCGTCAAACACTCTTGTCTTATGATTCTTGTGTTCAACAAAACTTAGTTATAACTTATAACGAAGTGCTAGGATGCTAGCTTTTTAGACCAAATTAAAAACAAGACTTAGTGTGCATTCTATTGTCCAAGGATATTCGTCTCTAGAAGTATATAGATATTGTGTATACATTATATGTGAATATGTGTACTTCTTACCCAAATAATAAAGAGCATCCACCACAAATAAACACACCAGATATATACATAAACCTACTGCCTACTTTCGGCATCTGAAACAAACAAAGTCATAACATTATAAGGTATATTTTTATCTTAAACGAACATGTACACGTAGCAAATGAATGTCGTCTGAAATGACTATATGTCAATGACCACTTGCGAGTCCAAGTAATTTTACGAAAAACGGCATACATTTTAGTCTATTTAGGGCATTGCCCCAACCCTTATGTCTTGTTTAATAATAATTCTTTTGAACAAATGAAAACATGTTGGCGCCAAATTGAAACACAATTCCACAAGTTGAACTTTTCGAAATTTTCATATTACGCAACTGGCATGCACGTGGACTATGTCGTCGTTTTCCTGATAAGCCAACGGTCGGTGTTCCAACTGGCAAGGAGTAACATGGAATTACTTTTGTCTGTATCTTATTCCTATGTTGAGTTACTCCCAGATGCTAAATACTAGATGTTGTTACGGTTAAAGATTAGACTAGAAGATCATGAGTGAAGGCTATATGCCCAGTGACGATATCCTACACACATTTAACAGCTGTCTACGTACTGGACACTGTCTTATGCGGACACACGAAAAGACTGGGCCTTGCGGAGACAGTTTAATGTCAGAGAATCAGAGAAGCAAACGACTTTCAATATACTTTAAACATGCCCCAATCTGGAGGAATCACAACAGAAAGTTTGGTCCATAGATATCGTCCTTCGAGACTTAGCTGTGGGGAGATGACAGCAATCTACAGAAGACAGTGGAGTTTATTACCACATACAAACTGAAGATATAAACAGCCGTAAACGATAGAATGCAGAAGTTCTTCAGGAGAGTATAATTATTCATACGTTGAATGGTATCGTGAATACTTACAAGGCGTCCAAAGAACGGTGAAGCCACAAATTGCACCAAGGCAAACACACCAAATATCCAGCCTGATATAGTACTGTTCACATTCTTTTTGTCCGCCTAAATAACAAAGCAAACATGTCATAAGGCCAAAACAAATGAACATTGAGGTTTTTGTAAACGGGGAAGTAGGTCGGGAAAATATATACTAATAACTATACATGTATATATATATATATTTGTTGTTGATATGATGCATTGGAAACTCGAGTTTAGGTGTTTCCAAGCAAATGACATAAACTGTTTAGGGAAGGGGCGTAATTGCCCCAGAGTGGGATCTGTACTGAACATGAAGAAGGGTCGGTGGGGTAACAAGTACCATGTATCAGTATTGTGCGTTACGTCCACTCTATTAATGTGTTAGTTGAGAGAAGTTAGCACTGCAATCGACAATCGAACATTAAGCTCGGTATTCGATATTAGCGAAAGTTAAAGCCCCATACCTCATTTGATTATTGAGTTAAATCTAATATCTATCCAGCTCAATAATCGATATTCGACAAACGTTCGCAAAGCAAGTATATCAAGCCTAAGTTGAATATCGAACTTGGTCTAATATTGAGCCAGCTCGGCAATTGACATTCGACCAGAATCTGAATATCGAGCCAGCTCGGTAATCGATATTCGAGAAAAGTTCGCACATCAAGCCTAAGTTGAATATCGATCTTGGTCGAATATCGAGCCAGTTCGGCAATCAATATTCGACCAGCATGGGAATATCGAGCTAGCTCGGTAATCGATATTCGAATAAAGTTTTCATCTGACCGCTAAACGCATTTTATGAAAAGCGTTTCTGAAATATTCAGTGCCCGAACCAGCGACCTATAGATCAGTAGTTGAATGCCTTATCAACTAGGTCAGATTAACAGAGGAAATTAACTTGATATCAGGAAAAGGAACTCATCTGAACTATTTAAAGGCGTTAATTAAATCAAAGCACTGAGACTACTTTTGGGAGGCGATCTGGTTGCTGCTACTTAAGCTTAAACCGACTTACACGTTAAATATTTGTTTTCTTACTGCCGATCTTGTCTTGAATGTCAAAATAGGCAAATGTGATTATATAGGCATGTTGGGTATCTAAATAATTGTAAAAAAGGGGCATATTAATTTATATGTAATACGTGTATTGAATGCGTATATCAAAAGTGGCTTTAAAATAATACTACGCGCCTTTTTATCAGCTTCTAAAGTACTGTCTTGTAATCACTCCCCTCAAAGTGTGAGACATCTATAGAAAGCGGCTAGTATAGCCACACCATATGATTGCATAACATGACTTTGCAGACGATATACGATTCATTGATAAAACCATCACGTGACCCTGGTCTGGAGTTTCTAAAAATAGCTATACAGACGGGACATTTGATGAACACGTCATTTTCATATTACGAAACAAGTTCGATATCGCTCCGGCGGAGTGATTATCTGCAAAAATATCGATTTAACGAACAGTTTCACAATAATTGTTGATCTTAGAATAAACAAATGTTGCTGATTGAATTAAATCAGTTTAAAAATTTGGAGAAACATATGTAGCAGTATTGGGAATGTTTACAGTTCACATAGCAGCCTTAAGGCGGTTTAGGTTGCATAAAGAAATGGGCTAACGCCTCCCAAATACGATGCCCCAAAAACAAGGGAGAGAACTAATTTCAGGTAAGTAAGAGTGACTTCCCCAGAAAGTCAGGTAAGGCAACTCAGGTGACTAAATTTAAGTCGGTAAGAGTAACTACCCTTGATATGTCAAGGGAGGCAACTCCGTTTTCAGTCGGTAATAGTGACTCTGAAAATCAAGGGAGGGAACTCAAGAGTTACTTCCCTTGATTTGTCAAAGGAGGAAAATCCGTTTGACTAATTTTAAATCGGTAAGAGTGACTTTCCATGAAAATCAAGGAGGGAACACCAAAGTCAAGAGTTACTTCCCTTGATTTGTCAAGGTGGAGAACTCTGAATGATTTAATTTAGGTCAGTTAGAGTGACCTGTATTCAAGAGTTACTTCCCTCGATTTGAAAATCAGGGGAGGTAACTCTGTAGTCAAGAGTTACATCCCTTGATTTCCCAAGGGAGGCAACTCCGTTTGACATTGTTGTCAAATGTTCGTGGAAGTATTTATGACCTTCCGCGACCGGGAATCAAACCTTGATCGACGGCTTACCAATCTGGCTCACTGGGTCACTTCAGCGTGTTTTATAGTAGTTAATTATGTGAAATAAGCTCATACTGAATTATTTTCTTAAATAAGTGACTTAAAATAATGATTTGCAAATACAGCGACAAATGCCTTCTCGTCTGAACTAAGCAATTAAACAATCTTCCAACGAAAATAATTGAGAATTGGTTCAAATCATTTCATATAGAAAAATACTCAGTGGGACAAATAGACTTTAGATTTGTGTTGGTATTATGAAACCATACAGCCGGGATTACAAATATAGACAATATATAAGCCGTTAAATTATGCTAACAAAAGGTCGAGAATCGTGCCAAATTCTCCGTTCTACATCTAAAATACATGAACTGTATCAAAAATAACTTGTAATTCTTACCTCCAGCGGGAAGAATGGAGCAAGTATTGAAAGACATAGGAAGCTGACTAGACTTGTTGAGCACGTGGAAAGCAATATAATCAATTGATCACGTGATATTTTCCTCAAACTGAATCCTTTCACTTCCGGTTCCGGTTCGTCAGACGTGGACACGATTGAAGAAGAAGATCTAGCACGTGATTGGCATGATCTATTTAAAGATTCATTCAAAGATACTTCATCTTTTACGACTGAATAGCACACCCGATTTTCAAAGTGCGTTTCTTCTCTGTTGTCCAATTCGTCATCCGTTTTTGTGTCCAACAGCCTCGTGGATTCATTACTAGTAGATTTACCATATTCATCAACAGACAGATCTACACATATATCTACACATTTTGAATGTTTGTTTTCATCGTTACCGGAACTACCGTCATTCGCGTCACAATCTGCCTCCAAGTCTGAAGAGTCAGTTTCGCTGTTGCTATGGCAACGGTTTGGTGACGTTGTTGTCGATTTTCCATTGTCGCCATGAGGTTGTCTGACCTGATGTTGATGGATATTATGTAAATTGTTCTTATTTTTATGATGTTTAGTCATTTTGTTCTGTTTAAAGAACTTTTCCTTTTGTTTTCATGTGAATATGTATGTCATGGGTCTTATATACCTTTTGCTACTGATTGCGGATTGGTGCATTCATATATCACGTGGTAATGTTACTATAGCAGCCGTCGAAACGTAGCATTCTGAAATATAAATCAGTTTTATACAAATGTAAGAGAATATTTATTTTTACTACCAATAGTAGGTATCAATACCTACACCACCTAAATTATCCACACTATTGTTTACTTAAAGCTCCATTAAGTCATAAACGGCTACTTTCAAAAAGCAATAACTTGGTAACCTATCTGCAGAACGATTGATTTCGAGCACTTCAGTTGAGTCCAAAGGTAAAACTCACCATAAGATGGACGAAAACAAAATACATCCTTACAAAATAACGAATTGTTTGACTGGCTTAGGCGGCAGACTTTCGGGACGGGTTGCCGTGTTTTCAATGCTTTGTGTGTTTTAGTGTTTTCTGTGCTCGGCTGGTTAAGTTGAGTGCTGCCTTCCCTGTCTGACTTAATATAATATTTTATAGTATAAGGGAAGCAACTCTTGCAAAATTGGTTTCTTGTCATCCACACAGTTTACTTAAATGTGATGTTTGGCATACTATTTCGACACGTCAATTATTGGTAATTTGTGAAAAAAATATAATTCCTTGTATTTACTGGATGATAGGGACACAGTTTTAGGAGAGATATTGGGGCTTTAAAGGCGTATATATACAGGTTGTCCTATAATATGTTACCATAACAATCGAGTGCCGTGATAAAATGCTTGATCGCATATGACATTGTCATAGATCAATGGAAATATTTTTATAACATGACCATATTACTATCAATACAAAACAGGAATCTATATTCTTGCAAAAACTTTGACGTAATAGTTACATGTATATAATAACGTTTTTGTTACAATTTTCAACTTGCTACATTATATATTGTATTGGCAATAAACAAACTATATGTTTTTGTCAAATAAAATATTGACGTAGTTGGTTAAGGCTAATCCACGCATTCGTGATTTACCGAATTACTGCGCATCCAAACTCGTGCCTATATTTTATTACGCAGCACAGCTACCTATTCATTATTTCTTAATTCAATTATATCCAGCAGCATTTAAGGAACGTTTGCAATATCAAACAGAAAGACTCATGACCTTAGCCAATGTTATGGAAGAATATCTTAATCTTATTCTGTCCAAACCGGAAATCGAACATATCGTCAAGTTGTCAGTCAGGCTTTCTTCCAAGTGATATAGCTTGGTGGACACATGCACAGACAATATAATAATAATAATAATAATAATACAATATTTAGTAAATTCATAGATGGGTCGGTCAGTACTTTCTACCAGTACCGAGATATGTCACTTACTAACGACAGTGCTATAAACTAGTACAGACCATCAAGTATGGAACGCCGACACCGCCGTTTGTATTAATATAAATATATGAGCCAGTCACCAGGAAAACCTGCTATATTGACATTATGTAATTAGTATTATGTAACAAGGTTTATAAAAGCTCTAAAATAAGAAAAAATACATATTTATTGATTCTACTTTAAGTAATTTACCCATATAGTACTATATCTAAGCTTTAAAATTTCTCATGAATTATATCAAAATTAACTATTTCGTTGCTATTGTGACCAATGACAAAAATGTACTCCGATTGGGAAAAACTAGGAGTTAGTTGTTTAAAACAGTAGTAGCCTTTCTCTGAATGCAAATACTTTTGATTTTGATATGTATTTTAAAAATTAAAACATAATTCTAGCACATGACTCTAATTTGAACAATTTATCTCAAGAATTTATCAAATGGTGTAATTATGAAATTCTTGTTACAGTGACGCCGAATAACGTTCTAATGACGTTAGCGACGTCACACAACAAGAGCTGTCCACGAACAGCGCGCTCCACTATTAGCAGCGCCATGCTAGGATAGTACAATCATTATATATTCAAAACAAAATGCTTCATAACAGCAGCATTACCCTCAGCTGTGTAGAGGTTGGGGCTTCTAAGTCGAAAAAGGGGGATAATTTGGACAAATTATGCAGGACTGTTACCTACTTATGTGTAGGTCCCCTAGGCCATGATGGCAAATAAATAAGCCTTTCTTAGTCCAAAACGGGGCATAATTTCACCAAAATGCTAAATAGTTATCTTCTCCAGTGTATGGGTTGAGGTCATGCTGGTGAACAAGTATGCAACGTATCAAAGCAATATGTCAATGCATTTTGAAGATATTAGAGGTTAAAAAACCTGTACCTAAACTTTAACATTTGCATTTCCAAGTCCAAAAGGGGGCATAATTTCAACAAAATGCTCGATAGAGTTACCCACCCCTGTGTAGGGGTTGGGGTCATGATGGAGAACAAGTATGCAAAGCAATATGTGAATGCACTTTGAAAATAGTTGAGGTAAAAAAACCTGTACCTAAACTTTAACATTTGCACTAAGTTGAAAAAGGGGGCATAACTTCACCAAAATGCTTAATAGAGTTACCTGCCCCTGTGTATGGGTTACGGATATGATGGTGAACATGTATGCAAAGTATCAAAGCAATATGTCAATGCACTTTGAAGCTATTTGAGGTTAAAAAACCTGTACCTAAACTTTAACATTTGCATTTCCAAGTCCAAAAGGGGGCATAGTTTCAACAAAATGCTCGATAGAGTTACCCACCCTTGTGTAGGGGTTGGGGTCATGATGGAGAACAAGTATGCAAAGCAATATGTGAATGCACTTTGAAAATATTTGAGGTAAAAAAACCTGTACCTAAACTTTAACATTTGCACTAAGTTGAAAAAAGGGGACATAACTTCACCAACATGCTTAATAGAGTTACCTACCCCTGTGTATGGGTTGGAGTCATGATGGTGAACAAGTATGCAAAGTATTAAAGCAATATGTCAATGCATTATGAAGATATTAGAGGTTAAAAACCTGTACCTAAACTTTAACATTTGCACTATTTGCACTAAGTAGAAAAAAGGCATAATTTCAACAAAATGCCGGATACAGTTACCTACTCCTGCATATGGATTGGGGTCATGATGGTGAACATGTATGCAAAGTATGAAAGCAATATCTTAAAAGACGTAGTGAATATAAGAGGTTAAAAACCTGTACCTAAACTTTAACAAAAGTGTTACGCCGACGCCGACGCCGACACTGACGCCGACGCTCGGGTGACTGCAATAGCTCCCCTTATTCTACAAACAGTGGAGCTAAAAAGCACCAAAATGGGGACTCTACTAAAGTAGCATTAACTTTCTTAATATTCAAGATATTAACAAAATTTCTTTTGCATTTTGCTTCATTAACATTATCCTTTAAGACTATGGAAAATCTCAAAATCAATTTTTTTGTCAAAATAGCAGGTTTTCCTGGAGACTGGCTCATATCTATTTATTATTTGATACATACATTATTATTATATGGTATGCAAACATATTGTGTGAGTTTATCTTTATTTATTTTGCTTAAGTTATTAGAATTATGACACTTTTCGTTATAATTATTATGCAAATACGTCTTGACATTATGTAGATAACTTAAATTATATTATGTACCTTCTTCATGATATGACAGTGCCGGCGTTCTATAGTCACGAGTATTAGAGTACAAGATTAGTGTTAACTGGCATTTTTATGTTGCCACTCCAAGTACGTCCCAGTTATAGTTTTATAAGATCTATATAATTCCATAGTGTTCGCATTTCGTATGAACTTTATATTGAGGTACATCGGGGGCGGGTAGAATTTTCAAACATATGTGTATTTATATTCATTTCACTTTTTCCACGGAAATACTGTGTATATCCGTGACTTTTTCGTAAATCTTTTTACAGCATTTTAAAAATCATATGCTTCTTACAGTAGATATTATGCACCAGTCTATTGAAACCACGCCTCCAAATCCCGGGGTATGGCGGGAATTTTTACTTTTGCTTCTTCCCCTGGTAACTTGAATTCTTGTCTCAAGATCGATACAGGCGGTAAAACCCCGCAAATTGCCGTCGCCCTATACATCACGGGTATATAGGGCGTCCCAAAAAAAACGGGGACCTACCTAAATCCTTTATAACATTTTTGATTTTTAATGAATTGGACTGTTGTTTTGTGAGAGTGTATAAAAGTAGTTTCTAATTCTAAAATAGGTACTTGTTAATAGGTTTTGCTTTAAAACAGGAAGTGACGTCATCAATTTACATTTGGCGTCATTTCCTGTCTTTTTTTGCTGACTTGTCTTGAAAATATCATCATTAGATAATACATTGTGTCTGAGTGGTCATTTTGAGAAAACAAAGTTTTAAAGTCACAGAGGTGATAAAAATATTGTGAAAATCAAAGAACTTTGCGATGAAATAATGAAAGAGGGGAGAAAGTGCCAACTTTACTAAATAAAAGGGAAGCAGACAACCTTCAAAATATTTATTAACAATCACCAAAGAAAAAAATATAAAGATGCATTTAAAATTATTGAGAACAATCAACAAGAAGGCTTAGTAAGAAACAAAAGGTAATAATGTGAACTTATATCCAAATCAAAAGTTCATATATGTAGATAAGTGTGTCAGCATTTACAAGAAAGCATTAAGCACTTATTACAACTAATCAACAGCAACATCATGATATATTCGCAAGAAAGTACCGACATTTCATCTCATACCTTATGGCAATTGACCTAGATATAGCTCGGAGATAGCCCTATACGTGAATCTGTTTGCCATACACGATGAACAAGTGTATGCAGATCCATCATCCTTGACTATGGGACACCTGAGATGACATTTGCGGTCAACACGTAAATCTATTTATGAACACGTTGAAATTCCCTGTTCACTGTATGCTAATATACTGAAACACGTGGTTGAAAACAATCCCCAATCTTACATTACATCAGTTTTACTGCAAATATTGGAAAGATCGGGAACCAGACCATATGTGATGACGCTGCCATACTAAGTTTTTTAAAAACACATATCTTGGGATGACAGTTTTAATTTTGAATCCGCGTGAGAGGACCTAGTGTCGTTTGATACAATAGCTGAAATAGCATACACCGTATATGTGTACCACTCACGAAACACACGCAGTTCTGTAACAAACATAGTGTGTCACTTTATTGAATTGTGTATACATGTATTAATTAAACACATCAAATAACGAAATTTCCGTTTGTATATTTCCACCAATTGTACGAGGGGTGTTCGAAAAGAAATGCAATTTACTCTGCAACTTTTTTTGACTGAACCATTTACAATGAAACTCACAGAAAACCTTCAATGAACTCCCCTTTACACATAGCACACACATTTAACCGTTAAATTCTAGATTAAAGGTATGTTTTGTCATCTGCAAAAGGTACAAAACTCATGCACTGTAATATAGCGGACCACATAGGTTTCCCGGAACCGTACTTGTGGTCTTCTGCATGCAATTTTAGTTTAGGAACTGAAAATTATTCGCATAGGAAAAGGTCTACAGAATAGACTTAGTGATAATGTTTTCTCATGCGTTTTTAGTTCAAAAACTACTTTACAATAGAAGCCCTGTTCAAAGAGGCATTCTCATGAGAAATGTGCATATGGACTATTACATTAACAATTTGACGCTATATGAAATATTTCTGAAGGTTTTCATGCACACGATGTACATGTATATTGAACCTTTTTGGAACATATTTGTCCATTGCAAGACCTTTGTGGATGAAGAAAATCAAATTAATAATTTCCATCAGTGACTGTGTGTATTTTTACAATTATGGATTTCTTAGAATTATTGGTGGCACATATATGATATGTCTGCTTCATTATTGGTTAATGATAGTGAGCGTATGTTCCACGCTGTGTTATTACTACGTAAAAACTTCTCTTGAAAGTACTGGAGGTATACCGTTCATATTTTCATGGCATTTAAAAGAGATGACGTTTTGGCACCACGTAATGAACAAGGTATCCAGTGGATACAACTGTTGTTAACTTCAATGATTTTATTCCTAATGAAGTGAACTCGGGATAAACTCGAGCTTGTACGAGCAGCTAACGGTCCAACTTTTAATGTTGCAGCTTTGGGACGAATACCCTCCTTTTTATCAATGTTCTGTTTGATTGTTGTTGTTTTCAGTTGGCCACTATTGTTGTTGACTTTTAGATGCTATTGACCTTCTTTGAAACATGTAATAAAAGTGTTAAAAGACACCTTACGATGTCCTTTTATCTCATAAAGTTCATCATGTATAAATGTATCACTTAAATTAAGTTTAGGCCTTTCTTTGGTATAAGGCATAATTTCAGTCAGTTTGACGATACGTATTTCGAACGTTATTTAGCTTAGTATAAATTAGTAAGTGTTTATTAAACATACATTATGACCACACTAATGCATGGATTTCAACCAAATTTTACCCAATTGCAGACAATGGTCTAATTGGTACACATGCCAAGTGTGAAGCACGAAACCCCTATAAATACCAAGATATGCGTGGAAATGCATTCTTTTCGAACACCCCTCAATTGTACCGTTTGTATCACGAACAGCGTAGTACCGGTGCCATAGACATGGTAACGGTATCAAGAACGTAGATTTGAGTCACGAAAACGTACCTGTAACACGAAAGTATTAACGGAGTCAATACCGCAGTACCGGAAGCACGAACGCAGTACCGGAAATAACGACAACAGTACCGGAGTCACGAACTAGAACCGGTGTCACGAATATGCACCGGTGTGATGAACATAGTATCGGGGTCACGAAAGTAGTACCGGAGTCACGAACATAGACGGAAGTCACGAAAGTAGTATAGGAGTCACGAAAATAGACGGAAGTCACGAAAGTAGTATAGGAGTCACGAAAATAGACGGAAGTCACGAAAGAAGTACCGGAGTCACGAACATAGGCGGAAGTCACGAAAGTAGTATAGGAGTCGAGCACGTAGTACCAGGGTCACGAACATGCATTGGAGTCACGAAAATAGTACCGGAGTCACGAACATAGACGGAAGTCACGAAAGTAGTATAGGAGTCACGAAAATAGACGGAAGTCACGAAAGAAGTACCGGAGTCACGAACATAGACGGAAGTCACGAAAGTAGTATCGGAGTCACGAAAATAGACGGAAGTCACGAAAGAAGTACCGGAGTCACGAACATAGGCGGAAGTCACGAAAGTAGTATAGGAGTCGAGCACGTAGTACCAGGGTCACGAACATGCATTGGAGTCACGAAAATAGTACCGGGGTCACGAAAGTAGAATCGGAGTCACGAAAATTGTACCGGAGTCACGAAAGTAGAATCGGAGTCACGAAAATAGTACCGGGCCGGGGTCACGAAAGTAGAATCGGAGTCACGAGACAACAAGCTTACCTTTACAGTGACCGGTATACGCGATGAGCTACAGTCGTAAAATCATAGTCAAACATGTTTGTAATGATCAGACGTGGAAACCTAAAAAAGTGGTCTTTGTCGACAGGTGGTCCCTTTTAACATGTTAAATCAAAAAATATATTAAAATGGTCAGACAAATCGGCGTCAACATTGATGAAAAGTTGCAAACATATCAGCAAACGTAATGAATATGGGTCGGGTTACAATACAACCTCCATATTGCACTTTGACTGATGACATTATTTAATTAAATACAATGTGTTGATATGACTGTGTTGATACCCAACTATATTTATAAAATTGGTTTATTTAATTGTTTATGTAATATAGTTATTAAAGTTCGGCCTAGGTAAGGTCAGGATCAAGTGGAGTGGTCGTACGCTCCTAACATGTGATCATACATTAAACTTTACATAATTATGATAATGTAAAACAGAAATTTTCGCGACGTTTTAATTTTCGACTTGTCAGCAATTTCGATAAATTTGCGAAAAAAGTTGCCCATTGGCATCGCGAAATGTGATTTTAAAGTAGTGCATGTTTTAAAGGAACTAGTCTTCCTTGACTAAACAGGAGTACTGTTGTCAAATACACGTACTTGTTGCCGGATGGGTAATAAGCGCAGTTCCAGACGTGTTTAACAAAGGGTCCAGAGCCCTGGAAGTTTAGCAAACGCCGGAGTTGTTATCTTAGCCAGTCTCGTCTACCAGCGTATTCATCTGACCGTGTGGACTGCAAAGTATATGGTAAAGGTCCAAGGACGATGTGTATCGGTGCTATACACCGGGCACAGTAAAGAACCAGGTGTCTATTAATAATAGAGCTAGGCATACTTATGCAGTGCCGGGCGCGCCTGTATCTAACTTTCTCTCTCTCTCCTTATGGGGCTTTCTCTCAGTCTACCCCTCTGGTCAGATCATGTCATATCTGCACTAATAGAGGATGCACCTGCGCCCTTGTGGCTGCAATACTATATGTAAAACGCCTTTGAACGTGTGCTCGCACGGAAATGGCACTATATAAATCTGGTATATGTATTTATTCATTTTGTAAACAGTAGCTTGCTAGATATCGACATCAACAATATGTTCTATTAGATCTACATAATTACGATAATGATGCAAATAACGTATGAATCGAGAGCGTCCATAATCTAGGTAACGAGTGTACTTTTAGGAAGGTGTTTGTTTGTTTATTCATCTTTAATAGGCTGATATCTCCATTAGGACAATACATCAAAATATATTGACAGAACAGTGTAGATAATAATGTTTACATGACCGTTATACAACGAGATGTGTACGTGTTTGTAAACCCATATCCTACTCAGATATTAAACAAAATAGGAAAGCAAAATATACAAATATGCCCCCATAATCCAGATGCCAGCCAGTCATGTTTATATGATTAACCTAACTTAGGAGTATGTACAAAATGTTTTGGTACCAAAATGTTCAGGAAGGTGTCCTCTCCCAGAATCTGTTGTATGACTCCTTGTCACACTTGAGCATTTTCCAAAATGGCCACCAAGATGGCCGCCATAAAATGCCAATTTACCATGGCAGCCAAATAGTAATTTATGTTTTAAAAAGCAAATCTCCCTACAAAGTTTGACGATCATCGATTCTCAAGTTATTGACCGGAAAGAAGCTGGTCAAGTCTTGCGTCTTTAAGGTCACGTGACGACCCTGACCCAGTGACCCGTGACCATCTGATCTTAAAATAAAAATCGGTGTTCAAAAAAATATCGATCCGTCAGAATCAGTCTCAAAACTAAAAACTGAAACATAGTACATTGTGTAATTAGAAGGCTTAGGCTGATTGAGCAAGATAATATAATCCCACAATATAATTCATAGGAGGTAGTTTTTATTTTTTATATGCTTTTATTTATCCTCGCCACCGGAAATCCATATGGGCGAGGACCCCAGAAGAGGTAAGTCACCTTAGTTTTTGGGAGATAGTGCATGTTACAGAAAATACCCCAGTTAACGTCTTGTCCGAAAGACTGTTAGTGATTTTAGTTATGTTAGGTGGGAAAGACTGAAAGCATTTTTATTTTTGATCGTCTGGAGGAGGGATCGACCCCACAGTATCAGTAGTAAGTAGCTCTTACCACCGGACAACTTGTCCACCTATCATACTGAGAGGTAGAGGTTGTGGTTTTCTTTTCTCCCGAACTATCCCACTGTCAATAAACAAAGTAACGAACTATATGTACTAATACTGCGCCATATCAGCAGGCATATTTTGTTTGTCGTCATTTTACGATTCCTTTTCTGTTGAACGATCCTACTCTAACGTTATTCATTTATCTTTCTCTCTTACTTTCTATATCACTCTGGGACTTGAAGTTTATACATGCCCTTCTTCATGATCCCAATCTTTAACTATATTTAGTAAACAAAATCATTACATAATGTCATTGAGTAAATTACTAGATCTAGTATAGACCCGGGTACTGTTTTATCAAAGCACTTACGGAAATCGTAAATTTACGATCAAATTTAAAGACTTTATAATTTGTTTATAATTATAAAATGTGGGAAATTGGACTGCAATACTAATAATGATTCAGTTAATGAACTTTTACAAACCATTTTTGTCACCAATTTGCAGTTGTTAATGACTTATAAAGCATTTAAATTTGAGCGTAACTTTAAGATTTTCGTAAGTGCTTTGATAAAACAGTACCCTGTATAGTGTATACTAAGCCCCCCCCCATGTTTTCGCGAGACATTTTGCAATACACTTGAATAGTTTGTACTTGACCCAAAACTGATGTTATTAACTTATTATTTACACAGGAGTGACATTCAATACTAGCGTCTATCTCGTGACAATTTGACGACGATAGAGGGTTTCTGAAAGTTAATGTACATGTAACTCATATGTTTAAGATGCCGCATTTGTTTACAAAACTTACGAAACATGTCCAACTTATAACGAGTTTTAATATGTCCAAAACAACGACTTCAAAAATACTGATTTTAATTCAGAAGTAAATTAAACGTCAATTCCATGTACAGACTTGTTATTACAAGATAAACATTATTACGGTACAATAACGAAAACAAACGAGGATAAATTATATTAAAATTAGCGACAGGTATATGTGCTAAGCTAACATTTCTCTTATCAATGTCTGCTTTTAATCAATATTATGTGTATAAGTATGTAGCTTAGTGAATAAGGTATTGGTTTTCACTGCTTTTTTCTCCAATCAAAATGTTTAAAGGTAGTTATTCAGATTTTGACCAGAAAACCAGCATACTTTCTAACAACACCCTAATTTACATTCAATCAACGTAAATGCACAAATACTAACCCAAAATGCAAAAGATCCCTACGTGTTTTCAATAAAATTGCGCTGAAACCAGTTTTCACAAACCGAAAGTACAATCGCTCAGGAAATCCTCGACGTAAAAATACAATGTTATGTGTGTATACACGTGACAGACCTGAATGAACGGACTATACATTTAAACTGTAAACTTTTTGCACTAATTGAGGCAATTATATTCTTTCAGAGATGTATAAAATGGACTTTGCTATCAGAAGTTTATATGCTAAAATAAATATACAATCCCTAGAGCTCAGATATTGACCTATACGGTCATATAGATAGTTTGTGGTAGGCATATGGATGAGCTTGAAACTAGTAAACACGAATTTATTTTACAAAAAAATAATGAAAATTTAGACAGAGACAAGACAGCAGCTGAGCACGAAATGAACAAAAAGTAACAGGAACGCACAAAAAGTAACAGGAACGCACGAAAAGTAACATGAACGCACAAAAAGTAACAGGAACGCACGAAAAGTAACAGGAACGCACAAAAAGTAACGCACAAAAAGTAACAGGAACGCACGAAAAGTAACAGGAACGCACAAAAAATTAACAGGAACGCACAAAAGAAAAATAACACAGACCACAAGCATAAAACTGAACAAGAAAGTGAAACTAAACAACTACAAATTCCTAACACTCACCCAGCCTAGGTCAATGGTCATCTATCATCTATGTAAGATATCTATCCATGTGAATAACATGTCACGCAGTAGAATCTAAAAATAGATATAATATATCCTCTACGTTGTTGTTGTTATTCTATTAATGAACTATATAGTCACGATCCGTTTTTAAAATACCCATACAAAGAAGAAACACACATGACAGTTAAAATATAGGACATGAATTCTCAATGAGGTAATGTATACGCGATAGTTGAATAGTATTGAATGTATCCGGATATCGCTCGTTTATTCTAGTACTACATTGTAGTAGTACTGAACTTAATTTAAGGTGGGAAGAGCTAGATTTGCAATATAAATGCTGTCTGATCATGTTTCGATAAATTTGCTTCTATTGATATTTTTATTTTATTACTTCCTAGAATAAAGTGTAATACATTAAAATCGTATGCTTACTATAATGGCATACCCAACAGATTTCAATTTGAAGAAAAAAACACGTTTGAAAAAACATGCAATATCCCACAATAGATTACGCTCCGTATCCTTCTTAATCATAAAGCGTTCGACTGACGAATAAACTAAAATAGTCTGTATGAGAGGGCTAATATCACAGTCCCACAGCTTAAAGTACCATCAAAACCGGCTGAAGAAAAATTATACATAGTTCTTGGAGTAGTGACAGAAATAATTAGCCACGTGATTGACCTTACGGACATTGTCCTCTTAAGGTCGGTGGATATACTTGTTTGCTCCGATAGAACAAATTGTAGATGTCTACAATACGAACTGGCGGAAAAATGTGCTGGTTGTACAGTCATCGTAAATTCATATAAAATATACAATGACAGCACACCTACACTACTCGTCGTGTAGGAGTACAATAAATATACACAATAGAATGATACATGATACACGTTTATAAACATGTCTCATAAGTCTACGGAAGCCAATTGGGGTCATTTTGTCATGTACGAATTCTGATTTATGACTAACGTATTTTGTCTTTTGACTTTTTGTAAGTATGTGCTACGACACGTGTATTTGCACGGACGCACATGTAGATACATACATAAAACATATGTTATACGACATAAGCCATAATTCATAATACAGAATTACTTTGACGAAAGACAAAAAACGTTAGTCATAATTCAGAATCCCTACGACAAATGGCCCTAATAGGTTTCCTTACAATTCTTTATTTGTAAGAACGGGTTCTTTATACTTTTGACTATGTTCTCAACAGCAATAGTGCTATTAGGCTTCGTTAGGTTTCTTACTATATAAATTATTTTGGTAGAAACAGTGGCTTAGGGTTCTCGACCACCATGTTATAAGATTATATCGCAATTTTGATATTTGTATAAGTACGACAACATGTACTTTAAATGCATGATATAAAAACCTTACCAGCAATACAGTTACATCCCGTATCCCAATATACTTACAACATACAAGTGATTGAATAGTTGTTTAGTCCAGTTAGGGTTAGAATAGAGTGACCCAGCGGTCGAGTCCACTATTACGGTGTAAACCCAATTATAAAGCCTTATACAGACAGATATACTTTAAATGCTTTAACTAACAAACTATTTTCGCACTACCTGCTCAGACAATGGTTGTAATATTTTGTGTACACATAAACGATTACGTCGCTCTCACCATATCCTAACTAGGCTATAGTTATCACATTATTGAGTCAGGTTCATGCACTTAGTTATCTACATAGTTCACGTTTATCATATCCATATAACCACACCACTGCTCATACGAGGTGCAATATCATAACTTAATGACCATCCCGATGATACGATCACCTCAATATCAAGACCATTTCAATATCAAGACCATCTCAATATCTCAATACTAAGACCACCTCAATAATAAGACCACCTCAATCATAAGACCACCTCAATATCTCAATAATAAGACCGCCTCAATCACCTCAATTATAAGACCACCTCTATTATAAGACCACCTCAATCATGAGACCACCCCAATCATAAGACCACCTCAATATCTCAATAATAAGACACCTCAATCATAAGACCACCTCAATATCTCAATAATAAGACAGCCTCATTAATAAGAACATTTCAATAATAAGACCATCTTAATAACAAGACCATCTCTATAATAAGATAATCTCAACAATAAGACCGCCTCAATAATAAGACCATCTAAAAAATAAGACCATCTCAATAATAAGACCATCTAAAAAATAAGACCACCTCAATAATAAGACCATCTCAATAAAAAGACCACCTCAATAATAAGACCATCTCAATAATAAGACCACCTCAACAATAAGACCATCTCAACAATAAGACCACCTCAATAATAAGACCATCTCAATAATAAGACCACCTCAACAATAAGACCATCTCAATAGTAAAACCATCTCAATAATAAGACCATCTCAAAAATAAGACCGCCTCAAACATAAGACCATTAAATAATAAGACCGTCTCAATAATAAGACCACCTAAATAATGAGATCATCTCAATATAATAAGACCATCGTAAAGATGTGTCAGATATTTTCAAATTAAGTTCACTTTAAAAGTTGCCTACATTTTGAACGTGTGTGTATATGACTGCGTATTACATGCTTATTGTAGGAGTGTCGATCACGAGTCACGTGTTCATGTTCATGTTTATTTGTTCAGATGTTTACTAGCCGGGGGATGAATGGTCGAGTTAATGTGGATCGATCATTACCTTGAATTAACTTAAAAACCGATATTTGTTGATTATACACTGCTCGAAATAAGTAAAGGAACAACACAATATTTAGAGATATCTTTGCCTGAAATGAATAAATACCAGTAAATGAATATTTGAATGTTCTCTCAGGGATTGTAACAAACGTATACGTACTGAAAAAAGTTTTGTCGATTCGTTGATTATTCCATAAACACTAAAAACGAACTTCACCATAGTGCGCCCAGGATAATGAGAAAGGCGGGAAAATTTGATATATTCCACTAAGAAGGATTGATCTGCATACATTTGTACACCAGATCCCACGAGCATGAGTACAGACAAAAAGGGTCATAAAAAGTCGTAGGGTGTTTTACCTGTACCTCTTACCTACCGTAAGACATTTTAACACCCTCCTCTCAACCGATAGAGTTCCGTACGCCATCCATGCACACACTTCCCAAAACATGACGAAGCCAATTTCATATCCCTACCATTCAACTTAAGAAAAGTCACCATGACGTTCCCCAAGGGTTTCCAAATGCGTACACGTCTTTCACGTACAGAATAATGGAACCTGTTTTTATCGCGGAATAAAAAGTTTCGACTAATAGCCATTTCCAAATTTGCATTGTCATGGGCAATTGTAAAACAGGCTTTGTGTTAATTTGTGGCCAACATGTGACGTACAGCGATCCTCCGATTATATAGGACGTCTTCATCAAACGCCTTCAGCGCTCAAGTGGACGCTCTACCACTAGGCTATCGAGGAGGCTAAGAAAGATAATAAATTAATAATACATACATGTATATTCTTTGACCGATTCACCAAACCAGATGTGCTATACTGCATCCTAACCAGTACTAACTTACCTTTCTACATGGAACCACCATGTTCTCTCGACTTGTGGAAGAAAATCAACAACTATGTAAAAGTTTCGTGGAAGAGTATTATGATCTGCCGCCGCCGATCGAGAATCTAACCGCGATCGTCGGGTTACAATTCAAGCGGGCTAACCACTAGCACTGGACAACGACCGCGGTCTATGACAAGGTTTGAAATAGTGGTCTATGTTGGCTATAACACAAGTTTGCTTGTACAAATTGTTTTTGTTAATTATCACTATCATATTTCTGACCATTAATTATAATGTTACATGAGCAAATATTGCGGAAAAAGGTGTATGTCAAGAGCAATTTGAGTACGTCGTAATGATATACATGTATTTGTTCAACTTGTCATGATGTTTTAGTATGTATATATACTTAGCATTTAAGCGGATTTAGCTCAGTGGTAACGCACTGGACTGTCAATCCAGAGGTCGTGGGTTCAATTCCTGGCATAGGAAATATTTATAATAATGCCCGCTATACATGACCGTGAGGTCTGCAAAGTATCTGGGTAACGGTGCCAGGAAGCTGTGTATCGGTACTTCACACCAGACACAATAAAAAAACCAGGCTGTCTATTCGAAATAAGAGCTAGGCGTTTCTGCAACGCCGGACATGCCTGTATCTAATGTCTCTCTCTCCCTTCAGGGGCTTTCTATCAGTCTGGCCCATCTGGTCAGATCACGTTGTATCTGCACTGGTAGAGGATGCACCTGTGCCCTTGTGGCTGCAACACAATAATGTAAAGTGCATTTGAACGTGTGTTCGCATGAAAAAGGCGCTATATAAATATGGTATACTTCGTATTTAAAATTAACAAACCAACCTTGTTTTTACTCTCATCATTTATAATTGCAATCTAAATGAATCACCACATCCTGCTTAAAGTACATGTATAGTCTTGTCAGGGTAAGAATACAGTGACGCAGCGGTTGTGTCCACTTTTACGGTGTAAAACAATTATAAAGGCTTAAACAGACAGCCATAATTGCAATGCTAAACTAACAAACTATATTTGCACTACCTATTTAGACAAAGTAATCTTCTGTGTACACATAAACGGCTACGTCACTGTCACCAGATCCAAAACTGAAGTATAGTGCGTTCAAAGTCAAATGAGAACAGTTATAAATATAAACTCGCCCGTCAGGTAAACTTTATATGGGGTCGATATCAAAGGCGCGGTAGTGTAGTGGATAAACCCTCACTCCCTTCAAGTTTCTATTTTATTCTGAGTTGTAGGTTTGATCCTCACTTCAGTCAACTTTTTTATTGCATGTATCCATGTAATAAAGTCTTATATTATTCTGCTGTTTTAATGAATCGATACTTCAAAGTGATCAAAGTTTCACGTTGTAGTGAATATATTAAAAACGATTGTGTGAGTGTTGTACTGTATATAAAAATAAAATAATTGAATAACACAAACATTAATCGACGTAAATAACATACCTTACTTGGTGTATGTTATTATATTAGTTACAAATAAAAAGTAAGATACTTATCAAAAGATATAAAAAACTTAAAAATTTAAGTAACTTGGATGGGTGTCGAACCAGTGACGAGATTGAACAAAATTACTAGCATAATAGCGGCATGCTTACCCACTCGACTAACGAGACGATGCGCAAACTGCATGGTTTTCAAGTCTTATACTATTGAATGAAGGTATCTATTTTATTATATAAAACATAAGCCTCCCCTATTCTTTTGAATGGGAATGTTCCCTCATTAGTATTACTTATTGAACCGACAGTATACAATACAGTCGTTTATACGCTGTGATTAATGTAAACAGTAGCAAGCCCATTGTTTATATGAGTACTTTGTAATGTATACTGACAATCTTTTCGAGGGAGTTGAAATTTCGTTGATTTCGTTGTTGAACTCGACCACGAAATATAATCTACACATCCCCAATACAGAACATATAGGTTCACCCTTCCATGTTTTTGTAATCCACGAAGTTACGACCAACGAAAATGCATTTTCATCGAAATCTATGGAATTTAATACCCACGAAATTGTGTCATTGAATAGTAGATAGCTTCAGACCTCTGAGTCGTGGCCTTTGGGTATACACTATATAAAGTTTAGGCATAGCCAAGCTAAAAAAGATGCAATCACTGAACAAGACTCGTTTTTCGATCTATACTCTATGGGACACTTACTGTATTTGTTTTCTGCATCGATTAGTCATTGCCGTCCAACTTGTAAGTGCCGTGCCGCAAAATGCACAACATTCACGCATGCGCACTGCGTTAAACTAGTCAAATTAATAGAACTTGCGTTTTTCATGAGACAACGGCACTAAAAGCCAGTACAGTGAATGGGGGATCGGTGCAAGTACGAGCTCATGCTTTGTTTTGTTTGAGTGATCAGACGAGCAGTGGTGTTCAAGAGTCACAGGAGTTTGCCTACTACCTTTCAAGTTGTTGGCACCACATACCAAAACATTATGAATTGGATAAACAAAAGCAAAACTAATTAATCGTCTTCCCATATATTCTTTATTTTCAATAATGCAAATCACATTATACCATGTGCATGTTATATGTGCTACTATATATACTAATTAAGAGAGGTTGTTACTCTATGAAGGGTCGCTCTGGAGAGGTTGCACTGTAAATGGTTACTTCTGGAACAAAGGTACGGAGAGCTGGTCTGGGAACAAAATTAGACCATTCCAAATTGAAATTATGTTTAGCGTCAGCTCCTTTTCGCAAAACCTATCTATACCCTCCAGAAAAACACACAAACCCAGAAGAAAAAACAAACTGATTATGAACTACAAATGATTTGACCTATACAATGTTCTCAATGTTTAATTTTAAAATTGCCAATTTTAGACTAGAACACACGTTAACAATAATCACACTCAAACAATCAAGTAAAATTTCTAACACTGTGGTGATATCCACAAAGCACCTTAGCTGAAAACTGAGTCATTTCTTAAAATCTTAAGGTTATCAGCTAAGCAAGAAAATCAAGATGATTAACTTAGTAATTTCACTTTTTGTCGAGCAAAAAATGTACTGAAAAAAATGTTTGTTTTTTTCTTTCGTGAGCTCAAAACCTACCAGCCCGCGGACGCTAAACATAATTCCAATTTGGAATGGCCTTATTCTGTTGCTTAAAAGAGGTTGTTGTTATATGGAGAGCCGCCCTGGAGAGGTTGCGTTGTACATTGTAGGCATATCATATTTCTATGCATAGTACATGTTCTATACAAATAACATAAAATATCTAAATATTCTTCATAATGTAATTTTAATTTTATTTGTTTTACATGTGTAGGTTAAGCACGCCACTTATTCTTTTATTTGTGAGCCATGCAATGAGTTCTTGTATTTGGTATGGGTGCATTCTTCGATCTTCTTGACGATCTCAGGTGACCGTATCATTGATAAAGAGTAAACAATATTTTTTATTTAATTTGTAATATCTTAGAAAGGTTCATAACACAGGAAATTGGCCACACAGTCACTGATGTGCAGTTTTTTTAATGAACATTTCATTAATACCAGTCTTATTTTAACTATACACATTATTAGAAGCTAGAGGGCGTGAAACTCTTTCTTTATTTGTTTAGAATAGCAATTGTCGTCCTGACTGGACACCGTGGTGTATATTTTATGGTATAACTTTTTAACTAGTTATAATAAAAATAATAATAATAATAAAGCCTTTATTTTACGAGGAAACTCATTTGACAATTATAATAAATGGCAATCTTCCATGAGATCCTCAACAATAAACAGTTGAACAAGAACACAAGTACATAAAAGAAAAGAGCGTAATGGCAATTCGGCCCATATGACGTCTACAATATCATAATTTTATATATAATTGGGGAATTTCAAAATACTTAATCAATTAAACTTATAATTAATCTCTATAAAGCTTAATTAGATATAGGGACATCTTAAGAGCCAGCATAGCATATAACAACATGTAAATAATAACAAAGACATTTTTAAAAGCATTTTGTCCAATCTCGATGGGATTTTGCATGGAGGTAGTTCTAACAATGTTATATATGAATGTAATTAATTTATGAAGATATCAAAAGCGTATTCATGTATTTGAATTAACATGATACCATGAAAATCTGACTACTTTGGTACAAATGCGCCTTTCTAAGATAAAATAAATTTTATGCATTTTTTTCTTTATCAATGATACAGTTACCTGTATTGTCGATCTTCCACATTACATCCCTGACTGATTTAACTATTCCGGTTTATCCACTTAGTAAATTTGGCGACTCGTGTGTAGACATTGAAACCTTCCGCACACCACAAGGAACCCCACGACACAACCCCTAGTTGATAGGGGACATCATTAGCATCGTAACACACATAGGGGCCGCCACTGTCACCCTGTTAATTATAAAAAAACAAGTACCTTTGTATAGTCAACACTCTAAAATCATTAGTATTCGTAAGGGTTTTATTTTCGTGGATTTCGTGGATGAACTCAACCACAAAATTAAATCCCAAATGAATAATTATACATGTACTAATTATTATATCAAGCTACCTTATGCAGTTGTGTATAAGAGTCTTATACACTGTTTTTGGGGAAGTTAACTTGCATATATCAATATATTGCAATTTTCATGAAATCCGAAATCCTTGAAATTATGTCCCCACGAAATGGTATTTTTCACCAAAACCACGAAATTTTGTCCCATTGAAATTAAGTGAGTTTACATCAGTTGGTACTTCTAACGTTACTGGAAAGTAAATATTCCATTGAGGATCTCATGGAAGATTGCCATTTAATTTAATTGTCAAATGAGTTTCCTCGTGAAATAAAGTCTTTATTATTATTATTATTATATTCTGATTCGGAAATACCAGTTTCTGGTGTGACTGGAACACGGTTGGTTTACGATTCAAAACACTCACGAGTTGGCGTTCTATAAAGAAGCGCAAATCAAGACCCAACTCACCACAAAACAGTGTCAAACAAGAGAGAACGAATTCCAAAGTAACGCCAATCAAGTTATAGAAAGAGAACGCAAATGCGAGGTTGTCTTATTTTGTCGAGGGCGTAGCCCGAGACAAAATAAACAACCAAGCGTTAAGTTTTTCTTTCTGACTTATATCATTGGCTGTCACTTTGTAAGCAAAAGGCGTGTCCAAATTGTTACAATGCTGAAAGATTAACATGTCCAATGAAAATCAATAGCACGGTGTTGTGACTTTAAAGTTGTGGACTCCAACACAGACACTTGGGGTCTGGACCACGCCCCCTCCCGCTACGCGCCTGGAAATATTTTTTTTATATTTCTTATATATCCAGACCCATTCAGTAATCACACAAACATTTGTTGGATGTATTTGATATTCATACCAAAATCTACGTAATTCCTCTACTGCTTAAATAACACAAAGATAAAAATGTTTCGCTGAACTTTCTCGCACCCCGACCTAGAAAAATTGATCGTGTAAAACTTGTTTTGCAACTTTCCCGTACATTTCTGGTGTCTTTCGGTCAATAACAAATTAATCTTTACGATGACTATACTAACAATACTCGATCAGCGCTTTTGTCGACAAAATATGCGAGAAAGTTTGCAATTTTCAACTCATTTTCCGCCGCGCACATAATCTTTCGACAATTTGAACGGTGGTTCCCAGCCTGATACATAAGAACCGTGCCGCGCGTTGAACGTTGGACCCAAACGAGGTATTCCGAATGGTTTATTTACATATCTGGTTCCAATGTTTAACGCGCGGCGCCGTACTTTCGTATTGATCAGGCAGGAAACCAGCGTCGAAAGATTATGTGCGAGTCGTGTTTTTAGTTGAAAATTGCCAACTTTCTCGAAAATTGTTGAGGCAGGGGCCGATATCGGTTTCTGTCACTATCATAATCGTGAAGAGTAATGTGTACTTGACCAAAGGACACCAACTATTGGCAGGAAAGTTGCACAGTGAGTTAAACACGACCCGATATTCGAGGAAGGTGTGCGAGTAATCTCAGTCAAACATTTTTATCTTTGTGTTATTAAAGCTAGAGAGGCATTTACGAATATTTTTGTATTTGTCCGGATACGTTTAATAATGTTTGTGTGATTAATGTATGGGTCTGGGTATACAATGTTGATGATAAAAAAATACCCAGGTGCGTAGCTGGGGGGCGGGGTCCTGACCCCAAGTGTCTGTGGACTCCAATACAACTCGACCACGAAAATCGATAGAGGTCACATTGACCGAAGTAAAGTACAATGAAGTTGCATGTATACAGTGCAGGATAATATTATCCTGCACTGTAGTAATTGCACTCATTCCTTTGAAAATTGAGACACACCCCATCAATTATCATCGGATTTAGCCACACCGCCTCAGTTAGCATCAATGTAAATTGCCGTAGCCATGATATAAGAACTGAGTTAACGCACTCAAAAAACGCCAATCAACATGTAACGCATGTAACAGTGCAGCGCCAATCAGTAGTTAACAATGGTATATTACAAAAGCCTCAGACCAGGGTGGTCACAGATTTTTCCCTGACTGAAAGGTGATTTTCAATGATTGTTCACAGTGTTCGCAACTAAGATACAGTTAAACTATGGCCATCAACCTCACCTTATATCCATACCTGTAACACCGTACCCATAATTTATACCTATATCATAATAAATACATGTTGCTAACAGTCTGTTTGAAGAAATACATCTATCTAATAAGTCATGAAGAGAGGCTACCTTTAGGCATTTAAATTATATTAATATATTTTCCTCCAATATTTGTAACATTCCCTGAGTATTCCCTGATTCACCCAATTTTGGAATTCCTAGATATTTCCCTGCAGGGAATTTATTTTTGGCATTTTCCCTGTTTTTCCTGTTTTCTAGAGTTCGTGGCCACCCTGTCTGACACCGCACTCGCGGCGCCGTCAAGTTAATGGTAAACTTACAGGACACGCTCCAAAACCGTTGTCGTAGGTACATATTTGGAGTTTAGTACTAAATGGCAGTGGAGCAAACTTTTCGGCAACAGTGTTTTTACAATACGATTGACTTTTCAGCGTAGAATCAGCTTCTTGTAAAACCCATGGAAACTTTACGGCAGGCTCTACAAGATACAATGTTTACACAAATAATAACCTTTGTATACTAAACTTCAACTTCAATCTTTATTTGACTAAAACATATAAAATGTTTATTGCCAATGCAAAAATAATAATGTGGCAAGTTGAAAATTTTAACAAAAACATATATATATATATACATGTACAAAAAGACAAAATACAAGATGAATACAATTATACAAATAGATATATGCAAACAATCATATATGGTAAGCAGTGTATTTTGAGAAAAGTGTAGATATTTAATGCATATCCATTAATTTAACCAATTAAATATTTTTGTATACTAGTACGAACAAATGCATGAACACTTATAACTTCCTGAGCGGAATATTGCAAGAAATCAATACCCAGTACGTGAATATGATAAGTGTTTCTAGTATATCTCGTATATTAAAGTCGTATAATTCTCCGCTTGTGAAAACAAAGTCCGTTGTCGAAATTGTGGACAAGAATCAACCATTAAATTATGCTAATTAGAAGCTTCGAGGACCATGTTATTTAGTTCTAGTCATACACAAAACTACGAATCAAGCTTTTTGACACATATCGCCTGCTTTCGTACTTCGCAATCGTAGTCGATGGTGTAGTATAGTATTGGTTCGGATCCCACTATAAAATGGCAACAAAGTACATCAACTCATATTTTTATGGAAGGCATTTACATTATTTACGGTATTATAGTTGTGGAATAAGATTATTTCCCGAAAGGAATTTATAATCGACAGTTATTCGCAAAAAATAATTGCGGAAATCTTAATGGTTCCAGAAATGTAAAGAGATTTAACAATATCAACGAATTTTTTTATTTGTGACCCAAAGGACAATACATATCGAACAATCCTCGTGCATTACATATGATAGTCAGAATATGGGAGTTTTTGGCGTTTATAAGCATTTGGAATAAATGATTCGTACAGTTTTAGATATATGTACATTTTTTTGTAGTATAAAATTATTTAACATTTTTAATACACGAAGACATGAAATATGAAAACCGTAGTATACTGTGTATTCGGTGTGGGATGTTATGATTTTGTAGTTGTGTTGGACATTGTATGTGCCTTTTTGTTAGAAACTATGTGATGTTTTTTATGTTGTCTGTGCTCGGCCGATTAACAACAAAAAGAGAAACTTCACATTACTTTAGGTAAGATTTCCATTGACGCAACTTAAGCTGACTCTGTGTTCACCTAAAGGTCCCATGCATTGGTAAAATTAATGGTACTGTATGCAATGGACTACAGCTGACACATTTCGTTCAAGAACCAAAAAACGCAACAGTAAATAAGCTTTATTTTAATTCAAAGGGAGGTAATTTGAAACATACCTAGACATTTTCAGAATCAAACTTATTTTTCCTAACAACATGCAATACGTGTATTGGTGATAACAACATTAAAACAGGTCAACAGCCCATGAACCGATAGTTTGAATACGCATACCGCTGTTTTAACAAAATCAGTTATTCCCCTTTCCGTTCAGTAATTATGTGTGTTTTCCCTGGAATTCTTCAACGGGGTGGGCAGTTAAATGTCACGATGCCTGAACTTGTTATTTCTTTAATGAGCATTGGACCGTATTGAAAATTGATATTACTGTCAAATATGTAATCCACGGTAAATAAAGTGACTTTCGTTATCATCTTATTATTATTATTATATATCAATAAATGAATAATGTAAAGTTTCTTTTTTTTGTTGAGTACCGGGTGTTAAAAAGTTTGTTCTCAAAGCTTAAATTCATACTAAATTTTATCTGAGCTTTGTGTGCAGTGTACAATTTTAATTTCTTACTCTAATAGCTTAATTTAAAGCTCAAAAGATAAGAATGATCGTAGAACCCTAGAATTAAGCCTGACAATGTTACTTTCTTCTTACGTCAGAAAAATAAAGTATTGAAACTTAAACATCGAGAACGAACTTTTTAAACACCCTGTTTATTATCGTATCCGAGTTCCGATGCGTAGAAATTAACCACGAACGCCGTAGACATAAATGAGAATACAAGATACTAACCTCTGTATTGCCCGAATCCAGATAGCTTGCAGTTATTCAAACCCGCCACGTTACGTTCTTTCCAGAGTGCTACAATACAAAATATTACACAGTAAAACCTCGATAAGACGAACAACCGCCCTATGTCGAGTAAAGTTCAAAGTCCCGGCGAATTTGTTCTATGTCGTATATCAATAGACTTCGGCTATGTCGAGCACCGGGCTTATCTCGAGCATTTGGCTTGTCCCGATAGGTCCTCGAGACAACGAAGTGTTATTGTAGTTGCCATCGTCAAAGCTCGGTCTTTCTGTGTCTCTCTGGAAAATGCAACGCAATACAAGTTCTACAAATAAAATACCATGGCAGTCGACCCATTAAAAAACTTTATATACAATGATAAGGATGCAACACATTCCCCAGTCCAAAATGGAATCCAGTGCTCAAAACAAGTCAATAACAATTGGAAGCAATACAGAAGTCCCCTACCGGTTTGAAGCCATTTTTTAATGTTTCTGTTGCCATAGCAACCACAATTTCGTCAGAATCAAAATATATCCAGATGGGGATAACTCCTTATTAGCACCTATCCACATATCAAGTTTCCTAAACATAGCTTGAAAGCTGTTTGAGTAATGGCAGGATCCCGATTTTGGACATATTTTCACTTTTTCTGTTTCCATAGCAACCACAATATTTGTCAAAATCAAAATATTTTAGACGTGCAGTATCCCCTTATTGACCCATATCCACATACTAAGTTTCATAAACCTAGCTTAGAAACTGTTTAAGTAATGTCAGGATCCAGTTGTTTTTTTATAGACGGACGGTCAGACGGACGGACGGACGGACGGACGGACTGGCGGACGGATGGAGGGCAAACCTATAGTGCCCCGGTTGAAAACCGGTAGGGGACTAATAAAAGCCTGGCACAGGCGATTAATTTAGCTGATGCGACGATGAATAATTACATGTTGCCTATCTAATCGACGATCTATATACTTGCATTTTCCTGCGAGAAATATTCGTGATTTATTAGTACTTTAAAAGGTTCAGTATCTAGTACATCGTCAGTTCCATTCGTTGTCGTCACAAACCACACACCTGAGCTGAGTTTTTGTATGGGAACCCCGTATGTTCCACTTACGGTCAGTTGATTTTGTCTATCAGTGTGATAAATACCACGTGATATATGACGTAATTTTGGCTAAGGCCACAAGAGAAAAACTGTAAACACGTCAGTTCCATTCGTTGTCGTCACAAACCACACACCTGAGCTGAGTTTTTGTATGGGAACCCCGTATGTTCCACTTACGGTCAGTTGATTTTGTCTATCAGTGTGATAAATACCACGTGATATATGACGTAATTTTGGCTAAGGCCACAAGAGAAAAACTGTAAACACAAAGTATTTCATTATTTCGCCATTTTAACGAAACTTCCACGGAACTGATATATATATCAATGTTAAGAGAAAAACTGTCAACACAAAGTATTTTATTCTTTTACCGATTTTAACGGAATGTTTTTGTCCGAAACCTACCCCATTGCTTATAATATATATATAAAGTTTATGCACGCAATTGACAGAACTACATTGAGTTTAGTCGGCTTCGAACAAAAACTGTGACCTTTTCACACCAGTTTAAAAGTTGCGTGGAACGTACTCATTCTCGACTTTGGCGTCTAGGCTTTCTCGTTAAAATCGGCCAAAGAATAAAATACTTATGGTTGTTTTTTTAACTCGGGGTGGACAGAAGTTTTCTTTCGGTCTTAGCCAAAACTGGTGTCACACACAACGTGGTATATATGAACGAGTTCCGACAGTATTGTACACAAACATGACCATTATTCTTCGTTATCTATACATACTTGGGATCTTTATCGGCTGTACAAAGTCATTGAACTCCAAATCCGAGGTTAGCTTTAATATAGCTATGTCATTCGTTATTTTCCTCGTGTTGTACTTCGCATGCTGGAAAAAATCATAAACGTGTGTAATATATTGTCATTTGTCGTTGTACTTGAAACCATTACGGTGCCTCGTGATTGTGAGTCTGATAAGGAAAAAACGCTGGTTGGACCCCCGCTGAGAAAAATAGCTGATCGAACTTTTCCTGAGAAACAAATCGCTGATTGTACCCTGTCTGGGCGGCCATCTTGGATTTCCGATGAGAGTCCCGGATGTTCAACTAAGAAAGGCGTTTTCTGAGAACTACATACTTTGCCGATGACCTCTGAATAATTATGGTACAAAGGCACCAAAAAGTAAATAAAAGTGTCATGGATCTTGGAAAAATACATTTATACCACATATGGTAGTAGACGTTTATTGAGAGGCGATATACAACCATTGCCCATTTCTTAATGCAACATGAACCGCCTTTAGGTTGCTATGTGAATCCGTATTCAAGTAGTTCCAGAAACTGTCAACATTCCCAATACTGTTTCATATGTTTCTCCAAATTTTTAAACTGATTTAATTCAATCAGCAACATTTGTTTATTCTAAGATCAACAATTATTGTGAAACTGTTCGTTAAAACGATATTTTTGCAGAAAATCACTACGCTGGGACGATACCGAACTTGTTTGGTAATATTAAAATGACGTGTTCATCAAATGTCCGGCCGTATAGCTATTTTTAGAAACTTCAGACCAGGGCCACGTAATGGTTTTATCAATGAATCGTATACCGTCTGCAAAGAACTGTTATGCAATTATATGGTGTCGCTATATTAGCCGCTTTCTAGAGATGTATCACGCTGTGAGGGAAGTGATTACAAGACGGTACTGTAGAATCTGATAAATAGGCGCGTAGTATTATTTTAAAGCCACTTTTGATATACGCATTCAATACACGTATTACATATAAATGTATATGCCCCGTTTACAATTATTTAGATACCCAACATGCCTATATAGTCACATATGCCTAATTTGACATTCAAGACAAGATCGACAGTAAGAAAACGAACATTAAACGTGTAAAGTCGGTTTAAGCTTTAGTAGCAGCAACCAGATCGCCTCTCATCTGCACCTTCAGTGCTTTGATCTTTTTTGTTGTTAGTCGAACGACTAGTTTAACGTACAAACGTTTCAACAACCCCGATAGTTGGTGAAACCGATAGACGGCGCCACCTTAGCTAAAATACACCGGTCGAAACTTCCGCCGATGTTATCCGGTCTGCAAAATATAGTTAATCAATTTTAGCATGCGGATCACATCGGTCTTTGTCCCAAATGCAATAGTTTATTTACCGAAGAAAGAAGAAATAACCGAAATTTCAAGCGATCGAGGCCATAGTTCATGCATAACCAAAGCTCTTCCGATGTACCCCCCCCCCCCCCCGGTCCGTGATAAAGATTACATCCCGTAGAAAAGACAGTGCTTGATTAACAGAATCATGGTATTAATTGTTTTCTATATAAAAAGACATTTAAGCGGGTCAACTCGGAAATGCTACCAATGCACTTTCTCAACATCATGTTGGAATCTAGAAGGCGTGTCGTAATAATTAAACGTCTGGCAAAGTTAGAAAGTATTTTTAACGTGTTCATGTATTACCATTTTAATTGTCTTCACTTTTCTTCTTTGTTCGGTGTCGTCCCTTCTCCTCATGGCGTAGTCCCCAGCTCTAACCCACACCGACGCCCTAAATGACGTGTAAACAGAAATACAAAATAGGGGCCTACTAAGTTATAGTCAGGAAAACTTCCATTATCTCGAAGACCAATCTCGAGGACGACAAAGGCCAGATACTGGTGATATCGGTGCCAGTCAGAACGAAGTAAATAGACTAAAAACAACGAAGTATGATGTGGGTTTTTTTGCAAAAGACCAATAATTGTCGATAGAATATTAAATCTATCGGTCGAAATAGTGTGCCAAAAAAACTACTTTTGCAAGAGTTACTTCCCTTTTCTATAAATTATGCATTTATTGTTTACATTTCGTTACTTAACTTATTTTGTTTACAAACCAACAGGAGACTATTTCGTTTTTTGTTTCCATATCATGGTGTTTTCTACCCTTGTGACTCAACAAAAGTGCTCAAAATGAACCATTCAGCATAATTAATAGGTTATCAAGTGATTGCTTTTTGAAAATAGCCGTTTAAGACTTAATGGGGCTTTATATATAACTTACCACGGTGGGGTGTATTCGACACAATGTGCTGCCGTTAATATGGTCCTTTCGTTCAATATTGAACCCCCACAGAAAAATCTCCCATCTTCATACAACGAAACCATCCATGGATACTCTCCAGGACTTGCAGCCCTACCACCAACGATACGAACTCCATGTTCACCGCCAAGGTCATCATCATTATTATGTCCACCCCTTGCTGTCAATAGTTTTACAACCTCCTCAATTTTGTCGTCAGTTTCTTCTGAATTGACTGGCGATAATTTCCCGCACCATACTTGACCTGTAAGCATTTCTCATTAGTTGTAACTCTTTTAATAATCGTGAAAGATCTCCGGTAAACGTACTATTGCAATGCATAAAGACCGAGGTTGTCAGAATGTTCTTTTGAGGGTGTTCGTTGAATTTTCTCGTGAGACATGTCATTGTGGAAAATAGTTCTCAATAATTGAATTTGTTCAAACTTTGTAGATGGAAGCACTCAGAATGCAGACAGAGTGTTTAGAATGCACTTCGATCATGCAGGAATACACCTCGAATGTTCTTTCTGACGACATTCCGGCTTATTCCAAATACACAAAGGTTTAGAGCCTAGTTATTTTTTATTAGTTGCGATTCTCGCGTCGGTATCATTGTCGAGTATCGGGGCGAGACATGAGAATTGCGTGATATTTGCACGATAGCATTCTCGTGCTTTGCGTTCAATTCTCGTGTCTCGTTTGAATTCTCGTGTCTTGTGGACCAAATGGAAACGCGAGGCAAAAGAACTGCGAGATTTGCACGGTAGTATTGTCGTGTCACGCGTTGGATTATTGTGCCTCGCGTTGAATTTTCGTGTCTCGTTTAATTCTCGTGTCTCGCCCTTGGAAGTCGAGACACGAGACTAAGAGGCAATATTTGAAACGAGGTCCGAACATAATAATTATGGAATGCACACGGAATGCCGACGGAATACATTTCGAACATACTAGAATGTACAATGTATCTCGAATTGCTATTCCCTCAACGGCATTCTCGCTCATTCCGACGCTCATGTGTTTGGGTATTAGAAACAGAAAAGTACAAAATGAATCATAGGTTACCGTACTTGTGTATGAGTTATCTACGCTTGAATACAATACAAAATGGACAAAAGTATTAGTTTCAAGGGCAGATGAATATAAGTATTCATAAATCTAATAAATGAATCATAAGCATGAGGCTATAATTGTAGAATATTTCATAGAAAACTATAAAGGAATAAAACTATTACGACACTTGACCCGAAACTTTCAGAACACCCTTAAATCCTTATTAAAAATGATTTGAAATTATTTTAACAGGTATAAATTATATACATACTGCAGAGAACCAGACAAACAAGTATCCCTACGTTCGTCCTCATTTTGAAATACACGAAACTGACGGAAAAACGATAGTTAACGTTCCTTATATGTGTACATGAATTATAGTTGTTTTTCGATATTACCCCTTTGGCCAAAATCAATAATTACTTTATAGCCCCAAGCTCTCTAAGTAATAGCCTGGGACGGACGACTAGATATCTTTTAAGTCTAATTATGAAGTAATAATTATCGAAAAATGTGTGTTGTTTTTTTCAGTGGCATACTAAAAAGTTATAAAAGTAAAGAGGTTAAAGTTTTGCACTTAAAATCATAACATAAATAGAAGTATTCAATGCCTATTTGAGACCAGGATTGTTCGATTTATGGTTATTTTTCCATCTTGTGATGACGTCACTGCCAAATAGGCAAATACTGGAGCTGTCATTGTTTTCGAACCGAGACAAATCGACTATTCCGATATATCGGAAGACATTGAGTATCGACGATACGTCGGTATATCGAAATGTACATATAGATGAATCATAACCGGTGCATCAGTCATGGTGCGCTTATTTATCCGTTCTACATAGTATAAAATATTGTACGGTCACAAGTTATAGATTCAGCTTCGGTTTGAATCTAGACTTGAGTCTTGTCCAATTTTTACAATTTGTAAACTTCCATTTAACCTAGAAAAGTGTTACGGATTTTGGGTGGTTCCAACTATTTACTCCTGTATCGATATTTCAAAATGTGAATCGATCATCGATCGGCAAAAAAAATATCATCGATACTTCAATATCGCTTCTATCGCTGACAACTCTAGCAAATTCCCATTGTTTCTACAAAATATTCAACAGTAGTCCTGGTTCCGATCTCCCGAAGCATCTCAACTAGAAATCTAATCTTAAATTGAGATTTTGCTCAAAACAGAGTCAAAATTTAAGATAAAATTGATAATTCAAGCTCTTTAAATTTTACTGTAACAAACTAAGAATTAGGTCAACGTCATCGTTTGATTTATATGCTTTTATTTATCTTCGCTACAGGAAATCCATATGGGCGAGGCCCCCAGAAGAGGCCAGTTAGTTCAGTTTTTGGGCGATTGTGCATGATACAGAGGATGCACCAGTTCCAGAAGAATCCCTGGTTCTTTTTCAACATCATACACGGGAACTCGGTTCTAAAATCTCGTCCGAAAGACTGTTAGTAATTTTAGTTATGTTAGGTGGGAAAAACTGAAAAGCATTTCTGTTTCAATCCGGCATTATAATTATAATTGTCTTAGGTCAATTAAATTTCAGCGGGATCGGCACATCGGGGAAGTGCGTTCGCAGTTTCTTAAACCTAGGTCCCACTGAGGTAAAACATCGGCGATGAGGAATTACTAATAGCCTGGCGGGATCGAACCCACAACCTTCGGATCAGCAGTCAGTAGCTCACACCACTAGACCACATTCTGATCACCTCGGCCTTTATGCATTGCAATAGTATATTTACCGGAGACAAACGGAAATTGCTGAGCTTTTACGATTGTACTTGACCACTTGTCCATCCTACGTCATCGTACAGAAACGAGACTACATATAAAAGATAATATCTACGTTCTAATTATCTAAAACGTATTAATTAACTAAGTGTACTTTCAATGGCTGATATTGACAAAACATCAAACGTCCTCTTACGTCAGAAATAATTAAATACCGGTACACAAAAATTAATTATGTTATCTAAAATAACAATTTAATGTATAACTAATACATGTATGTTTGTGGTGGCGGCATGATGATGTTTACAAATGAAGTTTCTTGAACTTCTGTAGCAAAACAAAACATTCACGTAAGTTTTCGTCAGTTCAAGTACATTTCATATTTAAGAAATAGTTCACATTACTGAGGGCCCTATGGCATTATATGGACTGGCTGACTAACCAGTCCATATAATGTCATTGGGCCTGAAGTGATGTGGACTATTTCTTATATTATACCGAACATTCATTTGCGATATTATAGGCCTAATTTTGTAACTAGATCTAGATTCTAATAAGAAAACAGGTGAAGAATACTCTGGTGAACGACAATGATTATATATCGCTGGCTTAGAATGAAAAGGTCGTAAGTACAAAATCGATGAGAAACCAAGAACAAAAGATGTCCGAAAACTACTATTTACGTATTGAGAAACAAGCTTTTTTTCAACTTCAGTTTGGTCAACATGACCACTTCCTATTTTCATGAAAATAGGCTCACAAGAAGCGCCTTGTGGCACAGATTTCAAATATGCGTGAGTCTTATCAGGTCGTAAGTAGTACTTACGACTTTCTCATTCTAAGCCAGCGATATATGAGCCGGTCTCCAGGAAAACTTGGTGATATTATATATACACTGTAGTAATAAGGTAATAATGTTTACAAAAGGCACTCAAGTTTTAAAAATGAGGAAAAGTCATGCTCTTTGATTTAAATTTAAGTATTTGGAAAAGATTGTTCTATGTCTCAGTAGGTTTATTTTTCTCATGACTTATGTTGAAATATCTAATGTCGTTGCTATGGTGATCAATTTCTAAAAAGTACCCATATTGAGAAAGCGGCTAGGTGCTGCTAAAACGGGAGGGCTTAGACTGGTGTTACGTGGCAGCCCATGAATAAAAAATGTTTTAGAAGTACATTCGGTCGAATGGTGTCTTACTGTGAATGATAATGATTTTCTTGTGAGCATTATTTATAAAACGAAAATGCTTGATAGAATGTTCTCGAATCTAAGTTTGTTATCCCTCGTGTACAAACTGAAAGTATGTTTGTATCTATTATGTGATTAACGACACAGGAAATCATATCCCAAATCATTGATTGTTTAATTGTGACCCCAGACTCGTACAACTTGACGGTATGAGGACATTCATTTTCACTGAATGATTTCTCTGACAACATATACATATCAAAGACCAATACCGCTTCGCATACATGAAGATACATAAAGATGACGTTACCAACTGGTATATAACGCTCAGGACTATCAAAATGGTGCAGATGGGCCATTTTAAAATGGACTCGTCCATTATATCTAAGGGAGATAATCGCTATGACGAGTTGGGTATTTTTCCGGACGCAGTTCTCCCCCTTAGATCAAAAACATATTCAAATCATCGGCATCGCACGAATTTGGCTTTCTTCTAAACAATACGACTTATTGGCACGAATTTGACTGAGAATTTGTCAAATTAACATGCATGTACAATGTATATAAAAAATCGGGTGAGACAGGCCTTTTTGACACAGAGATATGAAGTATGGACACAGAATGTTACTAATTTTGACATATTTTTTTCCTAAAAGAAGGCAATTTAACACAAATCATTTGATATGAATGAAAACATCAACACAACTTATTATAAATATCATGGGAAATAATATATATTTTTTATGTCATCAGGCAAAAAAACTGACTTTTAAAGACAATACTCATTTTTGTCTCTCCTGAAAAGTGGGAAAACATGAGATTGGTGTAAAGATTTTGACTACTCATTGAAGATTTTATTATTAATCATCTAAATACTAGTACTGTATTAAATTATCACCTGTTCATTTAAAGCCCCGTTAGGCTTTAAACCGCTATTTTCAAAAAGCAATAACTAGATAAACTAGCTGCAGAATGATCGATTTTGGAGCACACTTCAGCTGAGTTCCAAAGGTCGAAAATACCAGAAAATGGCAGAAAACGAAATGTATACGTATTCGAGCTAGATTTGGGAGAGGCTGAGTGTAAATGTAGAGTCCCTAGGAGAGACAGTGGTGTTTTCACGTCGGTCAATGTTTTGGGAAATTCAAGGTTTATCATGTTTGCCTAATATTGGGTAAAAAATAAATTGCATATTGATTTAATACACCGTTTGAAAAACAGACCATACTTCAAAAATATTGTTTCAATTTACGTTATATAAGCGGTTTCAGCTCAGTGATGACGCACTGGACTGTCAATCCTGAGGTCGTGCGTTCAATCCCCGGCATCGGAGCATTTTTGAAATATTTAAAATATTTCCCGCTATATCTGACTGTGTGGTCTGCAAAGTATTTGGGTAAAGGACCCAGGAAGCTGGGTATCGGTGCTATACATCGGGCACATTAAAGAACCAGACTGTCTGTTCGAAATAAGAGCTAGGCGCACTTCTGCAGCGTCGGGGATGTCTGTATCTAATGTCTCTCTCTCCTTTCAGGGGCTTTCTCTCTGCACGTCCCTCTGGTCAGATCATGCTGTATCTGCACTGGCAGAGGATGCACATGCGCCCTTGTGGCTGCAACACTATAATGTAAAGTGCCTTTGAACGTGTGTTCGCATGAAATAGGCGCTATATAAATCTGGTACATGTATATTTATTTCTATTTATTTTTATTTATATACATCTATACATATTTGCGATAAGAACAAAGTATTATGAACTCTGGTTGTTATAACATTTTTTGTGGATAGCATAATTGGTCAGACAACTTTCATAATGATACCAATAAACACAATTTTGTTTTAATTTCTCAAATATGAAATATGTCTATTTTCTTTCAAATAACTGCAATATTGGTTTATTTAAACACTCTGAAAGCATAATATTTCGATTTCGTATTATTGCGACGGTGCTCTCGTTTATTTAGCACTAAATGAAAATGACAGTACGGAAGTAGCTTGTTTACGCATGCGCATTGATGATATTTTATTCACCTGAGAAAACATGAATGACAGGTTAATGAGCATACACAAGGTAGACGGTTTTAAATTTCTTGTTTAGCGAGTTATGGTGCGGAACGGTGTCTTGTCAGGCTTACCTAGTTAATATGCAAAAATTGAAATATCTTCCTTTTTACTCAAAAGGCGTAAAGAACGCTTATATATATGATAATACAGATCGCCAAATTTATGTTTACACAATTTTAGATTTTTAACCCTTGTAAAAAACGTCACTACTGATACAGCGAACAACTGTCTGTTATAAGACGTTCAGCAGTATATCTTTAGATAAGTTCAGCTGTAACTTAATTGTTGTTTACAAATAATTAATTATTTGGCAATTACTGACGTGTGTATATCTGTGAAAGTGAGTGTCTCTTAGAGGATTATGTGTGCTCTATATCAACACAAATATTTCGGGTGGGGGATATACACCTGTAATGTCTGATACCATATTTGTATAAGTGAAAGATAAAAGTTTAAATATGCTGTATGTGTGATTCACTGCATGAGATATATATATATAAATCCATTCACCCAGGATTATATTTACTGTCGAGGTATGTACATGTATTATGACAGGATTTTTGTTACAGATCAAATGTACATGTATTGTATTTTATACATGTTTAAGTATGTACAGTAAATAAATTAAACTTTATCTTAAATAGTGTGGGCATTAATATAAATGTACATGGATTAAATCATTTTATATTTGTTAGTTATAATAAAGCTAAATTTATGCAATAAAGTAATTACATTTTTTTACAGATGTTATATGTCTACATGTGCCACCCCCTTCATTAAGTTTTGTGTGAATTGTGATGAAACGGGTATTTATCATTTTATGTCATGTGTGTTGCAGGAGCGTAGGTTGGTTAAAGTCTAATTATTTAGACATACATTTTTTGTACAAGCATTATGAATCCATTTAACGCCTTTAGGCTTAATCATTAATGGCATACATTAATTTTGTATATTATATAGCAATCAAATAACAATTAATTAGTGAGTTTGGGCTTAATTGGCAAAAAAAGTTAATAAATGTACATGTAGATGTATGGACAACAATTCTTAGTAATTAAATGATGAGACCCAAACTGAAACAGTCATGCATAGTATTAGTAAAGGCATCAAATCAAATTGTCACTTTTTACTGTATGTAGCATTGCGCAGCCTCAATCCATTTCAGAATTTCATGCCACCAGATCCTTGATTTGATGCCAGTCAAAAATAGGTCACCACGAAGGGTCAATTTAATTAAAAGGTCAAATAAAACCTTGATGAGACTAATTTATAGTTGTACTTGACATCTTTGAGGACATATACTTGTCTGAGTGTCAGGTGTTTCATTGAGATAATATATAGCTATTAATTGCCTGCTCTCTTGTTTCCTAATATATTTGAAAATGTATGATATGATCTTTAGTATAACACATAAAAAAGATTTAAATTGCTCCAAGAAAGCAGTGTCAGACTCAGTTTTATTAAAATCATGTAATATAATTTGTACAAGGTGTAACTCTAATATACACATTTTGGATCAATTTCAAGTGTCATACTTTCTTTGAAGTCGCCCATTTTAAATGCATACAAAGTATACAATATTATTTCTATTTAATAGCATCTGACTGACATGCTGTATTATAAGTTAGTTTCATACCCCAGTATACTTGGATTTAAGCTGGGCGAGAAGTTATGCACTAAATGTATCGTAGTATGTGTATTTCACTTGGTATTAAGGATTGTATACATGTATAAAACTGTCAAAATAGTTTATTGAATTGATTTCATTTAGGTTATTTTATATCTAGACAGGAACGTATTGTGACAGGGTTGACTTACATTTAACATACTTCATATATATTATATTATTATACTCTACCAGGGCTAGCTCTGGCTAAAAATTCTGTTGGGCCAATTTTTTAACCGTAATAGCGGCTGGGGGCCAGGGGGCCGCGAGGGCCCCCGGTTGGTCCAGGGCGAAGCCTTGGCTGGGGGACCAGGGGGCCAGAGGCCCCCGGAAGCTCCTGCTATTTTGCTGTTTGAGAACAGTAAAATCCACTATGAGATATATCATTTCACCTTATATTCAGTCTTGAGAAACCCTGAATTGTAACTATTTTAATGGTATAAAACTTTATCAATTTGACAAAGATGTATAGTCATGTATGTTTGTTTTCTATGTGAAATATTTTTGTTGTTCATTTGAATGATTCAATGAATGTAGACTTCTGTTTAAGTTATTATTTTTTCCTGTATCTCCATGTCTAAGAAACTTATAAAAGTTATATGTATAATGAATGAATGACAGAAACAAAATAGCATTTTAGAACTTTTTCACGTTTATTCTCTATAGCACAACACAAAGTGACATTTCAAAAGTGGCATTAAAACATGCATCCTAAATGATTCAAAATGATACCAACAATAATTAAATTAGTATAAACTATATGGGTACAAGTTCTATCTTGATGATGACACATTGTTTTTGCGAGGGGACTTGACACACAAGTTATATAAATTTTGTGAAGATATTTTTTAACTTGAGACTAAAGTCTACATCCCTTGTGCGATATGCTGTAGCCAGTCAGCAAAGTTCTGTCTTTGAAGCAGCTTCTGCTGCTGACCAACAAACTTGCTAAGTTCCAACACAAGTCCACATAAAGTGTGATCATGAACAATTGCAAATTGGTAGGTTTAAGTGGGAAACTTGTTTAGAAGCCTGTGGCAGATTTTGTTGGCATCCTGACATCTAGAAGACTTGACATCACAGCTGATCCACCATTTATCACAATACACTGTTGAATCTGAAAAAAATAAGACCAATACAAAATTTAACAGAAAATATAAAGATGTAAGTGTGTGTGAGCTATACAACCCTACTTAAAAACTGCATTGTCCGAAAATACGAATATCCGAAAATGCAGTCACTTCAGAATTGACAAATTTTCTTAAAAAGTTGACCGTCGAGATTTTCGAGGAATATAAGTCAAATTATGTTTTAAAACGTCAAGGGCTATCCACACAAAATGTTTATGGGTTAATTTATCAGGTAAAACACCAAAACTAACGTTATTTTAGCTTAGAAAATGCAGTCACGTGATCCGCTGTTTTTTTCACGTCAATTTCTTCACAAATAAATACCACGGATATACACAGTGTAAATACGATTCCCTGGATAAACTGGCGTAAAAAAACTTTTTAAATGGTAATATAATGATTAAGACTGAATAATTCAACGTTGAAAAATTCGATCAATAATTACCTGATTTATGACTAGGATCATGCGTTTATCGCATTTCAGATTCGTGACCCGTGACGGTCAATCGACAATTTCTTTCATCAGTCAATCAGGCCGCCTTTGATTAGACAATCATCCGCTAATTATCTCACAAACTGTCATAAACACAGTCATGTATAGTTTGTTTGTTTAACAAGCTGTTTATTGACCTAATTTTATGACACGTGGACTGTGTCTACCAGTTTTCGTTCATTTAGCGTCGCCCGTAACAGTTGATTGTAAAACCAGTCTAGAAAAAATCTCGAGCGTGCTATTTTTAGTAACTGGATTTTCCAATATTTGTAAAGTCATACTTTTCGATGGTTCGGGCCAATTTGATTTTTTTCGGGCCAATTTTGATTTCTTCGGGCCATTGGCCCGATTGGCCCCCGACAGCGCGAGCCCTGCTCTACAGAATATTAACATTTAGGCCAAAAATAAATAAAGACTCCATTGTAAATAAGAACTTACACTTTAGTGGGTTGTCCTTGATGGAATAGTCTGAAGAGTTTAGAATTACTACTACTGTCACGGTCTGAACTTGTTCACAGTATGGGTGAGGGAGTGTGTAGGCAGCCGTCTAGCTAAGTAGGTCTGGTTCCATATTTGTCTCACCCTGTGACACTACTTTTAATTTTTCAATGCATATGTACCAGTAGACAGGATTCTCTAAAGACTCCTTTTTAAAGGAGTTTAAAAAGCAAGGTTTTGGACTCAAATTTCAAAATACTGTGGAGAACTCTGCCTACAGTAGGTTACACCACTGCAGATCGGTGGCCTAGAGGTAGGGCCCATGCTTCGGGATCTAGAGGTTCTGGGTTTGATCCCCGTCTTTGCCACTGCTTAATTGCTCTGAGCAAGAATAACCCACGTACATTCTCCACTCCACCAAGGTGTGAATTGGTACCTGTGAGGGCGGTGTCTGTACATGTCCGATAAAAATGGTCATCCCAGGAATACTCGATCGCAGGATTCCTTAGGTAGCCCAATGAACAGGGGAAGTTAAAATGTCAAAGGGTGGCTGCTAGCTGAACTGCTGAAAGCAGTCCTCGAAAATTGGTAACTGAAAAACTTTTTAACTTAACACTCGAGACAGTGACCAGTACAACAGTATACATGTAGTGTATATTTAAGCACTTTTTAATCTAAGGCCAGAAGTTCTTCAAATATTTATATATATTTATTTATCTATAAGTCTGTTTATTCAGTCTACTTTTCATTCTTAAATGTAAATAATCTTCAATCTTGCAAGGTTAGCCATAAATGTACTACCAGAGGTCTCGACTGATGATAATATATCATAATTATGCTACACTTGATACGTAACGTGATGTGCATACGTTAATAAATAACTGTAATAATTAAGGCCTAAAATAAAATATTGTTTGTTTCACCTTCCCAAGCAAAGAGTCCCCTACCCAAAATATTTTATTGACGCTTTGAAAATAATAATTTGATTTTATAAAAAAAAGGTGTGAATAGTCAAAATGTACTCAAAATAAATATCAAACAAAACTGTATGAACTATAGCGAAGTTGATTATAGGCAAAGCAAAAATTGTTGCCAATATAAATATTTAAAAAAAAAATTTTTCAAAAAAATATTTTTCCTACCACCCAACCCATATTTGCCATGGTCAGGAAGGGGAAACGAACTCTATTTTATTTTTGGCCTAACATAATTATGTGTCTGGTTGACAAGTTTCATGACATTAGGCCTTAATTTAGATTCTAAATGACTGATTATTTAATTAAATACAGACTGCAGTAAACATCTTTATCTCATCATGATCATAATTTTATTGAAATAGTAATTATGAACCCTAATCTTTGATGAGGGAGTATATTGCTTTGCACAATTGTCGGTCGGTCTGTGGATGTGTGTCTGTTGGTTACTAAGATCAAATGGTTTTTCGTTCAATAACTCAAGGGCACTTTGCCCTAGGATCTTCCAACTTAACATGGCGGTTGGTCACCAACAATAGATGACTCCTATTGATTATGATGTTAGGTCAAAGGTCAAGGTCACTGTGACCTTAACCATTTCTGACTACCAGTATATTGGGCTTCCATGGGGGCATGCATGTTTTACAAGCATCTCTTGTTTAATGTATTGAGGTTTGCTAATCAAACCAATAAGATTTGCATGTAAAGTTATGACATCAAACAACTACATGTACCCTATATCTTTGTCAATAAGTCAGGTTAAAGGTGTCCAGAAAATTTCAAAAAGTCACTTATTCACCATAACCCGTGCTTTGATAGCGACATAATAGGTCATAACTTGTACTTCTGATATTAGATTTTTTGACAATCAGTCGAAGTATGATTGATTTTTTTTACTTCTCTTTAACTTAATTTTGCCCGACTTATGGGCGAGGATATACGGTATTTAAAAAGTATTATGGCAGCCCTCAGATACAAATAAATTATTTATTTTCCTATAGCCTGACTTTATCTTTATAAGGGTGTGCACATTTAACCTATAATATCAAGGATATTAACTTCACAAATGGTTATTTAAGTGGTTAACCTTACTGTGAATGATGAAGCAATAGCGTGCAAGATGTGTACACATTGAAATGGTTTTCTTGTTTCTGGGCGCGGTTTATTTCTCACTATATGATTTGAAGTGTGAAAAACATGACATACCTGACTGCTAATTATATAGTCCCCTACCGGTTTTTGACCGGAGGGGACTATAGGTTTGCCGTCAGTCCGTCCGTCCGTCAAACAATCTGGATCCTGACATAACTCAAACAGTTTCCAAGCTAGGTTTATGAAACTTGGTATGTGGATAGGGGGCAAAAAGGGGATAATGCATGTCCAAAAATATTTAGATTCCGACCGAAATTGTGGTTGCTATGGCAACAGAAACATTGAAAAAATGGCTTAAAACCGGTAGGGGACTTCTGTATTGCTTGCAATTCTTAATTACTTGTTATATATAATGTTACTGTGAGTACTGACTGTGTTTGGATTCTACATAATTATTTGTTACTTAATGAAGAAATGAGGAATAATATATTTACAGATAAAACCCTGTGGGTCAGACTAATCATAGTATACAAAAGGGAGCATTCTATTCCTACGGCTTATTATACAAAGAAATAATGGCGCAGATAAAAATTCAAGGGCAATAAATAATAACTCAGGGATAATTTATTTGATATTGCCCCCATAATTAATAACTTTGTATCTGCCAATCAGCTGCTAAGTGTATAAAAAGTACTAGATATATATTGTTGTTTCTCTGTTTTGCAAATACAGTCAACTCTCGTTATCTCGAATTTCACGGGACCGTGGAAATTACTTCGACATAACGAAAATTCGAGATAGAATTTTCGGCATCGAAGTTGCAAGTTTTCCAGTTTCTGTCATTTTACGCCGCCATATTGTTACGGTCGTAAGAACGACATATTCGTGAGAATTGCTTGTTGTGATATTTATGTACATGTATTTCTCCTCGAGAAAATGCATTTTATTTTAATTATTATTTTTACAAACAATTGTTCGAGATGACATGTTTATTGGTGTTAGTACGTAACCCGAAGCTTTATGACATGTTTGCGCAAATTGTTGCAAACAAATATTTGTTCAACAATGGAAGGCGCGAAAATTACAGGTAAATCGAAGATTTTATACTGGCGAAGTGTGAAAAACATTCGACGCTAGTCAAATATGCTCAGACTTCGACCCGACTTCGAGATGAACAATTCAAGCCGAATTCGAGCCGAAACTTCGAGATGGGTCTCGAGAATTCATATAGACAAAGAAGGAGAAAAATCGGGACTTGAAAAAACTTCGACATAACGGAAAATTCGATAAAAGCGAGTTCGAGATAACGAGAGTTGACTGTAGTGTTATTACAGACAAGTAAACTGGGAAATAACATCTGTATACTTATTTTTGGTGGGCAGTGTATATTATCATTAAACCTGGGGATGATGCTCTAGTACTTTTTAGCTCAACTTTTCAAAGAAAAAAAGGTTGAGCTTATCTGTCGTGACAGGAACTTTGGCTTGTGCGTGTGCGTTGATTTAGATTATTGTCAGAGTCATTTTCTCAAAGACTATCAAAGGTATCCTCTTGAAACTCAACATAGTTATTCACCATCACAAGGGTAGTCCATAATGACAAGGCTGATAACTCTGTGACCTATATTTATTTGTTATCTGCCCTTGTTTCTTTAAGAATTTTCACTCTAAGGTGACCAAGGGTACTATCTAGTACGATAAAGTGGAGCGTCTGGCACTCGTTGGCGGTGCTCTCGTTTAATATGATATTATTTCATATATCAGCTTTCAACATTGAAGTTTCAATTGTAATTGTATATATCCTGTATCCAAAAAAATGAAGTAAATAATTTACTACTATGTGATACTATACTATAACTACTATTATACATGTACCTATAATAATGTATACTATTTCATTGTAGTGTAAAAAGATTTACGACATTGTATATCAGGCCAAACTTAATATTCTTTGTTTCCCCTTCCCAACTCAATCAGATTTAGAATGGGTAGGGTAGGTTAAATTTTTTTTTAATTGTTTCAGAATGATAGTTATTCACTCACAGGTCTAGACATACGAATAATGGATTTTATATAATTAATGGTCTAGACATACGAATAATGGAATTTATATAGTTAATGGTCTAGACATACGAATAATGGAATTTATATAGTAAATGGTCTAGACATACGAATAATGGAATTTATATAGTTAATGGTCTAGACATACGAATAATGGAATTTATATAGTTAATGGTCTAGACATACAAATAATGGAATTTATATAGTTAATGGTCTAGACATACAAATAATGGAATTTATATAGTTAATGGTCTAGACATACAAATAATGGAATTTATATAGTTAATGGTCTAGACATACGAATAATGGAATTTAGTAATGAACTCAAAGGTGAAAAACAGTCTTAGATTTAAAATGGGTACAAAATTTATTGGTAAGGAACAAGCCCATATACCATTTTATACCCAATTTTTCAAAAAAAAAATTATTTAAATTTTAGTTACATATTAGTTTGGAAATGGTCCTTTTTGATCCGGTTGGTAGTGAGTGGAAAGGGAAACAAACATTATTTTATTTTAAGTCTCTGAGTTAACAGATTTATGACAACATTGTATGTTAGTTAACTTGACAGGGATATTAATTACTGTATTCTTCGTGCTATACTATGCGTTAAACTCGAGTATTTTGCGATACTTTAACGATATAATAAAATAAAGAGATCGTATCTGTAAGGGTTGTAAGTAATCTACACCCAAATTATTTGTCTTACATTATCGCTCTATAATCTACTACACTACCATTTAGCTTTGATTATTGCTATCACAAATGTCTATTTTTTGCCTCATTAAAGTCAGTTTGTACTTTGACAGTCACTGTAGTGGACTTAGTTAATTTGGCTGCACATGTGTGTACATAGTTTCAAAATACCGTAAATATTCGCCCATAAGTCGGGTAAAAGGTGTCAAAAATATTTCAAAAAGTCAATTATTCACCATGACCCATTCTTTGATATCAATATAATAAATAAAGCATAAAATGTACTTCTTATAGAAGATTTTTTATTATGCCCCCCTATCGATAGATGGGGAGGCATATAGTGATTCACCTGTCCGTCCGTTCGTTCGTCCGTTCGTCCGTCCGTCCTGGTTAACCCAAATTGACCGTTTCTTCTAGCATTAATATGGCTTGCTACAAAGCTTTCATACTTGCATGGATGTTGTGTATGAACACTCTCCACACGCCAGTATCACCTAACCCCATTTTGACCTTCACCTTGACCTAATTTTGGACTTAGACTTTATGGACAAGGCTTCCACAGGGGGCATAAGCGTTTATTGAACGCAGTCTTGTTACATTTAAGTTGAAATCTGATTGACTTTTTGGAATTTGTTTTACTTAATTTTAGCTGACTTATGGGCGAGTGTATACGGTATATCTCATCTGATAGCATCTGAAGCAATCATGTTTTTTTGTGTTCATTTTTGGTTGTTTTGTCACATTTCATTATTATAAGTAAATAATAAGTATAGTCCGCCGGCAATATCACTCTAAGCCTTTGTTTACAAACATAAAGGACAATTAAATACATTTCTAAAAAGGATTTATGTTCGATCTTGTGCATAATCGCTTTTAATGCATGTTCAATCTAATGCTTCAATCTATACTGATAACAAGCGACCAGTCAACCCTCTTCATGCATTCATTCTCTGAAAAATTAAGCAGCAGCGCAGACCGAAATCAAAGCCAGGTTCCGATTTCTCTAAACATCTTAATCTGAGCTAAATTTCTCCTGAGTTATAATTGCCATGTGTCTTTTAGATAATTTTCATGGGAGACTGGACTCAAAGTTCGTACCATAAAACAGAAAACCTTAGTTTTAGTTAATTACAGTAAAACTTAAAGAGCTTGAATTTAAATTTATCTCAAATTCTGACACCCATTTGAGAAAAATCTCAATTTGAGATGAGATTTCGACTGTAGATGCCTCGGGAGATCGAGGCCAGGACCTCTCAGTCCAGAAGCACTAACCCTACTTCTAGACCATCTGTCCCCACATAATTAATTCAGTTGTCTGTTTTCAGTTTTCCATGGTAACGATGTAAAGTGATGGCGAGAGCTCAATCTCCTGGTGATCTCAAGGAATACTGGCAGGAAATTGAAGATATAAAAAGTAGCAAGAAACAAGATGAAGATGATGATGATCTAGCTAAAACACCCGATGGTATTACTATTCCATCTCTTGTAATGCCGGAAGTAATGCCGGAAGCATAAAGTTATTGTCCTGTCTGCCCATTTACCCGTATGCAATGATAACCAAAAGTTCTTAAAACGACAAATATTTTCAAAGTCCATTAAGACATTGCTTTCAAACTTGGCATACTAATAATGTAAACCATCATAAATACCTTAAATTGTCAATGCCATATATCACTATCCAACATTTCTACAGAATTATGGCATCTGATTGACTTAGCTAATTATTATTGTCAAGGCTTTCATTAGGGCATTATCCAATCACTGTATAAACAACCCTCATACCAATCACTGTTTGTATGAACGTCCCTCGTACCAATCACTGTGTAAACAACCCTCATACCAATCGCTGTTTGTATGAACGACCCTCGTACCAATCACTGTATAAACAACCCTCGTACCAATCACTGTATAAACAACCCTCATACTAATCACTATGAACGCCCATCATACCAATCACTGTATGAACGACCCTCATACCAATCACTGTGTGAACGACCTTCGTACCAATCAATTTATGAACAACCACCGTACCAATCACTGTATAAACGACCCTCGTACCAATCACTGTATGAAAGACCCATGTACCAATCGATTTTTGTATGTTGTAGAGGGTGAGTTGGAGGCAGCATGGTTGAAAGACGCAGGATATCATGGGCTGGTCAATAAATTTCAAGGTAAGACAGTCTGTACATGTATTACAATGCTAAGTATTAACCCTTTATTTCATTGTCACCCGAAATCTATTCATCCACATAATTCTGATAAGATTTAAGTTGTATAGTTCATGAACCATCTCCATACTGGCTGTTTGAACTGTATTATGATTTGAACATGTACTGTGATTGTGACATCTGTAGTGACGGTAGTACCTGCAACACAATCTTGTACTGATATACCTGGTTGGCGAGCCTCTTAAGTTACCAGTAGTTAAATAATAGTTACCGAATGCCATCTGCCACATGTTGATGAAAATTAATGCCAACTTTTCATGGGAGGGCACATATACCACTGGGCCAAAGCTCCCATTTCATTATGGGGGTGGCATAATTCACTCTCTTGTTTGTCAGTTGGAATTTTAAACTGACACAAAATCAATAAGTTTTGCCTGATAATCTAATAGCATCATTTTGCTGTATTTGGATTCTGATTTACTATTTTTATTTAAATGATTACATCTGTAGTCATTTTTGCTCCATTGCGTACAGATAAATGTGTGTGTTTATGTAACTGCCTATGTAACTACCTGTCATTTGTGACATAAAGTCTTTTGGTTGCAATTTGAAACTTATTGAAAATATATCACTATTTGATAATCGGTTTACTTTACAGTTGGGGGGTAAAGTCACACATCAACTGTCAGTCAGTGTCATATATATGTGTCGGTTCCATTTGACTGGATGGAGGAAGTTATTATGCATATGCTCTAACTTAAAGCCCCGTTAAGCTTTTAAACGGCTATTATCAAAAAGTAATAACTTGGTTACCTATCAACAGAATGATGGATTTTGAGCACTTTAGTTGAGTCCCAAAGGTCGAAAACACTGTAAGATGGAAGAAAACAAAATACAGTCTCCAGTTGGTTTGTTTACAAAATAACGATTTGTAAACAATAAATAGACAATTTATGGTCTATGGGAAGCAACTCTTGCAAAATATTTTGTCATCCATACATTTTACTTAAATGTGATTTTGGCATACTTAATACGGACAGTAACAGTAACTTTCTGTCATCAATAATTGGTCATTAATTTTGTTAACATAGGGAACTGATTTAGTAGAGGTATACATAAGTCTTTATAAGTCCCCTACCGGTTTTTGACCGGAGGGGACAATAGGTTTGCTGTCTGTCCGTCCGTCCGTCAAACAATCTGGATCCTGACATAACTCAGTTTTCAAGCTAGGTTTATTAAACTTGATATGTGGATAGGAGGCAATAAGGGGATTATGCACGTCTAAAAATATTTTGATTCTGACAAAAATTGTGGTTGCTATGGCAACAGAAACATTGAAAATGGCTTCAAACCGGTAGGGGACTTCTGTATTGCTTGCAATTCTTAATTACTTGTTTTTGGAGAAAATGCCTGCAATATAATTGTATATGTAATTATAATCAAATAATAACAACTTAAGTTATTGTGGATGACATATTTGGTTCTTAACCAATTTCAATATGGTTCACATCAGCATGGAGTATATACAGTAATTTACAGGAATACATGGTAAATATAAGCCGAAAAAACAAAACAGAATGGCTCATTAATAAAGAGACAAAACAAAAACATAACAATATGACGCTAAGATAACTGTACAAACTATGATATAACAATGTAATGTATGGATGTAATAATTGTATAAAGCACATGTATATTTCAGCTGGTAAGGAGCTTAGTGAAGATGACGTGCAGGCAATCACCGAATCTCTCGCTAACAACCATGCCGCTGTGGTGAGACGTCGAGTAGACACGCTGAATGCCACACTGAGGAAGAAACAGAAATACACAACAAAGATAGATGTACGCAATATATTCCCAGAACAACGTGCAACCAGCACCACAATAATACACAGTCAGGCTGTAGGGGAGGACACTCCGGATACAAGACAGGTAATTACTAAGTTCTCTCCCCTATATAATACACAGTCAGGCTGTAGGGGAGGACACTCCGGATACAAGACAGGTAATTACTTAGTTCTCTCCCCTATATAATACACAGTCAGGCTGTAGGGGAGGACACTCCGGATACAAGACAGGTAATTACTAAGTTCTCTCCCCTATATAATACACAGTCAGGCTGTAGGGGAGGACACTCTGGATACAAGACAGGTAATTACTTAGTTCTCTCCCCTATATAATACACAGTCAGGCTGTAGGGGAGGACACTCCGGATACAAGACAGGTAATTACTTAGTTCTCTCCCCTATATAATACACAGTCAGGCTGTAGGGGAGGACACTCCGGATACAAGACAGGTAATTACTTAGTTCTCTCCCCTATATAATACACAGTCAGGCTGTAGGGGAGGACACTCCGGATACAAGACAGGTAATTACTAAGTTCTCTCCCCTATATAATACACAGTCAGGCTGTAGGGGAGGACACTCCGGATACAAGACAGGTAATTACTTAGTTCTCTCCCCTATATAATACACAGTCAGGCTGTAGGGGAGGACACTCCGGATACAAGACAGGTAATTACTAAGTTCTCTCCCCTATATAATACACAGTCAGGCTGTAGGGGAGGACACTCCGGATACAAGACAGGTAATTCCTAAGTTCTCTCCCCTATATAATACACAGTCAGGCTGTAGGGGAGGACACTCTGGATACAAGACAGGTAATTCCTAAGTTCTCTCCCCTATATAATACACAGTCAGGCTGTAGGGGAGGACACTCTGGATACAAGACAGGTAATTCCTAAGTTCTCTCCCCTATATAATACACAGTCAGGCTGTAGGGGAGGACACTCTGGATACAAGACAGGTAATTCCTAAGTTCTCTCCCCTATATAATACACAGTCAGGCTGTAGGGGAGGACACTCCGGATACAAGACAGGTAATTACTAAGTTCTCTCCCCTATATAATACACAGTCAGGCTGTAGGGGAGGACACTCCGGATACAAGACAGGTAATTACTAAGTTCTCTCCCCTATATAATACACAGTCAGGCTGTAGGGGAGGACACTCTGGATACAAGACAGGTAATTCCTAAGTTCTCTCCCCTATATAATACACAGTCAGGCTGTAGGGGAGGACACTCTGGATACAAGACAGGTAATTCCTAAGTTCTCTCCCCTATATAATACACAGTCAGGCTGTAGGGGAGGACACTTTGGATACAAGACAGGTAATTACTTAGTTCTCTCCCCTATGCAAACGGAGGAATTTACAGTTGTATTGTCCAGAGAATTCGACACGACTCTCAACCTTCTATTAGCATAATTTAACAGCTGATATATGGTCTATATTTATAATTCTGTTTTTTTTTTCATTAGCGGTAGTATCATGAAGATGCTAGAGCTAGGTGTAATAACAACACAAATGTTAAGGACCGATATTGCATGATTTGCTCATGGAAATTTTAACATTCAACCCAAGAACCTTGTAATAAATTCTTGCATAAAGGTGAGGATCGTGTCAAATTCTCTGTGCTATATTAATGGCAATATGACTCAGTGCTCTTGAGTATGGACAGATGTTACTTGCAACAAATTCACAGGGTCAGGGTCCCAGGGACCTTGAACATACAGAACGTTTACAACTATTTGGTTGCAAGTATAGGGAGTAAACAAATGTTTAACAAACATCCCTTGTCAATGTAGTTTACATATTGTGTGGTCTTAGTGTCATTGTATCCATACAAGATTGACGAAGACCATACATGTTGTTGGCACATTTTTACAGTTTTCAGTGAGTTCATATATTGAAGTTTGGAGGCAAAGGGAAATTTTTACGACCATAATCATGCCAAAATTTTCTTCTGGATTGTATCAGTTACGTGGTGGAGAAATACACCTAGTAATAATATTTGTTGCAAAATATGATTTTAAAACTTTTGTTGTTTGATGGTCATTTTTCAGCCAGCGAAACGTCCATCAACCCTTCCTAGGGGTCTTAAATTATCTTCTCAAAATGGAGAGTCAGATACTTGGATAAAACAGGTTAGATATAAGGAGTCGCTTAGATACAAGGGGTCGCATTGAAATGGCATGCACCTAAAATACTAACCTTCTAAAATATATAATAATAGTAATGCCTTGAACGATTAACTGTATCATTATTAACATATCATCATAACACAGATTCTACAGGGATTTTATTTGACCCTTTAATGGACCCTTTGACCCCTGAAATTTCCAAAAAGTCATAATTTGTCTCTTAGGATTCTGTCTGAGGGGTAATTTGTTTCAATACATAGTTAAGGTATTTTTGTTAAAAAATAGTAAAAAAACATTCGAAGCTCAGTTCTGGTTCAGGGGACCTACATTTCTGGAATAATCCAAACATCAGGATTCAGGCTCCACTATAGAAAGAATGAAAATTTCTGCTGGAGAGAAAAGTGATATTTAATGAAAATCATGTCATTTAAAAAAATCATCAGCTAAATTTGAACTTATGTATGTATGTAATAGGAGAGATCACTGTATTCATCATGCAAAATGCCCACCAGCGATCAATTGGATGAATGAACAATAAAAACCTTCCATTCACCAATAGCTAGTTGGTTGTACTAATCCCTTTGTATACAAACATGATCTCTCCTATTCACCATAAAGTCCATGTTTGATTGTGTATGGGTTTAGCATCTGATGCCTCAGTTGATAGGTACCTCTGTGATTACTCTGTGTATGGAAAATAACACATTTCATTCATCCATGCAAACTTGTATTTAAACCTTAAAACACTTGCACATTAACATAGCAACACAGGTGTGGTGTGGGTCTTTATATATGTTATAACTTATGTCACCAAACATGTTGTGGGAATTAGTGTGCTACATATATTTGGTATCTGCATGGCTAACAAAGCATTCTGTACCACTAACTCTTGTAGTTTTGTCTTTTATGACTGACCTACGTTTTCCTCTTGACAAAGTAGACGATTGATGCCTCCAACTGCCTTCTGACTGGGAAAGTAGTAAGACCCATCTACCTGTTTGAGGCATCTACTGTATTATTATATAACTTGGCCAATCATTTTCTCTGGACCAAGAACCTGTTGGAAGTTACTATATTGTGTTTGAGGCATAACTATTACGAACATCAAAGTTCTACTGTGTTTAAACAGTTTGCAAATTTGTGTGTACATGTTTTTGTAGAATATGTAAGAAGCAGATTGTAGGTCACAAATCACTAAATGAAATGTTCTTTAGCTCAATGTAAAGTGACAATTGTCGGCCCCTGATTATAATTATCATGTTAAAGTCTATTGCCAGTTGACAGACTTATATCATTTAAAAGCAGTCTGTTTCAGCTACAAAATAAGACCAAACAAACGGGGTCATGTTTAATATAAGAAAGATTTTGTTCGTCAAAGGCGGTCGACAAATTTTTACAGACGCGCAGACTTAAGTTGATCCAGTGTAGGTTTTACCCTATTCTACTTTCCCTTTGTCAAATATGCCAAAATCTCAAAATATTCAAGATGAAACACATTCACTCATTCAACTACATGTATACAATACCTTTAAAATCGATAAGATGATTGACTAGTTCTATTTTGTCAAGGCATATCACCAATTCCAGGCAAACAGAAGTTTCTGTCAGGACTATTTGAGTGTATCTGATTTTGGTCTGCATATGCATTTAGTGGTTTATAACCTGTTTGTGGTATTCTGTCAGGGAAATGTATGTATTTGCCAGTGACACAGTTTAAGTCACAGCATAAGGAAACATATCCGTATGGCATCTTAAACTATATTGGGTGTAGTTATTATAGCAAATAAGTTTGATATTTTTTTGCCAAATATCCCGAAAGCTTAACCTTTTACCAGCATAAATGTGATATTATGAAAACTGTTGGGAAATGATTGCTCTATATTTTCTCTATTATAGTTCTTAACCTTAGCAGAAGTGAGAATATTGTTACATGTTTGTATATAACGTTTATTAGCTGGTATTTGTTGTTAAACTATTACATGTTACTAAAAGTATGTATTATTGATGTCTTGAAATCATTTTTCAGCATAATCAAGGACACAGTCCATCCATTAATATCCATCAAATAGGTCAAGGTCATTCTAGTAAGGTCATTTCCGACCAACGTCCTCATAGTCATCTGAATGTCACTGACTGTGGCCTGGAGCATTATTCTGTGGGGTCTGGACTGATGAGTGTCTCTGAATTTGTAATAGATTGTAATAATTGTCCCTGTGTACATTGTCAAGGTCATTCCCATTGTCGAGGTCATTCACAATGTCAAGGTCATAAACAATATCAAGGTCATTCCCATTTTCAAGGTCATTCACAATATCAAGGTCATTCACAATGTCAAGGTCATTCACAATGTGAAGGTCACTCACATTTTCAAGGTTGTCCACAATGTGTATCTAAAGGTTTCAATATACCAGCCATCCCTTCAGACAGTAAGGACCCTGGAAGTCTGAAACGATACAAGAGTTCTTCATGTGATACACTAGACTCTATAGACTCTGGTCTAGAATCTTCCGGATCGTTAATTAACCGAGAAAATTCAAGTTCCCATGATTCTCTGCTTGACACAGACGAAGGTACCCGTTGTTTCCCTAAAATGGGCCCCTTTAAGTATAAGTTTGCCCCTAATTCTCCTATCGGGAGCCCCAGAAGCCCCAGATTTAGTTTCCCTCCAATATTTCCCGATGGTTCAGGTTCTCATCAAGTTGATGGTCCATGTTCAACAGATGAAGACCCCTCTCTCACGTTGTTAGGGTTCAGAAAACGACAGCATTCTGTTACGGAGGTCAGTCAGTGCACACGATTGCTGCACATAGCTGTAGTATAATCTCTTACTTTGCTCTGAGTTTTTTATTTACCTCACGTCACTCTTTTATCACATCGACATCTTTTGGTATTTCACCCAATAGTCAGGCCCATAGCTATAATATCTCACACACAGTTATTTGTTTGTTCGTTTGTTTGTTTGCGTTTGACCTTGACAGTCAGTGCCCTTGGTTCTTAAGTGTGTCCAGTGTAGATCACCGATACTGCACATATGGTTACAAGAATCACTGAAGACACATGCTAAACCCTTTGGAAAATTAGCTATAGTTACATATATAGGTACGTTTATCACATGTTTGACGTTGCGGTAGCGTAATAAAGCCATTATTTATTTTTGATAATACACTAGAGTAATAAAGCTATCACGCGATGTCATTCAAAGGATAGGCGACGTCGTCAAAGTTGCGCGTTTATTATAGTGAAAAATAAGTAGCTATTTTATGTTTCGGCTGGAAATGGCTAACATGTGATAAAAAGAACATTACATTTGTGACTTTCCACATTGAATTTATTAAACTCGTTGAAAAAATCGATAAAATGCTCGGCAGAGCCTCGCATTTTATTATTTTATTCAACTCGTTTAATAAATTCAATATGGAAAACACTCATGTAATATCCTCTATGTATATAATGCAATCTCATTAAAATCAGACCCTTATTACGCTTCACTACTTTACTGTTTTACACTCATATAGGATCTGACAACACTCCCTATAGGGTCATGTTGATGTGAACTTTATGTCATCCAATCAAATCGCATCTTTCACTAATCTGAAAGTGCGGTGAAACACTGCTGAGGCTATGTGACTTGATTAGGTGCCAGATCGGTGATTTGAACATTGAAACTCTTACAGAGTGTAGTCAGATCTCTAACAGCGTAAAGGAATGAAGCAAATGTTAGGATCTGATTTTAATGAGATTGTTTTATAATGCTTAAAGGGCCTGCTGTAGGTGTTTTCAACTTGTGTGTTGTTGTTGTTGTTGATGTTGTTGTTCACTGTTGATCGTTACGTATTCTGTTACATCGTGTTTTGCTTGACGTCTACAGTAACTGTTGTTCTTACGTACTAAGACCTTCATCATTTGAATTTTCCATTCTGACAGGTGATGTTGTGTCATTTTTATGCCCCCGTATCGATAGATCGGGAGGCATATAGTGATTCACCTGTCCGTTCATTCGTCAGTTCGTCCGTCCGTTCGGTTAACCCAAATTGACCGTTTCTTCTAGCATTAATATGGCTTGCTACAAAGCTTCCATACTTGCATGGATGTTGTACTGTATAGCGGGTATATTTCACGGGGGTTTAATTTTCGCTATATTCGCGGTCAACATCGATAGCGCGAAATCTAAACCCCGCGAAATATTCACCTGGTAAATATACAAATTTCACAAAGGCAGACAATTCATGATTAAAAATATGTGATGGAGCAATAAGAAATAAAACAACGTTGACCCAATCACTTTGCAAGAAGTACTTGGGTTTAGCAAAATACGGCAATAACATAACGACTTATAATAAATCACAAATACAATTCGAAACAAACAAATCATTCAAAATTACAGTCGAAACGAACGATTATGAATAAAATAAATAATCTTACTGTGTAATTTGTAAATCCCGTAAATCGTTTACGAATCATCAAATTTGGGAAAGAAGAAGCACACGCCCTTATATTATGTTATACCGGTGGGGAGTATAAGTAAATCATGGACAGGGGGTCTAAATAGTATTATAAATACGGCTGACTTATTATTAGACCCTGTATACCAAAGAGTTTCCTTGTGTGCCCCAACAAGATCAAACGCTTTAAATAACTCAGGCATAATGGCGTTATATATTCCTGCATATGTTTAATTAATAATTCATTATGGACCTTGAAAGCATTATGGGATTGTGAAACGTACGTATGTTCGCAATTAATCGACAATTAATGAACAATTTAATCGTCATTACACACGGATTTCTTACAATATTGAATTTAAGTTTTAAGCTTTCTAAATTGCCGTGTTCAGCAATCAATTTCATTTTTTTCCAAGGTGTAACTAACGTAAGATTGACCTCCCAATTCGTGTTGTTGTTTACCAACACGGTTTTAAATTCGCGGTCAGGGTCGTTTGCGCGAAATCAAGACACCGTGAATTCAAAAGGATCCAGATAACGCGAATAATGGACCCCGTGAAATATACCCGCTATACAGTATATGAACACTCTCTACACGCCTGTATCACCTAACCCCATTTTGACCTTCACCTTGACCTAATTTTGGACTTATTTATAGACAAGGCTTCCACAGGGGGCATAAGCGTTTATTGAACGCAGTCTTGTTTCTCAATGACTTGATATGAATCTTTGAAATTATCATTTATTATTATATCAGTGATTGTCGTCAGTATTGTTTGTATGCGCATTTTTTTCAGCTTTAGTTACTTACATACACTTTTTCAGTGTTTCAAAGTTTGTCTCAGTGTGGTCTTAATTTGTGTTTGTGACCTGAATTATAAGTGTTTACACAACCTCGTCATTTAAATAGCATGATGTTTTACACACTTTAGGACATGATCTCAGATTGCAGAGGTTACATGCTTGATTACTTGTATCACATAGAGATTCACACATTATTACATTGTATAACAATATGTTATCTTGAAGCATAAAACGAAAGGTGAGGTGAGTTAAATTGCATTGCTGGCCAACATGAAATGTATGTTAGAATGAAGATATATATTTTTTAGGTCTGATTTCAGGTTTTGGAATCCTTCTTTGTTAAATTATATTGAAATTGTAATACAGTTCCAAGCTTTGAAACTGGGATTTTCAAGCTTGACAGTGATTGTTAATTGCCTGGAGGTCTGAATTATATATACACTTAATTTTATGATAAATGCTGTACAGCACATTATTTGGATGGTCACAAACTCTCTGGATTACAGGAAAACAGGGAAAAGGGTGGAAATGAATTCCATGTATGGAATTTGTAAATTTGCTGAAAATCAGGGAAGTTTATGAAAAGGAAAAGAGAAAATCTTGAAAACTTGTAGCTCAATATCTTTCTGACTTCACTAAATGTGACATAATATTACAATAAAAAAGTAACACAATTTAAAAGAATGAATTTTAGCTTAATGAAGGTAAAGGACTGGCGATGAGTATTAATAAAAGGCTAATTTATACTAAAGTTTTGATAGTATGTTAGGTTAGGGGGTCTACGATGTTAAGGGTGTATTTGTAATAAAGGTCTAATTGTGTGGTATAATTATAGCTACAGGTTGGGTTCCATGGAATATTTAAGGGCAAATTAGTATGTAAAAGGTTTAATTGTGTGTTATGTTACTGGGTCTCTGGGGTAAAGGGCTAATTGATATTAAAGATTTAATTGTTTGTTAGGTTAGGGATCTATGGAGTAATCGAGGGGTCAATTTGTATTAAATGTTTAATTGTGTGTTATGTAAGGGTCTATGGGGTAACTGGCAAATTTATATCAAATGTTAGTGTGTTTATGTTAGGGTCTTATAGGGGTAAATGGCTAGTAATTGATATTATTGTGTGTTTAAATTAAGGTATTTAAAGGTTTGTGTGTGTTATTGAGGTATTTAAAGGTTTGTCTATGTGTGTATGTTTTCAGATGTCACCAAGAAGTACAAGCACAAATAAATATATCTACCGTATTGTTATAGAGGTTTGGCACCAAATATACTCTTGTCTGCTGTATATCCTAGATTCTAACTATACTTGAGTACATGAATAAGGCCAACAATAAAATATTGTTTGTTTCCCCTTCCCTACATATCCAAGCAAAAAGTCCCTTACCCCAAATTTTTTTGACCCGCTGAAAAAATAATTTTATAAAAAGTCAGGTACGAGAGTATGAAAACAAAAAACCTTGACAATAAAAAAATATTTGTCAAAAAAAAAAATTACCTAAAAATTACCTACCCATCTACCCAACCCTAATTTGCCAGGGTCGGGAAGGGAAACAAACAATATTTAGTTTTTGGCCTAAATGCACATGTTACACTTTCTCCAAGGTGAAGCAGGTCTATGATTATAATAGGAAGTACATTTGAAGTACGTCTGAAGTATATATGAAGAAGAGAGCTTATATTTGGAAGTATGCGCTCCTTTTGTTAGCCTATAGCTTTCTTGGAAGGCCACTATAGGTGAAGCAGGTCTTTACTTATGATTAGAAGTACATTAATTTTGAAGTACGTCTGAAGTATATATGAAGAAGAGAGCTTATATTTTGAAGTATGTGCTCCTTTTGTCAGGCTATAGCTTTCTTGGAAGGCCACTATAGGTGAAGCAGGTCTTTACTTATGATTAGAAGTATGTTTGTCAAGTACATCTATGGTGTATATGAAGCAGAGAGCTCAATTGAAGCATGCACGGTTCTTTCGTTAGCCTATAGCTTTCTTGGAGGCCACTTAAGATGAAGCAGGTCTATAATTATGATTAGAAGTACAGTTGAAGTATGTCTGAGGTGCTATATGAAGCAGAGAGCTTATTAGAGGCATGGTTGTGCTCTTTGGTTAGCCTCAAGCTTTCTTGGAGGCCACTTAATATGAAGCAGGTCTTTATGGTTAGAACTTCATTTGAAGTATGTTTGGGTGTTTATGAAGCAGAGAGCTCAATTGAAGCTTGTGCTCCTAAGTTTGTTAGCCTTTTGCTTTCTTGGAAGGCCACTTAAGATGAAGCGGGTCTAGAATTATTAGAAGCATGTTTGAAGTATGTCGGAGGTGTATGTGAAGAAGAGAGCTTATATTTGAAGTATGTGCTCCTAAGTTTGTTAGCCTATAGTTTTCTATGAAGGCCTGGATGCATACAGAACAATGAGTTTGATGTGCTTTAATGTTTTGTTAACACATTAAAGTTGTTTCTGGGTACTCTGTTTCAAAACTTAACCTTTTCAGTCAAGAACTTTAGAAAGAATTTAGTGCTGAATGCGTTATTTCTGGAAAAATGCTATTTTAACAACCTGCATTTGAAAGCCTTCAAATCAGAGTCACATATGAATACAGTTTAAGATCAATAGCAGAATTACGTTGAAGCAAGTTGACCGAAAAATGACTGAAGTCCAGGAAGAAAATGTCAGACTGATTAAAATGACCAGTTTGCATAACATGTTTCCTATGGAGAAAATGTAACAAGTGCGTTTCTTTATGTACTCAGTGTATTTACTGTTTAACAATTGTATTAATACATTTACAGCTGCTTCTTTAATTTTAGTTTCGTAACTTTCTCTTACAACCTGATGAAGGTATAACTTTTAAAAAGACTATTTCACTGACATATCTATTTTGTACTAAGATTTCCATACATTTCATCATATTGTATGGCATTTGGCTTATTAATATAATAACATCAATTTCTTACAATTAATTTTTTAGATTTTCATTAACAAGCCACATAGTCATTATATTAAGAATAGTGGCAATTGCCTCTATATAATAATAAAGAGTATATATAGTTAATAAAGTTGTAAATATTGTAAGTTATATATAATTATAATGTTTGCTACATTAAGGACAGTGAGTTCATACAAAATGTGTTAGTAAATTTTTCTTATTTTTTTTGTAGAAGTTCTTATATGAATTAAGATAATCTTCATGTGAAGTTTAAGTGAAACTTTAACCCCCATTAGTTAACTAATAGACAGTGTATAATAAAATGTGTATAGAACTAAATTATGAAACAACTGTGTTTACTCTGTAATAACCTTAAATATCCAGTATATTAACATGTCTGGTTCATACTTCATTTAGACCTAACAAAAAAGTATTTGTTTCTGGTGACAATCAAAGTTGTCTCAAAAACCTGAAAGAAAAATTATCTCAATAAATAGGCTAGGTACGTAGGTAGGATGTTATTTATATTGACTTCTTACTTACAGATAGAGCTTGCAGTGTATTTCCTTCAAAAGGTACAATAACGAAAATATATATTTTACTTTTACATTTAAGATTTAATTGTAGCAACCCTAAGGTATGGCAGTACGTACACTGGAAACAAATATTTTTAAGGCCTTACTAGACTTAATGTTAACCTTGATTAAATCTTGGTAGATGAAAGTTTAACACTATTACTACTATGTTTTATCAATTATTGCTTTGTAGTCAAAAATATAATGTGCTTTAAGTATAGTGTAGCAATACCACGTGACTTTTGGCTACAGATACAAAAAGAAATTTGTAAACAGTGGAATATAAAATAGCCATAAGTATTTCATTTCTTCATCAATTTCTATGAAATATACCCCACGCTAAGGGGAAAATTATTTGCTTTCCATGAGATGATAAGCTCTTTTTCAGCAGCTTTACCGATACTTATGGCTATTTTATTTTCCAATGTATACAAATTCCTTCTTGTAACTGTAGGCAAAAGTCATGTGGTATTGCTACACTGAAGTAGAAGCTATAAATAAATTACTGATACAAGTTTAACTCAGATATGATACTTAGAATACACCTGATACCCTATAAGTATGTGTTATCATATAATAGTACATGACAAAAAGTAACAATAGGATGTATATTTACTGGTTCACTATCCGAAGCTTAAAAAAATTAGAAAGGTGAATTGTATACAGGTTCAGATATGAGAACATGCTGATTCAGCTATTTTAAAGCCTCATTATCTCTTCCAAAAATGTTTTCCAATCATCCAGTTAATACATTCAAGGAATTAGATGTTTTTCACAAATGACCAATAGTTGACGACAGAATGTTTACTATATCTGTTGAAATAGTTTAATGCAAAGAATCACATTTAAGTAAAATGTATGGAAGACAAAATACTAATTTTGCAAGAGTTGCTTCCCTCAGACTATCAATTTGTAATAGTTGTTTACAATAATTCCTATTTTTGGCTACAAACCAACTGTATGCTGTAGTTCATTTTCTTTTACCATATAGTGTTTTCCACCTTTGGGACTCAATTAAAGTGCTCAAAATGCATCATTCTGCAGATAAGTTACCAAATTATTATTTTTGAAAATAGCAGTTAAAGGCCTAATGGGGCTTTAAGGACTGATTTTACCATGTACCTGAATTTCCTTCAACAAATCAACTTTAATCAACACACCACTGAATTGACTCATCTTTTTTACTGACTGTTTATTCTGGAAATGACCAAAATTACTCAATTTGCTCATCAGGCTTAACTCAAGCATCTGTATATCATTATTTCATTTGATTTTAAGGCACTTATTGCGTATGATTGCCACAAACTATGCAAAATGATTCAGTCCGTGAATATGTCAGGGGAAATGTACTTGAAACATGGATGTTTTTTAGGAAAGTTCTGTATGAACTATGCCAGTGTACCGTATCTCATATCCCCATGTTTATTTAAAGTAAAACATACACCCAGTTTAAGTCTATTTACAGGTATGCATCTTTTCAACTGACTGTACATTTACACCCCCAATCTTTGAGTCACAATTCGGCTTTAAATATTGCCTTGGTGAAGTATAAACTGCAAACATGATAATATGTAAATTATAAAGCAATTTATTGTCAACTAATGTTTACATAAATTATCTCATTCATCATATTAAGTTGTGTTTGCTTTTCAATTTGTGAACTCATCCTTACACATATTTATATTCATTAAAGTATAAATCAGGTAGACTGGTTTTGTGATACTGTCAAATTATTTAATTTCAATGGGACAAAATTTCGTGGTTTGGTGAAAAAGACCATTTCATGGGGAGGTAATTTCACTGATTATGGATTTCATGAAAAATGGCATGGTCAAAATTCACACACATTATCCGAAATCATTCAAAAATCAAACAAACATAGTAATTGTTTTATTACATGTTGATAATGCTATTAAATTTCCCAAACAAGGCAGTCTTATACCTGACTGAAACTTGAAAGCAAAAAATATGGCAGCCACTGTAAACTTGACATATTTATTGGTATAATTATTAGTCCCCTACCTGTTTTTGACCAGAGGGGACTATAGGTTTGCCCTCCGTCCGTCCGTCAGTCAAACAATCTGGATCCTGACATAACTCAAACAGTTTTCAAGCTAGGTTTATGAAACTTGGTATATGGATAGGGGGCAATAAGGGGATTATGCACGTCTAAACATATTTTGATTCTGACAAAAATTGTGGTTGCTATGGCAACAGAAAGAGTGAAAATATGCCCAAATCTGGATCCTGCCATAACTTAAACAGTTTCCAAGCTAGGTTTATGAAACTTGATTGTGGATAGGGGGCAATAAGGGGACTATGCACGTCTAAAAATATTTTGATTCTGACAAAAATTGTGGTTGCTATGGCAACAGAAACATTGAAAATGGCCTCAAACAGGTAGGGGACTTCTGTATTGCTTACAATTCTTAATTACTTGTTCATTTTGGATTTAATTTAATGGTTGATGTCATCCATGAAATTAAATCCCCCAAGAATATTAATGACTTTACAGTACACCACATTTTGTGTTTGTTGACTTAATTTGTGTAATCTAGTCTACGTAGAATACAGAATCTGATGAGAAATGCAGTGAAAACATCAGGGTACTGTTTTATCAAAGCACTTACAAAATTATTAAACTTACGTTCAAATTTTAATTCTTTATAATTCTTTAACATATATTATGTAAATTGTGATAAAATGTTGTTTAATATGAGTTATGCTTCAGTTAATGAACTCCTTCAAAGCATATCTGTCACCAATATGCATGTTTCAAAGAATAATTCAGAATTTCAATTTGAACGTAAGTTTAAGAATTTCCTAAGTGCTTTGATACAACAGTACCCAGGGTACAAATTTATCAAAGCACTGACGAAAATCTAAAACTTACGATCAAATTGAAATTCTTTTTAATTCTTATACAACTGTTAGGTTCTGTAAATGGAGCTGTATTACAAGTAATAATTCTATTAATGAACTCCTACAAACCATACCAGTCCCTAATGTGCAGTCAGTAAAGAATTATAAAGAATAAAAATTTGGACGTAAGTTTATGATTTCCGTAAGTGCTTTGATAAAACAGTACCCCGTAGCCTGCAATTGCCCAATTAAAGGCCCTATTGAGTTACCTCCCTTTCAATTAAAGCTATAAGTCATTGATTACCTCCTTAGGGAAAAGAAACAAAGAGTTTTACTGTTCTTCTATATATAGGCTCAGAAAAAACAGGGAGCCATGATAATATTGTATAAAATTATGATAAAATAAATGATTGTGTTGTTTTCAGACCTGGCATAGATTTTATGATTTTACTTATGTAATGTTGACATGTATTATTTGATATGTAGAATTTTATAAAGTTCTGTAGCTAATGCGATGTATTATTGTTGTAAAATCACTATTTTTGTTGGATAAAATTTCTTGGTCAAGTTGAACCTCAAAATCAACGAAAATTGAATGCCTACCAAAAATAATGTTTTTACAGTAATCATTAACACAATTCATGTACTTGCTTTAGTTAGTTTCTATGCTTACATTGATCTTCTGGATATCAGATTTGTATTTTGATGGTTTGTTTTCTAACTATTTTAATTTATTAGGTTTACAAAATTATTTCAAAATTCATGTACTTTAATGTTAGAGGAATTATTTAAAAAAAAGCCCCCAAAATGGTCATATGCACTGTATAGGAATGTCCTAAATCTTGTGATATCCTTCCATTTTGCAATGATAATCTAGATTTTATAACAATTTGCATTTTATCAACAGTAAAACAGGTTAACTGCATTTAATGAAAACCACTTCTGAGCTATGAAAACAGCAATATCTGGAGTTTAATCTGGGTTAAATAGGTGGCCCTTATTTTGATAGCTTTTTTCAAATCGAATTTTAGCATATGGTAGTGATATTTAGTTAAATAAGCTTGATTTGTGTTATTTAAACCATTTGTGTTAATTTAACTCCATTTGCTTTATTTAAACTCCTATTTCTTATTTCAGCTCCCTAAAAGTCCTACATCTCCACGAGGGGAAGTGGTACACCCAGAATGGAACTTGAACAGAAATAGGTCATCTAAAGGTCGAGGGTCGTTCATGAAAAACAAGGGAGGTTACTCTATGTCTGGTACACGAGATGAAGTGCAGGATAACTTAGAAATGGGTACATTGATTATTTTGTGTAATTAACAATAAAAAGTTTAAATATCTCACAGACGACTTTCAGTTTAATCTCTAATAATTATTTTCACATTTGTTTCATTTATGAAAAAATTCATTTGGGGTCTTTTCCATGGGATGTCACTTTTTGTTAATTTCATGAATTATTTTATCAGGTTATTAGAGACATATTCATATAAACTATATTTGATTTATATATGGTTTTTTTTTCAGGTGTAGAAATGCTGAGTATGCAGCAGAAAGGGAGACAGGAACGTATTTCAACGGGTAGTGAGTTATCTCCAATATCGGATGCTGACATATCATTTGATTTCCAGTTTGATGAGAGTAATGGTGATGATTACTTCACTGATAGATCTCCCAGTCAAACCAGTCTACCTGTAAGTAGAATCAGGGCTGATATTCACAAAGCATCTAAAATGAAAAAAATAGGATTTTATTTTAATCTTACAATTTTCTAATAAAGGTATTTAAGGTTACTGTGGTCAGACAATGACTTCCTGTTTAAGAACTAAAGAACGCTTGATCCTAGGATTTTCAAACTTTACCTGGGTATTCGTCATCAACAGTAGATAAGTCTGATTGATTTTAAGGTCAGTAGGTGAAAGGTCATTAGGTTGCTGTGGTCTTAAACATAAATAAATAGAGCAAGTGCTTTCTAATCAATCACTCAAGAATGCTTGACCCTAGGATGTTTAAACTTTACATGTTGGTTGGTAATTAATTGTAGATTTTTACGCTGTGGCCTCAGATCAGTAGTTAATCGTTAGGGATTTTGAGGTCAGCAGGTCAATCGTCAAGGTGGCCATTACTGTACAATTTACTTTACTGACTATTGGGCTGCCAATTATGTTAGCTCTATAAGTGTTTTACAAACATTTTGTGGTATACAATTATAGTTTTACCTTTTAGCGCTATAATTTATACCTTTTATTTTACACATAGTGATTATAAGAATCCATCATGAGCTTCTATGTAGGATAAGGATATCTCACCCGAGGGGTCAGATTTTAACCAGGGACGAGGCTTGCCGAGTTCCTGGTTAAAATTCCGACCCCGAGGGTGAGATATCCTTATCCTACATCGACCGTCTCATGATGGATTATTTTTCTCCGACGTAATTTGAGAAAATGGGACTTTATAACACAAATTAGCTTTCATGACGTCAACATGACGTCATCATAACGTCATCATAACGTGCTGTTTGCCGTACGTTCTCATTCAAAACAATCATTAATAATAACGTTAATAAAGCGTACGCTGTTGTGGTACGCTCAAGAATATGCTTTTTAAATGGTATAGAGCATATTGGTGTTCGTCTTCATTTGCTTTATATCGCAATGAACATGTACATCCCAAAACTAAGGTCGGAAATAAATCACGCGCTGGTCGCTCATGTAAGAAAGATGTTGCTAATGTAAGATAGAGTTATCTTCCATTAGCAACGGGCCTATCTTCCATTAGCAACGGCGGAGAAACAAGTATCCGGATAACAATTTTGGTATCTGTTGCGTTGCCATCTCTGCTGGGTATACAATCATTTTTATGACCACCCTCTTTGATGAAGGAGTATATATTGCTTTGTACATGTCTGTCGGTCGGTCTGTAGACCAAATGGTTTCCATTCAATAACTCAAGAACATTTTGCCCTAGGATCTTCAAAATTCATATGAAGCTTGGCAATCCACATAAGATGACCCCAATTGATTTTGAGGTCAGTAGGTCAAAGGGAAAGGTCACTGTGATCTTTACCATTTCTGACTATCGGGTTGCCTTGGGGGGCATACGAGTTTTCCAAACATCTCTTGTATCTTTTATTTTACAGAGATTATTACTAGTAGAAGACAAGCTAGGTCAGACGTGTATAGATGATATCAGTACTGTAGATGTGGAGTATATTAGAAAGCTGGCTTTACTGGAACTAACATCTTTATTTGATACATATAACATCTCTTATAGCCGCAGGCGGTCAAAGAGAAAGCTAAAAGGTTTGTGCTTTAATTCTTATCAATGTCAATGCTGGTGTCTTGTAGAAGGGTACAAATATTATATTAAGTCAGACAGGGAAGTTCATACTGGTAAGGATACAGTCCAGGTGAATCTGCTGCCGTATGTAACTGAACAATTGCTGAGAAACAGTGTAAAAACAGAATAAATGAAACTACACCGAGCATATACTTTACTCAATAGACGAATGGTAGAGTGTCTGCTTCAAGTGCCGGAGGTCCCGGGTTTGATTCCAGGCAGCGCCATACCAATAACGAAATAAATTGCTAGACGCTCAGCATAAAAAGGAAACTTGCTTCTCTTCTCTCATATATATACCATTGTGGCGATGGATAACATCTGGAATGAGGTGTCGAGAGTAATTAATATCAGTTGGAAAAACTTGTTTCACGATCGACCTTACATAAATTAATATGAACTATAAGCTTTATTACAATAAACTGCCATAGGAATTAAGTTACTGACGTTATTCACAAAATACATTCAATTAAATCCCCAACAAAAATGAATATTTTTAAAATAATTAATAAGCTAAATTTGTCATATTTATTTTAGATTCTGGTCTGTTTGGTGTACCCTTAGCCACATTGATGGAACAGGATTTAAAATTACAACCACAATGCTTGATTCCTCTGGTATTTCAAGAGGTAGGTTTAAGAAATAATGAATATGTACATGTGTTTTATCGTAGAATAAGCACAGTCACGAGTTTGGATGTGTGGTAAATAAATTAAGACTGTGTAGCACAAGTGGTTTAATGTACGCATCTGAACAAGTGACTGTGCTTTATTGTAGATAAAACACAGGTTTGTATTCATTATTTCGATTCTAACATAGCAAATATTCCGCATTTGACAACACGTCGAGACATACGAACCACAGCACTATTTTCTTCCTCAGAGGGTTTATTTGCAGTTTAAAATTTTTGAGCTGTAGCTGTGTTTTATTGGTAATTTTAGCACACCATGGTTTCCTCTGTGTTGAAACCTGAAACTGCTGGTTGTGCTAGAATTACATCTGCAATACAATCATGTATGCATGTAGGTAGAAAAGTGGTTAAGTGATAAGTGATACTCAGACGGCTGATCTGAAGTTGGTGGGTTCGAACCCGCCCCAGTCATATGAAAACAAAAATGCTTTTCAGTGTTTCTCACCTAATATAACTAACTTCACTTAAGTCTTTCTGACTAGACTTTAAACAATCTAGGTCCTTCTTACATCAAGCATGTAAAAGAACCAATTACTTTAGGGATTTAATATTTTGGTCCACCCTTATTTAATATATCCATCATGGTTATGCCCCCCCCCCCATCTTTGATGAGGCAGTATACTGCTTTGCACATATCAGTAGGTCAGTCTGTTGGTAGACTAAATGGTTTGTGTTCAATAACTCAAGAACACTTTATCCTAGGATCCTCAAACTTTACAAGGTGGTTGGTCATCAACAGTAGATGACCCCTATAAATACCCCTATAAATTGTGAGGTTAGAAGGTCAAAGGTCTTTATGACCTTTATCATATCTGACTATTGGGCTACCATATGGGGGCATACATGTTTTACGAACAACCGTCATACTATTAGGTAATATTGCCCCCCCCCCCTCTCCCATTATGCCATAAGTTAATATGATTTTCTGACTTTATATTATCTTTTAACAATATAAAAAACACTTGTCACATGTTATTGTCATTATAATGTTTGAATATTTCTAGATTGTTACCTATGTAACTAGAACTTGTTTGGAGTCAGAGGGCATCTTGAGAGTTCCAGGTTCAACTAGTCGGGTCAAAGTAGGTTTCTTACTTGTTCATAGGTTTAGGTTAATAAGCATTAATTAAATGTGATGGCACAGTGAATGAGTGATTAACTCACTATTTTATAAGCTGATATGAATTTTTAAAAAAAAGATGAGTTATTGTCATCACTTGATCGGCGTCAGCGTTGCATGATTACGTTGTGTTTAGGTTAAGTTTTCTCATAAACTATCAAAGCTATTACTTTGAAACTTGCAACACTTGTTGACTGTCAATACATGAGCCTGTAAAGCAAGACCCTTAACTCTGATCTGCATTTTGCAAGAGGATCTGCACCCGCAAGGCTGTGCTCTTGTTTTTTCATAAATTGGCAATATTGCTTCTGTCGATTGTGTTATTATCGCAGCTTTGTATAGCCTCATGGATCAATGACCTTTGACCTTTGGATATTTTGAAATAATAAATAAAAAATTGTAGCACACAGACGATCCAAAGCCACACAGAAATGGGGGCAGCGCCTAGCCACCTTCGCACAAATCAGATATAGAACTATAGCCAGCCATATCGCCAATAATTTAGATTTCAAGCAATTCTATATACCGTAAACTTCCTAATAAACGCCCCTCCCCTAATAAAGCCTCCCCCTAGTTTTATCTTTAGCTAAAACACTTACTCACAAACATGAGGGATAATCCAAATCCATCTTATCCTGCATTTTAATAGGAAAAAACATCAGAAAAAAACTTAACTTAATAAAGGCTCCCTTTCAGAGAAAATGTAAAGCCCCCCAGGGGCATTGAATAGAAATTTTTTGGTACTCACACTGCAAACTATCCACTATCTTACAGCAACTACGACAGGAGATTGAGGAACGATTTTATCAGGGGACGTTTATATGGGCTGATGATTTAACCCCTAACGATGTAGGAACATTGATGAAACAATTCTTACGAGAGTTGCCTGTACCTTTACTCACAGACGAGTATATCGAAGCATTTGCTCAAGTGGAATGTATGTTATATGTTGTTATTAATTAATTAACTATTTGCGTTAGTTCCTGTCAAAGTTTTGTACCATAAACATGGTATGGAGATATTGACGTGATCCTAACCTTTATGCATAAATATATTACAAGGTTCTTGCCTTGACTTTATAGATATCAATTACCTATCAAATTGTGCAATATTTGTGTTTGTATGACACCTCAAGCACCATCGTGAAACCACGCCCCTTGATGAAAATCACATGAATACTTGGTATCTCAGCCTAGTTGTTAGTGCATATTGTCAAAAATTAGGGGTTGGATGACTTTTGCTTGAGTCATCCTCCGTCAATGGATTAAATTAGTTTGTTAGAAACAAACATTTTCGTGTCAAAAACCAATCTTACGATGTATTTTGAGCACTACAGTTGAGTCCCAAAGGTGGAAAACACCAAAAGACGGAAGAAAACGAAATACAACCTCTAGTTGGTTTGTTTACAAAATAAATGCAAAATTTATTGTCTAAGGGAAGCAACTCTTGCAAAATAAGTATGTTGTCATCCATACACATAAATGTGTACAGATAAAGTAACTTTCTGTCGTCAATAATTAGTCATTTGTGAAAAACCTCCTAATTCTTGTATTTACTGGATGATCGAAAAAAAAGTTTTGGGAGAGATAATGGGGCTTTAAGACCATTGATTACTAATAGTCAATGTCATCAATTTTCACAGTAAATACAAGAAACCGAAACAGCTTGATACTGTTACTATGGCAATGAAATTGATGGTTTTCTTTCAGACTTGCCGGACAAGAAATCACAATTACATGCTTTGAATCTCCTGATACTGTTACTACCAGACGTACATCGGAACACACTTTGTGTAAGTGCTCACAAAAAAAATTAAATTCCAGCATGGTCGACAGGAAAAGATAAATTTTATCTTTTATGAATGTTTCTGTTTCGAGTGGACCATATTGTAAATTGGCTCTGCCAAATATGTTATCCACTATAAATAAAGTTGTTACTTACTTACTTACTGTTTAAATTGGTTGACTTTGTTTTGATTTATACTTGGGCAAAATGATTGGGTTTGGAAACTCACTTTTTCTAAGGGGTACCCAACCATCACTTAAATTTCTGTCTCTCTTGATTGGTGTCACGAAGTTTGTCTGTGTTTTTTTCTTCATGACCATGCTCTGCATTTCAATGAAACTTCACATAAATAGTTAGTACCATGCCTAGTTGTGCATATTGTCAGGAATTGTAGTTAGGATAAATCGTGCCAGAGTTATGGCCCTTTGTGTGAAATTTGTCAAAACCCTATGAAAGTTTTCCATTAATTGTTTAAATTTCTTAATTTGCAGGTTCTGCTTGAATTGTTAGAACTCATTATCCAACATAGCAACACAAATAAAATGAGTTTGAACAATGTTGCCATGATTATGGCCCCTAATCTATTTATGGCCCCAAAAGTTGGAAATGCTGCAAAGTCTAAAACGTCTTGGGAGATTGAAATCAAGATGGCCGCCAACACGTCTAATATTATGAAGATGTTGATTCACTATAAAGAAGTTTTATGGACGGTAAATATGATATCCATATTATCACAATTTGTTTTTATTAAACCCTATTTTCTCACGATATATAAAGGATATTTGTTGATTTTGGTGTAACATCAAATTTTATGTGGTCACAGAAAATCAATATTTTGGCATAGCCATAGGTGAAAATTTAGTTTTCTGTGGTCATGAGTGAAATGAAATTGATCTTGCACCAAAAATGGAAAGATTTTCTGTTTATTATATGCGTCAATTTCTTTTTAAAATGTACCATAATTGGCTTAAATCACGTCAAAATTTTTTTTGGAACTTCACGACTTGCTAATTATGGCGTCATGATGACGTAACGGATATTTTAAAGCCTGGCGCCGTTGAAGTAACGTTTCTTTTCTTAATGATACTGGAACGAGCTTCTAAAACAGTGAAAATAACTAAATGATAAATTCACTTATTTTCACTGAAAAATCTCCATATTCCATTGATAGCAAATATTAAATTAAAAGCTTTTCACTGCCAAATAAACGAGTCAACGTGTGACTTCATGATCATGCAGGAAGTATAATATACAGTCTGTTGAATAGATGCATGTCTCAAAATAGACTTTATCAGGTACTTTACTTTAAACAGAAGCTTAAAAGCCATTCACTTTACCAATAAGACCAGTATACCCATCCTTGAATATGACATTCCAGTAATCAAATGTTCTTTGACGAACAAAATCTTTCTTATATTAAACATGACCCCCTGTTTTTTTGGTCTTGTAGCTGAAACCTACTGATTTTGAATGATATAGGTCTGTCAACTGGTCATAGACTTTAACATGATATAATCTGGGGCTGACAATTGTCACTTTACATTGAGCTAAAGAACAATTTTATTTAGTGGTTTGTGACATATACTGTATAGCGGGTATATTTCACGGGGTCCATTATTCGCGTTTTCTGGATCCTTTTGAATTCACGGTGTCTTGATTTCGCGCAAACGACCTCGACCGCGAATTTAAAACCTTGTTGGTAAACATGAAATGGGAAACCGTTAATCTTACGTAAGTTACACCTTGGAAAATAAAAAACCTAAATAAATTGATTGCTGAACACAGCAATTTATAAAGCAACTCTTCGGTAAACAGAGTCTAATAAGAAGTCAGCCCTATTTATAAGACTATTTAAACCCCTGTCCATGAGTTATTTATGCACCCCGTCGGTATAACCTATAAGGGAGTGTGTTTCTGTCCTTCTAAATTTGATGATTTATAAACAATTTACGGGATTTACAAATTACGCAGTAAGCTTATTTATTTTATTCAAAAATCGCTTGTTGCATTTCGACTGTTATTTTGAACGGTTTGTTCTACGACCTTTTGACTATCATTAGAAAATGTACACAAAAAAATACTTTTTTTGGCAAACATTTACACGTTTTGCAAACAAAATGATTAAAAAATAACAAGTTTGATGCACCTGTTTATAATTAACACATTTTAACGTTGAGAAAACACGATGCACGTATGATATTTGATACACATGCATAGAGTTTACACAAGTTTTACAAAATCTTATTTAAATTAAATTTTGTAATTTATTATAAGTCGTATTCTTATTGTCGTATTTTACTGTATTCCGCTAAACCGATGTACTTTTTGAAAAGTCATTGGGTCAATGTTGGTTCATTTCTTGATGCTCATTCACATGTTTTTAATCATGAATTGTCTCCCTTTGTAAAATTTGTATATTTACGAGGTGAATATTTCGCTGGGTTTAGATTTCGCGCTATCGATGTTGACAGCATATATAGCGAAAATTAGACCCCGTGAAATATACCCGCTATACAGTAGCTGAAAAACTGGTGAGAATCAGGTTAAACCTAGTCCTAAATAAACAAACAAATCACTCAGTGTGAGTGGTGTTTGGAGTAAAAGGTTGATGGATCAAGTGTTATCTTGCAGGTGCCAAGCCAGGTGATGAGTCAAGTGAGAAGGCAATATGAACTGGAACAAATGAGAAAGCACAGAGATAAAAATGTAAGTGTCAACAAAATCCATATCTTCAGCTGTGGAAGGTTCCACCAACATATCTAGTCCAAGATTGATTGCACACCTGAAATTATGTCTCCCAGGTAAAACCAGATACAATCGAAGAAAAATCTTACTGATTAACGACAACAACAAGTTTATTTGCGACATATACGGCCACCGGCCCATGCACATTACAATACATATAAACAATATATACAATTATGTAGCAGTGAATTAACAAATTTAGAGACAGCTATAATTGTTTGTGAGTTAAGTAGCAAATGGGGGCATATCTGTATTTCTAATATTTTGCGTTGAGCTGCGACAGTGATAATGTGTGGCCATTCAGTTTTATCCCTGTCTAATTATGCCCCCCATCTTTGATGAGGGGGTATATTGCTTTGCACATGTCTGTCGGTCGGTCTGTCTGTCTGTCGTATAAAATGGTTTCCGTTCAATAACTCTAGAACGCTTTGACCTAGGATCTTCAAACTTTACATGGAGGTTGGTAAGCAACATTAGATGACCCCTATTGATTTTGAGGTCAGTAGGTCAAAGGTCAAGGTCACTGTGACCTGCACTATTTTTTACTTTGGCTGCCATGGGGGCATATGTGTTTTACAAACATCTCTTGTTAACCTCTGGCTTCTGCTCATCAATCTTTTATGTCATGGTGGTTGAGTGGATAACGCACTTGACTACTGAGGTACTGAGGTCCCTGGTTTGAATCTCGGCGGGGACACTTGGTCATTTCTGAAACGCTTTTCAGTTTCCCATCCTACTAGAGATGACCTGGTTGGAAACCCAGAGGTAGTCTTGCGTGTACTGGTGTGCTATAAAACGGGCGCCTTAAAGAACCAGGGAGATTTTTCGGAACAAGCTAGGGTAAGACACCCGGATTCCTTGTATCTCAACTCTATCTCTTCTACTTGCTGTCCCTTCAGCAAAAAACACAGGACCCTATTAGAAATAAGTGCTTGCACTTTCATGGTTTATCCTTTGCTGGAAGGCCTGAATAATTACATACATACATACATACAAAATGTTTGGTTGTTATTCCAGAAAATGAAAAAGAAGGACAAGACGGAAGTATACAAGAAACCAGCATTAATACATGAGGTATGTGCCATATAGACGATATTTGTGGTTTTCGGTGTAAGATCGAATGTTATTTTACCAAATGAGCAGCCGACACAATATCTTATGTGATCTTTCACCAAAAATCAACACATTTTCTGTTTATTATATGCTTCAATATCTCATAAAATTGTGCAGTAATAGGCTTAATTGGAAAAAATGACACTGAAATAAGAACATCAGGACATGACAATTATGGCGCCATTATGACGCTGCGCATAATTTGAAGCCTTGTTTTCTTATTCTGTATGGTTATGGAACCAGCTTTTTAAACAGTGAAACAACAAAATGATAATTTCACTGTTGTTTTCTCTGATAAATCTCCATTAATAACAAATAATAAAAGGGTGGTAAAATCTTCATTCAAACACATTGCCAGGTTGTCATATTCAATGATAATTGATGGTGGCACGGTGGTTGAGTGGATAACACTCTTGACTACGCATCGGTTTGATCTGGTTCAATTTTTAAGCCTAGGGCACTTCCCTGGTGGGTTGATCATTTCTGAAAAGCATTACTCTTTCCAACCCTACAAGAGATGAACTTGTTGCAGGTAACATAGAGGTAGTCTCGGTGTATCCGTGCTCTACACCGGGCATGTTTAAGAACCAAGGAGTCTATTTGGAAAGAGCTAGGGTATCAGACCTGTATTCCTTGTATCTCACAACTATCGCTATCTTGGAAATTGGAGGTCGATGGCTCTATAAAGAAATAATATAGCACAGAGAATTTGACCTGATCCTGACCTTCAATGTCATACTAAATTTTCAGGGTTCCCACGGTCAGGGAAAAGTCAGGGAAAAACATAATTTTTTCAAGGTCAGGGAAAAGTCAGGGAATTTTGGAATTAGTCAGGGAAATCTAGAAATTTACCAAAAGTCAGGGAAAAGTCAGGGAAATTTTTATTGAAGCTGTTGATAAGTGTCATTTCCTATGAAGTAATACCCAAGACTGAAAAAAAATCCTCGCTCGCTATGCTCGCTCGGAATAATTCTACATAATAATAACTTTATGTCAATCACCAGCCTTAAAATCTGCTACCTTAAACTTTTTTGTTCCATATAAAGCAAATATACCCTCATTTTTTCTATTGTATTGCCATATTTTGCTTGAACAAAAAGATGCTGTGCCGCCCGATTGCTCTAAAAAGTCAGGGAAAACTGCTCTGTGGTCAGGGAAAAATCAGGGAAAAGTCAGGGAATTTTGTCTTGGAAAGTTTGTGGGAACCCTGATTTTGTTACGGTCCGTATTTTTCACACATCGTGATAATCACATTTTATGACAATAGTGTAATCCCTAACACTTAAATTGATTTCCGTATTTTCGATTCGTTACATTAAACACGAAGTAGAAGATAATTAATTAATGAGCGTGATTTAAACATTGGGAACTTTAACACATACGAGAACTAGAATTATTAAATAAAACATCGTTGCTTCGAACGTACTAACTCGCACAGACTTATAATTATCGTAAGATATACCGACATGTAGATGTACATGTAGAATCTTAAATATTTAGGCTCCGTTCGTTATAAAACGGCAAGTCAAAATCATTTCAAAACTTTTTCATATTCTGTATTTCATGAAAACCTGCGAATGTAAGCTTAAGTACAGTGCAATTTCACGTGTCCGATATTGAACAAGTCAGGTAAATCAAGTCTGCGATTAAATCCAATTCTAATCGAACAACCCTAAAGAATAAAAAATTCGTCGGCTTTGTAAAGTAGCAAATTAAATGTCAATTGAATCTACACTATGCGCAGATTGGCGAATTCATACAGCGGTATGGAACTCCGACGTAACACTACTCCCAACTGTACCGGTAATTTCTTTGATGTGCGGCGCGTTGGAAGTCAGTCGAAAGACCGCCGCGTTTGATGTCTCCAAATTGTCGCGCGCGTTTCAATTGGAAACCACAGGGATATAACTCATTCAGCTAAACATCATGTCCTAAATAAATTATCATAGATAATATAGTGCATGTTTTTACTCAATGATCCGTATCCCTGTGCTGGAAACTGGATCGACTTTGCATCCGGGTTTTATTTTATCACGTGCAATTTTTGTGCGTGGGTGTTTGTTCAAACATGTAGGATCTATCGTGCGCTTTGGGTAATGTTTTCTTTTTGCCGATGCGACCTTTTATTACAACCGTTAAATGGAGTTTGATATTTAATGTTAAAGGATTCATTACGACTTTCATATGCAATCTGTTGAATTCGGCAAATGTCCACACGATTCAAATTGCGTATAGACTTGATAAACAATGACAATATTCGTAGTTACAACCAAATATATGTAGCATACGTGTTTTCATTATAAACACAGTTACACTTAGTCATAACAACAATTCATCATAGACTTCGGATATTTCGAGCACCTGGCTTAACTCGAGCATTTGGCTTGTCCCGATGGGTCCTCGAGATTACGAGGTTTTACTGTATAGACTATATATCAGCTGTTAAATTATACTAAAAGAAGGTCAAGAGTCGTCTCAAATTTTCTGCACTAAATTTGTTGTTAATAATATTCTGTAGTTCAGTATTCGCAATTAAGGTTTAAATTTGTTCACAATTAGTTAATAATTTAGATAAATCAAGCTTGCTTTTGTTATTTCAGACTGACTTTCAGGCAGGTGTTATTAGGGTCCAGGCCCCTAATTTGACTAAGAGTAGCACAGCAATACAACTAGACAATCAAATGACTGCCGGGGATATTGTGTCAAAGTTCAAGGTCATTAAGGACGCAGATACTACTGATCATAGGTTTGTATTCATTGCTCATTATAGGACCTTAAAATTTAATGTAGTATGTTTTCCTCCCTCTTCCTACCCCCTGAAATCGCCCTTACTGAGTACCATAAAATCATTAATTTTTGCAAGTATTAAATTTTGTATATTATGGTAATTTGGTGGTTTTCTTAAATTTGTGGAACCATCAAAACAATTCAAGAAAAATCTCTTGCTACGTATTTTAGGTCAATTTTTCAGGGGATTTAATTTTGTGATCCAGTTCATCCACGAAATCAACGAAATTTGATCCATCGCAAATATTGGTAATTTTACAGTTATCATGAAAAACTATCTTTTTGGATGCAATAAGAGAAATATGTACAGTTATACTACTACTGTAAAACTGTATATATGTAAACTAAACAAATTTTCTACCTCTAGCCCAACCCTAAATGACACATGCATGGGGAGTGGATAGGAAATAATGATGCAATCTATATATAGCACTAGAGAATATGACCTGATACTGACCTTTATGGATGAATAATTATATTAAAAGGTTCTTGCGTTGAATATATAAATTTTCGCGAGCAAATGGTGCGATACCGATCCTTTAGACTTGTGTTGGTATTACACCTTGTGCGTCTTCGTATTATACTCCCCCCACCTATTGAAAACATAGTACCAGGATTATAAATATAAACAATATCAGCTGTTCAATTATGCTTATCAAAGGTCGAGAGTCGTGTCAAATTCTCCTTACTATAAAATGTAAAGACCTGAAATGAAACAAATCCAAAGTTACTCTGAAGATAAAAAATTGTATTCATTTATTTTACCAGTAAATACCTGGAGCTTCAAGTTTGTGGCCTTGGAGGTTATGGATCGAGAGGTCCCATTTCCATCCCCGTCTGCACCACTGCTGAATTTCTCTGAGCAAGAATAACCCACATTGCTCCACTCGACCAAGGTGTGAATTGGTACCTGTGAGGGCATGTTGTCTGTACATGTTCTATATTCCTTGGCGCCTTATCTAGGTGTTGGTTTAACTAAGAGCTGTTCTATAAATACACTGACCTGGATAAAAATAGTCTCAACAGGGAGACTCGAATGGAGGTATAGCCCAATGACAACTTGACGTTAAATGTCGAAGGATGGATGGCTGAATTGCTGAAAGCGGGCTTAATGAAAATTCATATCTTAATTTTTTTATGTTTTTCAGCAATTCAAATTCAAGGACAATAAATTCCAATCATGGACAAATTTTCGTTGATCATCGGAATTTCCAATCTGCCGGTGACGACACTTTCCTGTTTGAAGTTGGTGGAAACATTGGTGAACGTTGTCTGCCACATAACACAAACATGTCTTTATTATATAAAGAGAACCCTAATGCTGAATGGATAATTAAACGACGAGTACGATTCAAAGTGACTTAGTGAAAATATTAGCTTCGTATTATTCATATTTTAGTGGCGTTGATGCTTAAAATGTGTTCTAAAATCATCATATGCATTCTGAAGAGACGGGACGATTGCTGTATTCAAGTGCTTACAATTCTTGCTCGGATTTTCGGATATTCTGTAATGGCCGACATGTTGCTATGGAGATGTGTGTTTCTATGGAAACAATCAGCTGATGGATATAAACAGCCATGGATCTACTGCTTAAAATATTTCTATACACAGTACAACCTCTACCTAGATCAACACTCATTGGTAAACACAAAGTGTGGTTGTACAGAGGTTGTTATTTTGGAGAGTTGAATAATTATTAAATGGTTTCTCCTGGGATAGAGGACTGCTCTATAGAGGTTGCTGTATATTAATAGACAGTGAATGATAATGACTACAATGTAGTTTGTTGCATTTTTAAATGTTTTGAATGTTTAGTTTATGTATTGTTACTCTATCTCTACAAAGCTTTAATATGTGTAAGTTTCAAATTTGTCAGAAGTTTCATTGATTTTTGGTGAAAATGATAATATTCAGTGCAGAATATTTTAACATACAAACTACATTGTATTTTAAAATTGTCATATGCAATATTCTCATACAGTAACCCTTTTCTTCATCCATTTATCTATATTTTCCTAATAAGACACAATTTCGCATATCTCTTATGCAATATTTTTTTACATATTTTGTAATTTACAAATCAATGTACAATCAAAGCTTTCTGTGAATAAAGCCCACCAATACAACGAACACCTGTCTGCAAAGACCATTTTGTCACTCATTCTAACACAACAAGCGGTGTCAGCTATATACCCAAGGAAACACAGCTACGGCTGAATAACTTCAAACGGCAAATAAGCTTCTGAGGAAGAAAATAATGCTGTGGTTTATGTTTTGGTGTGTTGTCAAATGCTGAAGTATATGTACCTGTGTTTTATGTATAATAAAGCACAGTCATTTGTTCGGATTCATACATTAAGTCCTGATGATAAAACACAGGTTTATATTAATTATTTCTTAATTAGACCTTGATATTTATTCTGACAACTTCCAATGATATTAAACCTGTTGAATGAGATCACCTTTCAAATTAAGACTACACTCAGTTCTCTAAAGCACTTTACTCCACAGTGTGTGTAATGCCTGGTACACCCTGTCACTATACACTAAGCACATTGGTAAATCAGTGTCATAAACAAATGAAGATTGTCCAGAATGTTAATTACAGCAATTAACATTGCCAGAGCTCTGTCTTGGAGTTTAGTTTAGAACTTTGATTACTGTAAACCAATTTACTTTCGCGAATACTAACTTTCGCGTTTTGCTGATCGTGGGCATATTTGTGACTACAAATTTTCGAGTTTTTAATTTTCCTGTAGTGTCCATATTAATGTTTTTAGCACTTACCCGGCGTCTAATTTCGCGAAATTCTACCATTCGCGACTTCCGCAAAACCAAATCGCGCAAATAATTTCTAGGTTTATAGTACATCAAAGCTTCAATCTCTATTTGTGATTTTTCAGGAGATTGAGACCTCTCGTGTTGTTCCTGTAATTCCGCTTACTCAAGAACCGCCTATCTTGTTACGTATACCTGTAGTGTATTAAACTGTTACATAGACTGTTTGTTACATAGCTTTAAATATCATCATGTGCCATTTTGTTTATGTTGTTTATATTATTTAGATGGTTATAGTGCGCCCGTGATAATGAGAAAGGCGGGAAAATTTGGTATAAGCCAGAAAGGGATTATTCAGATGTGTACGATTTATCAGTGATGTTTTTAGTACTAAACTGACCTTATCTGTTTACATAAGCACTTTGTAAAACCAATTTTGCAACAGTTGACCAAACTGATTAATGTTTGTAAACATCATGTTATCCTGGGTGCGCTATAGGTACAGTCATGTACATGGTCTAACATTAGATAGAATGTGAACAAATTAATCAGATCCTCAAAATTTCTGTTAGCATTAATGTAATGGGCCCCACTTTTCGTAGGTAGTTAGCAGCGCCGGTCAAATTAGTGACCCGGTTAAATTTTAGAACTTTTTTAATAGACTTGAAACAAGCACAGCGGGTGTTAATCATTTAAGCGAGTTTCTTTAGCTGTTGATTTTTTGTCTATAATTTAAAATTCAGCGCTTTCAGAAGGGAAGAATTTTAAGAATGTGCCCCAAGGCATACTATGTACAGTTAATATAACTCGACTTACTCATGGAAATTGAAATATTCCATGCAAGGAGCTTGTTATACACAATATATACTTACATGATCGACAATTTCGCCTAAATAGACAAAAAACAAACATAGTGTTGTATAACAACTGATATACAATAAAAGTGTTGTCATGTCGTTTCTATGACGTCATGTAGGTAAACAAGTAAAGTAAACAACATACTATCGCAAAGTAACGCATGCCTTATATATTATTCCGAGTTTAAATCATGGTAGAATCGAAATAAAATATTCAAAAGCCGTTGTATACAGGCTGTTATACAATGGTTTGTAGTTCTGACGCTTGTTATTAACCATTCAAACCTATGGCCTTCGTGGTTAATAGCAAGCGTCAGAACTCCAAACCATTGTATAACAGCCAGTATGTATACTACTTTTTTTCATAGTTTATTTCTTAAATATATTCATGCATTAATGAGTATCAGGTTAGTTTGTTCCAACTCTAGATGTATGGCCTTTTATTATTGGCTGATTAATTTGAAGTCTGTCTAAATATGTGCTACAGTAGAGGTTGATGTTGTGTATCGTACAGTAGGTGTGTGTTATATTGGAATTCCGGGTCTTTTTGAGTCCCCAAAAGTAATTTTCTAAATAGTGTTACAATCTGTCTAGTTTTTCAGTGTGCTAGGGGGTATGAGCACTGGTATTATTAGCTCAACATCCTTTTATGATGAACTGATCAACATTTTCAAGATTTAAGAGGTTAGGTTTTATGAATTTAGTGGTTGTTTATACTTTTCAAAGGGTTGCTTTTTCTTATCTTTTACGAAAATCCTAAAAACAGTGTTATATCTTCCTGTCCTTATATTTTACTGGGGATATATGAATGGAAACAAACATTTAGTCTTATAAGAGAGGAGGTGTGATTATAATTTTTGTAATTTTCTAAGTCTTTTATTTAGTTACTGTGTTCAATATATGTGTCGTATATGTTGTTTATCCATTTTCATTTTGACTTTGCATGGTATCCCAAAACACAAGGTTGAACCGCTTGACTTAACTAAGCAGGGGTTCTGCAGAGGCATAATGCCTAATCCTGAAAATAAGACTCAAGTTTGTTTCGGATGCCATTGCCATGGCACACATCCAAACACCAAAACTCTGTTTCAAACATTGTACTTTTGTCAAAATTTTGCATATAAAATTTCAAATGACATAACTTAGTTAATACTTGGTATTTTTTCATCAAATAACTTTTATCGTCTTCAGACAAGCTCATTTTTTCTAGTGCAGCAAACCCGGAATTTTGGATTAATCTGGAATGGTAGGACCCTTGACTAAGGTCGTTATAGAACAGAAGTTCTTCAAATCCAGACTGCTCCAGATGTTTTGCATTAGACAGAACATTGTACCCTGCTGAAAATAAAATTTATTTAATGAAAAAAACACCAAAGTATTGACTAAGCTATAGTCTTTTGAAAGTGTGTAAGCTGATTCTTAACAATTACAGAACAATGTTTGAAACAGAGTTTTGGTGTACCGATGTGTGCTAATGGCATATGCATAGAAACAGTCTAATGCATCTTTATATGTCGGAGGATTATGCATTATTCAATGCCTCAGTAGGACCACTTTAAGGGGTCTTTACTCTCGGCCTTTGACCTGACAATGGATGTCTATACATGGGAAATGTTGCTAGTACAGATAAAATTATTAAGGCATTTTGTAATGTTGTTTCATGAGAGTTAAGTCACAGTATTAAATGAGGTCCTGAAGTAGGTTAGTTAGCCTTTTAAGAATCTAAATTCATACATGGTAGTTAGTCAAGTTATGATCAAGAATATGCCATTTAATTAAAATGGCCTTTAGTTTAAGCAGGGGTTCCATTCGACTAGGGAAATTTCCCAAAAGCCACATTTTGACCCTCAAAATTTGTTTTGTCAGTCATTCACTCTTAAAATCATGAGTATTTTGCATAAATATAAAAAATAGTAAATGTTGGACTAAGTATCAAAATGACACTTTAGATTCAGGAGCTATTGGAACCTCTGTTAAAGCCCTTAAAAGTTCTTACTTCATGTATGTTTGTTAATTTTCTACTCCTGACTGGTTGCTATGTGGTGCAGCTTTTGTGTAATGTTCTCTGTATGTGTATTTTTGGCATTTATAAAATTATATAATTTTATATTATACTATAAACATAATAGTATGCGCTCATACAGTATCAGTATTATATAGAAATTTGTTTTGTGTCATTTCTCATTCTTGCATGTGATAATTGTGTTATTATATTAATAATGTGATGTCATATGTAAAGTATTCTCAAGTTTCGATGGGCTATTTAATACGGACCTGGGGTGGTATTCAATATTGATCTTATTTAATTGGAGAATAAGGATAGCCAATCATACCGCCTGTTACTGACCAAGAGTTTAATATGGTGTGATCGGATTGTTTGTCCTTTTCTTAAGTCAAGTAAGATCTATATTGAATACCACTCCTGGCTGTATATTATCTTAAGTAAAATCCATGCATCATTAAGTTGTGTAATTTTTATGCAGCAGAAATGTATAACAATAGCTATGCAATACATTAATCTAAAACAAAAAATGAAAATATTTTTGTTAAAACGTTTAGTTGAGTTATTGTTTTATAATACAGCATAATATATTTACTGTCCAGAATGAAAAGCTTTAATCTACCCTGTCTCTTTGTTATATACCCATACAATGTACTATGTATATACTCGAAGAAATAAAAACAAACACCGTAATTTATCATTCACTTTTATTGAAATTTAGTATTTAATATGCAAAATTTATATTATTATATAATTATTGTATACTTCTTTTTAAGAATATTTGTTTTGGTCTCATTTGTTATGTCTAGTGGGTGAGATATAGTGATTTTGCGCTGGGGAATGTCAGTCTGGTTGTCATAAAGGTTGTCTTCGTGTATTTTGATTGGTTTTCAATGAAACTTCAGTGAATACTGGGTACCAAGTCTAGTTTTGCATGCTGTCAGGAATTTTAGGTTATATGATTTTTGCTGGAGTTATGGCCCTTTGTGGGAGACATTTGTTTTGTGTCAAAAACCCTTCGAAGTTATTCTCCATGTTAAAGTGTTGATGGTAAATGGAAATATTGATAAAAATTGACTGGTACAAATGTTTTTTGTCAAGTAAAGATCTACATGACTTTGTTTTATCTGCAACAGTTACTGTTGGTTGTTGTTTTTTCGTTGTTTGTTGCTTTCAACTGCTTTCGTTCTTTGTTGCTTTCAACGTTTTGTCTTATTTTCATGCAATCATGTTTATGCAGTGCACACATTAACATTCTGTGTATATTTGGAATGTGATGATAGTTGACAAAGATAATTTATTATGTTATTATTTATGGTTGACATGTTGCTGGCCTAGAATTAGAAGGTACTTCTTACAACTTTATAAGACTTATGCATATTTGAAATCTTCATCTCAAGGCGCTTCTTATGACAGAGCCAATTTTCATGAAAATTTGAAACGGTCATGTTGACCAAAGTGAAGGTTAAAAAGCTTGTTTTTCTATTAGTAAAGTATTTTTCAGACAGTTTTTTCTTGTTTTCTCAACATATTGATTTAATTTTGTAAATTTCTAATTCTAAGCCAGCAATGTGTTTCAATCCATGTCATTAATGTTTGTGTAACTATGTGCCAAGTTGTTTTCTTAAAGCATTTGTTCCTTACTTATATATTTGTCAAGTTCATCAAGGTTACACTTAAAAAATTGCTTGTTTATGGTAGCACTTTCCAGTCAATAGATTAAAGAGGCGCTCCTTGATAACACACTATTATAAATCCTATACTTAGTACATGTGCATAAAAATATATTGTATAAATGTTGAAATATCCGTAGATGAATTTTACTACATATCACTATTTGTTTAATATTGTTAAGATTTTAATTATAGAAACATTATGTATGTTAGACATAAAGTATAAAATTTTAAACAGCATTATTTTGTTGTTTTGTGTTTGTTTTTTAGCTCGACTTTTCAAAGAAAAAAAGTTTAACTTGCTTCTCACCAATTTTTCAGTTATTCACAAATCTAGTTTTCCAGAACTGGGTACTGTTTTATCAAAGCACTTATGAAAATCCTTAAGTTAAGCTCAAATTTAAATTCTTTATTATTCTTTAACAGCTGCAAATGAGTGACGGATATGGTTTGTAGGGGTTCAGTAACTGAATCATTATTAGTATCGCAGCTCTGTTTACAACACTTTATAATTGTAAACAAATTATAAAGAATTTAAATTTGATCGTAAGTTTACGATTTCCGTAAGTGCTTTGATAAAACAGTACCCTGGTCTTTATCCTAACAATTATCAACTTACTTTTCGACCAGGAACCAGAAACTTACCCGTAATTATGTTTAGAAAAATCATCATCAAAATCGAATTTTCATGGATGAGAACAATCTTCTGCGATCAAGAATCAAAATCTGAAGGCAGGTTAAAAATCCAGCATGCTTGACCACTGGTCGCGCCTGCCTACAAACAAACTTGAACAAATTCAATAGTATATAGTATTACAGTAACATCTGTCTTCTGATGAAAAGCAGGCCTGCCATATTTAAATCATGCCATGCAATGACTAAAATTCTAACAACTATTCGATATAAGCGATTTCATTGGATTACATTTTAATTGGATACAAAACATCCTGAAGGTCTAGAAGCAATTAGTCAACAGGCATTCTTAAATAAATGGTCTAGGGGAAACAACTCTCCATTATTAATTTCTTATAATCTTCAGTGAAAACAACTCGATCGTCGTCATTCATTTATAAAGGTCAAAGGGAAACAACTCTTGTTTATATCATTGATATCTGAAGGGGAATTATATATATCTTATGGTTAAAGAGAAACAACTCAAATTTTAGCTTATTTTTGTAACTAAGTGGCATGTTTACTAGAGCTTTTGTGATCATTCTTCGTCCATTGTCTGTCGTCTGTCTACAATTTGCTTGTGTAGACAGTAGTGGTCACAACTTTGGTGTGAAATATTTTCGCAAATGATCCTCTACCAGTCTAGGTTAAGTTCAATATCTGGGAACTGGGATATAGAAATTAGGTCACTAGGTCAAATCATGTTGCATGAGAGGTCACAATTGTGGCAATCTTCATGAAACTTAGTGATAATGATCATCTCTAGGTAAACAGATAACAAGGGATGTTTGTAAAACACGTATGCACCATGGAAACCCATTAGTCAAATATGGTGAAGGTCACAGTGACCTTGACCTTTGAACGGTCATCTTCTGTTATTGACCAACCTCTATGTAAAGTTTGAAGATCCTAGGCCAAGCGTTCTTAAGTAATTGAACGGAAACCATTTGAATAATCAAAAAAGATAAAGGTCACATTGACCTTGACCTTTGATCTACTGACCTAAAATCAATAAGGGACATCTACGGTGGATGACCAGCCTCCATGTAAAGTTTGAAGATCCTAGGGCAAAGTGTTCTCGAGTTATTCAACTTATTGAATGGAAACTATTTGAATAGTCAAAATGGTAAAGGTCACAGTGACCTTTGCCTTTGAGCTACTGATCTCAATATCAAAGGGTCATCTATTGTTGATGACTAAACTCCATGTACAGTTTGCCGATCCTAGGGCAAAGCGTTCTTGGGTTATCGAACGGAAACCAATTTATACGACCGACTGACAGACAGACAGGTGCAAAGCAATATACCCCCCTCATCAAAGAGGGGGCATAATAAACAAACAAAACAGCAAGCAATGACATTGCCCATCTCTGTATATGGGTTCTACTTAGTAGATCGGATACAGCTTCGATCACTAATGTCAGATGTGTGGTATGGTGTGTGCGTTCGTGCTAGCGTGATAAAATCTTCATCATGCTATATTTCACCACATAACTCCAAAGTCACTCCATATCATAGCATATCAGACAACACTTCGGCTACAACACTGTCCAGAGTATTCACCTACACAAAGATCTATATAAATACAAAGATTGGCAAAAAATGTGCCAAATCTCACAAAATTTCGCGGCAGTTTGTTTTTAATACCTCATATCTCCTGTTTTGATGTACATAGGCAAAAACTAATATTAAGTTTATGCAATAGATTTATTATTCATCTTTAAAATGATACCTCATTTATTGAAATCAGTCAAGGAATAAAGCAGGTGTTAGCAAAGAGCCAGACATACTCTCATTTTAATGGAAATTCCAATTCTATCAGAAAGTGCCCTATTTGTATAATTCAAACAACAATTTCCTGAATTCTATCAGAGATAGAAAAAAAAAAGTTACACCATGCAGTAGAAGAAACTTAGCTCTTCAAAATGAGATATGATGACAAACAAAAGTGTTAATGCAAAATATCAGAACCCACAGCGTGCTATTTTGCATTTTCTCTCCGTTTTCAATCTGTGTATATTTAGGTATTTGACCTACACTATTTTGAAACTTTCATAGATCAAACAATCGTATTCCTGGAAAAAAATATACTCAACAAAATAAACAAGTATCCACTTTTCATGTGTTATGACAATGATTAATGAAGAAACATTTTAGCGATTGATCTTCCAACACTGTTTAAGAATTCTACAGAAAGCAACACTGCAATTCTGAACAAGAAGGAGAATAACGCATTTTGCAACTTTTAGAAAATGTCTAAATTTTCTCAGGCCTTTTTGTGGCAATTTGAAGCATAGGCCATTGATATATTCCACCAATCTGACTCTGTTTGTGGAAATCCGCGAACGAAAACTGTGGTATGAAATAAAAATCTAAGCTTGCCTATGGATATGTATTTTTTTTTAAATGCTGGTTTCTCACTTAAAATTATGTAATTGCTTCCTCATTGCAATAGATTGGTTTATTCGTGTTTGTTCTATTTAATATAGTTTAAATTTGCACTTAATTACCTTTTACAAACACAACACACTTCACGATACAGCTTTATTACTTCCTGTCCGCATTTGGTGATCGATTGTATCAATATAGGAATAACACCAAAATAATTTCAACATTTCTGTAAATTTACTTCCCGACATGACACTGTTTGTATTTAGTAACATCATGTGTACGGTTTAATCATTTCTGAATATTAAATTAAACCTATACGTAGCATACTTATATAATTAATTTTGTCTGTGTTATTTTTGGTATGCAATGTCCTATTAGAACTTTGTACTGGATAATTATGATAATCTGGTCCTTGTATCAGAATTATGTAATGAAACATTATGTTTATATAAAAAAGTGGAAACTATAAAATACTTTTATTGCAAAAAATTGTTCATTGCATAAGAGGTGTTATCCACAAGAAACTGGCCTGTTGTGTACACTGCCAAATTTCCATAATGTGTGTGTCAAAAGAAAAGAAAAACACAGCAACAAAATGTTATACGATATCTGCTTGATATTTCCTGAAATTTCGAAGTGATTGGGTCATACAAACAATGCCAAATATGACGTTTCCCTGTCAATATTCTTGGTGTAGTTTGGTAACACAACACCTGTAGTTCACAGCATCCCCGACCGACTTGGTCACCATTGAATACAATGCTGACATTAAGCCTCGTCCAGTAGCACTCAGCAACACCCCCAAACCTCTGATTTCACTCGAATACACGTCTGAGCCATAGCGCTCATAATAACATAATTTTACAGATTTTAAACCTCTAACAAAAGCATACTTCATGAAAATCTTAAACATAGTAACGTTCATCCTTGCATAGTTTTCAGTTCAAAATTATGAAGGTGGCAAAAACTATAATAGCATTGATCAGTCTGGTCAAAGAAAACACCTCGCACATATATATAATTATATAATATATTAGTAAACAAAAGGTAAATACACATGTATTTTGTTAGAAGCATTCAAATGTCACACACAAAGTGTGAGCGCAGTTTAGAACTCATGTACCCATGGCCATTTCAATTTGTATTTCCCATCAACTATACGAAAACAGCTACCTATTATTTTTAGTTTATTGTTTAACTTTGTCAGTCTTGAGTACGGTTTCTTGAATAACAAATGAAAGGTACATGTAATATACAGAGCAAGTAATACATTCATTATGGAACTACTTATAATTTGTGGTGGACCATATTTACTTTTTTTTAGAATAATGACCATTATTATAAAAAAAATATAAGTTTTCAAGAAGGAGTGTTCTAAGCGTGGTCATAGCATTCGATTTGACATGGCTATGCCATCTGAGAAGGTGTGGCCATGATGTTAAAGGCATGGTCATGATGCTCAAGGAGGCGTGACCATGGTGAACACTAGGGCGTGATCACAATCTCGTGGTCATCATGTTAAAAAAAGATGTTCCAGAAAAACGTACACTTGGGCTTGACCTTGCTGTTCAAGGAGGCGTGACCATCCTGACATTTAATATATTTACACAAAAAGTATCACACACACTATCACATAAGTATGCAAATTATATTCATAAAATTATATGTACATGTTATTGTAGTAAAATACTGCACAAGAAATACATAAACACAATGCTAATAAATTATATAGACATTTAAATATAATAGGTCACTTGCATCTTACACAAACGACATAGAAAAGAAACAAAATGCAACGAATAATTTTACAAGAATGACACCAAAATACATGTATAGTAATGTATGAAATGACTTCAAAATGCACAAACATATCTTACCAGAATGACATCATTAATTTTAAAAAAATTCAAACTGCAATAAGATATGTCACAACACCGTTGTCATACTACACGTACATAGTTTTAAATGACATATAACGTATATATTTTTTCGGCATGTAAGGCAACAACTTGTCACAATGTGCCATCAATCTATTCGGTCTGTAAATGCATTATTCGCGCCATCAATTTGTAAGGCACTTATACAACCCATGGCTTGTGTCATCAATTTATTCGGCATGTTAAGCCATTATTTGTTCCTACAAATTATTCGGCATGTAAAGCCATTGCTCGTTCCATCAATAGATCAGTCATTGGAGAATTTTCCTTCGCAGATTTTCTTTCAAGTAGCAGAAACCTGCAACAATATTCATAACATTATATCTTAATAATCTACATTAACGGTCAAAATTCGATTTCTCTACGCCTACCCGGTAATTCAATTTTTCTCATAGAATCAGTAATGCTATACAAAAAAGTATACATCCTTTCAATTAAGGCCTAAATGGAATTGTCAACCTTTGATAACGTAGGTGAATGATGCGAAGCGAATATCTGTGCCGATGACCATTAGCATACAAAGAATATAAAAATGCGTCAATTTTAAACAGCTCTTAATCACTTTGTCCTCCATTAACTTTTAAAACCATTATACTGACGAAAACTATGGCTTAAATAAATTATGTGTGTTCGAAAATAAAAGACAAAGGAAAATAAAGACATTGACTGTGCCTTTTTTGTTATAAAGTAACTGAAATTTTATATATGTAGATATATGTTTCTAAGTTCGGCTTTTAAGTTGAGTGCTACCTTTCCTGTCCGATCGTATCTATTATCGTCTTACCTGGCCAGTTTGTGATGTTCCGGTTTGTCGGATTTTAATGCAGCTTGGATTAAGAATAAGTTGTATAAATCTCTCTAAAAAAATATAAAAATACCATAAACAATGAGGATATCATGAAATTAAGGGTTGCCATTTACACCTGCTTGAAACCTAGTTACAGCAAATCTCTCCAGTGGGAGCTAGATCTAGAGGTTCATGTCGCTGGCTTAGAATTAGAAGGTCATAAGTACAAAATCAATATTAAGAAAACAAGAAAAATTTGACTGAAAAATACTCTTTACTTATGGAAGAATTAGAAGGTCATACGTACAAAATCAATATTTTGAGAAAACAAGAAAAAAACTGACTGAAAACTACTCTTTACTTATGGAAAACAAGTGTTTTAAACTTCAGTTTGGTCAACATGACCACTTCCCATTTTCATGAAAATAAGCTCACAAGAACCGCCTTGAGACACAGATTTCATATATGCTTGAGTCTTATAAGGTCATACATTTGTAAGTAGTACTTACGATCTTCTAATTATAAGCCAGTAAGTTCAATCAAATTTATGCTGATAAACCAGCATACCAACTTTCAAGACCACCCAGAAAATATAACAGTTGGGGTATTACATTCTCGTTTACCAGAGTATTCTTCACCACTGATATCACAGTCTGGGAACTTCAATAACCACTGATGTATGAGGATGGGGTATTATTAAATACTGTAATGCACAATGAAGTCAAAGCCATACATAGGCGGCAGCAGCGCCTAGCCACAACGCAAGAGACAGACACATAACATACGTTCCATCCAAATCCCAAACAGAAGGAGACTCCAAGCAAGCCATTTAAAGCTACTTTTCTTAATGTATGAAATCACCGGTAACTGTATCATTAATAAAGAGTAAACAAAACAATTTTTTACATAAAATTTATACTATCTAAGACACTATCTATCTAAGATAACATACATTTTATAAAAGAATATTTTGTATCAATGATACAGTTACCTGTGTATGAAATATGCAGCTAACCTGAGCATGACTGCCACCAATCTTGATGACCTTGTAACGTAATGGATAGAGAATATCAACAGCTTTAGCACAATCTCCGGCATCGTATGCAACAAAAGCTTCAATGATTGGTAGACCAACTTCTTGTGTAATATTAATTTGATCGCCGGTATTCTCTCTGAAATATAATCAAAGAACTTGACTGGTATTCACAAATCATCTAAGTAGAAAACTTCTAAGAACTTTTCTTTATAACATAAAAATTATTATCAGCTAAACATGACAATCAAGACTAATGATGCATTGCATAGGTTTAAAGCAGTAGGTAAAGAGATAAATAATCACTAAGAAAGCATGGGTCAATCTTCAATTTGTGGAAAATATACGCATCTGTGAACATACCTGATCCATGTTTTGATTGATTCCATTATCTATGAACATACCTGATCCATGATTTGATGGATACCATCATCTGTGAACATACCTGATCCAGGTTTTAATTGATTCCATTATCTATGAACATACCTGATCCAGGATTTAATTGATTCCATTATCTATGGACATACCTGATCCAGGATTTAATTGATTCCATTATCTATGAACATACCTGATCCAGGTTTTAATGGAGCTCATCATCTATGAACATACCTGATCCAGGTTTGAATTGATTCCATTATCTATGAACATACCTGATCCAGGTTTTTGATTGATTCCATTATCTATGAACAGACCTGATCCAGGATTTAATTGATTCCATTATCTATGAACATACCTGATCCAGGATTTAATTGATTCCATTATCTATGAACATACCTGATCCAGGATTTAATTGATTCCATCATCTATGAACATACCTGATCCAGGTTTTAATGGATTCCATCATCTGTGTTACAGCATCGGTTTGTTTTGCTCCCAGACATGCCAACATTATGTGGTTATCATTAAATGTGAGCACGTGATCATCCATGTGTGGTCTTATAACATCATATAGATCCTGCCATCTGTCCTCAACATTGGCTCCTAAACAGGACAGAGACAGTTATTATAACAGCAATACATACAGTCTTGACATTAAGGCAACCTTAATAAAAAATATAATATTAAGTCAGACAGAGGAGGTATCACTCAACTTAACCAGCCGAGCACAGAAAACATTAACTCACATATGGGTTCCTATTTAATATTTTAATTCCAGCTACTAGGGGTGTCCAAAGACATGCTCCCCTGGAAATGCCTAGCATTGAAGGATCTAAGCTAATGGACTGCAATGTGATCAGAAAAAAGAAGTCTTACAAACCAAATTGACTGCATGGTCCTTTAAATAAAGATAACACTTTTTTAATATTTGTACTGCCATTATTTACAAAGCAATTGACTGAATTACCAATTTAAACTGACATTTTTACAAAGCAATTGACTGAATTACCAATTTAAACAACTGACATTATTTACAAAGAGATTGATCATATTACCAACCTGCAATTTCTAGACGTTTTAACAAAGAACAAGCATCAACAAAATCGAGTGGTGCAGAGGTTGTATGTGCAGATTTGTAACACTGAAAATGATACAACACATGTGTTATATGGTTTTTAAAATAGGAATTAGTACAATACTCTTCGATAACAGGCTTAGTTACGAGGTTTAAGTTTTAACACCCTGTATACACATGATGAATCCCGATACACCGGAGAGAATTGTTCTATTTTCATATGGCTCTGACGGAACTGAAAACCGATGAAACGGAACTCAGATTTTAAGTATCCCGAGTGTTACATCGGTTTTCAGTTCCGTCAGAGCTATATGAAAACAGAACAATTCTCTCACGGAACTGAAAAGCGGTGTATCGGGATTCATACCGTGGTATATTAATATAAAAGATCGTTATACTATACTGGTTTATACTATAAAGTAGAAATACGTACATGATTATCATATATACCCTTGGCGTCATCATATATCCCTGTCTCTATCAGATGTAGGGCCCAGTGCCAGTAGTTGTGACATGCTAACATCCCACACGACTGTGAAAACAAGAATAAACAATGTTTAAATAAAATGGAAAATAAGTAAATAATAATATAACGTAGTCACAGAAACTCCAAAGCCGCTCATGACCGGCGGCATGGCCTAGCCACCCACGCTTTCTGGAGTCAGACACATATCGAACGAACCATGTCCATATCACCAAATAAAGGATAAAACGCTAAGCACCAACAACCAGCAGGGTAATTCTAAGTTCAAATCAATACAAATGAATTATAAATTGTGTACTATTTAAAAGGCAGTTGCTCTTTCTCTGTCTTAAAAAATCCTTCAAAGTGTACATACATGTACTCTCCTTTTGGCATATGTTACTGGAAACAAACAGTTTTGCCTTAGTGTACCATCCGTACCCCACCCAGAAGGATATTTCAACCAAGCATATATACTACCCCGCACAAAGAAATAGCACAGTGTATCATAAAGGAAGGAGCTTGCAAATGAAATGAGACTTGCCTACACCAATAATTAAACCCAGACTATCTTTGTGAAAGTCAAATGATATATCGATGACACACGAGCTTAGCAGCTTTATATATGTAACTTCTCTAGTGCAACATCGTTTGGTAAACCCCCAAGTTTAGTTGTTGTATGGAGGTTGATATTAAGAAGAGACGGAACAGATTTCATGTATCCTGAGTGTTACATTGGTTTTCAGTTCCGTCAGAGCCATGTGGAAATAGAACAATTCTCTCACGGAACTGAAAAGCGGTGTATCGGGATTCATACCGTGAGTTATTTCTGTAAAAAGTAATACGCTGTTCAAAAGAGGTTGTTCTTCTATGGAACGCCGGTCTAGAGAGCTTGTACAGGAAATGGTTACTTCTGTAACAAAATAACTATTCTGCTCAAGAGAGGTTGTTGCTCTGTTGAGGGCCACATTGGAGAGGTCGTACTGTACACTGTACCTACAAAATGTTGTTACTTACCGACCAATTAGGTTCTGTTCCTGACATGAACTCGAGACCTTCTTTCTGTCGGCCCATCATCTCGAGCACATGTGCCATACTGTGTGTAGACCAAGCATCCCTCGGGTTGATCTCCAATCCCTACATAAAAGTTATATAAATATTCGATGTGGAAAATATTTTTGATACCTCTAAGTTCATGTACATGTACAACTGTATTGGTATGTATTGGGATTGTAGTGTTATACATGTACATGTTAATTCACTTAAACAACAGTGACTGTCATGTCTACCATCTTAAACAAACTATATGACATAATTATAATTTCATTATACATGTATATCCATACGCTTGTAATTTGTGCATTTGTTATTAGATTTATTGATGTCATGTTTCTGTTATTTCTATGTTTTACTGTTGAGGGCCTTACGGCAGATTGACAATTATGTCAAGTATGTTCCCTCTACAAAGAAAGTCTTTATTATTATTATATATTTATACAAAAATGAACAGGGTGTACACAGAGGCTATAGATATGTTATCCATAGTCTCTGGTGTAAATAAAGCTTGCTCACAAATTTTTAATTTTCAACAAATAAATACTGTAAAAGCACATATTTTCGTGGGAATTAAATTTCGTAGAGTTTGATAAAAATGCATTTTCGTGGGGTCGTAAATTCGTGGATTACAAAATATGGAAGAGTAAACCAATGTTCGATATTTGTGAGGTCGATTAATTGTGGGGATTAGATTTTGTGGTTGATTTTAGCAACGGAAACCAACGAAATTTCAACTCCCTCGAAAAATAACGATTTTATAGTATCACAAAGCGCTTATTAATAAAGCTACAATCATACTACATAATTAGCTTTGTTAATTAGCGCTTTGTGGTACTATAAAATTACTATGGAATTCTTCGAGAACCATACTCCGAAATTCTTCGAGAACCATACTCCAAAAGCTGTGTTACCTTTCTTGCAATTTTTTCTGCCTGCTGATACAGGTTTGTCTCTTCCAACCCAAAGGAATACATTCCATACAGATACCTGAAGTGAAAACCGTATGTTTACAACAAAACACCATCTAAATTTCTTTACATATTTTCGTTCGGGGACATTAATATAATCATCTTTGATTAAACTCCTTAAGCATAAGACAACAGTTGACTTCTTATCTACATTTACACGTAAAAGATAATAAAAAATAGACAGGGAAGGCAGACCTCAACTTAAGCCGCGAGCACAGAAAACAAAAAATAACACAGACCACAATTACATGGCACTTTGTCCAATATACAAATGAATGAGAAAATAAACTTCGAGTCCTACATTACAGCTGTCAAGAAGTCGAAAGTCCAAGTAACAGCTGTCAAAAAGTCGAAAGTCCAAGTTACAGCTGTCAAGCAGTCAAAAGTCCAATAACAGCTGTCAAGCAGTCGAAAGTCCAAGTTACAGCTGTCAAGCAGTCGAAAGTCCAAGTGACAGCTGTCAAGCATTCGAAAGTCCTAGTTACAGCTGTCAAGCAGACTAAAGTCCAAGTGACAGCTGTCAAGCAGTCGAAAGTCCTAGTTACAGCTGTCAAGCAGTCGAAAGTCCAAGTGACAGCTATCAAGCAGTCGAAAGTCCTAGTTACAGCTGTCAAGCAGTCGAAAGTCCAAGTGACAGCTGTCAAGCAGTAGTCCAAGTTACAGCTGTCAAGCAGTCGAAAGTCCAAGTGACAGTTGTCAAGCAGTAGTCCAAGTGACAGCTGTCAAGCAGTCGAAAGTCCAAGTTACAGCTGCCAAGCAGTCGAAAGTCCAAGTTACAGCTGTCAAGCAGTCGAAAGTCCAAGTTACAGCTGTCAAGCAGTCGAAAGTCCAAGTTACAGCTGTCAAGCAGTAGTCCAAGTTACAGCTGTCAAGCAGTCGAAAGTCCAAGTGACAGCAGTTAAGCAGTAGTCCAAGTTACAGTTGTCAAAAACTCAAAGTTATTCTAGTACTATAAACACAAATGCACAGGTTCAATTATTAAATGCACAAGTGGCAAGCAGTGATTGATATATTCTGTATATAAAGATTTTTGGATAAATTTATTCATGCTCGATCAGGTTAGTATCTGTAAAAAAGTAAAATTTATTCATTCATTTCATTTTTTCTATATTATACGTTTTCCATATATTTTTTTCCTGTTACAGTTATCTATTAGTCTGACATTATTATACATTGCGGAAAGTTTGCCAAAAAAGTTAATACTTACCCATATAATGGCCAAGATTCTTTCCCTTTCCACTGAGGGAACACTCGACCTAGAGAATCCCTCATTGGCATTGAGAAGCCTAGATAGAAGTAGGTATCATGTGCGAACTTGAGGGCCAACATATCGTACGGATTCTCCAACAGTATATCTTCCCATACCAAACACGCATTCGCCATTTCACTGTAAATATACAGTAAAACCTCGGTAATACGAGCAGTGATTATTCGAGCAACCGGCCTTATTCGAGCAAATTTCAAAGTCCCGGCGAATTTTCTCTATATTGTACATTAATTTATATCTCTTATTCGAGTAAAACTATTATACGAGCATCCGGTCTAAATCGAGCACATGTGTAATTATAACACTATACTTGTTATAACTTGCAATGAATCATGAATAAAATGACGCCGTTGTAACAAGCCGAACACTTGTATGGACGTTACGATATAGCCCTTGTCAATATTACGTCGTCTGTCCCTAGTTACCCGTTTTGTTCGTAATAATTCTCTCAGAAACTATCTTATGCCTGTAGTTGAATGAAGCATTTTTTTATATAGAAAAGAGTACATGTACTATGTTTAATGACACACACGCCTCGTATAACGCTGCCAAATATAATATTAAATTTGGCTAGAATCTACATAACAATTAAAATAAACTTTTTATAATATTATATTTTTCTCGTCAATGATATACTTATTCAGCTTACATCATGTTTCAGACCGCAAAGGGTGTACTTTCATGAAACAAGGCAGTCCAGAAGACGGCTATAATCCCCGCCGCATTTATGAACAGTGAAATTGTCCAATAAGTTACACATTAGCTATGAGTTCATGCAATTTAGCCCAAGCGTTAAAAATCAAGGAGCAGTTGGGAAATGTAAGGTTCAAACTTTTGACCTTTTAACTGTGACCTTGACCTTGAACAGGCATGGTTGGAATGTGGGTAATGTATGTCATCTTTATTAGTTACAGAGTTGGTATGCGTTTCATGCTATTCGGCCCAGCTATTAAAAAGTTATGGAACGGACACGAATGTAACATTCAAACCTTTGACCTTGAATTGTGACCTTGACCTTGAACTGACATGGTAGTAATGTGGGTTCTGCACGTCGACTTTGATAGTTACACATTTGGTATAAGTTTTATGCAATTCGACCCAGCCATTAAAAAGTTATGGAACGGACACGAAATATAAGGTTCGAACCATTGACCTTGAATTGTGACCTTGAACCGTTATGGTTTGGATATGAGCTCTGCACGTCGTCTTTATTAGTTACACATTTGGTATGAGTTTCATGCAATTCGGTCCAGGCATTAAAAAGTTATGGAACGGACACAAAATATAAGGTTCAAACCTTTGACCTTGAATTGTGACCTTGACCTTGAATTGGCATGGTTGGGATATGGGTTCAGCACGTCGTCTTTATTAGTTACACATTTGGTATGAGTTTCATGCAATTCGGCCATTGAGGCATTAAAAAGTTATGGAACGGACACGAATGTAAGATTCAAACCTTTGACCTTGAATTGTGACCTCGACTTTGAACCGGCATGGTTGGGATGTGGGTTCTGCACGTCGACTTCAATAGTTACACATTTGGTATGAGTTTCATGCAATTCGGCCCAGCCATTAAAAAGTTATGGAACGGACACGAAATATAAGGTTCAAACCTTTGACCTTGACCTTGAACCGACATGATGGGAATGTGGGTTCTGCACGTTGTCTTTATTAGTTACACATTTGGTATGAGTTTCATGCAATTCGGTCCAGGCATTAAAAAGTTATGGAACGGACACAAAATATAAGGTTCAAACCTTTGACCTTGAATTGTGACCCTGACCTTAAATTGGCATGGGTGGGATATGGGTTCTGCACGTCGTCTTTATTAGTTACACATTTGGTATGAGTTTCATGCAATTCGGCCAAGGCATTAAAAAGTTATGGAACGGACACGAATGTAAGATTCAAACCTTTGACCTTGAATTGTGACCTCGACCTTGAACTGACATGGTTGGAATGTGGGTTCTGCACGTCGACTTCAATAGTTACACATTTGGTATGAGTTTCATGCAATTCGGCCCAGCCATTAAAAAGTTATGGAACGGACACGAAATATAAGGTTCAAACCTTTGACCTTGATTTGTGACCTTGACCTTGAACCGGCATGGTTGGAATGTGGGTTCTGCACGTCGTCTTTATTAGTTACACATTTGGTATGAGTTTCATGCAATTCCGCCAAGGCATCAAAAAGTTATAGAGCGGACACGATTTTGTTACGGACGAACGGACGCACGGACGGAGACCATTCCTATAATCCCCTCCCACTTCGTGGCGGGGGATTAATAAACATCTTGGCATAATATATAGCTTACTTACAATACTCACCCCTCTGACCAAAGTTTGACTGCATTCACATGTTTTTTCTCTCTAGTAGACAATGTTTGTTGTTTGTTGGACAAGTTGACCATTTTGTCAATATTATCGCCTAGCTCCTTATTTAGACGTACTGCAGTCCCTGTACCCAGAAGTTCAAGGCCATTTTGGATCACATGACCCATTACTAAAATAAGAATGCCATGCATTATAAGGCATGATTACTTCGAACACTAGATTTATCATAATAATTTCAGATCCCCAAATTGATGATAATCCATAAATCAACAAGAATAAGGGATATTAAACAGGTGTCATGGTATTGTTTTATCAAAGCCTTAACGGAACCCTTAAAGTTACGATCAATTTTAAGTTCTATATAATTCTTCAACAACTGCAAATTGGTGACGTATGTGGTTTTTAGGAATTCATTAACTTAATCAGTATTAGTATTGCAGCTCCATGTACCACAATTTATAATTGTAAACAAATTGTTGTAAGTGATTTGATAAAAGAGTAGCCAGGAGTTCAAGGTTATGTGTTTGACAAGTAATGTGATATTTAAAAGTAATGTACTATAAAAACGAAAAACGCCCGGCCCATTGGAATGTTATAATACGCATATCACGTTGACAAATGATTTACTCAGAAAACAAGGGATACATCCATGCAGCGGCTGAATGACACTGAGTGAACATTGTACTAAGACTTAACCACGGTATGAATCCCGATACACCACTTTTCAGTTCCGTGAGAGAATTGTTCTGTTTTCATATGGCTCTCACGGAACTGAAAACCGATGTACGAGGGGTGATCAACAAATACGCGGAAAAATGCTCAGGTACATGAAATCTGAGTTCCATCTGAGCGTTACATCGGTTTTCATTTCCGTCAGAGCCATATGAATAGAACAATGACAAAGATAATGCCGGTGCACATCCCGTGTACCCGGACAAGATTTATTAACCGGGATCCACGTGTTAACCTGAAGCAAAAATGTCAACAATCGAGAAGTAAGGTATTTTGTACCAGTTTCATGTACAAAATAAATGAAACAGACACAAAATACCTTACCTCTTGATTATTAACTTTTTTGCAGCAGGTTAACACGTAAGTATTCAGGTTAACACGTACGTATTCAGGTTAACACGTACGTATTCAGGTTAACACGTAAGTATTTAGGTTAACACATACGTATTCAGGTTAACACGTAAGTATTCAGGTTAACACGTACGTTTTCAGGTTAACCCGTAAGTATTCAGGTTAACACGTAAGTATTCAGGTTAACACGTAAGTATTCAGGTTAACACATACATATTCAGGTTAACACGTAAGTATTCAGGTTAACACGTAAGTGTTTAGGTAAACACGTAAGTATTCAGGTAACTAAGTGTTGAATAATCTAATATTGTTAGGCCTAAATACTAACCAAATTCTGGGTCAGCATTGAGGGTGTCTGCCAGGGACTTCTCTATTCCACCAACACTATCGTCATCATACCAGCCAACATACTGAAACAGTACATGGTTTCAAATTTTCTGAGTGTATTATATGTATATCAAATTATCTGAGGGTGCCCTATGTATCGAGTTACACTTGCAATATTTGGTTATTATATACGAATTATTAAAAACATTGTTAATAATACATATTTTATTCGTCCATGCAATATTAAATGCATTTAGTGCTTTGTAATACTTATTGAACATGAAATAGCGCGCTTGTTGTCTAATCTGGCGACGCGGGGGAGGCAAACATATGCCTGTCATATTTTAGCAGAAAGCAGACTGGCAAATAAAGGCTATGCTCGGCATTTTTTTATAGATAGTTACTTCCCTTTTTGCAAAGATCAACCATTACCTGTGTGAGAGAAGCATCATATAGCTTGCACGCCTCGTTACTTGTTGTATTCCATGGTGTACCAAAGTCTGACCAGGCCTGTAACAATATGCAAATGTATTAATATGCATTATTATCATAAAATAGTTTTGTTTTATGCTTCGATAAATTCCCTCATAATAAACCACACAAAGTTTTATTTAAAAAGATAATCCTTTAAAAAAACCCAGCTCTATCCCATTATAGATCTTATTCTTCCTTCTTAGCCAATGCGGTTTATTGCCTTTGAGATACCTTTGGGGTGATGGGAAAATATTAAGCCATGGAAGGCTTGCCATTACCCTCGTAGTCATAGACACATGGTTTAAAACTATCTTAGTATACCCTATTATCTGAGTGTACCCTATATAGAGAGAGGGTTGTGCAGCCACCATGTTAAGCCACAACGGATATGACGTTACGAAAGCTGGTACCCAGTTTTTCTACAATTGTAACAGCAAACACGGACATCAGTTCCTGTAACGTCATATCCGTTGTGGCTAAACATGGCCGCTGCACAACATTCTCTCTATAAAGGATACACTCCGAAAATATGGTATACTCAGATAATTTGAAACAATATGCCTATCCCTCGTAGTCTTCTGATTCTAGTCGCTGGTTCATGTTATCACTGTCACATTGGTACTTGATTATAACATTGGGAAATCACTGTTACATCGTATTTAGAACATTGTAGTTAGTAAATATCTGCTGTTGAGAAACGTTTCCGAACCCAACCTTTGTCTAGTAATGTCGTGAATGAATTTACATTTTCAGCACAAACACATTATTAACGCCACACAGTTGCAGTTAAAAGTATGAATGCGTGTGTGCGTGTATTATATGTACGAGGGGTGATCCAGAATTACGTGGAATTTTGTTCTAGAAAGTTTATTTTAGGTCAGATCGGTATGAAAGTAACACACAAGCGACTTTTATTATTAACATAATATTGGCTCGTACTGTGCGATTGATAACACTGTTCTGTACATTAGTAGTCCCCATGATCTTGATGTAAATATGTTGTCATCTTCTGAATTTCGATAATAAACAAGTAGGCCTATATGGAAGTTTAATTTTGAGTCGAAATGTTCTGCTTAAATGAGCGGAATTTATATCTGCGGTACGGCCTCGAACCGCAGACACCATATCAATAAAAGTGTACCATTGACCCGCTATACGGTTACATTCACTTAACAATTATAGATATTTTACATACTATTATATGATACCGGACGTAACTGATATCATATATTGTAATACAGAAAACAAATGCTGAATTGCACGTATTACTGAATGATTTGACATGCCCAAACAGTGTATGTCAAGGTCAATGGTAAATTCAACTGACATCACTCAGTCCGCCTGTGTAAAACAACAATCAAGGGGCCGTCGTTCGTAGTGCTTTTCAAGGGAGGTACACCGCGCCTGCTTTTTTAACGCGAGTCCATTGCGTAGTTCATTTAATTAGACAATTTAACTTAATATCGACTAAGTCTAGATTTCTGGACCACTGTAGTACATGACTTCCAGGGTACATGTACATAAGTTAACCTTATACGGGATATAGGCTATGCACTATACGGTCATGAATGACTGCTGTTTACTTGTAAAACGAAAGTAGAATCGCTATAAACTCAGAACCACAGGGCCTAGTTGTTAACTCGTAATTTAAGACAAAAACTGACCCCTGTGGTCAAGGCCAAATCTATACAATAGTTGGAGAAGACTAGAAGTTATCATACATTTGAATTCGTATATTTTAAGGCATACTTGTAATTACCAAAAATTAACGATTTAGTGCAATATAAACAATATACATGTACTACAGCTTTCATATAATGCTACATATATACTCACCTTGCAATCTCGCCAATTAGAATGCATGTCTGCTTCGGCTGTGTAATAAGTTACCACCAAAAGATTATCCTATAGAATGTCACAAAACATCTACCCCATAAACCCAGGGAAGAAAGGTTTAGAAGGTTATGTATATAGCTTATTCAGTACATTGACACGCTCCAATTAGGATCCAGGCGCGGCTAGAGGATTTTGATTGTGAGGTGTGTAAATCTATACATAAAATCCAACAACCATGGATAATCGGTTTCATGACGTTCCTTAACCTGTTTCAGTTATATAAGTCAGGCGGCAGATTCACATAACCTATATGGACTAGCCAAAGATCTAAAACCAATTTTAGATCTTTGGACTAGCTGTTTCTCAGCCAGTAATAGTTTATAACAAATTTATTGAAGGTCGATTTGGAAACAGGGTTTTCTAACTTAATATATTAATCAACCTCAAAACCTCATTCTTATATTATTCATCGCCATGATTAAATAAACAGAATGTAGTGGCATCCAACAGCCATTCGTGCTGTGTTGGCACACATTGTTTACGTAAGGCGGGGTGTGAACTAATTAGTGAACACAGGTCAAGCCACTTTAATAAAATTGCTCTCTCGACCGCTTAGAATACGCCCCCGTCCCTTCCTAATCCGCCCATGCGGATCACCGCTCGTACGTTACTATCAGAGACTTTTATCAACCTTTTAAAGTTTCAACTATCATATGACTATTTACAAAAACATATCAATAATCTCCCTTACTTCAGATAACCTAATGTTGTGGCCACATGTTTAATATTTCAAATAATGTGTATACCTTATTATATATGTGTACATTGTCGGTATTATATGTTAATGGGCAAAATTGTAATGCAATAAATCTATTATTTTCTATTCTACTGTAAAATCATTATTTTTCGAGGGAGCTGAATTTTCGTTTGTATTGTGGGCATGTTCGGTGATCCACTAATTTACGGCCCACGAAAATGCATTTTTTTTTCAAAATCCACGAAATTATATACCCACGGAAATAAAAATGTATATTGTTTTACAGTATGTGCATGAACGGGTTCTCTCGCATTTCATTTTGTGGATACACATATGTAGCAGTTTCTATAGAATGTCCCATCCTCAAGCCTCAGTTCCTGGATAAATTTTGCCCGAATATCAGATTCGCCTGTACGTAGCCTTAGTCAAACCAATATGGTCATTCTTTGACACATTCGTCCAATGTCACAGCAACCTCGCCATGGTGATCCGGGACCTATCTGTCCTAACCGTATGTGAACCGTTATATTCCGGGGCTTAACCGACTGGTAACCGGCTCATACCGTTCCTATTCCTTTGTACATGGTTTCCCTCGGATTACAAAACGGGACTCATCGGGATACCAAACCGGACAGTGACTGAAATATATTACAGTATGAATAATGTTTTTAGGCACTTTTCAGTTACATATCTTAATTCAATTGTTTTAAGTGTGATCTGTCGGAATATACAAATGTGAGCGTCTTCTGTTACGTTTTAATTGATATGCGTAATTAATAAACTCCCTAACCTTTGTTAAGTTTTTCGTTTCGTTAATTTTGAAATGAAAAAGAAATGAATTTAAGGACAGTTGCCAAATTTGATATTGATTTGTTCTAATTACGCAATAATTATTGTAACGTTATACAAGTACTGTTTGTTTGCTCATAAAATCATTTAACGATACTTATATACATTACGTAAACTAAATACAAGTTATTGGTAAGAATGGTTGTTCCTAGAGCAACGTTACAACTGTTTAGGAACTAACCACATACATAATAAATCAGTAGATATAAACATGCAGTACGGTAGAAGAGAACTGCCGTGTGACCATTCGTAGTTGGACCATTTTCAAATGAAATCTGATGGATAATAAAATATTAAAAATGTAGTGCTATTCAAAATTGGACTTGATAATGGCATTCATGGGTACATGTGAACATATAAACAACATGAAGAAGCAACTGTCCGACAAACTTTCGGTAGTTCATAACCCTTCAATTCAATGGTTAGACTTGTAAATATCCGGCGGTCAATAAGGCGTGGTTATCTGTACACACGCACAAGATCAATACTTATTATTTGCTAGAAAGGATACTTCTGCATGGCGAAGAAGTTACCGTGAGACGGATTGAAATTGTTGTCATTATCAGAGACTGTAGAGTGTAACTTCTACTGTTTCTGTCATTATGAAGCGTTCTGACAGACGTATAAACAAACAGGCTGGTAAGTTAGAAACAGACGATGTGGGCTCAGAAAACTCTACGACGGTTGGTGAGAAGCATAAACAGGCACTTTGTCCCGAGCATAACGATCACGTTATACAACTCTACTGCGCGTTCTGTGAAAAACCTATATGCGACAAATGTAAGGTCACTACGCATGCGTCACATGTGCCAGAGATCAAAGGTTACCCAGAGTTAATGATAGCTGCAAAACGCAGACGGTCGTTTATTGAGAAACTTTCTTCCGACAGGACGACGCAGGTTATTCCAATTATCAAAAACAAAATTGTTGAAATTACAGAAAATAAAAGTAAGTTGGTAAGCCGAGTGACAGACGTGATTCGGCAGTACAAGGTATATGCAGTTAATCACAGAGACAAACTAAAAATCCCAGAGGATGAATGGATTGAAGGGCTTATGTACAAGAGTTCAACTTTTCAAAGTATTATGAACGAAAATATATCGTATTTAAAGAGTATGCTTCAAGATGTTCAGACTACGCTATCAGGTATTCACGAAGAACTGGAAGCGTCTAGTAACCCGGAAGTGATCTTCACGTTCGGCGCGTGGCGTTCTAAACTAGAGTTTCTACTTCCGCCAAAATGGCCGCGTATGGAAATCTGTGTTACATTGAAGCTTGACGCGATTCCTGATTTTGGTCCTCTGTATTTTCAAAACCAGCGAACACGGGATAAACATTGTAGTGTTGAATTTGTAAACAAAATTGAAGAACCTTTGATATACTCTAGAATTTTTGATACCAAATTGCCGATTCCGGCCGCCATATTGAAAGATGAAAATGCTAAAATATCGATCGCATCAGCCGAGGAAGTGTTCGTGTCTTTCGGTGGGTACATCATCGTTTACTCACAAGACAACAGACGAACAACTAACGCTAGCTATAACATTCGTTTGAAACGTGTTGTGACAGTGGGGGAAAATATCATTGACCTGTCTTGTGATCACACCGGAAGTGTGTTTTACCTTACCCAGAAGTCCGTTAATACGTTAGATGTTCAAAACAAAATGTCAAAATGTTTCTTATTGTACGCACTACCAAGTGCAATTTGTGTGACAAAGAAAGGGCCAGTTGAAATATTTATTGGTTGCCATGACACTGGAATGATATGCAAGTATGACGTCAAAGGTGACCTTAAAATGAAGGTCATTCTACCGATTTACCGACCGCGCCACATGACGCTGAATGTCGTAAATGATATCATCTTTTCCGATGATGTGTCCAATGTTACTATCTTAGATGCGAATGGAACGTGGAAAGGAATGATTGGTCGTGACGTCAAAACCGGAAATGGACCGTTACGTCCATCCGGTATTGCGTGCGCATCACAACGCCATATTTATGTAATCGATAGCAATGTTTCAACCCGACTCCAAATCTTTGATGAAAATGGCCAATATTTACAATCGGCGGTGTTTAATAATTTAAATGATGCTTATGTTCTAAACATAGACAGAACCTGTGACGTCTGGATGGGGTTTAAAGATGGAACGATTAGAGTATACAGACCGGGATTCCTTCACTAAACGTTAAATATAAGTATAAGTGGGCTGTTCATTTGATACAGAACACGATTTCACAAAGGATAAGCTGCTCCTGATAAAGGTTGCCCTGTTTTTGATTTTTCGAGAACTTTCGGAAATAAACCAGGATCTTTTCTAAACCAATAATCATTATAACATTGTTATAAGTATAAAAACATACTTTAATGTCTTTGAAATTAAAGGACATATCATTATCTATCCACCTGTATATAACACATCAAGTTTGACATTTACATACATTTGGATTTACGTAATTTTATAGGACATAATGATATATTTGAGCTCGGTCCTGATTCTGTAAACGTGTGAAAACACGGGGGCTCACCATCACCGAAATACGATCAATCCCACTTGTTTTTAAATGACATAGACGTTTTAAAGAAGACCTGAATGACGTGACAGGTCATGCGGGTAGAGGTAAAAACCCGACGTTGACTGGATCGGCGCTTACGTTGGTCAGAATCAACCATTCGTGACATTAGTGGAAAAATATTATCTTGCATGACTGTTACCGGTACAGTTAAGTAAATATTGATAGAACGATTAGATATGCATACAATAAGAGCATAATGGGTGAGTGAAACTAAAGAACAGTTGATGAACAGTGTTCAAAAGCATCATGAAATGATACAGTCGTGAGGGCGACGTCGTACGCCATTTTTGAGCTGCCCCGCGATTCATAACCATACCCTCTTACAGACGCTGTATTTACGTTATTTATCATCATATCCACATGAAATTTGGTATACTTGTGCAGTAGGTATCAATATTAGATTGTCAACAGATTTGTAAATGTAAGTGAAGCGGTTTTTGAATTAGAGAAAAAGTCCACGTAATTCTGGATCACCCCTCGTACAGTTGTAATAAAGTTTAGTATATAAATACCTACTCCCCAATTTGCTTGATTGACAGAAGAATGGCATTCACCCAACCGAACTAAAATTGTGGTTACCATAGTAACTCAGTATAGGAATTCCCGGCACAGCCATATCTTTCAGTGCACATCGGACACACGTACATCGTCCGGTGCCCGGGTGATTTATATCCGGGGTATTATGGGGCTTTATTGTGATAGTACTTGTAATGTTATATATATATATGTACATTGTATGCAAATTTTGAAACATATCTCTCCGACCTCAATTCTTCCCTTTGTCGCAACAAGGCTGTGTCTTACTATACACTGCCCACCAAAAATAAGTATACAGTGGTTATTTCCCCCAGCTGTTATAACACTATTTGCAGAACAGTAACGCTACACTGTTTTTGAAGCCAGGGAATTGTTTTTTGTTTGTTTATTAATTAAGTGTTAATGTCATACATTGATACTATACTATACCAGGCAAAATAGTAACGTCTACTTTACAGTAGTGTGAAATGTGCGCCTCCTTGCAGTGAAATAACTGTATCGTTTTTTCAATTCATTGTTCTGCTAACAAGTTGCTGGCTTAGAATGAGAAGGTCGTAAGTATAAAATCGATATTTTGAGAAAACAAGAAAAAATTGTCTGAAAATTAATCTTTACTTATGGAAAAACAAGCTTTTTAAACTTCGGTTTGGTCAACATGACCAGTTTTGATTTTCATGAAAATAGGCTCATTAGAAGCGCCTCGAGAATCAGAGTTCAAATATTTATGCTTGTAAACGCCACCAACGGTAGACATCGTTCTGCCTTTTGGTTGATTGAGAAGAAAAAACGATCCATGCGCCTGCCATGACAATTGTGGGTTTCAATTAACAGTAGTTTCATTATTTTAGACTATTCCCAGTGACAAAAGGCGTTGCTGTTAATTAATATTAATATTGACAAATAATGCGTAGTTAATGGGTTATATTAGTCGCAAAATTAACGCTGTATATTACAATACATTTTATGTAGACTTTCCCTTTCCGCATGGTACGAGGGGTGTTCCATATGTATTGTCACTTGGGTCACAAATCAAAAAAATTCGTTGATATCTTTAAATCTTTATACATTTCTAGAACCATCAAGATATTCCGCGATATTTTGTGAAAAAATCAATAAAATTTAATTATCGGAACGTTTTTTCTGTTGTCTTTTCAAAGGACTAGTAATAGACACTGCGACTTTGTTCGAATAACTGTCGATTAAAACTTCCTTTCGGGAAATATTCTTATTCCACAACTATCATACCGTAAATATTGTAAATTCCTTCGATAAAAACATGATTTGCTGTACTTGATTGCCATTTTTAACAAAATAAGAGCATTTCAAAGTCGCGAAAATAAGTGTCAAAATTAGTCAAAAAGCATGCTACTTTTCAATGAAAATTTTCGATTAGTTTAATTGATTGGAATTTGACATATCATACAGGTATGTAAGCCATTGACCATCAACATTGATTTTTGGGAAGAATTTGCGATCAAAGTACAATTGATATGAAGTTATCGGTGCGTGAAACAACAAGCATCATTTGGTATAAATTAGAGTGATCTCCCTTGTTTTGACCGTCTTACTCGTAGACAACAAATAATTTCATTTTGATTTAAAGTTCTAATGGAAGTATAAGGGTTCAGTTATCGTATCTTATGTTGCAGTTTAAAGAATACTGACATTTACTTTTCTAAACAACTACTGCAAAGATGACACAAATTTAGCTTAAAATTAACATAAGGCCAGTGTACTCGAGCATACCCTCTTCTAAGTTCACTAAATTTCTTAATTGTTGACGAAAGGCTATGTAATTTTCCAGATATAGAATAGAAACATGCACCTTTTAGACAGTCATCGAAGAATCCTTCTAAATACTGCCATAGAAAAAAGCAAAGGACAGTGACAATACATATGGAACACCCCTCGTATGTAAATTTAGTAAGATACCAACATTGCTGTGCCAAAGGGTGGAATTGCTAACACTATAATTAAACATGTTTGTACTTAAAGCCCCATTGTCTCTCCCAAACGTTTTTACCGACCATTCAGTAAATACCTCGGTATTATGATGTTTTTCACAAATCATAAATAAATGACGACAGAAAATCACATTATCTGTTGAAATAGTATGCTCAAAATCACATTTAGGTAAAATGTATGGATGGCAAAATACTAATTTTGGAAGAGTTGCTTCCAATAGACTATAAATCGTGCATTATTTTATTGTTCACTATTCGTTATTTTGTATGAAAGCTAGACGAAGATTTGATTTAGTTTTCTTTCATCTTATAAGACTCAACTTATGTGCTCATACTGCATCACTCTGCACATAGATGACCAAGTTCTTACTTTTGAAATTAGCCATTTACGGCTTAATGTGACTTTAAAATGATCTTCACCACGATAGGTCACCTGTGGTTATAACCACAGGAACTTGCATTTATAATTTGAAAAAAAAATGAAAAAAACATTTTTGAAAAAAAAAATTTTGTTTCACTACTGTAGGCCTACTGTACTATTAAAATATATTTTAGTAGTAAAGTAGGCATTGTATTATAAATGCAAGTTCCTGTGTTATAACCTAGTCACAAGTATCTCTACCATGAAATCAAAATCCCATTAGTGATCGACCTCCATAATATCCAACAATGGGGTTTCTTTTTTAATATTTTAAATCAACAAATTTGAGACATTTTCTGTGTCAGAATATACTTATTAGCAGGTATACCGCTTCACATGTTTTCGTATATGTAAAGCCCCGGTGAGCGTAAAAGGTGATGCACTCGTATATGTTAAAAAGCAAAAAAACTAAGGATTGAACTCAGGACCTTCCGCGTGTTAAGCTGGATACAACGTATTCAAAACGTTGATGTATTTTGTAAACTCTCCTGGTTTTCGACATTTCCGAAATCACTAAAGTGTCAATTAAAAAAATCTAGCCGAACAACTGCCATGAAATTTGGGACAAAACTTCTATAATAGTTATTCTACTGGTTGCATGTACGAAAACAGTATGTTGTTCAACTATTTTTTTCGTATAACTTAACAATGAAAAATCACATATTTTAAAATATCATTTAAAAATACATATAGCATGCATAGTCTAAAACAAACGTTATCGTTAAATGTCAAACATTTTCGGTGCAATGCAAGTAACAGTTTTTAGGGGGGTTCCCCCAAATCTAAAAATATCTTGAAAACTAGCCGAGAAAAACTGTTATGGGTTTACACAATCACTATCATGAGTGTGTTCTTAAAAAAATCAGGTGTTTGATACCTCATGTACAGAGTTGGGAATCACTTTAAATCGCAATTTTAATATTTGTAAATAAATGGGAACATCTCCTTTTATATGTTATTGTCGAACACTTTTGACTTGTCGCTTATTAATCCCCGTGTAATTTCGTTTTTGTACAGTAAGAATGTTTTGATGAGTTAAAATAACAACTCTGATTGGACAACGGATAAGCATGGATATTCATGGGTGACAAGTTAAACGTGACAGTCAATGGGACAATTATTGCCTGCTTTGAGAAATACTTCCAGTGTTTATCGAAGCATACCCCTTCAACACTTAGTCTAATCGGTATAATACATTAACATGTCCATGATAAAAGTCTATATCTATCGTAAAATAAGAAATCTTTCGCGAGGGTTAATTTTAACTGTACGCGCGTATTCGAAATTGTCCGAAAATTTATTACCGTGAACTGAAACTACGGTAGGAAAACTCACAATTAAGTCCTACTGACATTTGAAAATCGCGAACATTTTACCCAGCAAACAAATAAATAATAACAAATTCGCGAAAATTAAACCTCGCGAAAATTTCTTATTTTTCGGTACTTATGATGATGCGCAAGTCACACAAATAAATAAATAGTGTCATTTACTGTCCGGCCATTTTAACCCCGGGAGATAAGCTGGCCTATCGATACTGTGAAGGTGTGTGCTCTCAATACTATGGTAACGTATACATAATTAATCTGTGCTTTTAGATAAATAAACACGATTAAAATCATGTTAATTGTTGCTGAAACATTCCTTATTTCGTATACTATAGCTGAAACACGCCTACGGGTAAGCGTGACAAAAATCGTCCGACGCGTTAATAGCCAGCGTGCGTACGTGGTCAGATTCATTTTGGATATATATACAGGTGTAGTTTGACGTAGCCATTGCAAAAGGATTTGGATCTAGTGTCTACGATATTGCAAAACAAAATATGGAGCTTGATTTATTTGGGAATATTACAACATTTAATGCCAGTACGACGATGCAAGTTAGTTTTGAAAATACCACAACGGTGGCCATAACTCGCGGACCAGCTCCAACACCGCCACCCATTGGTTACTATGGCGACACGAGGAAGGCGTTATGGACATATTTACCGCCGATTATTATGGCCTGGGGAACGATTGGAAACATTTTGACGTTTCTTGTGATCCTCCGACAAATGAAGACGCTGACATCGACGTCGATATACCTGATGGCATTGGCCGTGTCTGATACCGTGGTGTTATATACAGGACCCCTCAGAAACTGGATCAAAACTGTGTATGATATAGACGTACGGGACCAGACCGAAGCTGGGTGTCGAGCGCAGGTATACGTAACATACGCTAGCCTCCATATGTCGTCATGGTTACTGGTAGCCGTGTCTGTGGAACGTGCAATCTGTGTCGTGATTCCACATAAAGTGAAACTAACATGCACCAAGAACAAAGCTTGGGCAATCATTGTTACTATGTTTATTGTGATATTTGGAGTTAATTCCGTATTGCCGGTTATTCATGGTTTGAAAGGTGTAAGAAACCAGAAATGCTCACTGACAACCACAGAGTTTCTAGAATTTCGCGATAACATTTGGCAATGGATCGATTTCTGTGTGGCGTTCGCGGTTCCATTCGTAATCTTGCTCGTTTGTAATTCGATCATTTTAGTTTTCGTCCACCGATCGAAATCAGCCCGGAAAAGAACCACCGCCGCTGGACCACGGTCTAAGTCAAGTTCTGACCGTAATACAACGTCTGTATCAATTCTCATGGTGTCATTATGTCTCATCTTTTTCTTGACCATGACGCCGGCTTCGATATTTGCTGTCTACTACCCGTACAAGTTTGACGAGATTCAGCTGTTGTTCAGATCCGACCCTCACGCCGCCTGGTACGACTATCAGTACCTCATGTTCCAACACACGGTTGTCACCATCGTCAGTTACACCAATGCCGCCTTCAACTTCATCCTTTACGTGTTTAGTGGCACCAAGTTCAGGAACGAGCTGTGGGCGATGTTCACGTGCCGTAAACCTGGCAAGCACGGTATGATGGAATCGAAGATTAAGACTGCGAATAGTTACATAACAACATCTAAATCTTCAGCCAGTGTTCGCGAAACCGTCCCTTCAATTTCGTTGTCACAAGAGTCTGTTTCAGAAGAAACGGTATCACAGGAAACCAATGCATCCCAGGACACACAAGTATCACAAACGACAAATGGGGAGTCCTTCAGTAGTGCTAGACTTTAATCGATGGTATAAGTACTTTATAAAGTTCATGTACATTTATATGGTATGTGCATAATAATAATAAGGTAGAATTGCCATGTATTTATGGTATCAACGTTTTATGAAGTACATGTTAATGTTTTGCGCAATATAAAGATAAGTTACTAGAACTTTCTAGAATATCGTCCAGCGAGGTTTGGAATCCAAATAATGCCGGTATTTCGGAATGTTAGAATTCTCATTAAAACGCCGCAAAGCAATTCAAGAATAGTCCTTGCTCGTTTTAAGAAAATGTACAAAATAAGAATCGGAATGTTGGTGTTATTATAGTGCTTGTGAACGGCAATAAATCAAAATGTTTTTTAATTACTGTTATTCTTTCACTTTTTAGTACTTCAGACAACTAAATATAGGAATTTCAGCCGTTTTACTGTTGAAACTAGGTTATACATCCAGGCTCTAGAATCATTGTGTGTCACGCATTGCGAAGCGCAATAGAACATGTTTAGATAGTTTTGCGATATATACATGACATGTAATTTGTTGACCTTTTCTCTTTAGCTCTATGGTTCTATAGTGTTGGTTTTGTTTTTTTGTATCGTGTATGACTGTATTTCGAAATATTAAACAATTTACTACTTAGTTTAAATTTGACGTAGTCTTCGATTTCCCCTCTTCCCCGTCCTGTGGACTACCCTGTGTATTGGCCTGTCTATTGTAGAACACAAAGGCAGTGTTAGTCTTACAGCGTATAAACATTATGACTGTATGACTTATTGGGAGACTATTCAATTCAACTTCTATGACTAATTGCGAGCAAAAGCATCTGTAATGTCCTGTCACTGTATGAATTATTGGGAGACTATACTATTTACAACGAGTATGAGTTATTGCCAGCAGAATTAGCTGTAACTTCCGGTGACTGTATAACTAATTTGGAGGCTATACAATTTAACCTGTATGACATATTGCGATAACTGGAAGTTGACTCGTTTATTACACTCTAATAAATTAAAATAACAGTCAGGCCGCAGACAAGATCACAGACAATCGGATATATCGCCGACATCGCAAGACTGATGTAGGCTGCTCGTCCGGTAGACAACAAACAACAATAATAATAGTATTTTTTTAAATAATCGATCGGCATTCTAAATGTTCTTCCTGAGTTATAAGCGTTGTGTGCATTTAATGTATTGCGACCTATTCTTGCGGCCACTGCGAATATTATACTCACACTAAAACATTGGGAGTGGCTACACAAATAAACTAACATGTTTGGAATGCACCCAGAACGCAGGCATATAGTTTTTGAATGCATTTTGCTTATCCAGGAATATTTGGAATGTATTCAGAACGCAGGCGGACAGTTTTAGAATGTACTTCGAATATCCAAGAATATTTGGCATGTCTAGGAATATTTGGGATGCATTCAAAACGCAGGCGGACAGTTTTAGAATGTACTTCGAATATGCAGGAATAAACCACGATTTGTCGCTCAGATGATATTCTTGCTCATTCAGACTCCAGTGTGACAGTAACCATGTACCCGGAATGTGCAAGAATCATGCGTGAACACTATTCTCGCCAATCGGACTTTACCTCCCGGGCTGTTTTGAATTATAATTTTATTTACATTCCGGTTGGTTTTGCTTCATTCCTGTTGATTCTAGATTATTTTTACTTCGTTACCCGAAGATCGTAGTCGCCACGGACGCAATGTCTGTGTGTCGGAGCTAGTATAAAGGCGAGTTCACATGTAAGCCCTAGGGTAGGGGAATGCTGTTTAAACTTATCAACCAATCAAAAGCTTGGCCCTGGTAATATCTAAAACAGCTTCTGCGCAGCTCATTTTGCGTACTGTACAGAAACATAGAACCAGTAAACCCTGCCAGGAGTTGGTGTTAGTGCAGTTCAACATTTAAAAAGTGGTGAGGCACAAAAAGTGTAGAAACCAAATGCTTTTGGATGGAACCCGAGCATATATATGTACATGATACTATGAGGGCGAGTTCACATGGAACGCGAGTTCGGTCTTGGTAGACTCGGGGTTCATCCAAAATATAAAATATATGTACGTTTGTTTACGTGTATATATGGGCCGTTCTCCAGGAAAACCGGGCTAAGTGACATTGTATTAGTATTTATGTAATAAGGTCATGAAAACCCTCTCAAATGACAAAAAAGTCATGCTCTTTGATTTAAGTTCAAGTTCTTGGATAATATAGAACAATGTCTTAGATTTATTTTTTATCACGAATCTTCTGTCGTTTCTATGGTGACACATTTCTGAAGAATATCCATATTGAGAAAACGAGGGGTTAGTGGTTGAAAACAGTAGCTACGTTTCTCTAAAAGCTAAAATTCACGATTTAGATATGTTTTATTAAAAAAGGATTATGCTTTTAAAATGTGATACAATTTTGAAAAGTTTACGTCTAGAACTCATCAAATACTGGTAACTTTGTAATTTGACGTTATATCTTGCTCTAATGTTCAGTAACTGTTCAAAAGAGTATTGTCGTTCTAATGCTATATTATCATGATTTTCATATTTTTGTCGCTAAGCCCGGGTTTCCGGGAGAGCGGCTCAAATTTAATATGAACTCTCATTGTTGTCATTACACTTTCACTTCCCGGCATTAAAGCAATCTGATTGGTTCAGATATGAATCACTTGTATATGACATTTAAACAGGATTTGCCCACATTAATCCTGAACGATAACATGGAAAAAAGCTAAGATTAAATACCTAATGCTTCTCATGCAACTAAGTAATTATGTTTGTGCCAAATGCCACACTACTAGTATTTGCCCGAAACCGACTCAACAGTTTTCTGCATGGAGAAAAATATATAAACTATCAAACAAAGAAACTTTGGAGCAGCATAACAAGCTAATAGGTTCCCGTTGCCTAACCTAACCGCTACTGAGCGCTTGATAGAGCTACGGTAGGAAACGGCGCTAAGTAGCGGCCGGACGAAGCGAAAAATGCTACCGGGTGCTACTGAAGCGATCCAAGCACTGCTTGCGCACTCGGTAGCGCCTTAGTTAGTCAACGTGCTTCAGATATCGTAAACATAATCAAAGCTACCTTATTAACCATTCACTCCATAGATACGCAAATTTCAGCTGCAATTCGGTGTTATTCAACTCTTTTCCAATAATGATTGCTAATAAGCTGGCGGAGACAATCGAATTACGGAGCTCATTCTTGATACATATATTTGTCCAGAAAAGCTGCAAAAAGGGTGTGGACATAGTCAGGCTTGCTAAATTTCATTTCTTATGATAAAAAATGATGTAGTGTACGTGGAGTAAAGACCGTCCTGTAAGTCGATATGTTATGGTGATAACTTCCTTTTATCGCCAAAAAAATAGAAGTGCAAAGCCTGCAGGTTTTGGCGTCATAAAAAGCCATGAAAATGGGTAAAAATGCAATTTGTTGCTAAACATATTTTCCGTAGATTTCTTTGAAAGGCGGTGTTCAGTTAATAGAAATATAGGACAGATTTATAAATACGAAGACTGAGAATGCTTCTTTTTTTTAATGACAACCGGGCAAAATTAAGCCATTCGTGCGCCTTGTACTTTATCATAGACATTAATAGACCCAACAATTTGAAATGATGTGTTCGCGTGTGTTTTAATAAACTAATGTACAAACAACTTGTCAATTTTTTAAAATCAATATTCTTAACCCCAAAATGCTGTTACGATTTAAAAGATTTAAACTTTATTTACCGGTAATTAAATCTAATAATAAGTATACAGGGTGATTCATAATATATGTCACACTTTTCAAATGAAATAGTTTCGATATGCTTGAGGATAACCACAAGTAGTTGTTTTAAAGATGTATTTGATATACAATATTATATACTTTCATGTATAAATTTACTGAAACTATTCAACAAGTCAGTGTGCCCTTTAACTCGACATTTTATCATAACCAGGATAATATTTTTGCCTTGCAAAACAGAGCAGATCAAAAGTATGCTGCATTTAATTATGCTTTGAAAGCGACGTCTTGGAAATTGCACTTCTGTTTATGACATCGTTTATGACGCCATGATGTCAACATTATTACTGTGGTTTACATTAGATAAAACTTTATTATATCAGCTTTCAAAAGATATATACTCTATATATATCTTGTACAGGAACGAAAAGTTATACATGTAATAGTTTGAAACTGGGACAGATATTATGAATCACACTGTATCTACCCAGATCTCTACATGTTATGATGTTTACTGATAAAATGTTATGGACTTTTAATAAAGTATGAATCCGTGAATCATTTGTCGAATCAATATGATTTTTTAATCATAACCTCGTATCTTTGTTGACAGTTATTAAGTACAAGCGCGGTTGCCTCGCACGGGTATGTAGTATATAAGCCCCTTCTCGGCGACTGACGTTTCAAACAGCGCTGTAATTCTAAAGAAACATTAACTTGTTTGTAAGTGCCGATGTTTTACGTGCATGTTTAGAAAAGGTAGAAAGCGTCGTGAAAAAAAGAAAGAAATCGTCGTTATGTTTCATACAATGTTCTCGATGACGTCACTAAATGTTGTAGTCATGCTGGCATTGTTTACGGTGCCGGTGTTTGCTGTATTTGTTAAATTCATACAACAACCTGACTTCGCGAAACTCCAAATACCGTCAAGGATCATTATAAGCGTTGAGGACACAGAGAACACGTTCCGTTGTTTGGAGATGTGCAAGAACATTAACTCAGCAAACGATTCGGGAACCAACAACAACCGTGCATGTTTGTCAGTGTTAATTCGGAACACTAAATGTTTCTTACTCGATACGTATTGTTCAACAGATGCGCCGATGCCGGTGAATGAGACCAACGTGCCGAAACTTTTGCATTATCGTATACCGACATGTAAGTACAAGAAAACATTGAATTGAAGCATCCAAAGAGCGCCGCAAAGTTGGAAATATTGCAAATAACTTATAACATAGCGTGAAACAATATTTTCTATCAAATATCGATTTATAAAATCCTCTGTACTATAACAGATTTGCCCTGTGATATAGACCTTACTATAGCCTTATTCCGTTGACTTCCTGTTTTTATTTCGTCGCATTAGAAGAATAAATTCGTAAAAGTTATTGTGCAAAAATGAATTTTCAGAAACAACAAATACTGTTCGAAAAATTAGATTTTCTGCGCGATCTAAACAGTTTTTTCTACGCCAGGTTCTCTTTCAATTTTCATAAAAATAGGCACATAGGATTAGTCTTGTGATGAAGATTTCGAAATATAAAAGTCAAATAAGATCATAAGTAGAAAGTAAAACACTATTTGTCTAAGGTGATGATTTTATTTCGCCTTTTTGTAAAGATACCATCGCTGTATAGATTATACTTTAGTTCACATTATTCAAATTTTTACAAGCGTCCTTTTGATGGACAGTTCAATACAACTATTCGTAGAATTAACATTGAATATAATAGCATATAAAGAGAGAGTATACACATAATACTTATATTCATTTTGATTTTTTATAAGCGATAACTCCATTCATTATTAGTGCATGTGTACATTTTTCGTATCCATTCTAAGTGTTCTTAATTATGTCATTACACCTTTTCCCAATGGAATGAAATCTTCGGTATTGTACGAAATGCCACAAACCCCCTAGCTTTTATATCCATTTCTGGGCCAATTTACTTCAAGTACCATTCAGCATTATTAGTCCTGTTATTTACATGTCAGTTTGATAATTTTACAGAACATAACATAATTAAGAAATAATGAATACATAGCTATGTTTTGTTGCGTAATAAAATATAGGCTGCACGTGTTTGGATGCGTAGTAATTAAATCACGAGTGCGTAGCACGAGTGATTTAATGTACGCATTCAAACGAGTGCCTATATTTTATAACGCAACAAAGCACAGCTCCTATTTATTATTTCGATTCTAACATCGCCAATGCTCTGCCATTTATAGCACAACAAGACAGGTTAACGTCAAACTACTTTCTTTCCTAGGAACGTTACCGTCACCGTTACGTCATTTGTCATAGTATATGACGTCAAACGTGACGTCACCAATCAGCTATATTTTATCGCGGTAATAAAATATGGTAAGCTCAATATACGCAAAGAAGGCAAATCTCACGTGCTATGTTAGAATCTTTATTAACTCAAATCGTGTAAACGACACATGAGTATACAGAATACAATACAACACAATAAACATAACCCAGTCATGGTAAACGTATAACGGAAATCCTAACATAATTATGTTAACAATATGTATGGCTCACTTGTATTATTATGTATTATTATCTAATGGAGTAATTTAAAATTATATTTTATGTGATGAAATTAAAAAGCCAAAATAAATTATAACATATGAAGATATACATATACATATGCACTGTTTGTCACTATTTATATTATTGTGCTATTTAATTACATGTATATTTAAGTTATAATGCTACCTGATAAGTGTTGGTCCCAATACATGAATATAATACTTTACATTAAATGGTTCAATGGTTTGATGATTTATTTTCAGTTTGTGAGCCTGGGTGGTATCCTGGAGGCGCGTCTTGTTACAAGTTGTCGGAATCAAAGACATTGGACGAAGCAAAAGTAAGTCACTCCGTATACTCATGTCGACATTTTATATTCAGATTTTCTCCGAATTTTGTCTAAACCACAATAGTACCCATTGCTGTGAATCAAATAGTAAAGTTAATATCGCATTTCCTGTAGCAGAATAATCCTCAATTAATAACATTAAACATAATTGCGCAGAAGAAAGATTAAGCTATCCGCGAATATAGTTTGTATTGTTTTAAAGTGTATATGTTCTAATTTGATAACTAAGTTTGAATGTGAAACTAGTTCTTACTTGCGTATATTATAACGTTTACTCATTTAAACACTCTCGATACCGCATTCCCCAAGGTATCCATCGCACGAGAGTACAAGAGATGTGCGTTTAAATTGGGGATTGGTTAGTATCTCATATGTGCATTCATCACATAACATGCGGTCCAGGAGTGCCGTAAAGCCGTGACGTAAATATCGTTCGGCACTCCCAGACCGTGCAATAAATATTTATATTAGCTTGACGTGACGTTAGCCAATCAATGCATTGATCCAGCACTGACGTCAGGATAATATCAACGTCACCATGACGTCGAGCTCATTGTACCGCTAAATTTTGGCTGAAACATATGCAGCGCTCATCATCCTTCGGAACAATATTGAGCGTTTTCTAAGGTTATGTGATAAATAGAATCTTATATTCGTGCTCATTACATACGAGTTTTATTAAACTCGTCGACAAAAACAATATGACACCCGGCAAAGCCCGTGTCATATCATTTTGTCCACTCGTTTAATAAAACTCGTATGTAATGAGCACTCATGCAAGATCCTCTATATCCAGTCACATTATCACGGTAGGGAACCAACATATGTAACCCCAAATGAGTAACACCTCCATTCATATGTTGTACTTCCGGTATAGCATATGTTGCCAACTTTTCGACATGAAAACGGTATGAATTATATTTGTTATCGGTATGACGTGTACAGATGTCAATTTTTGTACGACGAATTTTACGGGATCATGTAGTATGTCAAATATCAGAATAATCACGATTGTGCACATCATACAACTAAATCGCATTGGCCGATATAATTTTACATGCACAGTAATGATGCAAGACATATCGTCGCCCGAGAACCATAGTGTTCTATCGTCATTTTTGCCAAAAATGAGTTTAATACTCCGTTTGAAAGCTCTCGATGAGAGCTATGTCACAGCAACCTTGTCCTCTTTCGGGGACATCTTCATAGTTAGATATCAAGAGATACATATTGTTCTATCTGCAATTTTCATGTTTTTCTTGAGAATCAAATTGTTCTATCTGCGTTTTTGACCAATGGATTGCTCCCGTTGAGTCACGTGATGTAAACTAAATTGGTTGTATAATCATAAATGTTCTATCTGTAGTAGACCGATTGAAGTGCGGTATGTTTGAATCAAAGATTCTTCATGAAAGTGTTCCTGAGATCTAAATAAATCAAAACACATACAAATTTCTGTTAGAATTGGCCCACAAACAAAAAAATATAAAGGCTTTTAAAGCCCTGAATCTTAAAACCTGATTTTCTCGAAAACAAGAAAAAGACACTTAGAACACTATGGTTCTCGGGCGACGATATATCAATTGAGCTGGTGTTAAATAAAGACCAATCATCGTATAAATGCGCATGCGTAATTTATCATGGTACGTTATGCGTCATATAAAAATGCGTCTAGTAAAAAGGTATCTAAATTATCAAAATTTATTCAAATTGAACAGTTTTGATATTAAGTATTGCGCAATTTAAGTAGAAGAAAAACATATAAATTCTAAACCGCATTGAGCGATGCACGTCTACACATGATCATTGCTGATCAAGATCACATATATTAACTCTTATACTGAAAGTGTTTTCGCCATTTCTTACATGTCTCCAATTCATACCATATTGTACCTATGCTAGGTTTATTTTTCTGCTACATTTAGTATAACTATGTACATTACAGACTGACTGCCACCGGCAAGGTGCATCTATTGTTACTATAGAACATGGAGAGGAAAATGCTATTCTCAAACAAATGTTGACGGAGATGAATAACGGTAAGACATTAAATATTTCACCGTTTGACCGTTTGACTGTTTCAAGTAAGGCGACTACACATTTTGACGATTTTGGAATGTTGCGATCAGAGTACCCGCAAAGTTCCTTTCTCGAGTTAGATTCCCTAGCTTCTTAACACCAACTGGGCTGATATTCACAAAGCATCTTAAGGGAAAACTTAAATAGTTTGACTTTAAGTTAAAATATTGAGCTGCACATATTTTAAAAAAAATTCTAATAATAACACATGTTTTCTTTGTGATTATTGTATCTCTTTACATATCGCTTCTAAACAATGTAACAATTGATAATCTTGATTTTCCTGTTTAACTGATACACTATAATTTTTAGTTTTTCCCTAAGATGCTTTGTGAATACCAGCTCAGAGGTGAGTTCCAGTTTAAACATTGGGCAAGTTACAGTTGTGTTATGCCGAGTTCAAATGTTATAGTTTAGATTACCTCATGGTAAAAGTTGATACATGCATAATCATATAAACCCATTAGAGCCTTCTACAGTTCCACACTCTAAATGTATGTTACTTCTGCGTTGTCGAGTAGTTTAGAGGCAGAACGTTCAATGATCGAATCTCGGAAAGGGGTCTGTTCTGATATGATTGACTGGTTTATCATGTGATTGGTGCCTGTCATTATTTTAAAAATAGGGGCTGGGAAATAAATGTTCTGAGATGACTGGTGGATGTTCCATCATTTAGTTAAATAATGGTAATGGTACATGCTAATCTGTCTAGTGCATGGCGTTATTTTTAAGGTTGGAGTGAGGACATTACTGTGCCAAGAATTTATATACAGTAAAACCTCTCCAGAGCGGCCCTCTGTATAACAACACCCACAGCATTTCCCGTAGCTAATTCTTACTCTAAATTTAATTTCAATATAGCAACAACCTCGTTACAACGGCCAATGTTTGCAGCTTCCAGAGGGTGTTGCAGTATAGAGATTGTACTGTATCTCATAGGCCTAATTTGCTGGTCATTTAAAGAGGGTGGAGCTATAATAAATAAACTATTTTTGTTCATGTTTTATAGATACCGAGGAATTCTATATGGGGATGGACGACTGTGGTCATCCCGGACATCTCACGTACTCAACCCACGACAGACTGGAACGAGCACATTTTCTAGACTGGTATGCCGATGTCAGGGGAAGGGGCCAGGATTGTTGTGTTGTTATGAATAAGAATTACAATTACTCCTGGTCCCGCAGTCCATGTGATGAAGCTTCACCAACCACCACTAGAGGCGCGATATGTGAGAAGAAATATGTCGGAAAATGAACCGAACGGATAACGATAACTACTTCCGCTTCAAACATGTTTAAACATTAAGTGGGTGTGTTGATACCATGAAGGTTGAATACTGTGCATATTATATCGCTGGCTTAGAATTAGAACATCGTAAGTACTTATTTAAGTTGAGATAACAAGAACAAAATGTCTGAAAACTACTTTTTATTTATCGAAAAACAAGCCTTTTAAACGTCAGTTTGGTCAACATGACCAGTTTGTCTTGATATGTAGATTTCAAATATGCAAGAGTCTTATAAAGTCGTAAGTAGTACTTACGACCTTCTAATTCTAACCCAGCGATATGTAAATATATTGGCAAACTCATAGGTATTGTATGTATATATGTTACTATCGTGTATTATTGTGTATTTTGAGCCGATCAAGTCAAGTCAAGTCAAAATTTATTTATTGTCGGAAATTTGGTACATGTATAAACAAAATAACATAAGCTATATAGTCCGTGCAGGATAATGTGGCAGTCACGTGACACAATGTTTTCTGCTTTGAACAATGTCAATTGATTGAATTAGGTAAACCATGGTTAAGATTTGTGATTATAAATCATTTTAACCATCCACCAATTAAAACAGTGTAGCAATACCACGTGACTTTTGACTACAGTTACAAGAAGAAATTTGTAAACATTGGAACACAAATATAGCCATAAGTATTTTATTTCTTCATCGATTTCTATAAAATATACGCCACGCTAAGGGGAAAAGTATATGCTTTCCGTGAAATATAAGATCTTTTTCAGCAGTTTTACCGATATTTCCATTACCCTGTGAAACCTACACGTTCCATGGTTTCACAAGGTAATGGACAAAACGGCAGAGCCGCGGAAAAAGATTTTATATTTCATGGAAAGCAAATAGTTGTCCCCTTAGCGTGGCGTATATTTCATAGAAATCCATGAAGAAATCAAAATAGCGTATCAAAATACAAAGGAAATCTATATATTTTAGATATGGATATTAGACATATGCACGCACAATTTTTATTTATCAAAATAAAAAAAATAGTCTAGGTGGGTGGGATTCGAACACAAGCAAGAATATTGATTTAGAGAATTAGATAATCAGTAGCTTAGCCAACTGCGCCAATGAGGAAGATGTAAGTCAAACTTTCGAATATGCGTGTCTATTCTGATTGGTGAAAATGCACCCCTTTTACCTGGATTATTTCATTACTTAAAGTACAGTTACGCCCGATTGATTGTGGTTTATCTATATACTGTCGATTCAAAGATATCTGTCAAAACCGCCAGAATGTTCCATTTCTTAATAGGTAAATGAATGTATTGACCAATCAGCGCTCTTATTTTACTCATACCATCTTTGACCATAGACTTATGTATTAAAATAAGAGTCGTTAATTTCATTAGCGTTCTTAGCGTACTGCGTTAAATGCATAGTATCAGCATAATTCATTGGTGAAAGCCAAGTATAGGTTCGAATCCAGACTGATACGCTTTTTTTTTGTTCTTTATAATATTTTTTCTGATGTTTTTATATCGACACATTATTTTATTATACTTTTCTTTGCGAAAAAAAATAGCTGGCTTGATATAGATACGCTATGTTTTTTATATTGACCAGTACATTGAATGCAAAAATTGCAGAAATTTTCTGCTTCGTAGAATGAACTCAATCCTGGTTTGCAGCAATACACATGCGAATAGATCTAGTTTATTCATTGTGTGTATGTAACCACCGGAATTAGCAACAGCATTAATATACATAGTTTAAGCTAAAATAAAAAAATCTAGGCATTGTTGGGATTTGAACTCACAGTATATTGTATACATTTTCATAATAAGACTCAACAAACCATAGCTGTAAACCACTCAGCTATAGGGCAGTTAAAGATTTGATCATTTAAATATACTTATGATATAAGGACTGAGTCCTGACACACCTGTAAAAATCGATCGTATTGAATGTTTGTTTACGCGGTTGTGACAGATAACTTTGAATCAACAGTAGTTCGATTTCGAGCATTGAGCCGTGACTGCACTTTTAAGGTTTTAACCACTAATCGATATAGGTTGGTATATGTTTGACCAGTACGATAAGTACTACATTTAAGGCCAAATATTTCATGTGTGTCTGTGATAGGTACTGTACATGTTACTTTCGTGTATTGTTGTGTATTTTGGGTCGATGGTCTGTGATAGGTATTGTATAGTGCGTTCAAAGTCAAATGAGAACAGTTAATAACATAAACTCGCCCGATAGGTAAACTTTATATGGGTTCGATATCAAATAGTGTGCAAATATTATTCCATATACCAAAGGCGCCGTAGTGTAGTGGATAAACCCTCACTTCCTACAAGTTTCTATTTTATTCTGAGTTGTAGGTTCGATCCCACTTTGGTCAACTTTTTTGTTGCATGTTATAAAGTATTATAATTATTTTACTGCTGTTTTAATGAATCGATTCTTAAAAGTGATCAAAGTTTCATGTTGTAGTGAAAATATTAATAACGATTATATGAGCGTTGTACTGTATATAACAATACAATAATTGAATTACGACTTGATAAAGAATGAAAATATAACACAAACATTAATCTACGTACTGCATACCTTACTTCGTGATGTTATTATATTAGTTACAAATATAATATAAGAAAAAAAAACACTTTAAAATATAAGTTACTTGGATGGGTGTCGAACCAGTGGCGAGATTGAACAAAATTACTTGTATAATAGCGGCATGCTTACCCATTCGACTAACGAGGCGATGTGAAAATTGGTTTTTAAATATTATACTGTTGATTGAAGGTATCTATTTGATAAAACATAAGCCTCCCCTATTCTTTTGAATGGGACAGTTCCCTCATTAGTATTACTTATTGAACCGACAGTATAACTATACCGTCATTGTTTATCAAGTCTACACGCATTTTGAGTCATGCAGACATTCGTTGAACGTTACCTTTGTAGACTTGTGGCATCATGCATAATGTTCTATTTGAGTTGATTTACGACCATTAAGTGATAAAAAATTCATTGTTTTGTGATTGTTTCTCTGACTTGGATACGGTTAACATTTAGATCGGTGAATCATAAGAGTTACACGCGGTGTGAAAATTACTTTCACTATTACAAATGTTGACTCGTCATTGAATTTCTAATAATTAACGCCTCGTGATAGATTTGTATTATTCAATCTTGTCCTTTGGCACCTTTATCGTAGACAAACAACCGATTTAAGTGTTGGGGATTACGCTATTGTCATAAAATGTGATAATCACGATGTGTGAGAATCACGAACCACAGCAACATTAAATCAGACAATTTTTCGGAGGTGTGAAATTTCGCTTGGATGATTGCCTCGAGATAAAGTAACTAATTATCGATGAAAATTGTTGAATGGACAGACACCTGCGCTCGAATTAGACCGGATGCTCGTAATAACATTACTCGAATAAGAGGGATAAATTAATGTACAATATAGAGCAAATTCTTCGGGACTTTGAAATTTGCTCGAATTAGGCCGGTTGCTCGAATAATCGCTGCTCGTATTACCGAGGTGTTACTGTATTATGTTACTATCGTGAATTGTTGTGTATTTTGGACCGGTTGTCTGTGATTGGTACTGTATATGTTACTATCGTGTATTGTTGTGTATTTTGGACCGGTTGCCTGTGATTGGTATTGTATATGTTACTTTCGTGTATTGTTGTGTATTTTGGACCGGTTGCCTGTGATTGGTATTGTATATGTTACTATCGTGTATTGTTGTGTATTTTGGACCGGTTGCCTGTGATTGGTATTGTATATGTTACTATCGTGTATTGTTGTGTATTTTGGGTCGATGACACGTGATTTGTATTGTATATGTTACTATCGTGAATAGTTGTGTATTTTGGGCCAGCTGCCTGTGATTTGTATAAATTATGTTACTATCGTGTATTGTTGTGTATTTTGGGTCGATGACACGTGATTTGTATTGTATATGTTACTATCGTGTATTATTGTGTATTTTGGGTCGATGACACGTGATTTGTATTGTATATGTTACTATCGTGTATTGTTGTGTATTTTGGGTCGATGACACGTGATTTGTATTGTATATGTTACTATCGCGTATTGTTGTGTATTTTGGGTCGATGACACGTGATTTGTATTGTATATGTTACTATCGCGTATTGTTGTGTATTTTGGGTCGATGACACGTGATTTGTATTGTATATGTTACTATCGTGTGTTGTTGTGTATTTTGGACCAGTGGCTTGTGATATTTGAAAATAAACTTTATATTTATTTATTGTGCATTCAACACTGTATGTGTGTTTAATGAACAAAGTTTAGGAGAAATCCACCGATTACTTTATGATGAGAAGGATCATGTATCCCGCACGTGTCTTCAACAACAATATTATACGGTATCAAGCTAGGTCGTGCCATCAGGAATCCTATGTACTGAAACTCCTGTTGTATCTTCACCTCGCATGTTTTCTGAAAGAAGAATGATTTAAGTGAACACAGTTGGACAATGCATGAAACATACTCCCAGGAAGTATGCCACATTCAATTGAAACCAGGCCCCAACCCCGGGGAAGGGCGGGGAGTACGCCGAATATCCCCGCACTGCCACCGGGTGAGTGAGGTGCCTTGTTTTGCACCAAAATAGGGGGGGGCAATATAGCCTTGAGGTATAGGGTGGGCAATTTGCGGGGGTTTACTACTGTATGGCACAGGGTTTGAAAAGCAAAATTAAAAATCCCCGCTATTCCCCGGGGTGTGGGCGCGCACTGGTTTCAATTGACTGATGCATCACAGAAATATAATAACAATATGTACATGAAAGGCATCACTAAAAAGAAACACCAAAGCACAAAATACACAAAAAAGGACACGCGAAAATGAAAAACCACAGCAAAACATCAAGCCAGTATCAGCCCTGCTAACGCAACGGTTCAGGAATGTTCTTGAATGGGCAGATAAGAGTAAATGCCAGCCGATCAACTATTTAAAGTATTTGAATTCGATATGGACAGTTTATGTTGTTATGTAACATTGGTTACGATCATGAAACACTGTTTGACTCCATCAGGAAAGACTGGTTCCGGTTCCATGCATCATAATTATTATGTTTTAAGTACAAACCGGTTGGTAACACAGAGGTATATCGGTGCAATACACCGGGTGCGTTAAGGCGATAGGGTGAGAACAAAAGTGGGGGGTAAACACTAGTTCAGTTAGTAAGTACAATCTCTACACTTTAACATATCACCGACGAGTCGTTAAAAAAGGGCCAACCTTTTAAAATAGTTTGTTTCAAAGAATGTACATGCCTTTGCTTTCAGTAACCGTTCACAAACGCACAAATTGTCAGAATGATGCATACTTACCACTTTAGTGGAGTCAAAAAGAAAATACCATAAGATGGAAGAAAACAAAATACATCCTCCAGTTAATTCGTAGACAAAATAACTAGTATAATTTATAGGCTAAGGGAAGCAACTCTTGCAAAATTGAAATGATGTCTTCCTTACATTTTTACGTTGATGACGTCATTTCCTGTTTATATTACTTTTACCTGATGAAGACACTATAAGTGTTGAAACGTAGTAAAAAAATTATAATATTGGAGTTAGTTTCTGTTTTTATTTAAATGTTTTACATTTTTATGTATTTCGACATATATAGATAACACTCCTTCGTCAATTATTGGTCATTTGAAAAAAATCATCCGTTATCCTTATATTTTCTGGATGATTGGAAATAAGTTTTGGGAGAGGTAATGTGGCTTTAAAATGCTAATCATATTAGATAATCAAATATGTTTGACCAGAAGACTGATGCCAACATGTGTGTCGCTTTGGTAAGCGTAGCTGATTCTATTCAATATGGTATCTAAATATAACTTACCTCGTTTATGATGAAATTGAATCCGAAAACACCACCATTGATCAGAGCCACATCCTGCAACAGTAAATATTACATATTTTAGAGAGTTGTTCATTTTATTAAAATGTATTGCATACCCTAGTAGTCATCTATTAGTATTACACATACCACCAATCTAGTTAGAAAGCGACTAAGCACAAAGCGCCTGATATACCACACTCTAATGAAAGTTCGGATTTCTATCAATATGTTAATTATTATAAAAAATATCTAAAATTATAATTGATTTATTTCTGGGTATGTTGTTGTAAATATTATAATTTTATCATTACTGTAACAAAAGATAATATTAAGTCGGACATGGAAGGCAACACTCAACTTAACCTGCCGAGCACAGACAACATAAAACATACAAAGCACAACATCAACACACAATCGAACGAGAAAATGATCCGCCCAAGTCCCAGCTGTCGAAAAACTTATCTAACTAGTTTCAGCAATCAAAAAGCTGGATACCAAAGCTGAATTACTTAGTTTCAACAGTAGTTTACACGGCTGAAATACATAGTTGTAGCTGTGTGAAGTACTAAAAAATTAAAGAATAATAGTAAACCATATCTAGTAACAGTTTATGACTTTTGGATTTTGCTATATAAGTATTACATTTATATCATAAGATCTAGTATTACTATGATGTACACTGTCTTAGATAAAAAATGTATGTTAATGTATTAATACTGTATGACATTTTCAGGAAATATGAGTAACTATAGTATGTTTACAAACATGATTCGGATTGGTCAACTGTTGCAAAATTGGTATTGCAAATCACTTATATGTAAACTGATATGGTCTGTTTTGTATAAATCGATTATTCAGGTCAGTCACTTGTTCACATAATAGTGTGAACGCAACTTCTTTTATTAATGTCTTATTTTTATATAGAGTGTAATGTTTGTACAAGTGACATACCTAAATAAACGGACTGTACGAAAACATCACTGATAAATCGTGCACATCTGATTAACCCACCTTTGTGAAATATATACTTAATATACCAGCTTTCTCATCATCATGGGCACACTATAATATGATTTGAAACTGTTGAAAAACAGTGAATAACAGCAGCGTTAGTTTCAGGATAGGTGATGTTATTTTTGAGGCAGCTAAACATATATTGTCTTCAGCCTAAACATTTAGGGCAGTTTTGCCTTTAGGGATTTCTCACATTCGTAAGTTATATGCGTACCGCTTCCTGTTATTAAAATACAAACGAGAGACTCGGTCTTCCATTTCTTTAAAAGGTCTGAAAATCTTGCTTCTTACTAAAGAAAAACAAGAGTAAACCTACCTTCTGGTAATCAGTAACGTTCACAAATTGATAGTACGGTGGAAGGTTCCATAACCCATTTTCACTCATCGCTTGAATAAATGTAGCATAGTCTACGGATCCGAAACCGATGGTAATGCCCGCAACGCAGAATATCACACACTTTAGGGATAACATATTTCTGTCTAAGACCTATTATTTGACCAACGCAATAGTTTAAAACTGATAAGCTAATTGAATACGTATTCCTTAAGATCACAGTTGTAAAGTGATAAGTGTTATGTGTCAGTGTTGTTCGGTTTTGTAGTTTTCTTCTAGATAAGTTTATACTAATTTATTTAAGGTCGATTGTGAAACAAGTTTTTCCAACTTATATTAATCGCTCTCGACACCTCATTCCTGATGTTATCCATCGCCACGAGGGTATGAGAGAAGAGAAGCCAGTTTCCCTTTTATGCTGAGCGTTTAGCTAGTGAATTTTTGGTACCATTTTTATTTGGTCTTTGGTATGACGCGACCAGGGATCGAACCCGAGACCTCCCGAAGCGAACGCTCAACCACTAGGCTATCGAGGAGGCGGTTATTTTCTAGATAAGGTAATATGGTAGAATATAACGGCACGATACAATTCCTTTTGTGCATATATTACCTGACACATGACTTTACGCGGTTCAAAAAGTTATTATGTTTATATTGGGTTAGCACGAACATATCGGATGTTCACAATTTATAAGTGGGACACCTCTCGTATATTCATACCAACTAACAATCCATAGACATATATGTAGAAAGTCAGACTGTGCCTATCGTTTAGATCGATACGTGACGTGACACTATGGTTCTTCTTATGATCTTGGATGGGACAAAAGGGATTGCTATAACGTCACTGCATGATATTACTCACTGTAGTTGTTGTACTCATTTCTTTCAAAATTAAGACACACCCCTCGATTACCATTGCATTTAGCCATACCACTTCAATTAAGAAGAATGCAATTTATCTTGCCGTAACTTTGATACCATATCCATTAAACGAACTGTCTTCACTCCCACGAATAATACATAATAACATAGAACTCAAACTCGATCCCCAAATAAATTAATATAAACTTTAGAAAACTAGTACGGGGAAACCATGTTAAATATATAGAAAAAAATAAAACATCGGACAGTGAAAACAGAACTCAACTAATAAAACATAATAAACATCACATACCACAATTACACGGCACAATGCCTAGAAGGTAACACAGAAAATGTGCATATACAATATAACGCCATATGTCCGCATATATTTTTTATTTACTTTTTCGTTTTATAATACACAAACGTTATACAAAATAAAAACATGGTTGACTACGTTAGTGATGACTATTTGGTCGGTTACACTGACATGATGTTCTAACCGACCAGTTAACATTTCTTAAAAGCCACATATCTCTCCCTAAAGTTTTTTCCGATCATCCAGTAAATAGACTACAAGGACTTTGGAATGTTTCTCATAAATGACCAATAATTGACGACATAATATAACTATATCTATCGACATAGTATGCCAAAAATACTAATTTTGCAAGAGTTGCTTCCCTTAGACTATAAATCATACATTTATTGATTACAAATCGTTATTTTGTTAACAAATCAAAGCAAACAGAAATCAAGAAAACAATGTTTGTAACAAAATGGAAAGACTGACCGATTAGATCATTCTCACATTATACATGTATTCAATTTAACATCTCTACAATGACCTCCAGTTCATCAAACCCTTCTTTACAACGAAGTATTTTCCATATAGTTTATCACGAATTATTTAACATCTATTCTCAACAAGGTTCCATATGTGAGTTTCTCAAAAAGAGGATTGCTGAGAAGAGGTTGCAATGTATATAAATGCATACATATCATATTTGACAAAATTTTCATAGTTTACACATACATACTAAAATCGAAATACAATCTCAGACACTGTCGTTCAGAATAGCCTTTTAGATCTAGAGTACTTGTGTAAAGCTTTTTTAGAAATTACGTTTTCTTTTTCTATTTTAAAGTCTACCGCTACAAACACATTTCCTGATGTTACTAAAATACATATATGCCTCTCTAATTATAGAGTGTGTCCCCATTCTAAATGATGGGCACGCAGCCAAGCTATTCATTTTCACAGAAATGATCATGCATTAAATAATAAATATGAATTGGTTTTGTAGAACCTGTTATGGGCATGTATTAATTCAAATATTAGAATCACTCAAAATTCATATTGAAAAAATGGTAAAGTTATCGATATGGAAATATTGACGAATTTCACAAATTTACACAAAATTGACTCATAATTTACATTAAATTTACACAATCTTTACACAAATTTACACAAACGTTACACAATATTCGTTAACATTTATTCCAGCGTAAACATTGCCTACAAAAAAAACTTTATTAAGTTATTACAAAATCGCTCATATATCCGCACGCATAACGATTAAACTTCTTCTAGATTCGCTAACTTTTTGATCCGCAGAAATATAACTTATATAGTACATGGAATGTCTAATGTCCATCGTCATCACCAAACGGAACATTTCTGTGTTGGGTTCATAAACGATCCCGCGCGACATTTAAAGGTTTCCGCAAATTCTTTTGAATTCTGTAAAGTTCCAATTACCCTGAAAAGACAGAACGCCTTGGTTTAAAGTTAAATTCGTTAAATGTGACATCACAGATTGTTATGACGTTAAAGCCCCATTGTCCCCCCAAACTTTTCCCCGATCATCCTGTAAAAACAAGAAATTAGGAGGTTTTTAAAATCATGTCCAACAATTGGCGACAGAAGGTAACTATATCTGTCGAAGTAGTATGCCTATGCACAAAACCACATTAAAGTAAAATGTCTGGAAGACAAAATACTTGCTTCCCTGAGACAAGAAATCATGTATGTATTGTTTACCATTCGTTATTATGTATACAACATATATACGGGATGCATTATGTCGTTTTCTGCCAACTTTTGACGCGTGCCACATTTTGGACTCAACAAAAGTGCCAAAAACGAAAAAGGTCACGTGCTCTGTGATATGCATATTCAAGTATCAATTGTACAGACTAGTGCTCATCGAATTATACAATTATAGAGGTTTTATCGTACCTGAATTGGGCTGGACTATGCTCATCCGTGGTTATACTGCTGATAATCGATTGTGGCTTCTCCTTGTCACACCAAACCTGAATCAGGCATATGATAAATGTACATATATATAACATATATGTAATACAGGTACACGTATTCTTAGTTTGAGTTCGAGGTCAAATTTTCGCATCTTACAAGGGTTCCGTTCAGAGAGTATTATTACAGTGGTTGGAGATTTGTCAGCTAGTCAAATAATACCGAGTTTCTGTGTGCCTTGCTTCATGTATATCTCAGGTAGAGGTCACCAATTAAAGGAAATAATGCGATAAAGACGTGGAATAGTTCATACAAAATAGAATTCCCAGCGGGGAAAACATTTAAATTTCTTTGTACATGTAATCGGTTAATATTGCAGTCGTTGTGGTTGACATATGAATATCATGGTTGTATCCAAAGTTTAAAATGCACACCAATTCGAAGATAGTTTCAAGAAACACGTTTGAAACATCCGCATATATCTGTGGTCAGTCATGTCCTCAGACCAGGGAAGAAATATACTGGTGATCGAGAATGGTTTGAAATAAAAATAGATGCCATTAAAACATTTTAAGTATCAATTTGTTTTGAAAATACACATTTAAAACACGCTGATAATGATATCAGTGGTCAGTCATGTCTTCAGACCAGGGAAGAAATATTCTGGTGAACGAGAATGGTTTGGGAAAAAACAAATGCAATTAAAACATTTTAAGTAATATTAAAACCATCCAAGAAGAATGTAGTTGAACTCTTGTTCTTTCAAAACATTGATCTGGATATGAATATACTCAATCATCATTTAATATCGTTGGCACGAAAATGTGGGGTGTTGATGAAAAGACTATTTCGTGTTGATGGACCCGAACTTGGTGTGTGTTAATAAGAATATTACCTGGGCAAAGCCGAGGAAGAAAAGTTGATTGTGCGTCAGGTCAACGCCAGGAAGTGGTGGCTCTTCGTGTCCCTGAGTGTCTACCCATTTTCGATAGGCCTGAAGAAACAAACAAATTGTAAGCCTAAAGTGACAAGCTATAAATAATGATATATTTACATGAGCATAAAGATAGACTAAATGAACGTAATTGGCAAGGTGCACGGTTTTAAAAGCAATGCGTTCTTGTTGTAAAGGTCACAATGGCATCACGAAGATATAAACTAGTCTATTTATAGATCGGCGCAGTAACACTATGTTAATTCATACCACAAAATGCAAAATAAAGCTATTACTTGAGTTCAAACGAAAGTAATACATGAAATTAGATAGTTATGGTTAATAGAACGTCATTTTAAAGGGAATTGAATTTGTTTGAAATGCAATGTGTCGGAACTGGAAGTAGTATGGACTGACTTGTGACCCGGACCAATAGTAAAACTCTTCAGGATTGGATTTCATTTTTTTAAGTGTTCGCTTACTCTGTAGCTTTGTTTAAGTCCCCCATTGTCAGCAATATTTTCACCAAGAGTATTTTTACCGTTTACCTGAAAATAAATAACACATGGATACGAAACATCAGAGAAATACTATTCCCGTGTTAAAATTCACAGTGAAGCTCTAACTTAAGTTACCAAGAGAAATATGTTTTCATGTCTCATAATATTGACAAAGAAAAGGATAAGACATTTTATGTATGATACAGATAATTAACTCGACACTAGTACTAGATAAACGCACAAACCCCTTTAATTTTGAAAACACAAACATGCTTTATATTCCTCTTTTACAAAAAGACGAAATGCGGCTTCACAGTATGTTTTCTGTGCTCGGCTGTTTTCTGTGCTCGGCTGGTTAAGTTGAGTGCTGCCTTCCCTGTCTGACTTTATATTATTATTTTTTATAGTATTTGATATACATGTTTGTACATGTTGTTATACTTGTATAAATCATGTTTGTACATATAGGAATAATTATATTTCAAAATGGTAACATACACATGTACGTTGGTTTGTGTTTACCGTTTGCATGTTTTGCATTGGGTTGCTTTTAATATGAAGCAATGAAAGAAATGCATGTACTACTATATGGAAATTATCAACGAAGCACGTCCCAAACGAATACTAGTAGAAGTAGGTGTTGTTCTATCATACAATGTTCATCTATTACTATAAATAGTAATAAAAATAAATATCAACAACAACACGCGTTAAAATTAATATATTAGTTTTAATTTATTTTTGTAAAAATAGTAATATATCATCTAGATCCCGCCCTGCTCAGCCGTGTACTATCAACTAAGTATTAAACTATTGAAGAATGCACATGTATAAATGATATCTTACATGCAGATTATTCGCTTCTGGTACCGTAAAGCCACCATACTGGTCGACTATACATTGTGCTCGTTTAGTAAATCTCTCAATGATTGAAGTATCCCACCATTGTCTGTAGTTACCTTCCTTGTCAAACCGCCGACCTAGAAAAGATACATTTTGACATTTCGTGTCACAAATCTACTCCATTATTCATATCAATGAAACTTTCATACACATGGTTAAGTCCACTTTCTTCCTAAGTTACATGTATGTGTTGGGCATTTGTGCCGAGTTATTGTGTCATGTGATGTTTTTTATGTTTTCTATTTTCAGCTGGTTAAGTTGAGTGCTGTCTTCTCTGTCCGAGTTTCTATTATCCTTTTGTGGTTGATTTTTAAATCTCTTCGCTATAATCAGAAATGTAAGCTTTTCTACTAAAATTCGGCTTTTCCTGATTCTTATAAAAAAGACATTCACGTCGGTCAAAAATGATACTGGTCACATCCATTTAATATAAGAAAATAATTGTTCTCATTTCCTGTAGAGAAATGTAGAATCACAAAGGATAAACCTTTTACTATGTCATACGTTGTAAATGCAATATTTTGATATTATTTCTATGTACAAATATGATTTGACACGCCATATGAAATAAGTTCTAAATGGTTTTGTTCATATGAACGATATACATGTAAATTTATAATTGTTTTACCTTGATCGTCGAATCCATGTGTTATTTCATGTCCAATAACAACACCAATGCCGCCATAGTTCATTGATCTAGGCTGTGACTTCTCGTAGAATGGAGGTTGAAATATACCGGCTGGAAATTCTGAAATATTTCAACAATATTTTATTCCAGGTAAGAGTCAAAACATGTCCCGGTGCCAACCGTTGTCATGTTATATAATTAAAATAAAATGTCAGCTTCTCTCTTCCTTTTTATTATTTTAAACCCCCTAAATTACATACATAAGGGGAGAGCCGTAATTAAGTTTTGGAACTTGTGGCTCGACCCTTTTATCCATGTATATAAACTGTATTTATAGATGTATTTGTAAGACAAATATTGTATATTTTGTGGGTAATAAAATGTGTTTAAACTAAACTAAATTACATACGTTTGCATTGATTTAATGTTCGTGTTTCTAAACTTAATTCAAATCGTTATAGAAAAGTTTACTTACGAATATTGTTAAGAAGAAAGCTGTACTGTGCGTTAACTGTTGTCGGTGGGTCTGACCATCTGTAAATTCAAATATTAAGATTATGTTATTTCGTCTAAATCGTTGTAGAACATTTATCACAAGAAACATGCACTGAAAAAGTCATCAAACTATATTGAGTAACATCTGTTGCCATTAGGCAGATTAAAATGCAAAGTGTCATAATACTGACAAAAATCATCTCAGCGCTCATTCTTTACTTTACGCTGATGTACAAATCAAAGTTGGTCATCTGTAAAAGACTGCAAGAAACCTTGCCGAAACTGTAGGAGGTGTTGCATGCACAGGCAATCGTCTACGGACGGACATAACGGACTGAAGAACAGACAAGCTGAATCCAGTATACCCTTTCAGTGTCCGATAAAATTTTATTCCTGGTAGCCCGGAAAATTTTCTAGTTGCCCAGAAATTGACTGTGGACATATAAACTAGTTCCATATCAACAGTCAATTTATGGTGATGTCTTAATGAAAAGTGCTAATAACAGTCCTAACAATGTTTGACACGTTTCCTCACTGATTAAAATTAAAGCCTATTACCGGGTATATCAACATTAATGAACTTGTCAACCCGATGTACTGGGATATAGAGAATAGAGCAACTTTGTCTGTACTGGATATGTCACATTTACCACTACAATTAGATCATCGTACAAGTGTCGTTATTATAAATTTTCGTAAGAAGCAAACACCTTTGATTCATATCGAATAGTAGCTGTCGTTGTAAATACATGTAAGTATTTTTCCATCTGTCAAAACACCAAACAAATGCTCAAGAATGCTACGTGAGGAATGTTCCGTAAAGTATACAAATATCATAAAGTACATAAAGCCATGGCATCGTGTGTATATTACAATACTCGGTTTTATGTCATAAGAATTGATAAAAGAAACTAAAAACGATCATTGCAATCTACGATTTGATTTTCCCTGTAGCTACAAGGATGATAACAAATCATCAAGGGAAGCACTCAACAGAAACACTTGTCTTTGCCACAATGTTCAAAGAACCCAATACCGGTAATCCAAACAGCACACGAAGACATACAGATAAAAGGACGTTACATATAAAACTAACAAAAAGGTGGACTAAAACATAATTTCCCAAATATTTTACAAGTATCTGCCAATGATTTATATAGAAAATAAGAATAGAATAAGCTTAACTTCATCTATTGATCTGACGATCCGTAGAGGCATTAAATTATAGGGATCAAATTGTGGATATTTGTGTTTCAAGTACATTGGCTACTTCATTTTAAAGAGAAAATAAAATAAATTTCCAAAACCTTACCCGCTCTTACTATACTCCATTCTTAAACTTGAAATGTCTCCCATACCCCAACGTTGCAGGTTTCCAAGAACATTTTTAAAGTATTCATTTTTATCCACTTCAACCTTTGAATAAAGACAAGAAATATGGAAAGTTCCCGGGATCGTAAATGCCAATGCTGATAAACGTTCCTGTAGATTCTAAATTTTCTTGTGATCAAGATTATTTAGTGACCCAAACCTATTTTATTAGTTTCTAATTACTTAACACAATATGTAAATGGTGGATGCTAGAATCGTTTGTCATGAATTAGAAGAATCCACCAGATTGTCTAATCCGACTCGGATTATCAGACACAAGGTTGCCATGAAACCAAATGGTATCAATTCAGCACACTCGATTGACGATATATTTGAAATAGCACCGTTATGACTCAATATCGGAATAAAGTTAATGGGTGAATTATCTTCTAAATAATACAGTTATCTATCAGACAACAATGTTTTCGAAGAAACCACGCATAGAAAAAGAAATCTGAATCATTGGTTGGTATTCACAAAGCATCGTAAGGGAACAATTAGTATTACTTCAAACCTTAAAATTTCCTTTAGTGTATCAGCTAAAAGGGAAAATGAAGATATCAAGTTTTACATTGTTTAGAAGCATTACGTAAAGAGCTACACTAATCACAAAGGAATCATGGGTTATTCTCCGTTTCTTTGGAAATATGAACAGCTCAAATTATTAACTTAAGTAAGATATTTAAATTTTCTCTAAGATGATTTGTGAATACCAGCCTTGTCAAAAACTTTGAGTAGGTACATACGTCGGAATATATGTCGTTGATAACACTGGTGTTTAAGATATCATCAGCATAGCCAATCCATTCATACATCGCCTCTGCCTGAAATGTTTCGAGTTAATCCTTAATTTTGTAAAAGATAGTAAAAAATCCGACAGGGAAGGCAGCACTCAACTGAAACAGTCGAAGACAGAAAGCATAATAACAACACACACAACATTTACACGGCACAATGCCTAACGCCCAACTGTTTGAGAAAATGACCTTAACCGCTGAAAGTCCAAGTTTCAGCCGTCAAAAAGTCGAAAGTCCAAGTCCCAGCTATCAGAAAGCTGAACAACCTAACTCCAGCTATAGGAAAAGAACAGCTGAATACATGTCCGTATATTATATATGAATCTGATGCTAAAAATGGTATATAAGAGTATAATTGCAGGTAACTACTGGTTGCTCCGGTGTCATTATAATGTGACTGGATAGTCTATACATGATTGAATGCAATGTTGTTGATCACTTGGACTTACAAATGTCTTTAAAAGTACTCCCGTCAAATCTAAAGGTGGCGTTCTTGGTCGATTTATTTACTTTTGGAATGATTATCAGATACTTAATTAACAGTTTTGATATTTTTATCCTGACCACGACACAATTCACCTTTTCGCGTGCAGCATCCCTAGTCTTACTATCCATCCATTCTTCCTCGCGTAACAATCCTATGAAAGCATTTTTTATGCCATGAATCATGTCTAATGCCTGGAAAACACAATATTAACATTCAAAGTATCATGATACATACCGGTTAAAATGCCCATACATATTTTTTCTAAAGGAAGCTTTTTAAATTTATTATTCGATCTCAAGTTTTGTTTCATAAATGTTATTATACGCTACGACGGATAATAATTTAAGAAAATCCTTATAACTTTTCTAAAAATATGACTTGTAGTGGTAAATACATGCTCATATTAGTTGAATAAAGTATTGTTTAAGCAAAACCTGTCATTTATTCATTCTTCTTTTGTGAAAATATTAAAACAAACTTGGTTTAACTTAAAAATGCTAACAATTGTTTTAAATAATACTCCTTTCTATAGATCTACATGCATTCGAAGAAAGCAATTATAAATACAAAATCATAACCAAATCGACATATACTCAATAAAAGGAAGTACTTACAGTATCTTTTGCAGTTTCATCAAACGCTTCTTTCACGTACAAGCTCCCCACAGCCTGACCAAGCTGCAAGGTAGTGTACCCCATACATCGCTTCCAGTTGGCTGACTGAGTCGTAACTCCATACATAACCTGATGACAGACAACAATAAATCAGACAGGTCACATATGAGCAAACAGTTAAAACGTCGGACAGGGAAGGCAGTATGCACTCAACTTAAACAGCCGAGCTCAGAAAACATAGAAGGCAACCCAGACAACAATTACACGGCACAATGCTCAACACACAACTGAACGAAAAAATGAACGTAAACACTAAAAGTTCATGCTTCAGATGCCTAAAGTTTAAATGCCAAGACTAAGACTTTAGTCCCAGCAGTCAAAAAGCTTACATACCTAGTTTCATCTGTCAAAAAGCAGTGTTTAGCAGAAACAACAGAACACAAACTTAAAAAACAAAGTACAAAGGCAAAACAATTCTGGTAATATCAAATCAGACAGGGAAATCAACATACAGACAAAGCAGAGCACAAAGATCCCACTGCAGAGAAAAACAGATAATAGTAAATTGGATAAGAAAAGCCGCATTCACAGAAACCACATAGTTCAAACAACTCATCGCAAAGGCAAATGATTCTGACAAATCGGACAGGAAAAGCTAATTATGCACACAGAAGCACAATATAAAGGAAAGCAACATTCAGCGGTAACATCAGAATACACAGAATCATACTTCAAAGACAAAAGGGATAATGATTAATAATCGGATTGAGAATTCAGCATTCTGCAGAAACAGTAGAACTCACTGAAGGACACCAAAAGGTAAAAGACAAAACGAAAATGTATACTACAATAAAATGCACACACGATAACTACAAGGACAGTCTTGAATTAACCATAAAAAAGAGACAACAAAGTGAAAAGGTTTTGCTACAAAATCTAAAGGATTGGGTGATGTGTAATGGATCACGAACATGTCGGATTGGGAAATAAGTACATAAACCAACTCAATTGCTGGAACCTCAGAGTTGCTTATACCATTTACGTACACCACACATATTGTGTCATATATAGGTTACGTCAAATACAACATACAACATTGAAAGCCTTTAGCACATGGAGGTCACTTAGACACGTATATGTTCCATAATTTCGCGAGGATGCATTAAAACACATGGGTTAGGCAATATACAATAAATTAACATAATACAGTGTCTATGTTGTAGGTGAATATTTTTAATATGTAAAAAGGATAATGTAAAATCGGGAAAACATAACTCAACAGAAACAGCACAGTACGAAAGACACAAAGAGGAACATAATTACATAAAAGAACAATCACAAGACCTCAAGTACAGGGTGTTAAAAAGTTCGTTCTCAATGTTTGAGTTTCAACATTTTATTTTTCTGACCTCAGAAGACTGTTAAAATTCTAGGTTGAAATCCAGAAAGTTCTAGCATTGTTTTAATCTCTCTTGCATTAATTACATAAAAAAGAATACATAAAAAAGAACAACCACAAGGCCTCAAGTACAGGGTGTTAAAAAAGTTTTGTTCTCAATGTTTGAGTTTCAATATTTTATTTTTCTGCCCTCAGAAGACTGTAAAAATTCCAGGTTGAAATCCAGAAAGTTCTATTATTGTTTTAATCTCTCTTGCATTAAATGAACATATGCGTATATAAATGATATTTGTCTACTGTGTACATAGCTCAAATAAAACTTTATATGAATTTAAATTTTGAGAACGAAATTTTTAACACCCTGTACATGTTTCAAGAAGCTATAAAATCGAGGGTTGAAATAAATACCTTATTATACTCTCCGATTAAATCCCTGAATCTTTGCGGCATATTCCTGATTCTATTTTGCATGATTCTCCAAACCATATAATTTGCTATAGTTCTATAAATAACGTAAACATACGACAGTTCTAAATAAGCATATATTACATAAACATGATGAAGGAGGCAACTACAAATCGCTAGAATGTTTGCCAATTTGCTATGCGAGCAGCGTGTGTTAGAATAATATGGCTATGTTGGCAAAAGTAGTCCTACAAATGGTTATTAAATATCTTGATACATATTAGAAAACGGTTATTTGATGTTGCCAGTACACAAATATAACTCAGTATCCATTATATCTAGAAACCTGGACTATGGTAAGGGTTTTAAAACAAAAAAAACGTTTCTTTAGAAGTCGAACACCTATCATCGCAGGTAATTCTATACGTACAACTCATGCGGCGGACATACCCATCCACAAAGTTCAACGAAAATAAACAGGCAATCAGTGAGTGTGGTTAAAATTAAAAGTATTGTTTATCTTTTAGCTAGATTCAATAATAAACTAGAGCAAGATGATCGTCAATGTCCACTTGTGAAAAATGTGAGTATTGATATTGTGAATTTGAAATAAACTTCTTCTTCTATATCTATATCAAAAATATTATTTCCTTAAATTAGAATATGTTCATGATCCACAATCTACCTTTGTCGCAACGTGCCAATTGATGTCGCCCATTCAAATTTCGCCAGGATCGTAATTTTATTTGAATTAATTGCGTATTTTGTATGATTTAAATATTTTCTATTGAGAACAAATAGGTAAGGTCCTGATTTTTTTCGGATTATACCGGGTATATGGAATAAACGAATTCAAGACTGTATTACCTTTTCGGAAACCTCTGAAGAACGTTAAAAACATTTCTATAATAGAGCTTGGAGCTAACGAGAATTGGTTCGTCCTCTTCAACTGTAATATTGACTCCTTCTTGACCGAAGATCGCCTGTGCAAAGCTTACCCAATTAAACTGCAAAGAAAACCATATAAATGTTCAATTAGTACGAGTGCAACTTAACTAATAACGAAGCTTAAAATTTAACCCTCTAAACATGTTTCTGTGATTACTTCAGTTTAACGAAAAAGGATAGTGGTCTGATACCATAGTGCATTACACGTTAGACTTTACACAAATAGAGTTCAATAATGGTCCGCGTATTCTGGGTTTTAAACAAGTACGAATACTCATCATGTTTTGGAATATTACAGCTGTAACTTTTCGCTCTGCGAGTGTTAGATAGTTTACACATTGTTATACTTGTACATATTTCATACCACATATATATTATAGCCAACACTTACCTGAATTGGATCATTTGAATTTGGTTCACCGAATTTAGTTTTCATATCTTTTAGTTTCATTTTGTTATAAGTGGTGTTAATATCACGAAGCTGAGTTTCTGTCAGGGTTATCTGAAATTTATTAATTTTCCACTCCTTACACATTTTAAACCTAGGTAGTAATTACAATTTAAGACCAAATCTCAGACTTATTCTTAGAAATTGTGTATATTGTGTTTGCACTTATACGTAAATTAATAAATTAGTTGATTTTAACATACATGTAAGTTAGCCTGTGTATACAATTATGTAACAATAATTATACAAACACAATCATTTGCATTGCTTTTAATAAGGTAGAAAATATACGCCAAAATGTACGCCGTTGTTTATTTATATGTAATCTGAAAAATACAACATTGTCAAAAGCTTATGAATGTACTGTCGAATTAGGAAAACATGAGAGTTACGTTTTATTTCACATGGACACAAAAGATTATGACCATTGTCTGAACAGGTAAGGTCTTGTAGTTCTTCATTGAAATTTATATGCATTAGGACCAACTTAATAACAAGTCTCGTCACAACAATTTGTACGTGACTTTCAATTAAATTCTATTCAAGGCTGGACTCAAAATTGGCATTACAAAACAGATACATTATTCCAAGATATCAATACAGTAAAAGGTCAAAAGCTCGAACTTCACATTTATCTCATATTCAGGTTGTGATTTGAACAAAATCTCAATACGTGCTGAGATTTCTACTTGAAATGCTTCGGGAGATCGGGGCCAGGTAACAGAATATTTGATGAGGCAGTGTCAATATGACTTACTTATTGTTGACCGATGGACTTTTTTAATAGTGTTCGCGTCAAATTCAAAATGGCCAACTCGATGATAACGGAGTTCTAATTCACAACATTTTGGGTGACATTCAGAAACTTAAAACATTTGATATTTTGGTAGAGTTGGGTCTCCTATGATAGAAACTACTGCAGTATTACTGTATATCTTACCTTTGCTAAAGCCACTTCCAGCCTTACAGCTTCTCTAATATCAGTGTCAGCAGTAGTTGTATTGGCACCAAATAGCACAGTGACATCGCGTGCTAACATAGTGTAGGCTTCTAACATATCAGCATAGTCAGGATTTATGTAATACTCTCTACTTCCCATACCCAAATCCTGCTGGTCAAACTGTGAATATACGTACACGTGAATACATTACAATTATTTCGCTGGAGCTGGAAGGCCGTTAGTGTTACTTACGGCCTTATAAGACTCGAGCATATATGAATTCTGCCCCACCAGGCGCTTCTCGTGAGCCTATTTTCATGTAAATTGAAACTGGTCATGTTAACCAAACTGAAGTTGAAAAGTCTTGTTTTTCATAAGTAAAGAGTAGTTTTCAGACAGTTTTTCTTGTTTTCTCAAAACATCGATTTTGTACTACGACCTTCTCATTCTAAGCCAGCGTTTTATCAATTTAAAACTGTATATGTTCACGAATATTAATTGACACCAAATTTATCGATTTCGCGAGTTGAGCAAAACTTAATCTTTCGCGAAAATATTTTTATTTTTTGTTTACAATTATTATAGTAATTGGACAATTACCGATATAATTCTCTGTGTAGAATTCATGTCGTCAATGGTTACTCCCATATCTATTATGACCTTATTGTTGTATTTTCTCAAGGTCTTTATTAACTTGGCAAGGTCAAAGTCAGCCTCGTTCCATTTTCCACCTGGTTCATTACCTAACACCGGCCAGCCTCCCAGTTCGTCTAGTAACGGGATAGCAACACTTATACCCTTCTTTTCAATCATATCTGAAATGAATAATACAAGTTACATTTGTACGTTAAACAAAATACACATTACCGACTGAAACTACTAGTACATTTATACAAAAATAGTGTATCATATACTTTATATTATAACATCTAAAAGTTTTATGTTTGGCCGCATCATCATCAAAAATATAACTGCAATATTCAAATTTAGAAACGAAGCATCGAACAAGATTCAATCAATTCCTTCATTATTTAACAGCTCAAGTTTTCATAAGGTTTTAATTAAGAGTTTGGAATAAATTTGGAATAAACAGCAAGCTGTACCTGTTTTAAATACAAAATGTATGTCAAAAGCCTATGTCCCACTGAGGAATTCCACATCGGCAATGTTCTCCCGATTTCTTTCGATACCACCTGATTCATCTAAATTCCTTCCAATATCACAAACTGTCTCATAACTTCACCGAAGCTTCCCCTAGATAACGAGGAACATGTTCCCCATGTCCTGATAGCTCATTAATTTCCATCGGGAGTACATCGCCGAGGCAAACCATTGCTCAGTGGGACCAAGGCTTAACAAAGCACTGTGCTCGAATTATAAGCTGTCATACTTTCTTAATCTATAAATTTAAAGCTTTACCTTCATTTACACATGATTCATACAAATCTTTAGCTTTCTGAACTGCAACAGCACCTGGTTCTGTTTTAGGATCCTCTAATAAGTCTGGAAAGCAAAACATGTGCTTCGTTAAATCTGCCTTGCATTATTTACACAATGTACGAAACTCTTGGGGGAAATTTCATATAAGAGCATGTTAGTGGTGTGAAAATTTTAGGCGAAATCGATACTTTTCAAAACGTCAAATATCTGAAATTTAAAATAAACTTTACGTCCCGCGGAATTATCCTCTTACGAAATGCTATGTTTTAGTCAGCTGTCGTGGTGGACAAATGCGTTGTCGTTGCAATTGTAACGTAATAGTAGTGATGTCATGCAAAAATGTCAAACTTTGAATTAAACGTCACGAAAATAAGATGCATTTTGAAAATAGCCTTTTAAGGCTTAATGAGGCTTTAAGTTTTAAATCATAGAACGGTAACATATAACATATGTTTTATATTCATACGTACATTTGCAAATATATTGCACGTTGTCTCGAACAAGTTTCCAGTTGTCGATATTCGAGCTGTCTTCAGATATAACATGACTTTTCAGAAATCCGCCACACGCGTATTGGTAGAAATTTTCACAAGGGTCAGCTGATTGGTCGAGGGAGTTCAAAACACGTGCAGCTGTTTATAAAAAAGAAATAATGTCATATAAAGTGTTAAAATAATCAGGGAAAAATGCTAATCTACAAATTCGATCGAATCAAAGGTTTTGATTGATCGTTTTAAATGGAGCTCAAATAACATAAAACCTGACAGGACATACAAAAGACTATTACGTGGCGTGAGGTCTATATATATATATACATGTATAATATATATACTCTAGTCGGTATCAGCGTTCGACAGCGTATGCCATCGTATTTCAGTGGGCTCTTGGCAGCTGGGGATTTCGGCGGTGAAGTTCATTTTCTCATTTAGTTATGTGTTGGACATTGTGCCGTGTAATTGTGGTATGTGATGTTTTTTATGTTTTTTGTGCTCGGCTGTGTTTTATGATATAAGTGGTTCCATATATGATCTTCTTACACCTGACTCATTCAACGTTCACCAGGGCCCGAACTTACAACCAATACTGACACTCAGCATTCAACACATGAGGAAAATGTATAAAATTGTGTTGAAAATAACATTTGGTTCATTTTTTGCCATTGTGTACTATTTATGAGGTATGATATGTAGGTATTGAACCTGAGTTCTACACTCAGCACTCAGACAGATAAAATTACAATTCAAGCCTGCAAATACACTTAATTACTCTAGGAAGTAAGCCTAAATGAATATTTGGAACCAATTGAACACTTTTACAACTTCTTGGTCTCAAAAAAGAAAGTTCGCTAATAACCTCAAAAGGGTGAATTTCAATTATTGAAAGGTCGAGTGCTGAGTGTAAGTATTGGTTGTAATTCTGGGCCCAGAAAACTGGCATGTGCCGAAATTCTCGGTAAACGTTCGGCATACCTTGTTGCCATATGTGTACATGTAGTTTAACCAATTTACTTAATGGCGTGTTTGCATTACATTGCTTACTTAAACTCTTCAATAGGAAACGCAAATAAAATGAACACAGTCATGCCTCGTCATGGGGATTAACGATGATTAAGTATAAGTATTATATAAGCTTAAATACCACTGTTACACAGAATCTACGTTATTCAAAGACTCGCACAAGTTAAGTGTAAACGAAATTTACAAAATTGCAAGTTTTCATCATACATGTATATGTACTGAAATGTTAAACATAAATATATATTAGATATAAGCTGATCTCCAGGAAAACCTTCTATTTTGACCCAAAAAGATTTTTGAGTTTTGTGTCCATAATTAAAAAGAGTAATTGTAAAAAAGAACATTGCAAAACAAATATGGCCATATCCGAATATTTAAGGAAGTTACAGCTGTTTTTGAAGAGCCTGTTGAGAGCACTTTTGCCTAACGTCGTCTTGGCAAATGTCATCCAAACGTCATATGATGAAACTATAACATTTATTTCATAAATACATTATTTGATCAATTCTTGACAATCTTTTCAAAATGTAATCACGTTTTAGAATTATGTTTTATTTTTTAAAATAGATATCAAATCGTAACTGTTCTCATATAGAGAAAAACTACTTCTGTTAAAACTCCTAGTTTCGCTAAATCTGGGTACCGAAATCGGTTAGAATAACAATGAAGTTATTTCAACAGTATTTATGAGAAAGGTTTCATCTTAGATACACTCACACGTGTATTAGTATACACTTATTTCATGTCTGTTTGGTTAACAGTCAAAACTATTGTCCCGAGGTATCGGGGAAGACTTTCGAACTGTTGCACGAGGCCGATAGGCCGAGGGCAACAGTTCAAAATGTCTTCCCCGATACCGAGGGACAATAGTTTTGACTGTTAACCCAAAACAGACATGAAATAACTGTTTTATTACCTAATACACTATATAACTACAGTAAAGTTCTACTTATACAACAAACAAAAAGGATATTTCTAAGACATTTTGTCATACTAATAGCGGATATTTTTGTTATAAAATCAAGACTGTCATTATCCCCATGATTTTATTATCAAACAAATAAAATCGGCATGTAATAAAGCAAAAAGTGACAAAACATTGTTCAAGACTTATATTAAAAATACGCTATAGATCTAGCAGGGTGTTTTTGCAGGAATTTATATTGCGCATCGTAGCGCGCAGGTAACAGTTCATCCAGGGGTGTAACAGTCAAAACTGTTGCCCTCCTGGCAATGAACTGTTTCATACCTGAATCTAAAAATAAACATTAAGACATGAAACAGTCAAAAATAACGAATTACTCGTTATATAGAGTGCTAGGTAATAATAAACCATATTGAACTGAGATTCGTCAGACTTGAATAAGCCTAGGCTCAGAGTCTCCGATAATATACGGCTAAAAATTGAATTTATAAAAAACATTATGTATTGTTTTCATATTTAGAGCTTTTCATAACACTATTACATAAAGTAAGTGTATGATGTCAAAATAACAGGCTTTCCTGGAGAATACCTCATATATCACTGGCTTATAATTAGACGGCCGTAAGTACATACACAACAGGAAACAGTGAATCACGTGACGTATCACATACCACGTGACTAGAACACTTACCTGCTCTGGTACATCCATCAGTTACACAATGTGGTTGACATTCTGCTGTTTGATTCATCATTTCACCTACAACAACAATAATATTCGGATATAATACAACCTAATACGTAATACTGTGCAAAACTGTTGAAAATCAGGGACCACATGCTGAGAAATTTAGTTGGACCTGTGCCAAAAAGGAGGCCTTTAAGACCACCCCAATAACAAGACTACTCGAATTTCATCCTATGCATGACAGTAAAGAAACACTTGGTACCGTATTCACAAAGTCTCTTAGATGTTTCCGAAAGACATATACTATGACGTTAATATTTCACTGAGAAACAAAAGAAAATTTTGAATTTCATCCTATGCATGACATTTATCCAAGATACATGTACCTGTATGACTTTTTGCAATAATCTTGATTCCTGTGTTAATAGTAATATTGCTATGCTATATATATATTGATTAACACCTTGATATGTCAGCTTTCTATTGGGGTGTGCAAATGTCATATGAGATCAAGTATTTCTCACATGACATTCGATTGTAATAGTTACACATATTAAGGGACACCCTGTATAAAACGAATACATATTCATCTTAGAAAAAAAGCCCAAAAAATTTTTTTCTTTGACTAAAATATATCTAAGAAGCATTGTGAACACGAGGTCAGGGGTGAATTTTAATATTGATCTCATTTAATTGGAGAATAAGGATAGCCAATCATGCCGCCTGTTACTGACCAAGAGTTTATTAAGGTGTGATCTGATTGATTGTCTTTATTCTTAAGTCAAGTAAGATCAATATTGAATTCCACCCCTGACTGATTCTCGTTGCTTACTTGGTTTATCATCATCATGTTTGACTAACACTACCACAAGTGCCACGGCAAGACCAATGGTTGCCACTACAAGGATGAACAAAGCGGTAGATACCAGGTTGCTTGTCTGTGTAACTCTGTAACATAAATAATGAAACATTACAACAAGTGCTACAGCCAGACCAATGGTTGCCACTACAAGGATGAACAAAGCGGTAGATACCAGGTTGCTTGTCTGTGTAACTCTGTAACATAAATAATGAAACATTTTAATTAAATAGTTAAAACACTTTCGATACGTGTTTTAATTAAATAGTTAAAACACTTTCGATACGTGTTGAAACAGCGTGTACCACATACACATGTAGAGGATTGTATTGAGAATATATAGGAAAATATACATGCATGCATATATATGGACAACTTTGTAAGCGCACCATACACGTACGTACACGCGTAACCCAACATAAATGGCAAGGGAGGAACAGAGACAGTACACGACACAAACATGACGCGCATAAACACACCAATTGAGCATTTTAAACACATATTGTGCATCACATGCCACATTCAAACACTTATTGGGAATTGAAAAAAGGCAATTGAAAATTGCTAAAGGCCCCGTCTCCGAATCTATTTAACGAAGCCTGACGAATAAAGTAGCTGTGTGATGTCAAACGAAATCTGACCAAGCCAACCAAATAGCAACGGACACAAACGCTCTTAAACGCATCCATATGTACATACCAACCATAGACAGCGTACTATGGTGGCTGGTTTATGCCATGTTGTTTTTTCGTGACGAAAAAGCGAATTCACGACAGATGAACAATACATCACCAAAAATGTGTTTTGTTTTCGCCTTATATCTGTCGTATTTTTGCGAGGCGAAAATGTACAAATGCTAAAACACGACAAAGTCGACCTTTTTGCCTTGTTACATTTTCGCATTTTCACTTTGTTGTGGCGAAAAAGCGAAAATACGACATGGCATAAAGCAGCCACCATAGCGGAAACCCTATTCGCAAGTTGACACCGAGTAGTATATCCGTTACGTGTGATAGGGCCTTAAATAAGAAGCACATGCCACAAACAAAGGGCGCCGACGGACGCCAAACACTTTAAATACACCTACTCGACTGCCACTACAAGTATGGTACAAGACTTTGTACAGTTTCAAGAATATGTTGCGCGGTCCGCTGCTCTATTTGTGTATGTTGATGCAACATGTACCTTGTATAAAAGCATTTATATCTCTTGTTGGTCCAAAACTATGCATGTTAGTTAAATACTATGTATAAGATATTGAATAAACTTGTACATGTAGATTGATTATAGAGAAGGTTTGATCTACAATTTTCTCATGTGCTTCGTGTGACCGCAGTTTACGCAAAAATGGTGAATATATCATGAAATCCTTCAGCAAATCTTAATACAGGTACATGTATAACTATAAGTAGATCAAAGTCTTTGATGGGATCAAGATGTAAAAGATTCAGCCCTGCACGTTTGGTATTTCACCGACACTGTCTTTATTAACAGTAATTTGTCAAAAAATGTGTCCCCATCACTTACGAGTGTCATATCTAGGACAAGGTAATCCTTACGACAAGTCTATCAGATTGGGTAAGGTAGTTCAGGATACTATGACTAAACGTTTATTTACATTGTTCTGATGTCGATGTTATGAGATGCAATGTTCATCATCGTCAAAGAGTTTCACATCTTCAACTGTACAGTCCCTGACCACAGTCATCTGTCTAGAACACAAGTAACTGTATCATTGATATGGAGGAGTAAACAAAATATTTTTTATTTTATTTTTTTATAAAAAATACTCTCTTTTATCAATGATACAGCTACCTGCAGTCTAGCATAGCTACATGACAAGGCTGCATGATAATATAGTAAGAGTGGTTTCAGTACAAGGTAAAGGCATCGTACAAATAAATCACTTTACCTAGAGACAATTCGGATAGCTAATGAATGTGCAATCTTTGAATCGCAATGGGAAAATCAACATGGTGGCCAAAAATGAAGATGGTCGCAAAAATGGCACCCAGCATTTACGACAAATAAATGAATCTAGTTAATATACTTAAAAAGCTTCATTGAAATTTAGAAATTTTTGTGTTTTGCTTATCAGTTAGTGTACCAATTTACTAGTACATTAATATTTTGTCAATAGGTCAAAACTATACCCATGAATATGTATACTTACTGTTCCCGCGTGTGCGCGACAAGTCGTAACTTTTCCATGGTTATGTCAAAAGAAAATTTTATATATGTGATTACTCAGACACTGTTATTATATTGCACACACGTTATGTTTGCACCATGCGATGGTATGTGTATCCTAACATTAAACCATGTGATGGGTTTTCTCTCATTACATATTGCACCATGTCACCAATAAAATAGCCAACTTGTCATTTGAATGACAAAACACATGTACAACACATTTTCCTGTTTCAGTCGGAAAATCCTTATTACCTGCGAGCCTTGAGCGAGTATATTGGATAGCATAAAGTAAAAAGTCCATGGAGGGGCACGTGACCTGTTCTCGATGGTTTACGATTTAAAAAAAAATCCCCCAAAAAAATATGCATTTTGTAAGAATGTCGTGAACCAAACTAATTCCATTATTCCATGCGGATAACATCGGTCTTTGTCGCATTGCAATAGTTTATTTACCGAAGAAATCAGAACTGTCCGAAATGTCAGTGAGCGCTAGGCAATATTGAGACCATGGATCTAAAACAGCAGGTGACTGCAACTACATAAACACAGCGCTTCCCAGTCAATTGTCATGGAATTATCGGAATTGGTTTATGATCTTTGATATTATTGAACACTGAAAACATGTCTTATGATAATACCTTTTAATGAACTGATACGAGGTTTTATTTATAAGCATATAAATATTATATGGAACAAGGGAGTTACAATATGCAATTAAGTGTCTTGAAAATTGGTTTGTTGTACATGAAATTATTTAACAATTTGTTGATAAATTTCGTATGTCAAATTATCGTGCATATAGTTTTCCCAATTTGAAAGCTACCAGCCTATCGCGCTTATTTTCTCTCTCACAATTTTGAGATTTTCATGCTTAATTTTATACACATCAGCTGTTGAATTATGCAGATAGAAGGTCGAGGATCCTGTCAATTCTCTGTCAAATGAAGTCGGTACATCATTTGCTCGCAGGAACAATTTGACTTGTACATGTATTGAAATACATAGTTAATGTTACTGTGTATATTATGCATTCCGATTTGCAGAACAAAATGAAACACACATATCGGACTGGGAAGGAAGCACAAACTGACACACACATATCGGACTGGGAAGAAGAACAAAATGACACAAACATATCGGACTGGGAAGGAAGCACAAAATGACACAAACATATAGGACTGGGAAGAAGAACAAAATGACACAAACATATAGGACTGGGAAGGAAGCACAAAATGACACAAACATATCGGACTCGGAAGGAAGAACAAAATGACACAAACATATCGGACTCGGAAGGAAGAACAAAATGACACAAACATATCGGACTCGGAAGGAAGAACAAAATGACACAAACATATCGGACTCGGAAGGAAGAACAAAATGACACAAACATATCGGACTCGGAAGGAAGAACAAAATGACACAAACATATCGGACTCGGAAGGAAGAACAAAATGACACAAACATATCGGACTGGGAAGGAAGCACCAAATGACACAAACATATCGGACTGGGAAGGAAGCACCAAATGACACAAACATATTGGCCTGGGAAGGAAGCACCAAATGACACAAACATATCGGACTGGGAAGGAAGCAACAAATGACACAAACACATCGGACTGGGAAGGAAGCACCAAATGACACAAACATATCGGACTCGGAAGGAAGAACAAAATGACACAAACATATCGGACTGGGAAGGAAGAACAAAATGACACAAACATATCGGACTGGGAAGGAAGCACAAAATGACACAAACATATCGGACTGGGAAGGAAGCACAAAATGACACAAACATATCGGACTGGGAAGGAAGCACCATATGACACAAACATATCGGACTCGGAAGGAAGAACAAAATGACACAAACATATCGGACTGGGAAGGAAGCACCAAACGACACAAACATATCGGACTGGGAAGGAAGCACCAAATGACACAAACATATCGGCCTGGGAAGGAAGCACCAAATTACACAAACACATCGGACTGGGAAGGAAGCACAAAATGACACAAACATATCGGACTCGGAAGGAAGAATACAAACAAAAGCAGAGCACGAACGGCTGAACAGCTATAAAAACACGACATTCCTCTCGATAGCCTGAATGGGCGGATAAGTGGTCTAGTGGTAAGAGCTACTGACTACTGATCCGAAGGTTGTGGGTTCGATCCCTCCAGACGGTCAAAAATAGAAATGCTTTTCAGTGTTTCCCATCCAATATAACTAAAGCTACTAACATTCTTTCGGACGAGGCGTTAAGCGAGATCCCGTGTATGATGCTCTATATCAGGCACTTAAAAGAACCAGGGATGCTTCTGGAATTGGGGCATCTTTTGTATCCTGCACTATCCCCCAAGAAAAGTGACTAACCTCTTCTGGGGAGCCTCGCCCACATTGATTTCCGGTGGCGAGGATAAATAAAAGCAAATAAACCAAACGATATCCTGAGCCCTGCTTCAGTCAGTCAATAAAATCTGGAGCAAGAGCCGATGGACAAGAACGAATCAAAATAATGAACACAAATCATAAGGTCAACCACCAAAGCAGCACTGAACAGAAACAGTACACGTGCCCTTTTAAAAGAAACGAAGCAGGACATTGAAATTGCAGATGGACACAAACAAAAGGAATACATGTTTACAAAATGACATAGGGAAAAAACTGTGTTCAATGTAGTCGCTGCTTTGTACGTAAGTCTTTCATAGTGACCATATACGAGTATATGATTTAGCCACGTACGTTCAGGTGGAATCCCTTTAGAATCACCAAAGTAAAACATCTCAGTAGAATGATGGATGGAAATCTGTTTGGTTTTTTGCAAAAGCGTTATTTTCTTCAAATTGAAATTTTGTTGGATACGATATTCATATACGTATAAATAGCAGTTTGATGAACTTCGTTTACCCTTCCAGTTGATCAAACAATAAATATCATTAAAGCGAATTTATTGAATTATGCCAGCACTTTCATTTCAAATCTTGTTCGCTCAAATTCCGATTTGAAGAAAACAAACGCCTTTGAAAGAAACATGCACATCCCATTACATGGATTGCACTTCAACTCCTTAAAACAATACTCTCAAGCAAAGAACAGTGCTGAAAGGGGACATCTTGTGGCAACCTTATGATCCGAGTCCGGTCAAAAGGGAAACTGAGTTAGTACATTAGTAAGTAAGTAAGAAAGAAAGTAAAATATTGGACACTTTAATACTTTAACTCGTGTAACTATAATCCAGAAATGTTGAGCGAGACATTGATTTAAAAAAACCCATTTCTTCTAGCCACGTCATGGTAACTTACACTTTCACTTGTCCACCTTCGCCACCTTTGCCATCCATACCCTGAACTTGTACCACCGATGGTTGTTGGACGTCGGAAAATCTCCATCCCGCCGTCGGTGCGTTAGGATTGTCTTGATTCATATTTCCTCACTATTAGTTTATACCTTTTATTGCCAAAAAATGTAAAAATACTTCCAAAGTCCAATGATACACAAGGCTAAAGTTTTATTAAATTAATTTCATCACTTAAACGTTTCTTAATTAACCATAGGAGAGAAACACTATTGGACTTACAGATGGTACAAGTAAAGTGTTTATAGATATAATGTCACGTCAAACAAACTCAGTAGCTACAGAATGATAAGATATTTTTGGGTATCTGGTAGACTAAGCTATGCGACTATAGGACTGGTGTGGCCTGCGCATTACACCGTTGTAAAGTTACGATAATGTATGTATGGTGGCGGGTACTTGCCATGATAGGAGGCATTCATTCAGTCGTATTCAACTATTCTTCTGTCATACTAGTATACGACTGCCAGTACCCTAACCTGATTCCTTGAATCAATTTTAAATGAACGTGTAATTGTGTGTAGGCAAACACGTGTGTGATAGGTATATATGTAAAACCAAAATATCCCCCTTTGTGAAACCACAAAGTTTTTAAAGCAGTTTTAAGTAGATGTAAAATAGTTCAATTTCTGTAACTAACAAGAAGACCACGATGACTCTTTATTTCTTACGTCATCACCATTTCCCTTATACTAGTATATTAAGCGTTAGGTGACATGGGTGTATTGATGTGATGGTAAAAGGGACATCTATGGGACCTGTGATGGGGGTTCCAGTAATGAGATTCCTGAAAATAACATATATTTAGTGGAGGGCTTATATATGGGCAACAAAAATTAAATTGGTATTTTAAAGATATTATATACAAATGTTCTTGTTCAACTGTTCATTATTGAGGATCCTACGGAAGATTGCCATTTATATTGTCAAATAAGTTTCCTAATAAAGTCTTAATTATAATTATTATTATAAAAACCCAAATTTGTAAAAAGAAGTTGTTTAATATTCAGAAAAAATCATAGAAACTAAATATCAGCTGGCTCTAAATGATTTGTAACTCTTCAACATGGAGGTTACCACCAGTGGTGAAAGTACAAATTTAGCGTTGTTAGAAACCGCGTGAACGTTTGACACCAATTAGCAAACATATAGAAGTATGGGAGACACCTTTTTACTACCTTTTTACTGAAAAGGATAGCTGATGTATACAATTCGTTTAAAATTGAGCCAAATATAGGATAAAGACTTAACATATTAAATTGGGTAAAAAACGAGTCACACCCACTCATCGTGTAAGTTAGTATCCAACACTTATTTCTGTAAAATTGTTAAAACCTAGCAAGTGAATGAGTGGTTGATTTTTTAAGTTTAAGAAGATTTCTTAAATCGGTCTTCATAACAATTACAGTTCTGCATATGTTAATTGTTGAGATATGTTGGAAAAAGGACCACCTTTAGAAGGGACATTTCTGCTCGGATCCTTTTAAAAACGCACCGGCTGATGATCTTATTTGATTGCATTTTAATGGGACAACATAAAGAATTCTATTTTATTTAATCCAGAAACAATGGCTTTGCAATAATATTGCTCAATCCGGTTTGTCAAATGTCGCAAACTTCCCTAAGATGGCGAGACCTGCACACCGTACATAACAATGCTTCCAAAACAATGTTATAGACGAACACATTTTGAAATATTATATACAACATTTCGACCATTCCATAGAGATAAAAACTCGCGAAAATGAATAGACGAAAATCACTCCCATGACATAACCCCAAGTTACGTATTCATGAACACATTGTCAAAACAATACTTAAGCATTACGTCACCTCAATTCCAGAATGGTCTAAATTTAAAAAAGTTCATTTTGAGAAAATCGGCTTTAAAGGTTTTGACCTCTTGATCGCAGTAACTAGAGATAGAAAACAATTGCACAGTATATTTATTGTTTATCTTTAATTTCACAATGTCACAATGTTCTAAGTGTTTTCAATTTACATATCTTGAAAAGCGCTTTCTGCGATTTGAAAAAAATGAGTTAGAACATTCTGGAATTGAGGCAACGAATTATATTCAAATAAGTCATATTTAAATCTTTCGCAATACGCGACTCTGTATTTCTTCTATCCGCAAAGTGATCTGATATTTAACAGTGTAATAATGCATGAGGGTAAATGATTTTTCAAGTAATAATTCGTTTATTTAATTTCGCGATGGAGAGAATTTAGAATTTAATTTCATTAAAATTTAACATTGATGGTTCGTTTGGGCAAACGGAAGAACTCGACATAATCAATATATGTCTTCCAATTCGTTCAATTGTGTCTCTCACGATATATGGAAAATGTTTTAAGACCAATGTAGTTACCGGTACTGCAAAACAGTTTGGCGACTTCCAGTGAAGACAGAGAGGGTTTGGTTGTCGACCTCTTCCATTCGCTTCTGAAAACACTAAAACACTCCTCTGTTCGGTAAAGACAAAACGAACTGGTCAACATTTTGAACAATCCCAAAGATAAGAGCGCTCGAAGCTGCGTGGATGCCGCGTCAAACCACATAAAACTAAACTACTTCTATATACAAACAAAGGTGTATCGGAAAGACATCAGAGTAGGTGAAACCTTGTGGTCTTCCATTGTCAACCTCCACCAAGCTACTCATTCCGCCACTGCATAATGCGCTATACAAAAATATACAAATTGTGTTGTTGCTATGACTATATAAAAAGATGACATTTCGCTGGCTTAGACTTAGAAGGTCGTAAGTTCTACTTACAACGTTATATGACTCATGCACATTAGAAATCTGCATCACGAGTCGCTTCTTATGAGCCTATTTTCATGCAAATCGGAACTGGTCGTGTTGACCGAACCGAAGTTTAAAAAGCTTGTTTTTCCATAAAGTATTAGTAGTTTCAGACAATTTTCTCTTCTTTTTTCAAAATACCGATTTGTACTTGCGATCTTTCCATTCTAAGCTAGCGATGTATGATATTTAATTACATGTATTCTGTATATCTTATATGCAACCGTCATAAAATAAAGATGCTAAATTATAACTTAGTTGTCTTAATATGAAACCTGATAATATTACAGCCGTAAATACTAGATGTAATTTCACAAAATGTGAGTCGAGAGTTCGAACCGGTCGCCATTCTGAATCTCTACAACGAATCATCGAGTACATTGATCTATGTTCACCGAACAGCGACATAAAGGCCTAATAACATGACAGGGAATGGACTTTTCTAACAAACTCCAAGAATATGCAATTAAGTCTAATACAAATCGCCCATACTAGAAGTTAAATGAGAAGGTCGTTAGTAAATCGATATTTTGAGAAAACACGAACAAACTGTCTGAAAACTACCCTTTACTTATGGAAAGCAAGCTTTTTCAACTTCAGTTTGGTCAACACTTTCATGGAAGTAGGCTCATAAGAAGCGCCATGTGTTGCGGATTTAAAATATGCATGACTCTTTGAAGGTCCTAAGTTGCCCGTACGACCTTCTCATTCTAAACCAGCGATATATACGAATCCATGTTTACTGGGCACTTCACCCTTAGCCATAAGGACTGTAGATAAAATACTTACAAAGGTTAAATCATAAATGCAGCGACATTTAGGCCTAATAACTTTTCCACCAAACTGAGTATCATGCAACTAAGGTCAATACCAAACCCCTTTACTAGCTTTACTAGTAGTCTACTGTATTAATTATAGATACAGTTTATATTAAAATACCGTTTGTATAATGATCTCAAGCTTAAAACAAACAGTACCGTTTAATTGACGTACTAAAGCGTTGCTAGAGTACATGGTATGCAGCCGAATATCAGCAATCCTCAGACGATGATTGTATAACGTAGACATACCTACATTACTACGGTTCTAAGACATTTAAATCATTCAGATGCCAATGTAGCTATGTTGGAGCTTACATTATATAAAATTATAAACCAGCTGTTTGCATACGTCAAGATATGCATGTACATTGTATTTATTTTAATCGCTTCACTTAAAGATATATAATCACGTGTGTTTGAACTGGTCCGAAACTCATACAACGAATGCACGGTATGCACGAGTCAAACCATTGTTGACTCGGTGCAGATCTAGAATCTTTTCTTCAGGGTGTTCTGACAAATTTCTTTGTAATCAGGAAAAGTTCATAAGGTATTTTGCTCTAGGGGTCTAAACAGCTACTTTTCTTGAAGGTATATAAGATAACCTCATGTTGCCAAACTTTCAAGGGGGTCCATAATCCCGGTGCCTCCTCCGTCTGGATCCTCGCATGCTACCAATCTACCCCTTTACGTACATTGGCACGAGTAAAAGTTAGAAAGTTCCTGCAAACAGATAGTCGAAATCCAGAAGTACCAGAAAAATTCTGAAAAGTTTTATCGATACATTAGTCACATATGCGTCATGCCATATACTAGTACGGTTTGTGTCTGTTGATTTTTAATTACTCTGAAGGAAAATATATATCTTGTCTCAAAGATGTACCTTTAAACTTTAATGCCTACCAGAGATGTACCTTTAAAATTTAATGACTGAGGTTAAGAATAATAGTCTATCTTATTAATCCGTTAATGAGGTATGTCCCTCCTATATACTTCTATATGTCCAGACTGAAACAATTCAGGTATGTGTACAGTAATCTAGATATACATGTATAATATGATTAATACGCATATTTCAAAAGGCCTGTGTTAATATGACATTTAGAATGTTTTAAAATGCAATATCTCTAGGGACTTCAGTTGTAGCGTATAATAATGACCAAGTAAAACATATGGGTCATTTAGATCAATTTACATTTTAATGTTAAATTAACAGTGAAAATGTTACCTAGGATACCTTTTCATTCTAGATGAAAAGTTTCTTTAAAATCTTTTCAGGGTTCCCACAAAAGTTCTAAGACAGAATTCCCTGACTTTTCCCTGATTTTTCTTTGACCACAGAGCAGTTTTCCCTGACTTTAGAGCGATCGGACGACACAGCATATTTCTGTTACAGCAAAATATGACCATGACCATTAAATAGAGAAAAGGAGGCTATATTTACTTTATATGGAACAAAAAAATATAGGTAGCCGTTTTTAAGGCTGTTCATTGACATAAAGTTATAACAACTTAGAATTATTCTGAGCGGGGATAGCGAGCGAGGATTTTTTTTCAATCTTAGGTATTTTCTTCATAAGAAACGACACTTATCAACAGCTTCTATGAAAATTCCCCGAAATTTCACTGACTTTTGCTCAATTTCCAGATTTCCCTGACTTATTCCAAAATTCCCTGACTTTTCCCTGACCTTGAAAAAAAATTCCCCTGACCGTGGGAACCCTGCAAGATGATGCAGTTTCCACAAAAAGTAAGCAACATAAATAAGTTCAAAACTTTCAAAAAATCATGATGTACATAATATTTTCCCCTTTTAGGGCTAGGACATCGTGACCATTTCTGAAGTAATAAAATGCCCTGCATAGAAAATACATGTGGCCCCAATTTCAAAACCATGACAAATATATATATATGGTTTTATAAGTTACTTCACTTCAGTGTACGTACGTAGTTATCACCCTTTATGGCTAATTATGCACATAATTCGAAGTCCTTAGTGTGTCATTCATTGCGGAGTGAGTATATAGGCTTGCTTGAAATATCCATTTATTTGGGGATATGTATGGTTCGTTCTGAGTCTGACTATTGTGTGGATGGCTAGGCGCTGCCGCCGTTTCTGTGTGGCTTTGGATTATATGTGGGCTTCAGTATTTATAATCATGGGAGTAGTACTCATTGGGCTTACAAACGTCATTCGCGTGACTTCCAAACATCTCGACGTTATGCACAACACTTGAAATGCCAGTCATTGGACGCAAACTTATAACAACTGACAAGAATGGATCGAAAACAAATTTAATTCATGTGGTAATCATAAAAAATGTATTTTAGCAAGCTAAGCTTTTAATAAACATAAAGGTATATAGTGCGCCCATGATAGTGAGAAAGGCGGGAAAAATTGGTATATTTCACAAAGGTGGATTAATCAGATATGCGCGATTTATCAGTAATGTTTTAAGTACAATACTGACCTTATCTGTTTATTTTAGCAATATGCAAAACTAATTTTGCAACAGTTAACTAAACCTCTTGATGCCTGTAAATATCATATTTTCCTGGGCGCACTATAATATCATCACTTTTGTCTTTGAATAGGGAATAATAAGCGAAAATCACAGGTGACAGGAGCGTCAATTGGTACATCTGTGTGAAATATGTCAGTTTGATATCAAGGACATAAATCTGACCAAATGATGGTACCAAAATTATTTTTGAAACAAAATTTCATTCCATTGTTTTTAATCAACGTTAATTGGCTTTAATTTAATTAATTGTTTTTTCAATAATTAACGCACACGACACATTTGGTTGAAATAATATAAGGGTGTAGTCAAACTACAACTAATTATAACAACAACGTACGCCAAACATATCGCTGGCTTAGAATAAGGGTCGTAAGTACAAAATCGATATTTTGAGAAAACAAGAAAAAACTGTCTGAACACTCTCTTTACGTATGGAAAAACAAGCTTTTGTCAAATTCAGTTTGGTCAACATAACCAGTTTCGATTTTCATGAAAATAGGCTCATAAGTAGCGTCTTGTGATACAGATTTCAAATATGTATGAATCTAAAAAGTTTGTTAGTGCGACCTTCTCATTACAAGCCAGCGATGTGTTCATGCTTATCCAGAACGCTAGACATACGCTTGTAAATGATGGATACTTTAGCATTCAGTTAATCCATACGTTCTCTACTTGTAAATGAGAACTCATAATTATCATATCAGACCACAAGTAAAGGGTTTTGTATTGAGTATACAAATCATAATGTTTAAATTATTGGTGATTCTCAGTCACACACAGAATCAGGTAACACCAGTATCCAAATGTTTTAATTATTGCTGGCTTAAAATGAGAAGGTCGCCAATGCTACTTACAACCTTATGAGACTCATGCATATTAGAAATCTGCATCACGAGGAGCTTCTTGTGGAAATCCAAATTGGTAATGTTGACCAAACTGATGTTTACAAAGCATGTTTTTTATAAGTTAAGAGAAGTTTTCAGACACTTTTCTTGTTTTCTCAAAATATCGATTTTGTACTTAGACCATTCTTAGCAAGAGATATATTAGCTCAATTTAACAGGTCTGTAATTATGATGAATGCGTCAAATGTTTCGAAACAGATTTCTTCAAATTAATGGAGTGAGCAAAGGGTAAACATTTTTATTTCTTCTTTTGAGTTTTAGAGTTGTGCATTATTTTGCCAAATTCTATCCTTTCTTGTCTCGTTGCCTTCCTAGTATATTTCTGTATATCTTCCTCTTGTCCCACGCATATACCATGACTTGTCAAATGTGTTGTCAATTGTTTCCGCAGAAAAAAACCCGCATCACAGTACTTACAACGTAATACTTTTTTCATTTTTTTAGCCAAAGACTTTTCCTCGTGTGTTCTTTTCATGTGTCTATTCAATGCTTCTAACGCAGTGTATTGTAAGTGACAAATATCACAGACGTATCTCTGTCTGTTAAGTGAATGAGTTGCTTCATGCCTTTGTAGTTTGTCCAACATAAAGAATGCCATGTCGCAATGCGTACATCGGTACTTTCTCTCCCGGGTACCAGAATGGGACAACCTGTGTTTAAATAGATGTGCCTTACGTTTGAAAGCAGCACCGCAAATCTGACAATGGAACGGCCTGTTTTCAAAATGACTTTCCATATGATTAGTAAGCTGATGTTTTAGAAGGAATGATTTATCACAAATGTCACAATGGAATTCCCTAACACCTGTATGACTCTTCAAATGTCTCTTCGCCAGATATCTGTCATTGAACTTCTGAAATATAAAGCAAGATATGTTTGTAAAAAGATAATAGCAAATCGGACACGGACAAAGAAGAACAATCACACATCACAGGCACACGCCACAATGACAAATACACAAAAGAACAAGACAAAATGAAACAGTTCATCGTTCAACGAAGCTAAAACAGGTATACCACAATGATGCCAAATAAGATAAGATATTGTTTATAAATAACTAGGCCACCAGTCTTAACTACATGTACGTATATGAGTGAATTACGATACAAATGTATAGTACCGGTATATTACGAACAAACAATACAGAAAACAAACATGGATATGTTCACATATTTATATCTTCAATAGCCATTTACAGTGTACATTAAAGGACATGGTGACCTTGATCTTTAATCAACCAAAGAGGTTATCTGTCGGACATTACCAAGCTGCCTAATAAGATTGAGAATCCTCAGAAAACAGTAGACTGAGAAAACAACTAGTGTCACCTAGTTGGGGATGCGGAAACCCCCAAAACGGCAAGAATCAACTGACACCATCATGAGCAAAGACTTAATTATACTAAACTTCTGCTACAGATATATTCCCAATCAATAGTGTGTACCGTACTTATTTTCCCAATCCGACAATCTGAAAATGCCTAAATACAACATGGCGTCATATAATTTCCTGAAGCATGTAACAGTTTTGTCAAAAGGGCGTATTCGGTATCGTTGGATTCGTCTTGAATGCTCTGCAACATGCACGTTGCACGTGCGTGTATTAGCCCTAACACGAAGGGTCTTTGCGACAGAAACGTTTAACACAATTCTGTTTACGTCACAATCTATTATAAACGTTTTGCTAAAAACAATGATAAAATTTAACTACTTGTTTGCCTCGCTAACAGACACGCACACAACCTTGCTTTTATGAATGTAGCTATCCCATTAAATATTAAAGAACTGGTTTGGTGGGATTCTAATCCACGACCACAGCGTTGTTAAGGTGCATATACGACTTTTTAAAAACGTTTTACGATTCCATGTTACGGGTGATGATGAATTTGAAATCGAAATTAATTAGTGTAGGGTTCGTGTCATAAAAATAGCAAAGAATCAATTAATGACATATCATACTCGAGTTTAAAATTAACGTTTTCCTACGTTACGCATTTCGATGCTAGTTTTTGTAGCAATCAGAATCACATAACCGGGTCATACACACATGGTGAAAAAAACCTGAAGTCTTCTTCCATTACATGTAATACTAACCAAACGAATCTCTCGTCAAATTTATACACATATTTCCACAACAAATTTCTCTATAGATTTAAACTTACCTTGCCACAATGTCCACATGTAAATTGCCGTTTCCCTGTCTTGTCCAGTGAGTTATCTGCATTCCTGAAAGGACATACATGTTCATCTAGACTGATAGGATTGTCAAAAACAGCCCAGCAACCTTGGCATAAGAAAGCCTTAATATCTGGAATATCGTCATCAAATTCGCCTGATGAATTTTCTTTAGATGGACTACTCTCGTTCTCAGATAATACCTCAGTTTTAACATCACACAATTCATGACCATCCTTGCCAACATCTTTGTTTACAACAGACTCGTCAACATCAATTTCAATTTTGACACGTGTACAGTTTGCTACAAGGTCAACTTCAGAGCCAATTGCTGAATTATCGCCTGGTTCACAATTTTCAATAACACCCGTATCGTCACCTGAAGAGTCAGCTTTTGAGATCTCACCCGGTTCACAACTTTGAATAACACCTGTTTTACATGTACCAACGGGCAAATCTGTCCTAACCTCACAAGAATCATCATGTTTGGCAACATCCATCTCAATACTATTCTTGTCAACAGTAGATGTTGTCACAATATTAACTTCAGAAAACACTTCTGGCACACAGTTTTCAACAGCGAACATATTAGGTATTGAAAATTCACTCCCAACCTTATTGGAATCTTTGTTTACATCATGTTCAACCATACAAGTTTCAATATTGTTACCAGAAACAATATCAACTTCAGAGTCCACTTCTGGTACACAATTTACAATTCCTAACATTCCTGGAGAATTTATAGCTTCAATATCACTAGATCTATATCCTGTAGACTTGGGAAATTTACGTGTGTCGTGTGTTTCAGTTTTAAGCGTTGATTTACCACCTAACATAGTAACATTAAAATTGTTAAGTGTTGGTACTGTGTCCATGCTTTGAGTACCCCGTAACTTGTCAGCATAATCAGCAACAAAACTCATCTTACTATCTTGATTAATTGCACCCGACTTATTTGAGTTTACACAAACATGCGCCAACTGTCCAGGATGAGTATTTGGATGGACAGGTAACACTTTCACAGGTAAACGGAAATCACTTAGTGCCATGGTGTTACTTTTATCAGCTTGCACTTCTTTGTTTCTATGGTTACACTCTAATCCTGGTTTCAGAATGCTCCTAGTATATCGTTGACTAGCAGTTGGTCCACCATCGCGTAAATATGAAGTCTTACTACATGGAATGGTGCTGTTAATGTTTACGTTGGCAACTGGTTTGGGTCTGATCATGACATACCGACTTACTGGCTTCACAGAATTCCTCTGATTTTTACTAACTTGATGTGCAGTCAAAATATTGTTATTAGATTGGATAATGTCGTTTATCTTAAGATGGGCATTTCTTCTTGAATCTACATGTATTTGATTTTGGATGTTCGAATTTACTTTATTACTCTGTTTTTCACCAACGTTAATATCATTATGTCTCCCTGGGGTGATACAGTTAGCATTCAAATGTGTGGTTTGTCCTGTACATGTCCCTGAAGGTAAGTTAACCATTTGTCTTACATTACTAGAATTTTCAGGAATTTGGCGAGGTTCAATGACGCTAATGCTTTTCTGCAATGAACCTGTGGGATTTCTTTGTAGACAAATAATATACTTATTAATATTTCCATGGCGATTTTTTGTGTCCAGTGAAACTCTAGTACTGCATCCTTCCATGAGATTGTTGTTATTAATAATCTTGACTCCATCAACTAGCTTACTCATACTAGTAGCATTATTGTTTTTCAGCTCTATTATCACTGTTTTAGCGTTTGTTTTTGTTTGATGACTATGATCTATGTTAGATCTCTTGATAGAAGGAGCATTTACTGGTTGTGCAGAGCTTGTTTCTCTTTGTTCAGGGAATGTTTTTGCAGTATCTGCTACAGATCTGTCGCCATGGTTACCTTCTTCATCAATAATCAGTGGAGTGTCCATCAACTCATCATCTGAATCGTTTGCTTCACTCAACATTATTAAGTTCTATGGTGTATCACCTGCAACATAGTTAATACTTTCCATTATACATTCAAATGTGAGCCACCAAATATCATACAAGAGAGCCCTTTTTTGGACCCTAGGTCCCTCATCTGTAGTCATAGTGCATGCATACAAGCCCCTAAGTAATCATTTACATTTTCTAATTAAGATTCAAGAAAATTCAGCCTTAAGATGGGTTCACACTATGAACGTTTGTACCAGCGTTGATCAGCGTTTCATAAGTCGGAAAAATGAGCCTAAACGTCGGTGAAATTACGTTTGCATGGAGGAATGTTTGCCAACGCAGCTTAGCGTATGTATAGCGGTCCCTAACTTAGACAAACGAGGTGCCAAACGCGGGGATCCGTTGAACAAAGTTTACCTAAGTTACTGAAACGTTATGGAAAGTTTGTCTGCGTTAACCACTTGCGTTGCTATCGCGTTCATTGCATCTGATACCCATTGGCCTGCATTGGACAAACATTCATTTGCCCTGGAGAAAGTTCGCTTACGCCAGCCCTTGCGTTACTACCGCGTTCATTGCGCTGGATACCCGTTGACCTCCGCTAGATAAACATTCGACTGAATTCATTATCACCACCAGCGTTTCAGGAGACGTTTGCCAACAGAGTTTAACTTAAGCAAACTTTAATCAACTTAATTCAGCATTCAGGAACGTTTACAAACGGAGCACAACTTACATCAGCGTTTATTTCCAAAGTTTTTGCATGTTAAAATTTTTCAACGAATACAACGTTCTTTAGCAATTACCAGCGATCGTCAACTTTTCAAAACGTTTTGTAACTTTTACTAGCGAAGCTGAACGTTTGCCCAAACATCGGTAAACGTCTGTCCAAACGCTACAGTGTGAACCCAGCTTTAATTTCATGCTTTTTTAATGATTTGACCTTATAACCTAGTTTTCGACCCGAGATGACCTAATATATATTACAGATTATGTCAAAATTGTGACCTCTAGCGACTACACAAGGTTTTTCTATGATTTGACCTAGTGACCTAGTTTTTGACCCCAGATGACCCAATAGTGAACTTGACCAACATGCTGAATAACTCCCCTGTGATTAATTATGTGGCGTGCTGAGAATTGTGATGTTTATCATGCTACTGGAGATATCACACTTTGTGAGAATAACAAGTAGCCTGTTGTCCAATCAAACCGCTAATGAGTACTGAGCGCTCGAAAGCGCTATGCTAGGAAACAGTAGAGCTGTAATTGATTTGACCGGAGGCATATCGATGATTCTGATTTATTGGAAGACAAGTATCGACGATACATCGTTATATTGATTTACACATATAGACAAACAAGAAACAGGCCCATCAGTCATGATTCACTGATTTATAATATAGCCATCCTACACTGTATATGGTGGCAAAGATCATACACAAATGGATAGGCATGTCTAAAAAAGAGCCGAACAAGAAATATCACTGAATGTGATGAATACCCCCAGAAACTGCTTGACACAGTCAGATATATGCACAACTAGACTTGGTACTGATCATTTATGCAAAATTTCTTTGAAATCCGACCATTGATTACAGAAAACTAGCGTGGACACAATTTATAAGTGTAAAAAAACCAAGGGCCATAACTACCTTAAAATTGATCCGACCAATGTGTGCCGACGATATGCCCAACTAGACTTGGTACTGATCATTCTTACCAAGTTTCGCTAAAATCCGACCAATAGTGACAGAGAAATAGCGTGGACAAAATGATGCGGACCAACCGACCAACCAACAGACCAACCAACCATCCTCAAGCATGACTCTAATATAGCCCCCATATACTATGTATCTGGGGGTATAATAATAATGACTGAGTTTTATGACTTGAAGACCCTTATAATGAATTGTGTGTGCTGCGGTAATTATCAGCTGTGTCCGTTTTATCAAAGGTTTAACTGCGTTGGGTAAACTCCCGTCTCTTTCCGTTATTATAGTTTACCGTAGTAGTGTATCGAAAAGAAATCATGTTAAAACCACCTGATGACTAGCAATTTAGGCAGAATCAGTATTTGTTATGATATGACCTTAATATTTAATGTGGATTTCACACATATGCACTTTGTGGCCAGGTTTTATATAGATGAGGTAATACATGTGACCTCTAGAGTATAAACAAGGTTTTTCTTTGATGTGATCAGGTGACCTAGTTTTTGAACCCAGATGACCCAGTCACAATCTTCACCTAGATTTCATAGAGGCAAACATTGTGACCCAGTTTCATAAAGATTAGGTAAAATAATGTGACCTCAAAGAGTGCTAACAATAATATTCTTTGATGTGGCCTAGTTTTTTACTCCAGATGACCAAGTTGGCCTAGATTTCATAGAGAAAAATATTGTGACCAAGTTTCATAAATATTAGGTAAAAAATATGACCTCTAGAGTGTTAAAGTTTTTCTTCAATGTAACCTGGTGACCTAGTTTTCAACCCCAAATGACCCAGTTGCGAACTTGACCCAGATTGCATAGAGACAAACATTGTGCCTAAGTTTCATAACGATTAGGTAAAAATGTGACCTCTAGAGTGTTAACAAGAGTTTTCTTCAATGAGACCTGGTGACCTAGTTTTTTACCCCGGATGACCCAGTTGCGAACTTGACCTAGCTTTCATAGTGATACACATTGTGACCAAGTTTCATAAAGATTATATCAAAAATATGATCTATAGAATGTTAACAAGGTTTTTCTTTGATGTGACCTAGTATCAAAAATATGATCTATAGAATGTTAACAAGGTTTTTCTTTGATGTGACCTAGTGACCTAGTTTTTGACCCTAGATGACCCAGAAACAAACTTGGCCTAGAGTTCATAGATATACACATTGTGGCCAGGTGTCATAAAGATCACATAAAAATGTGACCTCTAAAGTGTTGACAATGTTTTTATTTGATGTGACCTAGTGACCTAGTTATTGACCCCAGATGACCCAGTTACAAATTTGACCTAGATTTCATAGAGACAAACATTGTGACCCAGTTTCATACTGATGTATGCCAATCGCCTTAATTCTTTTCAAAGTGGTGGCTCTTATAGGCAATTTAGCTAATGCCTGTATTCTTTGATGTTGGGTAGATTCAGATTTTGAAATAGCACCTTTGGTTTGAGTTTAGACTTGACCAATTCTACAATTTGTGAACTTCCATTATAGCAAAGAAAACGTTTTGTGGAGGAAAATGAGTATTTTGGTTGGTTCCATACATTTACCCACATTTCGATATTTCAAAATGTGAATCAATAATCGATCGGCTAAAACATATCCTCGATACATTGATATCAATGACAGCTATAGGAGTAGAAAACAGCTTGCTTCAAATGGGCTACAAAGCGGACAAAGCAAATATTTTAATGCTATCTGTGAGTACTTGCGGATAATAATCCCAAAAAGTATGCATATTTTCCCCTTTTTATGCTCGCGGGCTTCAAAGCAACTGCAGTATAGCTGTTTTAAAGTCAAAACAACAGATTTTCAAATTTGCAAAAGTCGTTGCCACATGTGACTAGAGTATTATCAGTAGAAAATAGCAAAATATGAACACTTTAAACCAAAACAATATTTTTTAATAATTTCCAATTTTGCGAATTGGCACGCTAAAATTTCCCAATTTAAAAGGCACAGGCTATTCAATTTTGTTCAAGAAAAATCACTGAGTAGTCCAAGGTCTTTGACGATGATCATTCCATTTCATTGTCAAAGCCGTTTGTTCTTTGAAACCCAACAGGTGAACGACTCAGTCTGAGTCGCGTTCGTTTTATGACAAAAGGCATGTTTTCAACAACCCTATCAATTGGACCATATTCTATCAATGTATCTCAAAAAACAAAATGTTTCGCAAGAAATACCATCATTTCCGTTGATTGTTTCAAACCTGTCCAATTTCAATGTTTTCGTTTACGATCGCCATTTATTTGGATGGGATAATAACAAATGGGTTCAGAAACGAACCACGTGATCAATGTTTTCATTTTTCAAGATTGTCGGCTGTGTTACAAATAGCAATATTTATTTTTGTAAATAGGAGTTACATGATTTGTAGCAAAAATAACGTGTTTGTTTATATGTAAAGGTATATCTAAAGGTTTTATTTAATTTTAAGAAGTTTTCGACCATGTTTCATGAAATAACGGATTTTTCGAAAACAGCTCTCGTACGCACCTGCGATAAATTAATTATTCAAAATGGCCGCCGAAAGCTGATCAAACGCGGAAGTAAATAAACTTTAAGCAATATATGATTATCAGTAGGTGTTATCCTCAATATACCTATTACCGGGATATACTAATTACCGGTAAAATCAAAACAATCCGAGTATCAAATCCGTTTGCGCATGATCGATGCCAGCATCAGTCATACTTCATTTGCAAACACCGGCGCTTCTTATCAACCACTTTTAACCCAGAAATATTGTCATGGATACGATAAATTAACGTTCTGTTAATCAATATATTGAAAAAAGACGTATTTGCTCACCAACCATGGCAATTAAACACGTAATTCCAACCTTGTTCACGAGTAATCGCCGATGGTTTCATGCGTCTGATTCGGGCACTTGGCCCGTGTGACGTCACAGAATAACGTATTACGAATATAGGTCATTCATAACATCTACTAGATTGAACTTCCGACCGGAATCACTATTTTCGTTTAATATTAGATTTTCACTAATTGCAGGCCCTAATTGATTGAAAATTCGTATTTTTTTTATTTTACCGGTAATTTGCACATCCCGGTAATCGGTATATTGAAGATTTATTCATTGGGGTATTATTAAAACTGTTATCACGAGAGAAATCTAAAATACTGCACTTTAATTCGGTGTTTAAGACGAAATGCTAAATTTTAGTACCCACGTGGTGAAAATTGACCATTAAAACTTTGCACAATGGTATAACAGTCTACGCGCATTCCACTCATCCTAATTGTATATTGATAGTAATAATCCAATTTGTTAACTTAAAGATAGAAGTTTTACCCAGTACCAAACATTTTTGACATGCCGTCGTCAAAATGATTATTTTGTACGGACCGTACCGGATTACCGGTAATTAGTATATTTGTAAACAAATATGGCGGACTCCCATGGGTTGTTGATATGATCTATTTAGGTCATAATTTTAGTTTATCCACTCGTATTTTACACAAATTATTAATAAAAATAATTGTTGCACATATTTATGCCGGTTCATGCAGTTGTCGGGTGTTTTAGTTATATTTTATCAAGTTTTAAAAGTAGATTACCGGTATTTGGTATACCCCACAGGCCCTCGATGCGATGTTATGGTCCGGAAAATAAATATTACTCTATCTACATAGAGTAATATTTATTTTCCGGACCATAACATCGAATCGAGGGCCTGTGGTATACCCAGGCTACATTGACTGTATGACCAGACATTTGAGCAACGTCACAACATTTTTTCAAGGGTCTATTTGGATCTTTTTTTGTCAAAAACATGCTAATTTGTAACTATTTCTCAAATTTTCACTGAGACCACGGAATCATTATCATGTGTGAAATATAATTACATGCTGATGCTAGTGCCTGAGAGTCGGTTTGCCTCGCTACTGGCCAGAGAACAGAACAATGAATTCAATAGACGGCAAGATACATTTGTAACTTACGCTAAATTAGTATGTTATCACACCTTGAGAGTACCCAGGATGCCTCAAAACTCGGACACAACCAAAAACAAAGTGAAAAGTCAAAGTTGTCCTTTTCTCAAAACAAATGGTGTAAATAAATCAAAGGGGAGTAACCTTTGAGTGCGCTAAAAATTGTGTACGGTCGATCAGGTGTAAAACCCGGAACATCCGTTATCTCGAAGTAAAATTTACGGAACTCACGGAACCCTTAATAACTTTTTTATTTATACATAGATTTTAAATATTTTATTCTCATATTAAAGATAACCCTAACCCCTTTATAAATATAAAAAAAATATATTATTAAGATGAATATAATATATTGTTAAAATATAGCCATGAAATGTCATCATTTTTCACTCATAATTTACACTAATCTGAATTCAACGTTACACACGGAACCCTCAATAAAGTTATTATTTGTCTATATATTTTTATAATTATAGTATCATAATAAAGCTTATCATAATCACTTTCAGAATATATAAATAACTTTGTAATAATATGGAATATAATTTTTGAAATATAACCGGGTAATATTACAATATTTCATTAGAAATTATTTTTTAAGGAATTCCACCGACCCCACGGAACTCAAAATAAAATTATTATTATGGCACACATTTATATAATTGAGGTCTTATATTAAAACTAACCCTTAGCTCTTTCCGAATATATAAAAATAAGTTAGCACTGCGGAATAACAGTGTTAAAATAGGCCGAAGTATTATCATATTTTTCAGATTACCGTAAATCGGATATCTCGATGTTTTAATGAAATTAGCAGTGGTAATAACGAGATGATAATTCATGACTAGAATTGAGCATGTTTCATCCTTTTTTCGACTGTATTACACATTTGGCAAGTGGGAAAGGTGGTCTTTGAAATTGTATCACGCCAATTAAAATATATATGAACTAGATCAAGAAAGTTATTGAAACTGCATAAATTCCTGGTTTTTTTGCTGACTTACCTGGAAAATGTCATCATTTAATAAGAAATTGTTGTCTGAGCGGTCATTTTGAACAAAAAAACAAGGTTTTAAAGTCACATAATTGAAGACAATCTTGTGAAAAGCTCTGGTACACAAAACTAATAAATATATTTGCACCAAATTTTGTATTCAGTATCCTGGTACAATGATATAATTATGTATACCCATGAGGTACCAACCAACACCAAATACACGTACACCCATGGCCATTTGAAGCCGTAAGAGCTATACCTCTTCTCCGATTACACTGGCTTAAGGCCAAATGACATGTTCACAACCTACAATTATTTACTAATTCAAGAGAATCTGGAGTATTAACTACCATAAAATACACATATGCAACGCCCTGTAGGGATATAACCTGCACCAAATGCACCCATTCAATGACCTAGAGTGAACTCAACACCACCTTATACATTCATTTGAGGCCATTTGATGAACCTACCCACCACCAACAAATACACACATTCAATGTCATGTGTGGTACCCCAAACCACCATGTACCCCCAAATCTACATTATGCCACATCAGGTACTCGTCACAACCAAATATACCCTTTAAAGATGGTACTCGCCATTCAGATTCCTATGGAATACACACCTCCACCTAATATACCCATTTAAGCTGGGGTACCAAGCACTAAACAATACACAAATTCAGTGTCCTATGGGTTATTCATCACCAACCAATAAACCCACTGACCTATGACATTGCGATACTTGTCCCCATCTAATACACCCATTTCTAACAATTACACTAATTAAACACCATTATGGTGTACTAAACAACCTCCAAGTACATCTATACAAGGCCAAATGAACCACCACCAAATACATGTACACCCATTCAACAACCTACCAGTATGTGGTACTAATCACCACTAAGAATAATATTTTCAGTTATTTTTCTTACTTTGATCTTGATATGATAGAACTTTGCTTCAAAGTTGTCAATGTAGTATGCTTATTTGATGCACAGTAGCAAATGGGTACTTTGCATGCTAACATGTATCATTACACCCATGTATGAAACTGCCTCACAGTAATTTGAACATAATTTATATCTCCTATCTAAAAGTTAAAATTTCATTGATAAACTGACACTATCGATTGTCCAAACCAAATCTTTACAGTAGCAACGGGTTAGTTTAACTTAACAGTAAAAATAGATTATATACATATAAATGTCAATTTTATGTCTAAAAATAATTGGTTAACACAAGATACGCGAAGTCAACAAACCACGTCATTTGACGCAACGTTTAGTGGTTCCAGTTTTGTGCGTTACGCCATACCGAAAAGAACGGAGCAACATCGAATACATCTGACTTATCCAGAACTTGGAGGTTCCAGAAATCCTTGCTCCAGGATAAGCAAAAAAACAGAATAATCCTGATAACACAACAATTCACTTAATGTTATAACATAGACATATATTGCATCCCTTGTTATAACCACAAAGTTGGCAGAGTTTGCTTATACATGTTCTGTCTGTGATTGGACCGATCGATGTCATATGTACCAAAGAATATTTATTATATTATAATCTTTCCAACAAGTATACATATGAATAAATTATACAGCTTCATCGTAAACTGAATCTTATTCTATAAAAATCAGAACACTTATTTATTACAGATATTCAATTCATAATAATATTACACTATATATGGAAATATTACCGTATATACGAGCCGTATATGTTCCGTGGTTGAAATTTTCGAGATATCCGATTTAAGTAAATCTGAAAAGTGTTGATCATTCATCGGCATAGTTAAACATTGTTATTCAGTAATATTAACTTATTTTTCTACACTAAGAATGTGTGTAGGATGGTCTTTAATATAAGAGCAAAATTATTAAAATACATGCCATTATAATGATTTTATTTACAGTTCCGTGGGTTCCGTGGAGTTCGTTGAAAACTTAATTCTAGGGGGAAAATCGTAATATTTCACGGCTATATTTCAACAATTGTGTATCACATTATTACAAAGTTATTTACATATTCTGAAAGTGGTTAGTGTTAGCTTTAATACCATACTGTATTTATTAAAAACATATAGATTAATAAAAATATTATTCAGGGTACCGTGGGTTACGCTGAGTTCCGATTATTGTAAATTGAAAAATGTTGACATTTCATGGCATTTGTGCAACAATATTCATCCTTTTTATTAATATTTATATATTTAGAAAGGGGTTACAGTTATCTTTGATATGAAACTAAAATAATTAAAAAATATGTATAAATAAAAAAGTTATTTAGGGTTCCGTGAGTTCCGTGAATTTTACATCGAGATTAACGGGTGTTCCGAGTTATATACTATTAGACAAAAGTTATCTCCCTTTGATACTGTACGTGTTGTATCACAAAAAAAATCTAAAAATGACCACAAAGACGTTTTAAAATATCGTTTTCCATTCTTTTTATCCATCTAAACATGGCGCAAAATTCTGGTTTCATGTATAGGTAAGTGTTGCAGCTTTTGGTTGTGAAGGGTTGCTTTCATTTTACTTTGTTTTAAATGGTCATAATTCGGATATAATTTTTCGGATAGTCGACAAAATGTTTATCTATAGTCGCAATTCAAATTTTGGTAACACTCATATTAGTATGACTGTTAATTCTAACCTTTGAAAATTTTACTTTTCATCTGATTTGATCCAGAAAGCAATCATTAACCTTTGTGTCCAAACTCCAATAGGGGAGTCCGCAAAGTGCCCACCGGAATTCTATTGGATGAATAATTCCATAAACAATATAAACTTGCCAATCATCAATAGCTAGCCGGTGGGCAAATTTGTATATGAATAACCAAAGATCTAAACGCATATAAAGAACAAATGAGATTTCAGAAGATTTCAGAGCAGTGGGGATAAGTACTTGTAACATGGAGAATTAGACCGACAAATCTTCCTGACAGGCAGAAATTTGATAACCTTATCGACTCCGAGTCACAGGGAATAGACTTCTGTCCGGGAGTTTTGGACACCGCGAAAGACAACAGCAATACTTTTTCATTTAGTACCCGGATGAAAAACTATGCTCCAAGTAAGCATCGTCTTAGGGTGTGGATTTATAGATATAATAAATTTGTAATGTCTAATTCCCACTCGTTCTAATAAGCCCCCCACCCCCCCAATACCCCCCCCCCCTCAGTCGGTAAAGTAATAGATAATATAAATATGCATCTATAGAAACATATAGAGCTGCATCTTCTATTTTCAATTCCATTACAGTACGGATTTAAATTTTCTGTTTTATTTTTAGTCCCCTACCGGGTTTTGACCGGAGGGGACTATAGGTTTGCCGTCAGTCCGTCCGTCAAAAAAATCTGGATCCTGACATAACTCAAACAGTTTTCAAGCTAGGTTTGTGAAACTTGATATATGGGTAGGGGGGAATGAGGGGATTATGCACGTCTAAAAATATTTTGATTCTGACAAAAATTGTGTTTGCTATGGCAACAGAAACATTGAAAACGGCTTAAAACCGGCAGGGGGCTTCAGTATTGCTTGCAATTCTTAATAACTTGTTAAATATATAAAAGCTCGCTTAGCGATAAATAGTCATCAATGCTCCATTAACTACAAACAAATCTGATTTTATAACAGCAATCACTATGGTACTTTGTAGAATGTAGCTTGATTTGAGAAGGAAGACAGACGTGTTATCATGGCGTCCCCTGATATTGATATGATCCGGGATATACCTGGATACAAGGTCATCCTTAAAGCTGTCCTCAAAACTCAGATTCAGCAACTGGTAAGTTTTCATAAGTCCACCTCATCCTAGTCACGCATGTTCATAAATCATAATACACATATATATTTCAAAATTTTACTCAGATAAGGTTAAAATATCTTAAGACCTACGTTTACACTGGCTGCTGTATCCTGATGTGGTTTGCTTGTGTTTACTGAGACAGTCGCAAGAGTGTTGTCATCTGTTTTTACTGCCTAATGACATTGGGCTTTCAGGGAAGAGGCAGAAACTGTGATGCAGGGAATCTAGGCGCATTGCCCTAGCTCTTTCTAAATAGACTCATGGTTCTTATAAAGTTATATATACCGGATGTATAGTACCGATATGCGCAAGACTACCTTGGGTTACCAACCAGTTCATCTCCAGTTAGGTGGGAACACTAAAAAGCTACTTTAAAAATTTAAGTGTTTCAGAAATGACCAAGTTCACCGAAATTCGAACTAGAGACCTCAATCTGTAGTCTAGTGCTCACTGCACCACCACCACATGTCACCATAAATCATTAGGTTGTTTCTTAACATACATTCATCTAGGGTTTTATAATGGAGTGAAGTGTTTTATGAGGTTTAACTGTACTCTGATACTGTCTGGATGGACAAGTGGTCCAGTGGTGAGAGCTAAGAACTGACTGCTAATCTGAAGGTTGTGGGTTCGATCCCGTCTCCAGCTGGATAAAAACAGAAATGGTTTTCACTGTTTTCCAGCTAACACTATCTTCACTAACAGTCTTTAGGATGAGACTTTAAAAATCGAGGTCCCATGTATGATGCTTAACATTTGTACATCAGGCATGTTGAAGAACCAGTGATACTTCTGGAACTGGGGGTATCATGCACTATCCCCCCAAAAACTGAAATGACTAACCTCATCTGGGGTTCTCGCCCAAATGGGTCGCCCGGTGGCATGGATAAATAAAAGCATATATCAGGGGTCCTACGATTCTGGAATAATCATAATAATTTGTAAATACTATTCAGCAGTTGCGCTGTTGTTATAGCTTGAAATTGTTTTTTTGTTCTTTTAATATGTATTGCTTTTATAATAATATTGATATTTATAAAGGACAGAATTCCCCTTTTTCTTCAAAACAACGCAAAATCCCCTACCTGAGGGCCTCTGGTCCCAGTTCCAAAAGTGTAGTAAGAGCACTGCGTTTTCATGATTGGGCTTTATGCCTCAGCAGACACCCTGTATTATATGAGGTTTAACTGTACTCCGATATTGTCATGTTACAGGTGGAACAATTATCGAGCCATACAGATGAGGAAACCGTGATATTAACAGCTAATACATGTGATGGTACACTTAGCCATCTGGGCTCCGAGTCAGGAAGATCATTTCTTGATGATCATGAAGATATGAAGTCACAGTTCTTAGGTTTCTGCCTTAAACGTAAGTACATAGCAAAACTTGAATGCTGTAAAATCATTAATATTTGTGGGGGGTTTAATTATGTGGATGACCTCAACCAATGTATAATTATATATCAAGTTTACAGTGGCTGCCATATTTACTTTCAAATTCAGTCAGGTATAAGACTGGACTTTTGGTAAGTTTATTTGCATATATTAACATGTAATAAACAATGATTATGTCTGTGTGATTTTTGAATGATTTCTGATATTTTGTGTGAATTTTGACTTTGCCATTTTTCATGAAATCCGAAATCATTGAAATTATGTCCCCATAAAATGGTATTTTTCATCAAAACCTGGAAATTTTGTCCTATTGAAATTAAGTGATTTTACAGTAAGAAGATCACCCTTACGACCCATGAACCATGTTCTTATAATTGATTTGATCATAATATTGAGGTTAATTTAAAAACAAAACATTGAAAATTGTCTAGTTATTTAAGTGTGCTTGATTTGTAATCTGGCCATCCAGGTTTGATTCCCAGTAGTTGTGACAGGTCATTCCCTTTGATGAAAATTTGACATCAGTTTTGATTACCATCCATGCAGCAAAAGTCCTGGATGAATGAAATTTGATAATTAATGTAGTTTAGGAAAATTAAAATTTTCCAATTAAGATTATTCGTATTAAATAATATCCTTCACCACAGTGTATAAAGAATCAACTTCCGGTTATTGCAATAATGAGTACACATTGAATTATAGAGTCTCAATAATGAGTACAGTGATGGAAAATCACCTGATGTTTCAATCACAATAAGTCATACAAGTTGAATTGTATAGTATCACAATAATGAGTACAGTGATTTGGTTTATATGCGGTGATACTTGGTGATAGTACATTTTAACGTGGAAATGTTTAATTGTATGAAATAAATGTTTATTATTATTTGCTTTCAATGGATTATGGAGTTTTTTCAGTGAAAATAACAGTGAAATTACCACTTTGTTATTTTCACTGTTTTGAAGCTGGTTCCAGTATCATGCAGAAAAAGAAACATAACGTCAACGGTTGTTCGTTTAACTTTCAGGATGTCATATGATGAAAGAAAACAGGAAAAAGGACTTAAGTTCAATGTATGGATATTCACAAGACACTTTGCAAGGGTCAAGGTCTGGGTACCGATCCAGGAATATATCTGACAGTAGAAATAGGGGCTCACCGTATCATAGGGAAAAAGTTCCAGGTCAGAAATCAACCGCTACTTATACATCAGGATCTTCTGTTGATGAGGTATCATTCGTCAACAGAACAAAGGGAGATACCGGTAATGATAGCGAGCCGAAGAATAAAGTCGACAATGAGTCTAATAAACCTTCAGATATTAATACAAGTTACGATGAATTGAGTTACTCGAATCAGATTGAAGAACAAAGTTTAGAAACTGGCAGTACCATTGCAACCTCTAATGTGGAGAGTTCAAAAACAGGAGAAGAAGAGTCAAACTCTCATCTTCATGGTACAGATGGTGTTAACATAAAAACTGAGCCAGAAAATGATTCAGACGTTGAAATATTAGTTGAAGTTAATCCAGCGGATTGGGATTTAAGTACATCCACTGGAGTGAACTTTGACCCTGCCAGAATGGCAGGGATGTCAACCAGTCAGTCAGAGTACGCTCCTAGTAGATGGGATCCTAATTCATCATCCAGTCTTTCTATTGGTATGACCTTTGACCCGGCTGGAATTGCGGGGACCTCAGCCAGTACAGCATCTGTAGCATATAGTAAGTGATGGTGTAATATGAATATTGTGTTTGTTTGTATTTTCGCAATCATTCTGGTTTCTCTGTAGTTATGATAAATATCAGGGGTTCCACTAGCTTCTGAAGCTGAAGGGTCATTTTGAAAGTTTTGACTACATTTTACCATTTTAGATGCAAAATACCCATGATTTTAAGAGAAAACAGATTATACCTTCAATCCAAAATCTTGAGGGTCAAAATGTGGCTTTTTGGAAATTTTAAAGGTCAAAACCCTTACTCCCAAGTGAAATGTTATATGTCTTAAACATGCAAATTTAAAATTAATTTGCCTTTAAAGTTAATTTACGGATTGAGTGGTTAAGTAATAACTGATTGGTGTCTTAAACCTTACCAATCAAAAGTTAATTTACTAATTAAGTGGTTATGTTAGTGACATGGACATACCGGTATTGGTAATTTTCACCAAGTTAGCTAATTTAGCTAATATTTTCTCAAGTGTATCTTTTTGGTAATACTAAACTCTATTAAGAAATTACAGGGGTGTGGAATTCTTATGTAAATAACTTTGGCTTTTTTGCCTGCAGGCAAGTAGACTTCCATCCAACTTGCCCATGCCATAGGCAAGTGAAAATTTGGGAATTTCCACACCCCTGAAATAGACAATTCACTAATTTTTCCACGCGCCAAATGTCTGAAATTTAGAGTTCGCTAAGTTTTTGACCTGCAGAAATATCCACTGATAAATCAGCATATTGTAGCATATGATGATTAAAACATCCCTGGGCGCATACATGTATATTAGGGGTTCCATTAGGGGCTGATTATCAAGTGTCATTTTCATAATTTTTCTGGATTTTACCATTTATAGCAAATGTCCTTAGCGTTGAAAGAAATAATAACTCCTCAGTCAAAATCCTGAGGGTCAGAATGCAGCTTTTGAAATTTTTCAGGGGACAAAGGGTCATTTCGAGGGTCACCTTTGTTTTCTGTTCGTAATGATGGACATTTCTGTCATCAATGTAATTTATGCCAATGATGCTTAGAAATCAGAATTATGGGAAAATACAAACAGTTTGTTTTGTGGAATAACTTACTGCACAAATTAGCTGACAGATAAATTTATGTTTTAAATATTTTATTTCATAGACCCACTTACAGTGACTTACCACAGAGTAGTAGATATAACTAATACACTCTGACATTGGACTTAACATAAGGCTAATTATCTTCTTTTTAAAATAAATTATAATTGTATAAACAGTTAAAATTCATCACACAAGTTTGGGTTAAAATGTCTGACTCAATGCATGATTTTAAGAGAAAACAGATTATACCTTCAATCCAAAATCTTGAGGGTCAAAATGTCGCTTTTTGGAAATTTTAAAGGTCAAAACCCTTACTCCCAAGTGAAATGTTATATGTCTTAAACATATGCAAATTTAAAATTAATTTGCCTTTAAAGTTAATAACTGATTGGTGTCTTAAACCTTACCAATCAAAAGTTAATTTACTAATTAAGTGGTTATGTTAGTGACATGGACATATTGGTATTTCACCAAGTTAGCTAATTAAGCTAATATTTTCTCAAGTGTATCTTTTTGGTTATACTAAACTCTAATAAGAAATTACAGGGGTGTGGAATTCTTATGTCCAACTTTGGCTTTTTGCCTGCAGGCAAGTACTACTGACTTCCATCCAATTTGCCCAATTTGGGAATTTCCACACCCCTGAAATAGACAATTCACTAATTTTTCCACACGCCAAATGTCTGAAATTTGGGGTTCCATTAGGGGCTGATTATCAAGTGTCATTTTCATAATTTTTCTGGCTTTTACCATTTATAGCAAATGTCCTTAGCATTGAAAGAAAATATAACTCCTCAGTCAAAATCCTGAGGGTCAGAATGCAGCTTTGAAATTTTTCAGGGGACAAAGGGTCATTTCGAGGGTCAAATGGAACCTCTGTATATCACCTTTGTTTTCTGTTCGTAATGATGGACATTTCTGTCATCAATGTAATTTATGCCAATGATGCTTAGAAATCAGAATTATGGGAAAATACAAACAGTTTGTTTTGTGGAATAACTTACTGCACAAATTAGCTGACAGATAAATTTATGTTTTAGATATTTTATTTCATAGACCCACTTACAGTGACTTACCACAGAGTAGTAGATATAACTAATACACTCTGACATTGGACTTAACATAAGGCTAATTATCTTCTTTTTAAAATAAAATTATAATTGTATAAACAGTTAAAATTCATCACACAAGTTTGGGTTAAAATGTCTGACTGAATGCATGACTGAGATCATTGGCTGACTGACTCATTATGCACGAATTGGATACTTCTAGCAGTTGGTCTAATGTCCCAAAATGTTAGTTCCTATAAAAGCTACCAGCAAGGTTGTATCAATACGACGTGCCAAGGTTTCACTGGGTGCTGGATAAAATGGCCCTACTGCTGACAGGGAGTATAGTTCCTGTATTTAGTGGAAAGCCTATATTTTTCCCTAATTATGTTTCATAGAAATTGGTATAGAGAGCTAAGACATAAAATACTTACGACTATCTGCATTTTCAAACGTTACAGTTGATGCCTTTAGCGATATCAGAGTCACATGGTATCGCTACACGGAGTAAATTAGCCAATATATGCAATAGGTTAAACTATACTGTGCTTAGACTGACCTTACAAATATCTTTGTTTTGTGTTTCCCAACCCAGAAATTTTTAGGTGGCTAGGTAGGAAGGGATTTATTTCAAAATTATATTTGTACATTTACTAAAGAGTGAAAAAGTAAATGACTCCTGTATGGCCTAAAAACAGTCGATTGGATTTTTTTGTGAGTAGGTAGACTCACAGGTAACTGTATCATTAATAAAGAGTTAATCCAAAAAAATATTTTTTTATAAAATTTATAATATCTTAGAAAGGTTTATAACACGGGAAATTGACCACCCGGTCACTGAGGTGCAGTTTGTTTTTAATTAACATTTCATTAATACTGGTGTTATTTTTAATAGTTGTATATAATCAGAAACTAGAGAGCTTCGTCTTTAATTTGATATCAATATTTTAAAAATCCGTCCATGAATAAGAAAATAAACCCATAAGGCGTGACATCACTTTCTTTTTTCTGGTTCAGAATAGCATTGTCGTTTCTGTTGAATGCACCTCAGTGACGGACTGGACACCGTGGTATACATTTCATGGTATAACTTTTTAATTAGTTGATCAATTACGATGAGATTTTGCATGGAGGTAGTTAAAACGATGGTGTCTATGAATGAAATTACTTAATGAAGATATTGAAAGCCAATTCTTGTGTTTGATACCATGAAAATCTGACCACTTAAGTACAAATGCACCTTTCTAAGATAACATAAATTTTGTAAAAGAAAGGTGTTATCAATGATACAGTTACCTGTGGGTAGACTTAGAGTAATTCCAAAAACGAAGAATTTTAATAGTTCAGTCTGACTCTTTTCCAGCATAGAAATAATAGAATTTAATTTCAATTATATTGTAAATGAACTCATTTTCATGTTTTGCATCACATTTATTTGTTGGCGATAGCTGTTTGCAAAAATTTGATTTTGTCTTTCTTGACCCTTTCCTCTACATAACTGAATATATCTTTTTAGATATTTTCAAAACAGAATATATATGACTGCAAAATAAGTGCAACAATGAAAATGAGTAGATTTTAACACTGAGTACGTACAGAGTGGTGTAAGTCTGTTCCAGTGCTGTATGATATCACTAGTCTGTAATTCTAGTATAGGGGGTTAAAATGTCTCAAAATAGGGTCTGTACTGGGTAGGAAGGTCGAAAAAAATACAAGGAAACAGAGCAACTACTAGTATTTAAAAAAAGACTAAAACGTATTTAAAAAAAGACTAAAACATAGTTAAAATATGATAATCTATTACAATTCCAATGCAATTTATAAAAAACATTATGTTGCAGAAAAAATTTAACATAGGTTTGGAAACATTGGGTATTCGATACTATTTTTTAGGCCTTGTACTAGTTAATTTACTTTTGTCATTTGAGAAAAGGTACTTATCAATTTTGCCCCTGAACGGAATGTTGAAAGGGGCACATAGGAGTCAGACTTACACAGCTCTTTACAATCCCAAGCGGTCAGAGATTTCAGCTACATTTCTCACACTGAACGAGTTTGTCAACGAGTTCAATATATTTTAAAATAATAAATAGTGAAGAACATAATTGAACTGATGATCTTAAGTTCAGCACTTCAGATTATGTTTGGCATGTTTGGTTGAATTTGTTTAGCATGTTTTATAAGGACATTGGTGATAAAGAATTTTTGAATATATTAACAAAGCACTTTTGATCATTAAATGAAATAATTAGTGTCAGAAATCAAAATTGCACAATGCATACTTAGTTAAAGCTCAGATGAGATTTAGTATGAATTAAAACTATGAGAACAAACTTTTTCAACACCCTGTATATTTTATAGGTGGTCCCCACTACAATAGATGTAATCCGGCATTTGCAATATTCAGGTTTTCCTATAATTACATGCGTTACGAATAATATTTACCATAATTACCATAATCAGCTGATAATGCTGTAATGGTTTAAATGAGCATAATAACTTGAGCACGATAAATTGGAATACAAAAACAAACACAAAATTTGCTATATTTATTGTTTCTGAATATTTAGAAGCATGCAAACTTTTATGTTGTGCCAAATGTTTGAATGCTTTCATAGGCAAATGTTACGGTCCTTGATTTTAATCCATAACAAAAAATAGGCAGTATTGTGTTTGTTGTTCTACCGCATTTTATAGCCTCAGAGTTATAACCGATCGTTTCAATTGTCCATCAAATTGGAACTATGGCAGAATGGTAATAGTGCTTGTGACTACCAATCCAAAAATAAATGTAAAAATGTCCATATATCATAATATAATAGGAATATTTATTGTATGACAGCGCTTATGACAGTAAAGCCTAGGTCCTACTGAGAAATTCCTCATCGACAATGTTATCCCGATATCTTCTGATACCAAACGATGCATCATGATTCCTTCCTATATTACAAATTGACTCATGATTTCCCCGAAGCTTCCCCTAGCTAAGAACATGATGAACCTGTTCCCGATGCCCAGATAACTCATTTATGTTCATTGAGAGTACATCGCTGAGACAAAAAAAGCTCAGTGGGACCTAGGCTTAAATGTTGTTTGTTCTGCAGGATTAATGTGGAAAAACTAGATTGCATTGAGTTCCGGAATAAATCTATTGCCCCATATCATCTCAGTTGATTGGATTTTAATTGGAGAACAACACTCGTAATAGTACTAACACTGCCTCCTCGATAGCCTAGTGGTAGAGCTTCGGCTTTGAGTGCAGGTCCTGGGTTTGATTCCAGGGTATTTTTTTATCAAAGCACTTACTGAATCTTATACTTGCATTCAAATTTAAATGCTTTATTTATTAACTATTTAACAACTACAAATTTTGGTAAAGGTTTGTTCAATAGTATTTACTATTAAGTCAAAGAACCCCCTACCAAAAGGCTTGCCCCCTAAAAAGGGATAAAGAATGTAAATTTGAGCATAACTTTAAGATTTTTGTAAGTGCTTTGATAAAAAGTACCCTGGTCACCAACTAAAAATGGTACCAGCATAACAGGGAAACTGGCTTCTCTCATACCCTCATGACGATGGATAACATCAGGAATGAGGGGTCAAGAGTGATGGATAATAAAATATAAGTTGGAAAAACTTGTTTTACAATTAACCTAAAACAAAACTAGTGTTTTAACACTTGTATGTAATACTGATGGGGACGGATAAATGGTGTGCTCATGGAGTAAAGAGCTAATCTGATTGATAAAGTTTTAGATAATGCTGCAGTTTTTTTTAGCAAATTTTCGACAAGATATTTGGTGATTGATTATTCTGGCTTGCTTTCATAATGGTAGGTGGATTTTCTTGATGTTTTTTTTAAATTAATATTTGCATGATTTCTGATAAATTTGTCCTTCTTTTTCAGTGTAGCAATACCATGTTGTTTTTGGCTACAGTTCCAAGTATAAATTTGTAAACATTTGAACACAATTATTGCCATAAGTATTTTATTTCTTCATCAATTTCAATATAACATACGCCAAGCTAAGGGGATAATTATTTGCTTTCCATGAAATATATGACCCTTTTCAGCAGCTGTGCTGCACATGGTGAAACCATGGAAATACAGGTTATACAGGTTACTGAAAAAAAACTGCCAAGCTGCTAAAAAAGGAACTCTGTATTTCATGAAAAGCAAACAATTTTCCTCTTGGCGTGGCTTATATTTTCGAGAAATCGATTAAAAAATAAAATACTTAATATGGCTATATTTGGGTTCCAATGATAACATATTTCTTCTCTGAACTGTAGTCAAAAGTCACGTGGTATTGCTATCCTGTTTTTAATAGTACTAAATATCATGGTTACAGAATTGATAAGGGAAATAGTTGGATTATTGTAAGCAGTGCTTTTTTTCAAGTGTCTGGGAATGATTGCAGGGCCTGAAAGGAACTTGTAGGAAAATTGCGCCATGAACACTATAATGTAGGGGAAACTTGTGTTGCTATAAAAGTGATATTTTTCATAAAAGTATTACACTAAAAAGTATTTGATTGAGGTTTGCATTCATTGTCACATACGTCTTAGAGGTTTACATTGTCATATATAATACATATCTGAACATCTAGAGAGGTTTTTGATGGTTGGGTTGTCTAAAAAAACATACATTTTGGACATGAATGGGGCTGAAAAAAGGACCTAAAAACACTGCTAAGCAATAATTTTAAAAGTCCCACTGGTGGCACAATTGATTGAATGATATAATTTGTTTCTATCTATTGGCAGAAGTGTTGCTACACATTCAGTTATATTTAGGAGCTTAATGGTACAAGAAAAATGTCTAGATCTGTGCCTGACTGGAGCTTAAATATTTTGGCTTGTTGCAGTTTTGTAGCGGAGCAAATATTGTTAAAATCATTACACGATCACCTGGGGGTTAAACGTTATCTTCACACTAGAGCCATTCCCCATGCATTGCTTCAGTATTTCTGGCTTAAAGGTGCTCAACTCCAGATATCTGTAAAATATGAAATATTTTGAAACCACTGCAATAGTTTGAAGTAGGTTTCAATAATGAATTCTAGTTGAAACACGCTTGAAATTTCATTTTTCATCGCCAATGTATGGCAAAATATGCTGTCTAGGGTCACTATTTTATCTTGTAGCCACACTTTTTTTTATAGATTTTAATGTTTTTTCACTGAAATTCAGCTAGATCTTAAAACACTTACCATCAATCATTAAGTCTTTCCTTTGTACTGACTATATTTCAAAAAAAGATCTTTAAACTTGAAATTTTATCTTCAGATGACAATAGATCTTGAAATTTTCAAATTTTATCATCAGATGAAAGAGATCTTGAAATTTGATATTTTAAAATCAGATGAAAAAGATCTTGAAAACTTTGAGATTTAATTATCAGATGATTCTGAAGTATAACACCTGCAAAGTACAAAAATATGCACAGCTTACAGCATTCTAGAACAAATATATACCTCTTGGGAGGATCCAGGGCTTTCATTTGACTCTTGAAACTGCATTTTGGCTTTTGAATTTGGCAAAAGTGCCAGTTGTACATGAATCTTAAAAAATTGATCTGAAGAGTTAAATTCACTATACTTACAACAGGAATCTTCCTGCTTTATTTTGATGACTCTTGCAGATTCAGAGTCAGGGGTCATTTTGACTCTTCATTTTAGGAGGCTAGTGAAAGCCCTGAGTATCTATAGTAACCAAAATGTGATGAATGTGCCCATTTTCCAAATACATATAGTAACCTCTCTAAATATTTCTTCTTTCAGGTTTCAAGAAAAGGTTTATTGGACGCCAAACATCAGAACAATCCCACTCTAGTCTGTCTCATGAAACAAACTGTCTGACTAATAGTTCAACATGGTTGGATAAATCGTGTAATTTAAAGAACACATACTTAACAGCCTGTGATAATATAAGTGCCTATAAACAAGACGCCTCCAATGATCTAAGTGCCTACAAACATGACGCAGCTGATGATATATCACTAGTGCATGATCTATCTATAAAACATGAAAAAATATCGGAAAATGAGGACAGTAATATCGGTGATCCATCAGATCTAATGTTCGACGGCAAACAGAGACGATACAAGCCAGTGTCACATTTGACTGAAGCTCAGCGCCAGAGAAGACGACTTATGGATCGAGAAAGACAAAGACGAAGAAGGGAAAGAATTCGAGCGGCCAATGTAGATTTTTACCAGATGTATCAGTCTGATGCAGGGTTTTGGAAATCTGAAAATTTGCCTGTTCCAAACAATTACAAAGCTTTTATACCAATACCAGTAACTGAAAGTCCTTAAAAAGTTGCCAGAAAAGATATCTACACTGTGTATGAAATTTCTGCCCTTGTTACTCTTAGAATTTCACTCACAGATGAGCAAGGGTACTATCAAGTACGAGAAAGTAAAAGCGTCCAGCACTCATAGGCAGTTTTCTTGTTATAAATGGTTCAGATGCAGGTACTTAATTGGTCGCAGGTGAATTTGGTGGACATGTCACAAAATCAAAATAATTATTTTGTCTTCATATGTGGACGAAATGTTCAGGAATTGATAATTTGAAGATGTAAAACAGTGTTTTGGTTTTTTCCTGGAACTAATTTCAGCACATGCAGTAACATGTTTTGTTTAAAAACCTGTTTTTTTGAAGAATTGCCATAATAATATTTTGCTATTCTATTTTTATTGATTTGGTTGCCAAAATTTCTGTCTGGGCCTGAGTTTTATGTTTCCAGAGTCCTGGTTATCAGTATTAGGTTGTTGATGTTATACATGTTATTGACGTTATTTCATTGTTACGAAACTTATTTTTATTTTAGCCAAACTGATCATTTAATCAAATGGTGCATTACAAACTGACTTCATTAGTTGCTAGTATATGCTGATGATGTTGTATAGTTTACTTGTCACGTTTTTATTGACGAATATTATGAAGACAATTATGTTGAATTTGCAGTATTTTACAACTTTTATTGATTATTTACTTTCATTGAAGATAATTTATTGATAACATACTTTCATTGATGATAATTTGTTGATTACTTACTTTTAACAATAACAATTTATTGATAACTTATTTTCATTGATGATAATTTATTGATTACTTACTTTCAACCATGATAGTTTATTGATAACTTGCTTACATTGATGATAATTTATTGATTACTTAGTTACTTTCATCAATAATAATTTATTGAAAACATGTTTTGATTGAAGATAATCTATTGATAACTTAATCTTATTGATGATAATTAATTAAGAACTTACTTTCATTGCTGATAATTTATTGACTACTTAGTTACTTTCATCATAATAATAATGTATTGATAACATATTTCCATTGTTGATAATGCTGGGTTGTACTTGCTACATTAGTATTAAAGAATATTATAAAGACAACTAATTATGGATTTGCAGTATTTTACAGTCCTTCTCTTACATTTATGATAATTAAGTCATAATTTAATTTTATTGATGATTTATTATCAACTTACTTTCATTGATGATAAGTTTTGTTATCTTTTTTTAATATCTTACTTTCTTTAGTGTGGATCGATTTACCAATTTGAAACCAGTTTTCCTATGCTTTTCCTACTAATCAGCAACTTCTCCGCACGTGGATCATGGAAGGCTATGACCTGACACAACCTGGAATCGAACCCAGATTACTGGGTTACAAATTCAGGACACTATCCACAGGCATGTACTGATTGTGTGGATTATATTTTATTGTTAGTATATCCATCAAACCAACAGTTAACACTTTGGATACAATGCTGTATTTTTATGTGCCTCTTTATCTTGTGTTTTTTTGTGAATATTGAGTATTGCGAGGACAGGCTTAGCTTCAATGTTCGCACAAGCCCTGAAAAGTCCACCTTGAATTTGGTACTTTAAAAGTACTTCAATTAAGTGCTGCATTGAAAAAATCTACTTGAATTTACCTGAAAATCATTGAACAGCCTAAGAAAATGAAACAGAGACAATCTCTTAATATTCTTGCAAATTAAAAGCATGTAGATGCATGGGTGCCAGAGTAAGATATGTAGTGCTAAGTAGTAGTTGTGATGACAATAATGATCATGTTTATCAAGAACAAACTGTCAAAATTGTACAATTTTACATGTACCTTGGTAAATGTTCAGAAAAATGTCTTGAAAATTCTTACATTTGGGTGTGAGAATTGTGTATGATCCATGTGCTTGTAGTTTTGCCATTTCTGCTTTTGTCATTGTTTAATGTTACATAGAGTTCTGCCATATTTATACATGAATGTTATTTGCAAGCATCACATTTAATTGTGTTGGGAGACATATTGATTTTCATGCCCCCCCCCCCCCATCTTTCATCAACAGAAGATGGTCCCTATTGATTTTTAGGTCCGTAGGTCAAAGGTGAAGGTCACTGTGACCTTCACTATTTCTGACTATTTAAATGGTTTCCATTCCATAACTCGAGATTGCTTTGCCCTAGGATCTTCAAACTGTACATAGAGGATGGTCATCAACAGTAGATGGCCCCCATTGATTTTGAGGTCAGTAGGTCAAAGGTCAAGGTCACTGTGACATTTACCATGGGGGCATACATGTTTTACTAACATATCTGGTGTTCTGGATGTCTGTGTGGATGTATGTCAAAAAGTTTTTCCGCATTTAATTTCCTTAACATAGATCTGGTCAGATTTCAATCAAACTTCACACAAATAGTTTATAACAAACCTTGTTGTACATATTGTCAGGAATTTTAGGTTGGACGAATATTGCCAGAGTTATGGCCCTTTGTTGGAGACATAATTATGTTTTTGTGTAAAAAACCCTTTTAATGTATGTACATGTATCTTTTTTATGAGCAACATATTATAATTGGTAATTGAACTATATTTAGGATTATGATCTATTTGCTGGATTTTAGTTTTTTTTATCAAAGCTGTTTTCTTCTGTGCCATGTATTCTGTACGGTTTTATGAACAATGAATTAGCGATACACTCAAACTTTACTACACTTTTCTATTGTACACATCAGTATACATTTAGTCAATGGTCAAAGTCACAGTGACCTTTGACCTTCAGACCTCAAAATCCATATGGGTCATCTACTGTTGAAGACCAACCTCCATGTAAAGTTTGAAGCATTTTGAGTAATTGAACGGAAACAATTTGAACAGTCAGAAATGATGAAGGTCACAGTGACCTTTGACCCACTGACCTCAAAATCAAGAGGGGTCATCTTCCGTAGATGACCAACCTTCATGTAATGTTTGAAGATCCTAGGGCAAAGCGTTTTGAGTAATTGAACGGAAACAATTTGAACAGTCAGAAATGATGAAGGTCACAGTGACCTTTGACCCACTGACCTCACAGTCAAGAGGGGTCATCTTCCGTAGAGGACCAACCTTCATGTAATGTTTGAAGATCCTAGGGCAAAGTGTTTTTGAGTTATTGAACGGTAACGATTTGGTCTACCAACAGACAGACATGTGCAAAGCAATATACCCCCTTATAAAAAATGTGGACATAATTAAACATCTTGACACGCAACTCTCCTTCAGCCTTCAAAGCAGTTGACTTGTCTGCCTTAAGAGTGAATCGACACACGTTACAGTTTCAAACCAGTAACTAAAATTCACCTTGGTATCAAATCTTGAACTTGGTTACGGAATTTAAATGACCCAATTTGATTTTCAAATTATTAGCTGAAGATCTGGACCTTGCACATAAATTGCTTCACTAGAGGACTTAAAAAAGACATAATTTATAATTTTTGGTAATTTAATAATTAATATTTTTCAGTAAATTACAAAATTTCTGAGAGAAAAAACTCTGTGCTTGTACCATATTGTATGAATGTAATCATTATTATTTGTTTAAGTTCATTGCTTCAGTGTAGTCACTATGTCTGATCAATTTGTTTTTCTAGTCATGTTGTTTGGTTCCATGTGTACCCTGTGTATAAGGGGCAGGTAATATAGTCTGGTTCCCTGTGTACCAATGTAGAAGGGGCAGGTTATCCAGTCTGGTTCCCTGTGTAGAAGGGGCATGTAATCCAGTCTGATACCCTGTGTATACAGGGAGGTAATATAGTCTGGTTCCCTGTGTACCAATGTAGAAGGGGCAGGTTATCCAGTCTGGTTCCCTGTGTAGAAGGGACATGTAATCCAGTCTGATACCCTGTGTATACAGGCAGGTAATATAGTCTGGTTCCCTGTGTACCAATGTAGAAGGGACATGTTATCCAGTCTGGTTCCCTGTGTAGAAGGGGCAGGTAATCCTGTCAGGTTCTTTAAGAGAACCATGTGTTATTACTGTTTATTTTATAACTTTGTTTCTCAGCTTTGTTGGCAATCAGTGTTAATGTATTATAACTCCTGGAGTGGTTGTTCATTACCAGGAGATCATCAGAGTAAATAAAGAATACAAAAAATATAATTCTGCATTGTTATTTATTTATATAAATTCGGAGATATAGTGATTATAGGTCATGATGTGATTAGTGTCTGCTTGTCACCCAGGTGGTCTTGGTAGATTACTTGAGATTCACTTTAGATGGTGTCAGAAGTGATTGATAGATTCATTTACTTTAGATGGTGTCAGAAGTGATTGATAGATTCATTTACTTTAGATGGTGTCAGAAGTGATTGATAGATTCATTTACTTTAGATGGTGTCAGAAGTGCTTGACAGATTCATTTACTTTAGATAATGTCAGAAGTGCTTGATAGATTCATTTACTTTAGATAATGTCAGAAGTGATTGAAAGATTCATTCACTTTAGATAATGTCAGAAGTGATTGACAGATTCATTTACTTTAGATGGTGTCAGAAGTGCTTGACAGATTCATTTACTTTAGATGGTGTCAGAAGTGCTTGACAGATTCATTTACTTTAGATGGTGTCAGAAGTGATTGACTGATCATTTACTTTAGATGGTGTCAGAAGTGATTGACAGATTCATTCACTTTAGATGGTGTCAGAAGTGCTTGACAGATTCATTTACTTTAGATGGTGTCAGAAGTGCTTGATAGATTCATTCACTTTAGATGGTATCAGAAGTGTTTGATAGATTCATTCACTTTAGATGGTGTCAGAAGTGCTTCATAGATTCATTAACTTTAGATGGTGTCAGAAGTGATTGATATATTCATTCACTTTAGATGGTGTCAGAAGTGATTGATATATTCATTTACTTTAGATGGTGTCAGAAGTGCTTGATAGATTCATTTACTTTAGATGGTGTCAGAAGTGTTTGATAGATTCATTTACTTTAGATGGTGTCGGAAGTGTTGGATAGATTCATTCACTTTAGATGGTGTCAGAAGTGTTTGATAGATTCATTTACTTTAGATGGTGTCAGAAGTATTTACTTTAGATGGTGTCAGAAGTGATTGATAGATACATTTACTTTAGATGGTGTCAGATGTGCTTGATAGATTCATTTACTTTAGATGGTGTCAGAAGTGCTTGATAGATTCATTTACTTTAGATGGTGTCAGAAGTGCTTGATAGATTCATTTACTTTAGATGGTGTCAGAAGTGCTTGATAGATTCATTCACTTTAGATGGTATCAGAAGTGTTTGATAGATTCATTCACTTTAGATGGTGTCAGAAGTGCTTGATAGATTCATTTACTTTAGATGGTGTCAGAAGTGATTGATATATTCATTCACTTTAGATGGTGTCAGAAGTGATTGATATATTCATTTACTTTAGATGGTGTCAGAAGTGCTTGATAGATTCATTTACTTTAGATGGTGTCAGAAGTGTTTGATAGATTCATTTACTTTAGATGGTGTCGGAAGTGTTGGATAGATTCATTCACTTTAGATGGTGTCAGAAGTGTTTGATAGATTCATTTACTTTAGATGGTGTCAGAAGTATTTACTTTAGATGGTGTCAGAAGTGCTTGACAGATTCATTTACTTTAGATGGTGTCAGAAGTGCTTGATAGATTCATTTACTTTAGATGGTGTCAGAAGTATTTACTTTAGATGGTGTCAGAAGTGATTGATAGATTCATTTACTTTAGATGGTGTCAGAAGTGTTTGATAGATTCATTCACTTTAGATGGTGTCAGAAGTGCTTGATAGATTCATTTACTTTAGATGGTGTCAGACGTGCTTGATAGATTCATTTACTTTAGATGGTGTCAGAAGTGATTGATAGATTCATTTACTTTAGATGGTGTCAGAAGTGATTGATAGATTCATTTACTTTAGATGGTATCAGAAGTGCTTGATAGATTCATTTACTTTAGATGGTGTCAGAAGTATTTACTTTAGATGGTGTCAGAAGTGATTGATAGATTCATTTACTTTAGATGGTGTCAGAAGTGATTGATAGATTCATTTACTTTAGATGGTGTCAGAAGTGCTTGATAGATTCATTCACTTTAGATGGTGTCAGAAGTGATTGATAGATTCATTCACTTTAGATGGTGTCAGAAGTGCTTGCTAGATTCATTTACTGTAGATGGTATCAGAAGTGCTTGATAGATTCATTTACTTTAGATGGTGTCAGAAGTGCTTGATAGATTCATTCACTTTAGATGGTGTCAGAAGTGATTGATATATTCATTTACTTTAGATGGTGTCAGAAGTGCTTGATAGATTCATTCACTTTAGATGGTGTCAGAAGTGATTGATATATTCATTTACTTTAGATGGTGTCAGAAGTGATTGATATATTCATTTACTTTAGATGGTGTCAGAAGTGATTGATAGATTCATTTACTTTAGATGGTGTCAGAAGTGCTTGATAGATTCATTCACTTTAGATGGTGTCAGAAGTGATTGATAGATTCATTTACTGTAGATGGTATCAGAAGGGGCATGATGCAGAGCTAAAACAAACTAAACAGGGAGGAGTGTAGTGGGTATTATATAGGTCACTTCAAACAGCTGTTGGGTTAACCCTTTTAGTGTCCACCTGCTACCAGTGAGCTCAGGGTTATCCCCAATCGCTGTTAGGGCTCAGCATTATCATTAGCCTGAGATCATTGGTTTTCATTGAGAGCAACTATTTTCTCATTGACTTTATGTGGTTCAATAGAGGCACAAATAAGCAAGGTGTCGTATGCGACATGCCAACAAGACCAGGCCCCAATTCCACGAAAAAACTTAATTTATTGCTCAGCTGAGACTGTTATTTTGAATTTGTTATATGACTTCAATTATAGTCTTATGATGTAGGTTGCTACCTGGAACTGTGTATTTATTGCTAAATAATGATATAGTAGGTGATTTTTGTATGAAATGCTCATGGAAATCCAACAGTTTTTTGCTTTAGATGTTTATAACTTTAAAACACTATTTTCTGTAAAAATCGGACTAATTATGTATTGCTCTATTAAATTGGCACCTAACTGTGATGAAACAATATATACAAGCATACATTTGAGTCATTTGACCAACAAAATATGTTTTTAAAATAGCAGTCTCAGCTGAGCAATAACTTAAGTTTTTTCGTGGAATTGGGGCCTGATGGTTTTGAACTAATTAGTACATGTAGTTGACAGTCCAAGCATACTTTACTGAAAGACGCTTCCATGACAGGGTCGCTATTCTGATTTGCTGAACTAGGAAGAATGTACTTTTCTGATGAAAATAAAAAAGTTATTTGATGAAGAATTTCAAGAATTTACTATGTTAAGTTCATTTGAAATGTAAAAGCTGAGTTTTAATAATAGAACAATTTGGAACAGTTTTGGTGTTGGGATGTTCGCTATTCATGGCACTAGAAACAGACTTGCATCTTATTTTAAGAAATTACTGGTAGGCAAGCATGTTGCCACACAGAGGCGAACTGAGACAATGGCCCCGGTGAAAATCTGAGAAATTACTAAAATAAGCATGTGTTTTATAACAAACTACTCCTTAAACTATTTGCCATGCTGCCTTTGTCTCTGAATACGGCCCTGGGTAGGCATAACGCCTGAGTTGGACACCTGTTCATAAATGAGGGGCAACGTACTTCTCTGAAGTTTTTATGCTCCAGCATCTACTGATGCAAGAGCTGAGTGCCCTGTCCGTCCTTTTGTTCGTCCGACCTTTTGAGAATATCAACCAAGACTAACAAGTTTTTGAAACTCAAATATTTTCAAAGTCCATCAAGGCATTGATTTCAAACTTGGCCTACTTATTCACCATCCTAAACTCCTTACATTGCCAACGTCATGTAACACTATCCAACATTTCAACATAATTATGGCCCTTAATTGACGTAGCTAATTGTTATGGACAAGGCTTATTGAACACAGTCTTGTTTCTTTTACATTTTCAGTTCCACATGTCAAGGACGACCAACACAAGAAAACTCAATCACCAATGAAACTATTTACTTGCGAATATTGTGGTGCATCATTCAAATATAGAACAAGTTACAAACGACATTTGACCCTACATACGCCCGAAGACATCCCGTACTATAACTGTAGTGAATGTAACTACTTCTCCAAGAGAAAGGATCACCTAAAAACACATATGATAAAACATATCCTGAATAAACATGTGGACATGTAGTCTAGACTGATATGTTACAATCTCTGAAATAAATTTAACCCTACTGGTATCATTGATAAAGAATAAAATTTAATCATAATAAAACAAACATATTGTACACAACTGTTTTTAAAACAAGATTACATTTCTGTAAAACTAAAGAAAAGTTCTTTATCAATGATTAAATTACCTAGCTGTGGTGATTCAATTTCCTCCAGAAGGTACCACGCAGTGTTGACTTTTTTCGTCAAATAACTTTTATATGTGTTTTGATGTTTATACATTATCTCCAACGCTAATCTCTACAAAAGTGATCTCCCAGTCTGCTACGCTCAGTGAAAGTAGTTATCAGCGACATAGTCGATGTATATAAGAGAATTTGTCTCCAATGCTATTGCTTTTAGGACATTTCCTTGTGTATCTTTTGTTGAATATGCAAAACCGATCTTCAGTATTTCTAAACCTGTTATGTATATAGACGCATCGGTTCGGTATTTGCTAAGCCTTGAACTACCAAATGCAAAGACAATATAGTGTATCAAAGTTGTGACTAAGTTATGGTCATTTGAAATTGCATGTATATTATAAGCTAATTAGACTTGTATTTTGTCAATCGGGACCCCTCGGACAATCTCTACGAATCATCTCTCGGGTGTAAATAGAACGTCGCCATTTTTCAACGTCTTTCGCCATGACGTCATCATAACAAATTTAAACAATGCTTCAATGGAATACACGCCAATCAAGCAAGTGCTGCGTAGCTGCGTGTTATGCTCAAGGAGTGTAGCAAAATTGTATTGTTTAATCAATAAAACTACTTTTGATATGTCCGATGCTGATAAGTTACGGTCTATTTTCTTTGGCCCATTTTCTGCTGCGTAGGATTTAAGAAAGAAATCTGCTGGATTCATACGCTTGATTTATCCCGTAAAAATGCCGTACGGACCGTTCCGATTGGTATTTTGTTTTCATGATCAGTAGCACCCCTTTGTTGATGAACTTACAGTGGAGATTCGTGACGATGATCGATGTTTAATTAAATCATCAAAATAATGGTCAATGTAGCAATGAACCTCTTACAAGTTGTTTATATTGGTGACAAGATGTGAAATGCTCTTATATATTTAAATGAAGTTTTGTTGTAAACTCACAATGAGGAGTCATGACGATGGTGTTAATGTAGCGCAGAACCTCTAATAAATTGTTTATATTGATGACATTATGTGAAGTGCTCTTTTATATGAAGTTTCGTGTGTTATTAAATAGTTAAATGTTTTATAGAAATATTTTCATAGTGCTTTGAAATTTCCTTGTAAAGATGTACATGTTCATAGCTGAGTGATTGAGAAAACCTATTATATCATTTTTGTATGTTGTGTATGTAAGATCACATGAACCTGATATTGTAATATATATGGCCCAATACACTATCCAAGCCCCATTACTGACCACCAGCTCCCCTTAGAGAAATAAGCTCTGTAGTGTTCTGGTCCATCTATATTAAAATATCAGGTTTCTGTGGTAAGATAGATATATTATTAATAAAATTGGAAGTTGAAATAGTTCGAATTTGTATTTGACTTGTATAATGTATCTTTAGCCGGTTCATTTAATTCAGTCTGTACAGGCCTTGCAAATTATAATCACACTCATACACGTGCTAACTACTGACTGTCCTCTGCACCGGCTGTGGTCATGCAGTGCACTCGATTTGTAACCTGGCAATCTGGTTTCGATTCCCTGTTGTGGAAGGGTAAGTATGTACTGGCTGGGACATAAACATATACAGATTGTCTCCCTCATTATTGAATACGACTTACCTTTCTTTGTCTCATGTAGAACAACTTCCATCATTTCCCAAGGTAAGTCTGGTGCAAGAATAATCCCCCCACAGCAACTATTGACCAATTAAAATACGGAAATTATTTGCTGGGTACCACTAATTGGAATACACATTGAAAATGATCCGACCAACATATGGACCTAGTTTAGTCACAAAGCAAGAAAACAGAAACTGGATTGAAGTTTGGCAATGTTTAGTTTAATCTGGTTAGACCCAGAACTCGCAGTCAATGATTAAAGTCCCGAATGATATAAACATCCAAGGAGATAATAAGTTATAAATTGGGAATATAATCTAGTATACAGCTTTTAAAAGCCTTTATTTTAGCTGGTACTCTTTTTAATCGACGAAGTACATGGTTAAAGCCACATGCACCAGTACCCATCAGTGATTTGATTTGTATTTGAAGTAAATAGTTTTAAGCTTCAAAGAAAAATAAGGTCGTAAGTTCAAAAATGCTATTTACAGAAAACAAGAAACATCTGTTGAAAACTACTATCTATAGTCAACATGACCATTTACGATTTTCATGTTCATAAGATGCGCATTATTATGAGTCTTATATAGACGTACATGTAAAAAGATAGTATTAAGTCAGACAGGGAAGGCAACACTCAACCTTTATTAACCAGCCGAGCACAGAAATCATTAAAAACATACAAGGCGAAATGCCCAACTGAACCAACACGGCACAAAAACATAAAACACATACAAGGCACAATGCCCAACTGAACCAACACAGCACAAAAACATAAAACACATACAAGGCACAATGCCCAACTGAACCAACACAGCACAAAAACATAAAACACATACAAGGCACAATGCCCAACTGAACCAACACAGCACAAAAACATTAAACACATACAAGGCACAATGCCCTATAAGTAGCACTTACGACCTTGTACATGTGACCTTCTAAGCCATTGACATGTAGCATACCCATCAGTGCTTTGATTTGTTTATTTCAGACGATGAACAAGAGGCGCCGATGGAGAAGGAGTTACATACTTACGTGGATATAGAAGGTAGAACAGGACACCATGTCAAGTGGAGATGTCAAATATGTGACCGAACATTCAGTGATAAAACCAAATGTAAACGACACACAAGAATGCATACGGGGGAAAAGCCATTCGGTTGCGGACAGTGCATGAAATATTTTGCGAGGAAAGATACCTTGAAAAAACATATAGTACTAGTGCATCCAAATTGGGCATAGTATCAGGACTGGTATGACACATAAAGTCTCTGTACATCCAAATTGGGCATGGTGCAAGGACTGGTTCAGTACATAAAGTCTCAGTACATCCAAATTGGGCATGGTGCAATGACTGGTTCAGCACATAAAGTCTCAGTACATCCAAATTGGGCATGGTGCAAGGACTGGTTCAGAACAGAAAGTCTTGGTACATCCAAACTGGGCATAATACCGGGACTGGTTCAACACAGAAAGTCTTGGTACATCCAAACTGGGCATAGTACCAAACTGGGCATAGTACCAGGACTTGTTCAACACTGAATACCTCTTAGGAGTTCACTTAAGTTAATAGAAATTAGTACGAGCCGGGAAAAGTTTCGGGACAAGTATCTTAATATTTTTATTTCTTGATATTTTTCTTTGAAATTATTTATAAGCGTAGCTACATGTTTTGCAAAAACGACAATTTTATCAGTACAGAAAATTTTATTTATTCTTGTACTTTTAATGACATCTAAGAGACTGTTGTTAATCAGTTTATCGTCGGTCTGACTGGGGTGATAAACGATTTATTAAAACTGTTTTTAATTAGCGCATTAGTGCACTAATTTACAAATCTCAGTTTCTTAAATAATTATTAATTTAGCAGTACAATGCATTCACGACATTCTCTTAGTTTTACATAATTTTATGTATATAGAATCTATTGTTGGTCCCCCTACCGGTATTCACACTTGGTATGTGAATAGGGAGCAGTAAAGGGATTATGCATGTCTAAAATATTTTGATTCTGACAAAAATTGTGGTTGCTATGGAGACAGAAAGAGTTAAAATATGTCCAGAATCTGGATCCTGCCATAACTTAAAAGACATTTCCAAGGTAGATTTTTGAAACTTGGTATGTGGATAGAGGGCAATAAGGGGATTATGCGCATCTAATAATATTTTGATTTTAACAATATTGTGGTGGCTATGGAGACAGAAAGAGTAAAAATATGTCCAGATTATGGATCCTGCCATATCTTAAACAGTTTCCAATCTATCTTTATGAAACTTGGTATGTGAATAGGGAGCAATAAGAGGATTAAGCATGTCTAAAATGTTTTAATTCTGACAAAAATAGTGGTTGCTATAGAATTAGTAAAATATGTCCAGAATATGGATCCTGTCATAACTCAAGCAGTTTCCAAGCTATCTTAGGTGCCAATAAGGAGATTATGCCCATTTAAATATGTTTGATTCTGACAAAAATTGATGGTGCTATGGCAACAGAAACATTGAAAATAATTTTTAGGTCATGGCTTCATACCAATAGGGGACTTCTGTATTGATTGCAATTCTTAGTGACTTGTTCATAAATGATATACATGTACGAGAGGTGTTCAACTTATATTTGAACAAAACTGAACATCGAAATTGCCATACTAACACAATTTAATCGATTTATTTCTATTTAGCCATGTAAGCAAATGTGTTAAGTAGTAAATGCACTCATTTTGTTTCATATTTGCGTTATTTTTCTAACCAAAATCAACCATCTTGTAGAGGGCATTGTGTTTTTGGTTTTTTAAGACAAATTGCCCCTATAAAAGCATCAAAAAAGTGTTGGTATATTATGAATTAACCATGTCAATGAAGATAATCAGCAATATATGTCATATGAAGGGTGATATACGTTCACCTGCTTGTTTTGGCGAAATGGCACCAAATATTAAAAATTACCAAAAATGGCCGAAACCTGCAATCGCCATGTCCATTGGTTCCGTGATATCTAGGACAAATCCAGTAACCAAAAATTGGATGGCAGCGAAATTGTAAGTATCAGTAGCAACTTTCAAATGAATTATTTTTAAAATGATAGATGCAGAATTTCAGAAAAACGCGGTGTTCATTAGCTCAATGCCAAGCAAAACAAAAAGCGCAGACAAAGGTCTTGGAGACTGTATATGCGACTACGGAACAGTGATTGGAAAAAAATGTTTCGTTCCTGTGGAGTTGATGTTTTATCTTAGAGGAAATTATTACATAGACAGAGTCTGCTATTCAGAAAGGGTCATGATGATAGACATAAGTTGGAGTTAGTTAAGCTTTATGAATTCGCGGTCGCTTTCATGACATGGTCTTGTCATTGATATATTGGAAAAGCGGAACTCAAAATGATTGAAAAGGAGACCAAAGTGAACGCATATCTTATTTAGGCGAAAGGTTAAAAAGTTTTTTTTCGACAAAAATGTGACACGTCCTTTTCCTGCTAACATGCCAAAGACAGGGTGTTTCCCCAATACTGAATTTCCTGTCACCCTAAAAATATTTCATTAAGTACCTTATGAATAAGACTGTGAAGTATATTATACCAAAACAGTGGATACCGAAGTCTCCTGGTGAAGTAACAACAGAATTTAAATCAGGAGGATATGGAACCATCGATTAGAGAAGCGAATTGTAAGCATCAGCAGTTGGAGGTTTTTGGTCTTAAAAAACGCAAAATTAACACCCTCGACACAATAGTTGATTCTGTACTAAGGACATTACATATACATTTTACAATGGTTGTTAATATCACTTGATACATTACTATACACTATTGAATAGATACAATTCGATAAATGAATAGATAAAACATGTAGCTAAAATTGTAGAATATTTCATAGAAAAACTGGAAAAATCAAATTGACATTATGCCAGAGCAGAAATCACCCACCTTTAATATTGTTTGTCGAAGGTCTTCAATTGATAAGCTTTATGCTTTTGAACAAATCTCGATGTTTCTGTAATAGTTTGTTTGTAAATAATATACCGGTATTGTCAATTTATTCGAAATGAATTATAATTCAACCAATTGCATTCCTTGGACCATGTGTTTATAAATTATCGTTTAAATGAATTTAGAGGTCATTGATTCATTACTAGCAATATGTCAAATGGCGCAGTGATTTAAAAACAATTTTAAGCTCTATCTCTTGAAAAGGGATTCTGTTGTGTGTGCAATATGACTTTAAATCAGTGTTGTGTTGTTTTGTATTGTACTAATTACAGTAAATAATAATTGTCCACTAAATATTATGTCGTTTGATATTTTATTTAATAAGGCTAGTTACAAATAGCAAAGATATAAAACTGGCATTTGTATTTTTAGATCTTTGCAAATCTATAGGCATTCCATTCGAAAGTTATGGCAATGATTAAAGCATTACAAATGTTTCATCCTGGGAACATTGGACTGGGGTGGCATTAACAAAGCATTCCAGAAATCTTAAATTTTCCTTAGTGTATCAGCTAAACAGGAAAATCAAGATTATAATTTTGTACATAGTTTAGAAGCATTATGTAAAGAGCTACAAGCATCACAAATAATACACGGGACATTCTTTTGGGTATTTTTCGGGGGGATAAGTGCAGCTCAAATGTTTAACTTAAGTCAACATATTAAAGTTTTTCCTCAAGATGCTTTGTGAATACCAGCCCTGCCAAAGAGTCAGATTCTTTGTGATAAACACATCGACTACAATTTAACCGAATGCAATGATATGTTCATATTTGAAGAAATGACATAATTCAGTAAAGCATCATTCCAGGAAGAAAAACATCATAACAAGAGAGTCTTAGGTGGCTCATCTGGTATAGTAGTGCAGGTCACTAAGGCAATGGTAACAATTTTAAATTTCTGACTATTAAGATTCGTAAAAAATCGCCTCTATGTCATGCAAAAGTTTCCGTATTATTTGACCTAGTTTTCTACTCAAGTTGGCCCATATTCAGGTTTGACTTGAACTTCATCTAGACAAACATTCTGACCAACTTTCATGTACAATCCAGTGAAACATCCAGTGAATTCCAGTCCGAGAATGTACGTCAATATTTTATAACAGCTTAATCAATCGAATGCATGAACAAACTGACCATGTACTTAGACTATAGTTCCAATTCGAATATTATTTCTGTGGAAAGTAATATAATTATTTGAGTAGGGGCCATTTTATTTGGTAGGTAGGCCAAGGTAAACAATCAATATTTTAATTTAAATCCAACATGTATATAAAATGACTGGCTGAGTTTCATGTAAATGATTTCACAGATCCAGAAAATTTAGAGTGAGTGCACAACCAAACTATGCACATGAGCTTAACCCGTGTTGGTGCGAGTTGGATGTCTTCTTTGCATTTTAAAAAAAAGTCATGAATGTTAATTTGACTTGGATATTAAAGTGTGGGAAATAGCTAGTCTAACTCACAATTTGTCATACAATATAAGATTAATTAGATCTATATACAAAGGGAAAATAGTTCAAAATATATGTCGGTAATAAATGTTCATTGCATTTACGGAGACTCGGATTTTGAAGTAACTTTCCGACATATATAACATCCACGACACTATGGTATTGAGGTAGAGTATACTCGACATCCAAATACATAGAAGGGTTATTGTCATGTAAGTATTTTTACAAACACACACATGCACACAAATTGTAGAAAAAACACAGCCTATGTAAAACCACGGATGTTAACAAAGGAATATCACTATTGAATGATCCGATCAAAGGCGTTAGTTTCTGAGTTTTTCCTGTATATATATATATCTACTCAAAGGAAGGGTTATTCTAAATTATACCTAATATATAGATACTAGTCTATTTTCTTACTCTCATTTATTTGCCCACCGTTTTTGACCAAAGATAAGACGCATCGACTTCAACAAGTCAAGGCAAAGGCCATCATTAATTTATTCCTATTTATCACCCATTTCTTATATCTACAACACATGTGTATTTCAAATCTGACTGGTTAACTTTGATTTCTAATACATGCGCGCCTCACAACTTCTTTTAATTAAATTGTACGACGATGGAACATAGTTGGACAAAGTACTTAACTGGAAGAAGAAGACGCATAAGATCATTTTAAAGCATCTTAAATTATGATTTGTCAAGTACATGATTGGGAAGAGAAGAAGAAATAGAAGAAGGGGCAACAGATGAAGGAGAAAAAAGGAGAAGAAGAAGAGATAAAGAAAAAGAAGAAGATGAAGAAGAAAAGGGAAGAAAAAATGTCATTTTTTAAACATCTTTAAAAATTTAGATTTGTCAAGTCCACTTGTTAAGATATACTGTTACACGTATATAACAAAGTACTTTGTGTTTTAAAGAAAATGAATTCGTCAGAATAATCATACATAAATGAAAGTACATTTTTGTACTAAAATCGTTTAGATAAGCATGAAACCAATCTCATTAAATTCAGAACCTAACATTTGGCTACGCCTATATATCAGTGTAAAGTAGTGAAACCTTATATGGATTTGATTTAAATGAGATTGGCATGAAACATGGAGCGGTCTAAAGTGGCAATATAAGAGCTGATTTGGTCTGGCCTGACATAGAAAGTTCACCGATAAAATTTTATGCGTACAAATGTATAAAGGACAGTCTGCACAAACATTCGAACAGGACGAAACATGGACTTGAAGCAAATCTTGTGGTGCCTGGTGTTGATACCAGTTCTTATAGAAGGTATTTTAACTTCAGAAGCTTTCAGAGTTAAGAGGCAGTTTTGTAATAGGGAGACCGGGGCAAATTGTTACATCTTTTCAACTTTTTCCATTTTAGACAATACTATTGAACTCGTATACAACACTGGCAATGACACCGGTGTATGCACGAAACTACACTTAATTTTGACTAAACCTTTTCTTTGATCAATCAATTGAACTATGCATTAACTATAATCTTTATTGGCAACGTCATGAAACTGTTTGGTAAATGGAACACATTGCCCCGAGGGTTGGGACAAAAGTTTACAGTTCCTGGGGCCAAATGTTACAAATGCCTACTGTCCTGAATCTCATTTGTAACGTCAAGTAAGTAGGACGTAGGTGGAGAGGCGCAGCTGGATAGGATAGTTCGATGACTGGTTGATTTTGAAGGATTGGAATGTAGTGTATTTGTACATAGCCGACTGCATGTATATACATGTATAGAACTAAACGGTCGGGGCATTGTGTTACATTTATGAACCACTTTTAAGCGGTTGAAATTGTTAAAGCATAATTAAATTGATTGGTTAAAGAGCTTGCTTTTACAGAGTAAAGCGTAGAAACTTTTTATGTACTTACACTATTACCAGGGCTGTATACGTGTTCAAGTAGCCTTAAATGTAAACAATTAAGTATATATAACACTTATCCCGGTGGCCCTAAGCATTATATAACACTTTGTTCCAAAAGAATACAATCGCCCTACAATAAATTCCAAATGGTCCACTTGTTTATCAATTTGGTTGTCTCGTATTCGAAATGCAATGCCTATGACACAGTGAAAAATGGCAATGACAATACACTTGACGAATGTTCTAAGTACACACTTTTAGAACTAGAATAAATCAGGAACATAATCATCTAAACTAAATAAAACTGTTAAGATATCATATGTTGGTGATTGTCTTTAATACAGAACAAGAAAAACCAAGATCTACGTGCAAATCATTCATGCGTGACGAAAATGACAAAATCATATTTTTCTCGTGCACACATCTCATATATGCGTAAATGTGTTTAAATCATTTCATACACAATTAACATTCGACCCCATACATAAAGCCATACAAATATTTCGTTTCATATGACGCGAATGACGCTTGAGGAGTGCGCAAGTGCGATATGAATGCTTGAAACTGGCATGTCAATTTCATTAATTGGCTGTCTTAGCGTTCTTAACACGTGCACACACTTATTATTAAGGTAGTGGCATTGAATTCACGAAAAAAACGGCAGGTTTCTATTGACGCCATTTAAAATGGAGACGTCACATGGCGTCATTTACATTTAGTCCTTAAATGCGTCAAAACACGTTTATGATAACATCTGACTGATGGTTATATCACTTAAAGATCGTGAAATAATGTGAACTCGTTGAATTGAACAGAATATGTTCATTAATTTGTATGGAGCAAATTGAGGTTGAGCATGGAAGTAATTTTCGATAGGGAATTTGTCATCCGAATTGCTACTACAGTTTAACAACACTCACTATTTTCGATCAATCATGTCTTTTGTAAGATACGAGCATATTCTCATCACATGGAATTTGATTTAGATGCAATGTCCTATTTAGGTTGCACGATTGAATGGCCGTCTCGTAACCCGGACCTAAATCCGATATAATACATTTAGAATGTGTTCGGGCGACGCATCCTAGCACGACGGCAACACCAGAACGTACAGGAACTCACAATGAACCATTTACTAGAATGGAATGCACTCCCGCAGCCATTTGTTCACATCATTATCCATTCAATGCCTCAGGCTATCATCAGGGCAGACGGTTGTCATACCTGCTATTGATGTGCGATTTTGTTGTTTTAAGCATTTAAATAAATGGTCGTTTTCTAGTATGTTGTTACTAGTATTATATTTCAGAATGGTGATTAACTCATCTTGATAGACAATAATTTCCTTATTCCAATGGTATATTCGATTAACTGATAGGTCTAATACATTTTCAGTTAAATGAAAATTACAAAGTGTGTACTTAGAACATTCGACAAGACTTAGTGTACACCGGAGGATTTAAAGAAAGCCTAAAGGGGTGTTAGAGAAACGGTGTAAACCCATTAATTTGTTCAGAAACAAAATATGGTTTTATATATAAATTGTTTTATAACTTTAATTACTATGACCGACTATATGTTAATGTTCTAATCTTGCAGCACAGGCCAATCCTCTTTGTCCAATGGGATGGACACACTATGGGCAATCTTGTTATCTTCTACACAAAGAGAGAAGTAATTGGTTTGAAGCCGAGGTAAGAAACAACCTAATTCGTCCCGGGTATGTAGGTATGCTACAACTAAATTAGTGATCAAATGTATTCGTGTCACAGGGTGAGAAAAATGTGCAACCAGACCGGGGCTCGAACCCGGGGCCCTTCGCTTACAGGGCGAATGCTCTAACGACTGAGCTAGCCGACTGCCTACACACTCACCCATACTGTGAACAGGTTCAGACCGTGACATTCGTCCAAGATAATATTATAGGTATGACACAACTAAATCAGTGACCAATTATATTCATCCAATATGTAGGTATGACACAACTAAATTAGTGACCAAATGTACATATTCGTTCAATATGTAGGTATGGCACAACTAAATTACTGACCAATTTTATTCATCCAATATGTAGGTATGACACAGCTAAATTAATGACCAATTTTATTCGTCCAATATGTAGGTATGACACAGCTAAATTAATGACCAATTTTATTCGTCCAATATGTAGGTATTACAAAGCTAAATTAATGACCAATTGAATTCATCCAATATATAGGTATGACACTACTAAATCAGTGGCCAATTGTATTTGTCTAATATGTAGGTATGACACAACTAACTCAGAGAACAATTGAATTTGTCTAATATGTAGGTATAAAACAACTAAATCAGTGACTTATTGTATTTTTCAAATATGTAGGTATAACACAACTAAATTACTGACCAATTGTATTCGTCCAATATAAAGGTATGACACAACTAACTCAGCGATCAATTGTATTTGTGTGACACAACTACAAGTGTACTTAAGTCTTTGTATTAAGCGACCGTCCTAGGGAATGCCTGAAAACAGTTGCTTAATGAAACTTGTAACACAAATATTTTCGAAATAAAGGCTGTCCGAACACTATTCAACTTCAATCGATAAACGTTAATAGAGGCTACAATTAAAAATCATATTGAAAAATTTCATTGGTTGTCAGATATCACGTGAGATGATGTGTCCAATCATCAAGATTATATTTTTTTTCTAATAATGACGTCATAATCAAATGGAGTACATGTATTGTGCGTTGTTACATAGCTCATATGCATGCACACTTATCTATGCACGATGTGCTCTACCTTACATTACAGATAGTGTGTAACGGACATAATTCAAACCTGGCTATTGTCACAGATGCCCCTGAAAACACGTTCATTAAAACAATGATTAAAGATGCATTCGATGATGGTGAGATTTATATTAATTTAACCCACTTTTAATTCCACAATGTATGTCGTAACAGTGGTATCACATCGTCAATCCTACAATGACGTCATATAGGCTACCACGTGATATTAACACACTGCCAATACCACAATGACGTTACATACCAAGTGGTATGTCCGACCACGTAACCAATCCCATAATTACGTTAGATACCACGTGACACGATCACACTGTCAACTCCACAACGTGACGTTACATATCACGTGATACGACGACACTGTTAATTAAACGATGACGTCATTTACAATGTTGTTAGACCGCACTACTCGCGTATAAATCTATTAAACCAACGTTTGTCGAAAAGCATATGAAAAGAATGCTCTCGTGCAGTAGCAAAGTTTGGTATGATGCACTGTATAAGTGTATAAGTTGATCTAAGCGACGAAGAAATATTGCCTACAAGGCATTTCTTCAATGTATTGCTACACTAGAGGAAACGTAAGCAACACGACGAAGAAATACCTTGTATCACACCAGCGTATCTTGTCCTTGTTATCTCTTCAGCACAAAAACTATTTGTAACCTCGTCGTGTTCGTGGGATTGCTCATATATAACATTTTAACCACGGCCGTAGTCCAGTGATTCGTGCCCTCAAATTGTAATCCGGCGTTTCTGGTGCGATTTCCATTTGCGAGAGGTCATGCCAATCGTAGGCAAATTTGACAACTGGTTATAAAACAGTCCGGGAAAACTAGCTATGTGAATCAGTCACCATTTATAACTGACAAACGCCTATATATCAGTGTAACATGTTACATGTACTTACAGAAGACGACGCTCATGTTTGGCTCGGAGCCTCAGACGATGTTGTTGAAGGTACATTCCTGTGGTACGGCAAGGATACACCATTGACCTTTACTGACTGGGGACCTTCTGAACCTAATGCCGCTGCTGAAGATCTAACTGAAGATTGTCTGGTATACTGGGCTAACTATGGATGGGAGTGGGCTGATCTAGACTGTCACGACCAGTGTTTTGCCGTTTGCGAGAAAAGGTATAACTCTGTCTGCCTCTTTTCAATCTTGGGCGAAATGTACCTCACGTTTTACGCATATATTTTTTCTTATTGCATACTTTCCCGTTATATATCATCATGGGAGTCCAACCTGATCGCTAACGGACCATAAAAAGTTAAAACCTGTTTTGCACAGGCACGCCCTGTAATCCGTTATTAATGTCCAAATTCCACAATAAAGTCGTCTAAAGACACTTCCGGTACTCTCGCTTAAACTATTATCACACACGGACACAATATTGTATTAATTCCTGAAATTTTGGAACGTTTTATGAAACTCTTTCGCTCCGATCACAGGAATTTGAAGTTCTACCAATAAAGTAATTTACAAGTCGGTCCATCACAAATCACTCTATACGTATATATAATACTGAAGGAACGCAACGCCTCCCCCCCCCCCCTCCAAAATGGAATCCCGTAGCCAGTGCTAACAAAATAAAAGATACAAGCGATCAAGTTAGCTCATTTGACGAAGAAAACTTAAATGTATCCAATCTGATCGACAATCAATATATTTTTCTGAATTTACGCGAACTATTCGTGATTTACCTCTCAAAGTTCAATATCTAGTACATCGTCGGTGCCATTCTGTCTCTTCACAAACCACGCCCCAAGCTGAGTTTTTATATGGGAAACCCTGTATTTTCCACTCATGGTCAGTTGATTTTACTATTTTTAACACATCGGTCCACTATTTGCGCACGATAAACTCGTGCACCGATCCAAGTGAGTAGCTAAGGAATGTCACTGGGTTGTAAATATTACTGATTTGCCACGAGAAAAACGTGCAACGGCTGGAGATTATTGTAAAATGATTTATTTGGAAGTCTAGAGTCACTCCCACTTTGTAGAAACACTTAAGGGCATTCTATAGTACGATAGGGCATGTTTTCAGAAAGCGTTTTATCTTTAAATTAAAAGTTCGTGGGCATAACAAACATACCATCATATTGTACTATATATACCCTTAGAGTTAATCAACAAATACGCATTTATAAAGCATATTTATCATAGCTTGGCAACACTTTAATTGCAAATCTTGCCCGTCTACCGTATCCCCTTAAATGTAATTTAATATTTGCCAGAAGGCGTGGTTTAGTGACGACACCAAATGGCAGAGTGGCACCGACGATGTACTAGATATTGACATTTCGTGAAGGAAATAAGGAATATATCTCGTAATATCAAACGAAAGTGAATATTGTCGTTTGCATTAGGTACATATAAATACTCTTAGTCGAATGAGCTAACTTGATCGCTTGTATCTCTTATGGTGTTAGCACTGGCTACGGGATTCCAATTTGGAGGGGGGAAGGCGTTGCGTTCCTTCAGTATTATATATACGTATAGAGTGATTTGTAATGGACCGGCTTGTATAGTATTTTATTGGTAGAACTTCAAATTCCTGTGCTCCGATTCAAAACATGTCAACTTGCTGTCAAGATGACGTAGTATATACATAGCGTATGAACTAAATCACTGTATGACTTTTTGTGATGCATGTACTATATAATTCAACTTGTATGACTTATTGTGAGTAAAATAGTCTGTGATTTCTGATCACTGTATGACTTATTGCCAGACTATACAATTCAACGTGTATGCCTTATTGCGATAACCGGAAGTTGCCTCATTTATACACTGTGATATATGTATAGATCACGATTGTATGATTGAACTTTCAGTGCTCATCATGATTTTCATATCATAGGATAAACCTGTACTAACAAAACTTGGGATTGTGTATTTTATTGTAAATGGATCTTGCATGATATGTAATACATCGTGGAATGTGAAGTAGTCTTGTTCATTTAAAGACCATCCTATATGCATGTACATAGTCTTGGACTGAATATATCCCGAGCTTAGAATGAGGAGGTCGTAAATACAAAATCGATGTTTTGAGAAAACAAGAAAAAACTGTATGAAAACTACTCTTTACATAATTACTATTTTGGTAAAACAAGCCTTTTCAACTCCAGTTTGGTCAACATGACCAGTTTCGATTTTCATGAAAATAGGCCCATAAGAAGCACCCTGTGATGCAGATTTTAAAAATAGGCTCTTAAGAAGCACCTCGTTATGCAGATTTCAAATATGTATCAGTCTTATAAGGTCGTAAGTAGCACTTACTACCTTCTCATTCTAAGCCTGCGATATAATTATATTATATTCAATCCCAGATAGTTAAAAACGCAACCAGTTACCATGCGTTTTGCTTGAAGACTTTCCAATTCCTGTGAGAGATTGTTGAGTGCTGCCTCCCCTGTCCGACGTTCTATTATCTTTGTGATCACTGACGCAATAAATAATACTGACCATTGATAAAGTTCGAATTCCAATGATCTAACCGTCGTGTGGATGGATAACATCAGGAATGAGGTGTCGAGAATGATTAATATAAGTTGAAAAAACTTGTTTCACAATCGACCTAAAACGAATAAGACTAAGTATAAACATTTAAACATAAACCCGTTAAGAAAATTGAAAGAAAAATCTGCACAACAAAGAAGTAGATCTATCGGCGTCGTTTAGAAACATGCGTAAACTCAAAGATCATTCCCGCATTATTTGGTAAACTTTATAAAATGGGAGATATCTTTTCAATTCGTTATTTTATTTCGTGCACTGCTGGTTTTCTGTCAGATGTATTTTGACAAGTGTTGTGAATTATGAAACATTATGGCATGACAAACCCACCACAAGCAGATTTGGAAATTTACTCTAAAATGGCCGCGGTTTCACGAGTGTTATCTTTTATGTCGAGCTCTAGGTACACTTATAAGTATTTTGGGTAATATAAATAAAGATGTTTTGGTGTGTTTTACAAGACATGTCGAATTTATCAATATACTAGTATAATTTGAGAGATTATTTGGGTACTAGTGGCAAAAAGCACAATGACATGTCTATTCCTTGCTATATAACGTACCTAATACTAGCCATCCCTGTTATGCACCACATGGTTAAACTCGTGTGATTTAGACCAACTTGAAGATTACACATTGGACAGGCTAGCAGCGCTCCGAGGAAACAACTAAGAAGTACGTAGCACACAAATGAACAGCTTGATGAAAAGGAAATGATACAAAATCTCTACTCGACACTTCGACAAACTGTCGCATCAGTCAGTCAAACATTGTCGGAGTAAAAGCCAACATGCTATATAAGTTAACGAAACACAAGTTAAGTCAAATATTGTTTGTAGTAAAAGCCATCACGCTATATAAGTTAACGAAACACAAGTTAAGTCAAACATTGTCGGAGTAAAAGCCAACACGCTATATAAGTTAACGAAACACAAGTTAAATCAAACATTGTTTGTAGTAAAAGCCAGCACGCTATATAAGTTAACGAAACACAAGTTAAGTCAAATATTATCGGAGTAAAAGCCAACACGCTATATAAGTTAACGAAACACAACTTAAGTCAAACATTGTTTGTAGTAAAAGCCAACACGCTATATAAGTTAACGAAACACAAGCTAAGTCAAATATTATCGGAGTAAAAGCCAACACGCTATATAAGTTAACGAAACACAAGTTAAATCAAACATTGTTTGTAGTAAAAGCCATCACGCAATATAAGTTAACGAAACACAAGTTAAGTCAAACATTGTTAGTAGTAAAAGCCATCACGCTATATAAGTTAACGAAACACAAGTTAAATCAAACATTGTTTGTAGTAAAAGCCAACACGCTATATAAGTTAACGAAACACAAGTTAAGTCAAACATTGTCGGAGTAAAAGCCAACACGCTATATAAGTTAACGAAACACAAGTTAAATCAAACATTGTTTGTAGTAAAAGCCAGCACGCTATATAAGTTAACGAAACACAAGTTAAGTCAAACATTGTCGGAGTAAAAGCCAACACGCTATATAAGTTAACGAAACACAACTTAAGTCAAACATTGTTTGTAGTAAAAGCCAACACGCTATATAAGTTAACGAAACACAAGTTAAGTCAAATATTATCGGAGTAAAAGCCAACACGCTATATAAGTTAACGAAACACAACTTAAGTCAAACATTGTCGGAGTAAAAGCCAACACGCTATATAAGTTAACGAAACACAAGTTAAGTCAAATATTATCGGAGTAAAAGCCATCACGCTATAAGTTAACGAAACACAAGTTAAGTCAAACATTGACGGAGTAAAAGCCAACACGCTATATAAGTTAACGAAACACAAGTTAAATCAAACATTGTTTGGAGTAAAAGCCAACATTCTATATAAGTTAACGAATCACAAGTAAAGTCAAACATTATTGGAGTAAAAGCCAACATGCTTTATAAGTTAACGAAACACAAGTTAAGTCAAACATTGTCGGAAAACCCAACACGCTATATAAGTTAACGAAACACAAGTTAAGTCAACTATTGTCGGAGTAAAAGCCAACACGCTATATAAGTTAACGAAACACAAGTTAAGTCAACTATTGTCGGAGTAAAAGCCAACACGCTATATAAGTTAACGAAACACAAGTTAAGTCATACATTGTCGGAGTAAAAGCCAACACGCTATATAAGTTAACGAAACACAAGTTAAGTCAAACATTGTCGGAGTAAAAGCCAACACGCTATATAAGTTAACGAAACACAAGTTAAGTCAACTATTGTCGGAGTAAAAGCCAACACGCTATATAAGTTAACGAAACACAAGTTAAGTCAACTATTGTCGGAGTAAAAGCCAACACGCTATAACGAATCACAAGTTCAACCACACGCCACAAAGACAGGCTTCAAAAGAAAATGTTTGAGTTTGTTTTGACATTTCGAACATAAAGAGGAAGAATAATTGAAGCGTTTCCGCCTTGATACGCGCTGGTTTACTGAACAGTTGCATTGTGTAAATATGTCCGAACATGTCCATATCCTGCTAGTCGGGGAAGTAACCCCGTTGTCTACAATTATCCGCCCCCTAGATGTATGTTTATCTCTGGTGGGGACATACTGGTATGTCGGTAACATGATCATAGTATAGTGTGCTACATTGTACTTTAACGAATGCCTTATCTCTGTTTGTGGCACATATAACTACACACTCTTCAAACATGGACGGTGTTGTCTGGCAGCAGTTTGTCTGGTGTTTGCTATTGGTACCATTATTAACATCAGGTACCGATTTTCACTATTTATCATTCTGTTTTTACCTGCTTGAAACATATGTTTTATTTTCAATTCAATTACAATATAAATATCACCAAACAAGGATTAAGTTTAGATGTATTTACCATAATTACGCGCCGCCATCGTGCTTCGTCAGATTATTTTTATCGGTGTGTTTTTTCAGCAAAGACAGAGACTAATGTAAGGATCCCAACTTGGAAAGCGAATAGTCTTATTGTCAAGGTTTTAATGTACATATCTCTGGCTTAGAATGACAATTACTTACGACCCATAAGGACAATACATGTACATCTTTGGAATCTGCATCACGAGGTGCTTCTTATGAGCCTATTTTCATAAAAACAGGTCAACGACATGTTGACGAAACTGAATTTGAAAAAGGTTGTTTTTTCTGTAAGTAAAGAGTAGTTTTCTGACAATTTTTCTAGTTTTCTCAAAATAGCGTTTTTGTACTTATATTACGACCTTCTCATTCTAAGTCAGCGATGTATAATAGTCTGTGTATCAAACCATGAGTATGCTACAAGCTCGTTTAAGGTGGTAGGGGAACTGGCTATAAAAGTGATTGGATTGTTTGGATCACATGAGCTTACATTATATATTGCCGGATTGTAATAATAATAATAATAATAAAGACTTTATTTATAGAGGGAACATACTTGACACAACTGTCAATCTGCCGTAAGGCCCTCAACAGTAAAACATTGTGTATATTACAGCACAGACATATTGCCCAGCTGGGTGGGTACACCATGATGAAGGCTGTTATCTACTACACACAGAAAAGGCAAACTGGTATGAATCCGAGGTAACATATATTTATACATGTAATATATAAATTCAAGAAACGTGTTTGGTCTACAGGTGCAAGACAAACAATCAAATTTGGCTATATAGGAATAGTTGGTCTTATAGATGTAGAAAGGAAAAAGTGCCTATCGAATAAAGAACATCATACTGAACATAATGATGTATGTGTCTTGTACATGTAGTTTGGTCATCTAACTGACGTATAAGACTAAATAATAGTTAAAATTGTAATAAACATGAACAACATGATAAAATAGTAAGAGTTTCCAAATGCAGGCTGTACATATAGGTAATATGTTTCCAAACGAGGCTGTACATATAGGTAATATGTTTCCAAATGCAGGCTGTACATATAGGTAATATGTTTCCAAATGCAGGCTGTACATATAGGTAATATGTTTCCAAATGCAGGTTGTACATATAGGTAATATGTTTCCAAATGCAGGCTGTACATATAGGTAATATGTTTCCAAATGCAGGCTGTACATATAGGTAATATGTTTCCAAATGCAGGCTGTACATATAGGTAATATGTTTCCAAATGCAGGCTGTACATATAGGTAATATGTTTCCAAATGCAGGCTGTACATATAGGTAATATGTTTTCCAAATGCAAAATGACAAAACACCCACAGATCTAAGCCAGTGCCGATAATTCCATCCTCATACATCAGTGGTTAGTCAAGTTCCCAGACTATGTTTCGGACGAAGAATACTCTGGTGAACGAGAATGCGATAATTCTGACCAGCCGTTCTCTTAACGGCCCTGTGTATTGACCTATACATTTTACTCTGACAGTTCTGTGGGAACAGGGTTTTGATAACTTTAATATTGGTAGTTCTGGAGTTTGTCTGTCATTGCCAATAACAAACCATAACCAACCAAAAAGAAAGAAACACCTCTATAAGAACTTATTTTTATTCCTCTCTATAATCGTCACTCTTTGACGTAAAAAGTTTCCAATCCCTTTTATTATCCCCAAATATCTCATTTACGAAGACAAGTGTTTTTATTTATAGTTTCTTATAAGTACTTGTTTATATTATATGCAATGTTGTAAGGTTTGTTGGGGTTGATTCTCCGACCCCGATAAAACCATTGGTCGGGGCCCGAAAAAAAAACACCATAACCAACTTTTGTATGATGCTATAATTCAGACACTCTGTTCTGGACATAATGCACACCTTGCTGTGGTCACAGATGCCGCTAAGAACTTGTTTATCAAGGGGCTTATCATGAACGAATTTGGAAACGGCGGTAATTTATTTTAAAATATTTCTAACTTTCTTGTTTTATAATAATAATGATGATAATAACTTTATTTTCCGATGATATACCTATTACGCATATGGCTGATCTCCCATGGTGTCATCTAACAAAACGAGCATAGATATATACAAACATTCAAAAGCATAAATAAAATGGCATACAATACAAAAAAGTAAATACTGACATTTAAAATAGTGTATTAAAAGATCCTGATATAATAGGTAAACAGCAATAACCCGAGTGTTTTTTATTTATCTTTGTTAGATTTGCGGATAAGTATGATTTTAATATAGATTTAAACATTTTCTCTGACGTTGTGTTTTTAACTTGACTGGGCAAAGCGTTCCATATTGTCACAGCTTTAAACTGGAACGTTAATTTAGTAAAGTATAATTAACAATCAGGATGTACTATTCGTTATTATTCGTTACAGATCGCAAAGAATACACATTATTTGTTGAAAATTGTAGAATATTAGACATATATATAGGGGACAAGTTATTTAACGTTTTATGTACCAGCACAGCAACATGATATTTACATATTAACAAAAATGGCATTAGATTATGTTCTTGAAATAAAATATTTGCATCATAATCATATGATTTATCTGATACCATTCGCACTGCCCTCTTTTGGATGTTGATTATTTTGTTTAAACATTTCATCGAAGATGAGAGCCATAAAACAACACTGTAATCAAATAATGGTAATAAGTATGCATTATAAAACATCAATCTCATATCAGAATTTAAAAATGGTTTCATTCTTCTAAAGACAGAGTTTTGAATTTAGTTTATTATGTACGCTAGTTATTTGTTGTTCCCATATGAGATTATTAACAACCAAGATTCCTAGAACCTTTTGTGTTGTTACACATGACACGGTTTGGTTATTTATTGATATATTAAGATTTCTCGTTTTGTTAATTGAATTGACTGAGCCTAATAACATACATGTTGTTTTCTGAGGATTGAGATTCATTTTGTTTAATTTACACCATTTTAAAACTATGTCGAGGTCACTTTGTAGTGAACGTTCGATATTATCTATTGCTTACCATGAGGCGTGTCATCTGCGTACATATCGATTTCTGTTGAATTTAGAGATACCGGAAGGTCATTTATAAAGAGCAAACAGTAGCGGTCCAAGGATATATCCTTGAGGTACACCACATTTAACTGATCGAAAGGGAGAAAGAAAATTTCCAACTCGACCTGATTGGTGTCTATCTAAACCACTTGATTGCTTGAGTATTGAAACGATAAAGTCTCTACTTACAAAGTAATAGACCATGATCGACAAAGTCGATAGCCTTTCTAAAGTCTAAATAAATAGATACTATTAAGCAACCCGAATCAATATTTTTAGAAATAGAAGGGGGAATATAAATTGGTCTATAGTTATTTGGATCATCCTTCGAGCCGCCTTTGTGTAGAGGAATTACGATGGCATGTTTTAGATTGTCCGGAAATATTCCCAATCGAATACTATTATTTATGATAGAAGCTATTGGAACAGCAAGTGCGTCTGCACATATTTTCAGTAGTCTCTTACTAATGCCATCTATCCCAGTCGATTTTTTCGAGTTCATTGTTTCAATAATTTTATTTACTAATAGTTTTACTCGAGTATGTAAGTCCACTATAAATATAGCGAGGGAATACGTTCATACTATGACTGACATTGTTAACGTTTCATTTATAGTTCATGATGATAATGTTTGGTTGGGCGCCACGGACGACGTCATCGAAGGTCAGTTCCTGTGGCTGGGTACCGATGCGCCTTTGAACTACACAGACTGGGGTCCTGGTGAACCGAATTCAGTACCATTACATCTAAATGAAGACTGTCTAGTTTACTGGTCAGACTATAATTGGAAGTGGGCGGATCTTGACTGTCACCATCAATGCTTCTCTGTATGTGAGAAAAAGTAAGTTAACGAAATTCCTATAGCGGTACAGACTTTATCTTTAAAATGCGTATGTAAAATTATAACATATATAGTGTTTTATTGTTTTAAATATTTCGATCGGTAGTGGAATCAATATATTGTCCACTAAGCCACATAATATACCAACCATTATTTGCTAAATAAAGACATCAATAAGAGACATTGTAATGTTTATAAATATACACAATGTTACATGTAAACAGATGACTGGCTGACCTGAATAAACGAGTAATACCATTTTCATTCAAGTTTTCATTATTTTTTTATGAGGTTCCAAGTGAAAATGACATAATGTTTATTTATATAGAGGATATTACATGTCTTTTCATATTGAATTTATTAAACGAGTTGAATAAAATAATAAAATGCGAGGCTCTGTCGAGCATTTTATCGATTTTATTTAACGAGTTTAATAAATCCAATTTGGAAAGTCACAAATGTAATGTTCTTTTTATCAAATGTTAGCCATTTCTGGCCGAAACATAAAAATAGCTACTTATTTTCACTATAATAAACGCGCAACTTTGACTACGTCGCCTATACCTTGAGTGACGTCACGTCAAAGCTTTATTACACTAGTAGTGTATTATCAAACATAAATAATGGCTTTATTACGCTGCCGCGACGTCAAACATATGATAAAATTTTATATTGTGCATGTAGAATGGTAAATGGTAATTTTGTTACATTTACAGCTCGGGTGAAGTAGAGCCATCCATCATTGGTTAGAGTCAAGTGGATGTGAACTACAGAAACACAATAATGCAATGTAATACTACAATAAATTCTGTACTTATAACATTATTGGTTTTTTTCTTTCACTTATACAGTGTAGCAATACCAAGTGGTTTTTGGCTACAGTTCCAAGTAGAAATTTGTAAACATTGGAACACAAATGTAGCAATAAGTTTTTTTATTTCTTCATCGATTTCTATGAAATATACGCCACGCTAAGGGGAACATTATTTGCTTTCCGTGAAATATAAAATCTTTTTCAGCGGCTGTGCCGTTTTGTTCATTACCCTGTGAAAGCGTTGAACGTAAAGGTTTCAAAGGGTAATGGGGAAATCTATCTTATATGAAATATAAATATAAGGTTTCGATATACATGTAATATTCTTCACACAGCCAATAAGTGACAGAGAAGACCATGGGATGTTACAAAAGTCACATATTCATGAGTAAGTATGATTCAATAGAGGCTTGTGTTCGTCATCCGATCTCGTGTCAGCCACAATATCACCATGGGTCACTGTATATCTTACAGACTGTGTTAGTGAATCACGTGTGTGACTGGACTGGTTCTGTTGTTTACCCGCACGACGCATACACAGAATGATACCAATTGTAGCAAATGACACATAAACACTAGCACCCGTAGCAATGTAGAATAGTAGATCATATGTTCCCATCTCATCCTTGATGATACCTGTAGTACAAGAGGGGAATATACTTAGTACATGATCTTGAAAACTTGTGTTTTAAAGCCACATGCAACCTAAATCTTTTTTCTAAAGGCAATTACTTGGTAACCTATTTCGGAATTATGCATTCTGAAACTCTTTAGTTGGCCCCAAAAAGTAGAAAACACCATAAGATGGAAGAAAACGAAATACAGCCTACATTTGGTGTGTACACAAGATAACGACCTGTAGCAAGATGCAAAGTCTAAGGGAAGCAACTTTTGCAAAATTAATATTTTGTCTATCGTACATTTTACTTAAAGGTGATTTTTGGCATAGTTTTTCGGCAGATATAGTTAATATTCGGTAGTAATTTATGGTCATTTGTTTTCTCAAACTATCGATTGTGTACTTACGACCTTCTCATTCTAAGCCAGCGATTTAATGAATAAATAACGGAAGTGCATTATTTTACAAAATAGTATACGCTGTAGTAGTACGCTGTATTCTTACCTCCAAAAAGTCCGCCTATAAAGTTTCCTATTCCATACATAAGGTTCATCAGAGCTATTCCCTTCGGGTACCTCTCTAGACCGGAAGCTTCGAACATAATAGCTGGTTCCTGGGCAACGGTCACACCAAATGAAATACCGTAAAGCAGATTGGCTCCAAACAATGGCCAGTAGTCGTAAAAGTTGACGACCAATAAATGACTGATGCCAACAAGAGGTGCTAGATACACCCAATGGTAGACTGTTGGTACCCTGTAGTATACAATAAAATACGTTGCATGCGTAGACCACAGGTAACTGTATCATTGAAAGTGGTTTCACGCCCTATGGGTTTATTTTCTTATTTATGGGCGGAATTTTAAAATATTGATATCAAATTAAAGGCGACGCTCTCTAGTTTCTGATTATGTAAATATATTTAAAATAACACCAGCATTAATGAAATGTTTAGACTGTGTGGTCAATTTCCAGTGTTATAAACCTTTCTAAGTTATTATAAATAATATAAAATTTTAAAATATTTTTTTGTTTTGTTTTTAGAAACGACGGAATGGCCTAGTCATCCACGGAAGAATCAGACAAAGAGCGTACCATTTGTATCCCCCAAAAGGTTAAATACCCAAGTTGAATATCAGATTATTCATTCATGATGGAAATACAGACGACATAATTATTAATGCGAGTACACAATAGAACATCGGCCTCGAACATTATCGCCCACTCTTTGGCAACCACGTCACCAAAATCGTGTAACATAATAACAGTGAATCCGTGCGCGCGTGTGCTGCTTGTCTAACCCATGTTTTGGCACCTCTTTTATGAAAATACGCATCCAACTGTCGGCAGCGAGTCAATTATACAAGGAGCCGCCAAAATACAAAAGTGAATTTTATTCAGTTATAACCTTGAAAAGTGCATTAATCTACTGATTCGCCGTAAATAATAATGAAAAAACAAAATGCATCTCAGTGTTCGTCTAGTCAGTTTCCCGGCAAACAAACCTTTCATTGTATAAAATTTCCAAAAGAAATAATGTTTTTATTATTTTTCTTTGATACAAAACCTGTGGACTTAAGCCAGAGCATTTTTTTACCGCGACGATGTACTCCCGATTTAAAGTAATGAGCTATCAGGACATAGGGAACAGGTTACTCGTGGTCTAAGTGAAGCTTCGGGGAAGTCATGGGACAGTTTGTGATAAAGGAAGGAATTGTGATTAATCGGGTGATATCGGAAGAAATCTGGAGAACATCGCCGATGTGGAATTTATCAGTGGAATCTAGGCTTTACCTGCAAAACAGTCGAAGTACACCACCTAGCCCACGGCCGATGAAATTAGCAAATCCAGTCAACGAGACAAAGAAAGATCCAACACTTCGTTGATATCCTCGTATAACCATGAGATCAACAAGGAACCAGGCTTCAATTGGTCCTGTAACACAACATCAGAAACAATGATTACACAACCATTATAAACAAGTCATTAAGAATTGCAAGCAATACAGACAGAAGTCCCCTACCTGTTTGAAGCCATTTTTAATGTTTCTGTTGCCATAGTAACCACAATTTTTGTCAGAATCAAAATTATTGTCCCCTATCCACATACCAAGTTTCATTAACCTATCTTGGAAAGTGTTTCAGTTATGTCCGATCCAGATATTTTGACGGACGGACGGACTGACGGACGGACGGACGGACTGACGGACGGAGGGCAAACGTATAGTCCACACCCGTCAAAAACCGGTAGGGGACTAATAAGCATGCCGATGTCTTAGAAGAACCTTATGATTCTCCAGAGCGGCTCTCCCTTGATCAACATCATGTCCAGAAAGAAGACACCGTTTTGACAAGTTCTCTCCCATATTATCGATCCTAATTAAGTCTGCTAAGGGCCTCTCTTTAAATAGCATCGTGCTCAATTTGTTTCAGAAGTAACTTTTTACTCATTACTTTTACCTCTCCATAGCAACAATCTCTGTACAAGAACCAACTTTACGAGGTCGCTTGTCTATCGAAATGCTTAACGCAACCTCTCCAGGGCGACTCTTCCTTGAACAACAGGAGGTCTTCAGCAGCATGATCAATTTGTTCGAGAAGTAAATTTTTACTCATTACTTTTACTTATCCTAAGCAACAACCAATGTCATAATTGTTTTAAGTCAACAAACAAATAAAAATGATGAATTATGTTATTAAAAATGTTGATTTAAGCATTTAAGATATGCATTGTGACATATAGTGCACCGGAGATAACACTAGCCTTTGTTTACAAATAAAAATGACAATTAAATGCATTTCTGATGTAATTTTTTATTCAATCTTGTGCACATTCACTTTTTATGATATACTCGTTAAATCTTCACTGATAACAAGCGAGCAGTCGACCGTGTACTGTTTATTTGATGCATGTTTGTTTATTTATAAGTCTATGGTTATCTCGGATTTAAGCGAATTTAGCTCAGTTGTAACGCAATGGACTGTCAATCCAGAGGTCGTTGGTTCAATCCCCGGTATCGGAACTTGACATTTTCTGAAATATTTATAATATTTCAGCTATATCTGACCTTGTGCAATGCAAAGTAGCTCGATAAAGGTGCCAGGAAGCTGGGTATCGGTGCTACACACAGGGCACATTACAGAACCAGGCTGTCTATTCGAAACAAGAGCTAGGCGCACTTCTGCACTGCCAGACATGCCTGTATCTAATGTCTCTCTCTCCCTTCAGGGGTTTTCTCTCAGTCTGCACCCTAGTCAGATCACGCTGTATCTGCACTGGTAGAGGATGCACCTGTGCCCTGTTGGCTGCAGCACTATAATGTAATGTGCCTTTGAACGTGTGTTCGCATGAAAAGGGCGCTACATAAGCCTGGTATATTGTATCTCCAGCCAACTATACATACCTGACGTAGCTAGCAACAAAACGTTTACCAATGTCATCAGTAATATAGGATCGGTTAACAATGCACGATCACACACCCTGTCGCACACGCTGCCTTCTAAATCCTTGTTATCACCACGGTGGTAGTACTCCCTGGATGTGTAGATGAGAACCCCGCACACTGCACAATTCAAACATAATCCTGCCAGCAACATAAATGCGCCTCTCCAACCAAATGCAGATATGAACAACTGTGTGATAAAATATTTAGGAAATGTTTAAATCTTTATTCCAATTATGTTTAATCAATGTTTAAATGACATTTTACGCGTTTTAAACATTATTACTTGTCAACAACGAATGTTGCTTCACCGCATGTGTACTATAGCACAATGTTATGCCCGCCGGGGAGGATACAGGGGGAATTAGACAGAAAAATCTTCCCAACAGGCGGGAATTGGACAACGTCATCGACTCCGAGTCCAGGGGAATAGACTTTGGTCCGGAAATTTTGACACGATACTTTAATTCGTTTTTATTTATTAAAGTACCCGGATGAAAAACTATGCCCCACGGGGGGATTTAGACCGTAAGCATTGTCTCCAGGGTGGGGATTTAGACATCAAAAAAATGAAAATGTCTAATTCCCCCTGGACGGACAAAATATTGACTGGTGCAATACGGTAGTATGCAGAAACGCGTCTATATAAATGCAGAAACACGTTTTATTACATTGATTTTATGGCGATTTTCGTTTGCATTTAAATAATCTCCATGACGAGCAAAAGATACTGCGCTGAGATGTTTGATGTTTAAGCTGTGTTAGAGAATTGATTCAAGAGAGTACCGACGGTAAAACATGGCCATTCACTCACCTCAATAACGTACGGCATAACAACCTGGCCCAGGCTGGAACCGGTAGTGAGAAATACCAGGGATACTCCGGGGTTCTCATGAAATACCCAACTAACGGTTATAAATGATGATAGATAACAGAAGCTCATTCCAATACCTACAATAAACAGAACGGATGTTACAAAAGTACATGGTTTACGTCCCAGTGGCAGAGTGGCTAATACTGTAGCACCCAGACAATACAAAACCACACAGAAACTGTACCAGCACCTAGCTACAGACGCATTGTCGAACCATCCATATCCCCAAAAATGGATATTTTAAGCAAGCCTAAATTACTCACCCTGCTATGAACGACACACTGTGGACTGAATTCCGTGCATAATCAACCATAAATGGAGTTAATTATGAATGATAACTACACTTTACTGAAGTACAACATACCCCTAAACCAGAGGTGTTATTACAATCTGATAGCAATTTTCACAAACAGAGTAAACAATTGATGACATCAGCAAAATCTAATGTCACACGTTTTTGTCGTGTGTTCATAGGGTGTTTATCAGGTTGTTAATGCAGTTATGTATCCTCTTTGCTGATCAATTTTGTGTTCAAGTATATGCACTTATCACGGAGACAGAAATAAAGAAAACAATGATACCAATAAAGCCCAATTTAAGTTTATAATTACCCACTTTTTACCTAAAATGCAATTTTTGAAGAGTTATCTCCCTTTGACCATAAATTCATTTTTAGAGTAATAAACCACCATGTTGTTGAGTGAAAAATCGCATAATTGTGTGTGTGTTTTTAATATAACAATATATCTAAAATTTAAATTGATCATAAGTTTCTCGTGCAGTTTAAGTGTTTTGATGTTTCATGGTTCAGTGATCCGCTATATTTAATTTTAAAGAAAAAACTTTATTAATCTAATCTTATTTTATTCAATAGCACACAAAATTTCATAAAAACATATTCATAAATAAAATGTATACGGAAAAAGCACGTGCACACATACTAGTATAAGATTTGTTAAGTGTATATAATTTGAGGTCGTTTTTAGCAATGTTTTGCAAAATCAGTTTTGATTTTGAACGACCCTCTATTTCCTACAAAAGTGCTTGGTAACGGTAATTCACACACATTCGAATTTGCAATATAAAAAATACTCCGTGTCAAAAAAAGAATAACTATAACCTATAAGTTTACAAAGGACATTAAAGTTTATATATCGATATCTTTGCGTGTCTTAAAATTGAGAATTAATTAACTACATAACTTAATTAAAGCCCCATTATCTCTCCCAAAACTTTTCCGATCATCCAGTAAAAAACAAGGAATTAGGATTGAGTTTCGTTTTCTTCCATTGGTTTTTTTTAAAAATAGCCGTTTAATTAGTGGCTTTAACTACTAGTTCATATTGGTTAAGTATACCGACAAATTCACTTATAACTTTGTTACTTGAACATGCTTTAGGATAACCTAGTACATTCCTTGGTTGAGAGCATTCCTAACGGACGGTGTTTGCAAAATGCTCTAGACAGACACCCAAATACAACCGTTTAGTATAAGGAAGCCCTGCGTTAATACAGACGAGCACAAGTTCGACCCCATCCCAGTCACTCACCAGCCTGTTTATACTAAATTATTTCAGGTCGATTGTGAAACCAAGTTTTTTCTCAACTTTTTTAAATCACTCGCCACACCTCATTCCTGATGCTATCCATTGCCACGAGGGTATGAGAGGGTATGAGAGAAGAGAAGAGATGCTTATATCCTTTTTTTTGCTGAGCGTCTAGCAAGAGAATTACTGGTACCATTTTTACTATGGTTTCGTCGTTGGTGTGACGCGACTTGGGATCGAACGCGACACACCCGCACTCGATCAAAGCGGATGCTCAACCACTAGGCTATCGTGGGAACTTACCAGCTATAGCACCAGTAAATGCAATCACCATAGGTACATTAACACCCAATCCACTGATGATGAAACCAATACATCCAACGATAGCTCCGCCTATACTACATGGTCCAGGGCCAACTGTGTTGATAAGCCACGCCCAAAATACGCCTGAAATAAAAAGTAATTTATTTAGCATATGCATTAGCCCTATTGTACGATGAACAAGTATGATTACGAGGATGTAGAAGGCCATAGATTTCCAGTAATACATATATGTAAATATATAAAATATATTTGGCTTAGAATTAGAAGGTCGTAAGAACAAAATCAATTTTTTGAGAAAACAAGAAAAAAACTAATCTTAACTTTTGGAAAAACAAGCTTTTGAAACTTCAGTTTGGTCAACATTACGACTTCCGATTTTCTTGAAAATAGGCTCACAAGAAGCACCTTGAGATACAGATTTCTAATATGCTTGAGTATTAAAAGGTCGTAAGTAGTACTTTCGACCTTCTAATTTTAAGCCAGCGAATTAATGAACAATCTGAGAAAGAATTTCTGGAAAATCGCTTAGGCAGCCGTAAATTATTGATTTCCCTTAGTCACTGATCGACCCGGATACTGACGAAAGAAGTAGCGGGTCGATCAGTGACTCGGACAAATCATTGATTTACGGCGAGTTGAAACCATTTACGGCGAGTTGAAACCATTTACGGCGAGTTGAAACCATTTACGACGAGTTGAAACCATTAATGGCGAGTTGAAACCATTAATGGCGAGTTGAAACCATTTACGGCGAGTTGAAACCATTTACGACGAGTTGAAACCATTAATGGCGAGTTGAAACCATTTACGGCGAGTTGAAATCATTAACGGCGAGTAGAAACCATTTACGGCGAAAACCATTTACGGCGAGTTGAAACCATTAATGGCGAGAGGAAACCATTTACGGCGAGTTGAAACCAAATGCCTTTAGATGGAAAATCGTACATTGCGATAAAATAGGAGACAATGTCACAGTCGCGACTTTTGCGGACAACCCTCGTATGAAGTGTACGCGCTTGTATAAACTGAAGGTAAAATATTATTATTTTTGGTGTAGACGAAAGAGAAGAACGACACGCCAGATTGCCAACTGGAGTCGCTCGGTTTAAAAGCGTGTGCTTCTGTTACATGCATATACAGGGTGTTAAAAAAGTTTGTTCTCAAAATTTGAATTCATACTAACATTTATCTGAGCTCTTTGTACGCACTGTACAATTTTAATGTCTTACTCTAATAGCTTTATTTAGTGCCAGAAAGATAACAACAAATGGTAGAACCATCTGGAATTCAACCTGAACATTTTAAATTCTTCTTTCGTCAGAATAAGACACTATGGAAACTTAAACATTGAGAATGAACTTTTTAACACCCTGTAAGCATGTAGTAATTGAATATACAAAAATCCCAAAATGAACTCTCAACGAATACAGATGATTTGGTGGTTGTTTTGCTATCTCATTTAGTTGAAAATCAACTACCGGTATAATATAGTCAATATATGTTACTGTTGACAGGCGTTTGTAATATTCGTCACATTGTTTGACCTTGTATTCGTGCATGCTTACGAATAAATTGAGAAATTCGGTTATTATATAACCTATCAATAATAATGACCTATTGGTATGCACATACATGGTTTATTACATAACTTGTATGCACGTTGTAGTCACCCAACTTAGTAATTGACGTACTAGCACTAATAAAATACCCATGATGGTGAAACTGATTTCATACATGCTTCGTTGCGTCAGGTTTCTCTCACAGTGTGCAATGTGCAATTTTTTTTTTAAATGGGACTTATGCATTTTCTATATCGTCTGGCATTACTTAACTTCATTTGAAAATGTAAGGACACAATTCCATGTGTAAACTGTTGTTTATCAATGAGGGTTCTCTCCAAGTCCAGTGTTTGAATCAATTCGTGGCGTGCATGTCTCGGCGATTGCTTTAAACTGACCACGTGACCGTATCTCAGTCACTCTATCACGTGACCACATCTCAGTCACTCTATCACGTGACCACATCTCAGTCACTCTATCACGAGGCCAAACCTCTGTATTCTGTCACGCAACCATAATTCAGTCATTCTATCACGTGACTACATCTCAGCAACTCTATCACGTGATCACATCTCAGTCATCATATCACGTAACCACATCGCAACCACTATATCACGTGACCACACCTCATTCATTCTATCACGTGACCGCACGTCATATGACCACATAGTGTACATACCTCCTCCTGTCATCAGGCCGAAGTAGAGACTCTGTATAAGGGCAGCTTGTGATCTGGGAGATTGGAACACACGTATAATCTCTACATATAACACACTCAGTCCGTAACCATATCCCACTGTGACAAACTGTAACGTCAGGCATGCTACCATCACGGCTGCCTTACGCGATTTGGTTGCAGTTTTACTGAAATACAATACATGTTCATGAGCAGAATTAACAGAACAAAACAGAACAGAACGGAACAGAACAGAGAACAAAACGGAACGGAACGGCACGGCACGGAGCGGGACGGGGGCGAATACTATTAAGATGGGCGCAAAAAAAAACTATTAACTGAAAACTACAGAGTCCTTTTTCCTTAACCCAGCCTGCATACGAACTGGATAGAGTACGAATAGCGCGAACGAATTCGTTGGGGGCGAAATACAAATAACTGATATGGTCTCGACTTTCGGCGGGAAAAAATTATATAACAGCGCCTGGAAAATGGTCGTTCAAACGATAGACCCAAAATATTCAGCTGAAGATCTCTGGAAAGTAAATGGAAGAAACGTGGATCAATACTATCGAAAAATGCAAAATATTGTAAATAATGAAAAATAAACACACGTTAGATTAGGAGTCTCTTGCTAAACTGTAATATGACTGTTAAAACCATGAATTGTGTAAAGTTCGTCTGCTCAACGGGTTACTTTTAACAGTGACATTTTTATCGACCCTCAGAAAGTCATTTTACCGCGCGTAGGAATTTATTTGCACTAATACATTAATTCATCGAAAAAAACGTAATACAAACAAATAAAAGATCGTTCAATTGTTATAAACAAATTTTCTTAAAAACGGTTGAAAATGACGATATTGGTTGAGATTTGCTGGTACTTGTTTCTTGATCAGATGAATTGGCTGTGAAGAAATTACATAGTTAAATTCGGTGATTTCTGAGATGGTATGTAATATGAAAACTGAGGGTTCCCCCCAGTAAAAATCATCCATTGCAAAATATTTAAGTGAAAACATATTTCAGACACTCCTTACTCACGGTGTAGCAGACGATCCTAAACTACTGTTGCCTAGCAACGCTGAACCTTCGTGCGTTGATAAACGTTTTTCATAGTCTGCCATGTTGGGTTGTTGGTTTTTGTCACTAAACAGTCACAGAAATGCACTCGACTGGACTAAAACTAGTAATTCTAAAATAACTGCAATCTGAAAGCGTCCCCTAGCTTACGGTGGTACCATTTCTCTGAATAATCCTTCCCCTCTGGTCAAAATAGTTCGAGTCACTTTGAGTCACACAAATTCTGGTCGCTTGTGAATTTTATCAAATCAGGTTGTAAAAGAATTTGTCGATCGAAACCTTTATATACCATAAAAGTGCATATGATTAAAATTCCGATCAGTAGCAACTGAGGCCACCGAATCGGGTACTGAAAGGTCTTACTGTGATATTTTACCATTTCATCAAAAATAACAGTAGGAAAATACATTATAAATAGGACCGTGTGGAAAACAGTTCAAATATTGTGTAATTGTGTGATTCTATTACGTTTTACAGTGGTTAAAAGAGGAATTATTTAATGAAAAGAATTTGACAATTTCCCCGATTCTTTGTTTAGTCTATAGTACACGATGTATTGTTTATGCGTTGTCACGTTCGACCTCTGTACACGTATGTATTGAGTCCGGTACATGTACTTTTAATATACATGTCAGACGCTGACTTATCAAAATATGTTTTGAATGATACACGGAACCACTAAGGTTTTAAATAATCTGACCAAATTTATTAAATGTCACATAATTAACAATCAAGCGGGGATGGCAATGTGAACATGGCTTTTCTTAACAGTGATTTAAAAACCGCATATTTTTGCGCAGCCCTTTTTTCATTTGGTGTAACTAAACAGCAAGTCTTTATTACATTGTACTCACTGAACCATATGTATATTATATATAATGCTGGCTCGCCACAGTATTACGATAGGAATTAACTATAGAACCACCTAAAACTCTGAACACTTCCAAATGTTGTCTCCAGCTTCGCCTCTTTATACCTTTATCACCAACGAAGCCAGGTAGCAGTCAGACTATCCGGCAATTGTAACTGACAGCGCGATTGATTAAGAAAACAATAGCCAATGAAAAATGGCCTTGAAAGCGGTTAGGATTTCTCACGGGTGCGGCCATATTTGTTGTCGTGGTTCATCACGAGGTTTAATCAATGTGCGTGGGTTCATGGAGTTTCTCACAAGGTTAGCTTTTTAAAAAGCCAGAAGTGGCTCGGTTCGTATACCTCTGTCTCTTATAGTTTCGTGTCTTCTCCTGAAATCCGTGCTTGGATTAATTAAGCCCAAACACCTGCTTTACATTGTTATTATAGTAAAATGACCCAAAATAATCCGTTTCTGAACAATTTATCGGTTATATTATGGTTTCGATTAACCTTACCAGTTTCCCTGGACTGTTTTGTAACCATTACCAATATACCCTTTCACAAGAACCAGAAAATTATCTACAGGAGGAAATGGACACTACTTTATAGAAGGTTACGGCCTGTCGCAGTTGGATGTCGAACCCTGATGGCCGGATTGCATATCTAGTGCACTAATAACTGCTGCAGCTACCCAAGTAATATGTCCCTGTAGACAAAGATCATATAACCGATAATCCCATGGTATAGAGAGACAAAAAAGTCGTGATTATCTGAACTTTATTGTTATGTTCGACAAATAATTTTTTATTGTAACCATAGAAATATACATATAAGTTATAGTGAAGTCATTTTAAATGGTTTAATAAATGTACGAAATTTGTTATGGAATGTTTTATACCAAAAATAATCCAAACCATATATAACTTATAAATTGTTCAGATTCTGCAAAACACAATTGGGTACCCTTACGGAAATAGAAAGTTTGCGGTAAATATGCCGCGTTGCGGCAAAGTTGCCGCTAACTGATTCGTTCGCCGAAAAATCATAGTCAGTGTTCGCAGGACTTCGCCGGTAGTGGTGAACTTCTGGCAAACTTCTGGTGATGTTACGGCAAAGTCGCCAGAACTGATGACTGTTCACCGGAAGTTTACCAGAAACTTCATATCTAAGTAAGGATCACCAAAGGTTCACCAAAAACTTTAGTGGATAATATTTGTTTGCTGTAAGTTTGCCAGAAACTTTTTATTGTATAGATTGTCGCTAGAAGTTTGCCGAAAACTTTAAACGGTTAAATATATTTGCCAGATATTCACCAGAAACTTCCTGCATTTCCAACAAGCCATAAATGCGATTTGAAAGGAGTACTTTGGGTGGCATTGTGACGAAATGGTTAGCGCTCTCGAATACCAGTCCGGATGCCCCTGGTTCAAATCTCGTCATGTATCGGTGTTATACACTGGAAACATTTTAAAAAGAGTCTATTCGAAAAGTGCTTAGGGTAGCACTAGCGCATCTGGATTCCAATTGCACATTTCTTATAGTCAAATTTTCATTGATGATATGACCAGTAATTTTTAAAGTGTCGTAACCTAATTTCGAACCCGGATATACACCGGAAACGTTAAAGAACCAAGGAGTCTATTCGATAGTTGCTAGGATAGCGCTAGCGCACCTGGATTCCTATCACACAAATCATATCATAACTTTCTGTCTCATGCCTGGAAGCCCGAGATTATTTGCCAATTAGACAGGGATAAAACAGAATGACAACCTACTACCACTGTCTCAGACGACTGCAAAAAAGGACTTAAATAATTAAACCCGAAAAATAATTACGCCTCATTTGCATATTACGCCTTCAAAATTTTGCCCCCGCTTTTGACTCGCTTAAAATTTTAGACCGTAAAATAATTCCAGCTCATTTGGATATTATTACTCCTAAACTTGGTATTGAACCTTGTTCACTTTTCCACATGTGGAGTACATTCAACATTTCTTTCAAGTTTTCATCGATGAATATGACCAGTAATTTTTAAAGTGTCGTAACCTAATTTCAAACCCGGATATACACCGGAAACGTTAAAGAACCAAGGAGTCTATTCGAAAAGTGCTAGGATAGCGCTAGCGCACCTGGATTTCTATCACACAAATCATATCAAACAAACTTTCTGTCTCATGCCTGGAAGCCCGAGATTATTTGCCAATTAGGCAGGGATGAAACCGAATGACAACTCACTACCACTGTCTCAGTCGACCACAGAAAAGGACTTAAATAATTAAACCCGAAAAATAATTCCGCCTCATTTGCATATTACACCTTAAATTTTGCCCCCGCTTTCGACTTGCTTAACATTTTAGACTGTAAAATCATTCCACCTAATTTGGTTATTATTACTCCTATAATATTGAACCTTCTTCACTTTTCCAAATGTGGAGGACATTCAAAATTTCTTTCAAATTTAGTTTGCAGACTGATAATTAGCAAAAATGACTTACAAGTGTAAATTTGGATGACATATACTTAGCCTAGTATTAATTACAATGTATTCCTATTTTAAAATTTATACATATATGAATTGAATTTGTAGATTGAGACTCTACTGAGTATATAGGTCATTCTAATTCTGACTTTGTTCCAGTCTAAGTACAATTTTCCCCAAAAATACAGTACAATCTTAAATAAAGACCATCTCATTATTAAGGCCACCTCATACATTGTAATATTTAATATTGATGTGTTTGTGTTAATGTGTTTGTTCTTATGTTGCATTGTAATGAAGTATTCTCAGAGATAATAATATTACAAAAAATGTGATATATTTAAATGAGCTGATAATGGATACAGATATATAAATTATAAGTTATGAAGATAAAAATAATCATGTTGTACTTGTAACATACTAACTCCATGGTTCAACAAATACATTAGGCCACTAAGATATGGTATGAGATTAACATATATAACACAATAAACTTATACTGTTTCTTATTACACAAATTAGCACCTTGGCCAATAATGCCTCTTATCAGTGTCTCAGTTTTCTGTGATTGGCTAGTTTGAGTATTCCCCTGTGTCTGGCTTTACTACTGCCCATATGGTGTTCATTATACAAGTGCATGTATATTAGCTTCTCATAGCAACCAGTGTGCATTTTATGCATACTTTATTGAAAATAACAGGGGAAGCTATATTTAAGTTTTAAAACATATACTTTATTATTTTATATTGTAATGTTGTGACTCATTTTTGTTTGAAGTTGATTTCCAGAATCATTTTTGAGATCTATGGATAAACTCACTGGTATGTAGCATAAATTATTATTACAAGTTCAACACATGTATTGAAATACAACTTAATTAAGCAACTTAATTAAGATACAATGTATTATATAATTATGATGCTGAAGCCTCAATATACTGGAAATATATATAAATTGATGACATATTGAAAATTATTATAGAAATTGAAGTATTCATGCATTAATGAATTTTTAAGCAGTAATTTGTTTCACTTATTATTCATAATCCCTGAAATATAGGTTGATCATCTTAATTTCCAAAACCTGTGAGTATAATATTACATAAAAACAATATCTTGATCTACTTCAGTAGAACCTGGTTTAAAAGAACTTCATGAATTCCAAAACGCTGGATTCCTTGGCAACAGTTGCAAACCATAAAACAGATAGCCTGGTAAGTAAAATGTAAATGATGAATGTTATGAATATAATGTAAGATAATTATTCTGCTGTATTAACAGTCATTGTTCATGTATTTTACAGCATTTCACAGAAAATTACTGACCCCTTTGATCTACAAGTTTTTGTTTTAAGTGTCCACTTTTTCAATAGGGGGCTGTGGGCTTCATCTGTTTACTACAACAAACTTGTATCCATTTTAAAGTACAACCTCTGTAGAGCAACACCCGTTGGGAGCTGAAATATTGACTGTTGTTAAGAGGTTGTTTCTCTATAGAGGTTAATTATATATTAAATATCAGCTTAAAGAAATTTTGAAGATGTTGTTGTTGAGAGTGTATTGCTCTACAGAGGGTCACTCTGGAAAGGTTGTATTGTACTTTAAATTACTGTTATAATTTCCAGGTGCATACCTCTCTGAGAGTAAATGATCAATATGAGGGATATAATGATGATTTGTCATATAAATTCTTTGGGGGTAGTTAATTCTGAAAAATTAATCTGTGACTAATAAATTGTTTATGTGTTTTGAATTATTTTTCTTTCAGATCATATGGAATATAATTATGCAATGATTGGCAGCTAAAAGAACCAGATCAACTGATGGGAATTAGTTTGATTGTGATTCAGTTTGGATATTATAGTTTTATGACTTTAAATACATTGTAGCAATCAGAAAAAATTGGTTATTGTGACAAAGAAATGAAATAAATATTTTCTATCTGGAATTCTAGTTTTGTGAAAAAGTGTGTTTGTCAAAAGATTGCCAGAACAGCAAATTTAGCATGCAAATTAGTTTGCGGCAAATTTGCGGCAATGCCTTTCAATCATACATTGAATGTTTCACAATATGCAAATGAGGTTTGCAGTAAATTTGCCGTAATCAAATATAGTTTCTGGCAAACTTACGCGCCCTTTTACCATGCAAATTAGTTTGCGGCAAGTTTGCGGCAATTGTCCTTTGCACATATTTGGAATATGCCAATTTCTTTGTGGCAATTTTGTGGCAAACAAATCTGCTTCAAAAACAGTTTGCCGCAAATTTGCGGCAAACCTCATTTGCATGGTAAAAGTGCGCGTAAAGTAGTTTGCGGCAAATTTACCGCAAACATTGCGGCAAATTTGCCAGAAGCATTGCCGGAGCCCTTATTTTTCGGTAAGGGTAACCATTTATGCACATTGTTTTGTTCATGTGCATTGCTCTCCGGTTGAAAAGTACAAACCAAGCCACTTCTAGCTTTTTTTAAACTAACCTTGTGCAACTCTTACACTGTAACATTGTAACATTATAACCTTATAACTTTTTTTATTGATAAATAAATCTGCATGAAATTTTGTGTATATGCTTTTGATTAACACAAGATTAGATTAAAACATTTTTTTCTTCAAAATTAAAAACAGCGTATCACTGAACCATGAAACATTAAATCACGTAAAATGCACAAGAAAGTTACGCGTAGGTGCAAATTGTTTTTATTTATGGTCAATTTGAATATAAGATATGTTGTTACATTCAAAAAACACAAAATTATGCGATTTTTCACCCAACAACATGGTAGTTTTTAACTTTTAAAAAGACAGTTTAAATTTTATGGTGAAAGGAAGGTAACTTTTCCAAAACTGCATTTTCAGATAAAAAGTGGGTAATTATAAATCTAAATTGGGCTTTATTCTCATCATTATTTTCTTTATTTCTGATTTCATTATTAGAACATATACTTGAACATGAACTTGATCAGCAAAGAGGATACAAAACCGCATTAACAACCTGATTAACACCCTATCATATGAACACACGACAAAAACGTGTGACATAAGCTTTTGCCAAAATAGTCCTTATCGTGAGAAACTTTTGGTAGTGCATAAATGGTGATATGCCTTGACAAGGTAGAACTGAATTATCTAATGAGTTTACTGGCATTGTACTAATGTGTACGTGATGAATAGAAGCTGTTTCATCTTGAATAGTTTGATATGTTGGCCTAGATACCAAAGTAAAACCCGGATAGAATCAGTCCGCGCTTCTGTGAAAATATGTTCATCGCGTTGACGAACACAATTTTTCTTATATGGTATGTGGTACCCTGTTTTTTGTATCTTCTTAAAGCTGGAAGCCCCTTCTTTCAAATGATATTTGTCTGCCAGCTGGCTATAGTAATTACGTGATACAACTTTTGGTTGACTATTGTAACTTTACATTGAGTTAAAGAACAAATTTATTTAGTGGTTTTGAACACGACTCTTGTATCCCTAACACGAGAATATCACTGCACTGGTAAGCACGAGACTCTTTCGTCATTGACAGGAGACTCACACAGCATTGACACGAGACTGTAACAGCACTGACCTCAATCAGTACTAAAACGAGACTCGCAGCACTGACACGAAACCCTCGCTGCACTGACACGAAACCCTCGCTGCACTGACACGAAACCCTCGCTGCACTGACACGAGACTCTCACAGCACTAACCGACGAGACTCTCACAGCATTGGCACGAGACTGTTACAGCACTGACCTCAATCCGGGCTAACACGAGACTTACAGCACTGACACGAGACTCTCGCTGCTCTGACAAGAGACTCTCGCTGCACTGACACGAGACTCTCGCGGCTCTATCACGAGACTATAAAAAGCCGTGAGTTAGTTTATAGTTCTTGCTACGTTGTACAAAATTTGGTCACATGATCGATGATCAGAACACTTTAGTTTCAGCTAAAGTCATGTGCGTAATAATGTCACTTGTGGTGAGTTCAAAGGAGCTCAAGTCCGATCTAGGTAGGCCCGGATACCATTCGAACGACCATGATGACGTCATTTTGACCGAACTCAAATAACTCTCGACTGGTTTGGGCAAACGGACTAAAGAGACGTCTTCCGGTTCGTTCGATTGGGCATCTTCTGCTTTAGAAGCTCTTCCGACCCTTCAGCTCGGTATTTACCAGATGTTGGAAGAACCTGACCATTGGAAAACAAAATGGCGACCTCATGTGAAAACAGGATGCGATCGCATTCGGATTGTCAACCTCTTCCGTTCGCTTAGGAAAACACTGTTATCTGCTTAGAAGATAACATACAAACCACTTAAATGGATTAGACTTTTCATTGCATGTGTCAACGCTTCCGACTCGGGGCCGGACTCAGAATTATGAACTTACTCTTAATCAGAAGAATTGGGACCTATTCTCATTCTCGTTCATCAGAGTATTTCTTCACCTGTGTTAACTACGAACTTATCGAGATTAAATAAGCGTATCGCACTCTGGGCAAACCAACAACTAATTAAGTGTAAAAACTGGTATTATATTGTTAAAAAGCAATTCTGTGATATTCACCTGAACCAGTTCTGTGATATTTCTGTGCCAATACCAAAGTCTTCAATTGTAATACAGGTTTCAGACAATCTTTTTTACAAATATGTTAATGACTGGTATTCTAGTATTAACAGTATTACCGGTGTATCCGGCAGAGGCCGAAATAAACTTAGAACGTATTGTACTTTCAAACATAGTTACGAAGTTGAGAATTATTGTAATATACTATTCTATAAGACATAGATCAGCCTTTTGTAAATTTAGATGTGGAGTTGCTCCAATACGCATTGAGACTGGGCGGTATGAAGGCTTGCCATTAACGGGACGCATTTGTCAAAATTGTCAAGTTTTAGAAGATGAAGCTCATGTTCTTTTAAGTTGTGATTTATACACATATTTAAGAAATACCTTGTATGAACAGGTCGCAACTATTTGTCCTGATTTTTATTCTCTGAATGATTTAATGAAACTAAGGGTTCTTTTTACTGAGAAAAACGCTATAAGAGTTTGTGCCAAAACCTGTTTTATGATTTTACAAAGACGACATTTTTATCTGTGTAAATAATGTATTCATACTATCTTATTAATTATTGCCAGTTTTATTGACATCTAAGGGAATGTTGTTAATCAGTTCATCCACGGTCTGACCGGGGTGATAAATGATCTATTAATACTATTTTTAATTAGCGCATTAGTGCCTCATTTACAAATCTCAAGTTTCTTAAATAAAAAAAGATTAACTATATTTTAATTCAACGTATTAACAGCATTCTCTTAGTTTAAATTTTGTATATAAATTAATGTTTGTTGTTTATAAATAATGATATAGCACTGTTTATAGGACAGTTCATAGTACAAGCTAGTCATATAGTGATTTTATGATAATCAGATTATTTTAAGATTTGATAATTGTCTCTTATAATTCATAACTGAATGGTTATGTACATTTTATCTGTTCTGCTTATGTCGTATGTTATATGAATGTACATAAATGAGACGAAATAAAGAATATATTGCCTGTGATTTCACAGTCTGAGAATTTGTCTAACCACTGATGAGGATGCCTATACTAGGCCAGAGTAATTTTAACGACCAGTCTCATGACAAACAAAAACAAACAAATTATTATTTTTTACGCAAAGTAATCATAAGTATATGATAACATAAATAACTTCAATAACTTTATCAGTTTTTATGATATTGAATATTGTTATATCTACATTTGATTAACGTACGCATATAAGATTTATTCTGCATGTATGTATATCGCTGGCTTAGAATTAGACGGTCGTAGGAACAAAATCAATATTTTGAGAAAACAAGAAAAAACTGTCTGAAAACAACTCTTCAAGCTTTTTAAACTTCAGTTTGGTCGACATGAACACTTCCGGTTTTCATGAAAATAGGCTCATAAGATGCCCCTTGAGATGCAGATTTCAAATAGACATGAGTCTTACAATCTGGCACATTTATTCAAGTTATTTATGTTATCATACATCAATGATCATCCTGCATTTTAATACGACAGAAGTATATATGTGCACGTGAAGAGATGCATGTCACGTGTTTTTATCTGCAGATCACGTGTGTTGCCATGGTGCGTGGTCAAGTGTCACGTGTAAGACAGCTGAAGTTATCATGTTATAACTGGTAGATCGGGTGTAGGTGTTGGACCGGATGTAGTTGTTGGACCGGCGTTATCATTGAGTGGATGACCGCATTCTGAAAAAGAGAAATAGACCGAAATTATTTTCACTTAAAGTCCCATTATTTCTCCTAATGACTAAATACAAGGAATTACAATGTTTTAGATATTTGTTCTTCTGCATTTGCTAGTCTATAGGCTATTCTTATGAAATAAATGCAAAAGGACCTTCCTCTAAAGTGGTCGGGATGTTTGTTAAAATACTAATACTTTCATAGATTGCTTATGGTTATATTTGTTTTCGAAGTGAAGCAAATTTCATCTTAGACATGTAGCCCAACGTCACGTGATATTGCTACACTGTATGATGTAACCCTGTTAAGACGTTTACATCTGTTTTTACTGAACGCCAAAAGCGCTTATCTCGAATTCAGACCCTGATTGGAGCAAAATCTCAAGTCGAGCTGAGATGTTCTACTTGAAATATTTCGGCAGATCGGGGCCTGGAGTTTAGCCTCTTTTTTAACAGCCACATTTGGTCATCTTATGACAAATATATTTACCGGTTTCGGTCCACACCCACTCAATTTGTGGGGGCTTACAGTCAACAAACTGATGGTCTGTGCATTTCTTGAACAGCTTCTCGATATTTGACCATGGTACATTATTCAGAATAATGTCCCCAATCCTCTCTAGCTGATCCGGTGGTGGTTGGTGTGGACGTTGGTCCTGGCAAAAACATCAACACCTTAATAGAAAATGTCATAGTATGGCATTTCCAATATCTAGCATAGTATAATAATAATACAGTAAAGTTCCGCTAATAAAACCAGTCAAAAAGGTGGTCTTAATAGCGAATCGGTCTTATTAGCGGACCTTTTCTACATTTAATACTTTGGGACCTTAAACTGGCAAAAACCTGCATGATTCCAAAATAATTGAAGTGGTCTTATTAGCGGAACTTTACTGTAATACATGTTTATTCTTTTCTCGGAAGCAGTATGGACTTCTGCAATTTTGCTTTAATAATTCTTAGTTCATGTCTAGTTTTTTATATCAATTTAAACGATCGAATTGTAGGTAATGCCTCTTTATGTTGACATATGATTATGCGTTGTATATAAACATTTCAAATGGCCCTGCGTAATGCATATATTGTAAAGGAAAATGATATCGCGACACACTACAATACCCGGTACTGGTAGAAAGGCTTGATACAATGCCACCGCTTACTATGGCGATATATTGCGATAGTTAGGCTTGATACGATGCTATCGCGATATCTTGCGATAGTAGGCTTGACTACGATGTTATCGCGATGTATTGCGATAGTTAGGCTTGATACGATGCTATCGCGATATCTTGCGATAGTACGCTTGATACGATGCTATCGCGATGTATTGCGATAGTTAGGCTTGATACGATGCTATTGTGATATATTGCGATAGTTAGGCTTGATACGATGCTATTGTGATATATTGCGATAGTTAGGCTTGCTACGATGCTATCGCGATATCTTGCGATAGTACGCTTGATACGATGATATCGCGATGTATTGCGATAGTAGGCTTGATACGATGTTATCGCGATGTATTGCGATAGTTAGGCTTGATACGATGATATTGTGATATATTGCGATAGTAGGCTTGATTACGATGTTATCGCGATGTATTGCGATAGTTAGGCTTAATACGATGCTATTGTGATATATTGCAATAGCTAGGCATTGATACAATAACATAGTAAATACTAAATACTAGTTAATAATGTTTGTATACACGCGACAGACCTTATTAAACGGACTATAGTAGAGGTTAACAGAATATTACTTAAACCCACATTATCTCTCCCAAGATCTTTTTCCGATCATCCAGTAAATAGACTAATCACAAGAAATTCGGATACTTTTCACAAATGACCAATAATTGACGACAGAAAGTTAAATGTATCTGTCGAAATAGTATGTCAAAAACCTCATTTTAGTGAAATGTATGGATGACAAAATACTTATTTTGCAAAAGTTGCTCCCCTTAGAGTATAAATTGTGCATAATTTGTTTACGATTCATTAATTTCTACACAAAGCAACTGGAGGTTGTCTCCCATCTTAATAATATGGTGTTTTCCACCATTGGGTCTTAACTAAAGTGCTCAAAATACATGCATGCTCTATAAATAGGTTACCAAGTTATTGCTTTTTGAAAATATCCGCTTAAGGCCTCATGTCGCTTTAAAATATATATATATATTGATGTTTACATGTTGTTGCGTTCTATTCACCACGATACACACCATGAAGCCTGAGGCGAAGGGAAATGGGGGAAAATAGTAAATTATCCCCCCTTACTACTCTCTAAAACTCCACCGGTCCTATCATGCGGATTACTCTGCTTTTATCCCTGTTTTGTTTGTTGCACATGGTAGTAATTAGGCTAAACTATTTGCAACATTAATTATCAGATCAAATAATAAATTTGGCTACATGCTGTTTACACACCATGGTATATAAATTTTTATGGCCCTAACATATTAGGTAATACAGAAGTGAGAAATTTCATATCTAAAATCAATGATATTTCAGTTAAAAACAAGGATAAAGTCAGAGGATCTCAACTAGTCAGGACCGGTATGCTAATTGGTCTACCTCGGGCTTTATCTTACAAGGGAGATAATTTATATGTCACTTATGTCTCTCATTGACAACTTGATTTATGTACATGGTTGGTTTGATAGTATAGGCCATATTACTTACTTACTTATCCTATTCAATCCTGTTCGGATCGTAAGGTCGCCATAGGCCATATACATGCGAAATATCTTCTTTAAAATTTAAATTAAAGATTGTCTCAATATTGCTTTACATTTAGTTTATATAATATTCTTTATGAATGATTTCCCTCTATGAGTCCCTTTTTTAAATTCAAGTTTACATCTCACAGTTTTGTTGAAACATATTTTTCTAGATACAATGAAATGTTATATAGATCTATATATGATACTCAGCTGGCTTCAAGAAGTTATCTTTGTCTGAAGTACTAGTAACCCCATGCCCATAGACGTGGGAACTCAATATTCATCTCTTTTGCACAAGAAGTTTGTATCTCACTCACTACAATACTTGTTGTGCCAAACGGACGTATTGTTACCCGTTTGTAAATAACCCAATTTGATCATTATTAGTACAAAATTTTAAATGCTATACCGGAAGTGACGTCACTTACTCGAACCATCAGGATAATTTCCGCTTGGGCACATCTTCCTTTGTTAGGTTTCACATAGCAGATGAAGAATATGAACAATTTCTTCGGATCACAACTAAGAAACCAGTCCTCACGATCGGCCGCATTAAAGGCGTCACCTGGGGGTATGAATATAAGAAAACAAATCATCTCCCTTGACCATAGTCTGGTTTTCCGTCCATAAGCTAACGTATGGGAGACCGGGGCAATGTGATACATGTTTCTGGTTTTTCCCTTTTTATAAAACATGAACTCTTATACAGGCATGACACTGACCAGTGTACACATAAAACTACACTTCGTTTTAACCAAACACGTTCTTTAATTAATCCATTTAACTATGCAATAACTATTTACAGAGTGTTGAAAATGGTAAGTAAATGTAACACATTGCCCCCGAGGGTTGGGGCCAGGACTGACCAGCACCCCTTTGAGAAAACATGAGATATGCTGATCAGTAACAGGGTCTTGGCTAGCGTTTTTGGTCATATTTATTCATTTAGGTCTCATCTTTGTACATCATACACACAATACAATGAGAGACATAAGTGACATATAAATTATCTCCCTTGTAAGATAAAGCCCGAGGTAGACCAATTAGCATACCGGTCCTAACTAGTTGAGATCCTCTGACTTTATCCTTGTTTTTAACTGAAATATCATTGATTTTAGATATGAAATTTCTCACTTCTGTATTACCTAATATGTTAGGGCCATAACAATTTATATACCATGGTGTGTAAACAGCATGTAGCCAAATTTATTATTTGATCTGATAATTAATGTTGCAAATATTTTAGCCTAATTACTACCATGTGCAACAAACAAAACAGGGATAAAAGCAGAGTAATCCGCATGATAGGACCGGTGGAGTTTTAGAGAGTAGTAAGGGGGGATAATTTACTATTTTCCCCCATTATCCACTTACAGTAACAACAATAGACAAAGACATTCTTATAAGAATTATACGAGACTATAAATCAGAGTTACACTATTACAAAATTGTTACTCTACATACACGCACTTAGAAAGTATACCATAAAAGTATTCATTAAGTTATTTACATAATGTAAAACCACGGAGTAGTTGTTAATCTTTAAGTACAACTTTATTGTTTAAAAAAAGATGACTATAAAAATTGAAATAGAAAACGAGTACTAATGCACTATTAAAAAATGGCGATTATCACCTCTGTCAGACCGTAGATGAACTGATTAACAGCTGCTTCTTAAATGGTAATATATTATATTAAACTAGCAGGTCACCGTGGAAACAGTGATGGCATGCGTAATAAAGGCTTGGGAACGGTACCAGACGATATCTACAAGTCCAATCATAAACTCGACCTGACATGGTAAACAATTGATGTTGTTGTTTTTCAGGTTAATCACATTTTTCCGTTAAAACACAGAAAATATACATACTTTGTGATAGTCAAAATCGAATGAGTACAGAGATACCAGTATGGTTGGTCGTAAGTCATTTAATACCAAATGACAGAAATTTCATCGCCTGATTGTTAATGCCAACTGGAGAAAGACAATCATTTTCTACTTTCAAAGAGTTAAAGAAAATAAAAAGTTCAATCACAATTAATAACATAAAATAATGTTCCAAATCAATAGTTATAAGTAAAATGTTAAAAGATTAAACTGGGCGGAGTGAGTAATGCGATGCCACGACCGTGTCATTTAAACCACTGGTAACTGTATCATTGGTTATGAGTAAATCAATGACACAGTTACCTGTGATTCATGATAAATGATCTCACCACCTAGGAGTCCTGCTTTAGTCCGACAGTCTGATCTACGTTCAAATGTTGCATCAATATGTTGACATTCCATGGCTATATTATTCCTACAACAAGAAAAATAAAAATGACAATTTAAAACGTCTCAAATGAAAACAACTTCATTGAGCAATTATAGAACATCACATTAATGCTAATTAGCAATCACGCATGAACAGTCATTCAATTTTGCATTAAACGCAAAAGGGAACGAGCACCGGTGTAACAGTACATGGATTAAAAGACGCCGGGTTAATCTTTTGGTAAGTTATCTTCCCTTACTACTCTCTAAAGCATTGGTTCTATCATGCGGATAACTCTGTTTTACCCCTGTTTTGTATTGCAACAAGAACATAATATTCGAGAAATAAACAATTTCCTTTTTTACATGTATTGCATCGTACCTTCAATCAATTTTTTTTCTTTTCTTAATTTTGTTTTACGCATAACAGGTAATTGTATCATAAATTATATATATATACATGTATACATTTACTCGTTATCAACGATACAGTTACCCGTCGTATACATCACATATATATACTCTTTATTTCCACTTTTCAGTGATTTACAATTACATATAGGCCTAAATGACATACATACATTACAATGATTTATAAGGAAAGTGAAATAGTCCAATTATGTTCATGACATGCATAGTAGTATGTGCAATTATAAGATAAATGTAAAGTATATTAACACAATGAATAAATACATAAAGTTAGTAACACAATTTCTATTTTACATGTACGTATATTGCAGCTTTTATGTGCAACTAAATAGATTTACCTTATATCATTTGTCTAAACCAAAATTCGAAAATATTAATTAAGATCAAATTTAACAAACGACATGATAAAAGTGTGAAAGTTGAAACCGGAAATGTGCAGTTGAAGATTTGTTTTTAAATTCCAACCATAGAGTGCCGCGCCTCCTGATGACGTCATTTGCTTCCTGGGTCCACAGTGCCCTGAACTTAAATGCGATCTCGGGATTTGTGGCAGAGTCGGCATCAATGACAGAGATGCCAATCCAGTCCTCATCAACAATCTACAATACACCACGTAGCTTCACAGGTAACTTTATCATTGAATAAGAGTAAAATAATATATGAGCCAGTCTCCAGGAAAACCTGCTGTTTTGACAAAAATATTAATTTCGAGATTTTCAATAGTCTAACAGGATCATGTTAATGAAGCAAAATGCAAAAGAAATTTGTAATTATCTTGAGTTTTAAGGAAGTTACAGCTGTTTTTGTACAGCCCCTATTTGGTGTTTTGCGTGACGTCGCAAACGTCATTGAAACGTTATTCGACGTTACTGCAACGATAATTTCATAATTACACCATTTGATCAATTATTGATATAAACTGTTCAAAATAGTATCGTGTTTTAGAATATTGTTTTAATTTGTTAAAATATACATCAAAACCAAAATGGTTTGCATTCAAAGAAAGGCTATTACTGCTTTATACAACTAACTCCTCGTTTTTCTCAATCCGAGTACTTTTCCGGCATTGGTTACCATAGCAACGAATGATGTGATTTCGATATAATTCATAAGAAATTTTAAAGCTAAAATATAGTACTTGTTACATAATAGTAATTACATAATGTCAAAATAGCAGGTTTTCTTGGAGACTGGCTCATATATATTTTTTGTAAAATTTATATAAATGTATTGTCATAGTAATGACGTTATAAATTTTACACAAAAATATTTTTTTACTCTTAATCAATGATACAGTTACTTGTGGGAAGCTTGTTATAGCTCTTTGACGTGGAGCTAATTAATCCTCGTGTGGTTTCGTTATGTGTTGCCTAAGAATATTTTGATTAGTTAAAATAACAACTCTGATTGGTCAACGGATATTCAAGGATTCCATGTTAAATGTTCTAAGCTATACACATTTAGTTCATCGACTTCAATTGCATCAAATGACGTACAGATAATTAAACAAGGGCAGATTTAAGGGGATCGAACCAGGGACCTCATGATGAACCAGTACTAGCGTTATCCACTCCACCTCAGTGCCTCTCCCATAAACACATTTTCACTGGAGTGATCTGGCCTCAATCTCCCTAAGCATCTCAATCTTTACTAAAACTCAGCTCAACAATAGCCCCGTATTTTTGGGTTAATTTCCATGCGAGCCGGGAATCAAATTTGGTAAAACACGAAAGAAACAAATATAAGTTTATAACAGTAATATTGCAAGAGCTAGGTCTTCAGATTTGTCTCATAATAATACTCTGATTTGATCTCTTATTTCTGCTGGGTATGCTTCTGGAGATCGGGTCCGGTCGTATGGCAATGTTTTGCAATATCTGTTTTGCTCTTCCGCCAGCTTCCAAATATCACAGCGGGAGAAACAGTAGATCTTCTATATGAATAGAAGAGCACAAATCGAACGAATAGGAAAACCTCTCTTTATTATGGAAGCTCTACCGTTTGCTCAAAAGAACAGGCCAACATTATGAATGAACATTGGACTTTCTGTTTTATCATACCATCATGGCGATAGATACCACTTAGACTGAGGTTACATTATGATTTAGTTTTAGAATTAGGCATCCGACAGTAGTTTTAACCCAATGTTCTATGACTCCGTGTGTGTGTTCCATACCCGTGTTCTGCAATCGTGAGTAAGTTACATGTCGAACAAGCGATTTTCTATTGCCCTATTTCATACCCGTACAAGATGAAATCACGAACGTTAATTAACGTGCGTGATGAAATCAAGTGTTCTAAATGTGCGCGTATATGAATTGCGCATGAGGAACAGGTACATGGAGTCATGAAATACCGCTTTATAACTCATCAGTTTATTTATAAATCGTGGTTGTAGGACTCGTTTCACGATCGACCTAATAAAACCAGGTAGCTGTATCATTGAGTAAAAAGAATAAAATGTAAAATATAAAAATTTCAAAAAATATATATTTTACTGTTAATCAATGATACAGCTACCTGTACATAAAACTAATATGCAAAAATGTGAATACTAACTATATACATGTATATGTGTTTACATGCTATTTACGTATTTTTCAAACTGCTCCCAGGTAAGTACGCATTTGTCTCCCGGCATCTTAACACCATCTCGGGCTGCTGCTTCTTCGTCAGTTTTTCCTAGGAAAATATCTTTGCACGTAGGAGCTTGGCTTTTACACATTGAGTGTCGGCGGTTATGTGCAAAGATACATGGAGTGCTTACACATAGCACTATAAGCGCCATAAAAACACTCCTACAGGAATAAACAAGTAAGTACTTTTATGCACATGTAACTGTATCATTATTAAAGAGTGAACAAACAAATTTTTTAGATAACATAAATTTTATAAAATATTTCATTTTTACTCTTTATCAATGATACAGTTACCTGCGCGTTTAAGTGCTTGAACGTTAATATCGTCTTGGTGCCCATTTACCTCAGCTACTATATATAATCCTTAATAACAAAACTTAAGTTCAAATTTAAATGCTTAATTATTCTTTGAAACCTACACATTTGGATAATATAATATTTTATAATACAGTATAATAGATAATAAAGAATGTCGGGTTTTAAGGATTAATTATACGCTTTGTAGGCGCTCGTTGACTGTGTATATAATCAATTAATAATTAATAAATAATACTGAAAAACACCCATTTTCAATTTTTTGAAATTTTAACGTAAGTTTAAGATTTCCGTTACAAACGATTTGATATCGCAAGACCTTGCTTAGAGTTTAGCACCAGCTCAGATCAGATATTGAGGATCAATGTACCTAACCAGTATTTCAGAGTGGAGTGTTTTCTACAAATCCAATCGGACCAAGGGCTTTCACAGAAGTTGATTATAGCCGATATGAATAAAGCAATCAAACAATTTTTAATTTGATCAGGTAATTTAAACTTGGCATAGAGTAATTTCACCGATTATCGACACCTTAAGCATGAAAACAAGTCAAATCGTAAACTCTTCTTAATAACAATTTATAATCTTGAGATTTTTATAAAACAAGTTTTCATTGGTCGAAATTCTTAACATGATGTTCCTATTGCAATATATAGACCAATTGTTTGACAGTTTACAAACAGCAGTGAAATTACTGTAGAAAAAAATGTTCCCGAATATCGACACCCTCAAACTTTTTGAAAATTATTCATATTCCTGCAAGAGAAACTAGCAAATACAGTTAAATAATCAATTTTAACATCAGAAACACGAAATGCATGTATTTAGAAGAAGCACCATCGCTCTGAATTCCAATTACACGCTCGCTAAGGACATGTGTTTTGTGGTGTTTCTACTGACCTTTATCAATGAACAAGACGTATAAATTAGGGGTAATACATTTCGTTGTTAAAAGTATCATATATTACGCATAGACCATCCCTATATGTATGACACTATTAAGATATAAATTAAAAACAAATATAGCGCTTTAAAAATAAGACAACTTCAATTCTGGTGTATTAATTTATATTTAATTGGCTGGTGTCGGTATTAGGGAACTATGTGTTTATATCGCGTATTATTCGCAACTCGAGATATTCTCAACCAGAGGACCCAAAGGGCCCTAGGTCGCTCACCTGTTATAGCAGTACATGCAAGACCTGTGATTTGACCTTGTGACCTAGTTTTTGACCCCATATGACGCAATATCACACTTGACCTAGATTTTGTTGAGATGATCACTCTGACCAAGTTTCATAAGGATTAGGCCAAAATTGTGACCTCTAGTGACTATACAAGGTTTTCCTATGATTTGACCTTGTGACCTAGTTTTTGACCCCGGATGACTCAATATCGAACTTGATCTCGATTTTGTTGAGATGATCATTGTGACCAAGTTTCATAAAGATTAAGTTAAAATTGTGACCTCTAGTGTCTACACAAGGTTTTTCTATGATTTGACCTTGTGACCTACTTTTTGACCCCGTATGACCCAATATTAAACTTGACCTAGATTTTGTTGTGATGATCATTGTCATCAAGTTTCATAAATATTAGGTCAAAATTGTGACCTCTAGTGACTACACAAGGTTTTTCTATGATTTGACCTTGTAACATAGTTTTTGACCCCGGATGACCCAATATCGAACTTGACCTAGATTTTGTTCAGATGATCATTGTGACCAAGTTTCATAAAGATTAAGACAAAATTGTGACCTCTAGTGTCTACATAAGGTTTTTCTATGATTTGACCTTGTGACCTAGTTTTTGACCCCGGATGACCCAATATCGAACTTGACCTGGATTTTGTTGAGATGATCATTGTGACCAAGTTTTATAAAGATTAAGTCAAAATTGTGACCTCTAGTGACTACACAAGGTTTTTCTATAATTTGACCTTGTGACCTAGTTTTTGACCCCGGGTGACCCAATATCGAACTTGACCTAGATTTTGTTAAGATGATCATTGTGACCAAGTTTCATAAAGATTAAGTCAAAATTGTGACCTCTAGTGTCTACACAAGTAAATTGTTGACGGACGGACGGACGGACGACGGACGAAGAGTGATCACAAAAGCTCACTCTGTCACTTTGTGACAGGTGAGCTAAAAACAAGGTGATATGCACCTAAAAGACAGAAAAAATACTGCATTAAGCCATGGTTACACGAAAATGATTTTAAACTGAATAGAAGCACGAGTTTTGAGAATGTATAAGATTGAGAAAAAAATCGTGTTTCATAATTCACTTGCTAAATTTTGCTAAAAATATTTCAGTCAACAATAACTTGCGCAAACGATCATCAAAATAGTTGTTGTTGACATAATTTATGACGTCCTGACTATGTGCATCGTTTACTTTGAGAGTTGCAGTATTAACAGGTAATTAAATTGGAATTAGGCAAAGGTGTCGATAATAGGAGGGTGACGGCATTAGGCGAGTTTACTCTAATAGTCTACCCGAAAAGCGCAACTAGTATTGGCACTTATTAATGAGGTCCGAGAAGACTTCTTAGTTTCGGTGAAATATAAACTCTAAATACACTCATGGAATTTATAATAAACGCACAATGCATATACATTTGGTAAAATTAACAATGTTATTATTAATTAAAGTCGATTATAGTTTGCATACTTAATAAGTAGTTATTATAACGAGATTACGGCCAAACTCCGAAATTGGCCATCAAATAAGTGTTTAACAATTATTTCAATGTAAGAGTCCAGCTTGGCTCAATTCACATAAATTTGGTTACGATAATGCTCCGTGGGCAAACATGCCATATCAATGATATGTTCGTAGTTGCATTGTTCCGGTAATGCTAACCACTCCCGTATAATACCTCGACGTAGTTCTGCAACTTCCTTGTGCCGAAGCACGTGCAAGGATCCTGCGATCCGAGTTGACTCATGATATGGTCATTATTAAAATCATGCCCTAACTTTTGCTCCATTCGTTTACGCTGCTATATCAGCGTGAAGTAGTGAAGCGTATTTTAGGGTCTGATTTTAATGAGATTGTTTGCCGAAGTTAGATATTTTCACGCAGAAATTGAAGTTTAAAATAATGCTCTTACATGATTAAGTCCTCGTCGTGAACACTGCAAGAATGTCCTGGATATTGCAAGGCAACTCTATGCCATTATACCCACATTGAACAAGCGAAAGCCACGTATTTTTAAGCTAGTTTCCTTGTTTTGTGAACGGCCAAAGGCGCATTTATTTGCTAAGTTGATAGATATTGTGGTGAAAATGGAAAGTTGTTTACAACATAATTAATAAATACTCACGTAGCCTTTCAAACAACTACAGTAACTCAAAGCAATACGGACAAGGGAAATTTATTTGTAGGTCAAAACTCAGACATCTCGCACTAGGAAGTGGAAGCTCTAGCATTCAAGCTATCGAGGTGAACCTACGACTCATGTGAGGTTTTGTCAGCATAAAGTATATAGCCTGAAGAAAACTTACATGTAGGTTAAAATTATATGTATAAACTATACTAAGTATATAAATAAATCGTACAAAACAAGCAAGAATGTTATTTTTAAAGATCGATTATATGAAGATTGATATTGAGAAGAACAAATGAACAGGAAAGAAAACGGCTTGTTATATACCTGGGGGTAGAGTTCGTCACAATATTTGACTGGTGCATTATACCAAGAACATTGCTCTTCTACTAGGTTAAATTTTGTGCTTTTGTGTGACATAGTTGGCTACAATCAGAACGGGCGCAGAGACAAATGCCACATTAAGATATGTGAGGTGGGGTAGTTATGACAAGGGACTACAGCAAGTACAGTTGCAAAGGTCCGGGCACAGAGACATACGCTACATTAATGCCTTATACAGAGGGTAGGTGAGGTGGGGTAATTGTCACAAGATGCTACAGCAATTACAGATGCGAAGGGCCGGGCACAGAGAACAAGAGCTGCTGTCCTCGCACACAGACACTTCGGGTCTGGACCACGCCCCCAGCTACGCACCTGGGTATATTTTTAACATCAACATTGTATACCCAGACACACAAACATTATTAAACGTATCCGGGACAAATAAAAAATATTCGTAAATGCCTCTCTAGCTAAATAACACACGAGTTATTAAAGCAGTAGAGGACGTACGTAGATTTTTGTATTAATATCAAATACTGTACATTCAACAAAATTTAATGTTTGTGTGAGTACTGAATGGGTCTGGATATATAATAAATATAAAAAAAATATTTCCAGGCGCGTAGCGGGAGGGGGCGTGGTCCAGACCCCAAGTGTCTGTGACAAAATGCAGGACGAGTTACCTACTCATGTATATTACCTGTGGGTCATGATGGTGAACAAGTATGCAAAGTATCAAAGCACTATGGCAATAAATTCGCAGATATCAGAGGTTATCATGTTTTTGAACAAGTATGCAAAGAATCAAACCAATATATTAATGCACTTTGAAGATATTAGAGGTTAAAAAACGTGTACCTAAACTTGAACATTTGCATAAGTCCATAAGGGATCATAATTTCAACACAATGCTTGATATAGTTACCTACCCCTTTGTAGGGTTGGGGTCATGATGGTGAACTAGATATCAGAGGTGAAAACGCTTGTACATAAACTTTAACATTTGCATTTCGAAGTCCAAAAAGGGATCATTATTTCAACAAAATGTTTTATAGAGTAACCTACCCCTGTGTAGGGGTTGGGTCATGATGGTGAACAAGTATGCAAAGTATCAAACCAATATATCAATGCATTTTGAAGATATAAGAGGTTAAAAACTTGTACCTAAACTTTAACATTTGCATTTCCCACTCCAAAAGGGGTCATAATTTCAACAAAATGCTGGATAGTTACCTACCTACCCCAGTGTAGGGACTGGGGTCATGATGGTGAACAAGTATGCGAAGCAATATGTGAATGTACTGTGAAGATATTAGAAGCGAAAAAACGTGTACCTAAACTTTAACATTTGCAATAAGTTGAAAACGGGGGCATAATTTCACAACAAATGCTTGATAGAGTTACCTATCTCCTTTGCATGGGTCGGGGTCATGGTGGTAAACAAATATGCCAAGTATCAAGCAATATCTCAATGCACTTTGAAGATATTAAAGGTTACAAAACCAGTACCGAAACTTAAACATTTTGCACTAGTTTAAAAAAGCGGGCATTATTTCAACAAAATGCCCGAGTTACCTATTCCTACATATGGGTTGCTGGTCATAATGGTTAACAAGTATGCAAAGATCAAAGCAATATGTCAAAGGACTTTGAAAATTAAAGAGGTTAAAAACCCTGTACCTAAAATTTTCAAGCATTACGCCGACGCCCGAGTGACTACTACTCTACGAATTATTGCGCTAAAAACGCCACAGTAAGGCCTTATACAGAGGGTAAGTAAGGAGGGTTAGGTGTGACAAGGGGCTACAGCCAGAACAAGTTCAAAAGGACCGGGTACAGAGATATACACAACATTAAGGCCTTATACAGAGAGTAGGTGAGGTGGCGAATGTGTGGCAAGGGGCTACAGCCAGAACAGTTCCAAATGACCGGGTACAGAGATATACACAGCATTAAAGCCTTATACAGTAAAGTTCCGCTATTAAGACCACCGACCGTTCTGACAAAAAGTGGTAGGTGAGGTGGTGAGGTGGGGGAGTTGTGACAAGGGGCTACAGCCAGAACAGTTCCAAATGACCGGGTACAGAGATATACACAACATTAAGGCCTTATACAGAGAGTAGGTGAGGTGGGGGAGTTGTGACAAGGGGTTACAGCCAGAACAGTTCCAAAGGACCGGGTACAGAGAAATACGGCACATTAAGGCCATATACAGAGAGTAGGTGAGGTGGGGGAGTTGTGACAAGGGGCTACAGCCAGAACAGTTCCAAAGGACCGGGTACAGAGAAATACGCCACATTAAGGCCATATACAGAGAGTAGGTGAGGTGGGGAATGTGTGACAAGGGGCTACAGCCTGAACAGTTCCAAAGGACCGGGTACAGAGAAATACGGCACATTAAGGCCATATACAGAGAGTAGGTGAGGTGGGGGAGTTGTGACAAGGGGCTACAGCCAGAACAGTTCCAAATGACCGGGTACAGAGAAATACGCTACATTAAGGCCATATACAGAGAGTAGGTGAGGTGGGGAATGTGTGACAAGGGGCTACAGCCAGAACAGTTCCAAAGGACCGGGTACAGAGAAATACGGCACATTAAGGCCATATACAGAGAGTATGTGAGGTGGGGTAGTTGTGACAAGGGGCTACAGCCAGAACAGTTCCAAAGGACCGGGTACAGAGAAATACGCCACATTAAGGCCATATACGGAGGGTAGGTGAGGTGAGGTGGGGTAGTTATGACAAGGGGCTACGGCAAGAACAGTTCCAAAGGACCGGGTACAGAGAAATACGCCACATTAAGGCCTTATACATAGGGTAGGTGAGGTGAGGTGGGGTAGTTTTGACAAAGGGCTACAGCCAGAACAGTTCCAAAGGACCGGGTACAGAGAAATACGCCACATTAAGGCCATATACAACAAACAACCATTGGAAGATGGCGGGAAATTAGATATACACTACGGAAGTATCTCCCCACGTGGGAAATTAGACAAAATGTTTGGCTCTAGAGTGGGGTATTGTACCCCAAAAAAGATAAATTGTCTTAAACCCCCTGGGTCTGCCTGCCGCTCATCCCATAGGGCAAACTGGAACTATCACTGGAGTGATCAATCATACCCCCGCAGCACTGCTTGACACAGGAATATTATTTAAATTTATAGTTATTTTTATCTTTTAAAATCCAGTAAGGAACGCAATATGCATAACCATATAACCTTGAACCTCTAAGTGACCTTGACCTTGATGGTAGGCACCTAGGTTTTCCGCAAAAAAAATGAAAACAAGAGGGCCCAAAGAGCCCTAGGTCGCTCACCTGTCATAGTAGTGCATGCAAACCCCGTGATTTGACCTAGTGACCTAGTTGTTGACCCAATATCGCACTTGACCTAGATTTTGTTGAGATGATCATTGTGACCAAGTTTCATAAATTTTAAGTCAAAATTATTACCTCTAGTGACTACACAAGGTTTTTCTATGATTTGACCTTGTGACCATGTGTTTGACCTCGGATGACCCAATATCGAACTTGACCTAGATTTTGTTGAGATGATTATTGTGACCAAGTTTCATAAAGATTAGGCCAAAATTGTGACCTCTAGTGTCTACACAAGCAAATTGTTGACGGACGACATGAGACGGACGAAGAGTGATCACAAAAGCTCACTCTGTCACGGTGAGCTAAAAAAATACAATTGGTTTAACAACAATTCAAAGAAGTGTCACATCAGCCGCATGACTTTTTGGTCGCATGAGTTACAACTACCCAAAATAAAATAAAATTCAGACTGCAGACAAAATCGCAGTAAGCCAGACATTACGTATAGTAGAAATATTGTTGGAACGGTAAATTGCGCATAAAACGCAGAAAAATTTGACATGTCAAAAAGTGATTGCAGATAAGTGTACAGCAGCAGCAAGGCTGCATGATGTGACACAGGCTTAAGCATGCTGTAATTTATTTTGACACGACTCATGAAAAATATCTTACCTCAGTTAAAATATTGTGACATAATGTTGAGATTATTTTCATGCCAGACTTGACTAAAAATATGTAGGCTCTTCAGTGTACGGAGTTTATTACACAGGCCCCGTGTTCACAAAGGATTATTTTCAGGATCAGGATCAAGCTCAAATACATGTCCTTTAAAATTCAGGACTTCGGTTCATGTTAAGCTTGATATCTTTATTCAGATCGATAGGTAATGATATATCCTTAAATTTCAAGACTCTAAAATAAGTTTTTACACTCAGTTATAAAAAGGTTAAGATTATTAGATTTAATCCTGGTTTTAAAAATTTATCCTGGTTTTTCAGGATCAGTTTCAGTCTCAAGTACAATTATTCACTTTTGCAACATAAAATGATGTTCTGAATATTTTGAATATGTTACCTTGAGGTAGTTTAGGTATTCTGTACATGGGTATGAGAAGTATTGCCAAAAAAATTTCCAAATATTAGAAGATTATTTTCAGGATCAAATCTGATCCGGATCAGTTAATCCTTTGTGAAATCGGGGCCAGGGGTTCTACGAGAAATCTGGATTTGCTGCATTAGGAAGATTTATCTTATCTGACAAAATAAAAGTTATTTGATGAAAAAAATCAAAGAATTGACATAGTTATTGTACCGCCACATGCTTTAGCCGGTCAGACAACGAGGAAGATCAGTTTTCTAATATAAGTTTATTGACTTCAAAACTCGTAAAACAACTATTCTCGTTCCATGGATACATCAGTCTGCAAAACATAATTAATCAATGGTAAGCCCTATGCATAACAAATATATCAGTACCACCTACTAACAATAATAATAACACCAACAAAATACTAGAAACACAAAATTAATATAAGGGGGAGAACTCCTGCAGATAGTAGAAAAAGTCAATGAAGGGAGAGAACTCCAGCACAGACAGTTAGTACATTTGTAGGGTTGTCTCCCTTGGATTTACACAAGAGGGCCTTTTGGCACTAAATTGCTCACCAGTTACAAAAATAACCTGATGATTTAGCCATTACAAACTTATGGTTACATTACACATTCTAACAGAATTGCAACATCAATTTCGTCAATACATAGAGTTATAAGACTTAATGCAAAGGCATGTGATGATGATGATCTGATCTCAAGAACAAAGTATCTGTAAATCCTTGACATATATAGCAACAATAACCTCCAAGATTAACCAACAAACATGGTAAAGTACAGAGTGCGTTCTGAATGATACATACGGAAAGGCAAAGATACAACGCACAGAGCGTCCTGCGATGCATATGAAAGGGTAAATAATGGATCTTGTTCAATGCTTTGACAAGAAAACAGTACTAACTTATACTTAAATATGCCATAATAAAAGAACAAACTTCAAAGCAAAAATTGGAAAGTCTCTAGCTGAAACATTTAATAGAGCGCAACAGGCAAAAACATTTAGTGGTCTGTGACCATAATCATTTTTATCGACGAAAATGCAAAGTACATATGAATTGCAAAGTTGATAACATGGCAAAGTTAAAGAACAACATCTTATCAATCCATTTATAAACAATATCAGTCATTTGCTTTCTTTATAAAGGGAACAGTTTGAAACAAAGTTTCTCATCAAAGTTAGCGTGGTTTTGAAACGTAGTCATTTTGGCATGTGAACAACAATTATCGTGAAAACCACAACAGGTCAACAACACTAAAACCTACTAAAAATCGAGGATACCGATCCGGTACTGTTATAGTCATTTGAAGTTCTATAATCTGAATTTTGATAATAAAAGAATGTTTGCAACCTAGTTAATGTGTAGGAATGTGTGCTAATGGCACCCGAAACAGACTTGCGACTCATTTTCAGGATTAGGCATTATGCCTCAGTAGAATCCCAGCTACAGCAAAGTTTCAATTGCTACAACTAGAGATTAGTTACATACTCCAACTCTGATTTAAAGAAAATCTCACTTTCAAACAGCTTAAGATCTGATTTAAAGAAAATCACACTTTCAAACAGCTTGAGATCTGACTTAAAGAAAATCTCACTTTCAAACAGCTTGAGATCTGATTTTTTTAAAAATCTCACTTTCAAACAGCTTGAGATCTGATTTAAAGAAAATCTCACTTTTTCAACAGCTTGAGATTTCTTATTAAGGTTTACCAGGAGATATGTGTTAACACATCTATGATCATATTATGTTTTATTAGTTTAGCTTTCATCTTTCTGTATGTATGTTGGAAATATTTACAAGGTATACAAAATTAATGTACATGTACCACTGTCAAGTCAGTAAAATTTTGATTAAGGAAACGTGATCATAAAGCAATGTTCTTATTAAACATAGAATACAACTTGTTAAGTCTGTGGAGCAATGGAAGACAAACTTCATCCATCAATTTAAATCATTCTCGTTCACCAGAGTATTCTTCATATGTGATATCAGTTAACCACTGATCTATGAGGATTATCTAAATTTTCTGGGTTGAATTTTTATTGGTTGAAAAAGCATGCACCTAATTGAATGAATTGCCAACGTTTCCCAGTTGAATAAGCCTAATGGTTGATTGTACTTGTTTGGTAGAATATGCTTGTCCAGGTCCCAGTCTTCATATCATCAAGTCTTTAGTTAGGCTGGAAAATATGAGAGGCACATCTGGCATCTGCTGCATCTCCCTGTTATCAAGTTTATTAGCAATGAAATCTTTAATCCTGTAATTGATATCTATGGCCAAGGTGCCCATATCTTGTTTGGCTTGTTTCGATGATTTACGATTCTCTGTGATAACGTCACAAAAGTAACGAATCATCAGCGAGTGATCATTCTCAAGCTGAGGGATTGTTGATGTCATAACTAGCCTGTCGACATCTGACGGGATCTTCTTCAAAACCCGTTTCCCACCTTTTTCAAACAATTTTATCTTCGCATTCTGGTCATCAGCTTGAACCAGGATAAGTTTCGGCTTTCCTCTCATATCCTTATTCTTCGTCATTTCATCAAATGCTTTTTCAATTTGATATTGCTGGTCATCATGTGTATGGATGAGACCATCTTCTACTCCTTTGAATGTGAGAAATATAAATATGAACTTGTCAAAGTTCGCAGCCTTGATTTTGGATATGTGTTGCTGAATATCTTGTGTTTTTAGACGGTTCAAAGACTTGTCTACTTTTATGTTCTTATCTTTAAAATTTTCAAAAGTATCCTTTAAGAGAAGATAGTCAGCATCTGCATGACCATTTTCAAATGGTAGTAAATTCTTTTGACAAGGACGGTTCTCTTGACCTTGTGGCCACGGTTGTGAAAAAATGCTGACCAAAATCTTTTCCCCAGGGTATTCGTCATCACTCTTTACACTCATCTTTAATATGATCTGAAAAGAAATAGAAATCTCTTAATTATATACATTAAATCAAAGGCCCTCGTGCAATTTTAGAGTTGTTTGGAATTCTGGATTTATCTATCCTATAAGAGCTATGATTTCTGACCAAAACAGGGTCACAGGGTCACAGGGTAAGCAGCCTTCTCAGCTTCGACTACCCTTGTGATGATGAACAACTATGTTGAATTCCAAGTGGATATCTTTTGGTTTACTCAATGGTTAGCCACACATGAGAAACACATGTCCTACTGTAATCACAGCGTATAAACGACTGTATGTAAAGTAGGATGTTGTAATTCGATGTAGATTGGTTGAATAATTTGAAATACTAAGCTTATATAAGAAAACACAATGACAAGTTGTACATGATCAATTTGTTTGATTAATAAATTGAAAAAATTTGAAAACACGCAAATTATAACTATGTTAATGTAATATCTGTTATAATGTGTACAATTATTAAACTGAAATGTGCCCGATCATGATGTAAGTGATATCTAAAGTAGTCCGTGTATATTTTTCTCTCAAAAGTCAAACGATGTTCATTGATTTTAGATAATATGGGCAAACATTTGGCAATAAAGTGTATGCGAACGCTAGGAAAGTTAATCGTAATAATAAATATGTACAACTTGTCATTATGTTTTTGTATATAACCTTAGTATTTTACATTATTCTACCAACTTTGTTGTGTTTTTTACTCCAATCATTTAAATCCAATCACAACATCCTGGATTGAATGGGAATTAGCCTGATAGTGGGCCCTGTTATATTTCTCAAGAATTTGCCGACTTCATCAGGGGATGGGATTTTAATCACCAAACCATTAGCCCTTATCATAGTCAATCAAACGGTTTAGCAGAAAAATATGTGTCAGTTTGTAAGAAAATTCTGACAAAAGCTAAGGAAACTAGGCGGGACCCATTTATTGGTATTTTAGAATATAGGACCACTCCACTCCAGTCAGGGTATTCTCCAACACAGTTATCAATGGGAAGGCAACTGAGATCAGTGCTTCTTATATCCAGGGAAAACCTTAAACCAATATTAATCAAACCAGATTTGGTCAAAAAGTCAATCCAAAATACCAAAGAAGGGGGGGAGAAATATTATGACATACAGACTAAAGCATTACTGATTAGATCCTTTGACATTGGGAGAATCTATTAGAACAAAGTGACAAGACATGGAATCCCGCTATTGTAGTAGACAAGCATAATGAACAGTCTTACAATGTCCAGATGGTTCCAAGTACACCAGAAACAGACGAGATTTGTTGCAAACGAACAGACAGGCAACACAGTGTGATAATCATATGTCAAATCCAGAAACACAGGAAATGATGTCATGTCAAAATCCGATTGAGTCTGAGATCAATGAATCTGAAAGGTCACATCCTCCTGTGACTTCCTCCAAAAGTATCAATCCTAGTCTGTATGTTACTAGATCAGGAAGGGCCGTGAAGCCTAAAATATTTGAGTCGAGTATGTTTGATAGTAAATTGTATCTGACAATCATTTACTGAATATCAAAGAAGTGTTGATGGCTGCTGTCCAACCAAACTATTCATACTTGCTTTGTAAAAATTGTTCTATGACCGACAGCTGTATCAGTTGTGAACTTTTATTATCACATTTAATTCTGAAATGTTTATGTGCATGCTGATCTTATTTTATTTTAAGAAGGGAGATGTAACATGATACTCCAGCTTCCAAGCTTGCAAGAGTTGTTTCCCTTATCATTTATAAATACCTTAAGTCCCCATGCTGCATGCACCCTGCCTCTTTTATGTTAGCTTGTTCTTAGTGATTTGTAATAAATAGTTAGAATACATTGATTGTCATTCTATATACTCCTGGAAAGAACAGTTAATATTACAGCTTTGAGGTAATCCACGTAAAATACATAGAAGCGACCTCCTTTCTTTGTCGTGTACTTTTGTATTATTGACTGTAGATTAAATACGTTGTTAATAGTTTAGTAACAGGACCTAAACCCAGCTTGAGCTTTATCAAGAATACTATTTTCATCACACCATAGCATAAGCCTTTTAGTTAGTATATTTATGAAAATTTTACTTATACTTTTCGACAAAGAAATCGCCCTATAAGTATTTGGTTCTAATATCGATCCTTTTTTGTGAAGAGTGGTTATAATGCTTTTATTCCACTCCGAAGGAAATGTACTGGTTTCAAATATATTGTTAAACAGTTTCGCCAAGAACGGTGTAATACGTTGCGCGGTAGCCTTAAACATTTCCACACTGATACAATCATAACTCAACGCACAGTTTCTTTTAAGGTCCTGAATACTTTTGTGAATCTCATCATCGGTTATATATTTATTTAAGAAGTCAGCGTTTATCTCCCTTGCAAAATCCGGCAATGTATCATTTGAATTTATATCATTGGTTTCGACATTATGAATTGATATACATAATATACAATATAGCGAGTAGCGTTGAGTGCTGTCATCCTTGTTCAGCCAACTACTTATTGATGTTTGGTTCCCAGTGTGCGTATTGTTTGAAGGTCCAGGCTGTTGCGAGGTATACAAAACTGTACATTTTCCCGAGTGGGCGGAGATCTAGTTGTCTCGTCTACCACAGCAGTTGTAGATTTCCTACTGGCACTGGTACCACGGTTCGAGCTTTTAACGGCCGGCTTTTGACCCTGTGGTCGGGTTGGAAGATCTGGTCCCGGTCCGGGTTCATCTCTATGCACTGTGCGGCTAAGAGAGGGAAGAGCACTTGGGACGTTTTGGCATGAGGCCGTTTGCTGCAATCCTGTTTTAGGATTCTAGGTTAAAATAGTAGCAGATGATGATAACATAAACATTTTACGAAAGATAACTTGCCATGACATGACAACAAGGCAACTAAATTGTACAACAACTAGCTTAGTTTGAAACCGAAAGTAGGATTTGATTTCGAGCTTTGGAGGCCGAGTAGACCATAATTTAGAAATCTACAATGACACATTATTTCGGTAGTGTACATTTTAATCTTATAAATATGTTTACCTCTGAGAATAAATGAAAAACGAGGTTTTAATCGCAAGTCTTTTATAAGACTGGTATGGCTCCCAACGAAGACGTAACCGGAAATGTAGCAACTACTAAACGCCGTGCTATCCGGAGTTCTCCGGTACCGTCGAGCTTATTCAACCCCAAGCGTTTTAAGTATTATTCAACCCAAGCTCATTCAACCTCAAACCAAATGAGCCTCAAAATCTCTGGGGTTGAATGAGCCTAGGGATGGGGTTGAATAGTCTATGCTTTTCTGGGGTTGAATAATACATCTTTTGACAGCTTAATAAAGAATTCCTTGACTTTTCGCTGATTTTTGCTCCAATTTGAGTATTAATTTATTGTAGTTGGTTTTTGTTTTGTAGAACATTACAAGTGTTGCGTGAATTCTTCTTAGTTCAATGGTAACCAAGTTCAGGGATGTAACACCTCCAAAATCTTCCTGATACTCAGTACCACTTATGACAACATACATCCGGGGTTATAAATGAGGGTGAAACCTCCCCTTTCGGTACGCGGGATTCATGACATTTTCAGGTGGTATTCGGGACGCTAGGGTGTCGTACGCGGTACGCAATAAAAATGCCTATTGGTATTCAGTACGCAAGATTTCAAAAATAAATAAAGCTTGTTAACTAATTTAGAGGCAGTCATACCTTTTAGATATCGCGAAAACTACTGGCCACATAATACCAGGGCTGGTATTCACAAAGCATCTTAAGTGAAAACTTAAATATTTTGACTTAAGTTAAAAATTTGTGCAGCTCACATGTCCCGCAATTTAAAAAATATTCCATGTTTTCTTAGTGATTATAATAGCTGTTTACATAATGCTTCGAACTATGTAAAATATTAATCATCTTGATTTTTCTTGCTTAGCTGATTCAATTTAGAACATTTTAAGATTTTAAGAAAGTTTCCTGCTAAGATGCTTTGTGAATACCACCCCAGGCCTGCCATAAAAAATCATGCAATTGACTGAGATTCTAGCAAATATTGAATTAAAGCGCGCGATTTCGGCACCTTCAATGTTCTGCGCTTAACGCACGAACCGCCTAATTCAAGTCGCTTAGCGCACAGACACTTGTGCTGTCTTGACCACGCCCCCGTCCCGCAGTCGGTCGGTAGACCAAATGGTTTCGTTTCAATAACATAGCACGCTTGTCCTTGGATCTCTCACTCTAACCATATCATGTACATTTGTGACCCAAATCATGTATAAATTCCCGAAACTGATGAGATACTCAGTATTGTTAGGTCAAGTGCTACCATTGTTAAACACGCTGACAATGCGTTTGTACACTTGAGCCACTTTACCGCGAAGACCAGAAATTATTAATATGCAACATGTACGAGAGGTGTTCAACTTATATTTGAACAGAATTGAACATCCAGTATTTTCATAAATTTCACATCGAACTCGAATTGTGTCTATTCAATAGTGTAAAGAAATGTATCACGAGACATAAACATCAATTGTAGAATGTATATGTAATATACTTAGAACAGAATCAACTATTGTATCGAGTGTGTTGATTTTGCATTTTTAAGGTCAAAAACCTCCAAGTGCTGATGCTTATAAATCGCTTCTCTAATCGATGTTTCAATATTCTCCAGATTTAAATTCTATTGCTAATTCTAAGGAGACTTCGGTATCCACTGTTTGGGTATAATATACTTCCCAGTCTAATTCATAAGGTACTTAATGACTTATTTTGTAGGGTGACAGGAAATTCAGTATTGGGGAAATACCCTGAAAAAGGGCTAGTCACATTTTTGTCGAAAAAAAACCTTTTAAGCCGTTTGCATAAATAAAATATGCGTTCACTAGTGTCCCCTTTTCAATTATTTTGAGTTCCGGTTTTCCAAAATATCAAACACAAGACCATGTCATGAAAGCGGCTATGAATACACTAAGCTTAACTAGCTCCAACTTATGTCTATCACCATGAACCTTTCTAAAATAGCAGACTCTGTCTATGTAATATTTTCCTCTAAGATAAAAACATTAACTCCCCAGGAACGAAACATATTTTCCAATCACTGTTCCGTAGTCACATATACAGCCTCCAAGACCTTTGTCTGCGCTCTTTGTTTTGCTTGGCATTGAGCTAATGAACACCGCACTTTTCTGAAATGCTGTATCTAACATTTTCGAAATAATTCAATTGAAAGTTGCTACTGATACTAACAACTTCGCTGCCATCCAACTTTGAGTTATTAGATCTGTGCTAGATATCACAGAACCAATGGACATGGCGATTACCGGTTTCGACCATTTTTTGTGATTTTTAATATTTGACGCCATTTCGCCAAATTAAGCAGGTGGACGTATATCACCCTTCATATGCCAAATATTACTGAATATTGTATACCTATTATGTAACAAGGATTCTGATTGGCTTAGACGGCCTGCACGAGAGGTCTATAATTTTTAATATACACCTCCCGAAACCGAGGCTGGGGTGGATATTACTTTTTTATGGCGTGACGTCATTTCCTGCGGTATAACGTTCCAGACAACGTAACGTTATTTCCCGTAGTATTTGGCCTACAGCTGCTCATACATATTTATAGGCTCTGACCTAGCCATTAATGATAAATGCCGTTAATAAATACGTTACTGATACTCTCTCATACATATACATAAGAAGAGCATTGTTAGCTAGAACATTTGAAGAGTCGTCTTTTGTTTCTGAAGAGAGGCTGAAGTTGTTATAATTTAAAAAGAGCCAATAGGTATTATTTCCTTGACGTATGGCATGGTATACAATATAACAGTTGTCGACTTATGTTTCGATGAATATGATTTTTAGTTGACCTTCAAAAAGTGATATTGACCTCTGACTTCGTCATCGGTCAATATCACTTTTTTCAGGTCAACAAAACATCATATTCACCTCAACATAAGTCAATAACAGTATAATGTTTTCACTGACATGGGTTATCCATAATATACCAACACGTTTTTATGCTTCTATATGGGCCATTTCTGTTAAAAAAACCCAAAACACAATACCCTCTACAAGATGGTTGATTTTGTTTAGAAAAACAATGCAAATATGAAACACACTGAGTGTATTTACTACTTAGACCCCGTTCACACTAGGCTACGCCTTTACTACGACCATGCCGATCTGTCCCGACCTGACTAAAAGTATGAATCGGGACGAAATCGGCGTCAAAACCAAGAAAATATATAAAAAATCTTCACCGGAACGTCTGATCGACGCTTGTGCTACGATTTCGCTACGATCACTGCGTTTCCGATACGATGCTTGTACGCTTACACCACGTTTCCAACGCGATCAGTGCCGATCATGAACCGTTTCTGCTACGATGTCGCAACGCTCTGCAAGACCCTAGTACGTTGGTAAACAGACCTAAAAGACTGTAACACGATGTTGCGCCGCTCATGCCGACAATACTACGAAATTGACGTGATCATAGTACGCTTTGGTATGATGCGTACACTAATCAATGAGTTTGGGTCATTTTTTTCACATCACTCATTGCCTGAAAGAGGCATTGAATCCATTGGATGATTTTTGGTTAAAATACTTATGTTTTTCCACATAATAATTTGCTTTGGTCTATGTCCAACTGTTGTAAAGGAAAATGACTATCATATATACCGATAGTATAACGCGATTTTACGTGTTTCAATAGAAAACACATTAAATTTGATGCCGATTGTACCACGATGTTATTACGATCATGCAGATCCCGACAAGATGCTTCCCCGATGTTTCTACGATTATGCCGATCTTAATACGACCTTGCTACGTTCTTGCGCCGATTCGTTTTAGCCACGATTCCGCTAAGCTTGTTTTGAACATGTTCAAAATAAGCGTAGTAAGATCGGGAAGCTTCCCAACCTACGCGTTTCCACCACGACTCTACCACGTTCACAAAGATCTTCCCCCGATTGACCACGACTGTCCCACGATTGGTCACGATTTGTACCAATTTTAGATCGTAGTAGAAGCGGCCCCCAGTGTGCACGCCCTATTAACAATTGTTCTTACATGGCTCAATAGAAATAAATCGATTTTATTGTTTTATTACGGCAAAATCCGATGTTCAGTTTTGTTCAAATATAAGTTGAACATCTCTTGTACATGCATAATTATACGTATCATACGACTACTGGGGTATTATATACATACAGTGCAACCTTGTCAGAGATGTCATGTTTTTATTCAATGAGATTTTCTCAAATGAATATTTTGTAAATGTCACAATACTACATGTATGTGAGTGTAAATATGTACAAATATTTGTGTCTGTTGTAACTATTTCTGTATGGAATTTTATAGTAATGTATGTGTGGAGGTGTCGGGAGCAGGTTCTTAGTGATCTAGGCGAAGCCTCGGGGAAGTCGTGAGATACTTTGTGACATTTTTGTGGAAGAATCGGAATAACATCGGTAAATTTCAATGCAAGCGATGTGGCTTCCCCAATGCATCAATTATGTTTCGCTAAGATGTCGAGGACCATCAGGGATATTTAAATGTTCGGCGAATGTTCGGCAACTTTTCGGCGACACAATATATGTTATTAATATTCGATAACATTTATCTTAGACCATGGTTAGCCGCTATTAGGCAGTCAACGGCTTTCATTGCCGTGGTAAATATTATATAGACAGCGTTTATTGAAATCTATTGAAATCGAGAAGCACGCCCTTTCAAATCGAGAATATCGTTCTTTTAAGTCCAGAAAATCGTTGCCAATCAACTGCCCTGCGTTCAGGGAAAAATAACGTGACGCACGTATCGAAACGTGCGTCACGTGATTTTTCCTTGAACGCAGGGCAGGATTGAATTAAAATTTGGCGAATATTTAACCCCGCGAACTGCTTCAAAATAACAAGTTCGTGAAATTTTGTGACATCACGCAAATATATGACTTTACAATATTGAGATGAACAACGTCGGTACATCGTGTGACTCGTAAAATTAATGTTCTCTATTATCGAAAATTAACGAGAACCACAGACGGCACATTCAAACACGTATCTGCTTCATTGTCCACTCAATAACCATAGGGTGAACTGCGTCATTATACAATACAATATACAGTACAAAATGTTTATTGCATAAAACATACATACATATGCTTATAGCAAAATTATATTCATTGATACTTTAAGTAAGACGATAATTGCAATTCGATGTGAATAGTAAATGAGTATTATAGCATAAAAACGGGGATTTTGCCCATACGTTAACGGGACGAAAACCATGCGTAAACATAAAGATTCACGCGAGACCGCGCTGTTAACGTCCAGTTTTAGGTATGCTCATTTCAGGGCCTCACCGACAAAAATAAACGATTTTACAGCGTCTTATGAACTGCAATTCCCATTTTATTTGTAACTACTAATTAATTTTCTATAAGATCTAATTAATAAGTTTAAACAAACCCGCATTATCCATGTTTTCTTGGTATTTGCAGATCCCGGAATTCGACGCTCATTACAAAAACTGTTATGACGTAACGTTTATTTTCGCGCCGTTACGTTTGTTTACGCGACGTCGCCACAAAATTTCCCGCCAAAATGTAATTATTTCCAAATACAAACGCATTAATGATGCTTTGTATGCTATAATAGCGTTTACGCATGCTTTTTCGTGCTATAACATCTGCAGAGTCCCTCGGGAGCGTTGGTGCCCTCGCCCTAACGGGCTTGGGCACCAACCGTCCATCGGGACTCTGCAGATGTTATAGCACGAAAACGCATGCGTTAACCCTACATTGTTGCTGCCGGCCTGAGCCACAGACTTGCACAACATCACGTACCATGACAATACAAGGCGTCAACGCAAGATAATACAAACATTAATTACAGGAATGTGTTATATGCGCGAGATGACGAGTTTCGTAAAGCAGTCTAGGGCATTTTTATCGCTAGAAAACTGTGACAATTATAACTTAATTACGTTCTTGGCTTTTTGGACCACATACCACTTGATTTTCAAACAATTTATCCACCCCTTAACGCAGTGAAAATTGGCAAGTGCGGAATGAGTTGATGAAGCATGCTGCTGAGTCTTTTCTAACTGACTCCGCTCGCCCAAAATAGGTAACAAATGAATTTTATCAAGTAAAGAACGGGTTTGTAGGCATGCTTTTCAGATAAACAATGAATTTTTTCGAGCTCGATTCGCTCGCATAATTCTTTCTCGGGGTGTGGGTGTATCAACATTTACGCCCACTTCAGCAATTCCTGTATCCGTCACTGATTTCTATGATGTCGCTCAGATGAACAATGTATTTTAAAACTTGCTTCGCTCACACAACGACTTTATCATTATCAAGTAGAGAAAGAGTTTGTGTCGCAAATTATAAGATAATCAATGCAATTTTCTGACTCGATTCGCTCGCACAAATACTTATAATACGTATATTATCAACTTGATTAAGAATGGTTTTGTGCAGCATACTGCTTCGTTAGCTCATACAACGCCCTAACTCAAATCCTTCTCGTAATTAAAACATCCTTTGAATTCGTATGCTTCTATTAGATTGGTTTTAAAAGTCAATAAGTATGGACTATACGTAATTAATCAGCATGATTTGGATGATTATATCATGTAAAACCTGTCCTCAGGTGGATTCATTGTTTCCTTTTTGCATATCAATCTGTTCGCCATCCTAACACCTAATCAATCCTGTAACCGCCCCTGAATTATACGGGATGGATACTACATACTAAAGTTGTAAGATTTAATGTGTCTACAGAGCTGTTTTTATGTTTCAAAACTGGCTAAAGGTATTCGGGATTCAGCGAAAAAATAAGGTGGTATTCGGGATTCGCTGAAAAATTAAGAAGTATTCGGGATTCATGGGGTGAGGGGGTGACACCCTTATAAATCATGCTATAAAGAAGAGGAGTTAGGTCCCCTGATGAAAAGCATGACCCTGTAAAATTAGCTGGAGAGAAATTGTGAAATATAAACAGGAATTAAAACATTTAACAAATAAAAATTGGACTATTAACTATTAACATCAGGTGACTCAAGTTAATTTTGTCGATCTTTTATCTTTTAATAGCAAAAATGAGTGTTTAAACTAAAACTAGAAATTCGTGCCCTCGGGCAAACTATGTCGAGCCTTGGTGCACGTTAAAAATGGTTACAACTTAAATCAGCCTTCAATTTGACCATTGATCTCCAACTGTGACCTTGAACTTTGAGATAGGAACCTGGAGCTCTGACAAGACACTCCGCCTCATGGGGGTTAACATTCATGCCAAATATAAGAAAGATTGGTCAGTGTATGACAAAGTTATGGTCCGGACAAGCTTCAATTTGACCTTTGACCTCCAACTGTGACCTTGACCTTTGAGATAGGAACCTGGGTGTTGGGCATGACACTCCTCCTCATGGAGGTGAACATTCATGCCAAATATAAGCAACATTGGTCAAAGCATGACACTCCTCCTCATGGAGGTTAACATTCATGCCAAATATAAGCAACATTGGTCAAAGCATGACAAAGTTATGGTCCGGACAAGCTTCAATTTGACCTTTGACCTCCAACTGTGACCTTGACCTTTGATATAGGAACCTGGGGGTTGGGCATGACACTCCTCCTCATGGAGGTTAACATTCATGCCAAATATAAGCAACATTGGTCAAAGCATGACAAAGTTATTGTCAGGACAAGCTTCAATTTGACCTTTGACCTCCAACTGTGACCCTGACCTTTGAGATAGGAACCTGGGGGTTGGGCATGACACTCCTCCTCATGGAGGGGAACATTCATGTCAAATATAAGCAACATTGGTCAAAGCATGACAAAGTTATGGTCCGGACAAGCTTCAATTTGACCTTTGACCTCCAACTGTGACCCTGACCTTTGAGATAGGAACCTGGGGGTTGGGCATGACACTCCTCCTCATGGAGGTGAACATGCATGCCAAATATAAGCAACATTGGTCAAAGCATGACAAAGTTATGGTCCGGACAAAATCGGACGCACGGACGCACGCACATACACCAAAGTGGCTACTAAGTCTCGCTTACCGCAAGCGGGCTCGACAAAAAACCATTCATAGGTGTAAACAAGAATTATTTTACACATGAAAAGGCAGTGAGGTAAAGTTTACCACAAGTATTGTGTACTAGACACTCTGAGTTTAACACGAAATATTTTAGGTATACTTCACTACATTAATAAGGTGCAAAATGTCAGACGCTAAAGTTGACAGGAAAATAGACAGAAGTGAGAGCAGTGTCAGTGATTTGGACACTAGTGGTGATACAGCCACATTATCAAAACCTCAAAAGAAAAAGGAAAAGAAAGATGACAAGAGGGCCCAAAGGGCCATAGGTCGCTCACCTGTCCTAGTAGTTCACGCACCCCTAATGGTAGCCTCTATTGCATGAACAAGGTTTTCATATTGTCTTATGCTTTATAATTAATATCACATTTAGACCCAATGACATATTGAAGTGATTTGACCTTGTGATCTAGTTTTTGACCCAAGATGACCCAATATCAAACTTGACCTAGATTTTGTTGAGATGATCATTGTGACCAAGTTTCGTAAAGATTAGGCCAAAATTGTGACCTCTAGTGACTACACAAGGTTTTTCTATGATTTGACCTTGTGACCTAGTTTTTGACCCCGGATGATCCAATATTGAACTTGACCTAGATTTTGTTGAGATGATCATTGTGACCAAGTTTCATAAAGATTAGGCCAAAATTGTGATCTCTAGTGACTACACAAGGTTTTTCTATGATTTGACCTTGTGACCTAGTTTTTGACCCCGGATGACCCAATATCGAACTTGCCCTAGATTTGGTTGAGACGATCATTGTGACCAAGTTTCATAAATATTAGGCCAAAATTGTGACCTCTAGTGGCTACACGAGGTTTTTCTATGATTTGACCTTGTGACCTAGTTTTTGAACCCGGATGACCCAATATCGCACTTGACCTAGATTTTGTTGAGATGATCATTGTGACCAAGTTTCATAAAGATTAGGCCAAAATTGTGTCCCCTAGTGACTACACAAGGTTTTTCTATGATTTCAGCGCGTGACCTAGTTTTTGACCCCGGATGACCCAATATCGAACTTGACCTAGATTTTGTTGAAATAATCATTGTGACCAAGTTTCATAACGATTAGGCCGAAATTGTGACCTCTAGTGACTACACAAGGTTTTTCTATGATTTGAACTTGTGACCTAGTTTTTGACCCCGGATGACCCAATATCGAACTTGACCTAGATTTTGTTAAAATTATCATTGTGACTAAGTTTCATAAAGATTAAGTTAAAATTGTGAACTCTAGTGACTACACAAGGTTTTTCAATGATTTGACCTTGTAACCTAGTTTTTGACCCTGGATGACCCAATATCGAACTTGAACTAGATTTTATTGAGATGATCATTGTGACCAGGTTTCATTAAGATTAGGCCAAAATTGTGACCTCGAGTGACTACACAAGGTTTTCTATTATTTGACCTTGTGACCTAGTTTTTGACCCCGGATGACCCAATATTGAACTTGACCTAGATTTTGTTGAGATGATCATTGTGACCAAGTTTCATAATGATTAAGCTAAAACTGTGACCTCTAGTGTCTACACAAGTAATTGTGGAAGGACGGACGGACGGACGACGGACGAAGAGTGATCACAAAAGCTCACTCTGTCACTTTGTGACAGGTGAGCTAAAAATAGACTACTAACAAAAAAATGAAAAAAAATCTAAATTGTTTTTATAAACATTTTGAAAAAAAAATTTTGAAAAAAATATTTGAAAAAAGGAATTGAAAACAAAAATATGATGAAACAACAAAAATATTTGGAAAAAAATTATAGAAAAACTAGATGTGGTAAACATTTGTACCAAGCTCTTTTAAAATCCAGTAAGAAACGACAAAGTTACAAAGCGGACACGACTTGCATGACTATATAACCTTTGACCTCTATGTGTGACCTTGACCTTTGAGCTAGGGACCTTGGTCTGGCACATGACTCATCGCCTTGAAGTGGTGAACATTTGTACCAAGTCTTATAAATATCCAATAAGAAATAACACAGAGCGGACACAAATCACATGCCTATTTGATCCTTTCAACCTTTGAACTCTAAGTGTGACCTTGATCTTTAAGCTAGGGATCTGGGTATTGCGCATGACACATTGTCTTGATTTGTAGAACATTTGTACTAAGTATCATAAATATTCAATAACAAATGACAAAGTTACAGAGCGGACACGATTTTGTGCCTTTTAACCTTTGACCTCCAAGTGTGACCTTGACCTTTGAGCTAGGGACATGGGTCTTGTGCATGACACACCCTCTATATGTGGTGAAAATTTATACCAAGTATCATAAATATCCAATAAGAAATGACACAGTTAGATGGCAGACACAATTTTGTGCCTTTTAACCTTTGACCTTGACCTTTAAGCTAGGGACCTGGGTCTAGCGCATGACACACCATCTTGATGTGGTTAACATTTGTAGCAAGCCATTTTAAAATCCAGCAAGAAATGACAAAGTTAAATAGTGGACACAACTTGCATGACTATATGACCTTTGACCTCTAAGTGAGACCTTGACCTTTGAGCTAGGGACCTGGGTCTTGCGCCTGACACACCATCTTGATGTAGTGAACATTTGTACCAGGCCATTTGAAAAGCCAGCAAGAAATGACAAAGTTACAGAGCGGACACAATTTTGCTAACAGACCAACAGACCACCGCCCGACATGGTGACTCCAGTATACCCCCTTCAAACTTTGTTTGCGGGGGTATAAATACTGATAGTGGTGCATTTGTAGTGATTACAGAACTAAATAAACGAAAACTGTACCGTCAATTCAAAGATATTTGTCAAAAACACCAGATTATATTCTGTTTCTGATCAGCCTGATTTATTTATGTATGTCTCATTTTACTCATAACGTTAATTACTATCTTCATTTGCTTGCTAAAGTTAATGAATTTCAGATAGCCAGGAAATTGTTCATACAATGTCATAATATACACTCCGCAAAAAAATTTAAGGACCACTATTTCAAACCTATATTTTTAAATTATTCAGATATTGATATTTTATCTATTCAGAATTTAGTATATTTAAAGTATTGGGAAAATGTAAAACACACTATATATTGCATAATTACACGGATAAACTGTGGATTTTGCTTTTGAGCGGGTATCGCTGCAAAACGCTGTGTTCCTGTCTATTCATTGTAACTGTCAGTTTCTTAACGTTACGCGTTCAATTCATTTTCGGGTTAAGTTTGGGTAATTTTGTACTTTTATAGTGATTATACGGCATAAACGCACCTGAGGAGACATTTACCAGTTGGTGACGTGGAACAAATTAATGAAATACTATTGGTGGGACACATTCAACGTCACGTTGGACGTCAGTGTAACGTCAGTCATACCGTGGTCGATCCTGCCGGGTATAGGTACCTTGATACTTGGTCTGTTGTTAAGCGCATAGGAAGAGCCCGTTAGAGTAAAACAACGGATTGTAATGACCTTTATATTGTCAACATTGCTAAACATGGGCGGTTCGAATCCCCTAAAACGTCGACTTCTTACTTCCGGCATGCATCTGAGGTTCGCAACTGTGAATGAGCTCTTAGAAACAGACTTCCTGCTGCCAACAAGCACGCTCGCATTCCTGCTTTCCTTCCACCATTGACCCCAGAACACATGATGTATTCACTGACATTTTCTCTCGAACCCCGAAACATCCCGTTAACCAGACTCCGGTCTGTTCTGTTCTTTGAGGAATCAATGTTCTGTGTAGACTTTAATGGTGGCAAAAGAAGTGTGTGGCGACAGAAAAACGAAATATGTTTGTACTTTTGTATCCAGAAACACGACAGGTTTGATGGTTCGTCAGTGCTAGTTTGTGGCAGGGTCTATGGTGAATCTACAAACCCGTGCGTCATCCAAACGGTGACGATCAGTGGATGTTACCTACCACGATGCTGTTGAAAATTAATGTGTACGACCTACGGTGATGCTAGAGGTCAATACTTTGTGCTAATGGACTTTAACACCCGGTCGGACAGTGCACGTGTGGTCACGGAGTACTTCAAACGCGAGCGTATAGTGCGTTTGGTCTGGCCTGTTTGGTCTCCTGACATGATACCGATACAGCATGCATGCGACAAACTCCGATGGCGGTTAAGTGCACGACTTGTCAAACTGCAGACCCAGTTGGAACTGACACTTGCACTCACAGAGGAGTGGACAAAAACCCCTAGTCATGCAATCAGAACGTTGATAGCAATTTAAAACTGAGGTGTAGGGTTCTTATGGGAGCTCGAACGGGTCATCTGTGGTATTGGCGTTAGTTATGGCATTGTATTTTATGTGTTTCGACACTGATTGAAAAACATCATACCCCACCCACCACTATGCGAACGTTGACATTTTGGTAGCGACATCACTTCTTGACCTAGCACGTGTTTACTACTGTCATTTGTCATTGCCCTCGTTTACATTTGTCCATATGACATATTGAACATTTGATATCAATTCTTGTTTAGTTGTTAGTAATTTCAGTGATGAAATATTAACCCTTGCATTTTGTGGTCCTTAAATTTTTTTGAGGAGTATATATGCAGTAATTCTTCAACAGCTTCAAAGTGAAGTAAAGGCTTGTTCTTTATTAAGTGATCATTATGATTCAGTTAACAGTTACCTTTAACATATCCGTCACCAATATGTAGGTATAGGTTTTATAGTATACAGGGGCGTAGCTAGAGGTATTTGAATGTGTACGCAAGAAGGCTAGAAGGGTCTGGGGCTCCCCCTGAACAATTTTGTTCGCTGCAACGACTCTGGTGCTTTCTGGGGTGTTTTTTGCATCATCTTTAAATAACATTATTTTTACTGATAAAACCAGGGTTTTTGTGTATAGAGCTTTTTAAAAGTGTTTCTTAGAAATGATGAAAATACTAAAGGATTATCCCCCTTAGGGCTTAGGCATCAGTTTTTATTTCATTTTTCGATCATTTCATTTTTCACTTTTTGAGAAGCATGTGTACGCAGCTACGCGCCTGGTATAATTACGAATTTGAATTCCATCGTATGTTTCAGATTTTTATAAAACAAAACTATGGTGGCATATTTCTGCCAACAGATAGCAGCATACTTATCTAGATAATTAAGTGGTTAACACGTTAGGTAACTAGATAATAAGTTAATTCATAAACAGTATCTTATCTAGAAAAAACCACATGATAATGCCACCAACTGCCAGTTCTTACCTCTTTAGAAAAGTGTTAACTTGTCAACGTGTTATGTATCTAGTTAGCATGATGATTAACTAGATAATTAAGTTGTTATCTAGTTACATAACGCGTTAACCACTTAATTATCTAGAAAATTAAGTTGTTATGATATAAACGCGTTAGGTATCTAGTTAACCAGATACATAGCTACATAGTTATGTTGCTAACTAGATAAGTAACTAGTTAATTATGTGATTATCTTATTAACGCGTTAAGTAACTAGTTAAGCAGATAACTATATAGAAAGATATGTAGTTAAGTTACTAACTAGATAAATAACGCGTTAACCACTTATCTATAAATAGACATTGCAAAATAACTACCATCTAGTCACTTCACGGGAAAAGAATAGCGGGGGGAAATGTATCAGACAGAGCGAGCATAACATAACATTTGTACACAAAATTTGAATATCTTTATTTCGAATGTACATGTTATTACACATTACATTGTTGTAAACACTACAACATTCACTGCTATTCTGTTGATACTGCAACTCGTCAGTAAAATATGGATGATAATGCGAGAATACGATGGCACAATAACAATAATACGATAGTACGATGATTAAAATACGAGAATATGATAGTGATAACGCGAGAATATGACAGTTCGATAATGACAATGCGATATAGTATCGCGTTATCACTATCGAATTGTGGCATTATCTCTATCGTACTGTCATTTTCTCCTATAATTACCATCGTACCATCGTATTCTCGTATTATCATCATCGTACTATCGTATTATTACTATCGTATTCTCTTATTATCCTCGGATCTAACATTTTATGGAGACGTGTCCGTCAAGATATTTCTTTCTTATACCTTATTTAATATAAAACGATGCCCGTACGGATATCGCACGACTGCATTCTTTAAAATCGTACGGGGTACACACGAGCTGTGACCACACGCTACGAATGTACAAAAACCGTTAGGATTAAAAAAAATGTGGACTCGTACGAGCTTTGTGTCCGTATCATAAATCTACAACGTGTAGTCATGTGTGTGACGTAAATTAACGTCAACGTCATGTTACAACATTGTGCGTAACGTCAGTACCATTGTTTCCACGAACAGTGTGTTGTTCAACAACAAATTACCAGAATTAAGAGTCAGGTTTCATATTTCACTGTGTTTATCAAAAAGCAGACAGCTGTTCTCATCTTAGCTTTTCTTATCTTAGGTTGGGGTGTTGTAAATATAACAGTAATCAAAATAGACTATAGGCTATGTTTTATCATTCTGTATTGTTGTATAAATGTTTCAGTTGTACTCTGATATGTAAAGATTATGAAAAATTAACGTTAAACACCTTTCACCATTGTCGTACGACGGACGTGCGACGGGTCTACGATGCAAATTTAGGAACAGTAATAGTAAATTTTCTATCCAGGAGTATATGAATGACAAGCAATGCATTCTAACTATTTATTGTAAATCACTAAGAGCGAGCTAACATAACAAGAGGGTCCAAAGGGCCCTGGGTCGCTCACCGGTTGAACTTGACCTAGATTTTGTTGAGATGATCATTGTGACCAAGTTTCATAAAGATTAAGTAAAAATTGTGACCTCTAGTGACTACACAATGTTTTTCTATGATTTGACCTAGTGACCTAGTTTTTTACCCCAGATGACCAAATATCGAACTTGGCCTAGATTTTGTTGAGATGATCGTTGTGACCAAGTTTCATAAAGATTAGGCTAAAATTGTGACCTCTAGTGTCTACACAAGCTAATTGTTGACGGACGGACGGACGGACGGACGACGGACGAACAGTGATCACAAAAGCTCACTTTGTCACTTTGTGACAGGTGAGCTAAAAATGGCAGATAATTCTATAGGACAAAATGCTAGACAGAGTTACCTACTCCTGTGCATTAAGAACAACTTTAAGTATTTCATTCTCAGGCCGATTTTAATGAGACACCCTCAAAGCTCAAGTCGAGAATGAATAATATCCATTTCATTTAACATTTTTGTGCTAAACGCAGTTGAGTCGGTTTCTGGCAAAAAACTGCGATGTTTTGTTGGAAAATATTATGTTGCATGGATGGTATTTATTTTCCGCTTCAGCGTCATTTTAGGGTTAAAATTCAGTCTCCTTCCCGAGTACAAACAATTCACAAGCTAACAGTATAATATTTTCTTCCAATACGAAACAAGGAAATTTCCCTTCACCAATAAGAGATACTTATATGATATATTTATAGCATGGACAATTTGATGGGATCCTGACCTTTATGCATGGATACATTACAAGGTTCCTGTGTTGAATAAATAAATTTCCGCAAGCAAATCGTGCAATATCGATCCTGTAGATTTGTGTTGGTATTACACCAGGAGCTTCTTAGAATATAGGCAATATATCAGCTATTAAATGATACTAATAGAAGGTCGAGAGTCGCGTCAAATTCTCTGTACTATACAAACAAATTACAAGCTAACATTATAATATTTCATCCATAACAATACGAAACAAGGAAATTTCCTTACCAGTCACTTGAGAACATGATGTAGATACTCATATGATATATATATAACAAATGATCCTGAGAGGCTAGTAAACATGTGTATCCAGAGGCTGAGAGGTAAGGCCAGAGTTCTTTGATTTTTCGTTACTCGGACCCTCCTGCCCTATTTTTTGGCATTTTCGAAAAAAAAAATTGGAAATCTAAAATAGTACAAATTTTTTATATCAAATATTTTGATGGTAATGTTACTATACACCTTGTTTATTATGTATTTTACTAATGATATGTAGGTACAAAATGTATAGTGCTCTCATTTCAGCGATTTTTTTTGCCTCTTTGGGAATGGGTCCGGGTCCGTTCAGACTGGGAATATTTGTGTTGTGACAACTTGAAATTGGGAAATTCTATAAAGCAGAAAGGCGAAATAAAACTGAAAAAGAGATTACATGTGAATGTTTACTGGTTTCTTTGAACTTTTATGCTTGACCCATTGTCAAATATGCTCATAACTTTGTCATTTTAAGTCCGATTTTAAAAATTATTTTTTTAAATTATTTATAGGGAATTTCTCCATTCAAATTTGGGAAAAGTATAGCCTATTTGCAATTGGGAAAGGGTCTGTTTACCGGACCCTAATAAAGAAGGAAAAAAATCACTGCATTTACCACTGTACCATAGGTATCATTGAAAAAATATCTAACTGAAATTTATTTTTAAACAAATGTACATGTAATTAAATTTCTGTAGATTTGTTTTAAAATTCTTTATCAATGATACAGATACATGTGCACTGTATTTGTTATAAGATAAATTTGCTGTTAGAACTAACATTGTTGCTTTCAATAATGGACGTTCATTGACTACAATCCACCATCAACCACATTTTGGGAGTTTTTATTTTTATTTTTTTCCCTCCTCCTGTGGACTTTTTTTCTCAAAAAAGTCTGAGTAACAAAATAATAAAAAAAACTCTGGCCTAAGCATATCAAATCAAGAATAACTGAACATCCAGTCAATCAAAGGGGCTCAAAATGCTGTCAAAATAGCAGCAGCTTGAATATTGCAATGACACCCCTAACAGACATGCATCTTATTTTCAAGATTGGGCGTCATATACTTCTGAATATACCCTGAATATGAGCTTGTGGAGTGTGCCAGTTGGGAGAATAACCTGCGAACAACAATGAGTCACCAAGTTACCAGCAAGGGCCTAGCCAGGCTTGAATTGATGTTAAATAATGCACACAAACCTTGAAGTCGGTGGTTATTGATTTGGGGTCCTAGCCTCATGATTGTGGAAGTTTTGGATTTTAATGCCATTTTTGGCCTTATTCATATTTTTACTTTTCGAATTAATGTTGCACATGTGCATACGACTGTATCGATTGCTAACGCCCCTAGCCAGTCAACTGTGTCTTCAAAGTCACATTGTCTATTTTAAAGTATTACCACTTTTGCATTTTACATCATTTTCATAGCCATCTATATATGGCTCAATTTACATTCAAAATGCCACATTTAGTTGCATATTCTTGTATATTATATTCATTTTCAAACAATGACCTAAAACAAGAGCTGTCCACGAACAGCGTGCTCCACTATTCACAGCGCCATGCTAGGATAGTACAATCATTATATATTCAAAACAAAATGCTTCATAACAGCAGCATTACCCTCAGCTGTGTAGAGGTTGGGGCTTCTAAGTCGAAAAAGGGGGATAATTTGGACAAAGTATGCAGGACTGTTACCTACTCATGTGTAGGTCCTCTAGGTCATGATGGCAAATAAATAAGCCTTTCTTAGTCCACAAAGGGGCATAATTTCAACAAAATGCTAAATAGTTATCTTCTCCAGTGTAGGGATTGGGGTCATGCTGGTGAACAAGTTTGCGAAGTATCAAAGCAATATATCAATGCACTTTGAAGATATAAGAGGTTAAAAAACCTGTACCTAAACTTTAACATTTGCATTTTCAAGTCCAAAAGGGGGCATAATTTCAACAAAATGCATGATAGAGTTACCTTCCCCTGTGTAGGGGCTGGGTCATGATGGAGAACAAGTATGCAAAGCAATATGTGAATGCACTTTGAAAAATTTGAGGTAAAAAAACCTGTACCTAAACTTTAACATGTGCACAAAGTTGAAAAAAGGGGACATAACTTCACCAAAATGCTTAATAGAGTTACCTACCCCTGTGTATGGATTGGTGTCATGATGGTGAACAAGTATGCAAAGTATTAAAGAAATATGTCAATGCACTTTGAAGATATTAGAGGTTAAAAAACCTGTACCTAAACTTTAACATTTGCACTATTTGCACTAAGTAGAAAAAAAGGCATAATTTCAACAAAATGCCTGATACAGTTACCTACTCCTGCATATGGGCTGGGGTCATGATGGTGAACATGTATGCAAAGTATGAAAGCAATATCTTAAAAGACTTAGTGAATATAAGAGGTTAAAAAACCTGTACCTAAACTTTAACAAAAGTGTTACGCCGACGCTCGGGTGACTGCAATAGCTCCCCTTATTCTACGAATAGTGGAGCTAAAAAGGCTTAGTACAAAACATGCATGTAAAGTTCCATTGAAATCAGATAAATCAGACCAGTGTTTGAGGAGAACAAGCGGGGACAAACTTTGTGACACATCCATCAAGACGGACGTCATGCGCAAAATCAGTATGTCGGAAACAATAAACTTACCTTTAAAATCAGAGAATATTGTCTTCTTTAAATGACTTAGATTGTAATGAAATATGAATTTTTTCCCCGTTTAAATATTGAACACCATTTGATTACACATATCTTTACATATATCCCAGTAAAATGCATATATAAATCACTTACATTATATTCTAAGTTATATAAGCTTACAAACTTAGGCTGACCTTAAAAAGGTGTTTGTTTGTGGTAACATACGCGACCCAAAATTTTTAAGGTGGTAGGTAAAGTTCGCGTAGGGTATAGTCCAGTTAGGATAAAAATCCAGTGACGCAGCGGTCAAGTCCACTATAACGGTGTTAAACCAATTATAAAGGCTTATACTGTACAAACAACTATAACTTCAAAACTAAACTTCCCTCTACCTGTTTAGACAATGGTTGTGGTTTTTTGCATACACATAAACTGCAACGTCACTGTCACAATATCCTAACTGGACTATAACTCTAGCCTTATCAATAAACAAACAAAGCAAATATAAACACTGCACGGTCAACTGGCCGCCAGTTATCAGTGTACATTTAAAGAGTATATGATTAAAATATATAAGTATATGCACAAGATTGAACAAAAATGAATATCTAAAATGTATTTAATATTCATTTTTGTTGTAAACAAAGGCTAGTGTTATCTCCGGCAAACTATAGGTCGAATTTTTGTTTTTTTGTATAGAAATGCGTTTTGGGGAACCTGTAAAAACAATTGGGTTGGTATAGTTATATAAGGAAATGGGCTGAAAAAAATTGAGTAGGGGCAGGTATACAAGCGGATTTAGCTCAGTGGTAACGCACTGGGCTGTCAATCCAGAGGTCGTGGGTTCAATCCCTGGCATCGGAACTTGACATTTCTGAAATATTTATAATATTTCCCGCTATATCTGGCCGTGTGGTCTGCAAAATATCTGGAAGTGCCAGGAAGCTGTGTATCGGTGCTATACACCGGGCACATTAAAGAACCAGGCTGTCTATTCGAAATAAGAGCTTGGCGCACCTCTGCAGCGCCGGACATGCCTGTATCTAATGTCTCTTTCTCCCTTCAGAGGCTTTCGCTCAGTCTGTCCCTCTGGTCAGATCATGCTGTATCTGCACTGGTAGAGGATGCACCTGCGCCCTTGTGGCTGCAACATGGGTAAAGTGCCTTTGAACGTGCGTTCGCAGGAAAAGGGCGCTATATAAATCTGGTATACTAGTATTATTTATTTTTATAGTGTTCCTGCAAACAAACATTTTTTTAAGGACGGCCTTATAGAAACCACAATCACTTAGTACATAGTCAAGCTTAAAACTTATACAAACCACAATCAAACTACATGAAGTGTTTGCTATACTTAAGTTTCCTTGTTTTGCCCCATACAGACCACATGTGGACAAGTGTCCACTTCCAGCCTACGTTTTATAACTATTGTTTAATAGTATAGCATGGAGAATTCGCCATGACTCTCGAGCTTCATTTAGCATGATTTAACAGCTGATAAATTGTCTATATTTATATCCCTGATTGTATGTTTTCTTAAGCGGGAACTATCACGAAGACGAGCTCGAGTTCTTATATATAATACAAATACAAATCCAAAGGACCGATAATGCACAATTTGCATGCGGAAATTTATATATTCAACGCAAGAACCTTGTAATATATTCCTGCATAAAGGGCAGGATCAGGTCAAATTCTCCACATGCTATCACAAGATAACACCATGTACCTTATGTTGATATTATTCATGATGTTTTTTACCTTAATTTTTTTTTCACGACATTTCGTGAGTAGTCAGTTAAATTTCTTGCGAATTCATAAAACTGCATAAATATTAACTTTTGTAACAAATAAATCGAAATCCTGTCATGAAACCTAATTCCCTTGCCTCAATGCTCAGCATAAAAGGAAAACTGGCTTCTCCTCTCTCATACCCTAGTGGCGATGGATAACATCAGGAATACAAGTCAAATAGTTCCTGCGAGCAAATGCTGTTCCAGAAATCATTTAACAGAGAATTGACAGGATCCTCGACCTTCTATCTGCATAATTCAACAGCTGATGTGTATAAAAATAAACATGAAAATCACAAAATTGTGAGAAAAAAATAAGCGCAATAGGCCAGTAGATTTCAAATTGGGAAAACTATATGCACGATAATTTGACATACGAAATTTATCAACAAATTGTTAAATAATTTCATGTATAACAAACCAATTTTCAAGACACTTAATATAATATTTGAGTCCGTTGTTGCATATAATATTTATATGCTTATAAATAAAACCTTGTATCAGTTCATTAAAAGGTATTATCATAAGACATGTTTTCAGTGTTCAACAATATCAAAGATCATAAACCAATTCCGATAAGTCCATGACAATTGACTGGGAAGCGCTGTGCTTATGCAGCTGCAGTCACATGCTGTTTAGATCCATGGTCTCAATATTGCCTAGCGCTCACTGAAATTGCGGACAGTTCTGATTTCTTCTGTAAATAAACTATTGCAATGCGACAAAGACCGATGTTATCCGCATGGAATAATGGAATTAGTCTGGTTCATGACATTCTTACAAAATGCATCTTTTTTTGGATTTTTTTTTTAAATCGTAAACCATCGAGAACAGGTCACGTGCTCCTCCATGGACTTTTTACTTTATGCTATCCAATATACCTGCTCGCTCAAGGCTCGCAGGTAATGATGTGAAGAGTGATTAATATAACTTGGAAAAACTTGTTTCACAATCAACCTTCAATACATTAGTACTGTAAACCTTGCAATTTAATTTCGCGAATACTGACTTTCACGTTTTGCTGATCGTCCGCATAATTTCCCAACTACAAATTCCCCGTTTTTAAGTTTTCTGCAATGTCAATATTAATGTTTTTAACACTTTCGCAGCGACTTATTTTCACAAAATTCTACCAATTGCGAACTGTGCAAATTAATTCGAGCAAAATAATTTCTTGGTTTACAGTATATGAAACCTAATCAATTGCAATTTGGTAAATTTGTGAAATTATAAAAGTAAGTTATCGAAATTCGCGAAATAAAGATCATGCGAAATATAAAGCGATGTACATTGATCTGGTTTATTGATAGCAATTGTTAGCAAAACAATAGATCAGCATCATTAATTTCTGACAACTGTGGTGCACCCAGCAGTTTCTATCAGATATCTTTGGTGCATTTTAAAGTGACATATCTGATTAATGAATCATTGCAATAACGCATACAAAAAATAGACTACCGGTGTAGACCAGGAGGTGCAACTCAAAAGTACATTATGAAACAAAAGAACAAAAACCTGTGCAGCAATCCAGCATCTAGCACAGGATCTTATGTCCCCGCAGCAATCCAGCATCTAGCACAGGATCTTATGTCCCCGCAGCAATCCAGCATCTAGCACAGGATCTTATGTCCCCGCAGCAATCCAGCATCTAGCACAGGATCTTATGTCCCGCAGCAATCCAGCACAGGATCTTATGTCCCCGCAGCAATCCAGCATCTAGCACAGGATCTTATGTCCCCGCAGCAATCCAGCATCTAGCACAGGATCTTATGTCCCCGCAGCAATCCAGCATCTAGCACAGGATCTTATGTCCCCGCAGCAATCCAGCATCTAGCACAGGATCTTATGTCCCCGCAGCAATCCAGCATCTAGCACAGGATCTTATGTCCCCGCAGCAATCCAGCATCTAGCACAGGATCTTATGTCCCCGCAGCAATCCAGCATCTAGCACATGATCTTATGTCCCCGCAGCAATCCAGCATCTAGCACAGAATCTTATGTCCCCGCAGCAATCCAGCATCTAGCACAGGATCTTATGTCCCCGCAGCAATCCAGCATCTAGCACAGGATCTTATGTCCCCGCAGCAATCCAGCATCTAGCACAGGATCTTATGTCCCCGCAGCAATCCAGCATCTAGCACGGGATCTTATGTCCTCTAGTCAATTAAGCAAACTACAAACAGTTTTAATTGAAAGAATATGTTTACTTAACAAGGTCGTCCAGGGTACTGTTTTATCAAAGCACTTACGAAAATCGTAGACTTACGATCAAATTTAATAATAATAATAATAATGTTTATTCCAGTAATTTAGGCCTCCGGCCCATAATACATAGCAATCAATGGCAAACAATTGAAATGAAACCCAAATTATATACAAAATATATACATAATGACTTACATTGCATTTCAATATATATACAACAACTTAATATAATTTCGTGAAATAGTATCATAATGATATGGATGAAGTATCTAGCATAATTATGCCCTATTACATTACTTGTACTAGCGGTGACAACATTTTCTATATTCACTATCATGCGCGCACACAATCACGCGGATATAACCGCACATACATCTGTACAAACAATCCGCACGCACGCACATACGCCCGCACGCACTCATCTATTTTTCATACGAAACAATTTGCATATAAAAATATAATAACGTGTATCTCAATTCAACTATGCACCAATCACGCTCTCACGCACACACGCACGAAATATTTCACATAATGTTATGTTATGAGGCATGATAAAACAAGAAAGACGTTTACAGAGTAATGCAAATAGGGAGTAATTCTCTTCTTGGTTTTTTGGGGGTTTTTTTTATTGATTGGCTGATTATTTTAGGAGGAAAAAACTAAGCTTCCAAGAGGGAGTTTCTTTTTTCAAACATTTCGAATGTAAACTTTGCGAGATTAATGAGAGTAACTGTAACATCCGTTCCAACTAAATTGTAGAAAACTTCTAAATTGTTTTTATTGTTTTCATTGATTATTTCACCTAGATAATGATCACGAATGTTTTGATAGGCAGGACAATTCATAACAACATGAAATTCATCCTCAATTGATTCTGTATCACATAAATGGCATAGCCTGTCTTCGTATGCTATATTGTTATGTCTGCCAGTTTCGATTAGTAAATTATGCTTGGAACATCTTAATTTAGAAAGTGCTACTTTAAATTTTATATGTTTGAAGTTGTACAGAAATAAAATTTCATTACCAACATCTTGTGCTATCCAGACATAACCAAAACCAAATTGAAACAATAGGTGTTTGATTTTACTAGCCCATGTTGTTCTTCAAACTTCGTCTAGATTAAAAAGCATAAGGTAGCATTGTTTAGGATATCTATTGTTATTCATACGTAAAAGACGTAACCAGTATTTGATACATTTACTATAGTAAGTAATATACATAGGATAGCGACCACATTCACCTTTAGCGATAGCATGAGACGTGTTCTTAAACAATTTCAGATAACTAGTGCAAAATTGATTGTGAACATTTTCTATTTGGGCTGAATATTCAAAGCCCCAAATTTCAGAACCATATGTTAGTATTGGTGATACCATAGTGTCAAATAATCTAAATTTTTCTTTATGTTCAAAGTAACCTACCGAGTTTTGAAGTTTGTTAATTGTGATAATTGATTTTTTGCTTTGCAATGCTAGTATGTTCTTCGCCTTTGACCAACATAGTTTTGGAGTAAAGTACAGACCCATAAACTTATAGAATGACACCGCTTCAAGTTGTTCTCCATTGTAATACCATTTTTCATTACCACGTAAATAGCCCCCATTTCTAAAAACTACAACTTTTGTTTTCTTTAGATTAATATTCATTCCAGTTTTCCTACAAAAGGTGGAGATAACATTAATCTGAGATTGTAACAGTCTTACAGTGTCACTACAATTAGCCATGTCGTCAGCATATAGTATTGCAAAAATATCATCAACATCTTCTGATATATGTATTCCATTTGAGCATTTTAGTTTCAATTCATCAATTAAGTCATTTATGTATAGATTATATTTATATAAATTTAAATTCTCTGTAATACTTTGACAACCATAAAGTGTGGTAAATGGAGCTTCAATACTAATAAAGATTTAGTGAATGACTTCATACAATGCAGTTGTTAAAGAATTATAAACAATTTAAATTTGAACGTAAGTTAAAGATATCCGTAAGTGCTTTGATAAAACAGTACCCTGAAGACTGCCATAATCCCTGCCACAATAATGGATAGTAAACTGTGACCTTGACTTAGTTAGACAGTTGCTATAAGTTTCATGCAGTTCGGCCTAGGCGTTAAAAAGTAATAAAGCGGACACACAATGCAAGGTTCAAACCTTTGACCTTGAACTGTGACCTTGAGCCGAATATGTTGTCGTCATTTGCTATGAGCTTCATGCAATTCGGCCCAGGAGTTAAAAAGTTACGGTGCTCAGACACGAAATTCAAGGTTCGAACTCCCTTAAAAATGATCCTACCAACGTGTGTCAACAATATGCACAATTAGACTAATGGTACTGATCATTCATACAAAGTTTCGTTGAAATCCAACCATTGGTAACAGAGAAATAGCGCTGGCAAATTTTGCACGGACCAACCGACCAATGGACCAGTGAACCAACCAACCTCAAGCATGACTCCAATATAGCCCCCAATATACTTCGAATCTGGGGTATAAAAATAGGTAAAGTGCACTGAGGATAACACTCTAAGTTTTGTATGCTCGGTATTTCTATAAGCATGCATACTTCAGAATTAAGTTTTATTACACTATAGTTGAACCACAAGTTTTGAGCCGTTACGGGAGATTACACTATTTAGTCATGGCGTGTGAATATACCTGGATGCCTTTAAAATGCATTACTATATATTTTCGTATGCCCTTTTATTGTCAGTATCGTTGGCTTAATCGGTAGAGAGCTTGATTATAAGGTTGATACAATACTGTCATGCGGGTTTAAATACTGATAACTGCACTATTTCTTCTCAACTACATTTTTTAAATTTCTTTTTCGTCAAAAATATAAAGACATTGTTTAAAAGCCACTTTTGAAAATGATTATTTTGACTTTTTCATGTTTCGCTGTTTTTATTTCATATCTTTCCTCGGACCCATTAAAAGTTTATCTTTTACTGATTTCAATACTTACACTTCCTCGCTCGTTTGATAAGTGCATTTTAACGCAAATATATGGCGATTTTTAGATCGGCCATACGGTAAAGAGGCTTGGTAATTAAGAAATTACTTTTAACCGTGACATTAGAATTTTATACAGAAATTGAGAAAGTTAAAAATTGCTTCGAAAATCACGTCCCGACAAGAGGCGTTTTTAACTAGTTGAAGTCATCATATAAGTCATCATATAATTGCACGCGGATACTAAGACTAAATCGCTCATTATTAAATACATTCCAGGAAATTCATATATAACTTTCTTGTGTAATATTACTTAAAAAATATATAAAAATAAACCATACCAAGGATCGGACCAAGAAAAGTAAGTATCATAAGACATCGCCGTATCCATTGGGCCACGTATTCAGTTACGTAAAGAAATTATTTACTTAACTTATATTGGTATTGCTTATATATACGTACCCTATTTGGGTGAATCAACTTTGCTGCATAAATAAGTCACGGCTCAAAAAAACATGGTTTATCGTTACCAATCTGTTCATATATGTAAACAACCAGTAACAAGAGGGCCCAAAGGGCCCTAGGTCGCTCACCTGTCGAACTTGACCTAGATTTTGTTGAGATGATCATTGTGACCAAGTTTTATACAGATTAGGCCAATATTGTGACCTCTAGTGACTACAAAAGGTTTTTCTATGATTGACCTAATGATCTACTTTTTACCCCAGATGACCCAATATCGAACTTGACCTAGATTTTGTTGTTTTGATCATTGTGACCAAGTTTCGTAAAGATCGGGTCAAAAATGTGACCTCTAGTTACTACACAAGGTTTTTCTATGATTTGACCTTGTGACCTAGTTTTTGACCCCAGATGACCCAATATCGAACTTGACCTAGATTTTATTGAGATGATCATTGTGACCGAATTTTGTAAAGATTAGACCAAAATTGTGACCTCTAGTGACTACACAAGGTTTTTCTATGATTTGACCTTGTGACCTAGTTTTTGACCCCGGATGACCCAATATCGAACTTGACCTAGATTTTGTTGAGATGATCATTGTGACCAAGTTTCATAAAGATTAAGTCAAAAGTTTGACCTCTAGTGACTACACAAGATTTTTCTATGATTTGACCTTGTGACCTAGTTTTTGACCCCGGATGACCCAATATCGAACTTGACCTAGATTTTGTTAGGATGATTATTGTGACCAAGTTTCATAAATATTAAGTCAAAATTGTGACCTCTAGTGACTACACAAGGTTTTTCTATAATTTGACCTAGTGACCTAGTTTTTGACCCCAGATGACCCAATATCGAACTTGGCCAAGATTTTGTTAAGATGATCATTGTGACCAAGTTTCATAAAGATTAGGCTAAAATTGTGACCTCTAGTGTCTACACAAGCCAATTGTTGACGGACGGACGGACGGACGGACGGACGAAGAGTGATCACAAAAGCTCACTCTGTCACTTTGTGACAGGTGAGCTAAAAATAGACAGAATAGAGTATTCATATATGACAGGCTAGAGTATCATGTTACATCTCCTCTCTTGAATTCCTTGAATTAACATAATTATGTACTTAAACATGTCAAATTAAACGTGATGATAAAATACACTATTTAAAGTTAAAGTTCACAACTGATACTGTTATCGGTCATAGAACTATTCTCACAAAGAATTTATGAATATTTTGGGGAAAGGCAGCCATCAACACTTCTTTATTAAATGTACTGTGTTCCGTGTTTGAGCAACTGAACATTCCTATATTCCAAACAAAAGACATGCGCGAGGTTTTCCGAATGAACGTCTATTTATAGATAAGTGGTTAACGCGTTATTTATCTAGTTAACCAGATAAATATCTAGATAATTATCATGCTAGATACGTAACGCGTTGATAAGATAACTACTTAACTATCTAGATAATTATCAGGTTAACGCGTTATTTATCTAGATAACCACATAATTATTTGGATATGTATCTGGTTAACTAGATACTTAACGCGTTGATAAGATAACCACTTATTTTTCTAGATAATTATCATGCTAACTAGATACGTAACACGTTAATAACTTAGCAGTTATATGTTGAAATGGTTTAAGTAGTGGCAGTTACTGGCACTATAATGCATTTTCTCCCTGTTCAGATATTTATTTTACTTGAAATTTTATCTAGTTACCTAACGCGTTTACCACATAATTATCGAGATAATTAAGTTGTTATCTAGTTACCTAACGCGTTAACCACTTGTTTATTTAAATAGATAAGTAGTTATCTGGTGGCAGAAATATGCCACCATACAAAACTACCCTGCTATAACATATTACCCACAGCATATAAACCAAATCACTGTTCGACTTATTTGGATACTATACAATTCAACTTGTATGACTTGTTGTAACTAGCAAAAGCATCTGTGGTTTCCGATCACTGTATGACTTCTTGGGAGACTATAAAATTCAACCTGTATGACTTATTGCGATAACCAGAAGTTGACTTGTTTATACATTCTGAGACTTGTTCTTCAGCAGAGTCTTTCATTGCTTTTGCATAATATTATGATGTTGGCAGTTGGGGTTGTGTTTTCTTGGTTGTTGTTCTGTTTGTCAGCAGCTTCATTTCCGACAATATCTACATGTGCAGGAATCCATTGAAGTACTGAATTATTGTGTTCAGACAGGAGACTGGTGTTTGACTGAAACCGTATGGTAAGAGTATCCAATGGTGATTCTGAGAGGGTGCGAAGCCCCGCAATGGGTGTGTTAGAAAGACAACATTTTGTCGCATTTCCCTTCGTTCAGACAGTTGGAAGGCAGCTGTTTTCCCTTCAGACAGTTGGAATGCAGCTGTTTTCCCTTCGTTCAGACAGTTGGAAGGCAGCTGTTTTCCCTTCGTTCAGACAGTTGGAGGGCAGCTGTTTTCCCTTCGTTCAGACAGTTGGAAGGCAGCTGTTTTCCCTTCGTTCAGACAGTTGGAATGCAGCTGTTTTCCCTTCGTTCAGACAGTTGGAAGGCAGCTGTTTTCCCTTCGTTCAGACAGTTGGAGGGCAGCTGTTTTCCCTTCGTTCAGACAGTTGGAATGCAGCTGATTTCCCTTCGTTCAGACAGTTGGAATGCAGCTGTTTTCCCTTCGTTCAGACAGTTGGAAGGCAGCTGTTTTCCCTTCATTCAGACAGTTGGAAGGCAGCTGTTGTGCAGTTAGAGTGCTTGCCTTCTAATCAGGCGACCCGGGTTCGAATACGAGGGGAGGCACTTCATATGCCTGTCATGTTTCAGCAGATATCTGACAGGCAAATAAAGGCTATGCTCGGCATTTATTTTTGTGAGGGCTGGCATCTCCATCCCATAATTCAAGCATTTCTTGTCTACTGGGGGAGAAACAGTGAAGTAGTGTCCATGACACTCTATATTAACGTACGTAAAAGGGGTAATATGCTGTCGCTCACACATATCGATAGGCCGATTAACAATGTTACCGCGTTAAGTGTAAAACGCACAAGTCAAATTCTACCCTGCTTTATGTAAGACCTCATAATTTTCGTATCTATTATCCGATTTTAAATATTTCAAGCTTATAATGAAGCAGAGATATATGCCTGTCTATTAATACAACATTCATCACGATACCCTAGTTATTAAATCCACGGCGACGAGTAAGAATCTATGGTGGCATATTTCTGCCACCAGATAGCATACTTATCTAGATAATTAAGTGGTTATCACGTTAGGTAACTAGATAATAAGTTAATTAATAAACAGTATCTTATCTAGAAAAAAACACATGATACTGCCACCAACTGCCAGTTCTTACCTCTTTAAAAGTGTTAACTTGTCAACGTGTTATGTATCTAGTTAGCATGATAATTAACTAGATAATTAAGTTGTTATCTAGTTACATAACGCGTTAACCACTTAATTATCTAGAAAATTAAGTTGTTATGATATAAACGCGTTAGGTATCTAGTTAACCAGATAAATAGCTACAAAGTTATGTTGCTAACTAGATAAGTAACTAGTTAATCAGATAATTATCTAGATAATTATGTGATTATCTTATTAACGCGTTAAGTAACTAGTTAAGCAGATACATATATAGAAAGATATGTAGTTAAGTTACTAACTAGATAAATAACGCGTTAACCACTCATCTATAAATAGACATTGCGAAATAACTACCATCCAGTCACTTCACGGGAAAAGAATAGCGGGGGGAAATGTATCAGACAGAGCGAGCATAACATAACATTTGTACACAAAATTTAAATATCTTTATTTCGATGTACATGTTATTACACATTACATTGTTGTAAACACTACAGCATTCACTGCTATTCTGTTGATACTGAAACTCGACAGTAAAATATGGATGACAATGCGAGAATACGATAGCACGATAACAATAATACGATAGTACGATGATTAAAATACGAGAATAGGATAGTGATAACGCGAGAATATGACAGTTCGATAATGACAATGCGATAAAGTATCGCGTTATCATTATCGCATTATCTCTATCGTACTGTCATTTCCTCCTATAATTACCATCGTACCATCGTATTCTCGTATTATCATCATCGTACTATCGTATTATTACTATCTATTCTCTTATTATCCTCGGATCTAACATTTTATGGAGACGTGTCCGTCAAGATATTTCTTTCTTATACCTTATTATTAAATATAAAACGATGCCCGTACGGATATCGCACGACTGCATTCTTTAAAATCGTACGGGGTACACACGAGCTGTGACCACACGTACGAATGTACAAAAACCGTTAGGATTAAAAAAATTGTGGACTCGTACGAGCTTTGTGTCCGTATCATAATTCTACAACGTGTAGTCATGTGTGTGACGTAAATTAACGTCAACGTCATGTTACAACATTGTGCGTAACGTCAGTACAATTGTTTCCATGAACAATGTGTTGTTCAACAACAAATTACCAGAATTAAGAGTCAGGTTTCATATTTCACTGTGTTTATCAAAAAGCAGACAGCTTTTCTCATCTTAGCTTTTCTTATCTTAGGTTGGAGTGTTGTAAATATAACAGTATATCAAAATAGACTATAGGCTTTGTTTTATCATTCTGTATTGTTGTATAAATGTTTTAGTTGTACTCTGATATGTAAAGTAAATTAACGTTAAACACCTTTCACAATTGTCGTACTTATATGAATGACAAGCAATGCATTCTAACTATTTATTGTAAATCACTAAGAACGAGCTAACATAAAAAGAGACAAGAGTAGAGTATTTATATATGACAGGCTAGAGTATCATGTTACATCTCCTCTCTTGAATTCCTTGAATCAACATATGTACTTAAACATGTCAAATTAAACTTGATGATAAAATACACTAAAGTTAAAGTTCACAACTGATACTGGTATCGGTCATAGAACTATTCTCACAAATAATTTATGAATATTTTGGGGAAAGGCAGCCATCAACACTTCTTTATTAAATGTACTGTGTTCCGTGTTTGAGCGACTGAACATTCCTATATTCCAAACAAAAGACATGCGCGAGGTTTTCCGAATGAACGTCTATTTATAGATAAGTGGTTAACGCGTTATTTATCTAGTTAACCAGATAAATATCTAGATAATTATCATGCTAGATACGTAACGCGTTGATAAGATAACTACTTAACTATCTAGATAATTATCAGGTTAACGCGTTATTTATCTAGATAACCACATAATTATTTGGATATTTATCTGGTTAACTAGATACTTAACGCGTTAATAAGATAACCACTTATTTGTCTAGATAATTATCATGCTAACTAGATACGTAACACGTTAATAACTTAGCAGTTATATGTTGAAATGGTTTAAGTAGTGGCAGTTACTGGCACTATAATGCATTTTCTCCCTGTTCAGATATTTATTTTACTTGAAATATTATCTAGTTACCTAACGCGTTTACCACATAATTATCGAGATAATTAAGTTGTTATCTAGTTACCTAACGCGTTAACCACTTATTTATCTAAATAATTAAGTAGTTATCTGGTGGCAGAAATATGCCACCATAAGAATCCGTTCCGCGTAAAAGAAAGTTTAAAATATCCCGTTTTTTACCAAATAAAAAGTTTTACATTTTATAAAACCTTAAAGTATTAGCTTTTAAAACAAGTTTTAATGAACAAAATCGATCGAAAATTAAATTCATATTTGATGATTTTCGACCGTTGGTTGTATTTTTATTTGGTAAAAAAGGGGTATTTTAAACTTACTTTTACGCGGAACGGATTCTTACTCGTCGCCGTGGATTTAATAATTAGGGTATCGTGATGAATGTTGTATTTAAAGATAGACATATATCTCTGCTTCATTACAAGCTTTAAATATTTAAAATCGGATAATAGATACGAAAATTATGTGGTCTTACATAAAGCAGGGTAGAATTTGACAAGTGCGTTTTACGCTTACAGCGGTAACATTGTTAATCGGCCGATCGATATGTGTAAGCGACAGCATATTTACGTTAATATAGAGTGTCATATACATTTAATTAACATGCGTGATACAATTCAACTTGTATGACTTGTTGTGATTGAAACATCTGGTGATTTACTTTCACTGTACGACTTAATGCAAGACTATTCAATTCAACCTGTATGACTTATTGCAACAAACAGAAGTTGGCTCGTTAATACACTGTGTTAATATGACCCCTAATACTTCATACAGAAAACAACAATATTTAGTATATCATGATAAGAAATTTTATTCATAATTCAAACATCATAGCAACACAACAAGTAGAATGACAGGTTCTAGTTTTTACACAGATGTAATGTACACATGAGACATTAGAGAGGTTGCGATTCGAACGTGGTCGACTACGTGTACGTGTAGCTACCCGTACATGTATACGTACGCGTTGCAATTAAAACTGGCTTGCGAAACACGTGTGCGTGTAAAATCACATGGCAGTTGAAACATGATGTTTTCGTGAATCGATAATGAATTTTATATAAACTCACTGAGACTACCGGCGATAAAATCTTAGGGTTTCCCGTGCATACGCATACCTGTGTGACGTAAAACACATTATATTTTCGTCTGTCACACGTCCGTTACTTGTAGAAACTACACATACCTGGATGACGAAATACCCAAACATTGTATTCACGTACACGTACACGTTACACGTTGCCTTTCGCAACCTCTCTATTGTTCCCAACAGGTGAACCTACGTACATTGATTAAATAGGCCAGTGTTTCCAAACCATGAAATGATCCTTTCAATATTACTTTTTCAAACAATTTAGGACGAAAATGTCACAAAATATGGCGATCTGTAGACATGTTGAATGAAAATAAAACAATCCAACTTGGCATAGTTCTCAATTTTTAGGTAATTGAAGGGCCATAATCCAAGAAGGCCTGAGTGGATCGGGGCCTTATTTAGCTTGGCCTAGTTATGATGCCCCTAAAAATTGTCACCAAATTTAAAGATGATCAGATGAAAACTGTTTGAATTAGAGTAAAGACAATGCTAATGTGCTTTTTTGGTAAATCAAGGGCCATATTCCAAGATGGCCTAGGCCAATTGGGCTCATAATCAAACTTGACCTAAATATTACGCCCCTAAACATTGTCACCAAGTTGGAATTTGATCAGAGATAAAAACTGTTTGAATTAAGAGTACAGACAAATCAAATCGTAATTTTTTTTTTGTAATTCAAGGGTCATATTACAAGAAGGCCAAGGCTGATTGGACCCATAATCTAACTTAGATAGATTTCCCATGAACATTGACACCAAATCTGAAGACGATCAAATGAAAAGTTTGAGAAGAGTAGCAGACAAGGTCAGTTTCACAATTTTTTAGCAATTCAAGGGCCATAATCCAAGAAGGCATTGACCCTGGCCTAGATATTATGCCCATAAACATTGTCAACATGTTCGAACGAAGACAATCAGATGAAAACTGTTTGAATTACAGTACAAACACCGCCAGCCGCACATTCACCTGGGGGTGTTCACAAATATGTCCCATTTCAATTGGCATATGAAAAGTGGCCATCATTTGAGGATCCCAACAGCAGAAGTTGCTGTACCCGTAGACAGGTAGCATTAATATGTAAAAGCATCACATTAAAAACAGCAAACACTAGATTCAATAATTTTAGGCCTAAAAATAAAGAGTGGGTTTCTGGTAACTAGCCTCAAATGTATAAAGTAAGTTGGTTAGAAAATGTTTAATTTTTAGAATTAAAATAAGCAAAAACATCAACAACAACATAAACAAAAATTTTTAACCATTATGTAGTGTTTCAGCCAATATTAAGGGTAATATCAGAAATGAACAATTTTTAGACCTAATTACTCTTCAATCTTAAAATTAACAAGTAATTAAGAATTGCAAGCAATACAGAAGTCCCCTACCGGTTTTAAGCCATTTTCAATGTTTCTGTTGCCATAGCAACCACAATTTTTGTCAGAATCAAAAATATGTTTGGACGGGCATAATCCCCTCATTGCACCCTATCCAGATATCAAGTTTCATAAACCTAGCTTGAAAACTGTTTGAGTTATGTCAGGATCCAGATTTTTTGACGGACGGACGGACGGACGGAGGGCAAACCTATAGTCCCCTCCGGTCAAAAACTGGTAGGGGACTAAAAATTCTAATACAACACTTAAATCTTATAAAAACAAATATTGCAAATAAATTGTGAGCATGCGCAATGGAAGTCTATTTTATTGCAGTTGGTGCGTAAAGGTTTGTCACTCGTCCTCTGGAATCACATTGAAGTGTACCACAATGCAATGCCATACCAAATTGCATCTTGTGTTCAGGTAATCTTTTGTTGACAAAAAAAAACGTTTCTGCTGTAATGTCGCAACCGGTCGCAGGCACATTGACTTTTCAATGCGATAGAACTGGTAGAGTTGTTAAATGTATAACGGTAAATTTCGTATGAGTCATTTACAACTTGACTGTTTAGGTATGGGCACATATGTCTTTTCAGCCATCACTTTATACTGGACTATATAACTACACATAGGTTTGTTTATAGATTTCAACTTTCAGTCATTTCTTTCACTGACCTCCAAACAAACTTCATCTACAACAAGACTGCGTTCACTAAACGCTTATGCCCCCTGTGGAAGCCTTGTCCATAAATAAGTCTAAGTCCAAAATTAGGTCAAGGTGAAGGTCAAAATGGGGTTAGGTGGTACAGGCGTGTGGAGAGTGTTCATACACAACATCCATGCAAGTATGAAAGCTTTGTAGCAAGCCATATTAATGCTAGAAGAAACGGTCAATTTGGGTTAACCAGGACAGACGGACGAACGGACGAACGGACGAACAGACGAACGGACGGACAGGTGAATCACTATATGCCTCCCCATCTATCGATAGGGGGGGCATAAAAACATGACTCCATTCTCATCTTAAACAAGGCTCTTACTTGCCATGACCTTCAGTATCCTTGGTGATCAATAACCTGTTACCATGACCTTTAATATCATTCACTGTTTTTTATTTTCATCTTGAACCAATGCATTTAAATCGGATTCATTGTCCTTGGCTTTTACGTCTTCGTCGTTATTCTTTGGGTTGCTATGCAACAAATAGGTAATTAGGTTTTCATACACAACAAACGTTATACAACAAGCAGGAGTGACCCTCAGTAACCCCGGCACCAATCCTTGATAAAAACCTCTCACACCCAAAGTCCTGTAAAATGAAACATAATATCTTAAGATTCTGTGCGAATCCTTCTCAAAATATAGTACAGTAAATGCACAACATTTCTAACAAGTCATGGTCACAATGCCAATACACTACTCAACACTTATAACCGATCACTTTTCAAACTCTTATATTTTTGTTCAAGACAATAGGGAAATAAAGGTACTTTTCTCAGTCGGCATTATATGCTCTTAAGCAATAAATGTTTATGTTTTATATAGCTTCGTCAGCTATGCGGAGTTATTGCCCGTTGTTATATAAAAACAGTTTTTGTATGTGAAATTCAACGTTAACTTTGTCCTGGCAATACAAGGTAATGTTAAAATAACAACTCAAAGTTGATCGCCAAAACAGAAAAACATCAAACCTTGCTAAAATAATTACACGTTATAAATCTGTGCAGCTTTGAAATTTAGGAAATGAAACCAAATGTGAAATTACCTCCCTTTCAATTGAAAATATAACAAAATTTCTCAAAATACTTAAAACGCGTGGTGATAAGACTAGACAAATTTCATACACTTCTTCTTTTGTCAATTCTCATCTACCAAACTTAATCATACCAAAATATTAGTGTGTTTGTCTTTTATAGGCGACATTGAGTTCCCTATAGTGAATTACATTGTCACTATCAAAATTCAGCTAAATCTTAAAAGACGAAAGATTTTAATTCGTTCACATTTTCTCGACTAAACAACATTTCGCAGTAAAGATTTGCAAAATATGCTTTTATTGTTGACGTATCGTCCATTTAAATTATTGTTTATCATGTTTCATGTTTAAAAAATAGGTTACTGACATTGCATTTAATCCAATTATAATGTTTTTCTGGTTTTGAGGGTGGTCGTCAATTATATGGAATAATTCTGTTTAAAAATAATAGAATCATCATCAGGCTTTATTTCTATGCTATTTACACTTAGCGTATACATTTACAACTGTCAGAATATAAATTAGATACTTAGTGACTGGAATTTTGTTAATATATGAAGTGATCTGTTATAAGTGTTGAGTAGTGTACAATGCTCACTGAAGTATCGGAAGTTTTGCCCTTTAAACCAGGAACTACTTGGAAATGTTGTGCTTTTGTGTCGAAACAGTACAACAAAAATCACATTTAGGAAAATGTATGGAACACAAAACACTAATTTTGCAAAAGTTGCTTCCCTTAGACTATAAAACATGCATTCATTGTTTACATTTCGTTATTTTGTTTACAAACCAATTGGAGGCTGTATTTCATTTTCTTCAATCTTATGGTGTTTTCCACCTTTGGGACACAACTAAAGAGCTCAAAATGCATAATTCTGCCAATATGTTACCAAGTTTTTGTTTTTTAAAAAAAAGCTTTTTAGGGCATAATGGGGCTTTAAAATGTTCCATCTAAACATAACTTAAAGGGAAATCTAACAAACTGGAATTATGATGAGATAAAAAACACAAAACACAATGAGCTTATAATAACTTAAAATGTATTTGATAAGACAAAATTTCCATAAAAGCATTTTTTTTCTCAAAATATCATCAGAGAATAAAATAATAGAAATTCCCAGTTTGAAACCACAAACAAGGATATAAATACACATACATATACAGTACATCTGCATTGACTCTAGATGGGAATGAATACCAAAATCAGTATTCAAATATTCAAAATGGCTATTCAAATATATTTAAATATTTGGTACTAGTTCAAAGTCATATTTGACTGTTGGTCCTTAAATTTCAACATTTTTTTATTTCCCCATTCTTCATAAAAACCAATTTGGATAATAAAATTTGAATGCTTGAATATGATCTTTGGATTCGAATATTCGATCGGTTTCCAATGATTCGAATACTCTGGTATTCGGTCCCATCTCTAGTATTTACACATAATAACATCAAAATGTCATCAAGGTGAAGACGAAATATTAATACAGAAACAAATTTTACAATGTGTCTTCACATTACATCACCACATAAAGTAACAAACTTAAAACAAAAAGTATGTGATTTTTTCACAATAGTTTCAAAAAACCAAAGAATAATGATATCTGACATTTTGAATTCAAACCTAGCAAAACCTCACTTAAACATCACATAAAATTACAATCACCTGACAGATAAGACCATGGGATCAGTTAGAGATCTACCAGGGACCAGTTAATGTACTGTCATAATAATAACCAACCCCATCCTATTAGGCCAGGTAATAATTGTGGTTCAGGTATCCAGTATTTCTACCTACCATACCTTTTTACCCCCTACTCAATAAATTATTTTACAGCATCTAGCTGAAAGTCACCACTGATAGTCGATTTTTTCAGTACACACAAAGATTGTCCTACCTACCTACCATTATTTTTAGCATGTTATTAGAAACGCAAAGTTTAATTAGTTTCGGCCATACCAAGATCATGGGGAAAAAACAGACATGAAAAAAATAGCTCAAACATTAACTACATGGGGCTCTGAGAATGAACACTTGTAATAAAATGCTGTATAAATATATCATCACAGACAACCTGTTCTAAATTTACATGTTTATTTTAACAAGATGTTTGTAATACATATTTGTATGCCCCCATGGCAGCCCAATAGTCGGAAATGACACTTTACCCCTAACATTCCCTTGCACCCTCATAAGCTCAGCTGTAGGGCCATGTTTTTTTTTAAATTACTGATATTTTTGGGCTGATGAAATGTTAAAATCCATATGCTAAAATCCAGTCCAAACTCCTTAAAATCACCCTTGAGAGTATGTCACTTGTAAAACACCTGATATATAACCTGTTCCTCAACCTTCCATTAGCATAATTTAACAGATGAAATCTGGTCTATATTTATCACCTCGGCCATATGTCTCCATAAGCAGAAAGTATCACAAAGACTCTTGAGGAGTTGTTAAATCTAAGGACCGATATTGCATGATGATATATTCAACACAAGAACCTTGCATAAAATTCAGGCATAAATGTTAGGTTAAGTCAAAATCTCTGCACAACACCCATTAGTATGAGCCCCTGAATCTAGCCAGGTATAGATAAAACCAATATAACCCACAAACAATTGTTTGAATGAAGGCCAATAAGCAAATACTGATAGAATATACACAATATATCACAGAATTGAAACTAATCACCTTAACCACCCCAGTACCTATGTTATATGATAAATCATGAGAAATCTTGTCAAGTAAGACTTAAGAAGTATTGTACTGTATGATTAAATACTGTAATGCGCACACGCCTAACACAGGGGTCATACTGAGGCATAATACCCAATCCTGAAAATGAGTCGCAAGTATGTTTCGGGTGCTATTGGCCCACATCCCTACACCTTAACTAGGTTGCGAACATTCTTTTATTGTTAAAATTCAGATGATGAAACTTCAAATGACCATAACTTAAGTCAATTCTTTGAATTTTTTCATCAAATAACTTTTATTTTGTGCAGAAAAGATAATTCTTTCTAATGCAGCAAGTCCGGAAGGCAGCACCTAGCCATCCATGCAAGAGACAGACACAGATCATACTATCTTAGGTTTGTGTCCTTCTATAGTAGGGGCCATTTACAGGTGTCTTCCCCTCAGGACACTTCTTTAAAATTATGCAATTTTCCACTAAAATCCAATTTATATCAAGTTTTTTCTTCCCCTTTTGCAAAAATTATTACTTATTTTCCCCCAAATTCAAGGAAAAGGTCCCTTCCCCTACTCTTGAAAAAAAGCCCTGCATCTGTGTCCCCTAAAATAGACACTTCAAGCAAGCCAATACACTGACTGCAACAGTGAATGATATGTTGCATAACTTTTAAATAACTTATGTAGCCATCATACTCAATACTCATTTTTAAAATGCAGTAAAAAATAACTTACATAACAAGTTCTGCTTCAACTGGCTTAAAATGCGCATACCGTGTAACATCGGCTCGGCTCAAAATACAAAGCTATAACATGAAATCCTTGCTTAAGAAATAAGGATCATTCTTGGACCCAAAAATGGAAAAAAGTGAATAATCCTCTAAAGACGAACTTAAAATGCATTGTATCTATATATGTATACAGACAAACTTGTGTTTAAGACCACCTGCAGACAGAGATATGTACACTTAAGTATGGTGACATGTAGAAATACTGCATATACATACACACTACAATGCAGGAATAATTTTTGATGAGTAAAATGCAACAAATACAGATCTCTAATCTATGATAAATTAATCATGGATTACAGGACATAGTGAGATGACATAAAATGTCTCATTTGACATAAATGAATGAGATGACATAATGGATATATAGTCTGACATGGGGTGACATAAACACCAAGTTTGACATGAAATGACATAAACACAAAATTTTACATGAGATGACATAAACACTAAATCTTACATGAGATGACATAAACACCCAATCTGACATGAGGTGACATAAACAATGAGAAAATATAAACATTAAGTTACTTTCTATCTGAGATCATTTCTGGACTTCAAATACATAGCAAATACATAGCTTGTAAATATAGTCAGATTCTGGCAAACATTGTCAGTAACACACTTACAAATACATAATACATGTACAATTACCACTTGTAATTTAAATAAACCTGATCAACACAACTTCCATTATCATATTAACTAAGGGTGTAACCAGATGCTCCTGTCACAATACAATATGTACCATTAATTTTTCTTACGGTTCGGTATATATGGTAAAGATATGATACTCTCCAAGAGAAGCTAAAAAGAGATTTTTAAGGGAGAGATTGTAGACATTCTACATGTAGACAATAACTTCATTGGTAAATTTTATTACAGCAAGTGTTGCAAAAAAAATGTGTGTTCCAACTTTATCATATAAATTTTAACAATATGAAGTATAGCTTTTATAAGCCAATCAAAACAACTGATACATGATAATAATACAGTAACAGTATGCTGCAGCATGTTTTCTTTGTCAAGTTAATATTAAGTTAATAAAAAATCTTGTACCGAACCGTACCAAAATTAAGTTGTGTTTTACCGTTAACAGTGTGGAGCTTTATACTGTTACACCCCTAAAATTAACACTCGACCTGCGTCAGTATCATCAATCTTCAGCTTTCAAACATATTGCACACTTTGCTAGACAGACATTTCCCTGGCTTAGAATTAGAAGGTTGTAAGTACATGTACTACTTACCACCTTATAAGACTCATGCTTATTCAAAATCTGCAACTCAGGGCGCTTCTTATGAGCTTATTTCATGAAAATCGGATGTGGTCATGTTGAGTCGTTAACCAAACTAAAGATGAATTAGCTTGTATTTCCGCAAGTAAAGAGTAGTTTTCAGACAGTTTTTCCTTGCTTTATCAAAATATCGATTTTGTACTTACAACCTTCTCATTCTAAACCAGTGATTTATTCACATAGTATAGTCAAACCAGTGCTAAAGGCCACCTGCTTATAATGACAACTCTTCCATAGAGGATATTTGTTGATTTATGTAAGATCGAATTTTAGTTCACCAAGTGATCACAGAAATCAAAAATTTTTGTGGTCAAAAGTGAAATAAATTTTGATTTCATTATATGCTTCACTTACTCATATAATGAAACAGTAATTGGCTTAATTGGAAAAATTATGTAGAAATTGGAACGTCACGCCACGACAATTAAGGCACCATAATGACGTAACGCATGATTTGAAGCCTGGCGTTGTTGACGTTATGTTTCTTTTTCCTTGTTATAATGGAACCAGCTTCTAAAACAGTGAAAATAATGGCATTATTGTTGATAAACAAGTTTCCAAAACAACCTATCGATACACAATTTGAAAAGAATGAAAACCCTGCTATTACAAAACTTTTTTAATCTCCCATGGCTGACCAATTAAGTTAAACATGTTAAGAGATGCTACCTGTCAACAATGGCCAGATTTTGATGTTCCAAAGGGTGGCCTTTACACACAGGTTTCACTGTATTCTGTGTTGTAAATTCATGTACAAAAGTCAGACTCAGGTCAATCCGTACAAACAATATCCTATCAAACACCAGCTTGACCAGCAATAGTAGTAAAGTAAACAGCGAAACAAACATTTCTACATTTTGATTGACATCTAAGTTCACAATAAAAACATTATGACAATTACATAAAGCCCCATTATCTCTCCCAAAACTTTTTCCGATCATCCAGTAAATACAAGGAATTACAATGTTTTTCACAAATGACCAATATTTGATGACTATATCTGTTGAAATAGTATGCTAAAAATTACATTTAGTAAAATGGATGGAAGATGTAAGAGTTGCATCCCTTAGATTATATATCATGCATTTATTGTTTACATTTCAAAAACACCAACTTTTTAACCTATCTGCAGAATGATGCAATTTAAACACTTGAGTTGTGTTTATTGTTTACATTTCAATATTTTGTCTACGAACCAACTGGAGGCAGTGTTTCATTCTCTTCCATTTTACTGTGTTTTTCAACTTTGGGACACAACACAAGCGTTCAAATTGCATCGTTCTGCAGATAGGTTAAAAAGTTATTGCTTTTTGAAAATAGTCTTTAATGGTTAATGGGGCTTTAAACGTCAATATTATAATTATTACATAGTAAATATCAACACATAATATACTGATAGTATACATCTATTATAAAATGTTGAGCTGGTCAGTCATTAAACAAATACTTTGGAAAATAGTGATCTATCAGGTTAATAGACAGAGGATATAATAATGCTACTCTTTATTAGTTTAACATCAAAAATATATATTTTGAAAATTCAATAAAGTTCAGTCAAAAATAAATATGGTTTGTTTCCCCTTTCTGAACCTGGGCAGTTAGGGTTGGTCGATAGGTAGGTAGGTAAAAAAAATAATGTATTTTTTATTGTTTTCATACTCTAGTGCTCTATTTTTTTTCAGAGGGTCAAAGAAAATTCGGATAGGGGACTTTCTGCCCGGGTAGGTAGAGAAGGGGAAACAAAAAATATTTTATTTTTGGCCTTGTACATAAATAGTACACAATTTCAAACAAAACCTGCAATCCTTCAAACTTCAATGTAATATCACAGTTATAACAGCTACATGTATAATGATGTTATAATAGATTTCTGGCCCAGATCTCTCGAAGCATCTGCAGTAAAATCTCAGCTCAAATTGAGATTTTCCTCAAATCATAGTGTGAATCTTAGATGAATGTGAAGACTTAATTAAGCTTTTGACATTCAACTTAGTAATGTTTTTAGAAAAATGTAAATGTTTTGTGAAGCCAATTTCAAGTCAAGTCACCCATTGAAATAAAATAACAGAAACACACAGAAATATATTTGAGATGAGATCTAGCTCAGACTGAGATGCTTCAGGAGATCTGAGCCTCGTCACATGTTTTACTGGAATCAACCAGGGGACAGTCGTATAAGCAAAGCACTACTGAGCACCTTTTTTCATTTTCTACCCTTTTAATTAAATATAGTGGGCATGCATTACCTCCCATGGGAAGCGCTATAAAGCACTTTGTAGCGCAAACAGGCATCAGATATGAGGGGTGTTCAGTAAGTTTTCAGACAAGTGTAGAAAAATTTCATTGAAAAATATCAAGAAATAAAATATTACGCCACTTGTCCCTAAACCTACCAAAACACCCCTCGTACATAATGTTCAGAGAAAATGCATAATTTACAAGTTCCTGTAAATTGACCCCAGCTGTAATCTTGCATAAGAAACATATTTATGTTTCAATTTGTGAAACACAGGACAGTGTTTATGAAGTGCATAGTTTTATAAATAAGTCACATGCTGAGTCAAGGGAGACAACTGTATTACAAATTAACAACTTGTTTATTTATCAATTTAACGCTCAGAAATCGCATTTGTGACAATGATTTTATGCGGTCAAAAATTCTTCGACAATACCATTTGTAAAAGAAATACCATGGATGAACTAGTTGTTAACCCAGAGGTTGTCTCATGTGTATCATGTATGTTAAGGAACCCAAGGAGTTTAGTCTGAAAGAGCTAGGGTATCTCACCCAGATTCCTTGTGTTGCACAACTATCTCTTCCCACAAAATTGTGGGGGTCAATGGGCAATCTGGCAAAATATGAATTTATACCCATGCACTTACATAACCACGCAATTACGGCTGTCTCAGTCAAGCGCAAATAAACAAAGAACTATAGGTCAATAATTGATATGTAAAAAAATGTGTGAAAGTCAGAAATTCAGAAAAACCTGATATCTTCAAAAATTAACAATTTACATAGGGAAAATAAAGAAATACAGAGGTTTTGGTACCCTAAAAAACAGAAGTTCAGGCATATGCCTGAAAACTTTCACCCATGTAAAAGGTAGATTCTGATATATTCCAGCTGATTCCAGTTGAACATGAGACCGCAGATTTCGCTCCTCAGATAATTCAATGAAACATGAGAAGAATACAATAACAAGAAAAAAATTAAAACATCTTGATACAAAGAAATAACATACAAATGTAACAAGATCTGAACTTTGTTGAACACATGTATTAATTGTTAATGATTTCACTATATGTCAAATCATTCACACTGGACTACAATGGTACACACAGTCTTTTGTAATAATTCCGGGTGTTCCATTTTACTCGAGAGTCTAAGTAGAAATTTTAACCCTAAAAATTCTAAAAAAGCCTCATGTTGACCCAATGATTTCAAATATGTATATGTCTTATAAGGTCGTAAGAAGCACTTACGACCACATTCAAAGCCAGCGATATATGTTTACCAGTAACTATAGCAACAGAATGTTAATCTCCAAAACATACTCTCGAATCTATCCACACTGAGATGAAGCTTCATATAGACTGTTATAAGTTATAACAATGTCAGCATTGACTAGTTGAATATTTTAATTATGACAAGAAATGCAACTCAACTTTCTTCATAATCCTTGATAAATGTCATTATGTTGAAATGGGAAAACACTCCCTAGGGTGGGGAAACACTCTCCAGGGTGTGAAAATACTCCCCCGGGATGGGAGCACACTCCCTAGGGTGGGAAAATACTTTGTGTTCACAGAACATTCATCATAGTGGAATGCATTATTACAAGCTCCTATAATTCATTATTGTATCATTCTTTTATACCCGAAACATAACATTCAACACAAGTCCTAAATCCGGCCAGCGGTCAACATCATCTGTGTTCAACATTCATCTCTTGTTGTCTAACAATCAGTATTAAAGTAAACCACAATAACACATTCAAATGTACCATGTAAAACAAAGATCCAAAATGTTCCAATATCGCTGGTATCAAATCGTTTATATTTGTAGTCTGTAGAGCATAAGTTGTAACATGTTCATATGTGCACTCGACTACAAAATCAAATCCTCTACATTTTCTACGTCCCAATGTATAACACAGGATCTATCCAAAATGTTTCAATATCACTAATATCAAATCATTTATATTTGAAGAGCATAAGTTGTGGCAGTTTTCACGTATATGCACTTGACAACAAAAATCAAACTCTCTACATTTTCTATGTCCACAGTATTTAAAATAGTTTTACTTTTCGAATTCAAAGTCATGGACTTATTATCCCTTGCAAGTTGGTCAGCCAACTTGACTAACTCAAGCCACAAATATCAATCAATGCATTTGTAGTGAAAGGTGATAGCTCATCAAAGAAGTCAGTAAATTGTGCTTTTCTTCGTCACATGTGACCACACATAAACAATTGTATTTATGATATAAAACTCACACTATATCACGGTATTTCACTGTTGAGACGGTAGACTAGAAGTGCTGTCATCGAGGCTAACTATAGATCCTCGTTTTTCCAGTTAGTCACATACTCATAGATCATGAAAACGATGCATATGTTAGGGGTCACGTGCCATAAGTAGACTGGCATCCCCTTGTAGAATCCCTTGGCCCCTTCATACCTAAATATACAAGAAACATCAGAACAATATTGCAAAAAAAATCAAAGAAAATATATGAATAATAAAATTGTTCATTTCTTAGTATCAAATTAGAAAAGTTTATAATTTAATGCCAAAAAAATATATAACAAATTTGTTCTTAATTAATATCATATTATATAGTTTTATTATCTAAATATATATTAAAATTGTTTTTAATGCATCTATAATCATCTAAAGAATAAAAAGGTCTAATCAGGCTAAAGCCTTTAAAAGTGTTTGTTTTAAATCATATGGTAAATTTGAAAATGTTTTTTGTGTGTGTTTTTCAAAAGTATAAAATGTAACAGCTGGATAGATTTTTTTTAAACACCAAAAAACATTTAAAATTGCAGTAAATTTTTAGGAGAAGCAGAGATACAAGAAAAATAAATTGTTTAAGCCTCATCAGAAACCGTGCCCTATGCTTTGTCTATATAGTGTATGCCCCTATCAACAAAAGTACTTCCAACCATCATACTAACATACTGCATTACACTAGGAGAGATGATAGCCTTCATTCGACACATTATTTTTCATGACTTTTTATTTTAGTTACTGAAAACTTATATATCTTCAGTCTGTTTCTCGAGGTATGATTATTTTCCCTAGCCTCAGCATTCAGGAAACATGATTTTTGTGGATTTTTATAGGTGCATGGACATACCTGTATATCTTGAAAATATTCAAAGGTCTAGAAAATTCACAGCTATTCAAATGTATTAGTTTAGTAGACCAGCTAGCTGGGCGCACCTTTTTATTCTTTGAACAATCATGGAAAGAAATTGATAAGTTTTCGTTGGTTTCAAGCAATTTGTTCTGATGTACATGTATAAACATTTAATGAACATTACATATTATCATCGCACATGTACACCATATGCTGGTTAGGCCGAACTTAAAATATTCTTTGTTTCCCCTTCCTGACCAAAGCAGATCAAAGATGGGTAGGTAGGTAAGGTTTTTTTTGGATTTGTTTCAGAATGATATTCATTGGTTAAGACATACAAATAATGAAATTTAGTAATAACTCATAAGTAGAAAACCTTCAGTCTTAAATTTGAAATAGGTACCAAATTCACTAGGAAACAAGCTAGTATACAAAAATAACATTTTCATCCCCCCAAAAAAATTAGGCAAGATAATATTTTGGGTAGGGCCTTTTTTCAAGTAAGTAGAGGATGGGGGAAACAAACAATATTTTACTTTAGGCCTTACAATGTCTGAGTTTATGTAATATTTAAACTACTTTTCATTTAAACACAGACTTCACTAATTTTGTTGCAACAATGTGTGGTCTTATTTCAACAAGAATTAGGTTGTGTAACAATACCGGTTATTTGACTTTACCTTAACAATATTAAATGTATTTACTGACAGAAAAATTCGAATTAACTGTAACACAAATTTGACTTTACTTGCAAAGACAATTTGATTTAATGTAAGAATAATTTTGAATTTACTGAAACAATACTTTGATTTAAGTGTAACAAAAATTTGACTTCACTGCAATGACAATTTGAATTTACTTTTAACAAAAAATTAACTTTACTTCAATAATAATAATTTGATTTGACTTAAGTTTACCATAACAATAATTTGATTGAACTGCAATGATAATTTTCCTTTACTGTAATAAAAGATTTGACTTTACTGTAACAACAAAATAACTTCTAGATCAAAATAACTTGATTTTTACAATAACAATACAGCCTTCAAGGTAAAAAGTGAATAAATAAATGGGACAGATAAGGCTGCACTCAACTTAAACAGCCGAGCACACAAAACAAAGATTTGACTGTAAAAGTAAATTTGTATTCATGCAATTACACAAATGTCTAACCACAAAATTCATCATAATTCCAGTTTGTATCATAAAAAATGTGGTCAGTTCTAATATGACAATAAAATAGTCATAGGAGAGTTGGAAAGCCAGTAGACTTATCTCCCAGTTTGTTGTTAAGTAGTTCTTCAGGTTAAAGTCATCTAGTAAATTCCTAACCCAGGTCCTTCCTCAGGGGCAGAAGGTATGCCAGCGCCTTAAATCCAGACTTGGATATACCCCAGGGCCTTAAATCCAGACTTGGGTATACCCCAGGGCCTTAATTCCAGACTTGGGTATACTCCAGAGCCTTAAATCCAGACTTGGGTATACCCCAGTGCCTTAAATCCAGACTTGGGTATACCCCAGGGCCTTAAATCCTAGTATGTGTCTTAAAAATCACTATGGGTGCTAATGTTTATTGTTTTATTGGAAGAAATATGGCCTTTATTATGTAAAAAGTGCTTAAACCAGCCTTTAAATTATGGATAACCATGCAGTTTTTTTCTCCTAAAAACATTTCAGCCATTCTTGTCGATCTCCTTTTGCACAAATTCCAGCATTGCCCCAGCGCCTTAAAATAATTCTGGGGAAGGGCCTGCTAAACTATTATTTGAGACCGAAGTTTAGAGCTCACTGAATGTAATTTCGATTACAGAATGTCTCTTGTCATATTTGTTCAATCTGATTGTATGAGTGCAGAGAGCAAATTCTTACTTGTAAATCTTTTTTATAACGTCCATAACACCATTGTATTGGGTATGTTGGTCTTGTAGCCGAGATCTGAGAACTTGGTATGGATACGTCACAGTAGCTGCTAAAATCTTGGATATCGCAGCAAATGATAGATACTCTACATTCGCCTACAAGGAAGAAATACAATGTTACATGTATAAACAAGTTACAGTCTTCATTTCATTCATTATTTTAAATCCATAAAACTATCAAACTGTTTAAACAAAAATTCACAAAATTTAATATCAGCAAAAATTTAAGATTTTACAATCAGTTAAGTAGGTAGAGATTATTATACAGTGCCCACCAGAAATAAGTATACAGATGTTATTTCCCCCATTTACTTGTCTGTAATAACACTATTTGTTAAACAATGAAACAACACTTTTTTGAAGAAAAAGGAATATTTTTGTTTATTATATGTAAAGACCATACATTAATTGGTACCCTAGGTGCAAAATATAAAGTTTCTTTGTCCCGATTGAATGGTAACTTAGTCACAAAAAGATGGAAAATTCATCATTTTAGATCAACATGGGTATTTAAATTCAGAACATATTCATCTTGATTTCTATCTCTGTTTTGACTCATTTAGTAACTGTAGTTTCAGAAACAAGTACAATTGTGACTGTCTGATAAAAGGATATTGAATAATTTAACCAAGTTAAATTTAGCAACAATTATTTACTGTATACTTATTTTTGGTGGGCACTGTATATGCAAATTGAATGTAGTATAAACACAAAGTCGAGAGATATTAGCCTTAAAGTGACCTTTATGTAAGATATTGTATCTTGTAAGAGATTATTCTGTAAATGTCTTAGTGTAAGTCCACTCACTTATCAGTTATATAACAGTATAAGGCCAAAAATAAATATTGTTGTTTCCCCAAGCAAAAAGTTCCATGCCAAAAATATTTTTGACCCTCGGAAAAATTTTTTATATAAAAAAGTCAGGTATTAGAGTATGAAAAATAAATGTTGACCATAAAAAAAATATTTTTTAATTTTACCTACTTTCCTCCCCTACCATTTGGCCAGGGAGGGTCGGGAAGGGGAAACAAACAATATTTTATTTTTGGCCCAAGAGAAATTTATACATTCAATAGTTTAATAAGCATTGTGTATACAGGTTGATAAACAATATGTTTATAACCCCCCTGAGACCTTAAGTTAGTACCAGATTAAATAAATATATTTTCTACAGTTTAATTTTGGCCAAGTATTGTATAAGTGTAGGGGTATGCAATACTGATACACTGAGGCTACAACCAGTTCATCTCGTATTTGGTGGGAAACACTGAAAAGCATTTCATGAATACCATTCAGGGGTTCCATTTGACTCGGAAGTAGGGGTTTTGACCCTTGAGATATCCAAAATGCCAAATTTTGACCCTGAAGGGTCATTTTTTTTAAATCATGGGTATATTGCTTATAAAATGGTAAAATATAGTCAAAAGTGTCAAAATGACCCTTCAGATTCAGAAGCTTGTGGAACCCCTTACCATTGCCCCGGCCAAGAATCAAACCATGGACCTTTCGATAACGGTGCAACTGTGGAAGAAATTTCATAAAAGTTATAAATCAGTACAAACCAGTCTAGTATCTACGGGTCGGTTTTGATACTGATTGTATGAATTTTTCATCTCCTCGTATGCCATAAACTGTAAAGCACCGTGCGATATCCCTAGAATGCCGGGTACAAACCCCTGAAAACAAACATATATATTTAAAACAATTCATTTGAACTGCGAGAAATCAGGGATTTTTCAGTAAAACGCTATTGTTTTCAATAATTGTTCAGTTATACATGGCGCAGTTAACCATAAACTAGTTTTTCAGGTATTTTAAATTAACTAGTACTGACTTGCTCTTCAACAAATAACTGACAACTCTCCAGGTAGAGGACATGGCAACTGCCATAGTCACAGCAGAACATGACATGCCTCCTTAGTTTTTTAATGTACCCATACATGCATTAGAAACAAAAGAAATGCAAACAAAAACAATACATTGCTGGTTTAAAATAAGAAGGTCGTAAGTGCTACTTACGACCTTTTAAGACTCATGCATATCTAAAATCTGCATCACAAGATGCTTCTTATAAGCTTATTTTCATGAAAATCAGAACAGGTCATGTTGACCAAACTGAAGTTGAAAAAGTTTGTTTTTCCATAAATATTGTTTTTGTTCTTATGACCTTTCGATTCTAAGCCAGCGACATGTCCTTCTCTAAACCTACCTTATACAACCCTCGAAATCCTTCATATTTATACAACTTCATCAAGGCATCAGTAAAACCTTTGTACCTCACGGTATCTTTAGATTCATACTGTAAACATAATCTTGTCTTTGCAACCCATATAGGGTTTGTTAGAACTAGTGTCAGTAAACCTGAAAGATAGACAAGTTCATGCATGTACAGGGGTGTAGAAAGAAGCCAATAGGCGGCAAAATTCGCTGGCTATTTGAACATACTTATCGGCTAGTTTTGAAGATTAACTGGCTAACTGTAAACATTTCTATACCCCTGCATGTACTTAAATAATTATTAATATCTAAATATTCAGGAGGTTTTACACTCTTAATCATGTAATTTGGAAAAACGGGGTTTTTTCTGATATAAAAGGGGTCGTTATAAGGCAGCATTGACTTTTGGCACATCAGCAGTTATCTGGAACTAACTATGCTGAGCGTAAACAAGGGACTTGAAGGGAGATGTATGGTATCAGTATTATTTTTAATGACTTAGATAGGTTGTGGCCTAGGCTTCTACATGTAGCTCTCAAAGCTGATGCTCTACCACTAAAGTTATCATTAGTTTTTATTAATTATGTAAGGTTGATTGTGAAACAAGTTTTTCCAACTTATATTAATCACTCTCGACACCTCATTCCTGATGTTATCCATCGCCATGAGGGTATGAGAAAAGAGAAGCCAGTTTCCCTTTTATGCTGAGTGCCTAGCAAGGGAATATCTGATACCATTTTTATTTCTTCTTTGGTATGATGCGGCCTTATGATGTTGAAGAAGAAAACGACTTTTTGACAGCTGAAACTTGGACTGTTAGCGGTTAAGTTCATTTTCTTGTTTAGTTGTTGGGCATCGTGTTGTGTAGACGTGGTATGGGATCTTTTTATATTTTCTGTGCAGTTTAGATTTAGTTGCATCTTCTCTGTCTGATTTTCAGTATTATCTTTTGTTTAAACTAGGTCCTGGATAAATAGTTGAGAGTATGAGCCTACCTGCTTCTGATGCTAACAGGATATGTCTTGATGGACCCAATGCTTTCTTAGTATCGCCATCCTGCATCCATGTCTTGATCGAATTATAACTGTAAGAGAAAGTGATACTTTATTTAAACACCTACCAAGTATACAACTATAAATAAACTTTATAAAGTCCTGGCGAGTTAAAATGCTGAGCTCAGCATCATGTTTTTCTTGTTTTGCCTAAAAAATTGGGAATTTCTTCCTTCAAATTTTGGAAAATTATAGCCTTTTTCAAATTGGGAAGGTACCGTTTACAAGTACATGTAGCAAACAAAGAAGGAAAAAAATCACTAATAAGGACATCATAGCTTTTAAACCTTCAACAAACAATAAAACAATACTACTGTACCGACTGAACATAAACCTAAAACTTCCTGTTATTCTATAAAATCAAATATATAGTCCTATACAGGAGTTTCGATGGTATAGTCAAGAGAATTTGACATGACTCTCAAACTTCTATTAGCATAATTTCACAGCTTATTTAGTGTCTATATTTATAATCATGATTGTGTGTTTTCATAAGCGGGGTGTATCACGAAGACGCTCGAGGTGTAATACCAACACAAATCTAAAGGACCGATTTTGCACAATTTGCTCGAGGAAATTTATAATATTCAAAGCAAGAACCCTGTTATATATTCATGCATAAAGGTCAGGATCGTGTCAAATTCTCCGTGCTATAGGCGACTGAGCGCTTATTATCGCTTTTATCTTGAGTACAAGTTTTTTCAATAACTTAACGATTTCAACTTCGTCGAAATATTTCAGTTTTTCGAAACAAATTGTATTCAACAATATTTACCGATATTTATTACATAATACTTACAAGAAGAAATAAAGACCCCAAGAGAGACCAGCTCCCCAAACATTAGGGGTCACACCTTGGTAGAGCCCTGTGAAACCACTTGTCGTGAATATGGATCGTAATGCATGTAATAGACCTCGGTATTGAGGACGGTTTGATACGGCTACTCCATGATAGCCCTCTTGTACTGAAATACAAACAATAGAATGAACATAATTATGAAACTGTTTAAATCAATCAACATTCATTTCCTCAAACGTTTTATGCAATCTGAAAACCTGGTAACTTTATTACCGATGAGTTCAAGACATGCTTGGGAATCCAGGCCTTTTTTATATATTACTGTTTAACATGCAGAGCTTTTTTTACACATATTAGGGGCCGTTTTTAGGCCCCTGCCCCCCAGAAAAATTATATAAAATCATGCAATTTCCTCCAAAAATAAAGATTACAGTAAAAATAACCTACAAAATCATTCCCTAGGTTACCAAAATACAAATTTCCCCCAAGGTTCTAAAACAGCCCTGATAAAAGGCTATAACATTTGATAACATTTGATAGGTCAATATTTGTTACATACTAAGTCTTCTGTCAATAACATATATATACCGCCTGGTTAAAGTATGACTGATGCAACTGAACAATGATAAGTAATGCTATTAAATTAGATTGGCATTGTTCATAGTGCATTAACTGGCAGGAAATGTCATAATAAACTTACAAAGTTGGCACATTATGACAAAGCTTTCAAATCACACGTAAGCCAACATTATGCATACTAGTGTACATAATATTGTAATTTATACATAATCATACTGGTGACAGGAGCGGTTTTAAGACTGTGCAAGTTGTTGAATTAGAACTTATAATAAGGCCATTACTGCTGAACGATTACTGTTGGGCAATAATCATTTAATAAGTTTAACACTACCAAATTTGGGGTTTAACAGATGACGGCTGAATACATTAAAATAGTAAACATGTAATGAAAAACACCCTAGAATGGGCCTAGATAAATACTAGGAGAAACACCATCGATTCTATTAAACAGAAATTATTCTTTGTTGGTATACAGTCTACCGTAACCAGAGTTAAACAGATAAATGTTTTTGTAATACAACAGTGCCGTCACTGTGGTACAGTCTACTAAGACCAGACAATTTTCAATAATAATAACCTGTTATACATGTAGAGAGACCACCTGTCTCATATGGGTATTTTTGAGGTTCCTAAGAGTGGCTTTTACACACAGGTTGAACTGTATATTTATCTGATAATCATATAAATACATGGGCAATGTGATGAATTGGAGTGTTGGGTATTGTGCCATGTAAATTGGACTGAATATAATAATATCAATACATGTGCATTGTATATTTGAGTGTTGGGTATTGTGCTGTGTGATGTCTGACTCCGTTGTTGTTTCTGTTTTCTGTGCTCAGCAGTTTCAGTTAAGTGCTGCCTTCCCTGTCCGATTTTGAATTATCTTTTTTTTTGTGTTGTGGTGCTTTCAGGTAACCTGATATTCCGGCTAACTCAGCCTGTAGAGTGGCATACCGGTACTAGAGTTTAGGGGGTTATTGAAGCAGAGGGGATGTCTGTGCCCAAAGAATGGTACTGCTACTAGTAAGAGTTACATGGCTGTGGTAACACGGTGTATGATCAAACCTACATTGTTGGTACAAAACTGGTCACGGAAAATTCAATCAGTTCTACTTCAGAGACGTACGATGAATATACTAATGTTACCACGGAACATTAGAACCATTCCAGCTTGAAATGAAAAGCTTCAGCAGTTTCCGAAAAATAAGGATTACAGTTTGAGTACTGCTTTACCAAATCGGGAAATGGAAATCGTTTTTTGCTACTATATTTATAACTTGTGATGTTTTGTGCAAAGTTTTTGCCTATATATTCAGTTTTTTATCTTATGGAACTGAAAAAAGAAAAGAAACCATCATTTAAAATCAATATCGCCTCTAAAAACACGATTTTATCAAACTATAAAGCACCTATATTTTAGGAACAGCACTAAACTAGGGCACCTCCGTTATTTCGGAAACACTTAGTCATTTTCAATGTATTCAGCAACTACTCGTACATGCTTTTTCTAAGTATACACTAGCTATTTGTTTCAGTATAAGATGGTTAGTTGTATTCTTACCGGATGGCAGAGGGGGGATAAGCTCACATATAGTCACAATTGGCTTTTAAGGCCGGGAATTAGAAGGTCAGCAGTAATCACTTTAAAATTTGACACTGTTTGATTCTAATAATGTAAAATATTCATTGAGATGACATGCATAAGCCCCATTTTCATTCCGGTTGTTTCTGTTGTCGAAGCATAATTTAGAAGCTGAAGATCTTCGAGCAGTCCCGAAGTGTTGATGGTATGCATATGCAAAAATACGAAATCAATTGACTTAAAGCTGACACTTTGATGATGACATTAAGCAGGTTCCAACAGCCCGGCGAAAATCTGACCATTTGAATTGCGCTTATAATCATCGTCAGGATATCAATCCCGTTGTCATTCAGTGAGAAGTGAAGCAGTCCGTAATATATCTGCGGATAACAATCGGAATGGTGCTTTTAGTATCGGGGTTTAATCCTTGTTGAAAATGTAAGGTCTGGTCATGCAAATTGGAGCTTTCTGTAATAGATTTGTGGCCAACCAACTTTGACATGGTGTTTTTAGTCTCGGGGCTTAAACCCTATTGAAAATGTAAGGTCTGGACTTGGCATTTGGCTGAGAAACCTAAGGACTTAGGTAGTGATAATGAAATTTAGAGCGCACTCGAATAGAAGTGCTCAGTTATACCAAGGGCAGTCATTAGACAGTATATTTTGTCCATGACAACAAAGTGTCTGACAGTTTTATCTGCAGAAGACTTTTTGAGTCCAGGGTCAAGATATTTACAATACTTACAAGCAATGAAATCCAGTTATGTAGTTGTAGTTATCAATACTTTACGCCATCATCGGTAATACGCTGTTCGTTCAATACCACATCAATATGCCAAATCGTACAGAAATTGCAATCGTGGATATTTGGAAAAGTTGCTTAATGTATTTTGTTTTTCAGAGCCAATGTACTGAAGCCGTGCTGTCTAATCGAGTATGACTATTTTACTATACTGCTTTTCAAGTAGCTGGATCCAAACGCTAAAGCACTCCTCTTTTTAAAGGTTACATGTCCACGTCGTGATTTGCAGTATAGACCACAAAGTCGCGTAAGGGACGCCGTGTACATACTTCGGACTCAGGTGTGACGGGTCAATGAATTTTTTATTTATTTAAGAAAAAAAGCTCAATGCATCCTCTAAACGTCTGACACGTGTCTTAAATTCCAACAGAAAACGATCATTCAGACCGACATTTGCAAAAGAATTAGCACGTGCTTTGTTTAAATGCATCTCGCTGTAGCAAGGAGTCGTACAAGGAGCGGTTTTTGAATGGAGGGGAGCTGTATGCTAGATCAACATACATTGTACATGTAGATGCTGTAACTTCAAACACAGCTACAAAATCGATGCGTGAAATGTAATGCAACAGTCAATTGAAACCACGGAACCCAACCCCGGGAAAATACGGGGATTTTTACTGTGTTTTTTTCCAAATTCCTGGTAAAATTCCTGCCCCATGGCCATACTGTTGGTCAACCCACCGCATATTGTCACTCCCCTTGATTTTAGTCAGTGAAATCCTACATTAAATATAGGTATGTGTAATTCTACTTGATATTTGGATGTATGCAAACATCGCAGATGAATTACTGTCTGTCAAACTATAAAGATCGCCCGTCTGTACGCCTGCAATAAACTCGGTAAAAGCACAGGTATAGTCACGGCTATATTTTCCCGCTATTTCTCCCATCCCTCCTCCTCGGGTTTCGTTTGACTGATGCATAGCATTAAAGCACGTGCGAAACCCTGGCGTAACCAAGTTCCGGCCTAACTTATATCGGATTCTGACAAATGAAAGATCTAGACCATTTGGACGAATTATATTCAGAGAGACAAATTTTGACATAATATAGGTGCCCTTATACAAACAATATAGGTGACTTATCATAAGTTAATTATTGCAAGATATTTTCATGTTAGAAGGTTATTTCCGCTTTTGATGATTATCCCAATATCAAAGTATCATTGTAGTATAAATTGAACATCAGAACAATACCAAAAATAATAGGATTCGTTGTTCAAATACTTTTTCAATACACATGTCAATTTTTTTTACTGTGACACGAAACAGAAGATTCGTTCATTTTCATACTTCGGATACAAACTTCGACTTAATTTTGAGCGGATTACATTTTTACATCTTCGAGTGGTTCCGTAAAACCATTCCAGTTATGAACTAAAGCCAAATCTATGAGTAAATGGATATGAAAAAACTTCACTACACCGTCCATTTATGCTATTTATCCAAGATCAATAGGAAAGGTTAGGTGCTTGTACGAACAAGTGAGTTGAAAACGCGACTTTTGTACCAACAATGTAGGTTTGATCATACACCGTGGGTAAGCTCAGTCAGGACTTAGCAGAGTGTCATACTTTACTGGAATCAAATCTAACTTCTGTCACGCTAACTCTTGCAAGTATTAATTTAATAACTTACATATAGTTTATATTGGTAATGGTTTAGTCTAAAAATCCTAGACTTTGACACAAGGATAACAAAAGCTTATTTCCAAGTATTTTGATTTTGAACATGTATGAAGTAAGTATTCTTTATTTTGCATTTTAGGCCACCGGCCCATACACACAAACAATATACATAATAATTATACCATATTTACAATGTACATATCATGACATATAGAGTAATGTAACAATTTAGCATAAGGATAACAAAACCTTATTTCCAAGTGTTTTGATTTTGAACATGTATGAATTGATGATGCAATGCCACACATCAACCAGGGTGATAAGAACATAGATGTGATGTATACAGTAGTCACTGTATATAGTGTGATATTGCATCATCATGAAACTCTATTAAACCACACAAATATGAAACATTATGTAAAATAAGGGATTTGTATTATGTATAAATGCCCATTCCTGAAAATAATTAATAAAATGCACATCAATGTTTGGTGCCACTAGCACACACCCCTAGGCCCTATACAAAAACTCATTGTTGTGTAGCCCTAGTAAGACAGCTGCCCAGTTAGTTCAATCGGTAAGAGCGCCACATAAAATTCAGTCCCACATTAGACACACCTTTTCCCCTTAGTTTTAAAACTAACTGGCCATGTTTGACTGTAGTTAAGCCTTAAAAGCCATGAGAGGAAAGAGTGTAGTGATCACTGATGTGGGATTAAAATTTAGACTGCCATCCAGTAAGCACGTCAGTAGAGACAGAGCTATATGGGGTTAAGTTTCGAGCCCCACTCATACCAGTCACCTCTCCAAAAGCCCCAGTGATTAGCAATTTCACTGATTACTCAGGGATTTACCACCAGTTACTTTTTTTAAAATGAAACAGTTCAAAACGAACTCCCACATTTGGTGCGCTTCCCCCTGGTTTACTTTATACATATCATTAATACCCACATTTGCTAAAAAAATCAAGAGTACACATGCACTCCCGAGTATCCCCAACTCTGGATCCACACATTTAATTATCTCACAATTTCTGTCGAACTAATCTTCTCATCAATAATGTATGCTTGTAACATGCTATAACTATGTTGAATGTATGCTTTGTATTTATTGTTATATAATAATATATATGCTCTTCAATACTGGAGGAAATAAAGATAAAGATCATCTTGACTGGTTCCTATAATGATTCCAAAACCTGTGGACACAGACACTTGGGGTCTGGACCACGCACCCCACTACTACTTCACGTCTGCATACAGTATACTTTTATTTATTAATTATATTATATCCAGAACCATACACTAATCACACGATCATTTGTTGAATGTATTTAATGTTAATACAAAATCTACATAATTATAGCTTAAATAACACATAAAAGTAACTTCAGGCACATATATATAGCGGCAGGGGAGGCGTCACTGTAGTCCAGAACCCAGGTGGACGGTCACTGAACTACATGTGCACATACAGGTGTAGTCCAGGGTCTTTGGTGATGATCATTTCATTTTATCAGAAAGGTTGGCATGTCAGTAAAATTAATGACCATTTAGTTATGGTATCCATAATTAGTACACGTGAGGCATGAGGACACACCCCATGGACACGAACCGTGTGAAGTTAAATTATGACTCAATCAACGAGGATATCAACTAAAATACTCATATTACCTTGAAATCTGATTTTCACGAGATCAAGCGGATGTAATACTAAAGTTGACACAACGCCACCACTGATTCCAGCAACAAGGTATTCCCACTTCACATGATGAATCAATGACTTTGGCACCGGGCGAGAGGTCGGCGATCGGCTACTGGTTGAGCGATCCATTTTAAACTACGATCAACTCACACTGGCTATAGTCAATAAAGTCAAATAAGTAGAATTAAATAGTTCTAAGTTTATATTCATTTTCCTTATCCGCCTTCTCTTATAATCCACACGAATTTGTGAATATTTGATCTCCCGATTTCATCATCATCCTTTTATTTGACCAGTTGCTCTGACGTCACCGGTGTCGAGGTGATTTACCGTCGAGGTAGATAAGTCCTTCACGAAACGCACAGGGACTTGGCCTTGCAATTTTTGTTCGATTTTAACATTCTTCCATGCATGTAGGACTGTGATTCTGTTAAGATTCATTTTATTGTAAACCGGTAACTATGGAAGGAATGGTTTTATAATTTATTTCTTACATGTAAGTAAGCAAAATGAAAAATAATTTTGACCCGATTATAAAATCCATATTAAGGCAAAAAATGGCAAGAATATTGATTTTGAGTGTTACCTGAAAGAATGATGATCATGAAGCAAAGTGTGTTCATATTCTATTTTTTAAGAAAGTTGTTTTGCTGATTTATGCAACCCATTCGAAGCCTTTTTGACATAGGCCTAACTATCTTCATAAATCCAACATTTACTTTTCAACACAGTAGATCTACCACGTTTTACTTTAGAATAACAGTTTTATTTTTAAAATATTCTTGAAAATCGTTAATGTTCGCGTTCAGAATAATTAAGGCTAGATTCTACTATTTTTGTTTTAAAAAACTCGACTATATCAGAGACCATAGACAGCCTATTTATAGTCACTGATTATATAGGATAGAGATTTTTTCAGAAAATGGTCCCCGTAGTAACGAACGAAGTTCTTTCAACATAATTCATTAGAAATTGCAAATAAAAAGACTATATAGTCATATAGTAACCTACTACATGTATATGTGTTGAATTGAATCGATCGATCTCTAATCAAATCTGGGAAGATAATAATCTAATTATACGGTCCCTGATCAAATACAAAGAATACTCTATTTTATTACATACAAAAAGAAGTAATTAAACTTAAACTTATAGCCTAATAGCGCTGAGAAGTTTGTTGACGTTCTCGAGCAGGCGGGTTCTCATACTAAAGTTTTGACTGTGCCCAAAATGAGTCAAAGATAAGTAATTACAATAAAGTATACATTATCGACCCAGTCGATAGTATATATAACAAAGTTGTAATACACTAAGTTAATCCCACACTAAATATAAACTACTTTATAATGTATGCACTTATAAATTATTGTTTTATATATGGTCTTTCATAAAAAAATTAAAACTTTTTAAAAACCTTATTACAATTCATGAAAAATTGCATAATGTCAAATCAAAAGTTTTCCTGGAGACTGGCTCATATATAAACACATGTAAATGATTACAGACTAGACGGACAAACAGTGAAAGTTTTGAACAGTCGCCAAAGCCTTGTCGATCACGGTTATTCAGAACGATGTTAGGGTTTAGAAACGCGTTTAGAAATATGTATGTTTGTCTGTCCATCACTTTTTTGACCGTGAATATGGCATTTTAATACCCATCGCTTTTATTTCGTAATGTGTCAGACGGTGTCAGAACTCTATTGCCTATGTGTTATTGTAATAATATATAACTATCATTGCTGCGTTGATCACACGTGTTTACAGCGGAACCTATATCTAATCCCAACAATAAAGATAAGTTCCGACTGTTCGGTTTGCAAACGTTTTCCGGATTAGACATTTGTCGCACGCTCTGATAGGCCTATCACATGTTGCAAAACATTTTTGATCAGGGAAAGTCACACTACTGTCAATTTGTCGGCTTACCTAAAGTAACTGCAGTATTTATCTCATAATCTGCGCCAGGGCCCGTCATTCTCGTTCACCAGAGTATTCTTCACCTGTGGAGACTGACCACTGATGTACGAGAATGACGACTGCATACTTTCATAAACAAACGGCCAGTGGCGTTGCTTTCTGAAGTACTTATGGTGTTGATAAATCATCCTTTGATTTGATTCTGTCACATTTATTTCCCATAATTGATGACGGATGTTTCGACGAAAAAAATAATTTAATTGATACACAATTAACGTACACGTATATTTGTGCCGTTTACGAACGAGCACGTTTTAAAACATGCGTTTTGGTATTTTGTCATTCGGGTGAGTAAAAAACTATGAAAATAATTGTTTTCGGTGGGTTTAATTTCTACAGGCTAAAAGCAATTGATGTGTTGGACGGTCATTATTCATACAGCTAGAAATCGGTTGTCATCCATTGATCCATCCGGGACCTGGGTTGAAATGGTTATGAGTCCTTTTTGTGATATCGTCATGCATTGTCTGCGATCATATCCTTCACATGATGCACCTATCAATGTTTTCCCCCGGGGGGGGGGGGGGAGCGGCGGGCTGACCCAGGGGAATTTGACATTTTTACTTTTTCAAAGTCTAAATTCCCACCCTAGAGCAAGGGCAATTTGTCAAAATCCCCTCACTGGGAGATGCTTTACATACCCCTGGGATTAATAGTTCGGCCAAAGTCAAAATTTCCCGGGACTCGGCACCATTCTGTCTGTCAAATTCCCACCTATCGGGAACAACCTTCTGTCAAAAGTCCCGTGTATGCCCACCGCCCCCCCCCCCCCCCCCCCCCCTGGGGGAAAGCATTGATAGGTGCATGAGGAGAAACTGTTAGTTGCCTGCGGAAGTGAAAGTTAATACGTAGCCTACTGGTTGATAATAAATTTCAGAAAAACCTGGTTAGGCTAACTGACTGTTGCATTTGATTGATTAAAAATGTCAATAAACCACAACCATTGCATGGTCGTCTGACTTTTATAAGACTTTTCTTTTAAGTTTTTCAAAAGTTTTTCATATATATATTCGTTACTTTTGGTCCGATATTTTAAACCATTAAATATAGTCATCAGCCGTACAAAAAACGTAAACGTCTTCTCATTAATAACACGTGCTGATCTGGTTTAACCATAACCCCTAATTTAATCCTTTAGTCTGACACGACTGATAGTGCCGAAAATCTATATATTATAACTTTGGTACGGAGTCCTGTGGTCCCTGAAAATTCGGTTATTAGAGTAAACATCAAGGTACGACGTTAAGGTGTGTGTACGTGCTTTGTTGTGTTGATCTGACTTTGAATTAAAACATTACGATTGATCATTTCTTTTAAGTGTGTTTACTAACAGTGCTAAATATAGGACGTTGAACGTATTTCTTAAAATTAGGTGTTTATTTTCGTCGAAAATTCGGTCGAGGAAGATTTATTCATAATTTATTTTTACAGGTCATTTGGTCCGTCATCTTGAAACTGGATCATATATATAGATAGTAAATACTAGGGCTGCGTTTCAGTTAAAATGATCGATACGCTATATATGTATCGATACAAAATGAACGATATTCGATATATCATAATTATGATATATTATTTTGGCAATAAAACATCTAAATACTGTAAATATGCACGTGCAGACTTACAACATGTATTTAACACAATCAAGTCAGGCCTGAGATGTGATAAACAGCCTACTTGCATATTTTTTTAATTGCGCGAGTGGTTTACATAGCATATTCTTGTTTGAAAATTAAATTCACTCGGACATAAACTACTTCTACGACCTGACCACTTTGAGACGAAACAAATATACGACAAAAAACTTATTGAAAATGGGTATTTTATTGATTTACATATATATTTTTGTTGATCGATTTTTTGACCGATACGGACACGTATCAAACGCAAAATACCGGTATTCGATTTATATCGAAAACCGGCACGCAGCCCTAGTAAATACAAGCCTAATCATGAAGTGCTTTACATGTCATTCGTATTTCATTTGTTTATTTAAGTATTTATTAACGTATCTACATTTTTATTCATTATTTCAGTGAAAGAAATTGGGTGCCTGATCTGACCATAGAAATGCCCACTTTTGAAAAACTAACCGGTACAGAAGGATATTTGACGGAGCGATAATCCAAACACATGCATAATAATAATAATAATAACTTTATTTTCCGATGATATACCCATTAAGCCTAGGGCTTATCTCCCATGGTGTCATCTAACAAAACAAGCATAAATATATACAAACATTCAAAAGCATCAATAAAATGGCAGACAATACAAAAAAGTAAATACTGACATTTAAAATATTGTATTAAAAGATTCTGATATAAGATTGTTTCATATCATAAAGGGTATTCGTACATATATCTAAAATCCTACCGTTAAAAATTTATTGTAAATTGTCTAGATTCTGAGATTTTTAGCCTTAAAAACTACCATTTTGACCAGTCTTAATTCGTTGTGTTCTCTTGTCCGTTCAGGCAACTTTCTACTCATGACCTTAACTAGGATTGTTCAAGAGGGTGCGAAATCATGTCTTGAAGATGTGACGGGGGATGCTTGGATAAGGAGGGAGGGAGTGTAGCTGTCCATCCTGCTGGCGGAGGTTGTGGCTCAGTGCACAGTACATTCATAGTCGAGCGAGATGCTTTATTCACAGACAATTGTTGTGCAAGTGAAGCGAGCTAGAAAAATGCAAATGTTTATCTGAGGTGCATACATCCTCGTTCGTCAATTGACTCCATTTCGAAGCGAGCTAAAACAGGCATTACTTATCTGAGCAGCTTCTGTTTTCAATAGTTCTTTTACTTGATGCTAATTACAGTAACATATTAAGTAATTGGGCGAGCGTAGCGAGTTTGAACAAATTGCATAAATAAAGTTATCTGAGCTACATAAAACACAAACTGTTCTCTACTTGATGCTATTCACAGATTATGCGAGTAGCGAGCTAGAGAAACGTGCATTGTTCATCTGACTGATGCATGAATTTCGCGGTAATTAACGACGTTTTTACGATGCATGTCGTCTTCTGACATTTTCCTTCTTGCACTCGTTTTTTGAAACAATCCATTACATTTGCACATGTGCCTTACCTGATCTTCTAACCTTCTCTTTTGTTTTCCTCAGCAGCCAAAAAACGTTGCTTATCTGAACGTTCAGAACAGTATGTCACAAACTCGTTCTAAAATTCAAGATCTCGACTGCAATAAGTTATTTTGCGAGCGAAGCGGGCTTGAAAAAAATGCATAGTTTATAAAATTCATCCACCAAAAATGCATTGTTGATCTGCACAGCATGCCAGCTAGAGACAACACAGTCTTCATCCTAGCAACACACCAGACAAACTTAATCCGCTCAAAATAGTTACGAAGCTTCATAGATAACAGTCGTTCTAGGCAATATTGTCCGCATGGAACCAATCTACTGGTTTTCGCCACTGCATAGCATGGTAATCAGTAAAGTCAAGGCATTATCGTTGACTAAATTTCTCTAGCCACCAATGTGTTGTCCAGCAAAAATGGTCCATTATTCCGAGTCAAAGGGGCGTATAAATGGTCTTCTCTTACACAGAACCCCTTCTTGTAACATTGGCCGTTGTCCTAATATTGATATAAAGCCCATAACGTTGCATGCTGAATTCGAAGTTGGGATGTTGTGTCAACGTGCTTGAATCACTACATGTATACATTGTATGCAGAAGTAGCACTTTTTTGTCACCACCATGTATAGGTACCACCGATGTCAACGAACTGGTTATCACCATACTGTGAATATCACAGACGATACCTACCTGGCAGTGGGTAGCTGATAATACCACATACGACACCTACCTGGCAGTGTGTAGCTGTGAATACCACAGACGACACCTACCTGGCAGTGGGTAGCTGTGAATACCACAGACGACACCTACCTGACAGTGGGTAGCTGTGAATACCACAGACGACACCTACCTGACAGTGGGTAGCTGTGAATACCACAGACGACACCTACCTGACAGTGGGTAGCTGTGAATACCACAGACGACACCTACCTGGCAGTGTGTAGCTGTGAATACCACAGACGATACCTACCTGGCAGTGGGTAGCTGTGAATACCACAGACGACACCTACCTGGCAGTGTGTAGCTGTGAATACCACAGACGACACCTACCTGACAGTGGGTAGCTGTGAATACCACAGACGACACCTACCTGGCAGTGGGTAGCTGTGAATACCACAGACGACACCTACCTGGCAGTGGGTAGCTGTGAATACCACAGACGACACCTACCTGGCAGTGGGTAGCTGTGAATACCACAGACGACACCTACCTGGCAGTGGGTAGCTGTGAATACCACAGACGACACCTACCTGGCAGTGTGTAGCTGTGAATACCACAGACGACACCTACCTGGCAGTGGGTAGCTGTGAATACCACAGACGATACCTACCTGGTAGTGGGTAGCTGTGAATACCACAGACGACATCTACCTGGCAGCGGGTAGCTGTGAATACCACACACGACACCTACCTGGCAGTGGGTAGCTGTGAATACCACAGACGACACCTACCTGGCAGTGGGTAGCTGTGAATACCACATACGATACCTACCTGGTAGTGGGTAGCTGTGAATACCACAGACGACACCTACCTGGTAGTGGGTAGCTGTGAATACCACAGACGACACCTACCTGGTAGTGGGTAGCTGTGAATACCACAGACGACATCTACCTGGTAGTGGGTAGCTGTGAATACCACACACGACACCTACCTGGCAGTGGGTAGCTGTGAATACCACAGACGACACCTACCTGGCAGTGGGTAGCTGTGAATACCACAGACGACACCGGTACCTGGCAGTGGGTAGCTGTGAATACCACAGACGACACCTATCTGGCAGTGGGTAGCCTCTTGCCCAAACATTCCCCCAGTTCGTCACATTGCTACTTACGATATATATAGTGCCGTGCAATAATATTAGTCATAACTAGTTCTTTAACCAATGGTTATAGACGAACCTTGGACATTCTATATTAGGTTCATCAAAATGAAGGTATATATGTTTACCATTAGTTACACTAAACTGTTGCTGAAGTATATTACAGAACCTATTGTGCTAAGCAAACACTTACAAGAAAGTAAAACCGCCAAATTACTATGTGCCAATCTCATTTATTTATTATGATTTCAAAATGACGAATAAGCCGTTTCCAAAAAATCACTATTTTCGTTTATATTTTGTAATGTTTTACCTCCAACTGCCACTTTTGTATGATACCCTAGCACAACAGTTTGAATATACAACATGTAATATCTTAAAGTGCATGATTTAATATGTACATATTGCAACTTGGCTTGTTATCAAAGAAATCTGAAATGGCACTGTAGTCAATTCAAAGATGTACCATTTTCAGAAATAAAAGGTCGTAAGTCGCAGGTAACGACCTTATATTACTAGAAAAATACAAAGTTAACGAATACACCCAATGGTCGTATCTCACGGTTACTTACGACCTTCTACCAGACTGGTCATCACATACGACCTTCTATTACTGATACATAGAATTGAATGTAGATACGACCTTTCATTATTATCACTTTTGGTTCAAAATGCAAGTTCAAATTCGAAAATAACCGGATGTATAAGATGCGTCTTGACGTCAGCTTTCCAAAAATGTATACATCATATAAGGTCGTAAGTAACAACTACGACCTTATAATTATTTCTGGGGCGTCGATATATGCACGTCGAATGGGCAAATAAAAGAATATTTGTTATTTAATATACTAGTAGGATCGTACAAAAGTTCAAGCTAAGTAAGGTGTATTTTATACGCTACGGGCAAATAATAAAAAGGATAGGCATTTAAAGTCACAGTTATTTGCAAATGAAAGTCATTTTATTAGTTATCCGCTTGTTAATTACATCCGTGCTAATTGGCATGTCAATTCCACATCGACTAGAGATGCTGAACACCTTCTGTCTAGGTCATTACTAATGGGTTTTCAACCAGGTTCGACCCCTTATATATTCATATACACCTTTGTCGTACATGATCATTTAGCTATGGTTCTTACCTACAGAATGCACACATTGTGAGATGTCTGACTGGGGAACAGGTATATCGGCACACGTTAATATGTGCACAGTAAGTGTTCGAAATTGTATGACAAATATTTCGTTATTTTGGTCATTACAAATAGATTTTCAACCCGGTTCGAGCCTCAACGTATGCATACACATCATTAGCATACATGGTCACTTAGCTTTGGTTGTTACCTACAAATTCCACCCATTGGCAGTTGTCTGGTTCAAACAGGCATCTCAGCGGTCATTTAAAGATGCACAGTCTGTGTTAGAACTTGTAGTTTTTCGTTATTCGGGACATTACTAATGGGGTTTCAATCTAGTTTGAACTTCAACGTAAATTTATACGAGGGTCAATCAAAAATAACCGAAAGTTGCGAATTATTGCTTAGAAAAAAAGTTTGTATATTTTCTCCGATAATCGTGAAATATGATATCTCACTGATATTATAGCGAATACCAATCCGGTTTATGACAATTTGGTTCTTGTTTTCAGGCAACTAAAAGAAGACAACTCGAGGGCATGCGTTAACGCTGTTAGTAGAACAAAAGTTGATTTTTTCGACTAATATAGAAAATATACTTGACGTAAATGTAAATTGTCATTTTATTTTATTTATAAGTTAAAACCACAATTTAACCCAAAAGAACGAATCCTTTTTCCAAAGCGAAGTTATACATTTTATTTCTACTATGGTTACTTGTCTCCCGGTAGAGATATATATATATGAGCCAGTCTCCAGGAAAACCTGCTATTATGTAACAAGATTTTGATAAAGCTCTAAAGTAAGGAAAAATACATATCTATTGATTCTATTTTAAGTAATTGATCCATATAGTACTATACCTTAGATTTAAATTTTCCTATGAATTATGTAGAAAACACATACTTCGTTGCTATGGTGACCAATTTCAGAAAAGTACTCCGATTGAGAAAAATGAGGATTTAGTTGTTTAAAACAGAAGTAGCCTTTCTCTGAATGCAAACAATTTCGATTTTGATATATATTTTGAACAGTGAAACATAATTATAGAATTTGGTACTATTTTGAAAAGTTAATGTCAAGAATTGATCAAATAGTATAATAATGAAATACTAATTTCAGTTACGTCGAATAACGTTTGAATGACGTTTGCGACGTCACACAAAAAGCTCCGAATAAGGACTCTACAAAAACAGCTGTAACTTCCTTAAAACTCAAGATATTAACATAATTTATTTGGCAATTTGCTTATTTAACATTATCCTGTAATACTATGGAAAATCTTAAAGTTAATATATTTGTCAAAATAGCAGATTTTCCTGGAGACTGGCTCATATATATGACCATTCTGTAATAAGTACTCATTATTATTTGAGATATGTTATTCTACAATACATGGATATGCACATGTAAGTTGTAATAAATCACGGAATATAAGGTTGAGCTAAACCATTGCGATTTATTACATGATCGATCTTCATGAGGCTGGCTTAAATTTCAAAAACTTCTTTTCCAATCCATTAATTATTCCATGTTTGTATTATTATATATATATGTACTTATATTGAAATAAATACAGTTTAAACCAAATTTGAAATATTTCTAATTTCAATAAGGGAGACAATAGCGTAAAAACGGTATTGCTCTAGTTTTCTCTCTTCAATTGCATTATCAGATTCAGACATTTGCTAGTTTAAAATGTTGAAATTTTGACATAGAATATTCAAGAATAAAAAATGGTTTTACGTGTAGATATTATCTTATATGTGTCCAATAATAATGGTATCGAGGTCTGTCGATAGAGATCCTGCGTAAATAATGATTTCTCACATTTTGCGAACATTCTTTGCTCGACACAGGCGACATTGTGTACGTGTATTGATAAAAGTTGTGTGTCTTATGTATGATATTATATTGTCGTGAAATGTGCAACTTACAAATCAAATCAAATGATTGCTTTCGACCTGTTTAAAATATTGGACATAATTTTGAGTTGAGTTTTTGAGGATCAGTCATAACTAACACTTGTAACAATCTGTAACAATAGCTGAAACAAAAATTGATGCTAGTTTTAATAGCAATTTATTCTGTGCGGAAGGTTTCAAAATGGAACGACGCGACAGAAACTCCCATGGCGGCGGTCTCATGACTTTTGTTCGATCTGACCTCCCCTTTAAACGAAGGAAGGATCTAGAACCAAATGAAATTGAATGCATGTGTTATGAATTGTCTATGAATGAAAGGAAATGGTGTATAATAAGTATTTACAAACAACCATCTATGCCAGATTCAATTTTTGAAACCAACATGACCTCCTGCTTAGATAAGATATTTCTGATATGTGACCATTTTATATGTTTAGGCGACTTGAATTTTGATCTTCTTAAAAACAACAAAAGCAAACCATTAATTAATATATGCGATAACTTTAACCTAGAAAATGTAATTAAAGAACCAACCTGCTTTACGAAAAACCAAAACCCCACACTATTAGATGTAATCCTTACTAATTCAAAAAACTTAATCTGTAACACAAAAAAATTTAACTGCGGCCTGAGTGATTGCCATAATTTAATTGCAACATCACTTAAGGAACAATGCCAACCTGTAAATAAAAAGAAAGTTAACTTCAGGAGTTATAAAAATTTTGATGCAGAACTCTTTAATAATGATCTATCAATGGTACCCTTTCATGTTGCCCACATTTTTGATGAAATAGATGACAAATACTGGGCACATGAATTAATGCTGAAGGAGGTTATCGAAGAACATGCCCCCGTCAAACAAAAAACACCCAAAAGAAACCCACCCCCATATATGAACTCTCAATATAGAAAGATAATATACAAAACAAGACAAGCCAAAAATAAGTACATGAAAAATAAAACAAATGAAAACTGGACTGCTTACAAAAAACTAAGAAATGCTAAAACAAGTCTTAAAAGAGAATCAATTACAGTCTACTTCAAGAAGAGATGTGATGGTGGTCCAAAGTCTAAGGACTTCTGGCCCACCATCAAACCCTTCCTATCTCAAAAGTCCACCATGAAATCAGACAACCAAATTATATTAAAAGACCAAGACCAGACTAAATTAATATCAGATCAAAATACAGTAGCAGACAAGATGAATTCATTTTATGTTAATATAGCTAAGAACATCGGTATAGAAAATAACACCCCAGTAAATGAAAAACATCCAAGTATAACTAAGATCCAAGAAAATACTAACCCAGAATCATTCACCTTTTCAAGAATAAATGAACTAGAAATCTCAAAATGCATAAAAAAATTGTTCACCAAAAAAGCCACAGGGGTTGATGCCATACCTCCAAAAATAATAAAAGCTGGCAGCCCTTCTCTTACGCCACATATAACATCTCTAGTAAATTTAATGATAGATGAAAGTAAATTCCCATCAAAATTAAAGCAAGCTCAAGTAACCCCAGTATTAAAAAAAGATGACCCTTTCATTGAGAAAAATTACCGACCAGTCAGCATCCTTCCCACAATATCTAAAATATATGAAAGAATTATCAGTAATCAATTAAATAAACACTTCAATTCAATATTTCACCCTTTTTAGCAGCATTTCGAACCTCCTATGGATGCCAAACCACTCTTCTAAGATTAGTAGAAGACTGGAAAAAGGCACTAGACGAAAATAAATATGTGGGAGGGGTGCTGATGGACCTGTCAAAGGCCTTTGATTGCCTACCACACAACCTAATCATTATGAAACTAAAAGCCTACAGACTAACAGAAGACGCATGTAAATTAATGGAAAGCTACTTAAGTGAAAGGAAACAAAGAGTCAAGATTACAAACAACACTAGTGAATGGTTAGAAATTATTAAAGGTGTTCCACAGGGATCTATACTAGGACCTCTTATTTTTAATATTTTCAATAATGACATCTTTTACTTTGTACATAAGTCCACTTTATACAATTATGCAGATGACAACACACTATCTTTTACCCATTCAAACGTAAACATTTTTAAAGAAACTTTAGAAACAGAGAGCAAATCACTAATAGACTGGTTTGATACAAATCAAATGCAAGCTAATCCGGAAAAGTTTCAAGCAATCTGTGTAGGATCGAAAGCAAACAGAGAAATAAAATCCTTCAAATTAAATAACAATGAAATTCAAGGTGATAATGAAGTAAAACTTTTAGGTATTGAACTAGATTACCAACTAAACTTTGATAGCCAGGTTACAAACCTTTGTAGAAAAGCAGCTCGACAATTAAATGTTCTCCAGAGACTTAGTAAATTCCTTAAACTAGATACCAGACTTATTATCTTTAAAACCTTCATTAGATCCAATTTTAATTATTGTCCCCTCATTTGGCACTTTTGTAGCAAAAGTAATACGGAAAAAATTGAAAAAATACAATACAGGGCCCTAAAAATTGTCTTTAATGACTACACTGCTTCTTATGAAACCCTCCTAAACAAAGTAAACATGACAACTCTCCACCTAAACATAATTAGAAACATAGCTATCGAAACCTTTAAAATCATACATGATATATCACCAGAATACTTGAACCCACTTATAACTAAAAAAGACTCCTCTTACAATTTCAGACATGTAAGTACATTAGAAGTACCAAGAGTTAAGACTGTAAGGTATGGCAAAAAATCATTTAGATTTGAGGCGGTCAGGGTGTGGAACAGTCTGCCAAATGATATAAGGACTGTAGATACCTACAAAGAATTTGTCAGACTGTTGCGCACCTGGACAGGCCCCAAATGCAAATGTGCCATGTGTACATAGCTTTTTACTGCTTAGTATGTGTTCAGTTTTATTGCTTTAACTATGCCTTATAATTTTGATTTGTGTTCAGATTATTTATTGCTTGAACTGTGTTCTTTTTTATAATTTTGCTTGTGTTCAGTTTTTAATGCTTGATATGTGTTTTATAATTTTGCGTTGTGTTCAGTTATATGCTTGAATTGTGTTTTAATTATGCTTGTGTTCAGTTTTTATTGCTTGAACTGTGCTGTATATTGTTTGCTTGTGTGTCAGTTTTATTGCTTGAACTGTATTTTTATAATTTGGCTTGCTGCTCCATTTATGCTTACTCTTTGCTATGTAATAACTATGTTATTCTTTATTGTGCATGAGATTTACTATATATCATGATTGCCTGTGATCTACTATTTATTGTTTTATGTGCTATACTAAATTCTTATTTATGCATGAAATATGTTCTTATGCTATTCCTTAATCCTGCATGCTTGAAAATCTTATTTATTATTATTATTTATTAAAGATGGAATGTGTTATATGTGATAATCTTATACATGTAATTCTAATTTTGTACCTGTTTTTCTATATGTTATATTATTTACCTCTGTTTGTCGGAAAATAGCTATTAGCTAATGTTATATGTTTATATATATCCGACGTAAAATAAATCTTCTTGTATCTTGTACTAGTATCTTGTATCTTGTATCTAGCACTAGACTTCTCGAAGGCGTTCGACAAGGTACCCCATCGACGACTTTCAGCAAAACTCGACCACTATTGTATCAGGGGTGAGACTCTAGGATGGATAGATAGCTTCCACACCAACAGACAACAAGTCGCGAATGTGCGCGTGTGCGCGTGCGCGTGCGCGCGCGCGTGCGTGCGTTACAATGTGACCATGTGACCCGAAACGCTAAAGTTTCCATGTTTTTGTGACAAAGTTACCATTCAAGTGGGACAAAGAAACTTTATATTTTGCACTTAGGGTACCAATTACATTGAATTAACAAAAAAGCATAAATATAAATATACGTGTTTTTATTTTCCTTTTATTTTTAGGTAGATTCTATGTTTGCCTTAGTTAACTTGTTAAAATAATTCGAATTAAGCCTTGATTGGTTAAATAAAATATTCTTATTTTTGTATGTGGATAGATCTACGTCATGCAGCCCATTTTTAGCGCCCTCCACCCTCCCACTTAAAATGTCCCTGTGAAGATCATCAACTCGCATAGAATATTTTGAAGATTGCCATAAGGGAGGCAACCTGTGATCGGTGGGTTATTTTCTTTTCCGTTGGTTGTTTCCCTTTGACACAAAAAATTGACGCACCACATAACAGGTGGCGCCACTTCATGTCCGCCATATTGCGTGAAACGAATGTTAAAACTTTGACATAGAAAAAGAAATTTATCGATCGTTTTGCCGAACGTTTGGCTATTTCATAGCCACATTATCCGAGGAAAATGTTTCCAATTCAACCAGGTAAACCCTGATAAGAAGTTTTGACCTCATTGTTACGTAGAATAGTAAAAACCAACCAAATTTGTTCAACTCCAAAAACAATGAGACGAAAAAAGAATGAAGTCGAAACATGCAATGTGCGTGCTCGTTTATAACTTCACCAAAAGCGTTGCACTGCAGCCAGTGTTTAGTTACAGTCTCAAATAATGGATAGCTTAATGCTAAACCTCTCTTTAGATGCGCGAGTTGACTCGTGAAAGTGTTTGACAACACTGCTTAGTCTGTCTGTGTCACTCGTGTTTATTTTTGTCCAATTAACTTTCAATTAAGACTGAATAAACGACTGTTTTAGTCTTAGATGAACTGTTTCAGCTTGGATCGAATATGTCAAAATATAAAGTCTTTATAAGTAGCCAATGTGATTATTATGTCAACTGAGGAGTACAACATTATTATAGTTTTTTATACTGTACTGTATTAGATGACATATCATTGCCTTATAAGAAAAAGGTCGTAAGTCTTCAGGGTTAAATGAGGTCGCAATTTTCCCCTATTTACATACGTCCCCAAAGTTGGCAAAAATTGTTGGGCATTCTGTCCGGAAAGGTTTTGCAAACTGCTGGACCAGAAGCAAAACTCGGGCCAAAAAACGATAAAATATTTTTGTCCATGTGTACCGACCAGCAATGTCATTTCTCTGGGAAAATAGGTGTTTACCTGTTTCCAGGCGCGTAGCTACCTATACGTGAGTACGCGGCTGAATCCACTTGATTCTGACAAAAATATTTTTTTCAGGCAAAGTTCGAACTTAATTCACTTTAAACTCTCATTCTTTGTCGTGTCTGTATTCCAAATTTCTGTAGAATTCGCATTGTGATATCCTCAGACATCGAGCCAGTTATTTACGCAAGAATGTTAGTGTTCCTTTTTTACTTTTATAAGCAGCTAAGCTGTACTGGTGTCAGACACTACCAACCTACCATACTTTAGTTGTTGCAGTAGTCTTTGACGTTAACAACCGCGTATAGGATTGCTTTTGGTTTAATTAAGCAGAGTCAACAACTAGCGAATCTCTGGTTGTTTTAAATGTTCATTGAGAGCCATTTAATGTTGAGTTATTTATTACTAAGACGTGTGCCCAGGGCTATGATGGAGCCAGTAACAGGTTGATTGTCATCGTCGTGTACAAGCTCGGATATAACCACTAGTTCCATTTATAAGCAATGTTCACTGCAAAGTCCATAACTTGATCCATTACGTGTACGCCTGCAGAGAAGCACACGTTAGAAACTTACTGAACCTAGTGCAGCAAATCGGTAATCTGCAAAATGTCTTTCAAGAAGAAACGGGAAACTACGCCGTTGCTGGGGAAGAAAAGATAAACCGATCCCGTCTGCATAATCTATGTGCTGGACCAGTCATGTGGACATATCAAAGTCAAAAGCAGCTCGCCACCCGCGACACTGGCAACGTTCCCATGCACGTATCGCATCTCGAAAAACTAGAAAATGTGGCTGTTCTAACGGTTCCTTTGTTGTGCGAATTACTATGTAATAATGTAGGTCTCTAAGGCTTGAGCTGAGAGGTAGTTTTAGTACTATAAGAAGAGTAAAAGATATATGCGATCTATCATAACCACTGAACGTTTGTCTGGACTGGCAATTTCGTTGGTAGTAGCTACAAATAAATGGACTTTGGTTGACATTGTTATCATACAGAAAGAACTTTGCTGCCCTGAAAAGGGATAGACAACTAGACTTCTATGAGCATATCAGAAGAGTTTGTGAACATAATAAAATGGGACTCGTAGATCTACATTTGTTGATTTATATTTTAGCTTTATTTTGAACAAAGAAGTACTATTTACAATCTATCGTTTATTTACAAATTAATGATCTTAAGAACTAAATAAAGCACCTTGAAAACGCTATATGTGCACCAGATTACACCATTGTTTTCAAAAATTTCCGGAGAAGCATGCCTCCGACTCCCTAGCACAATAGTGAATCCACATGATTATACTTTATAGGCTAGCTACGCGCCTGGTTTCTGTATACCCCGTGCGGTTGACAGCAGTTTTAAATCTTTTTACGAGGTGGTTGCACACTGTCAAAATAGTTTAACAACACCTTTTTTGTATAGGCCTAGACACTTTAAAACTATTTTGGCCACTGGTCCGACAGAGCAAAAGCGCCAAATTTGTAAATAGGATAGTTACTGGTCTTCCAGAATTTTCACTGGTACTTCTGGATTTTCACTGGTCCTGGACCAGCGACCAGTGTTAGTGTCGAGCCCTGTAGTAAGTGACAGTTAGATAAAAGTCGGTCATTTGAACCTATTCCAAATGGAAAAACAGTGGACCGTATCCAAATCTTCCAGACTTGACTGTCGGACCAGCAAACTTTGAGATCTATGAATTTTCAACAAAAAAAGTAACTGCCAGGAAATTTGACTGTGGAAAAGCTTGTTTAGTTTCTGTTTGGTCAACATGAATTGATCTCATCCAATTTTGATAGGTTCATCAGATTCCTTTTAGGTTCATAAGATTCCTTTTGTTATGCATGGATGTTATAATTATTAGGTTGTGAGTAGCAATTATGATCTCATTCTTTTAAGGCGAGGATATATGTTTTACAGCATACAGTATACATGCAACCTCAAGAGAAAGGGAGTAATTCATGCATGGAAATACACTTATTGTGTATTGCATATATATATTGTGTATTGCATATATATATATTCATGGGTTTTACCATGAGTCGGCTTATAAATGAACACACTGTAGTGTATATGTGTTGAAAGGATGAACAACAATTAGTCGCATTCTGGTAGAGGCAGGGAAGTATAGGACAAGAATGGTACAAGGTTTTTCATTCTATTTGTTAGCATAAGTCTGATATTTATGCTTTTTATATCTTGAAGGTATAAACACAAGCGTGCAGATGACCACTCAGATGAATGGCTCTGTCGGCGGTACGTAAATTACCAGCCAAGGGCTCTTGAAGGGTTCATTAAAGGGAGGTCTATGTCCTCATTTAGAAAAAGGGTTATTTCCCTTTATGACTTAAGGTTCCTTTTGATTTACTTGGTTGAACACAAAGTAATTTATAATGTAACCTATTAAGTTTCTAAATGATGAATATGTTCTCATCATTCTGTTTTGGTATTACACAAGTTTGTACTTCACAGCTGGTCTTATACAGGATGTGCTGTAGCAACCACAGGTAACTGTATCATTTATAAACAGTACCTAAAAAAAAATTAAAACATTTTTTATTTTTTTTTAGGTATTGTTTATTAATGATACAGTTACCTGTGGTAGCAACTAGCCAACACATAAAAATGTCTGCTTTTTCAGCAGCACTACAGCAATCAATGATGATACTCATAAATCATTCTTTAACTTTAATGAGTTTAAGATAAAAAATATGATGCTTATGTTTAGCTTTTACAGCAGTATGGACACTCCTGATCTTATTTATATTCTGATCATAAAGCTGTTTAAATCATGACGTTTATTTCATTTTCATTTTTGTCTCATTTTACATTTTTGAAAATGTCTTTCAGCTTAAACTTCTTATCCTGTATCAGTGATTTAGTTTTCCTTCTGTTTAGTTTGCTTCTCAATATTTATAGTGTTTTGTGAGCAAGTCTCGCCCTATGTGCTTTATACTAAAGTCTTCGACTGCTGTATGCTATGGTAATAGACTTGATTTTGTCTTTGCTATGACAAAGCCTGGAATTGAACCAGGGACCTCGGGCACTTGAAGCAGACACTAGCTTTAAATTTATTCTCTTGTTTGACGCTCAGCATTAAAGGGAAAGCTGGCTTTCCTCTCTAATACCTTCCTGCAATGAATACCATCAGGAATGAGGTGTCGAGAGTGATTAATATAAGTTGTAAAAACTTATTTCACCTATCAACCTAAAATTCATTCATGACCCCTGTGGCTGATCATAGTTGAATTTATCATCACCCCAGGTTTTAATCATTTAATGCCTTCCTTCTGAAACTCGGGTACGTTGCTTTGCACATTTCAGTCTATTTGGAGACCATTCCATGATTTGTTTAGAGAATGCTGGAGACTTTAGCCTGCCTTCATTGTTAACTAGAGAAATCTTGAGCTAGTTTGATCTTTAAGGCTGATGAACCCTTTTGATTTTAAGGTCGAAGGTCAAGGTCACTGACCTATTACGTAAAATGACCAATTAGCTGCAACTTGTGGCATACATGTTTTACAAGCTTCTCTTGTTTGGTTGATTTCAGTCTATGCTTATTATTTGTGTGTTTGTATGTGTGTGTTGGTTTATACAATTATTGAATATAACTTCCCCATACTGCTGAACCATAATACAAACTAGAATGTGCATGCTCATATATATAAACTATCATGTGATACATTGACTAAGGTCATAATACCAATGTTTATACGCCATGCCTCTTCTTTGAAGAAATGGGGGTATATTGCTTTGCACTTGTCAATCGGTGTGTTGGTCAGTTGACAAAATAATTCCCGATCAATAAGTTTATTATAACGTAGTAACGGGGTCATTGTTATACTTTTGACTAAATTATACCATTTTATAATTATGCATAATACCCATGGGTTTTAAGAGAAAATTTCCCTTCAAACCAAAATCTTGAGGGTCAAGATTTGGCTTTTCGGAAATTTCATCCCAAGTCAAATGGAACCCCTGAGTAAGCTGGTTGGAAGTGACCAGCTTATAGACCTTATTGAGTTAGAGGTCAGACAGTCGGTCAAACGTTGGTGTCAACATGACCTAGGACAGTCACTGTAGTAAAACGTTCTACCTCTAAAGGATGGTTTGGTGAAGTATTGGTATTGAGGTCAAAGGCCAAGGTTGCCACTGTCAAGACTGGAGCCTTAAATGACAATTTATTATACATAACTGTCAGGGGGCATACATGTTTGTACGCATATCTTGTTATTGTAGTGACTGCTTTGTAATGTGATTCAATCATCCAATTTATAATGCTTGCATCCAGCAGTTTATGTAAGCTCATAAACATTAGTTCATATGTCAAGTATTTTGACCCATATACATTTACATATTAACTTGTTTCATGAATTTGCTTCAATAATAATTTGGTCAATTGATTATTTTGTCATTCTTTTGGTGGAAAACAATGTGAAAATTACTCTGAAAATGCTCCTTCTCTTATTTATTGATACTATTATGTACTTATAAAGGTGTAACATTAAATTACATATATAACAAATAAAAAATAATGTAAAAATAATATTTACAATAAGATAATAGATCTATAAATGATTGTCCCTTATTTTCACAAAAAAATTATCAAACTTGAAAATTAAAAAAATACTAAAAATTGGTCAAAGATTATATACATATTCAAATCGAAGAAATTTGTCCCTATGTTCATGATAAATGAAGCAAGGCCCTTCCAGAGCCCTAATGTGTGTTTAAGGGAACAGCCTTTCAAGAAAACATTACTTTATATCATTTTCATCTTTTAGATCGCACTCCCATATGTTACGGTTCCAGTACTAATATCATACCATTGCCTCAGCATATCATGTTGTATGTATGTTGCTAATCATGTTCTTGTAAAAATCTCATACACTTACTCTACTTCCTTATTATGCCCCCCCCCCCCCCATCTTTGATGAGGGGTATTGCATTGCACATGTTGGTCTGTTGGCTTGGTCAGTCGGTAGACAAATGGTTTCCATTAAATAACTGGAGAACGCTTTACCCAAGGATCTTCAAACTTTACATGGAGGTTAGTCATCACCAGCAGATGACCGTATTGATTTTCAGGTCAGTAGGTCAGAGATTAAGGTCACTGTGACCTTCACCATTTCTGACTATTCAACTGGTCTCGAGAACGCTTTGCCTAAGGAGCTTCAAATTTTACATGGAGGTTAGTCATTAACAATAGATGACCCCTTTTGAGGTCAAGGTCACTGAGACATTTACCATTTCTTACTATTGGTCTGCCACAGGGGCATACATGTTTTACAAACATCTCTTGTTATTTTATGTATTAATATTAAAAACATAGGTGAAAGTTTTCATACAAACTTCAGGTTTTTGAGTTTAGTCTGTTTTCTTAATCTAATTTTTGAAGATTTGAGGCTATTTTTAGCTTTTATGACTTATAGAAATCCACCCATGTATTATATGTATATTTTAAATTAGAAAAAGATTTTTGAAATTTGATTTAGACTCGTCAAAGTTTTTCTCAGTCTTTCTAATTGTTTTATACACCAGATTATCATTTCCATATGCTAGAAGGGCCAAAAAAAAGTTTGTTTCCCCGTCCCTACCTACCCGAGCTTAAAGGCCCCTATTTATTTTATAAACAAGTCGGGTACGAGAGTAAAAAAGGAAAAAAATATTGACAACAAAGATTATACTATAAAGAAATGGTTTTAAAAAATTCTACCTACCTACCTTACCCAACCCTTATTGGCCAGGATCAGGAAGGGGAAGCAAACAGAATACTGTAAACCAATTTACTTTTGCGAATACTAACTTTCGCGTTTTGCTGATCGTGGGCATATTCGCGACTACAAGTTTTCGCGTTTTTAGCTCACCTGTCACAAAGTGACAGAGTGAGCTTTTGTGATCACACTTCGTCCGTCGTCCGTCCGTCCGTCTGTCCGTCCGTCTGTCCGTCCGTCAACAATTGGGTTGTGTCCTCTCTAGAGGTCACAATTTTGGCCTAATCTTTATGAAACTTGGTCACAATGATCATCTCAACAAAATCTAGGTCAAGTTCGATATTGGGTCATCTGAGGTCAAAAACTAGCTCACTAGGTCAAATTATAGAAAAAACCTTGTTTTAAACCTTTCAACATGTAGTCTTTATAGTCACTAAACTCTCTGCAGTAACTCTCTACTCTCTATACATACAATAAACTTTCATCAACCAATGAAAATGTGTATCAGGGTTCACAGCAGTTTTGTAAAGGTCAAATATCAAAATATTCTAGTATTTAAACCAGGGTCTGAATTGTACTGGTTAAGTGGAAATCAAAGCGCTGTAGGGAGCGTAGACATTTTCCTGAGGGTCGTGGGTTCAAACCCCACTGGAACCATAATTTTTATTTTTTTATTTTTATTTTTTTAAGTGTTTAGGTATTGTTTTGTCTTTATAGCATGTATTTGTACATTTTCCTGATGGTCGTTGGTTCAACCCCCACTGGAACCATAATTTTTATTTTTATTTTTTTTGAGTGTTTAGTTATTGTTTTGTCTGTGAAGCATTTATTTGTACATTTTCCTGATGGTCGTGGGTTCAACCCCCACTGGAATCATAATTTTTTTTTTTTTTTTTTTTTTTGAGTGTTTAGGTATTGTTTTGTCTGTAAAACATTTATTTGTACATTTTCCTGATGGTCGTGGGTTCAACCCCCACTGGAACCATAATTTTTTTTTTTTTTTTTAAGTGTTTAGGTATTGTTTTGTCTTTATAACATGTATTTGTACATTTTCCTGATGGTCGTGGGTTCAACCCCCACTGGAACCATAATTTTTTTTTTTAGTGTTTAGGTATTGTTTTGTCTTTATAGCATGTATTTGTACATTTTCCTGATGGTCGTGGGTTCAACCCCCACTGGAATCATAATTTTTTTTTTTTTTTTTTTTTTGAGTGTTTAGGTATTGTTTTGTCTTTATAACATGTATTTGTACATTTTCCTGATGGTCGTGGGTTCAACCCCCACTGGAACCATAATTTTTATTTTTTTAAGTGTTTAGGTATTGTTTTGTCTTTATAGCATGTATTTGTACAGTTATATGGAGGAAAAATACCAAAATATTTTGTTTAAAATAAAGGTCAAATCATAGAAAAACCTTGTGTAGTCAGTCACCAGAGGTTACAATTTCAACTTAATCTTTATGAAACTTTGTCACAATGATCCTGTCAACAAAATCTAGGCCAAGTTCGATTTTGGGTCATCTGGTGTCAAAAACAAGGTCACAATGTCAATTGACATTTTCCTGAGGGTCGTGGGTTTAAACCCCACTGGAACCATAATGATTTTTTTGAGTGTTTAGGTATTGTTCTGTCTTTATAGCATGTATTTGTACAGTTATATGGAGGAAATATTTTGTTTAAATTATAGGTCAGATCATAGAAAAACCCTGTGTAGTCACCAGAGGTTACAATTTCGACTTAATCTTTATGAAATTTGGTCCTAATAATCATCTCAACACAATCTAGGTTAAGTTTGATATTAATTAAGTCATCTGGGGTCAAACGCTAGGTCACATGGTCAAATCATACACAAACTTGCAATAGAGGCTGAATTTCCTTAAATTTTATTCAGAAAATGTGTAGGATCACCATAGGGGTGTGCATGCACTAGTACGACAGGTGAGCGACCTAGGGCCCTTTGGGCCCTCTTGTTAAGTTTCCTGCAGTGTCCATTTTAATGTTTTAAGCACTTTAGCGGCAACTTGATTTCACGAAATTCTACCATTCGCGAACTCTGCAAAACCAATTTGCGCAAAATAATTTCTAGGTTTACAGTATTTGGTCTGGTATACTAGACTCTTACTTTTAAAGTTTAGTAGTGTATAAAGCTACAACTTACCTATGTCTATCAATCATCAATCGTATTGCATACATCAGCTTAAGTCCGTCATCAAACCATTTTCATTGGTCAACTTGACCAGAACTTAACTTCCTCTGCTGTATTTGTCATCATTCTTGGTGTATGTTTACCATATATCTCATCCTGTTTCAAGCTCACAGCATTTTGTGTGTCATCATATTATGATCTGATTCCATCCAGTTACAGAAAGAATCTTAAATCTTTCGAATGGTCATACTGCATTGCCATATCATGCATGTGGGGGTGAGGGTATAGTTTAGTTATGAATGTCTTCCACCCACGTCTAGTGAGGGCGAAACATTGATTTTGTGCTGAATGTCTGCCTGGACGCATGCTACAAAGTTTGTCTGTGCTAGTGCTCCTACCATCGGTTGGAGTTCACTGAAACTTCACATGAATACTTGGTATCAAGCCTAGTTGTGCTTATTGTCAGGAATTTTAGGTATTATGATTTTTGGTGGAGTTTTGGCCCACTGTGGGAGACATATGTTTTGTGTCAAAAACCCTTCTATTTAGATATACAAATAGTCATGTTATGTGTTTTCATTATGTGTTACGCACTTATAACTCATGGTCACTTATAACTTCATTATTATGTGATAATATCATAATGTATCTATATATCTTAGGCCATTATTGAAACTCCTTTGTTTGGCATTAACCCTAAAAACAGCGGAAAATTTCTCGGTGTTTTGACCCAAATGTTTTTATAAATAGGAATTCTGTGAAAGGGAGGTAAATTGGAAAAGGCTGATTTATTTTGCTGTCAAAATATAAACAAATCAATTTCAACTAAACCCTATTCACTAATATTCAATGATTTGATTATGCAAGGTAAAGACCATGCAACCAGAATTAAAGTAGGTCACTAGGTGAAACTATCAGTGAAGTCAATATGGCACCAACAATTTATGATTTGTCTTGGATCAGGGAGAGACATTTTGATTAAGCTGTCAAGCATTTTATGAATTAACATAGAATGGCTTTTCACCAGATTGGGAATTTCTTACCTTTGAAATTTGGAAAATGGTTCATTATTTTGACTCGGGAAGATACCATTGACCGGTACCAAACAAAGAAGGGAAAAATTCCTGACAAATCAATGAAAATGTCTCCCTCTTGATGTCAAAATGCGGTCATTGTTGAAATACTCGACACTCAAAACAAAATTAAATAATTCTGGGTATAGGTTAATTTTCAACTCAGGTAACCAAACGGGGGATTTACTGCACAAATTCTATGATTAAAGTACATAAACATGCATAACCTAAAAATACACATATAGTGGTTAGTTGACCAAACAAACTGTTTTTAATGTTGGCCTAATATTTTATCATCGTCGTATAGTCAAACATTACTGTTACTGTATAGTGTCATATCCTTGTAGGCCAAGCAAGAAATATGTTCATTTCCTGTACATGTGCGTTGTTAAACGGAAACCCTCACATATACTTGTTTACGTACATCATACAGGAAGTGTTACATGTTTTTCCAAGGCCTTGTGTACATTATATGTGTCTGGCTGTGTACACCAGTCCTTTTGACATAGAATAACTAGACAATGTATTTACCGACTGCACTCTTATTTTATAACATTTTTGTGATTAAACACATTTCAGTAATAGAAAATCTTTACAAAAATAGCAAGCTATCCTAGTTAAAAGTATAATGTATGAAACATGCTTGAAAAGTTTATACTCATGATACACCTAGAGTTGCCTGTCTTGATAGCATAGTGTTAGAGCTACATGCAAGAGTATCTGCTTTGAATTCGAGAGGTCATGGGTTTGATCCCAGATTGTGACATACCAAAGTTATTTTAAGGGTCGGAGGGGGGGGGTTTGATCCCAGATTGTGACATACCAAAGTTATTTTAAGGGTCGGAGGGGGGGGGGGTGGTTGATCCCGGATTGTGACATACCAAAGTTATTTTAAGGGTCGGAGGGGGGGGGGGGTGGTTGATCCCGGATTGTGACATACCAAAGTTATTTTAAGGGTGAGGGGGGGGGGTGGTTGATCCCAGATTGTGACATACCAAAGTTATTTTAAGGGTCGGAGGGGGGGGGGGTTGATCCCAGATTGTGACATACCAAAGTTATTTTAAGGGTCGGAGGGGGGGTGGTTGATCCCGGATTGTGACATACCAAAGTTATTTTAAGGGTCGGAGGGGGGGGGGTAGGTTGATCCCAGATTGTGACATACCAAAGTTATTTTAAGGGTCGGAGGGGGGGGGGGTTGATCCCAGATTGTGACATACCAAAGTTATTTTAAGGGTCGGAGGGGGGGGGGTGGTTGATCCCAGATTGTGACATACCAAAGTTATTTTAAGGGTCGGAGGGGGGGGGGGTTGATCCCAGATTGTGACATACCAAAGTTATTTTAAGGGTCGGAGGGGGGGGGGGGGGTGGTTGATCCCAGATTGTGACATACCAAAGTTATTTTAAGGGTCGGAGGGGGGGGGGGTGGTTGATCCCGGATTGTGACATACCAAAGTTATTTTAAGGGTCGGAGGGGGGGGGGGGGTTGATCCCAGATTGTGACATACCAAAGTTATTTTAAGGGTCGGAGGGGGGGGGTGGTTGATCCCAGATTGTGACATACCAAAGTTATTTTAAGGGTCGGAGGGAGGGGGGTGGTTGATCCCAGATTGTGACATACCAAAGTTATTTTAAGGCTCGGAGGGGGGGGGGTGGTTGATCCCGGATTGTGACATACCAAAGTTATTTTATAGGTCGGGGGCATCATCCTGATTGTTGCTTAAGTACTTATTATGAAGGTGGTTGTCTATGTTGCATGTTTAGTCTGAAAGTGCTCAGTCTTGGTAGCGTAATGAAACTGAGATATATAATTATATTGGTCTTTCGACTAGGCTGTTTCGTGGAGTAGGTTGTAGTCTGGTTCCCGTACCCAATATGAAAGTCCTCTTGTAGTACTACTACTGTAACATTGAGTCTGGAACCAGACTATAATATGCTCAAGAAAACAGCCCAGTTGAACGAAAAGGCCAATTGTTGTCTCTGATTCTATGGATTTTTTGCCCAGTTTGTGTAATACTTCCTTGTCTGATATGAGGGGCGATCAAATAATTCCTGATTTGAGGGACGTTCAAACAATTCCTCATACAAATCTTTTTAATAAAGTGCAATATATCATCATAGCGTTGTCTGAACTAGGTGTCAGGTGTGTTGAGTTGAGCCATTTTTCTTCTATGTAGCATCTGAATTTGTTCCTTACTAAATTAATTGATTGTGATATTGTTAAGGTTTGGAAATTTCTTGATCAAAGGGTCTAATATTATACTACACTAGTATATATAGGGCATGGATACCCTTAGAATGTAGTCATCCCAAGTATTATATATATGTGTTTAACTTCCCTGTGCTGGTATTCTTCCTGTAGGAGTAGTCAACATGTTTCATGATTCTATTTTCTAGTATGAAATTGACAGGGGTGTAGAATATGAAATTAATGGGATGAAATTAACTAGGGTGTAGAGTATGAATTTAATGGGATGAAATTAACAGGTATGTAGAATATTAAATTAATGGGATGGAATTAACAGAGATGTAGAATTTGAAATGAACCGGATAAAATTGACAGGGTGTAGAATATGAAATTAACAGGATGAAATTGACAGGATGTGGAATATGAAATTAATAGGATGGACTGATTGATGAAATTGATTCAATCTGAAAATTCTATTGTAACACACATTCTATTGGTGTTACAATCATTCGGCTTGCATATAATGATATACATGATTTGAGCACATTTTTGATGATCCAAATCTACTTGAATGACAATTTATATTCTGAAATATAAGGTAATTAATATGCTGAAGCTGATTGGGTAACTGGGTTACTGGCAAATAGTATTCTAGCAGCATTCAGAACATGCAGGCCTAGACACTAACTATTTTGGCCACTGGTCCGACCGGGCAAAAGCGCCCAATTTGTAAATAGGGCAATTACTGGTCCATCTGGATTTTCACTGGTCTCGGACCAGTGTTAGTGTCGAGCCCTGACATGGCAGAGTTCTTTTTTAACCTTGGGGATGGGGCCTTATACCTATAATTAGGGGAAAATTGTTAATCTGTATTTTGGTAACATGGGGAACTGATTAGGTAAAGGCAATGTCAGTTACTGTAAATCCCCAAGTATAAGTCATGGTCATGTATTGCACACAGGTAAACAATTAGAGAAGACTCAAAGAAAAAAATGCATGATTTCAAAGATTTTTTCCTAGAGAAGGGGCCTTGTAACAGCCCCTACTAATAACTATATAGCTTATGAGATTAAAAACTCATTGTTTGGAACATTGGCTCCTGTAGTCTAGGAGGAATACCAATGGGGAGATCATGTAGACATTAGAACTTACATGTATATTTTATCATCACGGGTATATATGTACTTTGTTATCATTCATATAATATTATGTAGTGTGTAGATTTGTTAAACCAGTTGTAGACATTCCTATGTATTCACATTAACATTGTGTATTATCTTTTAGTCTTCATATGTTTATTATGTTATTTACATATATTTATCTAAAGAATCAATTTGCTGGCTTAGAATCAGAAGGTCATAAGTGACCTTATAAGACTCATGCATATTTGAAAACTGCATTATGAGGCGCTTCTTACGAGCCTATTTTCATGAAAATCAGAACTGGTCATGTTGACCAAACTGAAGTTTAAAAAGCTCGTTTATCCATAAGTAAAGAGTAGTTACATAAATCAGACAGTTGTTTCTTGTTTACTTAAAATATCGATTTTGTACTTACGACCTTCTCATTCTAAGTCAGCGAATTATTTTTGTCGATATTTTTTAAGCTGCATGCATTGTTTATTCATTAAGACATGGACATTATGAAACATTATCAATTATTAAAGTCTTGTTTTATTGATCCTTGCCAGTACTCGTGTTATTGTTTATAGTGAAACGTTAAAGTCTAGTTACTCTTGTTGTGTCATTATGTCAACATGTTTCCCTGTATTACTATCAGATTAACTACTTCACTTGTAACCTCTATCATCAGTATCGCATGTATATCACAGAACACACCCTCTGTAGACAATATTCATCATGCTGACCATTTTGTGTACATTTGTGTAAAATTGCATTATCATTTTTATGCCCCCTATCTTTGATGAGGACATATATTGCTTTGCACATGTTCGTCGGTCCTCAAACTTTACAAGGAGGCTGGTCATCAACAGTAAATGACTGCTATTGATTTTGAGGTCAGTAGGTCAAAGGTCAAGATCACGGTCACTGTGACCTTTCTGACTATTAAGCTCCCGTGAGGGCATACACATTTTACAAACATCTCTTGTAGATATATGTTATAAATGCAATTATTTCGTCTGCTTTCAGAGCACACTATATTCATCCATTGCATTCATTTTACACGCTTACATATATTAATCTTGAAAACATCTTTTTCACAAGTTTGAAGTTAACTATTTGTTATACGGGGTTGGGGACGGGTTGAAATCAATTATCATTGGGTTCATTACTAGTTATTTATAATTTCTGTAGTTTTCATTTTTGTTGACCCCAACTCTGAGGGAGGGGGGGGGAGGTAAAAGTTTGAGGTGGGGTATATAGACTTGGGGTGGGGTGTATAGACTTGGGGGTGGGGTTATATAGACTTGGGGGTGGGGTTATGTAGACTTGGGGGTGGGGTTATGTAGACTTGCCCTTGTTTGTGCTTGATATTGCAGGGTACGTATACATGATTAAAGACGGATGCTACTCTATTGTGTATGAGATAAGGGGTCAAACATTTATATTCCTTTACAAGTTTTTAAACTAGTATTTTTTCTGCATATTAAGGGCTTATAACTCCTTGATCAGTTAAATGCAAATTTGTTTCTAACAATGAAGCATGAAATTCTGTCCACAATTATATGAAATTTGAACAAATTCTAATACTGGAAAAGTTTCGGTCAATATCTCGTACATGAAACGGTAGCATCTCTCCTTAACTTTCAAACACTTGTGTTAATTCTACAGCCAGTTCTTTATTAAATAGAATTTCTCTGTTTCAGGGAACATTCACATTATATAAGTCACACTCAGTGGGCTGTATTTAAGAGTTGCAGATATTTTAAACTCTATGGTATTGTTTCATATTGACATTGGATGTGATATATTTCTGCTTCATTGTGAGCGTTTATTTCTCTTACAGGTCATTCACCATTTGCGTTTCCACCAGTAACATCAGATGGTAAGTACATGTAATATTCATGCTTAAATTAATTTCGGGGTTTGACTACGGGGCATAAGGGTCATTTTGATGTTCTGTACCAGCATTTACTCTTTCGTACCCAAAATGTACATATTTTATGCCATGAAATTTTGTAGTATTAAAAATGTGAAAATTCTTGGTGCTGTGTTTTGTCTTTGGAAAAAATTGATAATGCTATGTTTTGTCTTTGGAAAAATTTGAAAGTACTTAAGTGTAAAAATTTAAGAATATTATGATTTATCTTTGTTGTTAATCGTTTGTTTTTGCCCTAATATAAATTTGATATTACTATGTATTGTGTTCCTTAGTTCCCCCACCAGCTCTACCATTCACAGCCGGTCTACCAGAATTACTACAGCAACCACAAGCACCGGGCCCGGCTCAAGTCGACTTTATCTGTCCACCTAGACCAAACACCGGAGTCGATGGTCGACCAATTCTTCTCAGAGCCAATCATTTCCAAGTGAGAATACCAAAAGGATTCATCCACCATTATGACATATCTATCACACCAGACAAATGTCCTAGACGAGTTAATAGGTATACTTAACTTTGATTTATAATACATTCAAGTTAAAAACATTAGTCATTGGCTTAACATTGGTCTATAACACATTTTAGCCTTTGGTTCCTTTCTAACACTTGGGTAAAGTTCTTAAAATAATTTTTGAGATTGACAGAATGAAGTATTGTTCTTAGTTTCTCCCCCTTGTAGTTGTTCTTTATGACCAGGTATCTACTGATGTGGATGGCATATAAAGTGATTGTCCTGTCCGTCCGTTTGTTTAATTGGAAATGTTAACCAAAACTTTCAAGGTCTTGAAACTCAAATATTTTCATAGTCCACCAAGGCATTGCTTTCAAACTGGGCATACTTGTTTACCATGGTAAATACCTCGCATTTTTCGCCATGTAACTCAATCCAATGTTTCTGCAGAATTATGGCCCCTGATTGACTTAGCTATTTATTATGGACAAGGCTTCCACTGGGGCATAAGTGTTAACTGAATGCAGTATTGTTTCTCCTTCATTTCACTCTAGGAACAAACACAGGCCTGAGCTTGAATGGGCCATATAATACCATAATTTCAAGGAAATCCATTTGACCGGGGAACAGTGGTTTTGACCCTTGAAATTTGCAAAAAGCCACATTTTGACCCTCCAGATTTTAATTGAAGAGTGAATAAATTTTCTTAAAATCATGGGTATTTTAACTCTAAACTAGTAAAACTCATTAAAAAGTATGAAAATGACCCTTGAAATTCAGAAGCTAGTGGAACCCCTGTATTTCAGAGAAATCATCGAGACAATGGTTACAGCATACCAGCAGAAGATATTTCAGGGAGCCAAGCCAGTATTTGATGGGAGGAAGAACCTATATAGTCGCGATCCACTCCCTATAGGCAAGGACAAGGTAAGAGTGTGAAAGACTCTCCTCCATCAGTCAAAGTCTTAATAACAGGGGTACTACAATAATGGAATGATCAGTAAATCTGGATTTGCTGCAATTAAAAGAAGGACTTTTCTGCAGAAAACAGAAGTTATTTGGTGAAAATATTCCAAGTTTTGACTAAGTTCTGCTCATTTGAAGTTCCAATTAGCTGAATTTTAGGATTAGAACAGTGTTTGAAACAGATTTTTGGCGTACATGTAGGGATGTGTTCTAATGGCACCAAAACAGACTAGCATCTCATTTTCAGGATAGGGTATTAAGCCTCAGTAGGACCCCTCAAATTATCAACATAAATGTTTGCTCTAATATTACCTGATCCCATGATTATTAAACATTTTCCATGCCCAACTCAGTTCAGGCCCCTATCTTCCGAAGCAACTCAAGTAGAAATCTCAACTCAAATTGAGATTTTACTCAAATCAGAGTCTGAATTTAAGATCAACCTAAGTTCAAGCTCCTGAAATTTTACTTTAATAGACTCAGAATATCGTTTTTGTTTTGTTATGTCAATTTTGAGTCCAACTTCCCATAGAAATTATCTCAAAGATACATGACAATATTTGAGATGAGATTTAGCTCAGATTGAGATGCTTTGGGAGATCGGGGCCTGGGCTCAAACTTCAAATGCTTCTTATCACAATGTTATACAGAAGCTTATATATAAAATCTTATTAAGCCATAAAGAAAGCAATGTTATATTTCCTTATAAAGTCAATGATTGTTGAACAGTAAAGGAGCAAATCGAGTTTCTTACTCAGGAGCAAATCAACAGGGGTCCTACAATTCCGGAATAATTAGCAAATCCGGATTTTCTGTACAAAATGAAAGTTATGGTGATTTGAAGATCTATAACCTGAATTTTAGCTATAAAACCATGTTTGCAACCTAGTTAAGGTGGGCGAATGTGTGCTTATGGCACCCTTAACAGACTTGCAACTCGTTTCCAGGATTGGGCATTATGCCTCAGTAGGACCCCTGAATCAAGTGGTATATGAAGCAGACTTGCATCTTTCTTTCAGTATTGGGCATTATGCCTTAGTCACATGATACCTTAAAAATAACTACAGGCATATCTTACTTATTTGGAGTTTGTGGCAGTTACTGTTCTGGCATTTTGTTGCCGCAAATAAATTTCTTTATTGAATCATGATGCATATATTTATTCATATAATTTATTGCAAGGCATACAGGAAACTCTATGTGTTGCCTTGATAAACTAAAGTCATTATTTTTATTATACTTAAGTTATTTTATCATTTAAGGTCACAGTTTTTTAAACATCATTTTTGATAAGTCATATTTGGTGTAGGAGAATGTTAAAAAAATTTTGCTTGTAGTGAAGAGGGATTGGAACTGTATTAAGGGGACCATTAGGGCCATTGGTTGCTCACCTCGGGCCCTGAAGTTGTTATTTTCCATTCCCACTTCAGAAAATTAATGTAAATTTTAAAAAAAAATTGTGTTAACCTAAAAATAAAAATCTGTGGCCTTATGTTATATACATATCAAATATTGGTTATGTATCCATGTATTATATAATAAGGTGAGTACAATGCATACTGTTCAAATGTTCCAACTAGACCCAATTGTTTTTCTTCTATTCCCTTGACAGTTTCCTACATGTGGATAGTATAAGAAGCAACCAAAATCAATTTAAAAAAGTCTAAAAAAATCAAAGTTTATCTCATTATATTACAGTTCAATGAACTCAACAAAGCAAAAGGGGAGCTATTGCTTCGGCGTAATGCTAAGGTTAAAGTTTAGGTACAGGTTTTTTAACCTCATATATTTTCTAAGTCCTTTGAGATATTGTTTTGATACTTTGCAGACTTGTTCACCATCATGACCCTAACCCCTACACAGGGGAAGATAACTCTATCAAGCATTTTGGTGCAATTATGCCCCCTTTTTCTACTTAGTGCAAATAGTGCAAATGTTAAAGTTTAGTTACAAGTGTTTTAACCTCTAATATCTTCAAAGTGCATTGATATGTTCCTTTGATACTTTGCATACTTGTTAACCATCATGACCCCAACCCCAACACAGGAGTAGATAACTATTTAGCATTTTGTTGAAATTATGCCCCTTTTTGGATTTAGAAATGCTTATTTGTTCACCTTCATGACCCAGAATACCTACACAGTGAGTAGGTAACTGTCTTGCATTTTGTCTAAATTATCTCCCTTTTTCGACTTAGAAGCCCCAACCTCTACACAGCAGAGGGTAATGCTGCTGATATGAAGCATTTGTTTTGAATATATAATGATTGTACTATCCTAGCATGGCACTGTGAATAATGGAGCGCACTGTTCGTGGACAGCTCTTGTTATAATAATAAGGGTTTTTATTTGACTCTGGAGTAGGGGTTTTGACCATTGACATTTCAAAAAAATCAATATTTTGACCCTCAAAGAGTTTTGTTTGAAGGGTCATTTTCTCTAATAATCATGGGTATTTTGCCTATAAAATTGTAAAAATAAGTATCAAGATGACCCTTCAGAATAAAAAGCTAGTAAAACCCCTGTTAATAAACAAAAACCATTGTACCCAACAAATGGCGTTATTCATACTCCAGAACAAAACAAGAAAATAAAACTCGGGGAAAAATTTAATTTAGCATTTCTTGTTGGAACTTTTGCTCAGTATAATTATGTTTATTCATCCATATCCATTTCTACAAGAACGTTTTTTGGTGTTTCTGTTTTTCCTTAGATTGAGCTTGAGGTTACGTTGCCCGGCGAGGGGAAAGACCGGGTGTTCACCATACAAATAAAATGGTTGGCGCAGGTCTCCCTGTACTCACTAGAAGAGGCTCTCGAGGGTCGAGGGCATCTCATCCCTTTTGAGTCGGTTCAAGCCCTCGATGTCATTATGAGACATCTGCCAAGTTTAACGTGAGTAAACCAACATTGTTTGACGCCTAGCCAGCAAAAGTTACAAACCTCATGTCCCCTTCTAGCACTTACATACTAACAGCTTGTCTTGTCACCTCTGGTAACGTGGTGTTTGTTTTGTTGTACATTTTCCGTAGGTGGAGCTTGAGTTAACCCTCCCGGGGGAAGGCAAGGATAGAATTTTTAAAGTAGCTATACGGTGGCTGGGTCAAGTAAGTCTGAGTGCTCTAGAGGACGCTCTCGCGGGACGCTCACAGAAAATCCCTCTCGAAACTACACAAGCTCTTGATGTGGTTATGCGCCATCTGCCCAGCATGAAGTAAGTGTGGAATGAGGTACCAATAGTAATGTGGGCGAAACAAAGTCTATCGTTGCTTATTTCCCATTTATGAAGCCTTGGTATTAAACCTCCCTATTTTACTCCTGCTGGTTAGAATGTGACACGATTGTTTGTGTATTGTTTGTGTATTTGTATGTATGAATCGATTAATCAGGTCAGTCACTTGTTTACCTAACACTGTGTACATAAACATTGCAATTTCTCTTATTAATGTCTTAATTCAATAGATATTATAATTCTGTATTAGTGTATATAGCTAGTGAATAAGTTTTTTTTCACTGCGTTTTCTCCAACTAAAATGTTCATTAACAAATACAATGTTATGATATTGCAATGTTTGTATACAAGTGACAGACCTGAATAAACACACTATATGTATGCTTTCTGTGTATGTTATACCATTATTTATTTTATGGTTAGGAAACAGTACAGCATCACCACAGCGGCCCTCTTCAAAAACTTTTATCTATATCAACACCTTCAAAATTTCCCCAAACCTACTATTTACTATAAATTTAAGCTCTGTAGGGCAACAACCTCTAAACAACAGCCACTATTTTTCCGCTTCCAAAGGGTGTTGCTTTACAAAGGTTGTACTAGTAAATGTACATAATCTATGATCAAACAGTCATTACACCTATTTAACCCTTTACTTGATAACCCCTACACTATTGTGATCAGAGATAAGCTACAATGTGTCAGGGGTGTCAATTTTCCTGATTTAGCCGGAATTCCGGATTTATCTTTCAAAGGCTTCTGACCAAAATAAAAGTTATTTGATGAAAATATCTCAAGAAATGGCAAAGTTATGCTAAATTTAATCTGCCCAGAAGGTTTTTTTAAATACAAACTAAGTAAATTATGGAACAGTGTCATTGAAGGCCTCCTGTTTGGCAAAATGGTCAGCATACAATTTTTCCTGATTTGGAATTTGGCCCTGTTGACACCCCTGAGTGTGTACACTTTCCATGTGTGAATTATTTTGGTACAAAAAGAATGATTTGCCTGCTAGAGAGACCCCTGGTTGGATGTCTTGTTATGTCTATTTATGTAATTGGACTGTCTCCCCATATCAATTATTGGAAATTAATTGGCAATGGACTCGGGATTAGGACATGCATGGTAAGGGGGTAATGAGTAAGCCTGTGTAATGACATCTTGGCCATCTTGACAGTGATATAAAGTTAGCAAAATGAAAAACAGTGTCCTGATTTTGATATAGCCAGAATGAGTTAGGACGAAAGCTTCGACCAAAACATGAACTTAATTGAGGTCCATTTATGCACCTATTGAACACTGACGTATCTTACTGTAGATATGTGTTTGGCTATTTAAGCATCACAATTTAAAATATTTTTATGCCCCCCTATCGATAGATGGGGAGGCATATAGTGATTCACCTGTCCGTCCGTTCGTCCGTCCGTTCGTCCGTCCGTTCGTCCGTCCGTTCGTCCGTCCGTCCTGGTTAACCCAAATTGACCGTTTCTTCTAGCATTAATATGGCTTGCTATAAAGCTTTCATACTTGCATGGATGTTGTGTATGAACACTCTCCACACGCCAGTATCACCTAACCCCATTTTGACCTTCACCTTGACCTAATTTTGGACTTAGACTTTATGGACAAGGCTTCCACAGGGGGCATAAGCGTTTATTGAACGCAGTCTTGTTTATACAGCAACTGTGGGTTTTCCTTGCATGAGTATTACTGCATGTTTTGAATTTTGATGTTTATTTCCTAATCATTGTTTGATATATTTTCTTTGCCCATACGTTTAGCTTGCTTTGTGTGTTTCTATGACTTGAAATTACTTTATTTCTCTCCTACCATATCTAGTATACATGACCACTTCAATCATAACACCATCTGAAAACAACATCACAATTTGCGGATCCATTTTCTCTTAACCTCAATTCTGTACAATCATAAATTTTCTATGGTATTAAATCTCGTGGATTTTGATAAAAATGAATTTTTCGTGGAGTCATAAATTTTTGGATTATAAGCCATTGAATGGTAAATCATGCTCTGCATTTGGGATGTAGATTTTTCATGGGGATCAGATTTCTTAGTTGAGTTTAACAATAAAGTCACGGAAATTACTCCCTCGAAAAATAATGATTTTATGATAGTTTATTAATGGCATAGTTCTGTCATACACATGTGTATATTATTTCACACAATACATACCTATTTAATTAAATATAAAACTGGTATCGTCTGTTGTTATAACGGGTCAGAATGTTAAACACGGCGAAAATAATAATTTGTTTGAATTTTTTTTTATACAACAGTTATACCCCAGTCGGACGTTCGTTCTTTTCGCCACCTGAAGGCTATGATCACCCGCTAGGAGGTGGTAGAGAGGTGTGGTTTGGTTTCCATCAAAGTGTACGACCTTCACACTGGAAGATGATGTTAAACATTGATGGTATGTGCTCATAGTTTGTGTTGTTTATTTTCATGGGTATAAGTTATCAGGACTATTTCTGAACTCCAGGAGATTGAGTGTCCAAAAATTATCTCTATATTGTTCTTTTAGAAAATTGACATTTTTGGGGATTTTCATTTTTGGGGATTTTCTAACTTTTACCCATGAATTTTGAGGATTTTACCTGAACTTTAGGATTTTATTGTACAAAAACAGTCTGTTTTCTCCATTGTTCCTTTTGAAAACTGATTTGAAAACTGATTTTCTAACTTAAACCCATGAATTTAGCCATATAGGAACATTGATTATTTCAATTGATAAATAGTCGAACTTCATAAATTTATACTGTCAAGCCTGTGTTTAAAGACCATCTGCAGGGAACAACATCCTAGAAATTCGAACAGGTTCTTTGGTCCAGGCAAATTGATGATTGGCTAGTAAAAAAATAAGTATATAGGCAGTTTGAGACATCAAAAGTTCTACTGTATTACAAAACCTGTCTTCAAAAACATACGATTTTCAGGATTTTCAATTTGGGTCATGTCGACACCCCTGTTCATGGTGAGATATGAACAGTATTCAATCAAAACAAACTAACAAATATCCTCGTTTTATTATTTCATGATGATTCATGGAAACATTTTGTGATACCAATTTCTCCCTAGCGATGCTGGTTATGTTGGTTCCAGTACCGAGTCTGGCAGGTTAGGTTCTCCTGTGACATACGGAGAAGTTATTGATTGTTTTCAAGAAGAAGAACCTTGTTTTCAAGAAGAAGAACCTTGTTGATAATTAACGTCGGGTAAATTTGTAAGATAACTTGGTTGAAATGGTTGCCATACTAGTATACAACTGAGAACTCTTGTCAACTGGCAGTTGAATTGACTAAGAAATCTGGTCAACTGGCTGTCGATTTGGCTGAGAACTCCTGTCCTCTGGCTGTCAATTTGACAGAAATCCGGTTAACTAGGTGTCAACTTGACTGAGAAGTTATTGAGAAAGGTAAAGCAGAATGAAAACAAACAATGTATATAATGATTTGTTGTCTTATACATATTCTCCGATGATTTGTTGTCTAATACATATGCTCGCGTACTTGCAGTGTCAGCCACGGCATTTTACAAAGCCCAAGCGGTGATTGAATTCATGTGTGAAGTGTTGGACATGAAGGACATGTCGGAACAAAAGAGACCACTAACTGATTCACAAAGAGTCAAATTCACAAAGGAAATTAAAGGTATAGTACAATTAATTTAAACTGTCTCAAACTACATAGTTACACGAGGGTCGGTAAGTATGTAGTTGGTGACAGGCTTAAATAAATTGGATTATAACTTATGAATTATCTTTTTGCTACGAATTGACTCAATTTGATTCAATTTTCACACACATTTCCTGACGTTTTTAATGGTAAATATATCGAGGGTAAGGTTTGTTCACATATGTTTTGACAATAGACTACATAATTATACTGTAAAATCACATATTTTCGTGGGTATTAGATTTTCGTGGATTTTGAAAAAAAAGCATTTTCGTGGTGCTAAAAATCTATGGATTACAAAACATGGAAGGGTAAACCAATGTTCTGTGTATGAGAGGTCCATTAACCGTGGGCATTAGATTTAGTGGTCAAGTTAAGCAACAAAATCAACGAAAATTCACCCCCCTCTAAAAATAATGATTTTACAGTAGTCAAGTTTGTTTTTACACCTGATGGACGTCAATATGTACCTATGTAGGTATTAACAATAAATAGTAACTTCAAAGAGGTGGACAAAAATATTTGACTATATATGTAGTTATTAATCAAAAACGTTTGTAAACAAACCTAAAGAAGTTGTGTTACTGATAAAACTCTTTATCACGAGTTGTGTCTCAACGGAAGCTGTATATGAGCTGAGCCTTGACGATGCAGTGATTGAGATGTATAGTGCGCCCAGGATAATGTTATACATGTATTTACAAACATGAATTGGTTTGTCAACTTTTGAAAAATTGGTTTTGCAAATTACTAAAGTAAACAGATAAGGTCAGCATTGTACTCATCACTGATAAATCGTGCACATCTTATTAATCCACCTTTGAGGAATATACCAAGATTTCCTGCCTTTCTCATTATCCTGGGCGCACTATAACAGAGGTTTTAGTTTTGTGTGTGCTTGACAGAAAACCCCAATAATCAACTGTCAATAGTAATGGTAAGTAAACTGATTGCTTCTAGTTAATAATCTTGGGCTTCGTTAATTAGGTCTCACACTAGAGACATACTATAATTACATATCCTTAAGAGACATATTGTTTTAGTTGCTTGACGCCTGGATGGATGTCTTTCAGTCTAGATAGATTGATTTTACTTAAGTTTGTCGGTGCTTGTTCTCATTACCCCCTGGTCATGATTTCAATGAAACTTCACATGAATATTTGGTACCAAGCCTAGTTGTGTATATTGTCCGGAATTCAGCAGTTGTTGTAGAGTTATTACGTCTTATAGATTTGTCATTGAGACACAACTCGTACTGTGACTTGAGTTTATGAGCAGATTTTGTATTCTAACATGACCTGTGATTTTGCCTATGTTGTATACAAAGAACAAATCATAACGTTGTATATCGGCCAATATACAATGAAAATGACGTGCGTTTTTATGACGTCATGCAGGTAAACAAGTAACGTAAACAACATAGATCTCGCAAAATTACACTGGCTTAATATATACTTCCGAGTTTAAATCATGTTAGAATCGAAATAAAATATTCAAAAGCCGTTGTATACCGGCTGTTATACAATGGTTTGTCGTACTGACGCTTGTTATTAATCACTCAGATTGGCCTTCATGGTTAATTCCTACGCGTCAGAACTTGTATAACGGCCGGTATACAACGGTTTTTCATAGTTTACTTCTTAAATATAATATTTATAATGATGTTAATGTCATGGTTTGTGCACGGGCTGTATAACCCAAGTGATTCAGGTTTGATTCCTGATTGCGGCAGGTTATACCATTCCATGACTGATTGCGGCAGGTTATACCATTCCATGAAAATTTGACATCAATGCAGTTTCCTTCACATGTGGATAAGTTACTGGTTCCCGGTGGAAGGATAAGTTAGTACTGGTTAGAACACAGTCCAGCAACACTGGTTAGATGAAGAACACAGTCCAGCAACACTGGTTAGATGAAGAACACAAGATGAAGAACACAGTCCAGCAACACTGGTTAGATGAAGAACACAGTCCAGCAACACTGGTTAGATGAAGAACACAGTCCAGCAACACTGGTTAGATGAAGAATACAGTCCTGCAACACTGGTTAGATGAAGAACACAGTCCAGCAACACTGGTTAGATGAAGAACACAGTCCAGCAACACTGGTTAGATGAAGAATACAGTCCAGCAACACTGGTTAGATGAAGAACACAGTCCAGCAACACTGGTTAGATGAAGAACACAGTCCAGCAACACTGGTTAGATGAAGAATACAGTCCAGCAACACTGGTTAGATGAAGAACACAGTCCAGCAACACTGGTTAGATGAAGAATACAGTCCAGCAACACTGGTTAGATGAAGAATACAGTCCAGCAACACTGGTTAGATGAAGAATACAGTCCAGCAACACTGGTTAGATGAAGAATACAGTCCAGCAACACTGGTTAGATGAAGAAAACAGTCCAGCAACACTGGTTAGATGAATCTGCTGCCGTATATAACTGAAAAGTTGTGGAGAAACAGCGTTAACCTGAATAAGATAATATTAAATTTGATAATTATTTCAGCTTTTGACAGCATGTTTTGTACAGTGAGATGTATGCTGGCATCTTGTATTATACTGTGTTACAGGTCTGAAGGTTGAGATTACACATTGTGGAACAATGAAGAGAAAGTATCGAGTATGCAATGTTACACGTAGACCAGCTCAAACACAGTCGTAAGTATACAGCCTTCGACATATTTTAAAAGTACTTGTTCAATTGTCCAGGGGTGGTGTTCAATATTCTTATTCGACTTAAGGATAAGGACAGCCAATCAGATCACACCATATTAAACTCTTGGTCAGTAACAGGCGATATGATTGGCTATCCTTATTCTCCAATTAAACAATATCAGTATTAAATACCACCCCTGGACAAGGCAAGGTCAGTTTGGAAAAGATGACTTTGGGAGGTTTTGTGATCGAATATTGAATAGAAATTCTTTAAAATATTGATTCGGACGTCAAGATGATCTGAAGACATATATCGAAGACTGAGTATACTTGTGTGATTCCGGTTAATCAATTAAGTTGAAGTTGAACCACTTGTGGCCGAAAATTGTTAAATTTAGTCATAAAAAACTCAAATGGCTAATTTGATATGTAACATGATAAATGCGACAGTTGAATTGACTTAATTTAGCAACTCTAAGTATGAGATATGACAGATGATTTGATTGGATTAATTATTTTAACAAAATGATTTGATTGGATTAATTATTTTAACAAAATGCGTGAATAGTTAATAAACTGCGGCTGTGCTTAATGGGCTGGATTTGTAACCTGGCATTTGGGGTCGATTCCTTATCGCTGCAGGTCATACCATATATAAATAACTGAAAAATTGTTGAGAAACAGCATCTAACCCAAATAAACTATATGTACTTTATATATACAGAGCTACAGATAAAGTTTTAGTCAATTGGGTATTTTACCCTTGAATTTCAATTTTGATTGGGTTTTGACAAATTTTAATTGGGTATTTAATAAAATTCAAAGGGTAAATAAGCTTTTATGCACTATTTTTCACTATAGCATCCTTTTCTATTTGGGTATTTCAAATTGTTTTTGCTTTTCGTACTCCCTCCTCTCAAAATCTATTGGGTTTTTAAGAAAATTAATTGGGTAATTACCCCAATACGCAGCTTATCTGTAGCTCTGTATATACTACAGTCCAGGAAAACTGGTAAGGTGAATCACTTACCATAGTTTATATAAGTGAAAAATTGTTGAGAATCAGCATTAAACCAAAATAAACTACTTTATATTATACAGATTTCCTCTACAACTGGAGTCGGGACAGACAGTGGAATGTACTGTAGCTCGGTATTTCCTCGAGAGGTATAAGATGAAGTTACAATATCCTCATCTACCATGCTTACAAGTTGGACAAGAACAAAAACATACATATCTACCACTTGAAGTAAGTATTACTCGATTAATCAGGTCAGTCACTTGTTTACATAACATTGTGTGCAGAAACATTGCAATTTCTCTTATTAATGTCTTGTTTTAAGATATATTATGTGTATTAGTATGGGGCTTAGTAAATAAGGTATTAGTTTACTCAGCCTTTTTCTCCAATTGAAATGTTTGAAGCTATAAAAATACAAATCAATGTTATGATATTGCAATGTTTCTATACAAGTGACAGACCTAATTTAACAGACTATACATCAACCTGTATTTGTACAAAATAAAAAAATCCCTCAAAATATAGCACAAGAGCTGAATTGGGAAGTTTTGATAGCACTTAGAGATTAATCTATATATGAATATACAATGTAGGTTATATACTTGAAAAGCCATTGTTCACCGCCGCCTCAATAGCCTAGTGGTAGAGCATCCACTTCAAGTGCAGGATGGCTTGGGTTCGATCCTAGGCTGCGTCATACCAAAGATGAAATAAAAATGGCTTCAGAAATTCCCTTGCTAGATGCTCTGCATAAAAGGGAAGTTGGCTTCTCTTCTCTCATTCCCTCATGGTGTTGAATTACATCAGGAATGAGGTGTCGAGAGTGATAAATATAAGTTTGAAAAAACATGTTTCACAATCAACCTTAAATTGGTTAGTGAAAGCAATGTACTGACATATCAATTAACTAAAAAAGCTATTATTGACTTCACGGTGGTGATAAGCCCCGCCTGTTTAGGGCAGGTTAAGTTCTTCTGTGACATTTTGAGTTGAGAAGTTGTCGGTTGCTTGCGCAATAGCATGTTAGTATTAGTTAGTATTTGTCTAGTCATCTGACTACTGAATATGACAGAAAAATTGTAATTTCACTTTATAATATATTTGTATGTTTCTCATTCTGCGCTAACTTGTATTTTTCTCTTGTATTACAGGTATGTAACGTGGTTGGTGGACAACGCTGTATCAAGAAACTGACAGACAACCAAACATCCACCATGATCAAGGTTTCTCAAATGAGTTGCCTTTAAATCACAGCACACATTTAATGAATCTTTTACTGTGTTGTTTAAATTGATCCTATGTGCATGACTGTTTTAATGTATGTCCAATGTATGACCTGTAAAAGTTTTTTTTATGAACCATTATTGACAGATTTTCAGTTTTGGATGAATTTGTTGGGAAGTCATTATAAGACGTTTTATCGTAATATATCCCTGAAAGATTTGTAGTTTCTGATTCTATGATATTTTGGGACCTAAAATTGAAAATGATCTGTATTCACGCTTGTCTGTATTCCTGATTAATCTGGAATTCCAGATTTATCTATTCTGAAAGGGCTATGATTTCTGACCTTAATACAAGTTTTTTGATGAATATGATATCTCAAGAAATGGCAAAGTAAAGGTTAATAAAATCTGCTCTGAAGGATTTTATTCTATACAAACTGAGTTAAAAAGCGAAACACTGTTGTTGAAGGCCACATGTTGGGCAAAAATGGTCAGCCTTGTATGATTTTCAGAAGTATTAATTTGACTCTGTTGACACCCCTTGTTTAGTAAACAATCTGTATTGTAAGTTACATTACCCTATCATTGTGTTCTGATTGAAATCTGGGTTAGAGTTGGATTGTATTTATTAACTCAACTAAAACATTGTTAAACGGTCCAATTAAATTAACGAGTTTGTTGATCTACTTATGCTTTTGGCTGATCTAGGTCAATGACTGTGAAGGTTGATGTTCATTCCCTTCAAAGGTCTTGGTTGGACCACCTGGAGCAGCATGCTCCAGGTTTGATCCCCCGGTAGTTCCAGGTTTGGTTGAATTCCGAGCACAGCATTTGGTTACAGTTCATTTCTTGTGGAAGGGCGTCGAGTTAGTCCTGGTTGAATGCTATAGTTATTGTTTTGCGATACAGTCATAGTGTGTGACCATTCGGTTTTATCCCTGCCTAATTTGCCAATGACCTGGACTCGAGGGAAGAGACAGAACGTTTGTGTGATACTAGGAATCTGGGCTCGCTGCCCTAGCTCTTTCCGAATAGACTCCTTAATTCTTTAACTTACCCAGTGTATACCAATACATGCGAGAATACCTCTGGGTTTCCAACCAGTTTCTCTCTAGTTGGGTTGAAAACACTTAAAAGCGTTTCTGAGTTTTATGGCAGGGACCCCCAGATTGGTATATCTGTATATACTGGTTGTACAATGGTGTTTAACTCGGGCATTCACCAGTATGTATATTATTCATGTCATTAATGTGTTTATGTGACTTACTGGATATTTACTTGGGTCACCTGGGTCATGAATTATTATAAATATCCACCAATCACATTGAGGTATTCGAGTGGTTTAGCGCACGCTAGATATGTTGGCATACATACATTTAGTAAGATAGGCTTGACTTGGTGTTCACATTGACTGGGTTTCAGTTTTCCTTGCTGATTATCTTATAATACGCTAGTGTAATAGATTTAAATGAGTCTGCTTCGTTTAAATATGTCGAATTGTAATGAATTTTTACAAATTTTTACCGAATATTTAATTTCATATCAAGCCTGAATAGAGTATTTAAACAATTAAACTAGTATAGTTATACCTATTATTTTACAAATCTGTAACTATATATAGATATACGAAAGTTGTAACAGTGGTAAATGCAGCTAAGTAACATGATTTTTTTCTGGCTTGTAGCTCAGTATTAAGTTAGGTGCGTTTTTTGCAGCAACAAAATAACTTATGCTTCTCTGGCCTTTGAACCCTATGATATAACAATTGTGGTACATATAGTGCGGAAGATATATTAATTTTGTGATGTATGTCACAAATATTGGCTGTGCTTGTTTTCAAAAATTGAACTACTGGTCTGATTTCAATGAAACGGCACATGAATAATTGGTACCAAGCTTATTTGTGCATATTGACCAGAATTTTAGGTTCACTTGATTATTTCCAGAGTTACAGCCCTATGTTGGAGACATAAAATTTTAGGTTGAATGAATATTTCCAGAGTTATGGCCCTTTGTTGGAAACATACATTTTTTGGTCAAAAAATGTTTCAGTTATAATTAGTATGTGATTTTCGTGTGATATGTCTGCAGTAATTTTGCTAATTTAGATTTGTGTGCTGTGATTTTTTGCTTCATTGTTGATATTGTAAATATTTCAATCAGGCCATTATGAATTAGTTTCTAGATTATCATCTAATTTTGTCATAAAGAATGTTGAATATGGGAAGGATTTTATTTTTGAACCACCGATTGACTAACTTTCCTTACTTTTAAACTTGAAAATAAAACTTGAAACCAGAACTTGAAAATAAACACGCATTTGATGCCTGACATGTTTCTGACCAATTTAATCCAAAGGAAATAAGAAAAGGTTGGGTAAGCATGAAACATAGGGAGTATGCAGGAGATGGTAATCTAGAAATTCAACCATTTTGGCCTGAAAATAAATCTTAAACTTATGTAAATCCTTATTTTAATTGTTGAACTGCTACGATTTTTTGTTTGCTGTTTGTAGGTTATACATGTAATACTATATGAATAACATCTTGTGAATATTGCATGTATATAATAATTATTTAAATTACTTAATTTTGTCAGAGCATTTTGGTGTTTAATAAAGAAAGCACATGGAAGCAGAGTGCTCATGATTAACCCTGGAATGCCGTGGCATCAATCTGAATTGAAAAATCTGAACTTAATCTCAGCTCAAACGTTGTTGCTTATCTTAGAGATCAGTTCAATGCAAGACTGTGCTCACAATTAGGGTCATAATATGAAGACATTGTCTCGAAATTTATTACGACAAAAGTATAAGAGCTCTACTTTATAATTTATCTCAAATCTAATCATTTGAGCATGGAGCTGCAGCCTTAGTCCAGTGCACTGGATTCATAACCTTGTGATCCTGGTTCTATTGCTAGTGGCAGCAGGTCATACCCTTCCATGAAATCTTGACAACAATGTCAAATTTCCTCTACATGTGGAGAAGTTGCTGGTTCCTTGTGGTAGGGTAGGTTAGTACTGGTTAGGATACAGTCCAGGAAAACTGACTACCATATATAACTGAAAACTGTTGAGAAGCAGCTTTAAACACAAGTAGACATATTTGACATATTACTGCTCGACATGTATCAAAAGACTAGGGTCTGGTTGATGTGGATGCATTAATACTGTTGGCACTGAGAATTTGACCTGATCCTGACCTTTATGTGTGAATATATAACATGGTTCTTGCGTTAAAAAAAAATCCGCAAGCAAATCATGCAATATTGGTCCCTTAGATTTGTGTTGGTATTACACCTTGAGCATCTTCGTGATACTTCCCGCTTAAGAACACATACAACGGAATTATAAAGATAGACAATATTTCAACTGTTAAGTTATGGTAATAGGTAAAGAGTCGTGTCAAATTCTCTGTACTCTATCAGGATACAATATTATTGTATGTTGTTAAAGAAGAATTGAATGTAATGATTACCTATGATTGTTTGTATTTTAGGCCACAGCAAGATCTGCACCTGACCGAGAAAAGGAGATCAATAACCTGGTAAATATTACGTGTTTATTTCCAGAAAATCTTACTGAACAATGTCCAAAATTCTTTACTCAGTGTCCACAACTATTGATATCAGGGGTGTCAATTTTCCGGATTTATCTGGAATTCCGGATTTGTCTATCCATGAAGAGCTATGCTTTCTGCCAAAATAAAAGTTATTTGATGAAAATATCTCAAGAAATGGCAAAGTTATGGTCAATTATATCTGCTCTGAAGGATTTTCTTCAATAAAAAGTTTGAAAAACTGAGTTGTATATGGTTGACAGCCTCTAGTTTGTCAAAAATGGTCAGCCGCATATGATTTTCAGGATTTTTAATTTGGCTCTGTTGACACCCCTGTGTTATACAGGGTCCAAAACTCTAGTTACGCAGTTTTTATGCAGGGTCTAAAAATCTTGTTATGCAGTGTCCAAAACTCTTGTTATACAAAGTCCAAAAATCTTGTTATGCAATGTCCACGCAAAACTCTTGTAGTTTGGTTTCAACCTTGAAAGGTACTTGTATTTAGTGCTACCTTAAAAAATGCAAAAATGATACTTGGATTTAACTTCGGCAAACAGCCTTGAAAATCGATAAAAGGGTATCCATGGATATTGTCAAATGACACATTATCTGAACAAATAGCAAACAGAAACACTTATTTTCCCAAATTTAAAGTACATAAAATTAAATGTAGTGGTGCGAACGTTACTGATACGTCGTGAATCAAGCGCAAACAGGCATTCTTGTGTATGATGTCGCCAGGAAATTGTGCTAAGCAGAAGTCATGATGACAATAATTTTCATGTTTATCCAACACAAAGAGTCATAATTGTACAATTTCATCTAGGTAAATGTTTGGGAAAATGCCTTGAAAATACAAATTCTACCTTGAAAAGTCCTTGAATTCGGTTGTGACAATTTTGTAAGAACCATGTGACTTAACCTTCTCATTATTCCACGTTTACAGGTTAGGAAAGCCAATTTCAATTCCGATCCATATCTACAGACATTCGGTATTAGTATAGTCCCTCAGATGGTAGACGTACATGGACGTGTACTGAATCCACCAAAGATACAGTACGGAGGACGGGTGAGTGTGAGTTTTGATATCACATCTAAAGACCGTTAAAATAGGAGAGCGCTACATAGCCCTTTTCTCTGGAGGGCGCTACATAGCCCTTTCCTCTGGAGGGCGCTACATAGCCCTTTCCTCTAGAGCTAAAACATGCCTTATGTATTTAACTGATCAGGAGATAATTTAACAAAGGTGCTCTGTAGCGCTTTGCTTAGGCTATGATAAATGTCCTGACACCAGTGTAGAAAACACTCCTGCCATATACCGTATATCGGGTAATTTTCGCGCGTACCTAATTTTCGCTTTATGCGCGTCCAAACCAATTCGCTAAAATTGAAAACAGCAAAAAATGCATACCAGAATTTCACGATTTTCCGAAAATGAATGTTTCTACTTTCGTTTTCGTCTACCAGCGTCAGAATATTAACGCGTGATGAAAATCAATAGTTTATACTTATTACTAGTACTATACGACAACATAACCCGTATAAATCATACATAAGCTTTTAGTAAAACTAATTTAACTAAACCAACTATAAAGTTCAAAGTTTAAACAATTATGTTGTTTCAGATGCTATACCACCAACAAGCGTATTATCACTTATTCATCAGTCTTGAATGTAAACAAACAAGGGCCAATTTAACAAAAGAATTTTCCCGTCTATTGTATAAAACAATTGAAAATAAATGGCGAGGTGTGAAATACATATCTCTGTATTTTACCTGTGAAAATATCTTATTATCGGCGGGCATATGACAACGAAAATAGTGTTTTGTAAACTGTAACTGTTAATGTTCTATTCCAAAATAAATTCATGCAAAGTTTCGTGTAAAAATACATGTAGATCTACAAGTATATCTTTTATTCGTATGACAACAAGGGAGTTTATTTACTCTGGAAGGCCACTCAGTTAAAAATATAATATGCGCGGTACATACTAGTTTTTGTGTCGCCTGAAAAGGCGACATATAGGTGTTACTTTGGCGGCGGCGGTGGCGTCGGCTGCGGCGTCACAAATTGCTTGTCCGGAGCATAACTTTGTCACCTTAAGTTCAAATGACTCAAGAATTGGTATGCATGTTTCCTGCAATAAGCTGAAGTGCAGTGCGCAAGAACCATAACTCTAACTGTCATAGTTTTTTAATTATTTCCCTTTGATTGATTTTATTTGAGCATTTCTTGTCCGGAGCATAACTTTGTCACCTTAAGTTCAAATGACTCTAGATTTGGTATGCATGTTTCTTGCAATAAGCTGAAGTGCAGTGCGCAAGAACCATAACTCTACCTGTCATAGTTTTTGAATTATTTCCCTTTGATTGATTTTATTAGAGCATTTCTTGTCCGGAGCATAACTTTGTCACCTTAAGTTCAAATGACTCTAGATTTGGTATGCATGTTTCTTGCTATAAGCCGAAGTGCAGTGCGCAAGAACCATAACTCTACCTGTCATAGTTTTTGAATTATTTCCCTTTGATTGATTTTATTAGAGCATTTCTTGTCCAGAGCATAACTTTGTTTCCTTACGTTCAAATGACTCAAGAATTGATAGGCATGTTTCTTGCAATAAGCCGGAGTGCAGTGCGCAAGAACCATAACTCTACCTGTCATAGTTTTTGAATTATTTCCCTTTGATTGATTTTATTAGAGCATTTCTTGTCCAGAGCATAACTTTGTCACCTTAAGTTCAAATGACTCAAGATTTTGTATGTATGTTTCTTGCTATAAGCCGAAGTGCAGTGCGCAAGAACCATAACTCTACCTGTCATAGTTTTTGAATTATTTCCCTTTGATTGATTTTATTAGAGCATTTCTTGTCCAGAGCATAACTTTGTTTCCTTACGTTCAAATGACTCAAGAATTGATAGGCATGTTTCTTGCAATAAGCCGGAGTGCAGTGCGCAAGAACCATAACTCTACCTGTCATAGTTTTTGAATTATTTCCCTTTGATTGATTTTATTAGAGCATTTCTTGTCCAGAGCATAACTTTGTCACCTTAAGTTCAAATGACTCAAGATTTTGTATGTATGTTTCTTGCAATAAGCCGAAATGCAGTGCGCAAGAACCATAACTCTGCCTTGCATCGTTTTTTAATTACTTCCCTTAGATTGATTTAATTTGAGCATTTCTTGTCGGGCGGATAACTTTGTCACCATGAGGTTGAATGACTTGAAACTTGGTATGCATGTTTCTTACCAAAAGTCCAAGTGCAGTACACAAGAAACGTAACTCTACCTTGTGCCATTTTTCAATTTTTTCCCTTTGATTGATTTTATAAGCATTTCTTGTCCGTGGCATAACCTTGTCACCATAACTATTAATGACTCGAAAATAGGAATGCATGTTTCTTTGCTGTGACATGAAGTGCAGTGCGCAAGAATCATAACTCTAGCTTGTGTAGTGTTTGAATGATTCCCTTCAGATTGATTTTATCAGGACATTTTTTTGTCCAGAGCATCGCTTTGTTGTTTTTAGTTCAGATGACTAGAGAACTCTTGTGAGTCTGATATGTAGCCCCATACTGGATAGTTTTCCATGACAATAGTGCATTTCGTCAGGCGACACATGCGACTCGCGGAGCTTTTATTAATAATATGCTATCCCGCTGTTGACAACAAAATACGCGCGCCGGTACTGACCGGTACATACTGGCTTTAAGCTGTGCTTAAACAATCCTGTTGGATTAATCTCCCCTTACAAGATGGAAAACGCGGAAAAAAAAACAGAGGTTAAAAATCGCTAAAATTAGCTTTGCTAAAATTTGATTTTGCCGAAAATCGCGAAATTTGCAGTACGCGAAAATTACCCGATATATGGTACTACTTTGACTAATTGTAAAGCAGTGTTAGCACATGTGCCATGCCTTAAAGTACTAATTGTGTTTCATTGAAGCCCTTGTTTAAATTGTGATATGTTTTCATTCTTTTTAAGAAAAATGTTTGTGTTATTATTATTATTGATGTAGTGTATAGTGTTGCAGCAGGTCATACCCTTTCTTAATAATTTGACAGCAATGTGGACTTTCCTTCACATGTGGAGAAGTTGCTGGTTCCTTTAGAAAGGGTATGTTAGTACTGGTTAGGATAAAGTCCAGGAAAACTGGCTAGCTGAATCGTATGCCGTATAAAACTGAAAACAAAAGTTGAGAAATGACGTTAAACAGTAAAAAAGCCATGATAAAAAATCAAGAAAATTCTGATGCTGAGACTCGATGACGGCATTGTAATATGTGATTCAACTCTTTGCTACTGCATGCTGGGAATTGATTTTATTGCTGTATGTTTGATTTATTTGCAGTTGATTTATTTGTGTGTAGATTTCAGCAGTTATAAAACATGTTTGTTCATGTTGCAAAATGAGCCACATATCCTACATACTTTGGGTGGGTGTGGTTATGCTTGTACCACATGACATATATGTTACTATTTTTAGACGTAACTTATTTTTAGATTTGAGCACAAGCAATTAACATGGGGGTGTGATTAATTGTTGTGTGTTTATCACATAACCTGTTTTGTTACTATTTTTAGACTAAAGCATAAGCCATTTTCAAGGTTGATGTGGTTATGCTGATATCACATGACCTGTATGTTACTATTTATAGACTAATGCACAAGCCATTTTCAAGGTGGATGTGGTTATGCTTTATCACATGACCTGTATGTTACTATTTTTAGACTAAAGCACAAGCCATTTTCAAGGTGGGTGTGGTTATGCTTTATCACATGACCTGTATGTTACTATTTATAGACTAATGCACAAGCCATTTTCAAGGTGGGTGTGGTAATGCTGATATCACATGCCCTGTATGTTACTATTTTTAGACTAAAGCACAAGCCATTCCCAATCAGGGTGTGTGGGATATGCGAGGGAAACAATTCTACAGTGGGGTTGAGATACGTGTCTGGGCAATTGCGTGCTTCGCCCCGCAGAGAACTGTCCGTGAAGATGCCCTAAGGTGGGTAAACTGTACACAGGCTTTGCCCTGTTAAGGTAGTTTGTAATGTTAAGTTTGTGCAGTTTGCATTCAGCAATGAAGTCTTCTACCAGACTTTACTCAGGCTTTGTTCCAAATCCACATCTTGTATCAACATTTATTGAAGTTGGCAGCCTTTAAGGGTATTCATGACATCTTCCCTGTTCTCAAAATAGTGTTTACTGGTAGAGGGTTTAGTTGCCATGGGAACTGCACAAACATATACAGGGTAGGGTGAAGACGTTATGCTCTGTGTGTGTCACGTATACATGTCTTCTGTAGACAAAGACACAAGTGGTGCCTAGCGACGGTGTCTGGGACATGCGAGGCAAACAGTTCTTCCTCGGTGAAGAGATACGTATATGGGCTATCGCCTGCTTTGCTATGCAGAGAAATGTCAGGGAAGATGCCCTGAGGTTTGTATCACCCTGAAAGCATGTTGTTGTTGTGTGTTTTCTATGCTGAGGTGAAAATATTCCATGTTTGTCGTTTTCTCATAACCCTGTTATAGATCTATATTCTACATCTATGAACAAGTAGATAGTTCAGTAATTCTGCCTCAATAGCCTCATGGTAGACTACCGTAGAGGGTCCGCTTCAAGTGGAGGTCTCCAGTTCGATCCCAGGCCATCGCTTTCCTTAGTCTTTAAAAATTGTTCTGGTATATCACATTTGCTTGCCACAGTATAGTTTGTTCCAGCTAAATGGTTGTCCGCATGCTTTTCAAGCCCTTTTATAGGCAATGGGTAGAGATGTTTGCTTTTTACAGGGGTGTCAATTTTCCGGATTTATCCGGAATTCCGGATTTGTCTAGCCTTGAAGAGCTATGCTTTCTTACCAAAATAAAAGTTATTTGATGAAAATATCTCAAGAAATGGCAAAGTGATGGTCAATTATATCTGCTCTGAAGGATTTTCTTCAATAAAAAGTTTGAAAAACTGAGTTATATATGGTTGACGGCCTCTAGTTTGTCAAAAATGGTCAGCCGCATATGATTTTCAGGATTTTTTATGCCCCCCCTATCGATAGATGGGGAGGCATATAGTGATTCACCTGTCCGTCCATCTGTTCGTCCATCCGTCCTGGTTAACCCAAATTGACAGTTTCTTCTAGCATTATTATGGCTTGCTACAAAGCTTTCATACTTGCATGGATGTTGTGTATGAACACTCTCCACACGCCAGTATCACCTAACCCCATTTTGACCTTCACCTTGACCTAATTTTGGACTTAGACTTATTTATGGACAAGGCTTCCACAGGGGGCATAAGCGTTTATTGAACGCAGTCTTGTTTTGCTCTGTTGACACCCCTGTTTTTATGTGTGACAAAGTGACCAGGTGAGCTTTCGTGATCACTGTTTGTCCGTCCGTCTAGAATTGCTTGTTTACACACTTAGTCTAGAGGTTACAATTTTGACCTGATCTTTAAGAAACTTGGTTACAATGTTCATCTCCAAAATCTAGGTTCCTTTCGATATTTGGTCATGTGGGGTCAAAAACGAGGTCACAAGGTCAAATCTTATTTGCCTGTCCACAATTGGTTGTTTGCACACCAGAGGTTACAATTTTGACCTTATTTTCATGAAACTTGGTCACAATGATCTTCTCAATAAAATCTTGGTCAAGTTTGATATTTGGTCATATGGGGTCAAAAACTAGGTCAACTCATAGAAGACCCTGTGTAGTCACTAGAGGTCACACTTTTTGTCCAATCTTTATGAATCTGATAGTCTCAATGCTCATCTCAACAAAACCTAGTTACAATTTCATGGGTCATTTAAAGGGTCAAATTAAACTCCTGGTTTGTCTCCTCATGCTACTAGTACAGTCTCTGGGTGCTGTTTTTGTTACCATCCAGAGCTTGTCTTTCATATTTGCTTTGTTACATTGTTATTACGTAACACCTTTTTGTTCAGCTATTACATGTATCAGGGCTCCTATATTTCCGGAATAATCCTGAAATCCTGCATTAGAAAGAACACATTTTCCTGCTCATTATAGAAGTTATTTGACGAAAAAAGTCGAAGTTTTGACAAAGTTATGGTCATTTGAAATTTCATAAGCAGAATGTTAGCAGAAGAATAATGTTTGAACTGAGATTTGTAGTGCTTATGGTACCAGAAACAGACTTTCGATGATTCATTGTCAGGATTTGGCATTAAACCTCAGTAGAACCCCTGATAATTGTTGAATGAGTAATTGTTGACAACATGACTAAATATAATAAAAATCTCGGCCAAATAACTTTAAGTGGCGTACCATAGGAAACTGTGCTTAAAATTTCTGTCTGTAACAACATTCACGGCAAATCAATTTGAATTATGAGTTAAAAAAAGTACTAATAAAGTCTAAAAGTTTTGTTGGCTTTTCATGAAACACCCCTGATATAATTCATAGACTTAAATGGATATGACAGTTGTGCTTTTGTTCACCATTTTGTTTGGTTCAGATTTGTGTCTTGAAAACTGTCTGTAAAAAATTACTGTTATTAATGAAAGTATTGGCCAAGTTATACTCTTTTTACTCCACAAAAGCTGGATTTTAACGAAAGCACAATGTTTGAAACAAGAGTTTTGGTGTTGGGATGTGTGCTAATGGCACATGAAACAGACTTGCATCTTATTTTCATATGTTTGATTTTCGCATATTTCGTTTACTTTGATTTGAATTTACTTTAATTTACTTTGAATTTGGGAATTCTTTACTTGAAATTAAGGAAAAGTTTTTAATTTTGGGAACATGGCCTCTTAACAGCTATAAAGTCAGTCCATTAAACCCACTGATTTTGTATATTATCTTACAGAAATTTTACCCAACAACTCCAGAGAATATCCAACGATGCAGGTATGCCAATACTAGGTCAGCCATGTTTCTGTAAGTACGCCACCGGACCAGATCAGGTTGAACCCATGTTCCGATATTTGAAGAATACTTACCAAGGTCTACAAGTGATTGTTGTCGTACTTCCAGGAAAAACACCTGTTTATGGTAAGCTTATGTCATTCTTCAGGGCTCGACACTAACACTGGTCCGCTGGTACCAGTGAAAATCCAGAAGGACCAGTGAAAATTCTGGAGGACCAGTAACTGTCCTATTTACAAATTGGGCGCTTTTGCGCAGTCGGACCAGTGGCCAAAATAGTTAGTGTCTAGGCCTGTTCTTCCTTGATATCTACTGAATAACATAATTTCTACATTTGTTATGCCCCCCCCCCCCCCATCTTAGATAAGGGGGTATATTGCTTTGCACATGTCTGTCTGTCTGTCAGTCGTATAAAATAGTTTCCGTTCAATCACTCAAGAACACTTTGACCTAGGATCTTCAAACATTACATGGAGTTTGGTCAGCAACAGTAGATGACCCCTATTGATTTTGAGGTCTGTAGGTCACAGGTCTATTGTATGACTTGAGGTTTGTGAGTGTTCCAAAAAGTCTGCTTTTCTTTATTTTCCCTGTATAATTGTCCAGGTTTGAGGATTTCAGATTGTTCAAAATTCCAACGTTCACCCATGTTTCGAAACTTTGAAAAATACACTGACTAAACTAGGTTACATTTTGAGTTGTGTCTTGACAATAAGTAAATTACCCCTATTGATTTTGATGACAATAATTTGCGATGGCATTCAATATTTGATTGACATTGGGGTATATAATCGTGTTTTACAAACATGTCTTGGTCATCATGGTCAGGAAGAATGACAAACTGTGAAGTAAATTGTATCGGTAAATTACGCACTTATGCTTTGTTTAAGAACATTTTTGAACATGAACTATACCTTGATGTTATTAAAGTACCTGAAATAAGATCTTGCTACACTAAATTTAGAATCAGTGCACATAAATTACAAATAGAAATTGGTAGGTACAACAATACTCCTGTTTCACAGAGATTATGCAGGATTTGTGATCTAGGGGAAGTGGAAGATGAACTTCACTTCATGTTTATATGCCCTAAGTATCAGTCATTAAAGAACGTATATTTGGATGAAACATCCCAGACTTGTAAAAACCTTAACTCTTTATCTTTAAAAGACAAATTTATATTCTTATTAAGTAATGAAAATTATTAAAAGAACAGCTGAATATATTTGGTCCTGCTACAACTTAAGATTAAACCAGCTTAATAGTCCTGCGTGGTGTGCATTTCAATTCAATTGTGTAGTTTGATAACGTTGTTTATACAATTAGAATATTATGTTTGTCATTTAAAATGCCTAATTTACTTTATTGTTATACTAGTCCTTAGTTAATTGTATTGCTACTAATCAGAATTAAGCCTGTGTTACTTTATATATCTTAATATGTTCTTGTACATTGTTCATTTGTTATTATGTGATTTATATGCTCAAGAGGGCCCATGATTGGAATTAAAATTTATTCTATTCTGTCTTGTTGTACTTGTAGCTGAAGTGAAGAGGGTTGGAGATATTATGTTTGGATTAGCTACCCAGTGTGTTCAAGCCAAGAATGTCAATAAAACAACTCCACAAACATTATCTAATCTATGTCTGAAGATTAACGTCAAACTTGGTGGAATTAACAATATATTGTTACCCAGTATACGGTAAGCAGTCAGCATTTATTACTAAATCACTCTTTATCTCAATATTTCGACCCCATTTTACTCAGAATATATAAATTTTCTTTCAAGAGAATTGTCAGTACTACATGTACTACCGTAAAATCCCATGTAAAAGTCGCGGTCGTGTATTGCACGCAGGTAAAAAATGAGAGAAGAATCAGAGGAAAAAAAATTTGAAGGAAATCGAGCATTAATTGTGAAAATACGAGCAAAAACAGTAAAAAAACGTATTTTCGGCCGCCATTTTCGTATTTTCGGCGCGCCGTAAAAATTACCAAATTGTGATAATTACTAGTTAACTGGTGTCAAAATAAAATATAGAAAAACTGCAATTGTTTTTATTTATTGACAACCAAGAATGGTGAATAGTGTTGTTAATATATTGACAACAGAGAAGCATGTTTGTGACATCTGTCAAAAGTGTATGAGTAAGCATTGAAATCTCCACTCTATAATCACAATGGGTCACAACTTTTCAACACAAGTTTGCAAACAACTTCTCAACATCATGTCAACACCTTCTTAAACTTATCAATGGATTTTTATAGCCTGGTCAATTAGGAAACATGGCACACATCCAACTCCAAATCGGTAATTAGACTGTTTGCAAAACTTGCTAAGTAGGGCCATTTAATGTGAAACAGTATTGATTGCTTTTAAAAAAACATTATTTTATTTTTTAAACGCTTTCATTAATATTATTTTTGTAAAAATGTATAAATTATCTAGTTATAAATTTTTATATTGATCGTTCATACAATGGTATTAAAATCCGCATAATGTACGGAACGGTACGGCACTTAGCCACTACCAAACCAGTATGAATTATTTCCCCTTTATTACAAATGGTGGACTTCATGAAAGTTCGTTTTTTACCGATGGAGACTTGGAAAATGGCTATATCATTGTAAAAGACGCATCTAACTTTTGGTTTCGATTCTGGGAGGAAAAATGTGCGTCTTATACATGCAAAAATACGTATGTATATGTAGTATGTGAATATTCATATAAGGTGGTAGTTAAATATAGACACAACGTTATTAAATCTTGAGGATACCCAAATCTTGAGGATACTCTTTAATTAGCTTGGGGAGATCACTTTAATAATGATAATGAGGAACTAGTTAATATCGCTGAACTAATAATCATAATAAAATCATGTAAAATCATTAATTTTCATTGGTATTAAATTTCGCGGATTATGGTAAAATTGTAGTTTGGTGGCTTCTTGAATTTGTGGATTTAAAATATTGTAGAAAAATCTTTCGCTACATATTTTTGTGAATGTCACAATCCAGTTCATCCGCGTAATCAACTAAATTAGTTCACTGCAAAAATTATTAATTTAACTGTATAACATATGTTGATTCATATTATTATGGTGCGCCTAGGATAATGAGAATGTCAGGGAAATTTGGTACATTCCACAAAGGTGGATTAACCAGATGTGCATGATGTATCAGTGATGTTTTGAGTACAGCACTGACCTTATCTGTTTACTTTAATAATTTGTTGCGACAGTTAACTGAACCGATTCATGTTTGTATGTATCACATTATCCTGGGCACACTATACCGGTAGTTTTTAATCTGTTTGCTGTGTGTATTGAGACGGCTTTGAGACTTCCAGTGTAATGTGTTTGATTTATCTGATCTAATCTGATGATGGTGTGTTGTAGACCAGCACTGTTTCGTCTACCTACTATATTTATGGGAGCTGACGTGACCCACCCACCTGCTGGTGATAAATCACGACCCTCGTTGGCTGCAGTAAGTGAGACCAGGACATGCAGATATCTCTCGTTTGTTATTCCTCAGTCCTTTCCCTGCATATAGTATTATTGCTGTGAGGAGTTTGCAATGTAGCCTCAGTATAACAGGGCTTTTTTCCTCAGGGGACATTATCAAATGTCTTCCCGAGTAGGTAATTTCAGGGCTCTACAAATCCTATAGTCCAAAGTCTAAGACAACTCGAAGTTGATTATTCTTTAAAATCATGTATTTTTCCAACAAAAGAAATATCCCTATGTAACCAAAATTCTGAGACCCCCACCCCAAATTACAGGCCCAAGGCACTATCCCCAAATATGGAAAAAAGCCCTGTATATTGTAATGTTACATCGTCAATTGACCAGTTGCCAGTGTAGAATTCACTCCGTCTAATTTGTTATAAATAAAACGTTTTCAAGTCAATTTATTGGATTATGCCTACAGGTGCTCTAGTTTACCACTAAGGCCTTTCAACAGGGCTGTTTGTGGAGCAGGTTAGAGTCTGGTTCCTGCCCTCAATGTTAATTACTACTACTGTACGTACTTCTACTGACTACTGAAATAATGTGGAGGGGAACCAGGAAAACACTTTCGTTTTGCAATGTAGGGATCCTACTATTCCAGAATAATCCGGAAATTATTTGATGAAAAATTCAAAGAATTTACAAAGTTATGGTCATTTGAAGTTCCATGATATGAATTTTAACAATAAAATGTTTGAAACCTAGTTAAGGTGTAGGGATGTGTGCTAATGGCACTCAAAACAGACTTGCGGCTTGTTTTCTGGATTGAGCATTATGCCTCAGTAGAACCCCTGCAATGTGCAACTGGTCAATTGTAACAGCATATTTGATTGGCTACTTCTGATCATGTAACTTTGAATCAGCCAATGGTGTCATGTTTATCATTTAGCAATGTATATCTACTTGCAATGATTGCTTGTTTCTAATGACATATAGAATTTATCTTTGACAGGGTTCATTGATACTGCTGGATGTATGCAGGCTGACTTTATGAATGCACTCGCATTGATTCAATCATTTCTTTATGCTACAACAATAGACATTGATGCATCAGTCTCTATACAACATTCTACATCTTGCTGCCTTCATATTATTCTCGGCATTTATTCTTCATACTACTTTCTGTTGCATTTTGTTTCCCTTTGTCTTGTGATAAACCTTTACTCCGTAGATCTCTTTTCTATGTACCTGCAGTATGCTCAGGTATGAGTATACTTGTAAAATTTCAGAACAGAAGTATCAAAAGGATGGTGGACTCTTAGATTTAGTTCCTAATGAAACTATAGAATATATCTCAATCTGTCCTTGCCTTACCTTTGCTTGTATACAACAATATTGACATGTACTGTGGTGCATCATAAACTATCTGAACATGTATGTATGTCTTCTTGCATGTTAGTTCATACCGCTATATTGTTTGCAGTCCTACAGTATTCCGTGAGCCTGTCATCTTTCTGGGTGCTGATGTGACTCACCCACCTGCTGGTGATGCAAGTAAACCCTCTATAGCCGCTGTAAGTATGTCAGAATAAGCTTATACTCTCTATTGCCGCTGTAAGTATGTCAGAATAAGCTTATACTCTCTATCGTCGCAGTAAGTATGTCAGAATAAGCTTATACTCTCTATAGCCGCAGTAAGTATGTCAGAATAAGCTTATACTCTCTATTGCCGCTGTAAGTATGTCAGAATAAGCTTATACTCTCTATTGCCGCTGTAAGTATGTCAGAATAAGCTTATGCCAGGGATCGTATCTCATGTACAACAAAATTTGTAAACGCCTATTCTTAGCCAATCAGAATGCATGAATTTGCCGACTTTGGAATTATAAAGAAATATTCTGTATTACAGCTATGTTTCCTGAAAAGGCTTGCTTGCCTGATATTTTCAGGCCTGATTTCTTGTTAAAGAATCCTGAATTTTCTTCTTTGGTTACTTTTGAAAAAAGAGACAAATTTTCAACAACAAAATTTCTGCATGATTTCAAAATAGTAAATGATCTTATTAGCGTCACTTCATCGTAATTATAATTGTAATTATTGTATAACTACTGAATTCAATTAATGATTGTCGTGAATGCAAAAGTTTAATTTAATGCAAGTACAAATGACTTTCATTTTCACACAAAAAATCGGGATTTCGGAAAACAGTTAATCTTGAGTCGAATTCACCAGAAAGTTAATGAATATGTGTATGAATGTTTTATTATTGACTTATAGGTTGTTGCCAGTATGGATGCTCATCCCAGTCGTTACTCTGCCACGGTCCGGGTTCAACAACATCGACAGGAAATTATACAAGAACTAGCTTCTATGGTGAAAGAATTGCTCATTCAGTTCTATAAATCCACATGTTTTAAGCCAACCAGGATCATATTCTACAGAGATGGAGTGTCCGAGGGACAGTTTCAATCAGTAAGTAGTTTGTGTCATTGTCTTACAAGCTGTGGTCGTGGTCCACGGCTTAATGTGCTGGATTTCTAACCCGGTCATCTGGGTTTGATTCCCAGTCATGGCAGGTCATAGCCTTCCATGAAAATTAAACACAATGTCAATTTTACTCCTCAGGTGTAAAAGTTTCTGGTTCATTGTTGAAGGGCAAGTTAGTACTGGTTAGGATACAGTCCAGGAAAACTGGTCAGGTGATAACTCACCGTATATAACTGAAAAATGGTTGATAAACAGACTTTAACCCGAATAACCTACCTCCTCCTTTGTAGGCACATGATTTGCATATGAATATCCTCTGTAACCAAACATAATCTGTCCTATATAATAACATTGTATTGTATGTACCATATTTTCAGGTTTTATATTGTGTGTGAGGCGTGTATGATCTCTCCTATAACTATAACATAGCAATATTGTATGTACCGTGTATTTGCAGGTTTTATCACATGAGCTACGAGCAGTTCGTGAGGCGTGTATGAAACTAGAACCGGAGTATCAACCAGGTATAACATTTATCGTAGTACAGAAACGTCATCATACCCGCTTGTTCTGTGCTGACAGAAAGGATCAGATAGGTCGTAGTGGTAACATTCCTGCCGGTACTACCGTAGATGTTGGTATTACACATCCTACAGAGTTTGATTTCTACCTGTGTAGCCATGCTGGTATCCAGGTAAGCTGTTGACATACTTCAGGAAAAAACACAGGGGTTCTACAATTCCGACAATTCCGGATTAATCCGGAATTCCGGATTTGATGCTTTACAAAGAAGAAACTTTTCTGCAAAAAATAAAAGTTATTTGATGAAAAAAATCAAAGAATTGACTAAGTTATGGCCATTTGAAGTTGCATAAGCTGAATTTTAACAAAAGAACAATGTTTGAAGCAGAGTTTGGTTAAGGGAGATGTTCTTATGGCACCCAAAGCAGACTGGCGTCTTATTTTCAGGATTGGGCATTATGGCTCAATAGAACCCCTGAAAACAATTGCATACCAATTTTCAGGCATATTCCTGAACTCAAGGTTTTTATGTGTACGAAAAAATGATTTTCTTTACTTTCCTTATATAAATTGTCAATTTCTGAGGATTTCAGGTTTTTCAGAATTTCAAACTTTCACCCATGCCGTTTGTCTTACGGTCCTGACAGAAAATCCTGCAGTTTTTCATTTAACAAAGTTGAACATTTGGTCATTTTACCAATTTGGACTGACAAGTTTAAAAACCTTTTGCAATGTCTTCTGTTAGAAATTTTATTCAGTGCTTTTTCACAACTTAGGGGAGGGTGCCTAGCTCCATAATTATTTGTAGAAATTATATCTGTATATATGTATTTTGGTAACAAGGGGTATTAATTTTGCATAGGTTTTCATCTTCCTTTGGGAAACAGCATGGTTGTAAAGAACTTATATCTTACTTGATGTACTCTTTAATATACTTTAAAATATATACAGGAATCCACCTTAATGGCTATTTTTGTTCATTTGTTTAACCTGTTTTTAAAATGGACACATTCAGTGGTCTATAAACATTGTCATGAAACATATAATATCGTCAGAAATGTTTATCTATGATTTTGTTGGTAACCAGTTTTAGCGTAGTTGGTGGTCGTGATGAATGTAGTTAGTGTGCTGGATTTGTAATCTGACAATCTAGAGAGGATTTTCAATGTTGATTTTATTCCACATATGGATAAGGACTTACCATACTGGTAAGGATACAGTCCAGGAAAATTGGGTTGGCGAATCTGCTGTCCTATATAACTGAAATTTTTTTAAGAAATAGTGTTAAATTTGAATAAAAGAACTAATTGTTACATATTTGTTTTGATACAGGGTACAAGTAGACCATCACATTATCATGTACTATGGGATGATAATAGATTTACAGCTGACGAGCTACAGATGTTAACATACCAATTGTGCCATACGTATGTACGATGTACCCGAAGTGTCTCAATCCCAGCTCCCGCATATTACGCTCATCTAGTAGCATTCAGAGCTAGGTACCATCTTGTGGAGAAAGAACATGACAGGTTTGTTGTAATACTGATATATTTCAACTGTACAACATTACATAATCACAGGGGTCCTATAATTCTGGATTAATTTTTCTGGAGAAAAATAAAAGTTCTTTGATGAAAAAATACGAAATTATGGTCATTTGAAATTTTATATGCTAAATTTTGGCAGTAGAACAAAGTTTGAAACAGTGCTCGACTGGTTCAGGTGGGCATTGTACCTTGTGTGTTTTTAATGTTTTCTGTGCTCAGCTGGTCAAGCTGAGTGCTGCCTTCCCTGTCTGACTTAATATTATCTTTTTTAAAACCGGTAGGGGACTTCTGTATTGCTTGTTCAGCATGTTATACAAACTAGCAATATCTCTAGAATGACACCTCTTTGTTTTACTTTGAACTTACTATTCTTATCTCAGTTTATCACTGTAAAGCTTTCTGAATCTTTGCATTTTAAAATCTTTGCACTATAATAGCTACAAACTTCTAAGTCTTCTGGAAATTTTAAAAAACTGTGTCCAGACATTTGGACTGTCCTGATTGCTTCCCAACTTTGCGGATGAGGCAAAGCTTACTGGGAATACGCAGGATTTTTTCTAGGGGGTCATAATGATCACTGCTATATGAAGGAAAAAGTGTGATAATACTGAATGCATAAAGTGTTATGTCACGGATATAATGGAAACATGATCTTCTTTAGTACTGTTATAACGTCTCGTCTAACTTCTTATCTCCCTTTCTTGTATCTTTGCAGTGGGGAAGGAAGTCGTTATTCTGACAATAGCGATGAGCGTGCTCCATCTGTCATGGCACGTGCTGTGACTGTGCATCCAGACACTGTCAAGTACATGTACTTCGCATGAGAATTCTGTGCAATGATTATATATATATACAACAAACTGTCGATGTGAAATACTTAAACACTTCGTACTGTGCATTCTTGCAACCATATGTTTTACATGTATGTGTGTATCAGTGCATGGTGACTTGTGGAAACGTTCAGTATATAGTGATCTATGTGATAAATGGCTGGCCAAGATGATACGTCACACCACTACATCGGAGAATAAATAGCCGCCAACAAGAGGTGTATTTGATATATGTATATACTGAGTAATGTTCATAGCATCCGAAGATCTCACTATCCTTGCATTATCTACAGTGCTTTGTGAATGCAACTATTGATGATAATGATATATATACTTGGGATAGGAGTAGCAATACTTTGTGTTGAAATCATAGTGACCGAATATAGTGAATTCCACTGTTTTTGAGCCGGGAATTTTATGTTTTTATCTTATTTCTTTGTTTTTAGAATTCACTTGTGTTTGCTACTAGTCAACCTTATGTAATCAACATAATTTAAAGTTGTCTTTATGTGTTAGAGGTGATAGAATGTGTGTAATACATGTAGGCTCTTAGACCAGGGTCATTCAACTCACTTAGTAAGCTGTCCTGGTGCCTTGAGCTCACATTGGAGATTTATAAACAGTGCCGATACTAACAGTGCCCATACCTTGAATTAGAATCATAATTTCATTAACAGTGCCGATACCGTAAATTCAAATCAGAATTTATGAACAACAGTCCCGATACTGTAAATTCAAACTAGAATTTCGTAAACAGTGCCGATTCCTTGAATTTGAATCATAATTTTATAAACAGTGCCTATAATGTAAATTTAAATCAGAATTTACAAACAACAGTCCAGATACAAGTTATAATTGTGGTGCCATTGTTTTGAGCTCACATCAGAATTTCGTATACAGTGCAGGTTCCATGAATTCAGGACTTTTCTTAGATGTAATCATGTAAAAAAATGTAAATTCTGACTGTATTTTGTTAAATTCTTTGCAAATTTGACAAGATTTTAAAAATTGCATTTTGATTTATTTGATTATGCGCTCTAAAAAGTGTGAAGTTGCGTTGTCAAAATTATGCTGATTATCAATTATTTTTGTGAATTCAATCATGTATTTTGTTCACTAGCTAAACAACCAGATATATTCATTCGACTCGTTATAAGTTAATATACACCTTCATATTACCTTCTATCTGGCAGCTTTATATCCCACATCTCAACTCAATAACTACTATCTGTTATATCATTCTCAATTTCCTGCACAAGCACAATGCTTTCATGTGGATTATACAGTTAAGTTTTAATTATTCGCTGTGTATTTTCAATCATGGTACAAATAAATTAAACTACGTTGTGTTCATTAACTTATGATATTCTCATAATTCTGTTTAATATAAATATCCTTTAGTGTCCAGTACCTGTATTGTTTTAAACAAAAAGGATATTTTTCTTTGAATTTTTCGTCAAATTTAGGGGTCCTACAAATACAGAATATTCTTGAAATCTGTATTTGCCTGGAAAGAAGGAACTTTTTTTCACTGAAAAAAAGTTATTTGATGAAACAGTTCGAAGTTATGACAAAGTTAGATGGCAATTTGAAAGACACCACCTTTTTAGGGCCAAACAAAATAATAGTTCTGTAATATTTTATTGCATTTAATATTAACAAATAAATTGGGCACAAATTAATACAACATTATTAAAACTGTCCTCTCAACAAAATAGTTTGTCGAAATTCCTCCTAATATTACCCTGAAAGATAAACAAAGTGTATTATTGGTATTTATATAAATTTTGATGTCGTAATGTGATACAAGTTTTAGTGATAGTGTTTGTATATATGGGAAAGTGAACATGTGATCTATATGTATGTATTATTGTATATATGTGTGTATATATGTTATTGTATGCCTTCAAAGATTGATAGCGTAAATGTATTTTAAAACAGTTCTTGTTATAAAAGTATATTTTATGAACAAGCTAAGCATTATTGTACATCGAAGAAACCAGTCTGCGGGAATAATCCACCGATCGCTGATTGTCTCCGAATAACCATTTCATATTTTTTCAACAACCAAATTTTTTAAATATGATAATAACCACTGTAACGCGAGCCATGATGGTGTATATACATAGGCTAAGCCTGTTGCCCAATCCTATTTCGTTAGAAATAAAATGCATATTAAACTAAACCACAAGCCAAGATGGTGTACCAGTTACTTCTCCAGTCAAACCACTGACTACCATTATTACCAAAGTTGCATACTGGGTTGTTTGAAGTCAAGTATTGAAAAACCAGTTTGAAAAATTACCAAATTACCAAAATCTCCATTATTATAGTAAATGTGTACATGTTGATCAATATTTTCCCAGTAAATTCTGAGGATTTAGGTTTGAACCTGCAGTTCTCATACGCTGGTGAGGAATCAGAAACCTTCAAGATTGGTAGAAATCAAGTATTTAAAAACCAATCTGAATTACCAAGATTATTATATATTTTCTCAATATTGTTGGGGATTTTGAGCTTAAGTTATTTGCCAAACAAATGTGTCTCATTTCTGATGATTAGATGTGATTTTATTTTTCGAGGGTTGTTTTTAGACATTTACTCACTCTGTATTATTTCAGCAGTGATGGGAGTAGTCGACATTCCTCGGCTGATAGTGACGACAGAAACGGTGGTATTATAGCTAGGACCGTTACACTTCATCCAGATACAGTTAATGTCATGTATTTTGCTTGAAAATCTAGCCATCGATGTGTGTAAGAAGCACTCTGACAATAGTTTCTGATGTTTTAGAAGTGGCCATATTTGCAGGCCTGAGTTTGATTTCAGGTGGTTGAATCCTGAAATTTCCTTCTTTGTTTATATTGAAAAATAATGTTTCATGCTTTGAAACTGGGATTTTTATGTGTGACAATTATTGCAAATTACCTGGCCTGTAAAATTATGACTGTCATTGAACTATAGTATTTTAATTAAACTGGATATAAATATTTCTAAAATTAAAGGTTCATTAAGCAGACTTGCCAATGTTTTTGTCGTTATGCCAATCAAGATTGATTGTGAATTATTTATTATTTTGTAATCTGAGTGTAACATCTTCTGAATAATAATACATTTCACTGTAAGGTCTTCAAGAGAAACCGTTCCAACTTTTTAAAATATTGTTTATTTAACTATATTTTTCCAATATGTCCAAAGTATAGGTGATAGCTATAGTCAAGTCAGGACTTGTAGTCACAAAGCGTCTTAGTGGAAATCTGAAATATTTTGACTGGTGATTAAATTTGGTCTGCCTACATTTCTCTGAAATTTAAGAGTAACCATTGCTTTATAACAGTATTGCAGCTCTTTAGTATTTACACAAATTGACAATGCTTGAAAATGATGTGAAAAATAATAAGAATTTGAGATATTCTTTGAGATTTAAAGAAAATCTAAGTTTTCTACTTACTGTACTATATATAGGTGTTTTGTGAATATCAGCCCAGATGTTGGAAAGATTGGAGAATTTGTTTTGTGTGAGTGTGTTTGTGTACACGGCTGTTAGTAAAACTTTGATATAGTTTATTATGTATTATAATGATTATGATTTAAGATTTACCAAAATGGCGGGAATTTTGTATATATTATTGTATTTATATAACAGCATGTTCAACTTGCCCCTAATTGTCACACTGTTTTAAAATTGAAACATTTTATTTTCACAATATTTCATTTATTTCATCGTTTTATTATAGTCCCCTATATCAATGTGTGCCAGTTATAGCTGTGAACGAGGACGACATACTTATACACTACATCTTGTCTCAATCATGCATCTATTCATGTTATATTTTACATTATTTAATTGTTCAAAGGTAACTGCCTTGTCTTGTATATTGTTTCAAAGTGTGACCAATACATGCATGTACTGGCTTATCTGTTTCTATCAAGAACAAAGAGCTAACATTGTAGCTATTATGCCCACATCTTAATCATTGAACTCTACTTCAGTAAATAATCCTTAATAGCAATAAGTTTGTACCATCAGTTTAGATAAGGTTTTGTTAGTGTGTCAGTATGTTTATTACTTGCAACCATTTATGGAAACAGTTTTTAAAAAATATTTGATTTTACATAAATGATTGCATTGTGATAGTTGTGACGAGTATTATGAAGTTATGATGATGTGTCAGTTTTATTATTATACAAAATTGACCATTAAAATATTTGTCATAATTGAACAATAACATACCTTATATATACCTATTGCTAAATTCGGTACACAAGAAAATTGGATAAATTCAGATGAATTGTAGTATACAGAAAACCAAAACCCATTTTTCTCGCATTTTCTTGCACCAATTCCATATCCTGGCTAGGGCACAAGTAAAAGAAAACCTGTCCTTGTTTTGAATGAAGCCTCTGCAATTAATTTTCAATTTCTTACAAAGTTAGCATTTGTTGTTGACATTTACTGTTTTGATTTGTCTCATGGTTTTGGTCCATTCAAACGAAAGTCAAAGCAATATAGGGAGTGTCATAATTATGTATATTGTAACACGTTGCCAGATGTATATAGTATTATAAATGTACGGGGAAAAGGTTGATTAATAATGCATCAGGTTGCAATGTCCATGTGTATTTATAATGTGTGTGTACGAATCATGTTTTACCATGTAGATTTGCCTTTTTCGAACACTTTATGTATTGTGCATTTATCATTACGTTCTGTGCGTGATTTTTTGTTTTCTTAAATCCATACATACAAATTACCATTTTTCTGGATCATATATTTTTATGTAAAAACCTTGTCGTTGACATCTCATTGTTCATTTCTATTCACACCATCTTTCGATTATGTTTTCAATTTTCAATTTTATTTTGTTATTAAAATGATGTCATTTACTCATGGCATGTCTGATTGGTTGTCATGTTTGCCATTTATTCTGCATTTTATGTATGTATACCAGATTGAAACTCCCATAGATTTACTCCACATCATAGATTAATTTCTCAATCTAGGCCAAAAATGAAATTTTGTTTGTTTTTCTGTCCCCACCTACCCGAGCTTAAAGTCCCCTGCCCAAAATATTTTTTTGACCCTCTGAAAACTTAATCATCATTGAAATATCCATTTTATACTCTCATGTTTTTTTTTATTCAGCCTCATGACAACCAATACAAATGTAAACAAACAAAACAAAAACTCATAGATCAAAACCTAAGTATTGAAAAAAAAAGAAACGATCAAAATAGTGAAATCATTATTTTAACGATCAAATTGTTTTAGACTGTCAAGCTTGGATCAAAGTGACCTACAAAAATTGCTTCGATCAAAATCATGATACATAGCATATCGGACAACATAGCGTGACGGACAACAAAAGCGTAGCTCAGCATTTCCTTGTATTTTGTTTCATTTTCATTATATTGTTCTCTTTATTGTTTTTATTTTTTAACTGACGTTACACAGCAATGTTACCAGTATATTTTGTTTGAATTTTGTGTGTCATTTAATTGCATTCAACATATTTGTCAACTCTGCAAACTAAGAACACCAGCCACATGTTCATACAGTCTTATACCGGTAGTTCCATTCAAACTAAGGAAACCTATAATAATACATATCATGTCCTCCACATGTGGAGAAGTTGTTAGTCGCTTGCGGAAGCACACAGTTAGTTATGGTTGATAGATATTCCCAAGAAAACTGGTTAGCTCATCTTTCCGCTAAATGTGTCTAAAACATTACTGAACAATAATGTTAAAACGGATAGAAACATTGCGGCACATTGTATAGAATAGACTGTGAATGGTTTGTAGAGCTCTGGGTACTGTTTTATCAAAGCACTTACGAAAATCTTAGTTACGTTCAAATTTAAATTCTTTATAATTCATTAACAACTGCAAATTGGTGACAGATATGGTTTGTACGAGTTCATTATCTGAATCATATTTAGTATTGCAGCTCCATTTACCACACTTTGTAATTTGTAAACAAATTATAAAGAATATAAATTTGATCATTTATGATTTCTGTAAGTGCTTTGATAAAACAGTACCCAGTAGTGTAGATATAGTAATACTAGTTCTACAGTTTATTTCTAACACCAATATAACAATTGAAACATTGTTAAGAAACAGCATTAAAACCCAAATAAACAAACAAACTAACCAATAAAACAATTTGAAACCTGACTAAGAATAAGGAACCATGTTATCTTTGCACCAGTGTGAAGGCTAGGTCTACAGTTTGTAGTCTTATTGTGTAGGAATAAACGTTCATATGAATTTATACCATTGTTTTTGTACAAATTACCAGGTGCATTTATTGTACTACTGTAATAGATATATAGATCTTCTCTGTTGAATCTAGATTCTGATGTATCATAGAAACTGATTAATTTACTGTCTGATATTAAGATCTGCATACATCCATATTATCATATCGTTTATACCCCCCAGCTACCAAGTTAGAATTGTGCGGTCAGTTAGTTGGGTTGGTCCATCTGTAAGCAAAATTTGTCCGCACCATTAGGCCTACTCTGTAATTATAGGTTAGATTTTAACGAAACTTCACAAATCTCTTTTGTACTAAGCCTAGCTGTACATACATTTGGCATATTATGCCCCTGACTAATTTCACCAAGTTAATGTCCTTCAATTTAAATCTACACTATTTTCTATGTAACCTTTAGTGAGATTTCATTGAAAAAAACTGAAAAACACTCGAGCCTATGGTCTAACATAATTTTGTCAGGGTACAATCTTGGGGGTACTCATTATCTTCAGTTGTTATAACACTTTATCATTCCTATAGCAGAATTCAAACGAAAATAATGGTTTAAACTTTTGTTTTTCATTTTTGACACCAGCATTTTAAGTGAAAATGTTGAATTTGCATGAATATTGATCTTTCTTATTATTCATTTTAGCGAGAATACCTCTGATAGTTTCAGGGTCCGACTTGTACAATGTTACCGACATATCGGGGGTTGTCCAATTAAGTCAATTTAACCAGATTGGCAATCAACACCTCATTATATACGGTTATACAATGAGAGTTTGTTCTAATTAATCAGTCGATAAATCCATAGGAAAAATTATTACAAGATCAAGTGAAGTGCACATTCTGTTAACTGTAAAATCCAAATTATGGTTATACATGTATTATCTTAATTGAAATTCAGAAGTAACCATTGCCTGAGCCTTAGACATTTTGTGCTGACATAGATTTTAACATTAGAAAAAAATGAATATGCATATAATTATTTTCCCTTATACATGTATACCTTGATGTCGTTGGCTTGACGATATTATAACGGATCAATTAGAGCATCCTCTCAGTGTATGTGTGTATACTGTTCAAAATTATTTTTGTTGTTTATTTACTTGTTGTATCAATATTACCATTAATTGCTCGACTGTGTATCATCAATAGCGGGAGAACTGTCGGGCCCGACACCGACGAAACCATTGAACACGGCAAAAATGTCGAGCCCGCCTTTCTGTTGTTTTAGAGGTTTGTTAACTCATTATTTTAAAACATTGTCTATCATTGGCATGCTGGAGTTTTGTTGAGTACAACTATTCGCCGGGGAAATGATGTTTTACATGTATTATGCCATAAAATATGTTGTACATGTATGAAATGAATTTTTATTTTTGATTTTATGACAAAAGCATATATAGATATAATAATAAAATATGTGTATAAAGATGTAAATGATGAACAAGTTGTTGTTTCTATATTCTGTTGTCTAGATGTAGAGTGGTAACATTAAGCTCGACCTCGTGAGTAATCTATGTTTATCCGTCCTCCCGAGGTTAGCAAAAGTCGTCAAATCTCTTTATTCGTCATTTTGACCAAGGCCACTTTCATGCAGAGCTTGCACTTTGTACTCTGTGTTTGTGTATTTCGTGCAGAGCTTGCACTTTGTACTCTGTGTTTGTGTATTTCGTGCTGAGCTTGCACTTTGTACTCTGTGTTTGTGTATTTCATGCAGAGCTTGCACTTTGTACTCTGTGTTTGTGTATTTCGTGCAGAGCTTGCACTTTGTACTCTGTGTTTGTGTATTTCGTGCTGAGCTTGCACTTTGTACTCTGTGTTTGTGTATTTCGTGCTGAGCTTGCACTTTGTACTCTGTGTTTGTGTATTTCGTGCAGAGCTTGCACTTTGTACTCTGTGTTTGTGTATTTCGTGCTGAGCTTGCACTTTGTACTGTGTTTGTGTATTTCGTGCTGAGCTTGCACTTTGTACTCTGTGTTTGTGTATTTCGTGCAGAGCTTGCACTTTGTACTCTGTGTTTGTGTATTTCATGCAGAGCTTGCACTTTGTACTCTGTGTTTGTGTATTTCGTGCAGAGCTTGCACTTTGTACTCTGTGTTTGTGTATTTCGTGCAGAGCTTGCACTTTGTACTCTGTGTTTGTGTATTTCGTGCTGAGCTTGCACTTTGTACTCTGTGTTTGTGTATTTCATGCAGAGCTTGCACTTTGTACTCTGTGTTTGTGTATTTCGTGCAGAGCTTGCACTTTGTACTCTGTGTTTGTGTATTTCGTGCTGAGCTTGCACTTTGTACTCTGTGTTTGTGTATTTCGTGCTGAGCTTGCACTTTGTACTCTGTGTTTGTGTATTTCGTGCAGAGCTTGCACTTTGTACTCTGTGTTTGTGTATTTCGTGCTGAGCTTGCACTTTGTACTGTGTTTGTGTATTTCGTGCTGAGCTTGCACTTTGTACTCTGTGTTTGTGTATTTCGTGCAGAGCTTGCACTTTGTACTCTGTGTTTGTGTATTTCATGCAGAGCTTGCACTTTGTACTCTGTGTTTGTGTATTTCATGCAGAGCTTGCACTTTGTACTCTGTGTTTGTGTATTTCGTGCTCAGCTGTTTCTGTTAAGTGCTGCCTGCCCAGTCTTACAAGTTGAAACATTCATACAGTACAATAGTAAAACCACAAGACGATAAATGAGGTCCAGTTCATGTGCTACACAATACTACACATTCACCCCAGATTTGAAAAATTACTTTTCCACTAGCAACCATGTGAAGGAAATAACATGATTTCCAAACATTCATATTGGACTGGGATCTTTCAGCAAGCATAGTTGGAAGAAATGTGTTTGCCAGACAGACTCAATTTATACAGGAAAATATCACACAGTTTGAATTCCCTCGTAGACATAGATCATGGGTCATTCAGACAGGGAAAAGCCGAATGACTACACATTTACGACTATCAGTCGAACTGAAACAAACAACACATTTCGAAATTCTTGAACAAAGATCATTTAGTCCTCTAGTAGCACATCAGGCCCTGATCTCCTGAAGCATCTTAAGTAGAAATCTCAACTCAAATTGAGATTTCGCTTTAAGTCTAAGAGTATAAATTTGTGATCATTCTAAGTTTGTGCCCAAAATAATTTACTGTAATACACTGAGAACAATGTATCTGTTTTGTGGTGCCACCTTTGAGCCTGGCCTCCCATGGAAATTAACTCAAAGACACATGACAGTATTTGAGATTTATCTCAGCTCAGATTGAGATGCTTGGGAGATCGGGGCCAGATGTCCTGGAGTTTTATTGAGCTGGTCCACCTGATTAGATCGGTTTGGTCAACAGTTGCAAAATTGGGTGTTACATACTTCTTAAGCCAACAGACTGGATCAGTTTTGTACTGAAAGCATCGCTGATAAATCGTGCACGTCTGATTAATCCACCTTTGTGAAAAATACCAAAGTTTACTGCCAAACTCATATCGTGGGCGCGCTATCATTTAAAAAGAACAAATGTTTGCACATACATAATTTATTGTACATATTACATGACATACAGAGAACACAAATAGCATGCATCTGAAAAAAATTGTGAAAATTCATCTGGTTGTGTTTCGTGCACGATTTCAAGAAAAATATTGGATCGCTCTGTGATTCTAGTGCTGTCCACATTATAACATTTAGAAGCAACGTAAAGAATTCATTAAAAATTTGAAATGCACTTTCACATAAAAAATACAATTTTAAAATCGCTAAAACGTCCTTAGTAAAGCTTCAAAATTGAAGTTAAAATGTTTTTGTGACATAAATTTTGTCGACTTTGGGCATAAGCTGGCTTATTTATTAATACTTAAAAGCTTGATATTAAAATTTACAGACAAATGCATCTGATCTATGACTGGCTTTGTGTCAGTACTAATATAAAATATTTTTTAAAGAAAACATAGACGGCAATATCAACAAATTATCACAGTGAAATATTCATACCTAACAAACTACAGGAACCTGCCTTCCAGATAAAGATACATGTGTGTAAACGTAGCTAAGCATCTGAATGTAGCCCGCAGTACCTCATTGTAAAAACATTTTTGAGAACAATCTGGACAGCCAGTTTGTTAGGGGTAAATCAAAACATAATTAAGTTCTGTCATTTAATTAAAACATTCAACCAAGGTCTATGGATATTTGTTATGAAATGGTCACAATCAAACAACAATCAATACTCTTGCATTCACTCTAAATGCATGTTCATGGCTAGTATGTGAAACTTTGATGAATGAACTTATTATACCAATGTGTCTTACAAATTCTTTTGTTCCCTACTATAATATTAGTAATACAGTGCAAACCCTTTACTTCAAGGATGTGGCACACTTCCCTATCAATTATTTTCTAATAATTAGTACACAGGGGAGACAATCCAATTACAGAAAATGACTAAAACAAGAAATCTTATCAAGAGAGATAATTCTTGGGATTTTTCCCAAAGCTGCCAATGAGATGTGTACATATCCTACCTCATCTTTAATCGGGTTAAACCAATTTTTGTGTCAGATTTCACGGCGGTTAAAGAGCAAATTGCTCCCAAAATTTAAATATAGGTACATTAATTTGTAAAATAAATCGGTTAATAGCTAAATGTTGACCTTACAAAGGTTATATCAAAATACATGTTCTGTTCATCTAGATTTGATAAACATTCCATATAGAAAAGGGAAAAAATGTAAATTTTCAAATCCATATTAAAAGCAACAACATAATAATGAAATTATCAAATACAATGTAATAACATGAAGTATGTTAACAACATCAAAGTACTGTATGTATCACGACAGACGTAGTCAGTGACTCGGTGATATTCTGAACAAATAATTCAGTGAAACAATGGTGAGAAATGAGATGTAGATGATAATATATACAAGTGAATTGTTAATGAATTCTGCCGGTCAATAAACCCTGGGCATCTTCTAACAAGTTTTCTACTCGTTCTCTCTGAAATGACAGAAAAAGCAAATATGCATACATTGTACATACCAACCCTATGCTCCATTGAGGCACATTTGGACACAATAATAATCTCCAGATTCCCACAACAGACAATAATCATCCAACCTTACACTTCTGACAATATGCACAACTAAGTCTGGTACTAAGTACCAGGTATTCATGTGAAGTTTCATTGAAATCAGACAAATTGGTTGAAAAAAACGAGAAACAGCGCTGACGAACTTTGTGACCACCGGACAGACATCCACCCAGACGTCCAGCACAAAATCAATAAGTCACCAACGCTGTTTTTTGCAGATAGACAGACAGGTTGTGAAAAAGAGGGAACTGTCCATTTGTCATTGTACTGAGTTGTTGTGGTGCTCATGGAGAATTTTACTTTAAAATTGCATGGAAGGAACTTTCAATCTCATTCAAAGGAGGGAGCCACTGTTGAGAGTTGTTGTTTCAAGAGGATTATCATATACTGTATAAATGAACTTACAGACTTGTCTTTACTGTATAAACAGGGAACGGTTTTATCAAAGCACTTACAAAGGTCTTAACTTACCGTGAAATTTAAATACTTTATCAATATTGAACAACTGCACATTGGGGACAAATATGGTGTGTAGGAGTTTCTATTATTGATCTGATTTATAATTCATACGGCAGATACCTTTACCACAATTTGTAGATGTTGAAGAATAATAGAGAATTTAAATTTGAACATAAGGTTCATATATCCATCAGTGCTTTGATAAATAGTACCCTGAAGTGAACCAGTAAGTCTTAATATACTTACATCCAGTTTATCCAAACCGTCACCTTTATCTTTGGTATCAGGATATGCAGGTACCAACGCTTGAAGTCGTACAGCTTTTAAAGCAGTTGGTTGACACGCTATAAGATGACTTATCTCCTGAGCCTGGAAACATATGGAATCATAAATCGTATAACAGATACGTGAAAACATATGGAATCATAAACTGGTACAACAAATACATGAAAACATATGGAATCATAAATTGGTACAACAAATACATGAAAACATATGGAATCATAAATTGGTACAACAAATACATGAAAACATATGGAATCATAAATTGGTATAACAAATACATGAAAACATATGGAATCATAAATTGGTACAACAAATACATGAAAACATATGGAATCATAAACTGGTATAATAGATACGTGAATACATATACATGTAGAACAATATATTGGTATAACAGATATGTATCTTTAAAGAGGATTTCTCAGTATCTTTAAGGTTATTTACAGCTTATAGGGTCAGATGTCTGGGTTGGATCGGTAATGTTGTGGGTTTTTCAAGGCATTAGCTACAGCATGTATTCCACATAATTGTGGAGAAGTTGTCAGTGGCTCAGAGGAGAGCATTCAGTACAGTCAGCACTCAATTTGTCAATTCCAGGAAAACTGGTTTTGGTTTGTATAGCTGTAAACTTCCACCATAAACACAGCGAAAATTATACCCCACAAAAAATTACTTCGTAATATGCAAATATTACAGCTGTTTATTATATACATGCATGCCTAACCAAGGGCTAAAAATGATGTGAAACTTAACTAAGACAAAAATCTCCCCTCTACATGGATCTTACCTTACTTGACTGGTATCTTAATCTCATAATTCTCAGTCGGTTCCTGGCCTCAGCAGCCCTGAAAGTAACAAGTTCAATAATCAAGAATTCACCAAGAAAAAATATTTCTTTAAAATCATGCAGTTTTCCCCAAAAATGAAGTTTACCCAACATCTACAAAATCAGTTCCACCTATTGCCAATTTTGAAATTAGTCCTGTATTTTCCCCTAACAAGAGTTCTAAGGTTAGAAAAAAAGTCCTGCTTTTTTAAAATGCAATCAATCAAATCAATCCCTACATAGAACTTTTATTAAATCTGCTTTGAAATGTAACGAACAGTTTAAAGATCAAACCCCTAGGTGCACAAGATACACTAAAGTAAAACAGTATGGTACTAACTTTAATTGTCCAATAAGTTTTTCATGTTTTTCTCGTTCAATCATCTCCTCATCTGACGGTGGAGCATTATCCCTGAAACATAAATCAACTTTTAAACATTGTGAAAATATATGTCATTCAACAGCAGCCTATTCAGAACAGTTTCTTTGAAAATTACATACATGACAGTTTTTTTAAAGCATTGAAATGCTGGAATACTTCATACATAGGCAAACACAACATTAAACGTTCTGCTACATTTTAACAAAGTTAAATCGGAATACAGTAGAACTTCGATGCCTCGAACTACCTTCGGACCGGGAAAATAGTTCGAGGCATCTAGGGTGTTCGAGGCATTAAGGTATCCCAGAATATGCATGGGTATAAGTTCGAACTGATGTCGGTACGTGTAAATTTACAAATTGTGTGTGTATATTGCATAATTTATTTTTATAACTAATATAGGTCTATAATTTTTGTAATTTTATTCATAACACTAATGAAACAATATAGGTTGACCAAATTGACATGAAATCTTACTTATCTCCTCAATAAATGGAAATGTAACAGATTATTTTGACAAACGTTGAAAAATGATTATTTTATTCCGATCTGTTTAAAAATAAATAAGTTACAATTTCCTGGACGGCCTTCATTAACCATTTAATGGATGTATAAATGTTTAAAAACGTGTTATACATTGAAGTCAAACACAAACAATTGTTTGGTACAGTAATTATCACAACTTGTCGCCGACTACCCGCGTTCGAACAATGGATTTCAACAGTCAATGAAAGGTGCGAAAACTTGTATTGTTCGACTCATCTACGGGTAAATCATAGCAAGGGACTGTCCAATCAGTTCGAGTGTTCGACCTAGATACTGTTCGAGTCATCTACTGTTTTCCATATGAATACAGAAGGAATTTTGACGGGACCGAAGAACTAGTTCGAGGCATCTAGGGTGTTCGAGGCAAGTACTGTTCGAGGCATCGAAGTTCTACTGTATTTAACTTGTACAAACACAGAGGTAAAGTGTGTGCTTTAAGTACCAGAAATTCTAGCTCTTGCTAGATGCTAATCATAAAAGGGAATCTGGCTCTCCTGTCATGAATACCCTAGTGACAATAAGCAACATCAGGAATGAGGGGTCAAGTGTGACTACCAGTAATATAAGTTGGAAAAACTTAGTATTATAAATTAGTTACAATAACCACTCTCAATGCCTCATTCCTGAGCACCTTAAGCAAGGCATTTGAATGTAGTTATAATTGATGATACTATCAAATGAATCCCTCTTGACAAATAACCTCTAAACAACATCCAAAACATGTACCTGACAAAGCCTGATGCTCCAGAGAGTTTGCAATGTAACGCAAAGTTTAAAATGTAACACAAATTTTTAAAAATACATACTGCTGAAATTGCTTCTTCTTTTCGACAAGACGTTTAGCTGCATTAGCCTGTGACTCTGCCACATCCTTAGGAGGATCTTCATACTACAAATAAATGGTAACACAAATTATCACACACACACACGCATCCATGTGCTAAAATCAAAATATATAGTTCCATATTATATAAATGACGCCATTTGAAGTTTTTGTTTATAGATATGATGATGTGATGAATGTGTTTAACTATATTTGCAACATGAGGTCTAGCTCAACTACAAACCACTTAAATGGGAGAAGCTTAAAACTGCCTGTTTAGAGAGCATGAAAAACAATCAATGGTTTAATGTCACTCATCAAGTGGCATAAAAAGTTATAATTCGACCTCGGTGATTGGCCAAAATGTGGGTTAAATATCATCGCATCTGTAACATAATCATGTAGTCATTTCAGTTAGTTGCTAAGTTACTCACTGCTAGGTATTTACTTCTCAACTGAGGAGCCATCTTCTTTAAGTCCCTTTCCTCAAGTTTCTTTTTGTTACGAGGCTTTTTGTCTCCATCATCTTCATGCTGAAATATGCGATATATACTTTATAGTCTAAGTTGACTGGAACATTCAATGCACTTCTTCTCAGTGTTTTTGGTTAGGTTATACACCATGATCATAAATGTACCAGTCTACTAGGTACATGTACCTGCCACTAGTCTGCCTATAAAGACCTAAAGAGCTATAACCCATGCCTTCTATGTTGAATAGAACGGGAGGTAGCACTAAACATACAAAACACTATCCTTAGACATGTAGTGGATGTGGAGACTTTACTCACAACAGGCGCCTAGCTAGCTCAGTTCACAGAATCTGAATTTCTGAATCTGAATTTCTACGTCGAAGATACCAGTTCTGGCTTTTATTCGACGGGGAGTACACATAAAGTTATTTAATCAGTCTTTGGCAAAGCTCCCACTTTTGCCATTAGTGCAGCCTTAAAACACTCTGTTGATGTTGAGTTTACTACACTGTCACCTAGTTTGTTCCAATCAAAGACCGTTCTCACGAAGAAAGAATGTTTAAAATTGTCACTCTTGGTATGAATGGCCTGATAACACTTAAGAGTTATTGTTCACTGAATTTTCCACAATATTCTGATATATAAAGTTTTCGTATTTCTTAGCCCTAATGGTGCGTTTCGGTCTGAGGGGTTTCAAATATTGATCAATAGTGACAGAGCTACAATGTATGGACTAGTATACCGGGGGTCATGGGTTTGAGTCTCACGTCGGGTCTTCTCTTCTATTACTTTAATATTAATAAACTGAGGTTTCCAGGGGCATGTCACAAGTCTTGTCTTCACATCCACTACAGACAACAGTTACCTGGTGTGGGCTCACACCCCAACCCCCTCACACTAGACTAGTATGGTGCTCTACCAACTCAACTTAGTGGGTGGCCATCTTGCCCAACATCACCACACTAACAAAACTCACAATATACAAAATTTTGACCAGACAGTCTAATTGAGAGGATAAAACCCACTACTACACTATCTCCTTTCACAGTTTCAATGTTATTGTTTTGAAAATCACAACACAATCAATAAAATTGAAAACGTGGCATCATTTTCGCCTTTATCAATCATAACTGAGTAGTTTATAGATCATATTTATTGTAATGTACTCACAGGCATTTTTGTGAAATTTGTTTTAAACGCGTGAATAAGTATCGATTCTTTTTAGAAATATTGTCAAATTTTACATGGAGGCCGCCATTTGTAATCAACATTGCATAGCAACTCTCGCGTAACACACGACGATAGTGTATGATATCCGGTCCTATATTTTGTTTCGACCGCGACATTGAAATTCGTATCTTCGGCAATTTTAAGGATTAATCAAAGCACTGAAGTATTCTGTGGTTTGATAAAACAGTAACCTATATATACAGCAGTGATATCTTAAAGTTTAATTATACAGCATTTCCTCTTGAAATGACAACTCTCTGAAACCAATCTGTCTTTCTCCAAAAAATGTCGCTCAAGTATTAATTCTCCCATACATACTGGTGCCTCGTATTTCCACGGTACTTAACTATTAACTTAGATAAAATGTTTAAAATGTCCATACGGGTTACAGCCTGTCACTAAATGATAAAAAACATCTTTGGTTTATTAGTTTATTCTAATTCAATGTTTATATCGGGATAAAACATAAAGAAAATTAAGTTAAGACAAACCCTACTCCTATCTATACATATTGAGCGGATACCCATATTTCCATGGTATCCGATGTAAACAGTTCTTTGCACCACCTACAAGACATTCACTTGTTAGAAATCCAGTCAAAAATGTTTAGGCAGGTGTTACCAACGATAGAAGGCTATGTAACATAAGCTGTAATGTATCAAGTTGTTACTGGAGGTTTAGCAAGTAACCTGCTTTAAAAAAGTAGGAAAATGTACTATTTTTTGGTGGAAAATTTGATTAAAGCCAAATTTTATGTTTATTCACTTTTTTGGATTTTTTTGCTGAAATTATGAAAGATAAGCGATAGTGCACTTATAAACATGTGTATTTTGTGTGGGTGGTCAACACAACTGTTTATATCCCATACCTCGGAAATAGGGGTACCACGGAAATATGAGGCACAGCTATACGCCTGTACTAGTCTGCTAATGTCTAAACTCAGGTAAAACCCCTCTTCATTATCTTCTGCGTTCTATCTTCTACGACCTTTTATATCATCAGTTTGGATGTGGTAATAAACGTCACCGTCTTCAGTACGTTGCTTGAATCTCATCATAGTTTGGTCTCGAAAGGACCTGCCTATGGGACAAACTTTCTGCAGGATTTTACCATTTAGGCCTACTGTGGTTCTTAGATTTTCTCGGACTTTTTGACAGCTGAAACTTGGACAAAGTATGTCAGCGGTTTAGTTTTATCTTCTGTTTCAATTGAGTGTTGGGCACTGTGCCGGTCTTTTGCCCAGCTGTTTCAGTTGAGTGCTACCTTCCCTGTCCGATTTGTCATTAGATGCTTACCTTTTTCCGTCGTGCTTCCTTCAAATTGGGGCAGTTTTACAGTTTATGGAACGGCGTCTGCTCCTCAGCCCCATACTTAAATCCAGCTGTCCTGCAAGACCTCTCTTCGGGGCCTCTACACTGTCAATATCATCGGGTGACTTGTGTGGACATCTGGTTTCATAACCTGTCAGATAGCTGAGGTAAAACATGAATGTAAGTAGATACCTGTGAAGCAGTACGGAGGCAAGTAGGCCTACCTGACAGGGTGATCCTGTATGTTGATTACTGTTAAATTATTAATTTTCGCATGTATACAATTTCGCGAAATTTGGTAACTGGTAATTTGGTAGTTTCTTTCTTTCGACTACATGTATATAAAATATTGAAAGAAAAATCTCTTTTTCGATTTTTGAGGCCCATCATTCGAGAGGATTTCGCGATCTAGTTTGTCAGCGAAACTTCAACGAAACTTAATCAACCGCGAATATTAATAATTTTACAGTAGATGTTGAGTGTTGGAAAAATCTACTCTGATGTCATTGGTGACTATTCAAACCATCACCAGATTAGCGTTTATCCAGTGTTCAATACGGGGCTATCAGCCAGTGACTGGTGTTAACTTTATCTGTCGAAATAAGATGACAAAAAGCACATTTAGTAAAATGTATAGAACACAAAATACTAATTTTTGTAAGAGTTGCTTCCCTTAGATAATAAATTATGCATATACTGTTTAAATTTCGTTATTTTGTTTCCAAACCAACTGGATGCTGTATTTCGTTTTCTTCAATCTTATGGTGTTGTCCACCTTTGGGACACAACTATAGTGCTCAAAAATGCATCATTCTGCAGATTATTACCAAGTGTTTGCTTTTTGAAAATAGCTGTTTAAGGTTTAATGGGGATTAAAGGATGTTATCTAGAGCGGTTTGTGTTTCACAGTTAGATTTTGTTCATACTTCACCAGGAAGTGAAACATCTTTTTTACACATGTACAATACAATGGAAAAAAACTAATTTAGTTAAATTTTGATCAGTTTCACACAATCTACCATTTATAAAACACATACAGCCCATCGGGGATAACTCTGGTCATATCAATAAATAAGCATGGGTAATATAAACACTACACGGTCGACTCACCGCTTGTTATCAGCGTTGATTGGAAGAGTAAGAAGTGTCCTCCGTAGCTCAATGGTTAGTTAGCGCGCTTGCCGTCTAATCTGGCGACCCGGGTTCAAATCCGGGTGGGGGCACACATATATGCCTGCCATATTTCAGCACAATGCTGACTGGCAAAAAAGGCTATGCTCGGCATGTTCGGCTCGGCACAATTAAAAATCAATATGCACAAGATTGAACAAAAATTGACATCGGAAATGGATTTATTTTTCATTTATATTTGTAAACAAAGGCTAGTGTTATCATCGGTGGACTACATGCACTTAATCACACTCCCAACGCAACACCTATATTTTTCATGATTTCTCCACTATTATTCATTGGATATTGTCCAAATTGGGAATGCGAATGAACTTATATTCTTTGCATGTCTCCTAGAAATAATATGCAAATCAGTTCATTGAAAAATAAAAACAACATTATGAGCATCAGTGCAAAACGAAAAGTGACATTACACATGCAATACAAGCATTTCTGCATAACCACAACATACAACAGTTGACGCTATCATCAAAGTCTTCAGAATTCAAGATTATATTGAATTAGTGGGTACGAGCTGTGAAGGCGACACACGAGACGACCACCAAACCCGCAAAAAAATGACAGAAACAGACCGTTTTTCGGGAAACGGAGACCATTCCCGAGACATTGATAGGAATTATGTGCTCTCGGTGGTGCTGAAGAAGAAATATATCATAAAACGCATGGAAGGACATACTAGATGCTAATTAACATGGAACAGAATGATGTTCTTTTATTTTTTTTGTAGTTAAGAACTGTTTAGCAAATTTTACAACCACATTGGTAATATTTTTCATGGTGTATTTTTGTGACTTTTCAATTTGCAGTGATGGTCATTTTTTGAAATTATTTCCATCTTACAGTCAATTGATTTTGATGAAGCAATAATAGAATATCAGCTAAATATGTATCTATTAATACGCCGCATTTTAACCAAATCGCATTATAAATAGTTGAGACTGAATGATGAAACATGTAGGTGTTGCGTTGGGAGTGTGATTAAGTGTACTTTGACAATATTATTTTAGTACACTTTTCAATAAGTCGTCTGAAGTTGTCAGACATGTTCATTCCATACCTGTGTTTGTATTTTACTTTTCATTGTCGTTTCAATCACAGGGGCGGATCCAGGATTTGGCGTTAGGGGGGGCGTACATTCATGTATTGATACCCCCCCCCCTCAAGAAAATGTGCGAGCGAAGCGAGCTAGAAAAAAAATGTATCTCTGAGAAGCATTCCACACAATTTCGTTCTTTATCTTATAATATTCATTGATAAAATTATTGTGAGAGCAAGGCGAGTAAGAATATATGCATTTATTATTTGAACAGCATATCCCTCAAACTCATTCCCTACTTGAAAAAATTAACTTATAGTGGTTGTGCGAGCGTAGCGAGCAAGAAAAAATGCAATTATCTATTTCAGCTTCGTACACCACATTCTTATTACCTGGTAATATTCACTGAGGCAGTAATTGTCAGAATTAGAAAAAAAATCAGTGTTTGTCTGAGCAGCATACCCAAACAACTCAATAGTAAATCAAAAGCTTTCATTGAATTTACGTAGTTCTTCATCGAGCGAAGCGAGCAAGAAAAATCGTTGTTTATAGGAACAGCATAGTCAGGACTAACGATAATCGACTTGATAATATTCACTGATATATAGCTGCTGTGAATTCGTCGCGAAAAAAGGCAATGTCTATCTGAGCGGCATACCCTGTGAACTCCAGGGCTTCAGTTTTGTTTAAGTGGAAATGTGAAGTACTTGGGATTTAGCGACTAGGGAGTCCACGGGGCAGTGGCTTTCTACCTCGTGACTTTTTAAATAGAACCACGTCAGCTGCATTCTGAGGTATTTTATTTTTAATGAAAAGGACAGGTTTATTAGAAAATAAAGCCAACTCTATTAATAGTTTATGTCTTGTCGGACATTTTTAATGTGCAAGAATCTCGGCATTTCTGTAGCCGATGTTTGGCACCATGCTACCAATCAGTCCCACATCTTGTTTTTGCATACAGCATTAAGTTCACTTTAAATTCCATAAATTGATTATTGGTTAATTTACGCGAGCGAAGCGAGCGAAAAAAATTGCATATCAATATTGTTCTTACATCCAAAATATGAGAAATTACCTAGGCTCCGGCGATTTTAGGGGGGGCGTACGCCGGGTCCGCCCCCCCCTGGATCCGCCTATGAATCACGTATGTGCATTTCATTATAACCCAAATGAAAACCATTGACAGACGGGGGGGGGGGGGGCACACATCTGGTTATAGGAAATTTACCTCACAGTATAGCAACAATTAAAAATTCACCTATCATCAGCATAGTTTATACTAATTTATTTTAGGTCGATTGAGAAACAAGTTTTTCCAACTTATATTAATCACTCTCGACACCTCATTCCTGATGTTATCCATCGCCACGAGGGTATGAGAGAAGAGAAGCCTAGCAAGGGAATAACTGGTACCATTTTAATTTCGTCTTTGGTATGACGCGGCCAGGGGTCGAACCCGAGACCTCCCGCACTCGAAGCGGACGCTCAACCTCTAGGCTATCGAGGTCCATTCGCTTCACTTGACTTCCATTGGAAAATCGCATACAAAAATTGTAAGTTTTAGCAGAGACTATATGATCTATAGTCAGATCTATAGTCTTTTAGTCAGATTGAAAAATCCCGAGTCTTCAAATGCAAAATTTGTTATACAGAGAAATAAAACTATACGCTGTCAAAGACCGATTTGATATGAAATCGTGTGTCAGATATACACTGAAATATTTGTTCACAAATGACACATTAATATTGCTGTTGTTCTATATTATTAAAACCATTACCTGTTTGCACAAACAAATTAAGCAAAATCAATCGATCAATTAAATGATCGGTCACGTGACAATAGAATTCTTTAACGAGATAATCGCCTTCTTGTAAACGCAGTGTGAAGTTTGAAAGCAAACACATCCCTAGCCACAGTTACTCAAAATTTGCTCACTGATGTCAAAATGTCGAAATCCCGTTTTCTTACGGTAATATTAGAATTGATTAGAATAATATACACATTCTTAAAACACACACGTGAAAATTGCCCTTTTCACTGATTGTTGTTTGAGTAACTTATGTCAAAGACTTGAGACAAAATTTGAGTCACTCTGCGTTAAAGAACGCTTGTTGATGGATTGAGAACAGAAAACATTTTGAGAAAATTAGAATCGAATATTTATCATATATATTACGGGCTTTTGTAGTATTTTAAACATAAACTATTAATATAGATACATAATCAAAGTGAATATTTGTCATATAACTTATGTTCATACTATTTGCACGGAGCTGATAAACCTTTTGCGTGAAATCGTAAGTTTGGTGTAAACGTGTTTTTTCGTATTGACAATTTTGGAAATAGTGCGCAAATTTGTGAATATCGTGAACATCCCTTCAGCATCCAAAAAATGAAGCGGAAACTAGACGAAACAGATTTGGGATACTACGAGATGCCGACGAAGATTCCGTCGATGGCTCCTTCGGGATATCACAGTTACCAGAGTATTCAACCGACGACGGCTTCCCCGATGAATATAGGACATCCTGTTTCGGCATCTACTCCTCATTCTATGCCGACCAAAGGCGGCGGGCCGCACCGACGGCAGCAATTTGCACAGACAAGGTAAATTTACACCCTTACGAAATGTATTTTATTTTAATGGAACTTACAGAACTATCTTTTAAGATACGTTTATATAAATTGTATTATTTGTAGTTGTCCATGAAATGCAATATAATTATAAGAATATCTTTGAAACGAAATAATTTGTACAGTTGTATTTTAATTTACATGTATTGTACATTGTCACCTGGTCACAGAACTGGTTATGGTAGAGACATCACATTGCATTATGTAGGCGTAGATCACAGAAATGCGTGTACTACACTAAACTATTTCTCTCCATACTGTGTAGGTCTACTACTCATATGGGACATTGAAGCCAACAAATGATTATATAAAATGCACAACACAGTGAAATGTTTAAAACATGGTTAAAAATTTGTCGCCTCAGAGTTACTCGCCTACCATGACAAGTTCCATGGATTTATCATGGTAGTAATGCCGGCGTCTTGTAAGTTGTTCAAGACTGAAGAAAGAACAAACGAGTGCGTGCAGCCATTGAAAGAAGTTAAGCTAAGTTACCAGTTTCAGCCACCCTTTGCTTTTTAACCGTGCCCCTGGTTATTATGCTACATAAGGAAACATGTGTTCGAGTCTCCCATTGATGTTGCATCAACGAGGCTGAAAACCTGAACTACATGTAGAAATGTATTAAATAATTATATTTTAATTCATTCACAGAATTATCCCACCACAACGTCAACAACAGCTTAGCCAATCAGCAGAGGCCGAGTTACGTCACGTGATTGATAATTTTGTCGGTATCTATGAGCAACTGGACAAGAATGATGATGTTGATGTCAAGCCTAACTACAGTTATACAGAACTAGCGTACCTTGCAATGTTGAGGTCACCAAACTTCAGTCTTCCCATTGCTCAGATATACAGGTTAGTACATGACATCTTACTTTTGCTTTAAAAAATCAAGCAACATTTCCTATTTACCAGATAGGCTAGCTTTATTGGTTTCAAAAGCTTGCACCTATATATTGGAATTCGAACCCATTTGCTTTACGGCGCCGTCCCTAGCAATGCGTAATACACAGCTATCGCAACAATCCCCCCCCCCCAATGTTGTGCAATGACCCGTACCAATACATGTATACCTATATCACATCACTGTCCAGTAATAGTGTGTCACGCAGAAAACCACATAAATGATAAGTTACATTAAAGCATCGTTTATATGAGTTTGATAAGTTTTTATACAGAAAATTTCCATCCATTTCAAGACTCCGGCGTTTTGAAACTTCCACAACGAGAAGTAGTTATTCTTATAACCAATTTCATGTTGGCGCCGTTCATCAACTCTAATCCATTGTATTGGCTTGCTGCTTTAGGCTTTAATCAAATACATTGTACCAAATTACTATGTCTGCATCCCCAATGATCACTTGGCATCCGTCCGTATTAGTTTAAAAAACAAATTTATACATTTTACGGTGAAAACACACATATATTGGTCCAGACTACAAGTGACCGTATCGTATACCATTTTAGTATAATTATACAATGTACATATCGATGGCTTATGATGAGAAGGTCGTAAGTACCAAAACGCTATTTTGAGAAAACTACTCTTTACTTATGCAAAAAAGCCTTTTCAACTTCAGTTTAGTCAACATGACCTGTTACGATTTTCATGAAAATAGGCTCTTAAGAAGCGCCTTGTGATGCAGATTACAAATATGTATGAGTCATAAGGTCGCCAGTTGCTCCTTCTCATTCTAAGCCACCGATACATATTTCCCAAATTGTAAAATTGATACGACCACCCATGGTCCCTACACTGACATAATAAATACTTTCACAACTCTCAATAAACTATGCATATGTTTTCAGCTATATTCAAAGCAGGTTCAAGTTCTTCCGCAACTCGACACGTAAACATTGGAAGAATGCGGTCAGACATAGCCTAGCAAAGACAATGTGCTTCTCAAAGATAGCTGTTGGTAAGAACATACATTGTATACTATATGATAATTGTGTTAGCCATTGTGGCGTGAAGTCTGTGCTTTTTCTGTTTTTTTGTGCCTTTCGTGGTCGGCTGCTTCGGTCGAGCGCCGCCTTCGTTGTTCAAATATTTATTATATTTTTGTATTTTAAAGTTAACTGTACTCTTTTGTACATCTAGTTCATTATAATATATCGCCCCGTCAGTACAGTTGCTACAAGCTCTCGCTTGACACCCTAGAGATCCAGGTACGATACATAGTAGGACAACATATGGGGTCCGTTGCCTAAGCAAAGCGCTACCGAGCGCCTTTATTCAGTTACCTCCCGTTCAATTAAATATAGAAGGCATGGATTACCTCCGTGTAAAGCGCTACGTAGCGCTCGCCTATGTTAACGGTCTCATGGTCATGTACTACACATCTAAACAATGTGGAAGTACAAGTCAGTGTTGGTTGATAATTAAATCCAGGAAAACTTTTTCGGTATTTTGACCGTCGTACTTAACTGAACACCCTCCTCAAACTACCCTGGACACGACAAGAAACAAAATACTGAGTAGTTTTGTAAAAACAGTACTTACCAAGTGGACACGATATACAAAATATTGACCTATATATGCATTGTGCACAGTAAAACTTCATTATCTCGAGGGTTGGTCGGGACAGGTAAAATGTTCGAGTTAAACCGAATGCTCGTAATAACCAACATGTCATTTTATTGTATAAGTATACATATATTCACGAATGTGTAAATTTGGCACCATTTATGAAGGTGTATAATGTATTTGCTAATAAAACATGTCTGCTATATAATGCAAAACTAGCAATAGCTGTACATGCAGTAAATTGGAATAATGCGTCGACCTCACGGTCAAACGACGTAACTATATTTTTCCAAACAATTTATTATTGCTATCCATATTTCGACCGTTCCCGCGTCTTTTGTCGCATAATTAACGGTTACATTAAACACTTGAACCTTTCAGGACGCGGTACCAGTAACAACGAGAATCTCGCGAGATCCACCTACCTGTGGTGTATATTACCAAACAGTATATCAACGTTTGCACGAGGTGATTACCGGGCTACAGTAGACAAGGAGACGGGAACCAACACTCTCAGATCAGCCTATTTCTCGTATGTTTGTCAAACGTTATTTATTCAATTACATTTCACCGGTTTCTTTTCCTTTTCAACAACGTAGTTCAATGCTTCCATCAATTGAACGCTAATTGATTAAGTACCATTGCTCTTTAACAAGCAACTGGCAACTTCTCTACGTTTGGTAGATGCTATGCTTTGTAATATTACATTGTGTATTGTAGTCTCTTTTGTTGCTGTAGCAACGAGAGTCAATAAAATATTGTTCTGGTCTGCTCTGCTCTGCTCTGCTCTGCTCTGCTCTGTTCTGTTCTGTTCTGTTCTGTTCTGTTCTGTTCTGTTCTGTTCTGTTCTGTTCTGTTCTGGCAATTTCTCTACGTTTGGTGTACATGACTTAACTTGGGACTCGAACCTGAATATTAATATGATATGCTAACAACTAACAGTTTTTGTGTACACTAGTATTTGACAACAATCGGTTGACACCATTAACACATGTATGAAATTCATGAAAATGTGTTGCTGTGCATTTACACTGGTAATAATGATACTTTTATTTATTGTGGATTAAATATTTGACAGTATTTGTCAAATTTCAATATAGTCAACTGCATGGTCCACATTGAAAGACTATCACGGTATATCTTCATAATGCATCAGTGTGGATCTGTTTTGATTTTCGCGTTTAGTGTCGTGGTTATTTTAGAGTTTCTAACGAAATAACTAAACTGTTTCACTATTGGTTTGTAGGATGAATGCTGGGCAGTTTTGGGATCGTATCGGAGACTACATAGCCAACAAGATGACCGCTTTCAGAGGTACAGTGGAGACCACTACTAACCCTGGGGCTATATTTGAGTCCCAGATTTGTTCAATGCCAACAAAACAGGAACCAGCCAGAGTACAAGCAATCCAGCCTCGTCAAGCTTTTAAGAGTGTGAAGAATGAAATGGTTCCCCAGACGTTTGCGCCTTCACAACCACAGACGAATTGTAGCCCACAAAATCACCAACCGTTCCAACAGGGTGGATATGAGAGACACGTGCAAACTCCGAATCCAAATGTAGCATCCCAAGCGAACACTACATATCCACAGATGAGCTCCCCGATTTCATATAGCAGGAATATTGAAACACAGTCCCAAGTTTACGATCCTCAACTACATGGCAACAATTCCAATGATTGTATATCAGACCCTTGGCTGCCGAAGTTTCCTCTACAAAGTCCAAACACCAGCTGTAGTGGCTTCGAGTCAGGTCGTAGCACGCCAATGATGGACCACAACAGTTTCAAACAAACATGTAGTACCCCGTATTCTCCTTACAATCACACTGACAGTGGTTTTGAAACTGCTGAGTCGATTTCTGTGGACAATTCATGCCAGTTTCTGAACTCTTGCAAGAAGCAACGTGCGCAACACAGACGTGACACGGCTTCACCAATTCTTGGAGATGGACATTTGAGTGGGGATGACTTGCTTGACAATGTCGGTGATTTTGAGAACTTTGAACTGCCACCACTTTGTATAAATGATTTATCAGACTTCAGTGACAATTTCGAAGTGAATTTATCACATGGTTGTTTTACACCACAGAAACAACAACAACTACAAGACGTTGGAACGTTTCCGGTTCCGCAATACATCGGAACACCTCAGTTAATATCGACACCGATTCATACCGCTCCTATGTACGGTTATCAGCAAGCGATTGGCTTTTTACCAAGTTTTGGGTACGGCTCAAGCGCTATTCAAAGATCGTCAGTGATGGGATACACCAATGACGGTCGAGCTGTGTTTGCCACGCCCCCGATGGGACAACAACAGTGGGGATTGAATTGTTAAACTACTGAACTGTTATTTCCGAATTTTGTGAAAAAGCACCAATAAAGAACCCGCTCTTCTATCTTCAATAATACTAACAATAAATAATTTGATAGTTGGTTTGAAGAAGCAATGTTTCGTTTATCGTACACATTTTGAGTTGATGCTATTTTGTTTGTTAATGACAATCTTTCATTACTGATAACAGGGAGTGATTGTTTCATAAATCCATTTTTTGAAGTCGATTATTATGTTAATTTTATTGGTGCATTTTCGCCAAGACTAAACGCTATAAAATGCTTCAGTTTAGATGCCTCTGTTAATATATATTTGGAACAAACATGTTTTTTATGATTTAATGTATTAAGTATTGTTTCGTACATGCACCAATATACATCAATACGTGGTCCATTTCTTGTATTTCGTTTCGACAAGGAATGGACATAGCACGTATTTTACGTGGTGGTATCACGGGGTCCTATCTCTGTAACACGAGACTTGTATGCTTGTCGGGTGTATATGAGTGTCACTCGAGAACCGGATGCCTGTTGAGTTTGGCTTAGCAGACATCCACTTATTCGGGAAACTCGCGCATATACACTCGTCTTGCATCCAAGTCTTGTGTGCCAGAGATAGGGCCCTGTGTGTACGTGTGTTCTCACCGGTATACTAGTGTTAAATTTTGTTGAATCATTCTTGAATTTCGTTTCGTCAAGAAGTGATTATCACAACAAAAGCTTTCTGCACAGCCACACGGTTTTGTCGATTTTAACAACTTTCAGTATATGTACACTGTATATGATGTTTCCCCCGAGTACCTTCTTACCCAGAAGGTACTAGGGGGAAACATCATGTAAGTTGTTAAAATCGACGAAATCGTGTGCCTGTGGTTATCTGGTGAGTGAGCATAGTATAATAAATTTATATTGAATCAAACTAAATTCTAAAAAAAAAATATTTTAATTAATTTTAAGTGCATGATAAATTTGGTTTATTTTCACGCATGCGCATTCAAATTTACGATTTTAATTCCGGTTTCAATGTCGATTTCTAACTGAAGCATTTTAAAGCAAGTCTTTAGTGGAATATACAGTTAACAGTACTTAGAGAATATTTTTAAGCTTGTTTTTAAGAATTCTGTTTTTAAGATTGTGTTTTAAGATAAATTTTGTTTTATTGTTACCGATTTTATTAAGTTTTATAACACAGCAATAGTGCTTATCTTAACTGTGTCAAAATTTGTAGATAAATGTACAGAGTAAACTTTTAAGTTTCAAAACATGTCTTAAAATTGAAATAATCAAATATTTTATGACATTTGTAAATAAGATGTTTCATTAATAAAGTATTAATACCTTGAAGTATCTTCCTGTTTGAATTCTTACCAAATTGTACATTTTGTATATAAAAATATGAACTTTGTAAATAAAATATGAACTGTCAAATAAATACGTGTCTTGTTATTCTATGTAATATTTACAGATAATTCATTTCGATGTCATGTTGTAATTTCTAGGAGTTCAATGCATTTGGGAGCTTTTAACTTATTTAAAATAATAATTTACTTTAGTGCGTCCAGGATAATGTGATGTTTACAAACATGACTGGTGCAAAATTGGTTTTCCAAATTACTTAAGTAAACAGATATGGACAGTTTTATCCTAAAACACCACTGATAAATCGTGCACATCTGATTATTCCACCTGTGTGAAATAATCACAAAGTTGGATTGCTCAGATGCGCACCAAATATTCCAGCCTTTCTCATTATCGTGGGCGCACTATAGTCACTCGGCCTTGCAGATGATGTCGAATTGGGGTCAAGTGTGCTGAGTTTTGAAGTCAATACCTCTTGGCAAATCATGAGAAATTCTAGCTAAAGCAAATATTCTAAAAGGGTATTAACTTCATCAAATACCATTCGAATTAACTACAACGAGTGATCCCCATGCTATGTCTATAAGAGGTATTCACTAGGATCTCTTGTGTTATGGTGATTATCAGATGAACAAGGGTTCTACCAACGGAGACAAAGTCGATCGTCCTGCTACATCCGTAGGCGGTGCTCTTGTTAGACTTTGAACCAGCGAAATATCAATCTTGAAAGCACAGCCATTCCGTTTGTCTCCGGTAAATATACAATGCAATGCATAAAGACCGAGGTGATCAGAATTACGAAATGTATGCAATTTCCATGACGCCCGGGTGACAATGACCGGACCGAGCAATCCGACGGCAACATTATCATTTCTCTCAAACTATTCCTATATCAACGACCATAAGAGTGTGTACGCCTTTGAGAACGTCGTTTCATACGGAATAAAGTACAACCTCTCCAGAACACCCCGTGTACCCCGACAAACGTGTTAGCCTGAATAAGTATTAACATGCCGCAAAAATATCACACATATACAGGTTCGTGTAGGCACGAAATAAATAAAACAGGCACAAAATACCTTACCACTCGAATGTTGTCATTCTCGCCGTAGATAACACATACTAATTCAGGCTAACACGACTCGTCGGGGTACACTGGATGCAGAGCGGCCATCTGTAGAGCAACAACCAGTCTATAATAACACCTGTAAAATGTCCCTTTTATAACCCCTGTACATAGAGCAACAACCTGTAAACAATGGCCAATATCTGCAGCTCCCAAAGGTTGTTGCTATTCAGAGGTTATACTGTTTGTATATTTAGCAAATTGCCGAAATACAGTAGATAGTTTCATGATGTGTCAATTTCATAAACAATATATATATACAAATGTATACCAATCCCCAGTTTCAAAAAATATTTATTACTGAAATAAATTGGGTAATTCTAAGTCAAACAATTAACGATGAATTTATCATACGTGTATGAGATAATAAGTTTATTCATATTACTTGTTCGTAATAGGAAACGCTATTAACTGAATACATCTCTTTCCACGCATTAGCATGTCAACAAATCGTTTCCATGTGATGATATAGTCCGTTTATTCAGGTCTGTCACTTGAATACAAACATTGCAATATCATAATATTGTATTCTATTGATTTGAATATTTTAATTGGAAGAAAGGGCAGTGAAAGCTTCTTACTAATACAGGGCAGTGATAGCTTCATACTAATACAGGGCAGTCATAGCTTCATACTAATACAGGGCAGTCATAGCTTCATACTAATACAGGGCAGTCATAGCTTCATACTAATACAGGGCAGTCATAGCTTCATACTAATACAGGACAGTGATAGTTCAAGTTCATACTATTCATACTAATACCGGACAGTGATAGCTTCATACTAATACAGGGCAGTGATAGCTTCATACTAATACAGGGCAGTGATAGCTTCATACTAATACAGGGCAGTGATAGCTTCATACTAATACAGGGCAGTGATAGCTTCATACTAATACAGGGCAGTCATAGCTTCATACTAATACAGGGCAGTCATAGCTTCATACTAATACAGGGCAGTCATAGCTTCATACTAATACAGGACAGTGATAGTTCAAGTTCATACTATTCATACTAATACCGGACAGTGATAGCTTCATACTAATACAGGGCAGTCATAGCTTCATACTAATACAGGGCAGTCATAGTTCAAGTTCATACTATTCATACTAATACCGGACAGTGATAGCTTCATACTAATACAGGGCAGTCATAGCTTCATACTAATACAGGGCAGTCATAGCTTCATACTAATACAGGGCAGTGATAGCTTCATACTAATACACATATTAAAATATTTATTAAAATAATACATTAATGAGAGAACTTGCAATGTTTGACATTGTATACACACTGTCATGTTAACAAGTGACCCACTGAACTGAATAATATATTTATATATGCAATTATAATATTATATGGTCTTGCTGCCTTGTTACCATGGTATTTACGAACATTCTGTCTTGATTTTCTCTAATTCCGCTTCAACTTGACCAACAAAGGCTGGGAAGCTAGTATCAGTAAGACACAACTTGATGAGCGTTCCAAGGTCAATGTTAGACTCACCTAACTGAGCGTACAACTCTGGTAGCTTAACACTGTTCGACACAAGCGCCTGTAAAACATAGATTGACAACAAATGCTTTAAGGAACTAATAAACAAAAACACTGGCTTAAATCTGATGTTCCACCAAATAAGAGAACATTCATCTATTTTTTCAGAGCATGTTACTTGCTAAACCTCCAGTAACAACTGGATACATTCCGCTTATGTCACATCGTCTCTTACAGTTTGCAACATATATTAAAACATTATTTAAACTGGATTTCTAACGAGGTTGTATCTTGCAGGTGGCGCACAGAACTGTTTACACCCCACGGTATGTATTCCGATACACCGCTTTTCAGTTCCGTGAGAGAATTGTTCTGTTTTCATATGGTTCTGACAGAACTGAAAACCAATGTAACACTCCGGATACATGGAATCTGAGTTCCGTCCGAGCGTTACATCGGTTTCATTTACGCCAGAGCCATAGGGAAAAAATAGTACAACTGAGAAGCGGTGTTTCGGGATTCATACCATGCACCTAATACCTTGAAATTATGGCTATAGTTATCAGCTCTTTAAGTTAAGACATGGGTAGGTTTTTGTCTGAATTTATTTAGTTCATGTTTTTGCTCTCCTAATTGGAGGAATACAATATATCTATCTATCTATCTATCTTGGTACTAATGAAGTGCAATTTTAAACCCCTGTTCCTCCGCCAATGTTGTTCATTACTATTAATACACTAACACAGTGGATTGAACGTGTCTGACATTGTCAGCCGTTTTACTAATAACATAATAAGGTTGTGTAAGCAAATTACTAATAACATAATAAGGTTGTGTAAGCAAATTACTAATAACATAATAAGGTTGTGTAAGCAAATTATTACTAATAACATAATAAGTTGTGTAAGCAAATTTCTAATAACATAATAAGGTTGCGTAAGCCAATTTCTAATAACATAATAAGTTGTGTAAGCAAATTATTACTAATAACATAATAAGGTTGTATAAGCAAATTTCTAATAACATAATAAGGTTGTGTAAGCCAATTTCTAATAACATAATAAGTTATGTAAGCGCATTATGACATAAAATTGGACAAAACAAAGTTGCATTTTATCATTCAGTGACAGAAAGGTTGTTACCAGAATGGACATTTTAAACATTGCATTTAAGTTCATAATTAGGTGCCAAAGAAATAAGAGGCACCAGTATACAAACAATATGAGCAGAGCAGAACAGAACAGAAACGAACTGAACCGAAGCGAACATATCCTTATTAGTCCCCTACCAGTTTTCAACCGGAGTATAGGTTTGCCCTCCGTCCGTCCGTCAAAAATCTTGATCCTGACATAACTTAAACAATAGACTTCTGTATTGCATGCAATTCTTAGTGACTTGTTTTTCTAGATTTGTTAGACCTACCTGTGAGAGTTGTCCCAGTGTTACATCTCCGGATAGAACAGTCACGTTATCGGGGGTACACGGTACCTGGAGTGAAAACAAGAAAAACCACTAACTGTCACATGACATATTAATACAACTAAGGACACTTATCAAGTACAATCTACATACAAGTCTCTAATTAAAATGCTGATCCCAGATATCGCGTATCCCCCCGTTTTACTAAATGACAAACAGTTTTTATTGACTATTCCTTAGGTCAGCCAAACATTACATCACAATCTGGAATATGATACCATTTCAAACACATTGAAATTGCTCATAAAATATCACTTTATGAATTTGATATTGTGACGTCATCAATTTTACCTGTTGAGAACTTGTTCCAGTGGCCGAGGTGTCTGATAACTTTATACTGAAATACTTGCTCAGTTTTCTGACGCATTCCCCACAGCTTGCCTCTCCAGATAGGGTCGGTGTGGATGAAAACTTGACCCGGAATCTGTGGGACCGGTCCTGAACTTTATACACGATCATCAGACTGTCTCCCAAACTGACCCCTTTGACGGACGTGGAGGCTGATGTAAGGGACAAACTGGCCTGAAAGTACCGGTATAAAATGCATATATCTTGTCATCATGACACTTGTATACCTTGGTACCTGTATAAATGAGTATTTTTATAAATTGGAATATTTAATCGAGCGTATCAGCTGAAAGTCTAATATGTACAGCACTTTGATTTTGCACTACATGTATATAAAACCGACGATGTATGTATATCTAGTGCCTAGGGGTTGTTTTTGAACTCATAAAATACACATGTACATGTGTACAAATAAAGAAGTTGCTCGGATCCTTTAAATAACGTCGTCAAAGATCGACCTTTTGGTCTATTCAATTATACCATATATACGTACATGTATATATACCAACGAGCATTCCGATAATGCCATGTATATACTTTACATCATGTAAATAAGAAAATTAGTTAATGATATTCGTCATCTAGTTTCTGACAAGATGAACACAGTTATAATGGTGCAGAACTATTGCATTTATGGACATTTAGTGACAAATTCATAAATTAATCGAGATATGAACCAATACATTATGTACATTCATATTATGCATTTAGATCACGTCATTTATTCTGAATAACGCCATTTGCAACGTCATTCACGTCGATGAAAATGACTACTACGAGGAATGATCTAAAATAACGTAGACTTTTGCTATATTAATATACAATGCAATTTACGTATACATGTATTTCAATTCATCATATACACGTTTACACTTATTTCAACATTCATTAGGATTCATCCGGCATATTTGCATGTATAAATACGAGTACAACCTTTACTACGACCTCACATACGTCATCCAAAACGTTACATGATCTCACATACGTTATCTGATGATTGAGGACGCAACTTACCATTTGTTTGCGGCCACAATGTATCAATAACTGTTCCGTAGATGTGATAGTTAGTTCCAACTTCTCCGGTTGATTCGTGAAATGCTAAAAAATCACGTAACATGCTCAGTTATTTTCTTTGATGTATAAATACAATATGACTCTACTCATGAATATACTACAATTCGTTTACATTGCAAATAAAAATGAAATCAAAGTGTTATTTGTTTTATTTCAGTTCTAAATACGATGTATAGCCTACAGGTCAATTTATAACATTCAGCATTGTATGCGTTTTTCTATTAGATGACTAGCATGTCTAAAACGTAATTATATGAAGATTCGACGATTTGAATTAAATGAAAGTTTGACGATAAGTCCCAGTGTCAATGAATCTGACGACGAGTAGATTCTATAGGCCTATCTATAATTATGATCTTTGTATGCTGCACTACCTTATCAGTTAATTAGCGTCATGCTGGGCGAACAGCAATATAGCAATAAAACAAACGGAAATATACTGTAACAGTAATGGTATTACCACCTATCGCTAGTTGATGCAAAAATACTGTAAACTACTTTAAATACACCGATGGGACGAAAACTTGGGTACGTTTAGAATGTTTTTACAGACCTGCCATCCATCCTTAGAGACGGTTCCTGTGACAGGCTCTGACGTCATAGTCGCATACTTCTCCAAACTCCATACTTGGCAGTTCATTGTTAACGGTGTTATACTATCTTCTAGAGACACAAGGATAACCTATAATTTAAAATCTACATTAAAGTAGACTATTAACAGTGAGACACTTTAGTGGATAATCATTCAATGATATGCAGTGCCAGAAAAATAGGGACTCTCATCAAGTACTTTATTACAAATTTTGAATGTGCAGTACTCCTGTAACGTTTGTTGGGTGCATAAAGGGGGGTAATTGGATAATTATGCACAAAGTAAACCATGTAGATTGTCATTAGAGTTGAATGGCATAGATAAGGCCAACAAATAACCCTTAGTGGTGAGCTAGCTTTTCTCTGACGGGATTTGTCCGGCACGTTACACTCCTAATCAACAAAGCAACTGAATTGGTTTGAAGTCACATCTGGAGTACGACAGGGTTGCATCTTCTCACCTCTCCTATTTTAGTAGCCATTGATTGGGTAATGAGAAAGACGGACAACCAGAAAAGAAGCATAACTTGGCATGGTCCATGTATACAATATCAGAGGACCTTGATTGTGCAGATGACATAGCTATTCGGTCATCTAAACACGACCATAATTAATCATGCTGGAAAAAGTCGGCTCAGCTTTTTGCAAACCAAGCTGGACTTCAAATAAAAGCAAAAAAGACACAATAAATGCGTCTCAACACGACATATATTGCCAGACTAATTGCTGACAACGTAGAGATTGAAAAGGTCGAACAATTTACATTTGCTCAGTTGTTAGCACTGCAGACCCTACACATGATGAAGACATCAAGAACAGAGCAAGAGCTAGAGCTAGAGCAGCATTCTGTCTCTAGAAATAGACTTAGACCAAATAAGTTGGAAGTCCAAGCAATAGCCTCGTCCCGTAGGCATACAGTACAGCTGACAAATCAGTTGTGAATCGTTAAATCGTTAAATTAGATCTAGATAGCGGGTTCCTTAAATTTTTAAAACCACAACAACAACAAGAGATGTTTCAACAGTTTGTAAAACACGTGTATCTCCATAGCAGCCCAATATTCAGAAATTTAAGTCACATGCAGTGACCTTGACCTTTGACCTCAAAAGCAATAGGGGTTCATCTAGCTACATGTGCAAAGCAATAAAGATGAACTAGGGGCATCCTCCCAAGAACGAAGTTTTAATTAATGTGAGGTTTCCAAGTAGAATCTATGATAGAATTTTAGTTCTGCCTTGAGGTTTCAAAACGCAAAGGAAACAACTTCCGCGAGGAAATAGTTTACAGTAGCCTATTACGATCATTAAAACATATGCCTTTACGTACGTCATTCAAAGAAAATATTAGTAGATTTAGTCCATTATAAAAAAGTGTGTTATTCTAGGGATTGTTACAAAGACATGCTAATCTAATAATGTTCTGTTCTTCTCGAAATCATGCTTTTAAAACTGAATCAGTCTTCAAAGTTCAAATCAACCGTTCGCGCCCTTTGAACTTATTCGAGTTCTCAGATGTCTTGCCAACGGGCAACGGAGAATCACAGAGGACACTTTTGAATCGATATAATATATTATAAAAGACAAAATAATGCACATAATAGATTTACCGACCCTTGAAAAACGGAAATAGTTTGTTGTATCAAAACAAATGACGGTATCAGTGTGGAATTTAGTCCTAACCAATTCTCAGAAGCATCCCGAATGAAACCGGAAACGAAATTTAGAGATCGAAAATTGAATGAAAAAAGACGATTTTCATCAAAATTTACTCACAGATTAACAAAAAGTTTTACAAAATGGAAGAGGAGACAGAACAAGTGAGAATTTATTTAAACTGTGCAATAAAATTTGCTTATTGTCAACGTCTACATACAAAATCGGCGTTAAATAATGGTGGGTGGGGAATGTTTTGATTAATGATTTCCACCTGTGACTTTTGGGATGACCGTCGATGAAACGTGCAGACCAGTCGACTTATATTCATGTCTACTTCTACTTCATGTTTTGTATGTTATTTTGTTGCATGTAACTGTGCCAAACTATTTGAACTTCATCAGCACACCGTACAACCCTCTGTGTGTAAGGCAGTTCTGTATGTTGAAGGCAGAGACACACGCGTTTTGCGCCACAAGAGTGAGGTAAGTATTTGTTATTTTATATGTGCTTTGCGTTGCTTTTGAGAGTGATCACTTACATATATCGATGACACGATGAATGAACAATAAGTATATACAATTTATGTGCCCACAAATCCCATATTAATCGAGTAAACAGGCTTTTTGTATGCAATGTTTGCCAAAATTTCGAAACTTTCGCCTTTGACATTACATTCTCAACTTAATTAGTGGTTTGGAACAATTCTAAAACATTGAATACAAACTTCAATCCTTCCTCAATATATCTGTCGTTTCCGTTTTGGAAAATGTACATTTTCTGTGAAGATACAGAGGTTTAAATTGAACGAGGTACAAAAAAATGCTAACGAAATAGGCAGTTCTGTTTTTCGAATGATAACAACAAAGGCAGTGCGTTAAATATTAATGCTAACGCAGAGGCAGAGATAAAAGACTTATGCTAAGGACTAAGGCAGAAATTCTTATAACTTGACAGTGCCATAAAACCCTTTTGTACGATTTGTATGTTATAAATATAACCCAGGTTCATGTTAGGCTGTATTCCAAAGTCCATTTCACCAAGAATCACGAGCATGACGAGTGTTTAGTGGTTATTTTCGTCCAGTTGATTAACGGAATATATTACATACCTGGTGATCGCTGACGCTGGCAATTGTCGGTTGTGAGTGGCCTTTTATGCCTGTTAATGACGAGTGCATGGCTTTTAGGGGCCTACGCTCTCCGGGCACTGTCTTAGAGTTTAGAAACGAGTGGTTTTCATAGTATTCTATCGATAATATAAGTACAGTGTTAACAAAATGACGGTGAAATTTGCAGTTTTTGGGAGGCGCAATAAGTCATACAAGTTGCGACAATGCCCCAGAGTGGGCCCTGCAAATTATTCGGAAGAAGAAGAGTTGAATTTTATAGTCTCCTAATCATTGATGGCATACAATGGCCGGAAATCAAAGGTTGTTGCTCTGTCGAGGAGGTTGTACTTTACATCTTATTCGTGCTGGAGCTTTAATTCTCTTAAACTTAGTGCATGTCCATGCACGTTTACATATTTAATAAATGTAGATCTATGACAGTAAGGTATAAATACAGCACTTGTTTGTCAGCAGTTTACATAAACTGTAAGTCATCGACACTGTATTTTTAAGTGTCACTCTTAACTGCTTTATGTAATATAGATACTTTTTGGTTGTTCGAGAATCGACCAACTATAGTTATATACACACGTTTCTACAATCGACTATACTTTAGTTGATGAAACTACTTTTTTTCTTACACCGCCGCTAGGTAGCGCTACCTTTGCAATAGTAAACCGGTCAACAGGTATTGCATAACTACCGACACGGATGTAAACCGTCATGCAAAATAGTTCTATCAATTGCAGCATATAAATACTACAAAGCTATTTCATATTTCTAAATCTATAGGACAGTTGGATATCCCAATAAATAATTTAAACCTATTTCCAGTATTTCTTTGTATTTACAAAGCAATTATCACTTCTAATAACTGCCTTCCGTACCTTTTTCGTCGGCATTAACTGTTACGTAATCATATACTGTGATACAGACCCAGTATTTCTAATTATATCGAGGTCATAGTTCCATGCGTAATCAATCTAGCTACTCTCAACGAGCGGTACACGGAATATCCATAACTCCGAGCATCACTCTATATAAATTGTTACCCATACACGTAGTTGGTTAGGTTAGATTAATCAGACGGTAGTATCCGATGTTACACGTATCTGGATTATTTGGACTAATACATTTAAACATAAACCGGAATAAATTCGATCAGCATCCAAACTGCTGAACAATACTAGAAATTATCTGGCCGCAGAAAACTATTTGACTTGTACTTCCTGCATGCATTCATTCCAATTGTGAAAGCTCGGACATTTCCGTTTGTCTGCGGTAAATAATTCAATGCATACAGGCCGAGGTGATCAGAATGGTATTCATTCAAACAACTGATGCCTTTCAGCGCTTTTGATTTTATATGAAATGTTATTGATATTAAACAACTACATTTGTACATCGTAAATCTAATCATACATGTACATAAAGAATTTACGCGTACTTGCGTCTCTTCTTATTGCCTTGGTATTATGCTAGGTCTGGTTGCATAATTATCTGCAGTCCGGAAGACGTTAGATGATGTCATTAAGACCAAACAACTTTTTTTTTTACATGGATACGTATGATCATTTTTGTTTCTTTTCGTATTAACCACTATTGACGTGCAAATTGGACATATATACTAAAAACATGAACTATAATTAAGATATTGCAATAAAAAGAAGTTCAACATATGTTGTGTCTTCAGACGAAACTTTAATTGGCTCTTCTTCCAATCTTAATATATTATGTAAGCTGAATTGTCTATTTAGATTAAACCTCTTTTGTTCGTGCTTCTAAACAGCAGCAAAACAATCAGAAATCCGATCTTTGCTAATTGTAACTATAACAAAAGAAAACATATCACACTACATATCGTCGTTTTAATCACTTTAAAATGATTGTACAATTGTATTAAGAAATATTTGCCTATTATGAAATAATGGTTTGCTTAAACTTTGTCGTTGTAAAATATACTTTTTTTTTTTTTTTTTTTTTTGAGGTGAAGTGATTGTTTATTATCCTCGTCAATAGGTGTGCCTGGGTCGAGGGCATCCCAGTACACACCTTACAAATTCTGAATTAGTGTATATGTATAAATGTGAATTAGTAAAAAAGGTAAGATATAATATATAGCACAGCTTGCAATGATAATCATGTAGTTATAACATTTAGAATACATTTAGAAGACCAAACAACTTAGCATGGAATAATATGTTACATGATATACGTGATGCTACATGAGCACGTGTTGCCAAACTGTTTTAAGCAGCCCATAAATAGATGTAATACCGTATACTCTATGACTGTTTAAATAACCTGACTGTTTTATTTATAAAATACAGGTAATTTTAATCAACATTGAATGCTTAGAAGATTAATACCAAGATCATATGTTTGACTGCACATGTATAGTAATGTATCGGGGCATTACAATGTTTTACGACATTATGTCTTATGTTCTTCGTGTGAGTTATTCACGAAAAATAGTCAAATAAAATTTGTAACATACAAATAACATACATTTTTGTACAAACAAAACAATGAATTAAGTTCCCTGTCAAGAAATTTGAATTGCTGCATTTCGAACTTACATATTCTATAGAATGCTAAAAACTATTTGTTTCTTAACTTCATGATAACAAATGGAGTGCTTATTCCCCCCCCCCCAACACACCAGTTCGTCATTTACAGACATAAAGGGCCACTCACAACCGATAATTGCCAGCGTCAGCGATCACCAGGTATGTAATATATGCCGTTAATCAACTTGATGAAAATAACCACTAAACACTTGTTATTCTTGGTTAAATTGGCAGTGCAATACAGCCTAACATGAACCTGGGTTATATTTATAACATACAAATCGTACAAAGGAGTTTTATGGCTTTGTCAAGTAATTATAATTTCTGCCTTAGTCGTTAGCATAAGTCTCTTATCTCTGCCTTTGCGTTAGCATTAATATTCAACGCTCTGCCTTTGTCGTTATCATTCGAAAAACAGAACTGCCTATTTCGTTAGCATTTTTTTTGTACCTTGTTCAATTTAAACCTCTGTATCTTCACAGAAAATGTACATTTTCCAAAACGGAAACGACAGATATATTGAGGAAGGATTGAAGTTTGTATTCAATGTTTTAGAATTGTTCCAAACAACGAATTAAGTTGAGAATGTAATTTCAAAGGCAAAAGTTTCGAAATTTTGGCAAACATCGCATACCTAAAACCTGTTTACTCGATTAATATGGCATTTGTGGGCACATAAATTGTATATACTTATATATGGAAGTGATCACTCTCAAAAGCAACGCAAACCACATATAAAATAAATACCCCACTCTAGTGGCGCAAAACGCGTGTCTCTGCCTTCAACATACAGAACTGCCTTACACACAGCAGGTTGTACGGTGTGATCAGGTCTAGTAAAGTGTTACATTTACAGATCATCATCTGAATGATCTGTAAATTTATACAATATCTGTAAAATTATATTGGAGTAGCCTAGGAGGAAAAGTGAACCTGGGACTCAAACCTACTGTCCCCAGTAATACTTGTATGTAGCTCTGTCAACTAAGCTAGCAGGCCACTTGTCATAAGTCAGCCTTCAATCACCACTCTTTCCCCATTTACCAGTTTACTTCTTGAGAAGAGCCTTACTGGCTGGCGACCACCAAATCCGGACGACCACCAATCCAGACAGACTCAAAAACGCTTTATAGCGGCCTTTAATTTTGATCATCGGTTGTCAATCAATTAGACGCTTGATTTTTGTCAACACAACGAAGCAGCAACGATTAAAGTTAAATATTTTACAAGAAATGTCGCATTTATTTTCGTCTGCACTGGCGAAGCTTGTTTACATTACAGGGAAGTCGAAAATCGTATAACTGCGCATGCGCAATACTTCTGCGCAGCCCCGAATTGTAAACTGCGGTCCTTATGCTAAATATGAGGTGAGCCGATGGAATGTTATCTAACAGATAAACCAGGAAAATATAGCTTTAGTAAAGTATGTGCAGAGTTTTAAAAACATCGTACAACATAATTTGGTATCAAAATGCCCACTTTGAAAAGTGAACGTTTAAAATGTTACTGCTATGTTTGGATCGATATTGTTACAATATTCACGGGAGATAAATCGTACAAATTTTGTACAAACCGTTTACTTGTGCTTTCCCTTGATTCATTACACAGTTTAATTCGATATTTAACGCCTTTTTCATAATAAAAAACGCGACAACACGGTGTCCAGATTGATGGACCTGTTGGACTTAAAAGTGAGGTGATGTAGTCACCCCTACAAGGGCCCTCAAAAATGCACTTGAGCTATTTTTAGAAGTAAACAAATTAGCTCTTCAGTTCAGAGACAAACCTAGCTTCGTTCAGGTGAAATTTTAATGACTTGATTTACACATTTCTCGAGTTATCGTGAAAAATATGCCAAGTGTCCGGATGTAGGACGCCTGCCAGTATAGGATACAGCTATATCCTCATTAAGCCCTGAGGCAAATTGTGTACCTATTAATATTTTGCTCCAGGGGGGAGTGGCGAGCATACAAGGGACTTTAGACAAAAGATTATTCCGACAGACGGGAATTTGACATGCCAAAATATTTCTGATCCCTGGAAATAGACTTTGGCCAGATTTTAGATCCAGGTATTGGGGAATTTGATGCTGTAAAAAAGAAGACAACCATGTAAAGACTGCCGGCCATTTATAACACCATGGTTTGGCTCTAGGTTTGGCAATTAGACCAAAAAAGAAACAGAAACAGTCTAATTCCCCTGGGTCTGCCCCCCTCCCCATTAAATTATTGATAGTTGCATTACAATTTAACAAACTTACACATATCTGACTTCACTTTTCAGGTAAGTACTAGAAGGAGCATTGTGTCGAGTCTTCCGTCAGATTACAGCGATGTTCGGTCCAGAGGTTATGACCCAGAATTCATCTCTGCTATTAGCAATAGGATGCAGGTACCAGAGTCGATTGCGGCTTTGAATGGAGATAGTGACTTCAACCCACGTCGTAGTGCTGGCTGGGCGGACAGGGAAGAAGCTGTGAAATTTCATGATATGAATGTTCCGGAAAGAATTTTGCTTGCAGGTATTACTGGTATAATTGGAATTTAATGTTGTGTTAGGTTTACAATCCTGTTTACTAATGTTTTTGTAGATCAGCTGTATTTTAAGTACTTGGAATTCTGCAGTCAATTGAAACAAATAAGATTTAGAAAAATAACTCAGATGATATAAACATATAAGAACTTTGATGCCTCAAACTACCTTCAGACTGGGATATTAGTTTGAGGCATCTTTAGATTCAAGTAAATGTATGTGTATAAGTTTGAACTGATGTCGGTATGTTTACCCACAAAAATTGTGACTGATTAATGCATGTGTATCATTTTTTTTTGAACATCATTCATTAAAAAATAATAAAGCTTAAGCCTTTATACATTTGACAAAAATTACCTGAAATCTTATTCATCTTCGGTAAGCTTTTTCAATGTTCACACGTCTAACTAAGGTATCTTGTTTAGTGTAATCAAGCAGCGAATATTCTTATATCCTTTCCGCTACCACGATTTTTTGGGGGTCATGAGAAATTCATATGATCCCTATACCCCGTCCCTGAGACACTATTGACTTGCAGCACTGATAAAAACTCGATACATCCGGATGCTACACACCTGCCCCAATGTGAAAGTAGAAAAAATGTCAACATTTCAACTAAAGGTCACTGGAAATGACGTTGTGACGGTGACCCTTGCGCGAAATACTACGTTCAAAGCCCTCTTTAAAGGGGTCCAGCGGGCCCAAAAAACTGTGCACGACCTTGGGCCCGTTATATCCTTTAGTCTGGGATGCCTGTGTACCCATGACAGGAAAATTCCCGAATTTGGGCCTTTAGATCGAAAACTACTGAAGGCGAAATGGCCATCCCGGCGAGTCTGCATTAGTATGCTATGGTAGCGGAAAGGATATGCAAGGTCAAGATTGACAACCAATATTACAATGTAATTGTAAATGAAACAGAAACTTAGACAGTTACCTTCTTTGAAAAATTATTATTTTATTCTGATATATTGTTGTTTAAATTTCAGGGGGTGGATCGCATATAGGAACAAAACCTGAAATAAGACCACTAAATTTTGATGATGCATTACCTGCACAGCACTATAACGAAGCTGTGGGTTTACAGACACCACCAAGGACCTTAACTCTTGATGAACGGTTTCCCTCAATGGAGGAAGAGGAAAATAAGGATGATAAACCAACCAACAATAGTAATGGCCATGTACAAAACAGGTATTTACACACTTTACCTTGAAAACCAAAGGTGCTATTCAATATTCAAGGTTCGTACAGGCCTTAAAAAGTCCTTGAATTTTGTTTCAACCTTGAAAAGTACTAGAATTTTGGTTTGAGAATTTTTTATGAACCATGATATTGATCTTGTGTAATTGGAGAATAAGGATAGCCAATCATATCGCCTGTTACTGACCAAGAGTTTAATATGGTTTGATCTGATTGGTTGTCCTTATCCTTAAGTCAAGTAAGATAAATATTGAATACCACCACTGGAATATAAATACGATTAGTTTTAAGTTTGCAAAATTATGTGATTAGGGTATGTCTCCCACTTACAGCGAGGGATACACAGAGCTACAGATAAGCTGCGTATTGGGGTAATTACCCAATTAATTTTCTTAAAAACCCAATAGATTTTGAGAGGAGGGAGTAAGAAAAAGCAAAGACAATTTGAAATACCCAAATAGAAAATGATATTATAGTGAAAAATGGTACATAAAAGCTTATTTACCCTTTGAGTTTTATTAAATACCCAATTAAAATTTGTCAAAACCCAATCAAAATTGAAACTCGGGGGTAAAATACCCAATTGACTAAAACCTTATCTGTAGCTCTGGATACATATTGATTTTGTGCTGGATTGATGGATGTCACAAAGTTTGTCCACGCTTCTTTCCCTTAACCACTGGTTGGATATCAATGAAACTTCACATGAATAGTGGGTATCAAGCCTAGTTGGGCATATTTTAGGCTGGATAAATTTTGCGAGAGTTATAGATCTTTGTGGGTGACGTACGTTTTTGTGTCAAAAACCCTTCTTGTTTAATTGAAACTACAGTCTCTGTTAGTTAGTCATTTCTTCTTTCATCTACTGGGGGTAATTTAGGAATCTTGAAATGCAGTCTTTATGGTAGCTGAATACGAGATGTTACATCAAGGATTCGATATCTATTTATTTTAGGTGGATTCAGTGTAAAAGAAGTTCTTCCACTGATATTAATCCCTTAATCCCTCTTGACACCTCATTCCTGGCCCCGTGTTCACAAAGAATTTGTTTTCAGGATCAGGCTCAATTTTATTTAATATTCAGAAAATATGTTAATAGAAAGACAGTTTCTTTCACGTAGAGGAAACAATATTGATATCTCCTAAGATTTCAAAGACAAATACTTAAGTTTAACACATTGTTACAGAAATATTGCGCTTAGTAAATTGAAGCTGGATTTTCGAGCTCGGTCCTGAATATATGAGATCAGTTTCAGTCTCAGGTACTATAAATCCCTTTTATATAAGAAAATGAATATTTTGAAAATTTGTAATCTGCTATCTATAAGATGGTTATGTATTCTGTAAATGCACAGGATTATATATTTCTTAATTTTACAAATCCTTTCAAAAAATAGTAAAAACAGAAATGAGCTTAAGCCTGATACTGAAAACTGATTCTTTTGAACACGGGGCCAGATGTTTCTAGAATCTATTGCCACCAAGCTATCCGAGAGAAGCCGGTTTCCTTTTTAATATGAGCATAGGCAGGTAATAACTTCTAATAGTCTTTGGTATAAGGCGACAATGGAGTGAAACCCGACCTCTATGCAGAATACACAATATACACAATGCAGACACTGTACCACTTGGCTATCGAGGCAAGATCTATATATACATGTACTATTTCTCTGATGTTATAATACTTAAGTATTTATTTCGCTATGATTTTTACAGGGCTGTTGTGGCAAGAGAGGAATTTTCGCCAATGTCTAATTCTGATTCTTTTATGATGGTAGAAGAGGAACCTTTACAATTAAGCAAACAGGTAGGATTTGGAATACACTTTTTAAATGAGTCCATTATTTTATGTCTCCCAAATATAGTGGGCTACCATTTGACTGAAAATCCGAAAATGCCAAATTTGAAAAGCATGATTTTGACTGAAGGGTCATTTTTTTTAGCTCACCTGAGCACGAAGTGCTCACTGGTGAGCTTTTAGGATAGGTGGCTGTCCGGCGTCCGGCGTCGTCCGTCGTTGTCCGTCGTCCGTCAACAATTCCTTTAAATGACTTCTTCTCCTAAACCAATTGATGGAATTTAACCAAATTTCACAGGAATGATCCTTGGGTGGTCCTCTTTCAAAGTTGTTCAAATGGTTCTGGTTAATTTATTAATTAGGTCACAGGAGCTAAAAATAGATTTTAAAAGTGAAAACTTAAAAAATCTTCTTCTCTGAAACCACAGGGCCTACAGCTTTGATATTTTGCATGAAGCTTCATCATGAGATCCTCTACAAAGATTGTTAAAATTTTGCCCCTGGGGTCAAAACTGCACCCGTCCCGGGGGTCACTTGTTTTGCAATAGAGTTATAGAGAGAAATCTTTGAAAATCTTTTCCTCTGAAACCACAAGACCTACAACTTTGATATTTTGCATGTAACATCATAATTATTGGGGTCCTCTAACAAGATTGTACAAATTTTACCCCCATGGGGTTAAAATAGCCCCCTACCCCAGTCACTATGTTATTGTAGAAAACTTTGAAAATCTTCTCTTATACCACAATGCAGACTCCCACTGACCTCACCTTTAGATAAGAAATAATGTTGGATATTTCTTTCTTGCTGACATTAATGACTTTTCAATGAGATATACTAAACCCTGACTCTGGTATCTGAATTCAAACATGTGTAGACCATCTGGTCATTTGTTCAGTCAGTAGGAGAAGTTTATTGTGTGTCCAGCTAGTAATTGTAGTCAATTAAGAAAATTGTATGTTTTACAGTATCAAGCTTGTACCATGTTTGTTAAGCAACCGTTGTCTTATAATTATAATCAATTTGATTATTTCAATCCATTATTTCACAAAATATCATGCCCATAAAGTGTATATATTTGCATACAAGTTAGTTGTGTTTTATATTCTTCCACCAAATATATCCCTCAATCTAAGGCTAACCTTAATAAATTCTTTGGTTGGAGTTACTCTATCTACTCACGAAAATCCCAGCAACATATTTGGCCTTCAGGAGACATTTTTTACTTTAATGAGATTATTAAGTGTTCGTAAAAAATAATTAAAAACATTCCCTACTTACCTACCCGCCTAAACATTTCTGTGTAACTCCAAACAAAGAATTTTTTAAGGTCAGCCTGAGATATTTGGGGTAAATTGCTTTCTACATGTCAGCTGTCTGGTACACTAAATGGTTTCAGATCAATAACTCGAGAACAGTTTGGCCTAAGATCATCAAACTTTGCTTTGAGGTTGGTTATCATCAATAGATGACCCCTATAATGTTTTTTGAGGTCATTAAATAAACAGATAAGGTCATTAACCTTAAACATAATTATCATAGAGGCATATCCTACTATTCCGGAATAATCCGAGAATCAGGATTAGCTGCACTAAAAAAAATGAACTTCTATGTAGAAAAAGTTCATTTCTTGACTTAACATCACTCGAATATTACTCAGGTGAGCGATCCAGGGCCTTCTGGGCCCTCTTGTTTTAAATAAGTATGTTTGGTATATATTGGCAAAGACCTAAATATACACAGATTTGACACTCAATTGAAAGCTGGGCGAAAATGCAAAATAGCATGCAGCCGGTTCTGTTATTTTGCATCAAAAAATGTGTTTGACAATGTCATCCTTTTTTAATTACCAATGTCTCATTTTGAAGAGCTAAGTTTCTTCCTTTGTATAAGGTAACTTGTTTTTGTCTACCTCTTATATAATATAGAAAAATATGATTTGAATTAGGCAAATCGGGTATATTCTGATAAACTTTGAATTTCCATTAAAATGAGAGTAGGTCTGGCTCTTTGAGGTTAATTATGTTATTCGTCGACTGATTTCAATAAATGAGGTATCAATGTTAAGCTGAATAATATATCTATTGCATAGACTTATTAGTTTTTGCCTGTGTTCACTAAAACAGGAGATACAAGGTTTTAAAAACAGACCAGATTTCGCAAGATTTCAGAAGATAGCTCAGAGATATTGTGAGATTTGGTACATCATTCAAATCTTTGTATATTTAAGTCTTTGATACTGGTAAAATCCAGTAGTAAAACATCAAAATGACCTGTGAGAATCAGGCCCAAGTGGATCGATCCACTGAATGCAGTGGGTGAGACATATTGATTTTGTGCTGGATGTAACAAAGTTTGTCTTGGCTTGTACTCAGTAACGAAGTACCTTTGTCTTTAACTATTAGCCATATTTCAATGAAACTTCACATGGTTACTTAGTACCAAGCCTATGGTAGTCGTGCATACTGCCATGAATTACAGGTCAGATAATTTTTGCCTGAGTGCGACCCTTTAAGGGAGATGTATGTTTAAGTGTAAAAACTCCTTAAGATTTTACTTTATGTAGACCGCAGGCCAATATTGTTTTCTTGAAACAAATCATCAAACAGTCCTACCTTGCTATCAAGAACAAAACTTAGTCACAACTTCACCACATGCAAATGAAAGAACAATTGTGGATGTTTCAAAACTTACTTAACAAACTCAGTTTGATCTTCATCTTGGAAACGGTGAATATGGAAAATACCAGTACTATAAAATTCTACTAATAGGGTCCTACTGTTTTTAGACTGTAAAGATTGTGTCTTGAGTCTTAGCTTCCAATAACGACCGAGCTCTACAGTGCAAGTTTAGACATATCTCGTTTTGACTTTGTAAACTTCCAATAAATTGAGCTGAGTATTTTTGAGCAGGAAAAATGGATTTCTGGTGGAAAGAAGAGATTTTTTGGGATATCAACATTTTAAAATCTGTTAACTTACAATAAATGATTAGCTCAAACAATTTTGTCAATCAGAGAGGATATTTGTATGTTTTGATCTATTATGAATAATACTAATAAATTGATATTGTTTCTTCATGTATGTAGTACTATGAGCTTCAGTATTTAAAAGTGTTTCTATACAATGTTAACCTTAATTCTTTCAAGTTGAAGCTTTCATAAAGTCATTTGAAGCAATGTTTGTATCATTTCAGTTGGGTATGCTGAGTCGACGTATCGCAACTTTGGAGAAACAACAAGACGCCCAGGCAACCAAAGAGAAGCTTTTATACTCGGCTGCTTTCGGTTATATGATGTTAAAATTTGTGTTTTGGTTTTTTCGGAGTAAATGACAACTACCACGTTATGGCCAATGGACGGTCATATTAGGCAAACTGTTTAATGTACACTCGTTATCATTATTCTATGTTATACTCGTGATATATTATAGAAAGTTGATACTTGACGGGAGACGAAAGCTTCCATTTGTGATCGATTTCTTAAAGTATTTATGGGAAAGGGAAACTCATTAATAACTATAATATACTGGTATAACTGTACTGTTCGCTGTCAGATATTTTCTCGTGGTAAATCAGTAAAAGTCTAGTATTTAACATAAAACATGTTAAAGATCAGTTCTGAAGTTATTATTGCAGTGTCATATTTGATGATAAAACATCTTCCTTCAGTAAAACTATGTCTCGTTTGTTTCCTGAAGGTGATCTTGGACATGTTTGTGGTCAAAATTCCAATGATATTTTGAAACTGAAGCATTGCAAACTAACTGTGAGATTATTAGACTATTAGTGTAAATGGTATACTGTAATACATGCATCTTTAAATATATTTAGAAACACAAATTTTATGTTTTCTATAGTTTCGTAGACGTTGTTACGCAAACAGACTTTAACAACACAATGGAATTGTATATTAATGTTAAATGTATGTTGTGTTCAATGACTATGTACATAAAATGTGTTTAAATCTTGTGAAATGCAATACATGGGTATTTTACAATCATTCCTCAAGGTTTAATTGCCTCTTAGTAGCCTACCTAGTGGTAGAGCGTCCGCTTCGAGCATGTGAGGTCTCGGGTTTGATCCCAGACTGCGTCAGACCAAAATCAAAGAACTAAATGGTATTTGGGATACCTTGTACGCTTTTTAAATTTGTAACAGTGATTATGATATGTAACTGAGGCCAATAAGTGGAGAACTGTAAATTTTGATTACTATAATCTCAGTTTAAATTCTTTCGTAAATCAAAATGAGAAATTATGTACAAAATAGTGTTGAACTATCAGAGATGAAAAAAAATTCTCTTGATGTATTATCGTATTTTTTTTTCTATTTAATGTTGTTGACTTTTTATTTGTTTTTTCATGATTTAAGATAATATTTACAGGTTACTGTTTTGCACCCCTTCAATTAGGCCACACCCAACAGTAATTGTTGTTCGTTCGCATTTTTATTACTTGATTACTCATCTAAGAGGGAATGCCTACCGTGTTTGTTTTGACACATAAAAAATCTTTACCAAATCTATGCAAGGCGCAGTCATCTTTAGAAAATTTATATTTCTTTGAAAGTGCATTTATTATTTGTCACGCCCCTAACCAGCTGGCATTGATCAGTCAAGTAGATCCAGGTTTCTGAGCTCTGGTTCATATTCCATTCCTTGTCATTGACTTCATGTGTCCTCTAAGTAGAGCAGTTGTCAGTTGATCAAGGACTTAATTCAGGGTTTCTCCTGAGGCTTCATGCCCAATCCTGAAAACGAGTCGCTAGTCTGTTTTGGGTGCCATTAGCACTCATCCTACACCTCTGCTAGGTTTCAAACATTGTTTTATTGTCAAATTCAGATTATGGAACTTAAAATGACCATAACTTTGTCAGTTCTTTGAATTTTTCATCAAATAACTATTTATTTTGTGCAGAATAGATAATTCTTCCTTATGCTGCAAATTTGGGTTTTTGGAATTGTAGGGCACCTGTAAATTGTAATTAATTCCAGGTAAAACTTGGGTCTCACTTAAGCCCGGACACCGGATGATGTCCGTGTAGCTGATGTGTACAGTGTGAACACTTGCCGATCAGTAGCAATGTATATTTTATGAGACTATTATTCAAATTACTCTGGCCACTGGTCAATGAACGGCTGTCCGTGCCACCTCTAGCATGATTATACCAAAGTAATCCATCTGACAGCAATCAGAATGGATTTGTGACCTAGGTATAAGTATGATTGAAAAATGGTGTAAACCAAACAGACATTTTAAAACATAATCAAGGTACGTTACTCTACATGTCATGTATGTCAATAGGGAAAGACAAAGACATTATGTTTGTTGTTGTCAGATTGTAATGTTATATTGTATAAGTGGACAAGTCGGCAATTTGAAAATATTGGTTGATTTTGCTATTAAAATTACTTAATTCACTGATGAAATGTATTTCATTTCAGCGTAACGTAATGATTTGCCATAAGAACTCAACCAAGATTTTTTTAAAATATCAATATTTCGCTGGCTTAGAATGAGGTCGTAAGTACAAAAACATTTTTTTGAGAAAACAAGAAAATTTACTTATGGAAAAACAATCTTTTTTCAACGTCTGTTTGGTCAACATAACCGGTTTCGACATTCATGAAAATAGGCTCACTAGGAGCGTCTTGTGACGCAGATTTCAAATATGTATGGGTATTATAAGGTTGTAAGTAGCACTTAAGACTCATTCTAAGCCAGCGATGTATGTATGCTAAATGTCTGAAATTCGGACTTTACAAACATTTTGACACAAGGAACTATCCACTTATACAGTAATAATTTATATTGACCTGAAGGGTAGGCAAGGTGTTTTGACTTACAATGTTATTGATATTTTTGTACAGTTTTCTATTACATGTAGTATAGATTTCTTATTGTATGATAATGTTCAAGTATAGTACGGAGAATTTGGCTTGATCCTGACATAAATTTTTATGCATGAATATATAACAAGATGCTTGCGTTGAAAATGTATATTTCCTCATGCAATATCGGTGCTTTAGATTTGTGTTTGTATTACACCTCAAGCACCGCTTATGAAAACATACAACTGGTGTTATATAATAGTCAATATGTCAGCTGTGTGTACCTCTGTACCCTAGCGCTTGTTGTCTAATCTGGTAACCAGAGTTCTTATACGGATGGAGGCATTCATATGCCTGCCATATTTCAGCAGAAAGCCGACTGGCAAATAAAGGCAATGTTCGGCACTTAAAAAAATTGTTAAATTATGCTATTAAGAAGGTGGAGGATAAAGCCAAATTCTCCATACTACAAATTGAAGTAATTTTATACTGAAGAACTCACACTTTCGTTTTTATTTTTGTTGACTTCTTGTCGAGTGTATTTCTGTACTATTACATGTATATATATCCGTGTCGAAGTGTGTATTTTTCGTAGACGTCAAGATTGTATTTTAAATATTTACGATTTTGCTTTTCAAAAGTTACTTGGAACGATTTATTCTAGTAGTTGCTTTGTTCATATGCATGTTTAGTGTTGTCAATGGGGGACCTATATTTCATCAAATTCATATGCCTGCTACTGGACTAGATGTTTATTGTGTGTAAACCGGGATCAGTTTGTGGTGACCGCTGCCGATGCTGCAACATCTATTCATCCCTTTGGCGCAACAAGGTTGTACCCACTATATACTACTGTAAACAAAGAAATTAATTTCGCGGAGTTCACTAGTGGTAGAATTTCGTGAAATTAAGTGACTAAAAACATTGTTTCCCGCAATCAGCAAAAGTTAGTGAAAGTGAATTGGTTTACAGTATATAGTAACATACATCCTTGTTGCACAAAGGGACAATATTGTATGTTCAAATCTTTAGATGACATTAGTTACAATTATCCTGTACTAATATTGTCCATGAATATTCGTTACTGTACTAAGGCTGTTGTATTACATGGTCATGTCCATGTCTAATGTTATTAAAGTGATTTCTCATCTTCATATATGATAATGAATCATTTTTGTTGTCTATCAGCTGGTATAGTGTGCCCAGGAAAATGACAAAGGAGGGAACATTGTTAAAGAAGTATGCTCCCCATGGTAGCCCAATAGTCAGAAATGGCAGTCAGTGACCTTTTTATGCCCCCGTATCGATAGATTGGGAGGCATATAGTGATTCACCTGTCTGTCCGTCCGTCCTGGTTAACCCAAATTGACCGTTTCTTCTAGCATTAATATGGCTGGCTACAAAGCTTTCATACTTGCATGGATGTTGTATATGAACACTCTCCACACGCCTGTATCACCTGACCCCATTTTGACCTTCACCTTGACCTAATTTTGGACTTTGACTTATTTATGGACAAGGCTTCCACAGGGGGCATAAGCGTTTATTGAACGCAGTCTTGTTTTCAAAATCAAAAGGGGTCATCTACCATTGATGACCTACCTCTCATGTTTAAAGATCCTGGTGTGTTTAGTTATCACACTCTGTTTGTAGATATCGGATTCTAAACTCAGTACAAAAAGAAACGCAAGTGGTTTTAGGGTAGTATTTTTGATGTTGTGGGAAAAGTTCAGTACCTATCAACATAATATTTTGCATAACCGATCAAGTGGTTTCTACACATTGTGAATACAAAAACACATTGTTTTTGCATTTGATGGCCCGGTATTGCCCTTAGTTGTAAAAACAAGAGGTCCACATGCTACTAGTCTGCATGAATAATTTCATTGCATAAATCATTATATCCCAGTAGATAGTGGACAGCCGCAGTTAAATAAATGTTCATCTTTCAAATATAGTCACTTGGAACTACTGTCTGATGATGTCTGTAACCGGGTTATTTGTCTCCTCTGCTGGCGTCACACGACGGTTTAACCGTAGTCTTGACACAATATCCAGTCTACTGCAACATTAAAATGCAACGGGTAGTGTAAAAGAAAAACCAACACCCGATAGTCTGCGTGTTACTACGCAAAGACAGCATGCCTATATCAGGGTTGCACACCTGAGGAATTGCTTCCGGTTGGGGACCAAATGAGCTAGACTCACCATCGGTATGTGAACAAGCTGTTTATTTTGAAAATTTCAATTATTAACGAATATCCTCCCATTTTGATGTTTTGACATTACACACTATCGACCATTTGTGTACATGTTTCATAAAAATCACAATTTTTTTCATGGATAATTATTAATTCGTTCCAACAACTCACTTGTGATGTGTGATTATGGAATAATAAAAGTTTAGATGAGTATCTGTTTTGTATACTATATCCCAATTGTATGTAGAAAACGCCCATTACATTACAACTTACGTTTCTTTTTGTACCGAGTTTAATTATCCTAGGCGCACTGTAGCATGCAAAACTGACCTGATGTTGTCAGCATTTTTGTTGGAAGTATGGAATATGCTACTAGTATGTGACCAACTTAAAACCTTTACCAGCCGCACATAGCCTTTATCAGACGTCAAGGGCTCTTACCACTGAGCTACGGAGGCATATTGTGGACACACGAAGAGACATACAATGTATACACAGGACATAAAAAGAAATACATAATTTGTTTGTCCCTTTTTTATTTTCACACTGTACAGAGATATAACAGCTTATTTCCCCTTCTTCGTTTTCATTTTTCTGATATAAAATTCGAGTTCTTTGCCTTCGAGGATATAACCGTCACATCTGCCAGTACAACCGGGACGAGAGGATATCTTGGCTGAAAGTACAATAAACAATATTTATATAACATGTTACCAAGCAACAAATAAAGCCATGGAAACTGATCACTGATCCAAGCCATGGAAACTGATCTTTGGTGTTTGAAAAACAAGCATAAGTAAATGTAATACCCTTAGAACCACAGGGTCCCATCTGTTTTCACCTGAATCGGATGCCTGTCCAGTATCTATGGGAGTTACATGAAGAATTGGATCCACATTGAGTCTTATCAGTTTGTCTCAGCAGTCATCAAATTTCTTTGTGTGACTCCCATATGTACAATTGTCAGACATTCAGTTCTAGTTTGACAAAGATGGGGGGAACCCTTCCAACAAAATCTTGAGGTAAACATTTTTTTGTGCATGGTAATTTGAATTCAAGAGTCAAAACCTGTACTTCCGAGTCATATGGACCCCTGATATTGAAGACAAAAGTTTCGAGTATAATATTCTTGCAGCAGTCAAGAGTAATTTTTAATACAATTGACTAAAATCTAACATTTAAAGAGAAAATGACCCTTCAAACCAAAATCGTGAGGGTCAAAATGTGGCTTTTTGGAAATTTCCCGAATCAAATGCAACCACAATAGTTTTGAGTATTCTTGCAGCAGTCAGAGTAACTATGACAAGGTGATAAATAATCTTGGATAACTTTTTACAGATCAAAACGATCAACAAGTCATCATCAGATAAATCAAAGCTTTCATCATCCTGCTACAATACAATGTTTCAACTAACGCCAAACAAATTGACACATCGTCCCTTTGATGCAACAAGGTTGTATCTCTCTATACACTATATAGGGAGATACAACCTTGTTGCGCCAAAGGGACGACATGGTCTAGTGCATGACCAATAAAATATTACTATAAATGAGCCACATTTTACTAGTGATGTTTAGGAGCATTTGAAAATAATAGCAACATTTTCATGCGCCACAGTTGACTGGTAATTGTTTGGTAGCATTTAAAATAATTTGTAACATGCACACACACAAGCCAATTCCTAAGGCATTAACACTTGGTAATCATAAATTTGTTGAAATCCCTTCACTCTGTGAAAAAATCGTTCCACTAGATTTCTGCAACAGACAAACCAATATACCTTTCAATCTTGACATTTGTGGGGTGTATAATAAAGCATTATATACAACATTCAGGTTATGATAGATATGGCAGTCAGGGTAACTATGACTAATGTAAACATCAAGAATGTGTTATACAAACATTCTCTACACATAGTTTAATCTTCATCATACTGTCATGTACTCTATACAATATTAAACATGGGCAGCCCGGCTCAAAGACATAAAATGCAATTCCAATTTTAAATACTTTGTCCGGCTTGACCCTTGAAATGACCTTTAAAGGCTTTTGACACCCCAAATTTCCGCAAAACCCACAATTTAACCATCAGGATTATTATCAAGTTTAAATGATTGGTATTTGAGCTATAATTCAGGACTGGGTCCTTTTCCCAGAAAGAGCCGGAAAAAACCCTGACCACTTATGATGACAGCCCGAATACTTTCTCAATTCAACACTTCAAATACAGGTTATTCACACTCAAGTCACTTACACATGGATAATTCTACTTTCTACACAACAGCAAAGACTTGCTCAGTTAACGGTAACTTGTGTTTATTACATGGTGTGATTAAAAGGTGTCCTAAGAAGTTTTGTCATCATTGCAAGTCTTGCTGTTAAATGTGTATGAACCAGTTCTAGCCTTATACGTGCATGAATGTCATTCCAATTTTAAATGACTTGACCCTTGAAATGACCTTTAAAGGCTTTTGACCCCTGAAATTTCCACCAAAACCACAATCTGCATTTATAAAGATTTTTACTAACAATATGTATCAGTGCTTTAAATTGTAAATTTTCACATATAATAATTTGTTTCATATTTTTGGTTAACAATTAAAACTTGATACAATACATGTACAAAACTTTCAAGATAGGAAAGACTTGCTCAGTTAACGGTAACTTGTGTTTATTACATGGTGTGATTAAAAGGTGTCCTAAGAAGTTCTGTCATCATTGCAAGTCTAAGTACATATGAGATGATACTGATACCAATTGCTAATACATTACTAAGCAACAAAGTTTTTTAATTTGTAACAAGGTTATCAAAATGTTGAGTCGATGATTAACAATAATTTATTATAAAATCTAGATTGTCACAAGCGAGCAAGGATATTTTCAGACTTTGGTATTTTCTTCTTATGAACAGACGTATATTGACATCTTAATTTTTTCAAGATCAGGATTTTTTGGAATTAGTCAGGTTAATCTGAAAATTTAGCTAAAGTCTGGGAAAAGTCAGGGAATTCTTTGTTAACCCTATTAAAGCCATCAATACTAACTTTGAGGACCGCCGACTCTAAAATCTCTCGCAATCATTGAAACATAGTACGGTCAACAAATGGATTGACTTTGTGCAAAACATGTGACCACACTTCGGCAAAAGAGTGAGTGAATAATAGAGGATTTAGTACCATAGATTATGCCTTTATTTGAATACTACATAATTTTTACGAACTACAATACCAGACATTATAGAAGCACACAGGACACTTCAAACAATTGTCACACACAGTAGGAATCCTGATACACTGCTTCTCACTTCTGTCGGAGAATTGCTCTGTTTTTATAAGTCTATGAAGGAACTGAAAACCAATGAAACACTCTGTCGGAACTCAGATGTCATCTATCCAGAGTTCTGTAAGAGCATTACATCAGTTTTCAGTTCCATCAGAGCCTTATGAAAACAGCACAATTCTCTGACAGAACTAAGAAGAATTGTATTGGGATACATATAGTGTATCATGTAATTGAAGAATGTTACAGATCCGTTACCAAGACAACTGTTTTCAACAACAATCATCCAACGATGCTAATCACTGTCCATACTATAGCATTTATGAACGACCCAGTATAGCATTAAGCATATAGCGGGAGATACGAAAATGCACAATATTTGAATGTCGTAAATGTGAAAAATAAATATATATAGTACCACAGTCGAAACAGAACTTAATTCCAATGACCAACGAAACTTGAAACTTGCTCAGTTAACGGTAACTTGTGTTTATTACATGGTGTGATTAAAAGGTGTCCTAAGAAGTTTTGTCATCATCGCAAGTTTCGACAAACAAAGATACCAATTTTCAGAACTGAATGGGTCTTATAGTTTGAGTTTTGCAGAAGTATGTGATTAGAAATGATCTCTTAAAGACTTGCTCAGTTAACGGTAACTTGTGTTTTTTACATGGTTCATTAAAAGGTGTCCTAAGAAGTTAATCATCACTGAAAGTCTTGAGAACGATTTCTATGTAGTTTATATGTTCAATTATACACTCTTGTTTGAGGATCATTACAATGCTAGCAGCTACACTTAGGAGTAATAGTGGCTTTGAACCTGAAATTTTTCATTTAGCTTTTGTGTGCATTTGTTTGTGAACAACAGAGACAGTTGCAAGTGCACGGTCAATGGCCTCTGGTTTCAAGGGAACATAGCTTTCATGGCCTTATTATATAAGAGTAGAGTAGAAACCACAGCTTATTCCTGAGAAGTTTTGGTCAAACTCCATCGGGTGGTTAGATGAAATGATTAACATAAACTTGACTTTCAACGATTGCTAATAATTCCACAGTTATGTTGTCCGAACATTAGAGGCAAATAGATCATGTACATACCATAAACACGACCGGTGGCAAACTGATCTTCTAATGGCTGTTCCACTTGTTTGGTCTTCTGTCGTTCCTCGTATTTTTTCATAGTTTTCTTGGAACGTACTTTGTTTAGGTTGGCTTCTTCAGCTTCTGTCTGGAATGATAGAATTACAAGATAAATGTCCAAGCAAGAGATAGATTGATTAATGTCAGAGCAGACAAAGGATTAATGTCCAAGCAAGAGACAGATTGATTAATGTCAGAGCAGACAAAGGATTAATGTCAGAGCAATCAAAGGATTAATGTCAGAGCAGACAAAGGATTAATGTCAGAGCAATCAAAGGATTAATGTCATAGCAGACAAATGATTAATGTCATAGCAGACAAAGGATTAACGTCAGAGCAGACAAAGGATTAATGTCAGAGCAGACAAAGGATTAACGTCAGAGCAGACAAAGGATTAATGGCAGAGCAGACAAAGGATTAATGTCAGAGCAGGTGAAGGATTAATGGCAGAGCAGGTGAAGGATGACCACCACAGGATTTCCTAGGCTTCAACAGGTCCTGAAAATGGACCCATTCCAAATGGGTAGTACCATCCTTTATAATCAAATATATGAATATGTTCAAGAAATTTTTGAAGGTCCACCATTTGGTCATTGAATAGTTTAACATAACCAGAGTATTACTGCACTTAAAACACACTATATTATTACTTGGGATACAGTAACGACAACATTAATTTAAGCTTCTTTGTCATTTAAAAGTTCCAATTCAGGATTTGATCCGTTTCCCCCAAAAGAGCCAGGAAAACCCCTGAACACTAACTATGACAGCCCAAGTACGCTCGATCATTTCAGCACAGCCCAAGTCTTATCATTTTAGCACTTTCAAATTGCTTACAAATATACTTTTCTACACAACAGCAATGACTCGCTCAGTTAACGGTAACTTGTGTTTATTACATGGTGTGATTAAAAGGTGTCCTAAGAAGTTTTGTCATCATTGCAAGTCTTGCTGTTTGTGTAAGGACTAGTTCTAGCCCTATATATACTCGCATGAATGTAGTTCCAATTTTGAAATACTTAATCTTATGAATAAATTTGATAAATCAAACATCAATCATTTGAATATTGAGAATATCCAGACTTGCTCAGTTAACGGTAACTTGTGTTTATTACATGGTGTGATTAAAAGGTGTCCTAAGAAGTTTTGTCATCATTGCAAGCTGGTGAAATCAATTATAACTGTTAAAATTAACAATTTTTATCTGGTTCAATTAATTTACATATAATTGTTGTACGGAAGATCACTTGCCATTGCTTGAATCATAGTGTAAAGAGTCTAAGAGACAATGCACAGTGAGAAAGCAGAAACTCATATTTTAAAGAAAGCGAAACTTGCTCAGTTAACGGTAACTTGTGTTCATTACATGGTGTGATTAAAAGGTGTCCTAAGAAGTTTTGTCATCATTGCAAGTTTCAGTAAATTTTGAAAGTAGATCAATATATATAGAGAAATTGTATTACCTCATTATACATGCTAGGTTTAAACACATTTATTACTACTACTCGATTACAATAACCAGGCCATGATGCTTGCAACACTAAAGTAACCCAATTCTAAACTTAACATTGTCAATATTAAGACATTCAATTAAACATTCTAGCCAGCCAGTTTTGAATGGACGACAACAAATTTGATAAAATTGAACAAAGTGTATCAGTAGGAAAATCGACAACATGTAGTTTCAGTCGAAAGATGGTAAACCATCATTTACACTTGTTCTCAAACAAATAATCTCTTAACTGTCCAGTTCTTCCATATAACTTAACAAGTATATTCTAACATAAAACTTCCACTTGAAGATATGCATGGAAAATACAATGGCCAAAGATCATAGAAACGAACTCTTGATATACAATTCACAATCTAGAAATTTCTCATAAAATAGAACTCATACAAACATAATTTATGTAAAAGATCCGTTACCAAGACAACTGTTTTAAACAACAATCATCCAACGATGCTAATCACTGTCAATACTATAGCATTTATAAACGACCCAGTATAGCATCAAGCATATAGCGGGAGATACGAAAATGCACAATATTTGAATTTCATAAATGTGCAAATAAACATGTATAGTACCACAGTCGAAATCAAAACTCATTCCAAAAGATGTCGAAACTTGCTCAGTTAACGGTAACTTGTGTTTATTACATGGTGTGATTAAAAGGTGTCCTAAGAAGTTTTGTCATCATTGCAAGTTTCGACAAAGAAAGAAACCATTTTCCTTATTTAATGCAAATAATGTTAACACCTTGGGACAGTATTTGTGTGGATAATACCAACATGCTGGGCTCTCAGCGATTTGTAGTTATGTTAGACAAGGGGTTCCATTTGACTTGGGAGTAGGGGTTTTGACCCTTGAAATTTTCAAAATGCCACATTTTGACCCTCAAGATTTTGGTTTGAAGGGTCATTTTCTCTTAATATCATTTTGCCTATAAAATGGTAAAATTCATTTCAAAAGTATCAAAATGACCGTTCATATTCAAAAGCTAGTTGAACGGCTGATCATTAACAACATACTGTTGAAAAAAATCATTGAAAATACAATGGCTGAAAATCATAGAAACAAACGCCCGATATCCATTTCACTATCTAAATATTTCTCATAAAATGTAACTCATACAATACAAGCATGGTTTGTGTAACAGATCCGTTACCAAGACAACTGTCTTCAACAACAATCATCCAACGATGCTAATCACTGTAGATACTATAGCATTTATGAACGACCCAGTATAGCATTAAGCATATAGCAGGAGATACGAAAATGCACAATATTTGTATGTCATAAATATGCAAATAAATAATATAGTACCACAGTCAAAGTCGAAACTCATTCCAAAAGATGTCGAAACTTGCTCAGTTAACGGTAACTTGCGTTTATTACATGGTGTGATTAAAAGGTGTCCTAAGAAGTTTTGTCATCATTGCAAGTTTCGACAAAGAAAGAAACCCATTTCCTTACAATATAATGGCATTATGCTAATAATTTGAACACCTTCGAAGAATATTTGTGTGGATAGAACCATCAGAGATTTTAAGTAATGTGAGACTGCATCAACAGTTTGTCTAGAGACTTGTTGTTTATGAACATTTGGTTTGTCACAAACACTGTTACTTTTTAACAGTGGCCGTCTTTGTCACTTTGCCTGTCCTTTACAGATTTTCTGCTGTAAGCGCCCTTTTGAATCTTGACGAAGAATCAGGCTAAATGACATGAATACCTGCACTTTGGAGTAGGGCTGACTTGTGACTGCCCATTTATCATTGTTTCTTGTATATGTTGTGCCTTTTTCCTGTTACTTATGTGATGCACTTCTTTGTGCTCTGCTACTTCTGCATTGATTTCTGTCCAATTCTAGTACTATCTGTTAGACTGATTTATTTACAAATAACTATACAATGCATTTAGGAAAGAGGGGAAGACTTGCTCAGTTAACGGTAACTTGTGTTTATTACATGGTGTGATTAAAAGGTGTCCTAAGAAGTTCTGTCATCATTGCAAGCTGGTAAACAATTTGAACTAAATTAATAACAGCATAGATTGCATACTTATAATCAACAAAGCTGATATCTACACTTCAAGCATGAAGTGAATATTTCCAGACCAGACATAGAATGAAGTTTTAAAGAATGGTACATGAAGACCCTTTCCAACGAAACTTGCTCAGTTAACGGTAACTTGTGTTTATTACATGGTGAGATTAAAAGGTGTCCTAAGAAGTTTTGTCATCATTGCAAGTTTCTGAGACTTAATGTAAGAAAGCCTTCTTAAGGATCTAACAGAACTAGTGAATGGAATATGTACCTCTGGACACACAGCAAAAAGAACCTGCTTCAATTTTTTGGTCTCCTTAACCACAGTAACACCCTCATATAACCTCTACTTGGACAACTAAAACCTTTACAAGACATCGGATCCAATTTCTGAACTTGTACAGCTGTCATGTCCAAATGGAAAATTTTAACTTGAAATCAAGTGTATCAGTAGGAAAATCGACAACATTGTTTGTTTCAGTCGAAAGATGGTAAACCATCATTTACACTTGTTCTTAGATTATCAATTGACAAGTTAATCCTAATATCAATTCTCAAATTCTTTTGACAACTGGCAACATAAAATATTTCACACAAAATGATACAACATTTCACTAACCATCAAATAATACTTGATACAAACAAAATTCAAGTAATGTAACAGATCCGTTACCAAGACAACTATTTTCAACAACAATCATCCAACGATGCTAATCACTGTCAATACTATAGCATTTATGAACGACCCAGTATAGCATCAAGCATATAGCGGGAGATACGAAAATGCACAATTAAAACAACTAGAAATATTCTTTTCAAACTTTCAACGAAAAAATGTGGGGAACAGACTTGCTCAGTTAACGGTAACTTGTTTTTATTACATGGTGTGATTAAAAGGTGTCCTAAGAAGTTTTGTCATCACTGCAAGCTGGTAAACAAATTGAACCTAAATGAACCACAGTCTTAATAGATTGCATCCATATCAGTGCTCCAGCTAGGATTTGAAAAGGGCAGGGTGCAACTTTGTGAAAAGGGCACTTTGGGGGAGGGTTCGGGAGGGGGTGTCCCCCGCCCGGCTGAGGGGGGATTGGGGGTGCTCCCCCAAGAAAATTTTGAAGTTTTAGTGTCTGCTTATGGCATCTCCTGTGTTTCCTGACAGAAATTGTGGTGTTTCTCAAGTAAGCAAATATACCTTTTCATTAAAAGGAAAAAAATATTTTGTTAAAAGAATGAAGCATAGGTTTCTAAATGATCACAAAACATTTAAACAGACAAATGCCCTATGCCAAAGTATTGCTCTACTTGTATGTATAATTAACACTTATATAATCAACTCAGATTGTTCTTCCAATGTTCTTTCAATTCACAAACATCATACATGTAGTAGTTAATATTTATTCTTTTGACAGCATTCATTAACTGTTTAATTGTACGATGTAAAACATAAAAAATACGATTTTCTCATCAAATTTCTCTTTCACAACGGTACGGACGGTGCGCGAGTTTTATCACTAACCGAAAACGAAAGTAATTTCCGAGAGATATTAGTATCATATCACGGAATCACCGATTTAAAGAAGGGAAAAGAATAAGTATTCCAAAAAAGTTTTCAGATCCTACTCAATGAGATCGAAATTCGGCCAACTTGCGCGTAAGGCAATGAATCGACGTGGGTAATACGAAATTTTAAATCCCGGCCCGTGAATCTTCATAGATTTCTATCTATTTTCTACATCGATCTGTATTTGATATCAAGGTAGTATAGACTTGCGGAAATAGGACTTTTCGCGTAAAAAAATTGTAATCTACCATAAAGAACGAGATTGGAAATTGTCCAACTTTAGAACTTACGCGAGAATTGTCAACGCTGGTGGATCTTCATTATATGAGTGAATCTCGTGAAAATCCACGTCAATAACTTTCCAATATGCCAGGTCAAAGACTAAGGCGCGATTTAATTCATTAAGATTAATTTTAACATTTTCAAAACATATAACGTGTACACTGTGATGCTTTACAGTAGGCCTACGCCCAAGTCTCTACACGCGTGAGTTTTACACACCGTATGACGTCACTATGTAACTCACTGAGTTTACACGTTTCTCTGGTGAATTAACGCCTTATATGGCGATGCGTCGAGGACTTTAATAGTGCTCTGTGCTTTCAAATACTTTTTGGATTCACGACATATTTTTTATTGAGGATTAAACATGCTAGTCAACGGGTTACATTGGTAAATAAAGGTTAGTTAGAATGATTTAATAGCGCGCGTTTATTTCCCCGCAAGATCCTGAGAAAAAAATGTGCGTTATAAAACTTCGAAATTTAAGAATGAATTCATCATTACTGTGACTTATGTTAAACATTTCTGTCGAAATTGACAAGTGCCCTCTAAGAATTTTACTTGACTTGATCAAATTCACGGACAATCTGTGATCTAATTCACTCGGATAAATGCCAGTTAGCTATTCACACGTTGATTATGCGTGAACGTGAGACACGATCTCATTGGTTGATAGCCGTTGCAGATGACAAGCCCCGCCTCCGATGTTATCAATTTAAGAGTGTTTTATGGATGATTGACGTATCTGATTAATATACAACTTGTCACGTTGTTTATTACTCCATTGACCCATTTTTTACACACATAAGAAATTAAAAAGGGCAGGGCGGATTTGACAACAAAAGGGCACAGCAGGGCGCAGGAAAAGGGCAACAGGGCGTTGCGCCCTGCTATTAACGTCTAGCTGGGGCACTGCATATCAACTAAGCTGATGGCAGACCAGGCGATAAGCATTTAAAGAACAACAGTTACAGTACATAAAAACCCTTTCAAATGGAACTTGCTCAGTTAACGGTAACTTGTGTTTATTACATGGTGTGATTAAAAGGTGTCCTAAGAAGTTTTGTCATCACTGCAAGTTCCAGAGAGTTAATGTAAGAAAGCCATCTTAAGGATCAACCTCACTGTACTGGTGAATTGAACATTTAACTCTAGCAACACAGTTGAAAGGACAAGCTTCAACTATTTGGTCTCCTGAACCACAGTAACACCCTCCTACCACCTATACTTGGACAACTTAAACATTTACAAGACATCCAATTTCTGAACTTGTACAGCTGTCATGTCCAAATGGAAATTTTTAACTTGAAATCAAGTGTATCAGTAGGAAGATTGACAACATTGTTTGTTTCAGTCGAAAGATGGTAAACCATCATTTACACTTGTTCTTCAATAAAAATTGCATAATTTAACACAAATGAGTACAAACTGCGGCTTTGACTCCAGTGGACCTACTTCCAATATCAAGAGACATTTTCACATTCTATTTTTAGCAACAGTCACTTTTACATCCAATATCAAGAGACATTTTCACATTCTACTTTTAGCTACAGTCACCTTGACCCCACTTTCAATCCTAAGCAAGGTTTTCACAAATTTTAGCTACCTACACAGCAAGTTTCATCATGGCATCTCATTCCCAACTAATGTTATCAATCAAAACCAATTGTGGACGCCCGCTGACTTCGCCAATCTAATAACCAGGTTTTTTTTCCAGTTGGAAAATCTGGTTAAAAATTCACAAATTCCTTTGAAAACTGGAAACATTAAATATTTTACATAAAATGATGTAAAATTATGCTAACCATCAAATAATACTTGGTACAAACAAAATTCAGGTATTGTAACAGATCCGTTACCAAGACAACTGTTTTAAACAACAATCATCCAACGATGCTAATCACTGTCAATACTATAGCATCTATGAACAACCCAGTATAGCATGAGGCATATAGCGGGAGATACGAAAATGCACTAATACAGTGAAGTACTCAAAAACGTTTAAAAAAATCAATATTTTTGTTTTCAAAACGTTTAACAAAGAGAAGAACAGACTTGCTCAGTTAACGGTAACTTGTGTTTATTACACGGTGTGATTAAAAGGTGTCCTAAGAAGTTCTGTCATCATTGCAAGTCTGTTATAAATACGACAAATTCCGATTTTGAAACAATATAATGCATTTCAAAGGACCCAAAATCTAAATATTTTAATTCTGAATTCTTGACAGTGAATGGTTTAATAATGGCAAATCTGTAATTTGTTTTAATCAATCATTACAATTCCTTTAAGACTTCATTAGTATTCTCAGTGATCACTTGAACATGGTTTTGGTCAACAAATAAATGGACAAATGAACATGGTTTCTTCCGTAACTCATTTACCCAACATAAAATTAGCACAGATGATAAAAACAATTGTCATATAAATAATGTAACAGATCCGTTACCAAGACAACTGTTTTCAACAACAATCATCCAACGATGCTAATCACTGTAGATACTATAGCATTTATGAACGACCCAGTATAGCATCAGGCATATAGCGGGAGATACGAAAATGCACAATTTGCCCAAATAGTGCATGGAACAAAACTTAATTTGTGACAGATTTTAGAATTAAGATATCAAATGATACAATAATCAATATAACATTACCAATTTTTTCAATTTGTTTAAAAACAAAATAAAACCTGTAAACATCTAGAGCTCAGCATGAGATAGGACTTGCTCAGTTAACGGTAACATCTGTTTATTACATGGTGTGATTAAAAGGTGTCCTAAGAAGTTTTGTCCTCATTGCAAGTATCTCGAAACTGGCTCAATTTTCAAAAAATTGTTTTACATAGGATTCTGGACAAACCAGGATAAAATATACCAATTCAAATTGGGAATACAACTATACAGAAAAAGTTTGCGATCATGTGCATGACTCACTGGTGTTGCACAACCTAGACATGTATGAAAGCTCAGAATACATACCAGTTTGATACCCTTTTTACGTCCAAGAGGAGCAGCATAGTGGGCCTCGTACCACTGTCTGAATGGAGTGGCATCAATCTGTAAGATTGTACCTTTCACTAGAGTTTTAGTTCTCACCAGTTCGTTGTTACTGGCATTGTAAACTGTGTCGATAACTCGAGTCTTCCTTGAGATGGCTAAAATAAAACAAGGTTATATGAAACGCTTTGATCTTGTAATATTTAACAATCTTGGGATAAATGCATTCATCTTCCGAACACAGAATGAATAGTCACACAAAAATTGTAATTTGGGGTTCAACACGACATTCCATGATTTTACTAAATTTTGGTTGTATTAATTAGAGCGCAGATGAGCATATGACTTTCCTATATAGTAAATACACCCAACTATTGCCCACTTTATACTCTGTGCGTTCGACCTCAGTTTATCTTTTTACGTGCTAGTGCAAAGTAGTTTAACAATGCTATTTGAGGTAACTGAAGAAATACTTAGTAACTTACCCTCTGAACCCCAGGAGAAATTGCCGGTATCAAGACGAAGAGCCCTGTACTTCTTGTTGCCTCCCCTAGTTCTGATAGTGTGAATACGCTTGGGACCAAGCTGTCAAAACAGAGTGCAATGAAGTTAATAAATTATACATCCATGGGTAAAAGTTCAAAAATTAAATAATGGAAACTGCTAGCAAGTTGACATAAGTATTGAACTGCATAGTCATAGTGCAATTATTTCTAAAAATACTGATAGTCTTTAGACTGAAGACTTTTATATTACATACTTACAATAAATATCAACGTAAATTAAAAACAAAATCATGCTCGTTTACATGCTACACTAAGCTTTATTCAGCACAAGTTAGAGCTTTTTAAAAAAGTCGAGGAAAGATGTCAGGAACAAGAATATAATCAAGTAACTTCATCCGAAAGATGGTGTTTGTAAGGATACTCATCATTCATCTTCCCCTCACAAATTAAAATATTATCTAAAGATTATCAGCCCTGCGTTTAAACGAAGAATCATGTACCTGGTACGGAACAGGTACAAAACGTGCGTCAAGTGATTCTTCATTGAACGCAGGACAGATCTTCGACAAGCAAGTGTAATAACATGGCAAACCTTGGTATTTGCTGGTGGACGACCGAGTTCAAACTTCCTCTTCTTACGGATCTGGTTCATACGACCACCGGTCGACCTGCGCTTGTGCCACTTATCACGGGAGATACCTGTCAGCAGTAAACAATTAAATTAGAACTAAGGTAGGTAAACAATAAAACCTGGGAGCCAACTAAACCACTTTCAAACTGTGCTACTGAGCACTTTCCTAGGTCTATGCAACGACATGCTACCTTTTTGCGCTTTCTTGAGCAATGCTACGATCTGCACTCGATGGTACTTGCTGTAGCAAATTATTTTTGCTTCGTTCGCTACATAGCGCTTTTTTTAAGCAAGCCCTTTCCTAGAAAAGCGAGGACTTGCTCATTAGTAAGATACTTTCGATGAAAATATACAATTTACAAAATATACAGACTAACAGAGCGCTATCGAGCACTTTAGTGTGATAACAGGCTCTTGAATCAGGAGCATTAACTCTTGAAATTGTTTGTTTCAACGTTAAATCACACTCAGTAGTGCTATGCTAGGAAATGGTTGAAAAATGCTGCCAGCGAGCGCTCACGGATAGCACACCACTGCAGTCAGTCGTGCAAGAAAAGGCTTGCTGTTAAGAAAGTGTTAAGAAACGGCAAGCACTGCTCGCTGGTACAGTAGCATTGGTCTGATACCAGTAGCATATCGTTGAATAGCTTAGGAAAGCGCTCAACATCACACACGTTTAGGAAGTGGCTTGGTTAGTCAACGGGCTCCATTTATGTTGCGGATGAAAATTGCCAAATAGCCTTATTTATGTACTTAATAAACTGATGTATAGTACATAACATATGATATGATGAGATCTACCATTAATACATAAACTAACTCCCTGTGTCCAACACCACGGAAACTGTATCAACGAGTGACGGGAGTCTTTATCCAAATTCTAAACTAAATCATGCAGGTAAGTAGTCTTTTTTTGCTATAATGTGAAGTCTAATAAGGTTAAACACAAGTAACTTCTCGGTATGGTGGCAATATATGGAGATGCCAAGAGCTGTCAACAAAATAAACTCTGAAAATGGCAGCCCAACAGCAAAATCTTTACTCGGTACCAACCAAAATCAATGTCGATTTTCTGTATCAACCGATAGCGTAAACGATTAATGAAGCAATTACAATTAAAGATAAGACATTGCTGTGTGATGTGATGATGAACTAATGTCAAAACATTTCTACAACATCGAGATGAAACTCGATTTTCTATACATAAGCTTCGCTACAGAACTCACCCATGTTGGCTTATTTTCGGAAAGGACCAATTCTCGTCGTTTCTCGTTGAAGAGACTTCCGGTAAGAGAGACAACTCTTACAACACGATTTACGGAGGTTTCGGTACTTCATCAGTTATACATCGGCTTTCTGGTGTAGACTAGTGTAAAATTAATGATTAATGATAAGACAAACAGAAGATGAACAAAAAAACCACTTTAAAATAGTCATTTTAAACATGATGAAGGGCCTATGAAGTACAGTCAAAGACCTAAATATACATTTACATTTACTTAGATCTTTTCTACGGTGTATACACTAAATTTTGATATTTAACCAGATCTTTGATTTGACCAAACAAATCGTATCATGGTATTTTTATTGTAATTTCAATAGGATTTCTGCCGAATTCAGCATAACGTGCCGTAGCTACGCGTAGGCCCGACGTGACTAAAATGCATTCACGTGACGTCTAGAATTTGAGGCACTCGATGAATCCACATACCTATATTGATTACATTATTATGCATTTTAAGACAATATAATCACATATATGGGCAATCAGAAAATCATGACAATTAACATATGTACATTAGATTAGTATGCATGCGACTGTTTAACGCACACGCGCACGCGCACGCACGCACGCACGCACGCACGCACGCACGCACGCACGCACGCACGCACGCACGCACGCACGCACGCACGCACGCACGCACGCACGCACGCACGCACGCACGCACGCACGCACGCACGCACGCACGCACGCACGCACGCACGCACGCACGCACGCACGCACGCACGCACGCACGCACGCACACACACACACACACACACACACGTGTACACCAAGGTAAATCATTCCATGCTAAACGGTCGAACCTAGCTGCGAAGAGAGACGAAACTGCTAGCTATAGGTTACCTATATGGAGTAAAATAATCACTGACCAATACATTTCTCCGCGTGCACTACAAGTTATGCATAAAATACGAAAGCGAAAATTGTTGGTAAACTAGGACGGGTGTTATTCATGAGTGATAGACTAAATAATCATTTTGCATATTAGACTTTCCAATCAAGTAAACATAAACATGTTGTCTTGGCTACGCACTGCTCTTCTAATAAGCTTGACGCACTGTGACGAGGGTTTTCTTATCATTCTAAGCCAGCGGCATGTAAAGGGCTTTGATTCATAATAGGGATAATGTACACGACAGTTTACCAAATTTATTACGGTTTCATAAATTCTTTAAATGCACTTCATGGTAATTTATCTGTTATAGTTGAAAATTATGAATATGCACGTTACGCGCGCAAAGTAGATTTGATCACTGAAACATATATCTTTAAGAAGTAGCTGTTTCAAGAATAAGAGCTATGCTGTATAGAATATGTATGCACACGCTCCTATATAACGCTCCGAAGACAAGAGGTGTTTGTAATTCATTTACATGTATGCCGCAAATGGCAGCCCAATTGCCAAAAATGGTAAATATCACGGTGACCTTGACCTTTGACCTACTGACGACCTTAAAATCAATAGGGGTGATCAACTGTTGCTGGCCAACCTCCATGTAAAGTTTGAATGTACGTACTAGGACAAAGCGTTCTTGAGTTATTGAACGGAAACCAATTGGTCTACCGACCGACCTACCTACCGACCTAGTGACAGACCGACCAACATGTGCAAAGGTGAGGGCATACCTAATGTCTGCCGGACCATACAAAAATTACTTAATTGTGGCCAAGAATGCACCAAAAAGAATCCATTGTTTTAAAAATAAATCCACGGAGGTAAACCACGAACACCTCAATATGCATTTCTTTCTTTCTCGCTTCGCTCGCATAATTTGACTTTAAAATCAGTGAATACAAAGAAACGAGGTACAAAATAGTTTTGGGGCACGCTGCTATCAAGTAAAATGAGTTTGTCAATACTATCGACTACCAAGCACGAGGCCCTTGTCCGAATTCCGGTTTGGGCAGTTGACATTTCAGAGATAAACTTTTAAGAGCCGAGTAGTCTATACACAATAATTGTCATGGTACTAATCTCGTTACACTGCTCCCCCAGTACCGTCAGAGAATTGTACTGTTTTCATATGACTCTGACGGTTTTCAGTTCCGCCAGAGCCTTATGAAAACGATAAACTTCTCTGCCGTGACTGAGAAGCGATGTACATATCGGGATAAGTACCCGGTGATACCTGGTTTGTATAATAAAGATAACGAGTTTTAGTGAAATATGAAATACTACTCAGATACAGATACACAATGCATTTTTCTTGCTCTCTTGGCTCGTACTATTTACCATGGGAGGGGGTATGTCTATATTTACACACAAATCCTGTATTTGCCCCCCTAGTGTCCGAGTCTGTTTTGGACCTGATGCAAAATACCAATAGTACAACAACTGTGAAGTGACCAATCCGAATTTTTGAGTGAATATAATGTGAACGATCCGGATGGTTTGTTTTACAACATGGTTTTTGTGGCCACAAAACGCACCAGAGACGTTTTCAGAAGAAACAGACAGAAAGAAAAATCTCCTCGGACCCCGATCGGACTGTTGGTAATTCATCAAAATAGAACTGATTAGACCAATGATTGAAAAGGGTAAGTGGTCTTTATAGCGTCTAACTTAGTGACAGGGGCAAGTAATCAAAAGTAAATGCTAAAGACAGTCGCTATTTCTCTACCTTTCTCCACCGATGTAACGCTCTGACTGAACTCTGGATGAATGGCAGTTCTTTCAACTCCTACCGTGTCCACACTCAAATAGTAAAACCTTTTACGGAATCCGATTAGGCCACTATCCGTAATTGGCTGGCTTAGAACTAGAAGGTCGTACTTACGACCTTATAAGATTCTTGCATATTTGAAATCTGCATTTCAAGGCGCTTCTTTTGAGCCTATTTTTTATGAAAATAGTAAGTTGACCAAACTGAAGTTTAAAAAGCTTGTTTTTCAATAAGTAAAGAGTAGTTTTCAGGCAGTTTTTTCTTGATTTATCAAAATATTGATTTTGTACGTCTAATTCTAAGCCAGCGAATTGTCCGTCGCGATTAAAGGATGGTGCATTACGGCATTACCCAATAGCAGGCGGCTCTCACACCAGCCATATCAGAACGCAAAATATCGGGATTCTACATGCATGAGACACGTCAATGTATCACTGTCATACAATAATAACAAGTTGGGAACCACAACTATTGGAAAAGACAGCTGTTGAAAAAATAGCCTTATCAGAATATATGAATGTTTATCATGGTGTATATTACTCATTTGTTTGTTTCATGTTACCAATCTATAAACGTGAAACACGTCGTGTTATTTAAAAAATATTTACATATCTATATAATTATCCCGTAATGACTCAAATATCGATATTAGTTTAAATATATGTATAGCACGGATAATTTGACATGATCCTGACCTTTATGAGGATGCATGAATATATTACAAGGTTTCCGCGAGCGAATCGTACAAGATCGGTCCTTTAGATTTGTGTTGGTATTACACATTGAGCGTCTCCGTGATACTCTCGTGCGCTTATAAAAGCATACAGCCGGGATTATAATCATAGACAAGATATCAGCTGTTAAATTATGATAATAAAAGGTCGAGAGTCGCGTCAAATCCTCCGTACTATACACGCAATTTACTTTACAGGTCGATTGTTGACCAAGCTTTGTAACTAGAACACTTTATTACTAAATTTAATTACATTTTACGTATACTTTTTGTTCCAGAAGGAATTACCAATGGCCATGCGGTGCCATGGTTGCCACATACACTTGACGAATGTTCTAAGTACACACTTTAAGAACTAGAATAAATCAGGAACATAATCATCTCAACTCAATAAAACTGTTAAGATAGCATATGTTGGTGATTGTCTGTAATACAGAAGAAGAAAAACCAAGATCTACGTGAAAATCATTGATGCGTGACAAAAATGACAAAATTACATTTTTCTCGTGCTCACACCTCAAATATGTGTAAATGTGTTTAAATCATTTCATACACGATTAACATTCGACCGTCAAATATAAAGCCATAAAAATAGTTCGTATCATTTGACGCAAATGACGCGTGAGGAGTGCGCAAGTGCGACATGAATGCTTGAAATTCGCATGCCAATAAGACTGGTAAGATTTAATTCATTAATTGGCTGTTTTGGGGTTCTTAGCACATGCACAAACTTTTTATTATGGTTGTTGCATTGAATTCTCGAAAAAGCTGCATGTTTCTATTGACTCGATTTAAAATTGAGACGTCACATGGCGTCATATACATTTAGTCCTTAAATTCGTCAAAACACGTTTATGACAACATCTGACTGATTGTTGTATCACTTAAAGATTGTGAAATAATGCGGAAATGTTGAATTCAACAGAATAAGTCCATTTATTTGTATGGAGCAATTTGAAGTTGAGCATGGAAGTAACTTTCAATAGGCATTTGTCATCCGAATTACTACTACAATTTAACAAAAACTCACTATTTTCGATCAATCATGTATTTTGTAAGATATGAGCAGATTCTCATCACATGGAATTTGATTTTGATGCAATTTCCTATTTAGGTTGCACGACTGAATGCCCGCCTTGTAGCCCGGACCAAAATCCGATATAATACGTCTGGGATAAGTTGGAGCGACGCATCCGAGCACGACGGTAACACCAGAATGTACAGGAACTCACAACGAACCCTTTACTAGAATGGAATGCACTCCAGCAGCAATTGGCACACATCATTATCAATTTAATGCCTCAGAGGATGTCAGGCTATCATCAGGGCAGACGGTGGTCATACATAATATTGATGTGCGACTTTGTTGTTTTAAGCAGTGAACTAAATGGTCATTTTCTAGTATGTTGTTAATATATTTCAGAATGGTGATTAACTAAACTTGATAGACAATAGTTTCCTGATTCCAATGGTATATTCGATTCACTGATAGGTCTAATACTTTTCCTGTTAAATGAAAATTACTAAGTGTGTACTTAGAACATTCGACTAGTGTACTCTGCTAGTTCCTCACCAGCAAAGGACCCCCCACACAGGGGTGCATATATATAATCACCATGTCTAAGTTAAATCTCATCTCTCATTCTCTGCTCCCAGTAGTCGTGTAATTAAGTACATAACATTCAATAATATTATTTTTTATACTTTAATAGAGAATTATAGTAATACTGTCCATTTGGTGTCGTGTCTATTCAATTTAATGCTAACACCGTTATGTGTGTTTTGCTAGGTGCACCTTTTATTTTAAAGGTGATTCACTCTAAATTATCCAACTGTAAAAACAATAGAAAAAAAGTTTTAAAACCCATGAGACTGTACAAGTCAAAGACAATCCGCAAATGCCAGTATGAATGTGAAGTTCATTCCACTGGTTATTGTAACTGTTTCATCGATAAAGCATTAAATAAAATCAGACATTTATAACAATATCAGAAAACTAGTTTTATTTTATTCTTTGTCACAGTAATTTTCTGTGGTCCATTCCTTTGACATAATGATAACTATATACGCCCGGCCCACTTGACTGACATTTACCGCATCTTACATACATCATAGTGACGTCGCTCTACAGCTCACTATGCCTCCGTCGCGTACTACCTTCAAAACAGTGACAAATTAACGCTTGAACAGGTAGAAAGGCGACCCATAACACAGGTATTCCTTTTACAGACCGTATTTTTTTCGTGATTGTTCATCGCCAGGGATATATTTTCTCTACCGTCTGCAAATGTAAGTGTTAAACATTTACTATAATTATTTCCACCTTAACTTTTTTCAATTAAAGGCTACCTTAATAGGAACCCAGCGACTACTTAAGTTAATTATTTAAAGTACCTTTGAATTTAAACGGCGCGCAGAGTTCAGCGTTTCCATTGATTATGTTCGTATTGGGATTATATCTGGAGTACACGTACACATGTATATTTCTAAAACTGACTTTAAACATTCGTTATTTTTAGAAATGGAATTGATAGAATTTGTCAATGTTTGTGAAAGAATATATGTAAATGACAGTTTCTTATGGGCAAAGAATACGATAGATGTGTGTATGATCTTTTTTATGGGTTATAATTATATTATTGGGTATTTGATATGTTCGAATGTAAAATGTCACAGCTGTTATTTGTAGAGTGTATGTGCGCAATTTATATAAATTAATCAATACTAGTATGTCGATTCAATGTTAAAATTAATAATGATATTTGCACTATATATATTGGCCACCAGCAAGAAACTGTACATACGTATATATACTGAGGGTATGTTTTAACCGATCAGTTATAATTAGACTCAATGTGTATAAAGAAAAAGCGTTTCTATAACTCCAGCGCAATAAATTGCAATACAAAAACAAACACAAATCCGCAATATTTATCGTTTCTGAATATTTAGGAGCATGAAAACTTTATATGTTGTGCCAAATGTTTGAATGCTTTCATTGGTAAATGTTACGGTCCTTGATTTTAATCCATATTCTAACACGATCTGCGGATTAATCCATTAAATATAGAGCGGACCTGACCATGTTTTATTACCCCCATAAAACATGGTATCAAATTGGCTGTTACTATTTACGCCCCGTATCACGTGACATCTTTATGAATGAATGAACGTAAAATTTATAGTAAATCTTCAACGAAACGCGATGACAAGGCAAGATGCACGGGTATCCAGTGCTACAGCTATGACGCATCTATTTTTAGAAACTCCAATATAATCTCGAAACTAGGTTTCATAAAAACTTCTGATAATCAATTCATTTATATTTTTCATTAAATAGCTACCCTATACTCGTGTTATTAAAATTGTTTCATTGTTTAAAATGTGTTATTTCCTTCAGAAAATTACGAAGGTCGTTTTCATTAACGAGGGAGGTAATTGTACCAGCTTATAAGCCACTCAATTTAAGCGTGGAAATATGTTAAATGTCAAATGGGTGAAAATGGAATGCGCGCAGTTAAATAGTGCGGGATATTATCGTGTTTAGAATCGAAATAAAAACTCTGTTCTTGTATTTTGTCGGTGAATAAAACATGGGCAGGAGTTCGGATGCGGAAAAATTAAATCACGAGTGCGTATACAAAATACGCGAACAGATTTTTATTTCTTAAACAAAAATATAGGCAGTATTGTGTTTGTTTTTGTACTGCAATTTATCGCGTTGGAGTTATACATTGTTACGATCATAACATAGTTTAAACACATGTACGTTCAAGTTGATTATTCTATAGAAGCATAATAATTCATTGAAAAGTTACTTCTCAATTTCCAGACACACAGTTTTCTGCCCTTTACTGAAACATCTCGTATGGAATTAACGACTGGCCGGTTCATCTTCCCAGTGTATATTTATGCCTGACCATTCATACTCTAGGTAGTTCTAGTCGTTATTTACATCAACCGTAAAACTATAGTTAGTTCAGGTAAAACTATAATGCTTGATGTTTCAACTTTTCGAAAATACGCGTAAATAGATCAGAAAGATGGGTCGCGTTTTTCTAAATTAAAACTTTCGACAATTTTAGCAAATTTCAACATAGAAATGATTATGCAAAGTGTACATTATTTGCAATCATACGGGCTATACATAAAACACAAATCTAAATTAGTAATGTACAATACTTTACAAAAGAACCAGTGCTACTTCTGAAAGTATGGCGCCTTCTGTGTCCATGTGTGGCATATACCACCATACACGCATCTAAAATGACTTACACATTTTTTTTTCTGGAAACGTTACTGTCAATATGGCAAAACAGTGTCCAGTGAGGATGATAAGCCATGTTGGTCATCCTGTCCGACTACTATCACGCTGACCACCACTGTATTGTCATTGTGGGTTGCCGTATGTTATCGTTGTACTTAAATTCACCTATTTTCGGGGGTGTTAAATATCGTGGATTTTTTTAAAAAAAATTCGTAGACCGTAAATTCGTGGATTGAAACATGGAAGGGTAAAACCATGTTTCGATAAAACGTGGTCGTTGACGAGTTTAACAACGAAATCAACGAAAATTTAACTCCTTCAAAAATAATGATTGTACAGTAATGCATTTCTCATTATACCTGTGTGCACAGTATATAAAGTATATGGTTACCATGACATATTTTTCTCATTTTTATGCGCACTAGAAACAATATATAAAGTAGTTACCTGTGACATACAGGTCACATTATGCTAGGATATTAATGTCAATGCTACTGGACACATCATTCTGGTATGTACGGAATGTGACCTACTATTAGTTTGTTTGTTTTCGCCCACATATCATTAGGTGTGTCAACGGATGGATTAACAGTTTAAAAGTGACCTACTTTACTTGACACCGTCCGAAAAAACCCCAGACATTTAGGAAACATTTCCCTTTTTCGAGCATAGGTAATAAAATTTTTTTACCGATTGATGTATTTCTAAGGCTTCCAAAAAGACAATATTAAGTCAGACAGGAACGGCAGCACTCAACTTAACCAGCCGAGCACAAAAAACAAAAACAAAACATACAAGGCACAATGTACAACTGTACCACGCCGAGCACAGCAAACATTAAATACATATATACAAGGCACAGTGCCCAACTGTACCACGCCGAGCACAGCAAACATTAAATACATATATACAAGGGACAGTGCCCAACTGTACCACGCCGAGCACAGCAAACATTAAATACATATATACAAGGCACAATGCCCAACTGTACCACGCCGAGCACAGCAAACATTAAATACATATATACAAGGGACAGTGCCCAACTGTACCACGCCGAGCACAGCAAACATTAAATACATATATACAAGGGACAGTGCCCAACTGTACCACGCCGAGCACAGCAAACATTAAATACATATATACAAGGCACAATGCCCAACTGTACCACGCCGAGCACAGCAAACATTAAATACATATATACAAGGCACAATGCCCAACTGTACCACGCCGAGCACAGCAAACATTAAATACATATATACAAGGCACAATGTACAACTGTACCACGCCGAGCACAGCAAACATTAAATACATATATACAAGGCACAATGCCCAACTTTACCACGCCGAGCACAGCAAACATTAAATACATATATACAAGGCACAATGCCCAACTGTACCACGCCGAGCACAGCAAACATTAAATACATATATACAAGGCACAATGCCCAACTGTACCACGCCGAGCACAGCAAACATTAAATGCATATCATATATATATACAAGGCACAATGCCCAACTGAAAAACTAAATGATCCACCAAAGTCCAAACTGTCGCAAAGCTGAATGAACTACGGTTTCGGCAATAAAAAATGCATTTTCATTGCACATGTAGTCAGGTGTAGTTCCCAGTTCCCACTCTTCCGGTCATTGCCGAGCAGTTACGGTTATTTCCAAACTGTCACTGTCCACAGTTTCGGTCTTTTCCGTATACAGTTTCGTGTATTTCCGCATACACAGTCCCATCTCTGTCAGGCAGAATTTTTTTTGTTGCGTTTCTATATATGGGAGTCACACGAAAAAAGGTATGCTAGTTGAACCAAAATTTTGACTCAACTTCATGCGACAGGAAAAAGGTCCCGTGATATTAATATTTTGTTAGACATGAAATAACAGGGCTCGGAATTATAACGCTCGCTCACTGGGCGTTAATTATGTACGAGTATTCTTTGTTTATGTGCATGGTGATGATGTATTATATATATTTTTAATATAGTCCAAAATTGATTTAAATCTATATGCACAACACCGACATCTTCTCCCGTAGACGGGTCTTGAAGGCGTCTAAACTCGGCGGCGCCGAGACCGTCGATGCTAGGAGAAGTTCTCTCGAAGAATGTGCGATTCCCCCGATAGTTTGAATATTCCCTCGATCTGTAGACACGATTACACGTTAATCTATACACCACTCAGTAACTACGAAATGAAAGTCAATATGAACTGTGACATACAAATAAAGTTTCAGTTTGCTTTGCGATTACGTCAGTTAATAAACAAACACATCGGTTAAATTTGCTTAACCGCTAACTGAACGTAGGGTCGGTCAATATATGCTTCTGGAATGGCTCAATTGTTACTTTTCGATTGTGATAAATTACTGCATTTATTGTTATGAAACAATATTGAGCTATCGATACACGTCGGCATAAAACTGTCAAAACCTCGTTCATAATGTCAGCTCACTTCATTATCATACACTGCAAGTAAGGATGTCACTAAAGTTGATAAATAAATGAGTTTTTTACACACGAAAGCCATAACTCTAAACACTATTTTAGTTCAATACGACGGTCATTTGAAACACGCCCCGACCCTAGTGAAGAGTGGGGGATAGCGTGTGATCTGTCTTGTGCTTTTACATTTCCTCTGTCACCGCACTGCCATTTTTCATGCCTCGCATGACTGGTGTAATTTGTGGGGGTTTAACATCAGTTCTGTATGGCCCTGGGGTTCTGGGGTAAGGGATTTTACCAAGGGTTTGAAAAAAAAGTAAAAATCTCCGCCTTTCCCCGGAGTTGGGGAGCGTGGTTGCAATTATCTGATGCATTATCAAAAAGGATTCCAGTACTGATCATTGTACTGGGTTGTCTGTACATTTTGTATTTTGCTTAAGGTGTTTGTTAATGTACTATATTGGCATCATTAAGATCAACACATTTCTCCGAGTACATGAATTCATACACGACATCTAGTCACAGTGCAGTGTATAAACGAGTCAATTTCCGGTTATCACAATAATGAGTACACGTTGAATTGTAAAGTCTGGCAATAAGTCGGACAGTGATAGGAAATCACCGGATATCTCAATCACAATAAGTCATACAAGTTGATTCGTATAGTATCTCAATAAGTCGTACAGTGATAGGAAATCACCGGATATTTCAATCACAATACGTCATACATGTTGAATTTTATAGTATCTCAATAAGTCGTACAGTGATAGGGAATCACTGGATCTCTCAATCACAATAAGTCATACAATTTGAATTGTATAGTATCCCAATAAGTCGTACAGTGATAGGAAATCACCGGATGTTTCAATCACAATAAGTCATACAAGTTGAATTGTATCATCCCAATAAGTCGTACAGTGATTTGGTTTATACGTGGTGCTAATGTTAGATATCTGACACGTCCATCATATGTTGCTATCAGTAGATAACAAACATCATCCACTTTTCTAGCTAAGTGGTGTTAAATCAATACTATGATTAAATATTGAAGAGCACGCAACAACAAACGTAAACACTAAACATTCTGCCTTTGATAAACAGTCAATTAGTCGTCTGTAGCACACAACACGCAGCGTAAAGTGGGGAGGAGTGTGAGGTACGTCACGTGACGTGACTCAAAACACATTATTTTTCGAGGTGTTGAATTTTCGTTGATTTCATTGTTAAACTTGACCACGAAATCTAATGCCCACGATTAATCGACCTCCCAAATGGGTTCACCCTTCCAATGTCAGTCTAGGAATTTTCGACCCCACGAAAATGTATTTTACAGTATGTAATATTGGCTTTCTTCCTGAAAGGATGTAAGTGTTCACCAAACCTCAGCTACAGAACATCTCAATATAAAGACTACCTCAAAATTAAGACCACAATTTTAAGGGTCCATTTTCACTGTTAAATAGTCTTTATTTAATCTTAATTCTAAGACCAACTCAATATTGAGACCAAGCCTTGATCCCCCGGCGCAAAATCTCGATCTGAGATCAATCTCAGTATTGTCACATTTCAAATCAGACTCAAATTGAATGCATTATGAAAAGTTTATAACAACAACATTTTTACGACTCAATTTCAAGTTTAGTTTTGAGTCAAACTCATACTCAAATTTGCAAACAATCTCAACTTTGCTGAGATTTCTACTTCAGATGGTTCGGAAGATAGTAGGCCTACTAAGCCAGTCTTCAAGGGTACCAACAAAACCACTATTATTAAGTGATTACTGTGTAAAACAATGTTATATTTACTTTAGACATATCAGTGTATGGCGGACTGGCGGTTGACAGGAGAGGACAGGACTGACCTCTAAAATTATGGCAATTTTAATGATTTAGTGAATTTGTTCGTGAAATGGCGTCATGTCTGCAATCATCAGTAGTATTTCCCTTGTATGACGTTCAGCATTTGAAATGGGGGTGGGGTAAATTTAGACTGGCTTCTTTTCTCTCATACATTTGAGGTGATGGATAATACCACTAGATATGAGGTGTCGTGAGTGACCTAAAGCAGATTAGATACTTTGGCTTAATGGAAGCGATGTACATTTTACAAAAGTCGTATATATATAAAAAAAATTATATGTCCATGACATAAAACGTTATTCGCGCATTGTTTCGTAAAAATGTTTACTATAATAAAACTAATTGTGTCATAGTAGAAACAAATATATATGTCATATGCCAGCCAGTGTAAACAATAAAACGGCGTCATTGTTATAGTCTCTAATTTGGACCGTGCTCCGTTGTTTCGTGGGCGTGACGGCACACTGACAGTGCCGTATCTACGGTATCCTGTTATGGCCATCGCTGCATAGCTAGTCAAAAGTCGATAGCACAATAGTGAAAACGCCAAATAATATCGACTTTTCACGGTCGTACTTTCGTTGTTTCGTGTTACTCACCATAGTACTTTCGCGATTTCGTTGTTTCCACTTACTTATATGCAGCGATGGACCTAACGGGACACCGTGCGTATCAGATACGGCCGCTGACTCCTACTTTAATTTACTCCTACCTTAACGTATTTTTTGTGTTTAAATTTCGCAATGTTTGTACGTGTTCCTTATCGTGTTGGCGGAGATAAAAATATAAAGACTTACAAAGGATATTGTATTACTAAGTATACACACACGATGTCTTCCTGTGTCACAAAGTAGGATTTCGAAATACCTTCATGTCCTACCAATAACGTTCAGTTACAGCTTCAAATATTGTGTGGAACATAAAATAACGTAACTTATGAACCTTAGTAATATAGCAAATAAGAAAAGATAATGTTAAGTCGGACCTGGGACGAAGAATATACCATCGTATTAGAGGGTCCATGGTCGGACAGGGAAGGCAGCACTCAACTTAACCAGTGGAGCACGGAAAACATAAAAACATACAAGGCACAATGCCCAACACACAGCCGAACCATAACCCAGTCCAAGCATTGATACCCAAGTAAATAGCTGGCAACAAACTACGATGATAACCCGTTTTGTTCATGTCATTACGGCAGTATTACAAAATACACAAAAAGTCATTCAATACTACTGTAACATCGATGACTTGAAAGCTTTAAATATTACAATGTATAAGGCTTTTCACCGAAGCAATTTACGGGTAGTTTGTGTCCATCGAAGCAGATCCGACCCGGTTATATATTTATGTGTAAAAATAGATGATCACAATTGAGATTTTCAGATAAATGGTTAAACACGGGCGTGGGTAACCACGTGGTACATATCACTATAAACTCATTAATTTTCACGGTTATTAAATTTCGCTGATTATGGTAATATTGTATTTTGGTAGTTTCTTGAATTCATGGATCTCAATTATTGAAAAGAAACATTTATGTCAATTATTCGAGGGGATTTAATTTCGCGACCTCGTTCATCCGCCAAATCAACGAAAATTAATAAATCCACCGAGAATATTACTTACTTTACAGTGTATATTTTTAATTTGTACTTAAGACTCATGTCAGAGTTGAAATACAAGTATCCTAGTTTTCAAAATAAAACGCAACTTCGTGACCTATTTTACCGAGTAATGGAGCAAGGAATTCCGCCTATACGGTCAATTGTGAAGTTTATAAACATGAATCACAGGAGTCAATTGTTGTAAAATGATTTGAACATAACCTTAAAATGCATGGTTAATTTGAGACTCGGAATTTTGAGATACGTTATAAATCGAGCAGTATATTATTTAGTGGGTAAAATAGGTGCCCCGACAATAATTATGGAATCTACTGTTTAAATATAAACGGTACAAAACATCAATAACCTGGGTACTTTCTCATACTGTTGAGTTTTTGTACTTATAATCTATTAAACAATACAACGCTGTGCATATATAGGATACATTTGTCATTTTTTTAGACACAGATTATTTTAAACACACAACCAGTGTGGGCTGGGTTTGGACGTTTAAACGGTTCAACTAGATACCGCATCTACATGCAGTGGTTAAACTATGGTTGATCATATCTTATTGGTCGATTTAGTCTAATTTAGTATGTGCCGTCTTGAAACTACATGATCGCAAAATCGAACCTCGACCACTGCGTATAAACGAGTCCACTTCCGGTTATCGCAACAAGCAATACACGTTGAATTACATTGTCCCAATCAGTCATATAGTGACTAGAAGTTACATGAGCTTTTGCTCGCAATAAGTCATACAAATTGAATTGGATGGTGTCCAAAATAAGTCATACAGTGATTTGGTTTATACGCTGTGACACCAGATTATATTTAACGCCAAAAAACCAGCCAAGATATTCATTAAGAGATTTGAATTTAAAAGTAAAAAAGAACAATGGAACAGGTTAGTGGCTGAAATAGTTCCATGAACGATTATTCCCGCGGTTAGCAATTGTTCCAGACGAAGTTGATTGATAGAACAAATATCTAATTTCCTTTTTGAGATGTAGCAATCAATCGCAACTTAGCGTCCACTCATCACAAATACGGATTAATGTTCCAGGGTCGTACTCAATATTGATCTTATTTAATTGGAGAATAAGGATATCCAATCATATCACCTGTTACTGACCAAGAGTTTAATATGGTGTGATCTGATTGGTTGTCCTTATCCTTAAGTCCAGTAAGATCAATATTGAATGTAACCACCCCAAGTGTAAGTTTTGAGTTGAGAGAAAATGAAGAAATTGTTTGGATGTATTAGTGTGAGGTACCCGCTCTGACAACACTTAACGTCACTGAAACATGTTAATACACTGGCACCGAACGTTTGCTGCAGTTTTGATTAACAGTCTATGATAGTCGAATAATGTTTAGTTATGTGAGCAATTTGGTTTGCCACATCATTTTTTTCGTCTATGCAGAACGAACCTACAGTATGTTCTAAAAAGAGACTGCTTCCACCGTTGGAAAGATGTTCCCAAATTTACCAAGACAAACCAAAACACAAATATTTTCACCAAAGTTTATGAGTTTGTGCTTAATTTCCAAAGTTGGAAAATAAACATTATAGTTGAAAAAGATTAATTAATGGGACCAATGGAATATAACACATTTAGTTAATTCACAACGTTTAATGTTGTAATAAATGTCACTAATTAAGGATTGATCAATCAGAAAATGCATTTGCGTGTGTATGTTTGTTAACTGTAAAATGATTAATTTTCGCGGGTATTAACTTTCGCAGATAGGGGTAACTTGGTGGTAATTTGGTGGTTTCTTAAATTCGTGGATTTTAATTTCTTGTAAAATAAGGTCAAGCTATTTGAGGGGATCTAGTTCATCTGGGAAATGTACGAAAATTATTCCACCGCGAGTATTAATGATTTTACAGTTTATGTATATGCGTCCTCCAGTCATTTACATAACACTGACTGGTTTGTTTGATGTTTAAGCGGCTTATCAATGGTCAAGTGAGTTGTGGGGATGATTTACTACACTTTGCAGAAGATTTCTTAAGGTGATTCCCAACTCTTCATTTGAGCGGATATTTAGAAATCGGTGTAAATAAGACATATTGAAAGCGTCTGACTACCATGATGAAATAGTACGAACAATTAAAAAAATATGCGTCAGCATGTTCTCATGTCTTAAAATCGCGAAGTTACTGTATAGTTATTACTATATCATACTATAATAAGCTTGCATAATAAAGCTATAGCTGCAATTTTATGTACCATTTATTCCAAACGTTGAAACACCAACACTCGCGAATACTAGCTGCAACGTATGTGAAACGTTTTATAATGCGCCCACACACAATTGTATCCAAGTTTTAATATTTGTTTAGCAAGCATCCCGACTACATTAGAGGAAGGTTCTTTGAATTTATTTCGTAAGAATATAGACTAGCTAATGCAAAAGGGCATATAGCTAAAACTGGGTTCATCTTTAAATATACACATTTTTTTTCAAAAACAAATTATCGCGAAAAATGGATACAACGTATTCAAAACGTTGATGTATTTTGTAAACTCTCCTGGTTTTCGACATTTCCGAAATCACTAAACTGTCAATAAAAAAAATCGAGCCGAGCAACTGCCATAAAATTTGGGATAAAACTTCTATAATAGTTACTCTACTGGTTGCATGTACGAAAACAGTATGTTGTTCAACTATTTTTTTCGTATAACTTAAAAATGAAAAATCTCATCTTTTAAAACATCATTTAAAAATACATATAACATGCATATTCTAAAACAAACATTATCGTGTGATTCCGTATATATGAAATTTCGTGCATGCCAAGTTTCATGAAATAAAATTTCAAACTTTTTCAGTAAAATGCACATATCAGTTTTTAGGGGGTTCCCCAAAATCTAAAAATATCTTAAAAACTAGCCGAGCAAAACTGTTATTGATTTGCACAATCACTATCATGAGTGTGTTCTTCATAAAAATCAGGTGTTTGATACCTCATGTACAGAAAAATGTAAGAGTATGGAATCACCTTAATACCAGAAGAAAGAAAATGATATCACAAACTGTAAACCATGACATCTAAATATGTTCGGAATATGTTTGGTATTTTGGTTAAGTGTACATTAGAAAGGTTTGCATTCCCCACAGTTGTCCGCCTAGCAACCGAGCTGAACGGTTGGTATGTGACGCGGATTGTGTTGATGTTATAATCTCTGATATTAATGCGGTCACGTGATTGAAAGTCACTTGAGAAAGTTAAATTAAATCCCCATTATCTCTCCAAAACCTTTCCAAATCATCCTGTAAATAATTTTCTCCATAAATGACCCATAATTGACGACAGAATGTTAACTGTATTTGTCGAACTAGTATGGTATAAATCACATTTAGTAAAACGTACGGAAGAAAAAATACTGATTTTACAAGAGTTTCTGCCTTTAGACTATAAATTATGCATTTTTATTATTTGCTTTCAATGGATTATGGAGATTTTTCAGTGAAAATAACAGTGAAATTACCACTTTGTTATTTTCACTGTTTTCGAAGCTGGTTCCAGTATCGTTCAGAAAAAGAAACGTAACGTTAACGGCACCAGGCTTTAAAATATGTCTTACGTCATCATGACGTCATAATTCTCACGTCGTGACGTTCTAATTTCGACGTGATTTTTCCAATTAAGCCAATTACGGCACATATTTAAGAGGAATTGAGGCATATAATAAACAGAACATTTGTTGATTTTTGGTGTAAGGTCAATTTTATTTCACTCGTGATCACAGAAAATTAAATTTCCACTCGTGGCTACACTCGTGAAAATATTGATTTTCTGTGATCACTCGGTGAAATAAAATTCGATCTTACACCCAAAATCAACAAATATCCTCTATATTGTGTACATTTCGTTATTTTGTTTACAAACCAACTGGAGGCCGTATGTCGTTTACTTCTGTCTTATTTATGGTGTTTCAACCTTTGGGACTTAACTAAAGCCATCAAAATCCATCATTCTGCAGAAAGGATACCAAGTTAATGCTTTTCACAAATAGCCGTTTAAGGCTTCATTAGGCTTTTAATTAGTTTCAATCTAGTACTCTAGCTACTACCTTAGCTCCACATTATAATGATTGTTGGGGAGTATTTTCCTCGCATGCATTATCTCTATGTGTACGTCTGTGCATTGTGAAAATGGAAAAATATTGACCGATCACATTTTCTATTTAAAGTAACATATTCCATACTTTAATATGTGATGAAACTCACTGTGAAAATTTCTATTTATAGTAGCATATTCCGATACTTTATAATATGTGATAAAACTCTCTTAAAGATTTTCTATTTATAGTAACATGTTCCGATACTTTAATATGTGATGCCACTCACTGTGAAACTTTATATTTATAGTAACATATTTCGGTATTTTAATATGTGATGCCACTTGCTGTAACATTTTCTATTTATAGTAACATATTTCGATACTTTAATATGTGATGCCACTTGCTGTGACATTTTCTATTTATTGTAACATAGTTCGATACTTTAATATGTGATGCCACTTGCTGTGACATTTTCTATTTATACCGCACATCGGAAATGATTAATTAATGAAATTGTCTGGTAACATGGTCCGATATCTTATATATTTGGTATCAAAACATAACGATGGAAATCACTTAATCGGTTAACGTTTCTATTTTTAGTAACATGTTTCGGTAATATGATCGGTTTGATGTGTGATATGCAAATTTTGCACTCATCGAAAAGAACCCATTTAATAAAAAAAAATGATAATAAATACACATGTACAACAGTTTAGCTTTTTCAAAACCGATATTTGTCTTTAAGGTACTGTTTCATAGAACGCAATTTCAGTGTATGACTAAAATCGATAAGTTAGATGTATGTTGATTAGTTATCTACGTTATTTCCTGAAGTACGATTTCAAATAGATTCTTAATATACGTTATTGCATCATGTTATTTATTCTCTAAAGAATGTCATTAACTATAATAGGTGCAGCTAGACATTGAATATTAAGATATTATATTATGTATCACTATTTGAGTCGGTTGAACAATGAAAGTATTAAAATTCAGTACTCAGTCGGTTACTCATACCATACATAATACATAGAATATAGAAATGTAACGATTTATGAACCACATAATTTTAGCAATACCTAGGTCACAATACAAGTACGATGTACGCATTATTTTATTGCGTACGAGCTATAATGGTTTCTGTTTAATTATAGAACCTAGGAAGATAATATATATCTAATTATACGGTCCCTGATAGAACCTGATCACGGTTCGTGAATGAAATCGCAAGGTATCCGTACTGGCATCGCATACATGAGCTCGTGTGGTGTCTCTAAGGGGCCATACAAACTGCTACCGGCTTCGAATCCCTACGAATCCCTACGAATTCGTAAGACAACTCAAGAGTTAACCGCGTTCCCGAGTCCTTCGTTAGTCAAGAAAATCTTTACGATGCCCGTACAAGTCTACTACATGTATGCCCGTTCGAACATTCGTACGGACGCAGTACAAGTACGCCGTGAGAAGCTCGTAGGGTAAGACTTTGGGGTGATAAATGCAATCCGATCGCCGTCCAATCATCTTACATTTTTCTGACCGGACCGGATACCTGATGGACATTAGGGTATCATCGGGCGGCGAACCGAGTAATTTAAGTCTCTTTTGACATAATAAATACTATTGTATGTATTGCGACTCATACCGGGGTCCGCAAGATGCCTAGACATCGGGTACACATCGGATACACGGACACCGCCCGGTGTCTTTGTGATGTGTGACCCAAGTATAAATGTCACGGACCGTGGCGTAAGGGTAAAATCTGGAATGTCCTGCCAAATACGGAATAAATGACGTGTGGGAAAATCCTTACTAAACCCACTACGTTTGAATTTTAATAAGGATAAATACACATGTTTATGGAACTTCCGGGGTGACGGAGTAATGTTAATGGACCATTCATGTACAAAAATCACTTTTCATGAGAGGTTTTTAAACTGAAGTGGAAAGATCGTTAAACAGTCTTAAATGTTTATACATTAACAATCCACGTGATTCGTTTAAAATATTTTATCCTAAAAAGAAGAACTATAGTACTGTGAATGTTTGGGTGTTGGATATTGCATTGTCACAGTGTATTAACGAGTCAACTTCCGGTTACCACAATAAGGCATACACGTTGAATTGCAGTCTTGCAATAAGTCATACAGTGATCGAAAATCACTGTTGTTTTTACTCACAATTAGTCATACAAGTTGACTTTTATAATATCCCAAAAAGTCATACAGTAATTTGGTTTATAATATGCTGTAATTGTGCTTTCTTCCGACGGTTGCTCTCGTTTTAGAAATTTTGGTTTTTAGTGCATGCACGGTATCAAGTGTGAGATTTTTTTTGTATTTGTTCGTTTAAAAGATAATTGTGAACGAACTATTCGAACACTCGTAATGAAATATTACAGGTTGATTGAATAAAGATAAAACTTCTGTACTACAAAGTTTTTTTTGTTATTGTAACTTGTTGAATCATGCCAAACTTCACTCAAAAGAATGTGTGCGTTTTTAAATGTACTCAGTGTACATATTTAATTCAAGCCCCCATCATCTGGGCGTGATGAAACACCAACATAATAATAAAAACATTTTTTTTGCAATTATTGTATGTGGGTTTTTGAACCATTTTGTCCATTACTACAACCTACACACGTATCATGTATGATTGGGTTGGCTAGTAGTAAAAAAACACTTGCCAAAAAACATACACTAAAATCTACATAGTCTAGTAACAATCTTTTGTTTCATTTATTTATACGTTTTTGTCTGTTTTATGTAGATCGTTACAGTTGTTTTAAACACGTCCAGTCTACTTGTATCAATTACGAATGTCAACGGCAATATTTGGCAAAAAAGAGATGTGGATGTTTTGCACACATTGACAAAAAGAGTATATTAAGTCAGACAGGGAAGGCAGCACTCAACTTAACCAGCCGAGCACAGAAAACATTAAAAACACACACAGCACAATGCCCAACTAAACAAGCGCAGATCCGCCCAAGTCCAAGCTGTCGAAAAGTATAATAAATTATAACTAGCTGAATGACCCAGTAGAAAAGATACAGCAACCAAAAGGCGGAATGCCTACGCTGAATGACCTAGTAACAACACATACTTAAGCCTCCTCGATAGCCTAGTGATAGAGCGTCCACTTCGAGTGCGGGAGGACCCGGGTTCGATCCCAGGCAGCGCCGTACCAAAGACAAAATAAAAAAGGTGCCGGTATTACCCTTAATAGACGTTCAGCATAAAAAAGAAACTGGCTTCTCTTAGATCTTATTCCCTCTTGGCGATGGATAACATCAGGAATGAGGTATCGAGAGTGATTAATATAAGTTGGCCAAACATGTTTCCCAATCGACCTAAATAAATTAGTTTAAACCACGGGCTCTATCACTTACTAGTAATACAAAAAATGCTTGTTCAAGTAACAAATAAAATAGTCATCGGTACAGAACATAAAACGGTCATGATATTAAGTCACGTTTTGTATTGTAGTTACATTGTATATACATGGCTGTAAATTATAATACGGGCGGATTTAGTGTAGGATATTTCAAAATAGATGAAACGTAACTCTATACCATATCCGGGAGAAATGTAACCCGATCGTACCAAGCATTGGTAAACGGTAGTAAAATATATCAAAACCTTTATCCAACCAACTTTTTTAATTCAAGCGTGTAGTATTAGGCTACTCCCACATATAAATGTGTCATTGATAAAGATTTTTTCACAGAAATAGATATATACATGTATACCTAGATGTATAAATTTTACACCATTTTTATTTTTTATATTCTTGTCAATGATACAGTTAGCGGTGGCTACCCCATATTTGTTATTTATAATAAAAAATGTATGTTAGTTCAAACAAGCAAAAGAAATGTGTACGTATTTGTGAAAGAAGGAAGTTACAGTATAGTGTTTGCACTGCACTCGACACATTTGTAATGGCATTTTGGGAATGCCACAACAATAATTTATTGCCAATCGAACGCTCCTCTTTGGGAAGAAAGTAGGCCTACGTGTGCATGTTTTATAGGTACAATGTACTGTATTTTACAGACGGTGTGGCTTAAACTCTTTATTATTCCTAAAACAGTCTTCTCATTCTCGGCTTGAGCGTCAAGTGTGTCTCGTAAAATTCGGCCAAAGAATAAAATACTTACAATTGTTTTTAACTTCGTGTTGACATATTTTTTCTTGCGTTCTTAACCAAAATTACGTCCGTATCACGTGGTTTGTCCACACTGAAAAATAGAAAGGAATCAAAGATATTCTGTTCATTACGCAACAATTCGAAAATATTAGACGGGTACCTTGCTGATCGTTTTTTTGGGACTCGTGCTTCATGTTTAAAATTTGATAACATTCTGAACGACGCTATAATGTGCTATACATCGGGCACACTAAGAACCATACTGTATGCTCGAAATAAGAGCAAGGCGCACTTCTGCAGTGTCGGACATGCCTGGCTTCCTCTCAGTCTGTCCCTCTAGTCAGATCATGCTGTATCTGCACTGGTAGAGGATGCCCGTGCGCTCTTGTGACTGCAACACTACAAGTATATGTAAAGCGCCTTTGAGCGTGTGTTCGCATGAAAAGGGCGCTATAATAAGCCTGGTATATTTATTTTGTATTGTATACGGTATAACCTTAAGTTCAGCAAAGTTTTGAAATGTTAAATCCAACGTGACTGTGAAAGTGTCCGGAAGAAAGATAAGACGGTGTTTACTGACTTATGACCGTGACTCATTGATAGTATACATGTATGTGGTATATACTGTATTAATAACTGGTCTACGTCATAACGATGTATATAAAGACGTTATTTACTTGTATTACTCTATAAATACACAGTCGTGCTTATACTATTGTATCGGAAACATTTACAAATTTAAGGTCAGTGATATTCTTTTATATTTTATAAAATTTATATATATATATTTGATTCAGAAGTAAAATATTGCAAAATAACCTTAAAACTAAGCTCAAAGAACTTTTTATTCAAATATTGACATGTATATCAATAAGTGATTTTGTTTATATTGACTTAAGAATCACACTGATTGATTTTATTATTGACAGACCATTCAGACAACATAATTTATTCTGATAACAAACGAGCTGACTAAGACAATAATAAAATAATGTCTCTAGAGGATTAACTTTTATAAATTTCTCGTTTTTTCTATTTTTTCTTTTTTTGTTAAAAGCCATTTACAATATTTACATGTTTTGTTGTTCATGGCATTGCTGCGTCGATTTTTTTTCATAACTTCAGTGTGTATTTATAATATTTAAATTTTTAAGTAAAATCTGGAACTGAGTATAAACGTACATTGGGTCACTGGTCAAATACAAGTTGGTTTTGTATCCACACTTTAGTGCGAATTCCATTGTCGTATAATGCATTATTACTTAAATTTATAAACCGGAAGTAAGTTTTTTTTAAAACAACAACAGGGAGTTAGTGCTCTGACATCACTAGTATTTCTTTTGGTTTTAAAATTCAAAGTACGAGTGTAAACTATCAGTAAACTGGACTACAAAATGTATTTCAAAATGGATATCTGCGTCACAATCTTGGACAAGTTTAACGTAATTATCAATACAAATTGTCTTGTCGTCTTATTTGAAATACTGCCAAACAAACCTACTTAATATCAATTAAGTCTTATGATATAATTTCTATACATGTTAATAAATATCATTTGACACTGTTAATAGTATGTAATAACGAATTGTATATAATAAGTCCGGTTAGCAGGACAGTATAATTATACAAATCGTGTATTTTATGTATATATACATACTGATACCAAAAATATCTACTAAAATAAGACTTTAATTAGAGAAATTGCAATGTTTATGTACACAATGTTATGTAAACAAGATAGATAATTTATTTGAATAATTGATTTATATGTCACTTGTATACAAACAATGTAATATCAATACAATGTGTCTTGTTTTGCACATTCAGTCATTCGGATAAAAAGACAGTGAAATTCAAAAATTTAACCATCAAGCCAAATATTCATACATACAGCATAAATAAGTGTAAATAAGAAATTAATAAGAGTTACTACAAAGTTTATGTCGACAAGGTTATGTAAACAGATGACTCACCTAAATAAACGAGTTATTTATTTTATGCGTGATATAAATCGATTAATCAGGTCAGTCACTTGTTTATATAACTATGTTTTTATAAACATAGTAAATTATATTATTAATATATTATTTTGATATGTATTTTGTGTATTAGTATGTGACTTAGTGAATAAGGTATTGGGTTTCACTGCATTTTAATTCCTCCAATTAAAATGTTTAAAACAATAAAATACAATGACATTGCAATGTTTGAATACAAGTGAGATATCTGATTAAACGGACTATACAAGTATGAATAGCACATTGCTGGTTCGTGACGTTTTCTGATGGTAGACAATAATGATAAAGTTGTGCGTGACAGACTGTGTATTTATCCACCGGGGCTGTCCTCCGGCATACAAATATTGAAAATAAACGTATCTATCTTATAATATACATGTAGATTCTAAGTGGGTTTGTAATCAGAATGTATAAATCGGAAAGCTGTTACCATCGGATAAGATGTAATCATGGATCGTTTATTGTCCTGTCCACATCATTATCTTTGTTTACAATCGAACCATATTCAGACATAGGCAGTCAAAATATACCCTACCCCGAGGCAAGTCCAACCATATCATTGTTTACCTATTTATGATAAATGGTAATATTGTGTTTGGCTTGAAGGGTGCTTGGTCCTTATAGGGTACGTGCTGACTGCCTATATCTTCAGATAGACAAACCGGTTTACAAAATGTACACACAAGTCGCGGTTGCTCGTTTTCTTTCCCCTTTCTACTAGATCATTGAGTCGCAAGTCGGTTGTTACACTTACACGTGCGTAGGGTCTTTGTCATCGAATATCGACCTTTAACCCTTATAATATGCTACTAGTATATATCCTAGTAAGTTGACATTAATGTGGTTTGGTGGTTTTGTTCATTTTTTGCGCCTAATCGATGACATGATGTTTGATTTACGTTTATTTACGCCCCGATAGATCACTACTCAATGGTGGTTCAAATACTAGTATACACACCACACCCACAGTCACATCTATAGTCTGCTGATGATAACTCTACCCTTTGTTTACAAATAAAAATGAAAAATAAATGCATTTACGATTACGATTTGTTCAATTTTGTGCAAATTCACTTCTAATGATACATGTATACTCTTTAAATCTACACTGAAAACAATCAGTCAGTCGACCGCGCATTGTTTATGTAATTCATGTTTGTTTATTGATAAGTCTAGAGTTATCTCCGGGGAACTATACCAACTATAGATCAACCACGAGTTTTGAGCCGTGACGGGAGATTACACTATTTAGTCATGGTATGTGAATATACTGGTTGGGATACAATTAAAATGCGTTGATATATATTTTTGTATGACATGACAGTGTCAGTATCACTGGCTCAATCGGTAGAGAGCTTGATTTGCAGTCTAAGATATGCGGGTTCAAGTCCTGATAACTGCACTTTTTTCTCAACTACATAGTATTGTTTCTTTTTTCATCAAGAACATGATGGCATTGTTTAAAAGTCATTTTATTATTATGACTTTTCAATCTACATGCAATGGGTTTTCATGTTTCGCTGTTTTCATTTCTTTCCACGGACCCAGTAATAATTTACCTTTTACTGGATCCAATACTTAAACGTGTGTCAAAGATTTTCGACTTTGTGTATTGGTTGGCTACCCGTCAGTTGTGTCTGTCTCATAGTCGGATGATGCATTTGAATATATAGTTGGGACAGTTTATTGCAATATCTATCGCCAGTGTTTGTGTCCTGCTGGCAATACAAGTTCAATACACAGACTATTTTATATATAAAATCCTTGCAAAATTTCTGTAAATATGAACCATGTTAAATATTCTTTATCATACGAGCATCTTCACCAGTAGTTTTACTAGTCGCAGCCAAAAAATTATAATTACGCGCGTTACTACGACTAAGGACACTTAATTTTGACTAATAAAGACTCATTTTTGACATTATTAAATAAATTCCAGGAAATGCATAACTTTCTTGTAATATTACTTGAGCAAGGGATTTGAAAAAAATATATAAAAAGCGACTCTACCAAGGATAGAACCTAGAAAAGTAAGTCTTATAGAACATCGCCTTATCCATTGGACCACGTATTCAGTTACTTAATGAAACAACTTATTTGACTTATATTGGTACTGCTTATATAAACCTACCCTTTTAGGGTGAATAAACTTTGCTGCATAAATTAGTCACGGCTCAAAAAACATGGTTGATCTATAAGAGCTACCATATACAGTGAAGTTCCGGTAATCAGACCAGTCAAAAAGTCGTCTTATAAGCTAGGGAATCGGTCTTAACAGCGGACCTTTTTTGTTCTAAATTTAATACTTTGGGACTACTACATTGCAAAAATCTGCATGATTTCGAAATAATTGAAGTGGTCCTATTAGCGGAACTTCACTGTACTAGAATACTAAAACTTACTAATTTGTTGTATTTAATTAAAGTGTTGGTGACTGATAACAAAACATTGTATTGATCGGAAATTTATCTTCAAGATCAATATTGAATACGAGCCCTGGCTCGACGCTCGGCATAGTTAGTTCCAAGATCAATATTGAATACGAGCCCTGGCTCGACGCTCGGCATAGTTAGTTCCAATATCAATATTGAATACGAGCCCTGGCTCGACGCTCGGCATAGTTAGTTCCAGGTAACTGCTCGTTCTTCCGGTGTCAGGATAATGATTTGACTGGGTAGTCTCCAGGGTACTGTTTTATCAAAGCACTTACGGAAATCGTAAATTTACGTTCAAACTTAAATTCTTAATTATTCTTCAAAACCTACACATTGGGGACAAATATTGTTTGTAGAGGCTCATTGACTTAATAGTTATTAATACCGAACGACTCTTTGTCACAATTTGTAGCTATCAAGAAGTTATAAAGAATTTAAATCCTAGCGTAAGTTTAAGATTTTCGTAAGTGCTTTGATAAAACAGTACCCGTATGACTAAAATACTGTTGGCCAGTGTTAGAACAATGCGGAACAAGCAGGAACTACATCTTTATACACGTAGCAATCGTAATCGATGAATCTCGTCGATATTGATCTTACTGGACTTAAGGATTAAAACAACCAATCAGATTATTATCATATTAAACTCTTGGTCAGTAACAGGCGACGTGATTGGCTATCCTTATTATCCAATTAGATAAGATCAATATATAACATTGATGGCGCTAATCTGTGACTGACCATACCATATTCATGATACAAACGACTCATGCTTCATCCATGAACCCCTAACAAGGTGTGTCATAAACAAGTAATTGTAACTGACTGTTCATCTCAATGACTGACCAACGCCCCAATGTGGGAGTTTTTTGTTACCAGACTACTTACATTTATGATCAATCTGTTGACGTTTATATGTATGTATCTTACTCGTACTGTCCAATCATAACGATATGACCATACTTGACGATAAACTGTTACTGTCGGTAAAATCAGGAAATTTCGCGAAAAAATCATTGTTGCTAATATTTCCGAAATCGATAATTTCGGTAAAATTTATGTTCGTGAACATAAACAACGGTGGTAAATCAGCAGAAAGTAGTTTATTTCTGAATTTTAAAAATCGCGAACATTTGATTTTGCGAACTAGATCTACTTCAGAGTATCACATTCGCCAAATTTGACATCGCGATTTTTCTTTTGACTTTACAGTACCGATACTCCCTTTATTATTCGGTAATTACGCTTAACATCTGATTTGTTGTTTTCATCTGGGTCTTACAATTTTATCAACATTTCCCTACGATAACTATTTACTTCTGTTCGAAACCCGATATAAATAAAATAACCCTTTTGAACCGCGTAAAATAATGTGTCAGGTAACATATGCACTCACTGTTTGGTCTGTTAGCAATATGATTCGAGCCGAAATCAGCAATTATGTAGAGGATGTGGCGTCTGGCTGTTCAAATATAAGTCGAAACCTCTCGTACATGTATTAGGATGCCGAACTTTAACAATTCCCAGTGAAAACATGTTATAGAGGCCATTTCAACTAACTTTAATCAATTGTTTTTATCATCAACTAACACTGTACTTGTCCTGTCAGATATTACATCTTAGCCACATTATATTATGATTGTGGATACGGAATGATTGAAACTAAGTGTCACAACAGGACCTGACTTTTCCCGCCCGGAAATCAAACCCGGATATCCCGAATGTTCAATTATGACCCTGGATGGAAACAAACTGATATGATGCTGTTCCTCCGTAGCTCAATGGTTAGCGCGCTTGCCGTCTAATCTGGCAACCTGGGTTCAAATACGGATGGAAGCATTCATATGCCTGCCATATTTCAGTAGAAAGCTGACTGGCAAATAAAGGCTATGCTCGGCATTATTAAGTTCTGGTCCAAAACAACATAGAAGGAAGAAAGCAGTCCTTTAAGTATGATCGTAATCTGAATCTTAATAACCGAACTCAACTTCAGTTAACATGATTTAAGGTTAATTTTCTGTCCAGACTTACATAGAAATAATATCAGCACTAAGTGGCAATATTTGAGCTGGAATTGAGCTAATATTGAACTGAGATTGAGCTAAGATTGAAATGAGATTGAGCTAAAATTTAACAAAGATTAAGCTCAAATTAGGCTAAGATTAAGCTTAGGTTGAGCTAAGATTGAGCTAAGGTTGAGCTAAGATTATGTTTACATCGAACAGAGATTGAGATTTTTGTAGAAATTGGAGTCTCAGAATGATAGAAATATTATTTTACATTTGTTTTATTCTGATCTTTTTCTCTTTCAGACATACTAAGAAAACAAGATGGCGGAACTCAGCTGTGGAAAGACATGTATGAAGTATTTGCTGTTCGTGATAAATTTCCTCTTCTTCGTAAGTTTATATTTTGATATTAACCTTGTGTTAATGCATTGTTTCTTCGGGGTTAACGCCGTTTTTTAACAGTTTTTCTGTTATATATTTATACGTTTGCCGATTCACCGAATAAAATTTCCTGGACTGTAACCTAACCAGTGCTAACTTACACTGGCACTCGAATAATACTATATACATGTACAATAAGCCACGGCCTTTTACAGAATTGTTTGTCTAGTCGAGTGCCAGTACTAACTTACCCTTCCACAAGAAACCAGCTTCTTCTCCACGTGTGGAGGAAAATCGACAGTATGGTCAAATATTCATGAAAGGGTATGAACTTCCGCGACCATGAATCGATCTCAAATCGCCGGGTTACAAATCCTGCGCACATTCAGCGCTATATGCATGTGAATATAAACACGAACTTTATCAAATAAAATGTAGTCAAACCTTAGAAAGCACGGTCTGAAACTCAGAGTTACATTTCCATGTGTACGGGAACAGAGTGACCCAGGGTCAGGATGATGGTTACTTCGGTACTGTTTTATCAAAGCACTTACGGATATCTAAAACTTACGTTCACATTTAAATTGTTTATATTTCTTTAACAACTGCAAATTAGGTACAAATGTGGTTTGTAGGAGTTCATAACCTGAATCATTATTGGTATTGCAGCTTCATTTACCACACGTCATAATTGTTAAACAATGATAAAGAATTTAAAATTAATTTGATCGTAAGTATACGATTTTCGTAAGTGCTTTGATACCCTGGTTGACAACCTTTACTCATATTCTACATATGAAAATGATGTCAGTAGGACTTTTAAATCTCCAAAATAAATAAAATAAAATAAATAATCTCCAAAATAAATAAAATAAATAAATCTACATGTATTTAACTCGTATCATTAAGGTGTGGCATGAACGAAGACTATCATCAAACGCAAACGTCAATGTTTACATAAATGTCAGAATAATATATTCTTATTTATGTAGCCTATTTATGCAAATAAGCGCATTATTAGGTTAACACTAAAACATTCTGCATTCCATACAATGTTTGGTGTTGAAGTAAATATAAAAACCTCACAAATGTATTAATAGGGAAGGGGGTGAAAACCAGTTTCTTTGGCCGCCGCGGAACATTATTTGCGCCAGTAAACAACATAACTATGCTCAGTGAAGCTGAGTTTACTATTTTACTTTCATTTTTGCAAATGTCTGTAAATGCTTAGTGACATGAACACCTTTTATTTGATGTATTTAGCAATTTCATTTATATGGGACTTATATGCGACTAAATGTATCTATGATTACATCATTATGTTCTCGTATGTAATTTTTATTACTACAAACATGCCCTTTTTGGTAAAAATGTGAATATTATGACAATTTATTTTTTCCACTAACTTTACAAACACCTACACTCGTGACAGTAACTTGTACGTATAATGCTATGCTTGAGGCAACCTTTGTATGATATAATGATATAAGAATCCACATTCCGAATATGTATTGATGTGTACTCTTGCATGCCCGTTTGACAATATTTAAGGTGCTGCCTCACAGATTGGGCTAAAAATTTTGTATATCGTGATTTTCCAACCTAACCAAGTATTGGTGTAATAGAAAGCCACTGACGGTTGCTTTATGAACGATTTGGTGCAAATAAGCAATTTTAACCACTCTAGATATCGCCCATTGGGTATTTTGTTTCTTGAAAAAAAGCGCTAAGTTTGCTTCCAACATGCTTTGTGAATTATGTAATTCACACGTGATCGAATTATAACATCAACAAACTACAGCGTAAACATCAGTTAGGTGTTTGGTTCGTTTTCCGATTCATTTTCATCAAATGCGAACAAATTTCAGACAATTTAAGTAATAGTAGTGTTAATTCTATAGGGTATTTTAAAATACCCTATATAATTTTTGATGTGAAAATACTAAATAACTACACAATGCCGAAGTTTTTCAAGTTATTTTAGACGTCAGTGTGGTTGTTTATGGGATATACAGGCAACTAAACCAAAATTACGCAAATATTTGACAATTTTATTTTATTTTTGCAATACACCAATATGTGAGGCAGTCCCTTTAATACAAGTAACTTTATTGTTATTGCTATATTATACATACATGTACATGTAAAAAAATGCGATCGATGGTTTCAAAAGTATGTGACTATTTGACGAGTGGTTGATTTTCTACGAATCAAAATAATGTATACATGAGTGGTATAGATCTACTAGTATTCGTATACATGTAATAGTATGATTGACTGACACAGTTAATAGTTGATAATGTTGTTTATTTCTAGTTATTTGCTATCGACGTTAAAGATAACGATACTGTTTTGAGTCCTAGTGGCGTTTTATGACTTTTCTTGACATTTATACGCCATTGCTCGGTATAATCTACATATACATGCATAATAATAATAATAATATAATAATAACTTTATTTTCCGATGATATGCCCATTAAGCCTAGAGCTTATCTCCCATGGGGTTATCTAACAAAACAAGCATAAATATATACAAACATTCAAAATCATCAATAAAATGACAGACAATACAAAAAAGTAAATACTGACATTTAAAATATTGTATTAAAAGATCCTGATACAATAGGTAAACAGCAATAACCCGAGTGTTTTTAATTTATCTTTGTTAGATTTGCATGCATATAATATATAACGATTACCGTCTAATGTTATAATTAGATCTACACATCATTGACTGTATGAGTTATTCAATGTTTATTAATTAAAGAGACATTCCCAACAATTTCGACCCCCCCCCCAAACTTAGCAAATTTTACTTGTATCTTATAAGGTTTGACAAACAATGAGTTGATTCCCTTTGTGTATTTAAGTTACCGTGTTGCTAAACAGTATGTAATTATCTTATCAATATAAACCCGAGTTGTTCCCCTTTCTTCTTTCAGTTGTTAGGAGCGGCCGCTTTCGGACTTGGAATATGGGCGTTAGTTGACAAAAACAAGATGAACGTTCTCACTAAAGTAGGAGCAGAAGATTCAAGTTTCAATGTCGTCGGTGAGTTATAAATAATATATCATGTACCCAATCGTGACCCTCGGACATTGCTGACGTAACATCATGGTTTCAAATACAAAATTAATGTAATAACCTTTCAAGTGCAGCAAACAAGCAACCTCTCATTAACGCATGGAACCTTGTCTGAAGTGCTGTGTGGGTCTTTGTCGAAAATACTCTGGGAACCATGCCTGAAGTGCTCGGGGAAGCCTTTGAATGAAGTACTCGGGGAAGGTATACTCTTTGGAGCCTTTTCTGAAAATCTCAACGGTGCATTTCCTGAAATGCTCTGGGGGCTTGCCTGAAATGCTCTGGGGACCTTGCCTGAAATTCTCTTGGGGCTTGCCTGAAAAGCTCTAGGGAACTTGTCTGAAATGCTCTGGGCCTTGCCTGAAGTGCTCTGGGGAGCCTTGCCTGAAATAGTCTGGGTCATTGCCTGGAATGTTTTGGGGACCTTGTCTGGAGTGCTCTGGGGAGCCTTGCGTGAAATGCTCTGGGGACCTTGCCTGAAATGATCCAGTCTTAATAGTAAACCGGTCTTCTAAAACTAAGTGTTTGGTTGTTTTTAGTGATGTACAGTTTAGGTGGTGTTACTACCAAAACTGTACTGTATCAACAAATCGTTACATGAGATTGCATATCAAAGCCCTAAACATCTGACACATATATATTACCGGTATACAATGTAGTTATATTTGTGCGGTCATACACCATTCAAATCTTACTAAGACAACCTTTGAATAACAATTCAGAGTACTTTGACTGTACATGCATGTACCAACGGATCGTGAAATCTGAATAAATTACAGCGATCCTAATAGTGTTCGGTGTTTTCAAATCAGACATATAATAATTACATGTATACGTGTGCGTGTGTATGCGTGCATGTATGATGTGTGTAAGAATGTGAGTATATTATTACACTTGTCTATGTACGTAACGTAAACCCATAGGTATAATGCCTGGTGTTTTTGGAAATAAACCTTATGACTATTTTAATAGTTCTACATGATTGTTTTACGTTTGCAGGTCTTCTTGAATCTGCTGCCATCATATTATTGGTTGGTGGCGGTGCTATCCTTATTATCGGATTCCTCGGATGTTGTGGTGCCATGAAACAGAGCCAATGTCTGTTATGTTTGGTAAGTGTCCATAGAAATTAACTCCGTATTCATTATATTTTCAAGTACCGGATTTGTTTCAACGCGACGAGCTGATCTGAAGAGCGCCCTTTTTGTAGCATATTTAAATATGCCTATGCAATGTAATAAACATAGTAGATAACCCATACATGCATACATATCCGAACGAACGAACGAACGAACGAACGAACGGACGGACGGACGGACGGACGGACCGACGGACCGACCGACCGACCGACCGACCCACAGGTCCATGAAAAGTGTCCAATACCGTCTATATATACATATTTAAATACGTATATATAGGTGGGCTAGGTCACTTTTCATGGACCTGTGGACCGACCGACCGACCGACCGACCGACAGAACGAAAATGACACCCCAACGAACCAACAAATACATAAATAAATGAAAAAAACCAATTAAGAAACAAACATTTAACATTATGATTATATAATTTGTATTTCTGCTTTCAGTACTCTGTGTTGTTGATATTGATACTAATGATTGAACTTGCTGCTATTGTTGTCGCTGCTGTTTTCAGTAACCAGGTAAGTGGGGTGGACTGTACTATCCAGTAGCCAGCACTAGATAGCCATATCATTTGATCAAACATATACAGGGTGTTAAAAAAGTTCGTTCTCAATGTTTAAGTTTAAATTTTCAGGTTGAGATCCAGAGGGCTCTACCAATGTTCCAAGCTTTCAGGCTTTAAATGTAGCTACATGTATTATAGTAAGAAATTAAAATTATCTACCGTGTGCATAGCTCACATAATCTTGATATGAATTTAAACTTTTTTAACACCCTGTATATCAAATAAATATAGTAAATTAAAATATCGAGAGCTCGTTGCAAACCATGGTAACTACAGATAATTATTATATTATGTAGTTACCATAGTTTTGCAACGAGTCCCCCCCCCCCGGATATACTTTTAAGAATTACACACATACATTTATGCACTGCACTTTAGACGGTATACAGAAAAAATATTATAGCAGAGAAAAGCCGGATATATTTAGGGTACGTCTCTATAAAGGTACCAATAGCATTATGTTCTGCATTTATAGGTAGTCATAGATTAATTAACAAAATATCTGCTTAGTTAACACAGTGACGAATCAGCGGGGCTTTAACATTGCCTATGAAGGAGCTAAAATTACGTTCTTTTTTCAATATCTTTAGTTATTGCGAACGTTTCTTCAGGAGAGTATTGTTAGTCCAAACAAGACAGACTTTACTTCTTGTTTCAAACACTATTTAGTTTTAAAGAATACACTTTCAAATTACGAAATAATCGTTGGCTCACTTTTGACAAATATAAGTGTGAAAACGCCGTATATATAGTTTGGACAAAGATGTCATGTTTATTTAATACAAAATTATTTAATGTAGTGTATTGTGTAATAGGTAGCGACATAACAAGCGAAATAAGCCGTTTTGTATGCGGTAGGATAAATTGTAAAAATAACTCAATGAAATAAAGTTTATTTCGAAAACCCGTCCCTTATCGGCTTGATGACGTCACGTGATTCGTCACATTGGTTACCATTCCTTATTTCTGTTTGTAAGATTCCTATGGTGAACGTCATCTTTCTCTACCTGACGAAAATTACTCCAGATCAGGTTAGTTGTAGGTAGCTTTGGAGAATGTAGCGCTAATAACGGAACGAAACGTAGTGCTAAAACGGAACAGGAAGTGTTGTCGCAACAGAAAGTAGTGTTGACAACGAAATGTAGTCTTTATAACGGAATGGAAAGTAGTGTTTTATGCAACAACGAAAGTAGTGCTTATAACGGAACGAAAAGTAGTGTTGATATCGGAATGTAGTACTAATAACGAAACGGAAAGTAGTATTGATAACGGAACGGAAAGTGGTGTTGATAATGGAACGGTGCACTGGGTTTTGTGGCATGATAAATTTTATGTGGAACGCCCTATTTACTACATTGTAATGTACTCGTGGCAAGTTGATCATCCTTTACATACACGACATAAGAATCCATTAATAATAAAAACAAACAATAAAATATATTTCGATAAAAAAAGTTCAGCTCCCGATTTCAATATAATTTGTGGTCATTTTTGTTTCATCGCGTACTGGACTGAAATTACATTGCATCAGTCAGGAACCAGCTTACTGTCAGGCAATATGCGAGTTGTACATGAATTCAGAAGTGACCGCAAACAGGCATTATATGTAAAAGTGTGTGTAAAACGGCGTTCCAAATGCAAATTTATTATATCGGCATGATAGGTGAAGTTATGTGTAAAACGGCGTTCTATATGCAAATTTATTATATCGGCATGGTAGGTGAAGTTATGTGTAAAACGGCGTTCTATATGCAAATTTATTATATCGGCATGGTAGGTGAAGTTATGTGATAAACGGCGTTCTATATGCAAATTTATTATATCGGCATGATAGGTGAAGTTATGTGATAAACGGCGTTCTATATGCAAATTTATTATATCGGCATGGTAGGTGAAGTTATGTGATAAACGGCGTTCTATATGCAAATTTATTATATCGGCATGACAGGTGAAGTTATGTGTAAAACGGCGTTCTATAAGCAACTTTATTATATCGGCATGATGGGTGAAGTGTAAAACGGCGTTCTATATTCGAACAAAACGTGCATGTTGGGTGAAGTATGTCGCAAATTGTCTTCCATTTTGGCAATGGAAACGAGAAATGATCTATGCCCTACTATAAAGACGACAACGTTTACTTTATTTACCATTCAGGTGCAAGACGAACTCAAGGACTTCTTGAAGAAAAACATAAACAGTACATATGAAGGGGAAATAAATACCTCTGAAGAATTCTCACTTGGTCTTGATTATGCTCAAGTTTATGTAAGTATATCAAATGTAGTAAAATCTTCCATAAAACTCACAATAATGAAGCCATCTCAAATAGGAAGCACAACTTTAAAATGTAGCTGCTTCTGCCACAATGTTTAAACTATGAAATCCACGTCTTTGCAATCTGATTAAGCATATTCTCAAACCGGATACGTAAGGAAGATCAAGTACTTTGGTCAAATTGCACGTCTTAGTTGCTTAATCCAATGTCAAGACTATCCAAACCCCTTATTTGCCACCAATGTACCTGTTTTCAGAGGCAGACTAAGTGCGGTCATATATATACAGCATAATTATACATTCGATTTTTTAGTAGAGTTTAATTAGGTGTCACCGTAAAAAAGGCATATCCAGACATCCATTTACCTGTTCAGACAATGGTTGTAATATTTTGGTTACACATAAGATAAAACTTTACTCTCACATTATCCTTACTTGACAGTACGTCGTCGATTTATTAATATTCTATAATTCTCTGACTTGAATACCCAACAGTTCGAGTGTTGCGGTATTGACAGTTATACAGACTTTAATAATGCCGTGAAATGGAACAAGACAACATCACAAGGGACGATGCAGATACCACCAACATGTTGTAAAATGGACGATGCGGACAAATATCTGAAAGACCAGGTGGCAACATTAAAGGACCCTAACTGTCCATATTCCCCTACACAAACAAATTCAAACATGATGAACGTACGTATAAAACTATACCTCACTGGCTTAGAATGAGAAGGTCGTATGTTGACCAAACTGAAGTTGAAAAGCTCGTTTTTCCATAAGTAAAGAGTAGTTTTCGGACTGTTTTTCTTGTTTTCTCAAAATATTGTTTTTATACTTACGACCTTCTCGTTCTAAGCCTATGATATGTCCCATGCGCGTCGTCAAACTCATTAGACTGATCTACATTGTATTTTAATTGAGCCCAAAGACAAGGGAGATCACTGGGTGTACACTTATATATATTTGCCGCTCAGTCTAAGAGTTCAATATCACATCTTTGATGAATTATGATAAAACATTTTATTTATAAATTTATTTTTATTATTGAATATGAAAATAATGTACTTACAAGTACGTGTATTTTAATGTTTCATGTATTACCCTGGTGAAGGCTTAAGCACAGTAAAGCCGAAAAGTTTGTAATTATAAATAGAAAACCCATATTTGATGTTATATATAGTGCGCCCACGATTATAAGAAAGGCGGGGCAATTTGGTATGGTATATTCCACAAATGTGGATTAATCAGATATGCACGATTTTTCACTGATGTTTTAGCACAAAACTGACCAAATCTGTTTACTGTAGTAAATTTGTAAAACCAATTTTGCAACAGTTGACCAAACCGATTCATGTTCGTAAACCTCACACTATCCTGGGCACATGACACCGCGTCACTAAACTATCTAAACGCTCTAGTTACCGTCTGACTACTGATTCACGTGAAAATCGATTTATAATTTACCCTAGGCGCACAATAGAGTCGTTAACTCCACATATTGCTTTATTGCAATCAAGTATTATAGTTGTATGATGTTTATATTTCTAGCCATGCTGGAGTTCGATCGAAGATTACTTGAAAAGTCGAATTTCATTGGTGATTGGCATCGCTGCTGGAATCTTAGGTTTGGAGGTGAGTCTAAAGTGATGAATTATATTCGTACGAAAAAGTTTCATAGGAATCCCTTTCTTGCCTGGAAATCCGACAACGTAACCTAATAAAAAGTAAAAAAAAAATACATTTATAAATATATAAAAATACATTTATAAATATATAAAAATACATTTATAAATACAGTATATATAATAAACAATCATATGCATAAATATCGCATATAAAACATAATTGATAGTTTGACGAATTGTCTTAACTTGCCAATTGATACATTCTTACCACATCTATGCGTTTTTTGTTGAAGACAGGTTTTGCCCACCGTTAATTGTTTCATTTAAAAATATACATGCGCATGTATATATAAAATATATGAGAAATAATATGTTTTTGGTGAATTAACTTAAACATTTCCTATTTTTATTTTGCATGTTGTATATGTTTTCAATGATACAATTACGTGTGGCTTCACCTAAGTGATAAACGGGGCTGCATCGTACCACCATCACCAACAACAAAATTCTAATGGTTTCACTTACGTTCATATTGTACGACGATGCCCCAGAGGGGATTTTGTACTTAACCGGTCCGAAAGAAGAAGAAGTTCAGTATACAGTCTATGCATATGAGATAAAATTCATTACACTATACATTTTGATAAAAAGTTATGAGAAAAGTCCAATTATGTCTGGATAACCCCTCGCACTACAAACTGCACGGAATAGATGTCAATGTTTTCATGTGATATTTTTAGGTTGTGTGTGTCATCTTCGCTTGTTGTATCATCAGTGCCCTGAGAAAGGACGGCAAATAGACAGATAGACCCGTACCCGATGGAACAAACCTATCATCATTATTGTAGAACAAAAACTATTTTATCAACTCACACATATACTCGTGCATTAGTGACACCCTCGTTTTGTTTTGCCATTATTTGTACTTTTGCATCGAAAAGTTATAAAGTTTAAAGCGTTTTATTTTCGGACTCAACACGCCCGGACTTAGTGAATTAACTGTCATTATAAACATATTATTAAGAACAGTCAAATACAGCAGCTGCATGTTTACAAACTAGGCTCACTGTTTGAATTAATTTTGAAAAAAAACCACACCAATCATCGTACTAGTTTTGCTCTACTTATGTACATGATCACATATGTAGGGTCATGACGTCCCATACTCAACTGTAACATATTGGTCAAAGTGCTCAACATTACACGAGTTTGGCTAAAATGTTTCAGTTATGTCAGTACGCGGGACTGAGTAATGTTTACGTCATTATATTTATATAATACACACTATGTACTATTCCTCAGTATAAATGCATTTAAATACGATTTTACATACAATTTAATACACGATAATTTTATATAGTGAATTGAACAAAAGCTTACCAACCGAACTATTATGTACATGGTGGATGCCAGAGAATATCGCTCCATCTTACAATTTTTCGAATCAAACTTCTCACAGCGCATGCGTATAGGAAATAACCAATCAAAGGCTAAAACACACATGTCATGTATTGTTATTTTCTAGAGTCTGACAAGGTTAACACTTTCTTAATCGAATGTTCTTCGGAATCCGTAGTTATGAAGTATAACATTCAAAACAATTGGTATACGCTTTAAGAATAGAATACTACATGTTATTTCATTTGTGCGTTACTAAACAAGAATAAAAGTTAATACATATCAACAAAATATATAAGTGTCTTAAAATAAAATACGTTTATTATAGTTGTTTTATGAAAGTATATTTACTATGTAGTACTATGGCTTTACATTTATATTTGTACAAATGTATGTTCGTCTATATGTGGATTATTCATAATAAATATATGTCTAATATTTTGTAAATACATGTGTTGTTATATTTACACAAAAAATTAATATTAAGCCGAACTGGGAATGCAGCACTCAACTTAACCAGCCGAGCACAGAAAACTTAAAAACATACAGCCCAATGCCCAACACATAACCGAACGAGAAAACGACCCGCCCAAGCCCCAGCCGCCAAAAAGCCAAACAAACCAGCGCTCATTTATATAGTTGACGCCTGATAAGTAGTCATAAATCTAGTAGGCAGTGTTAAGTAAGACGTGAAAAGCACAGACTGGTACATTCAGTGACACGACTTCAGTAACTCAACCTCTATTATATAGCCTAGTGGTAGAGTGTCCGCTTCGAGTGCGGGATATCTGGTTCCATTCCAGGCATCGGCATACCAAAGCCGTAAAAATGGTAAGAACTCTTATATCCCCATTGATTGACGCTCTTCATGGGTAAGTTAGTTCAAGGTAGCTGTTGGTTGGCCCAGTGGCAGGAAAGCATGACTGTGTAATCTCCATAATTATAACAAAAGAACTGTTGATCAGTGAGACTTAAAACAATATTTAAAAAGGGTATCCATCGATTTCCAAGACAGGACTAGTGACAAGCTTGTACACGATGAAAGGAATAGTTCCAGTGCGTAGTTCAATCTCATGAGATTGAGCGTAGTTATTCTTGTGTGCATGCAACAAATTTGGCGAAGACAAATCAGACTACTACTAGAAACTACATACGCATGACTTTGTTTGTCTTGGTAAAGCCTCATTGCGTCACATAAGCATGCAAGTTTGACAACAATGTCGATTTTTCTCCACATCATCGTGATCATAGAGAAGTTGCAGGGTGATTGTGAAATGGACAGTTAGTACTACGATACTGTCCAGGAAAACTGGCGAAAGCGACAAAACTTAATGGAGACCAGTGAAATTTAGAGAAGACTAGGACGTGTAGGTGTAAAAATGTGTATTAAGGTATTCAGATCCTAATGGGCTCGGGATTTGTCGGCATATTTCGTCACTTGTCGGTATGTCTCGTCACTTGTCGCCAAATTCCGTATTACGACCAAAAGTTTTCCGTAATAAACCATTTTTTGTAGACAATGTAATGTAACACTTATAAACAATATAATTGTCTAGTATGCTGGTAAAATCATACAAAAATACACGAATTTGTAATCTTCGGTTCTTTTTCGTAACACATTTCACCCCAAATGTCATAACGTCATTATAGGAATTCCCAAACAGACTTTCGCACCCAAAAGGAACACACAAAATCAGCTATGATGTAAATCGAATCAACAGTAATGAGGGTCATGAGGCCATGTGGATGGGATATCCCGTGTTGCTGCTCGTTAATGATCTCCTGTGCATGATTTACACAATCATCTTAAAAGCAAAGTATCTCCCTTTGTTTATATTTCATGTACAACACGAGCCGAATGTGCACTTCCTTTTCGAAGTTCTATAACTATTACATGTAGTATGTTTTGCTACTTCAGTTAAACATAATTATGCGAACATTTGATATACAGTAACAAAATGAATACAAACACTATCTATTCTTAACGAATATTTTATTAACATTCTGGACATGTTGCCATGACAACCAACCCACTTCCTGGTACCAGTAACCATGATGACAGATATTATATTTGATGGAATGTTATATTAAACTTTCTAGATGAATAAAAACCGAAATTCAAGGAAGACAAGGGATATTTAACCATAATTGATAACATCCTTGTTGTCTGCAGCATTGTCATTCATTTAGTAATTTTGGGATAATAAATGAAATTTAAAAAAAATGTATTTTTAAAAACAAATATCAGTGCAATCTTGTCGATGTACTGTGTACGTCAGTGTTTCTTTAACAACTTCTTCCGTGCCCTACTAACAGACACACAGACTGGTCCCTGGACTGCTGAACCACAAAAATAGCCACGTGTATCACCAGATAGTTAATGACGTTCAGCTGCTGACTGACAACTGACGTCACTATCCAGTCACGTGACTATTTCCATGGTTTCACAAAGCAGGACTACCAGGCCGTATGTTATAGTAGGGATTAGGATCCGTTATAATAGATCACACATCGTCCAAGTTGAACTCCAACCATGAGCAGAAGACACCATTTTACTTAAAATGCGGATGACTTATCTTTAATGAATACTATAATCATTTTTTTTCAAGACTTTTGTTTTCTAGTCGGGCGATGGGAATCTTATCAATGAGAAACTAAGTAGATGGAACGTTTTACTGCAGACAACAATGTACGAATTGTGATTTCAATTAGGCCTTAAAGTTAAATATTAAATGGAGTTTTTAGAAGACAGAATTAATCAGTATTGATGTTAAATTGGAAGTGGTTGGTTGGCAGTGTTGTTACTTAACAAGAGGGGGAGGGGACACTGCGTCCCTCCTCAACCCCGATGTCATACTCCAGCAGGAGGGAGTCCACGTCCATTTCAAATTTTCTTTGCTGTGCTGCAGATCTACAACAGAATTACAAACCATTTGTCAACGATGTTTTACAAGATTATAAAAAACTGTATATTGACGATACACATGCGTGCATACATTTAAATTTTATAGACATCTATTTCTGTCTGCAAGGTTCCACCACCAACAGTGCATGATCGCAGACAGGACTGGTGTTCACAGGGGATTGTGCTTAATTATTGAAGTATGCGGCGGGAATGTTAGGCCATTACTCATTGCACACGGGCATCGTGAACGGTCTAAAAAAGGCTCACCAGTGTTTCCTGTAATATCTCACAAAATGTGATGAATATCAAATTACATGTACTTATTTTTAAAAGTCTAAATTGTGAGATAAATTAAATAACATTGAAGGATGAATCACCTCTTGTCTGCATCTGCTCTTGCAAAGGCTGCCTTGTCTTGGAGTGCAAGTTCCTTCCTGACGAGGGCCTCGTCCAATGCGGCTTCCTTGTCACCGACAAATGTCTGTAGCACATATAACATATACTGTTGTGATAGGTTTGTTTTCATGTAAGGACTGCACAGGTATATTTCGAGGATTATAAGTCATAGTTTTCTATAGTCCAGTCAGAGTAAGAATACAGTGACGCGGCGGTCGGGTCCACTCTTACTGTGTAAAATCAATTATAAAGGCTTAAACAGACAGCCATAATTTCAATGCTAACCTAACAAACTATATTCGCACTACCTATGCAGACAATGGTTGTAATCTTCTGTGTCCACATAAACGGCTACGTCACTGTCACCAGATCCCAACTGGAGTATATAGGTTTTCATTGCACGTAGTTTTATATTGTTTATATATGTCCGTTTTTCTCACGTTATGTGGGAATAAGATCTTATAAACTTAGTAATTCGTGTACAACCAAATTGTCATGTAGTGAGAAAAAGAGTCATTTGCAATGACCATGTTGTCGGGTTAACTATTTAGAAATGTGGTTTGAGTGTCTGGTTTTCCCACCAGAGATCTGGGTTCAATGCTACCCGTGATTATTTAATGAAATATGAAACAAACAGTATAACAAAAGACATCGAGGTAGACCAAAAGAAACATGGCGCCGGACAATAAACAACGAAATAAAGACAATGGGAAAAACACAAGGAGAAATAGAGAAGATTGCCAAAGACCGACAGAAATGGAGAGACCTGATTGCAGCCTTATGTGCCAGGGGGCACGAAGAGGATAGGTAGGTAGGTAGTATAACAAATGTCACAAAGCCACGGCTTAACATTTACACAACTATCCGTATAGGTTTAGTTAAAATTTTAATAGTAATTTACATGTATTCTTAATACATGTAGTGTGTAAAGACTTACGACACTCTTTCCTGGCCTGGGGGTAAAACCCCTGAAGGGCGTTGCCGTTCTGTCACTCATGACGACTTCAAACGCCATCCCACCTTTGCCACTCTTCATACTTGACTGAACTGTAAATCGAAGTTGATGACATGACATGAAATAATGATCTGCATTATGGTAACACTGACGAAAATACATGTACTTCAAGTTGTAATCCAACACCGTTGTACAGTGTCTAAGAAAAAGCATAATGTTATCTTAATATTATTCCAGAACATATTTTATTCAGTAAGCTAATTATTTATACTAATAGTGATGGAATCTATTGAAACTTGGATAGAACATTAAGACCTACCACCATTTTTCCGCGCTCTAATGGCATTCTTCCTCTCTTCCCCTTTAACTGCATTATTCTTCGACTGGAAACAGCCCATTTCGACTGTCGCCCTCTGAGTGTCACTAAAGACGCCTCTTAGAAACGCCGACGTAACGTCATGACGTCATACATTCGGAGCACCTCGTACAATTCTGCTGTAGAATCATTCGGAGCACCTCGTACAATTCTGCTGTAGAATCATACCTCGGATGTACGTCGACGGACTACTTTCAAGATGGAGACGGCTTATTGACGGCGACGTCTGTCAAAATCAGAAACTATTGTATAACGCCTAAAGTTAATGATTTAGGTACGCATTGTTGCAGTGTGGTGAACCAAATTGGTTTCTTTACTCGCTGAAACATCGAGAGGCTGATTTTTTAGCGTGATCTGCCACATGAAGTCTGTTTTTGCCTGCAAAAACGAAACTAGACAAACTGTCAGTGGAAAAATGTAAGTTAATTGTCGTGATTTACTCGATTTCTGTTTTATAATGATGTCTCATTCGTGGTCCAATGCACTTACTGGCAATATCGAGCCCCCTTGTCATAGTTTTGTAATGCCAGCTTAAGGTAAATTGGGTAGCTGAAATTGAACCCATCAGTGTAAAACCGTATCAGAAAATAATTTATTTTTTCAAGTCGCCATCAGGTTTTTTAATAAAAACCATTATGCTAAATTGAAAGTATACATTTATGTAAAGGATATTCATATCAAAAAATGAAAAAATATTTTATGAAAGGTGTTTTATTTACAATTGAAAATTGTCATTTTTTGTGTCAAAATCCTGTAAAATGTACTTACTCAAATTTAATATAAATCACATTGTTGTGTTTTTCAATCTTTTATCCAGGTGCTCGACTATTTCCCTAATAAATTATATTAATGATATCCACACATTGTATAAAAACGTTTGACCACTTTATTACTAGAATTGACAAATTTCATTTACACACAGCTGATTATTTTGAAGTGTAAAGTGTGTGTGTATCTGTTGATTTAGCTAACAAAGGGTACAAAAGGATGACCGTTGAAAATCAATGGGTTTGGCAATGAATTGTTTTGATTGCAACTAATCCCATGAATAGAAAGTTTCTACACAAATTCCTTCAACAAATGTTAAATACAAAACAGAATTTTAAGTTATACATGGTTTAATATTTAGTGATTTATGGAAAAAATATAATTGATATACTTTTATTCTATAGTCGATCACCTGGATAATAGATTGGAGAACACAACAATGTGATTTATACTGAAATTGAGTGAGTACATTTTACAGCATTTTGACACAAAAAATGACAATTTTCAATTGGAAATAAAACACCTTTTATAAAATATTTTTTCATTTTCTGATATGAATATCCTTTACATATATGTATACTTTCAATGTAGCATAATGGTTTTTATTAAAAAACCTGATGCCGACTTGATATTTCCTTATATGGTTATACACTGATGGGTTCAATTTCAGCTACCCAAGTTACCTTAAGGGTTCAACTAGCTGCTAGGGTCATTTTGATACCTTTGACTAAACTTCAGTCTAAATTTGAAAGTACATTTTACCATTTTAAAGGCAAAATACCATTGCCCTTCCAACCAAAATATAAAATGTGGCTTTTGGAAATGTCATGGGTCGAAACTCAAATGGAACCCCTGCCAGCTAGGCACTAGCCAAGCTACTGTTACGTAGTCCTTATGATTTGGTAAAGACAGTAACGCTCGTGTTCGTATAGTGGTTTTATTAGTTTGTTACACAGTTCATAAACATAGTATAGTACTTCTCAGGTTCACAGCATAAGTCAACTTTTCATACTCATAAACATACTGTCCAGGCTTATGGCCCAAGTAGTCAAACCATTTCGACGCAATCTATACAGGGATGCCCGTATAAGCATGTAGTGGCTGGACCGTCAGAATTTTAAGCAGCCACTTGCAGACAGCTTATCTGTCTAATGGCCCAAGCTACTCGCTTGTTGACGGCCCGCACCAACTGGTCTCTCTCGACTCTACTTCTCAACTCTCTAACTTATCTCCGACTCTGACTGAACTCCCCACTAACATGGTATTAACCACCCAGACATATATTAAATTTACACTTCCTTATGATACTGACTTAGCTGTCTGGTGTTAGTATATATTCACTTATAACTGTCAGTTATAGTGTAACCTATATTTATTCATAGTTTATATGAAGGTTCACTGAAATTAATATTATATAATTAGCTATCCTTTGATCATTACATTACACTACTTCTACTAGGTAACCACAGACAGAAGGTATACCATTAATACCCTTATTTATAGTCGATGGCTCGACAACAGGGAATATCAGACTCAGATCGGACCTCATCGGGTTTCAAACTTTCAAACACCAGCTTTAATTAAGGCATAGTATTAAAAGGGTGAAATTGTGCACCTGTGACTTGAATTGGGACTTGAACCCAGGAACCCTGGCAAGAATAGTAGCTCTGCATACTGAGTAAGCCGGGTGCCTTTCATGAGTCGATCTATCTGTCTCCAGCCACTTCACTCATTAGTTTCATATTTGGTAATCAATTTTAACAACATATTTTTGCAGGTACTGATTGGTTGGTCCATACAGACCAAAGCCCAAAGGTGAATAATCTCGGAGGTTGCAATGGGGACCTGAATGATCAGTGAAACTACAGAGCCTGTACATCTAAGAGTTTGAAAAAGTTACAGATGTTGTTAATGACTATAAAACAATATCAGGTAATATCTTATCCTTGCATATGTTTTTCAGTGGTATAGTCCCGAGAATTTGACACGACTCTCGACCTTTTATTAGCATAATAACAGCTGATATATTGTCTATATAAAAAAGTATATTTATAACTTTGGTTGTATGTATTCATAAGCGTGACGTATCACAAAGATGCTCAATGTGTAATACCAACACAAATCTAAAGGACCAATATTGCACGATTTGCTTGCAGAAATTTATATATTAAACGCAAGAACCTTGTAATATATTCATGCATAAAGGTCAGGTTCAGGTCAAACTCTCTGAGCTATACTGTTATTACCTCCCTTGCTTGACACTTAGCATAATTGGTATAGTGCCAGGATAATGCCATATGTGACCTGGGAATCTCTTTATGACTGAAATACTGTTTACCAATGGAACTTGTAACAACTTAGGTTCATATCACAAGATTATACTGTCTATACAAAGGAATTATCATGTTAATTAAGTATCCTAATTAAATTTTTACTTGATAATTTATATAATACAATGTATATAATAATTTATTTAATACAATGTACTGTAGTTATTAAGAAATTTAATTTTTACAACAAGTCCAAATAACTCTGGAAATACAAATCAATGGGTTATATGTCATGTTGTAATTGATTGCCCTTTTGAAAGTGAACTTGTAAGTACATTTGTGTATTCCAAGTTTAAAATGGATACCTTTTAAAGTTTGGTTTTGAGAAATATTGTCTCACATAAAATTAACCTGAAAACTTTGCTAACACAGCCGCAGTTTGACTTTACTTCTATGAAAACCATGCTAAAAATTGTTATCTTGAATTGGGCCTAAAATAAAATTTTGTTTGTTTCCCCATCTGCTACCTACCCGAAAAAAAACAGCCCTACCCAAAATATTTTATTGCCCAAATTGAAATAATATTTTTTTATGAAAAATTGGGGATGAAATTTTTATTTTTTGTATAAAGGTTGGTTCTTACTAGTAAATTTGGTACCTATTTTCATGTAAGACGGTTGGTTTTCACCTTAGAGTTAACTAAATGTCCTTACTTGTGTTGATATATCAATTTGCACTGAGAGGGTACCAATATGGTTATACACCGTGGTAGGTAGGGAAGGGGAAACAAACACTAATTTATTTTTAGCCCTACCTATGCAGATTCGGACAAGTAGTTTCCAATATTAAATTCACAGACCTTAAACTTTGCATGACAAATTCAGCTAGCTACATGAAAAGATAAAATTGTGTCATATTGAATGCTTCTAATAGTGTAGGCCAAAAAATAATGGTCCACATTTTCTCAGAAAACCCAGTGTTATGCACTAGATATGAGTAAATATCTAGGTTTAAATAGGGATGGTTAGTTACATTTATTCATTCAAACTATAAACAACACATTGTCAAGCAGAAACTATTTTGTGTTAATTTTTGTCAATTTTAAGAATAATAAGATAAATTGTTTTTAAGAATTTACAATTTATAAATTTAAAAAAAATAGATTTTTTCCTAATTTGTCAGGTACCGGTGCCTTTCCCAATCAAGCAGGGAAAAAGTGCTGAGTAAAATTATGAACTGGCAATATGTAGTTAACATTTGAATTAGATATGATTTCCCTAACTTAGAAACTTAGTAATATTATTTACCTACCGGTAATACCAATTGTTGATACTTTTCTGTAATTATTATTACAACTATTTTTGCAGATATTTGCACAAGAGTGGAAGATGTTCAAGATGCTACATCTGAAATGTGGTTTTCCATGCCTTATGATGTTGAAATAGCTCATGATTATAATCATAACAGAAGCCAAGCCTCACTAGCTTGATGCACCAGGAAATTGACAGAAAGAATCAAATTTAGTTGTGAATTAACATAATAAATAGTGTTACAGTATCTAAATGCTTTTCCTGTTGTCTAAAGAGTTATCAATATATTAATGACCACCACAGTACTACAAGTGTTTTTTCCCCAACAAATTATACCTTGATTATAGTGAGAAACTACAAATTTGGGTACCCGGTATAATTACTACTAAACAAAATTATGTTGAGAACCAATTCTAGTAATAGTACTAGTAATACTCTGGTGGTCATAAGTAATGTTGATTTACCAAATAAATGAATGTAGTAAAATGTACTGGAAACACATACTATAACACTTCATATTTACACTACAGACTGCTCAAAACAGTGAAACACTACTTTCTGTGATCACTTTTCATCCGTCCATGTCCATCTACTATATTGCTCTTGTAGATACAAGAGGTTACAATTAAGGGTTATCTTTATGAAGATTAGTCATAATGCTGGATTAAATCATTGAAAATAGTCAGATGTGAGAGTACTCAAATGAGAGCTAATTCTGAGCAAGAGCCTTGAAGAGAAAACAGACCAAAAGGACAACCACACAAGGACAACCCACAATAGATGCACTTCAGAAACTTGATATGTGGGTATGGGCTAATGGGGAGATCGTGCTCATTTAAATATTTGCTCACTGTCAGATGACAAATGGTAAATGCCCATGCTTGCTGTCAGATGACAAATGTTACATGCTCACTGTCAGATGACAAATGTTACATGCTCACTGTCAGATGACAAATGGTACATGCCCATGCTCACTGTCAGATAACAAATGTTACATGCTCACAGTCAAATGACAAATGTTTCATGCTCACTGTCAGATGACAAATGTTACATGCTCCGTGTCAGATGACGAATGGTACATGCCCATGCTCACTGTCAGATAACAAATGTTACATGCTCACTGTCAAATGACAAATGTTACACGCTCACTGTCAGATAACAAATGTTACATGCTCACTGTCAAATGACAAATGTTACACGCTCACTGTCAGATAACAAATGTTACACGCTCACTGTCAGATGACAAATGTTACGTGCTCACTGTCAGATGACAAATGTTACATGCACATGCTCACTGTTGGATGACAAATGCTACATGCACATGCTCACTGTTAGATGACAAATGTTACATGCCCATGCTCACTGTCAGATGACAGATGTTATATGCACCTGCTCGCTGTTGGATGACAAATGTTATATGCACCTGCTCACTGTCAGATGACAAATGTTACATGCACATGATCACTGTCAGATGACCAATATTACGTGCACATGCTCACTGTCAGATGACCAATATTACATGCTCACTGTTAGATGACAAATGTTACATGCTCACTGTCAGATGACAAATGTTACATGCACATGCTCACTGTTAGATGACAAATGTTACATGCCCATGCTCACATCAGATGACAAATGTTACATGCTCACTGTCAAATGACAAATGTTACACGCTCACTGTCAGATAACAAATGTTACATGCTCACTGTCAAATGACAAATGTTACACGCTCACTGTCAGATAACAAATGTTACACGCTCACTGTCAGATGACAAATGTTACGTGCTCACTGTCAGATGACAAATGTTACATGCACATGCTCACTGTTAGATGACAAATGTTACATGCCCATGCTCACTGTCAGATGACAGATGTTATATGCACCTGCTCGCTGTTGGATGACAAATGTTATATGCACCTGCTCACTGTCAGATGACCAATATTACATGCACATGCTCACTGTCAGATGACCAATATTACATGCTCACTGTTAGATGACAAATGTTACATGCTCACTGTCGGATGACAACTGTTACATGCACATGCTCACTGTCAGATGACAAATGTTACATGCTCACTGTCAGATGACAAATGTTATATGCACATGCTCACTGTCAGATGACAAATGTTACATGCTCACTGTCAGATGACAACTGTTACATGCACATGCTCACTGTCAGATGACAAATGTTACATGCTCACTGTCAGATAACAACTGTTACATGCACATGCTCACTGTCAGATGACAAATGTTACATGCACATGCTGACTTCCAGATGACACGTGTGTTACATGCTCACTGTCAGATGACACCAGTTTTGTTGACAGCCAAGCAATGGTTAAAGAGAAATAGTGCAGACAAAAAAAACCACATAAGTATAAAAAATAAAGGGTGATAACTCCTATACAATGGTCCAACAATGGTGTGCCAATAATATGCGCAATAAGACTTGGTATTTGTAAGTCTTGCAAAGTTTGGTTGAAATCTGACCAATGGTAGCAGAGAAATAGCAGAGATAAAACTAATAAGTATAAAAATCAAAGGGCAATAACTCCTAAATTATCCTATCCAACTTGTGGCGACAATATGCACAGATAGACTGGGGTGCAAGTGTTTTCATATGACCAAAATTGAAGGAAATCCCAAGCAAAATGCAGCCTCTAATGCATACTTAAGGTTTTTCTAGGATTAAACATAATGACCTAGTGTTTTACCCAAGTTGACCAAATATTTACCTTGGTTATCATTGTGACCAAGTTTCATTATAAGGCTAAAGTTGTATTCTCTAGTGTGTCACAAGCGAAATTTCAGGAACAGTTTGATGAGGGACAATGACTAATCACAAAAGCTCATCATGTCACTTTGTAACATGTGAGTTAAAATGTTATACTGTACAAAAAGAAATGTTTTCATGACCAACATTTTATTTTTCCAAGAAAACACACGTGAACAAAATAACACATTTATAAATCAAATACTTAAACAAGAGAGCCACGAGACCTTATACATAAACCCATATTCAAAAGCATCCTAGATTTCATTAAAAAACATTCTAACCAAGAATCACGACAGTCCAGTGCAAAACGCCTCTATTGCATACATGATGTTTTTCTATGACCTGTTTTTTTTTAACTTCAGATGACCAATATTCAAAATATACTTTGATTTTATCTAGACAAACATTGTGGCAAGCTTGATTAACTAGATGTTTCTGATTGACACACATGTCCCAGTTGGCAAGGAAGTAACTTGATGGGCCGTATGTTTTCCAATAATTTTTTGCCCAGAACCAATTTAGAAAATGGCATGCATATTTTCATGATGTACCAATATTCCAAATTTCAAATCAAACTATCAATGCCTGAATGAGATAATGATCAGAAATCACCCATTATTAGAAATGTTCAAAGTCAAAGGGGCACAACCCTGCCAGAAACTATTCAATCGGAGCCTATATTCAAACTTTTACATCAAAATATCAACGCTTGACCAAGATAATGAGGAACAAGTAAGCTGGATTCTTTCAGTTTATAGTCTTCTCTTCAATTAGATCTTCAAACTGTTACAACGCCAGGGTCTGCTGAAGAAACTAACGGCTGAAATACTAACGTGACCTGAAATATCAAATGTAATATTTGTAAAACATTTATAACATACATCAAAAAAGTATCAATTATATTTATAAAGAATTATGCATTAAAAATTAATGGTTTGTTTGAAAAAAAGTAAATTTAAATTAATTACTACAATGATAAATAAGTATACTTATAAAATTATACCATACTATCAAGCTGCTCATCTAAAAGAAAAATATACTGCTTTGTTTCATCTCAAATAGTTAATTATGATCATATGAACATTAACCCTTTACTCCATAGATACTCTGTCCACTTATTTTCGTTATAAAATGGTAATGTTCACTATCTCAAGGAATGATATTAAAAATTATAGATATAAATTGCATGCATTTTGCACAAAGAGGCGCATGCATAAAAATGTGCATGGAAATTCACCATCTATGAGTCTCCATGGAGTACAGGGTTAATAGATATAAGAATAAGTAGTTGCTCCAAATGAATTATACCTTTCAGTAATTTAGATGTTTTATCGAAGAATGGTTTTCAATTTCCATTGTGAGTAGGGTAAGGTCGAGTTAGATTCCAGGTCTTCAAGATGGTGCACTGTGACAATATAGCTTCTTTAAATCATAATGTGAACAAAGCCTGTAAATAAAACAAACAGCATTTTGACTACCGTATTTTTTCAAATATATAATAAAAAGTGATCCACTTTATACAAACAGTAGCTTATGTAAGATGATGTATTACATAGAAAATAGACATTGTAAATTTAAATTACACCATCTGTTATTAATAAGTATGTACATGTATACATCTTTCTCAAGATATCAAGTTCAACTTCAAGATATCAATGAGTTGCTTATATCTAGCTACACCTTGATTATTGTTGCACTATCTGTGACAATTGAGGTGATAATTTATCAAATAAGTTGCATAAATTCCAGAAAAGAGCAGCTAGAATAATTCTAGACAAGCTTCATGATGCACCAGCTCAAACTTTATTCATTGAGCTAAAATGGATGGAAACACAAGACCTATCTTGTACAAAAAAGCTGTGTTTGCCTATAAGTCCTTTAATAATCTATTTCCTGAGTACATGCCCCAGTTATTTGCAAAACTAATAATGAATCCTTAAAGATCTCATTCAAACAATACTCACTACATTCTGAAATCTAGACTAGAATTCTGCAGAAAATTTCTTGCATACTCTGGTCCAAAATATGGAATACTAAAATAATATGGTGAACATTTAATTTTAGCAAATCTAAACTGGAATCTGCATCAGAAGTTCTATGACTAACTGCCACTTGTACATAGCATCACTGGTTGCCACACATGACTTCTATAACTGACCTGAAAAAAAACCCAGTACAAGTGTGAATTGTAATTTCAGCTTACATGCTGCTGGCAGAATTAATTAGACATTGCCCTACCACAAACATTTAAATTAGTGATATATTCTTCATAGAGGGAGATCACAGCTCCAACATGGAAGAGCTGGAGTGATATATTAGTTTTGATAAATATATTATTATAATATATATTTTATGATGGGGGTATTGTTTACTGAAATCCAACTTTAAACAATAAAGTACTCATTTATTTAATTTTCATAATACACTTACATATTAAATATCAAAATGATTATTGTTTCATCAGGAATATGAATTTTATAGTTTGAAATAACAAATGTTTCAAACTTCTCAATATACTTAAACGTTTATAAAATTAAGTTAAGTTTGATACAATATTTCTAGAAATCAATCAGGTCAGTTAGAGACTGTCAGCCATAATGCATTGTTTCAAAAAGAATACATCAGGTATTGTGTGTAATAATATCTAATGGTCTGGTATAGACATTTTGTCAAAGTTTGACCAGTAGGCTTTGTATTGAAAAACAATAGAAATTGCCAAAAGTAAAAATATTAAATTTTATAATTGTAAGTTTCAGAGAAAATTTTAAGTTAATGCCTGCGACAAGGTAACTTTTGGCATCCCATGGTTGATACAAAATGCAATCAACCGTATGGATGTTTGATTGGTCAAATACAAAATCCAATCAACCGTATGGACCAATTAAATTAAATTATAATTCTGAACAGAGAAAAACTAAATATTCTTTTTATCAGTTAGAAACTAGATCTCTTTTTGAAAACAACTTTGTGTTAAATTAAAGGAAAATATTACTAAATCATGTATCCGTACTTTGTGACTTTTATAACTGTGTGTTACACTTTATTATTTGAACTCTGAGGACAAATTATATTTTATGAATGAAATATATATTGAAAGAACTTGAAAGTCTGTGATCAATTTTGAATTTATATAATATTGTCAACCAACACTTGGAATTGTCAAACACAGACTGACACTTAATAACATACTGCAGGAAGAGGCTACAACAAATCTACAAGAACCCCTCTCCACAACGAAATCGCAAACAAAGCACACACCGCTTCATTATATATAGATGATATAAATACAAACTTATATGATTATAATAAATAATATCATAGACCACAGGAACAGATAATTAAAAACCAAAAATTACAATCTGAGCACTATCTGAATCAGATATTGTGCGACTTATTCAAATTATTGTGCTAATATTCTAAACTGAAGCATAAGTTAATTGTTTATTTAAAATACATGTACCATAAAGTACATGAAGATAAACAAATGCAGCTGAAAGTGTAAAAAATATTTACCTGGACAGTATTCATAGTGTGTGAAAAACATCAGCAGACCATGTACTGTAGTTACCAGTCCACCATAGATTATGTTAATAGGGCCAAATAAATTGGTTCAATCATGCCTGTCCTCATATTTTCATAACAAGCAAGTTGAGCTGAAAAGGACAACAGTCAATTTATCAGTAAAACTGGTAATGTCACTCAGGAGTCAGGTTCACCATTCAGTATGTACTCTGAATATACCACCTGGCTGTAAAGTTGGAAGTATTATAATAATCATTATAAAAGTGTAGCAATACCACGTGACTTTTGGCTACAGTTACAAGAAGAAATTTGTAAACATTGGAAAATAAAATAGCCATAAGTATTTTGTTTCTTTGTCGATTTCTATGAATTATATGCCACGCTAAGGGGGACATTATTTGCTTTCCATGAAAGATAAGATCTTTTTCAGCACCTTTAAAGATTCTTCCAATGTTTACACATTTCTACTTGGAACTGTAGTCAAAAACCATGTGGTATTGGTATGTGGTAATGCCTTTGAATCTCTATAACATAAGTTATGGGCCCCTGTGCCGAAAAGTGTCATTGATATTAGCCCGCATTTTGAGAAATTGGCTAATTAGAAATGGCCAAAATGTGATAAAAAATTCAGCTGAAAGTACAGTACTGTGACCGATTCACCTACATGTAGCCAGTTTTCCTGTTCTGTATCCTTAAACCACTGTAACCAGTATCCCCGTGGTATTGGAAATGGCGCACTTAACAGTTTACGTCATTATTTTGTTATAAATATAAAACGTTCATAATTAAAGTGATTGAGCAATGTTAGGGCAATTCAATGGGAACATGTTGACACTAAATATCAATAGTCAATTCCATCAATGCATGTTGTATGACCATTACAATGAAAGACCAGCTCAGCTTATTATGTCAAGTCCGCGTGATATGAAATGGCGCACCTATCCTGTAGGTCCCTAGTGGTAAAAAAATAAAAGGATTCATGATGTAGTTGTTTCCAATTTTATTTTATGGCTATATAGTCCATTTTTATATAATAGTTAGCTTACTTTGTATACTTATTCTTAGATAATAAATCAATAATTAGTATAGAGACAGAATTGCACTGGTTACTAACTGCCATTATACTTTTTGAGTCACCAAGACAACTTGAAGATGTCCAAACAAGTGTTAAATCATCTATTACTGTCATGTAAGAATCATTCATGGCATCTGCATAGTCTGATCTGTCACCAACTTGACTTGGGAATGCCGAAAATATCAATGACAGTTAATATTAACAAAATTTTCGAAACATATTATTTCAGATTTGACTAGTTTTTTCAGTTTTTCTTAATAAGAAAGTTACATCCTTCTGGACACCATTTCCTTTGTTTGACAGTGTGTAGGACATTTTAATCATGTTACATGGTGTTAACATGGATGCCAGTGCTCTTAACAAAAAAAAATTTGAAGTTAAAATTTCATTTTACAAATTTGTGGGATTACGATATTTGAGGAATAAAGTGACATAAGAAAATAACAACAAATATGGGTACAGCATACCTTTCGAGTTCTAAAAGCACCAAATTTTACTTTGAACATTGTTTATTTGCATTACAGACCAAAACCATACATCCTTCCAAAAATATACTGGAAAGGTATGTCATTTTGGGTCTTTAACTCAAGAAAAGACCACAAATCTCAGGTGCGCCATTTCTGATACCGCGCCACAACCCATACCACCACGATATCTAACTTGCCATTCCACAAGAATCCAGCAACAGCTCCGCATGTGGAAGAAAATCAACATTATTTTATTTTTCACATGCGCGTGACCAAGAATGGAACCCTGATCCAGTGCACTGACCACAGTATCACAACTTTCACTAAACCATTGTAAAGATAACCACTTTTCTTCCAAAATTCCAAGGGATCAAGACCAGGTCTCACACTCTTGATCCACGCATATGTCATTGAAATAGCAGTTATTTAGTAAACCCTGTTTTCCCAGTAGGCCTATTTATACTCCGGACTGGTTTTACAGTTAGAACACCATTGCAAATAGACAACCATGACCCTGGAGCCTGGGAGCTGTATCATGCTACATGAGTTTTCATTACGACGAGTAACAAACTATTCCAACAGGTTATTATGTTCACACGGGTGGTTGGTGTTATGCGTAAGTGATAGCATACATGTGGTATAAGTCTGTTCGCTATACCTTAAGAAATGGTTTAATTACCATCCCCACCCACTTTTGTTTCCCATAGTCACCTGAAAAAGCTGGAAGATTAAGCCCAAATTGCCATCGTCAGTTGGTAAGACGTCAACAGTTCGATGTAACGATACATATTGTACAAACATATGTTCTGTTCTTCTTTTAAATCAAACGAAACACGCCACACTTCCACAATCTTGTAATGGCTTATTGCAGACGCTACCAAAGTCAGCCATTTTGGTAATCACTCCGCGGTTTATTTCCTGCAGCGTAGACTTATGAGCAAAAATCTTACATTGTGAAGCGCCTACGTACATCCGAGGTATTTTATCTGGCGACGTCAGGAAGCGATAAATGCCGTACGGACCGTTCCGATTGGACGTCATAGTTACCGTTAGTTATACTAAAACCCGTCAATACCGTAACGTTGCACGTTCAATGGTAACAGAGCCACGTCTTCATAACCGATACGTGATAAAATCAAAACTCAAAACTGTCAATATGTCAATGGTAGCTGACACAGGATGTCAAAGTTCAAGCATGCCTCTGAAGTCGGTCTTGAACCTTGGGATTTGTGGGGGACCTTCTGCCTGTCAAACTCATGAGGTATGGAGCTATAATTAAAAAGGGGACGTTAGTGTGAATCGTGCAATTGTTATTAATGTCACATTGAGGGATAATTCTGGATGTACCAAATTGACTCGTTTACTGTTATGTATCGGCCACAATGGGGGCTACAATTTACAGCTGGGAAAACAAAAGAGTTTCTGAGAACGTGGGGTGTTACACAGTTATAGGATTTCTTCTGTTACCATCCCACAAGCTAACTGCCGGGCTGAACTTGCTGTGAAGACGGTGAAACGCATGCTTATGGACAACGTTACAGCTACAAGATCCCTTGATGTTGATAGCTTCCAAAGAGCCTTACTGGTGTACAGAAACTCTTTAGACCCAGAAATTAAATCCTCTCCAGCGTTAATCCTGTTTCTCCTGTATTCTTTGAACTAACACAATTTTTGCGTTGGGTTGAAATAAGCCTGTTTCATATTATGTATGATTATGTATGTACTCGCACATGTAAGTTCCGCAACCTCCCTACAACAATGACGTGTGCGGTCAGGTTGGCCGGTTAGCGGACGGGTTTTATTCTAAACTTTAAATGACCTTGACATTGTATTGGAAAAAGTAAATAATCGGGACATTTCGTAATTTGGCTACCGGACAACATGTGTGACAAATTACCGTATTTTACTGAGGGACAGGTAGTGAAAGGGTTTGGTCGGGGAAGTAAAGAACTTGGCATACCAACCGGTACGTAAAATAATGAGAAACTCTGCTTGGAATCATAATTATCACTGTGTTCCAGTTCTCTAGCTGTGACGTCAGTCTAGATGTTGAACTTGACCACTGTTGAACTTGACCTAGGACAGTGGACTGGGCTTTAAACTACCGAGCTAATTGCTAGTCATGTATCTAGTAAGGTTAGTTTAAGTAACAGTCAATTGAATGTCAATGATTTTGCTAAATTAATACAATTTTTATTAGAAGAACTCCTTACCCGGTATGTCTAAACACCGGATATGAATATGAACGGATATGAACGGTAAATACCGAATATGAATGATTATTATTTTAATTAAGCAAAATATTTATTTTTTTATGTTGGAATCTATTATAAACATAATCATACTTATACACACAAAAAATAAATGATCTATAAGCATGTTTAAGCCTCTGGAGAAATATATATTACCAGCGCGCTATCGGATTCATATTCGTGAACATTCGGCAAACCATGAACTGTAAATACCAAATATGAGCGTTAATTGTTTTAATTAGGCAAAATCTTTATTTTTTTATGTTGGAATCTATTATAAACATAAACATACTTATACACACAAAAAATAAATGATCTAGAAGCATGTTTAAGCCTCTGAAGAAATATATATTACCAGCGCGCTATCGGATTCATATTCGTGAACATTCGGCAAACCCCGTACATGAACTGTAAATACCAAATATGAGCGTTAATTGTTTTAATTAGGCAAAATATTTATTTTTTTATGTTGGAATCTATTATAAACATAAACATACTTATACACACAAAAAATAAATGATCTAGAAGCATGTTTCAGCCTCTGAAGAAATATATATTACCAACGCGCTTACATATTCGTGAACATCAGGTACATGAACGGTAAATACCAAATATGAGCGTTAATTGTTTTAATTAGGCAAAATATTTATTTTTTTATGTTGGAATCTATTATAAACATAATCATACTTATACACACAAAAAATAAATGATCTAGAAGCATGTTTCAGCCTCTGAAGAAATATATATTACCAACGCGCTATCATATTCGTGAACATCAGGTACATGAACGGTAAATACCAAATATGAGCGTTAATTGTTTTAATTAGGCAAAATATTTATTTTTTTATGTTGCAATCTATTATAAACATAAAAATACTTATACTTACCAAAAATAAACTATCTATAAGAATGATTAAGCCTTAGAAGAAATATATATTATTATATATAGTGCGCTATCGGATTCATATTCGTGAACCTGAGGCGAAACTCGTACATGAACGATAAATACCGAATATGAGCGATCATAATAAGACATCTAGCAAAATCTTAATTATACTTTGATAACTATAATTAACATATATGTAAATACTAGAACGATTAATAAAAGGCCTATACCATATTTGATTCATGTTCGCGAACAAGGACGAAATAGCGAATATGAACGATTTTTATTGGACGGAGGAAAACTTGAACTGTTTAAACTATATATTGATATATAGATATATACTGTAAATACTAAAATTCTACGGCGAGTAACGAACAAGAAACTATTCTAATATGATTGAATGTGCCAAAAAACCATGATGATATATTAATAATATATGAAATTATCAAAACCGATTTAGTAGATTTATGCATTATATATATTTTATAATTTAAAATGATCATTATTACACGTGCTGTATTTTTTTTACATCACACTCATTTTGTATTGTGTTTGCGTAAAGAATGTCGCTGTTTTTGTCGGTACAACAAAAGAGTGTGTGTTCCCTTTATCGGGGTTTAATCCAATTATATATGGATTAATCTTCTTTTGATTGGATTATAATTATAGCCGTTCATGATTGATCAGCACACTTAAGTAAGTATAACTATGTGATAATGTGGGCCATGTGTGACCCTAACATAACACCACATTAAATTTTGTTTTATTAAAATGTTTGAGAAAACGCTATAAATGCATTTTAACTGATTAAGTTGTTCAATTCTTGTCGGGTCAATATATGCAACATTGGGTGTTAGTATATAATTAAGAAATAAAAATATGTTCGCGTATTTTGTCGGTGAAATAAACACGGGCAGTTCGGATGTGGAAAAATTAAATCACGATTTTAGTACATTTACTTCCTATTGATACATAAATATACTGCAAATTTCTATCGGCCAATTAAAATTCAATGACTATTAAGGACACGCTTCGCTCCGCCCTTTTTTACCAAAATAATTATTTGACTTAAAATATACTGAATTTTGATTGGCCGATAAATTTTTTTCGCTTCTCTGGCTCCACCCTGTTAATCATTTACGATGTTAGATCACGGATTTACACTGTCCTGTATTCTTTGAATTTACGTAATATCGATGAAATCAAGACATTATTAAGATAAATTGCAATGCAATACTCAAAATGACTTTACCTGGTAGTCATAGTACAAGTCAATTAAATTACCCCCAGTGAGCTACTAAATATGTACATAAGAAAATATGTGTCATTCTTGTAATACCGCTGAAAATATGCAAAAAACACACCTTATCAACTAAGCACAGACAGCGATAATCCCATTAAGTTGTATATTCGGTCGTTAATCAAGGTGTTAAACTATTTTAAACGGTTAATGGCAGCACGAACGTTTAATTAACGTGCGTGATGGCAGATATGTCACATGTATACATGTACTTGAATTTGTTCACGAACATGAATCAGCACATAACGATATACATTACAAGCGTTCATATCCTAAGTATTATTTTATTCATTTTCTGATTTATTTTGTGTTATGTGAATACATTTAGTTTAATTCGAAAGAGCAACATGCCGAAATTCCATATAATTTTAAAATAAAGGCGTTTGTCCACAAACATGAATATCGACTTAGCGCTCTACATATAATACATGTATCATTTTAGGCTGCAAAAAGGAAAAGTTTTAAGTTTTTGTATATCAACGTCAATATCATAATAAAAATTGTATAACTGTATTTGAAAAAAATAAATAGTTTACTTAATTATAACAATTATCGCTCATATTCGGTATTTACCGTTCATGTACGGAGTCCGCTTCATGTTCACGAATATGAAATCCGATAGCGCATTAATGATAAACATTTCTTCTAAGGCTTAATCATGCTACTACAACATTTATTTTTGGTATGTGTATGTATGTTTATGGTTATAACCAATTCCAACATAAAAAAATAAACATTTTGCTTAATTAAAACAATAATCATTCATATTCGGTATTTACCGTTCATGTACGGAGTCCGCTTCATGTTCACGAATATGAAATCCAATAGCGCATTAATGATAAACATTTCTTTTAAGGCTTAATCATGCTACTACAACATTTATTTTTGGTATGTGTATGTATTTTTATGGTTATAACCAATTCCAACATAAAAAAATAAATAATTTGCTTAATTAAAACAATAATCATTCATATTCGGTATTTACCGTTCATGTACGGAGTCCGCTTCATGTTCACGAATATGAAATCCGATAGCGCATTAATGATAAACATTTCTTTTAAGGCTTAAGCAAGCTACTACAACATTTATTTTTGGTATGTGTATGTATTTTTATGGTTATAACCAATTCCAACATAAAAAATAAACATTTTGCTTAATTAAAACAATAATCATTCATATACGGTATTTACCGTTCATATACGGAGTCCGCTTCATGTTCACGAATATGAAATCCAATAGCGCATTAATGATAAACATTTCTTTTAAGGCTTAATCATGCTACTACAACATTTATTTTTGGTATGTGTATGTATTTTTATGGTTATAACCAATTCCAACATAAAAAAATAAACATTTTGCTTAATTAAAACAATAATCATTCATATTCGGTATTTACCGTTTATATCCGTTCATATCCGCGAAAATGATTCATATTCGGTATTTAGACACACCCCTCCTTACCCAAGCCCAAGGACCAAGAATGAGAAATTTCAAGACTTGGAGCCTGTTGCACAACCAAACTGCTACCAAATTAGCCCTATATTCAAGCCCTTCTTCCATATAAGGACAGGCTACCGGCGAGCAGTGTGTCCATTTCTCAGCACTGGTAGCTGAACACAATCCGAGCATGTCCCGCTTCAGTAGCGCTCGATAGCACTTACAGTAGTGGTGCACCTGTCTGCTATCGTATAACTGCTATCGTATAAATGCGCTATTGTGCACTTTAGTTAGGCAACTGGCTCTAGGTTACAGTAAGTAAGACTAAGTTAAACCTGTAATAAGCGGCGCCCGTAAGAAGTGGTTTCTTGTTAAGTTCAATTGAAATGATGTAAGGAAGAATGGCCACCAAGTTAGTTCAGTTGATAGAGCATGGTATAGTACAAGTGTTGAGCGGGTTTGTGGGTTCAACCCAATGTCAAGCGTTTCCCCCCCCCCCCCCATTTCTCTTACCATGGTGTTTGACAGCTCCCTTTGTGGTTGAGCCACAAATGTCTGAAACGGAGGTGAGTAGTATTAGTAATAAAAGTAAACACCCAAGTTCAACTTTTAGTCCATTTTCAGACATGTGTCTTTTCAGCCAACTGTCCATTTTTAATACAGAGAGATCCTGTGTTCGATCCTTGTCTGAACCACTCCTTAACTTCTCTTACTTAGCTAGATTAACCCACAATGCTCCACTTTACCCAGGTGTTTGAATTGAATGAGCACCTAAGAGGTTCAGAAGCTGGTGTGCTGACTTGTGGCTGCCAATAGGGCCATGTGTAGCAGCCGACTTGCAACTCAACGGATGCATGTCTATTTACTATTTAGACTGGGAATAGGTATGATACTTTTATTCACTAAATAAATGAAACCATGGTTTTGGTATTTCAGCAAACTTTCCATTGGATGTTGTACAACAGTTGCCTGAGGAGATCGGTGGAGGTGTGTATTATGGCTGGGCATCTGTTGATGATGGCCCTATCTTCAAAATGGTCATGAGTATTGGCTGGAATCCTTATTATAAAAACACAGTAAAATCTATGGTGAGTATTGTTTTTGAAATAAAATAATTTTTTGCGGCCGATATTCATTGAGTTTCAATTCCCTCTCTCAACATTATATGCAAATGTTTTTACTTCCCTCAAATTCATATTCCTGTTGGTACACTTTAGTGCCCATTGGCGATGTATTGAGTCAGTCATGAATGAACAAAAACATTCAAGAATTTTAAAAATCAAATATCCCCTAAAATTGAAGACTGCATAGAACCACAAAATCAGATGTCCATGTTACCAAAAAAATATATTTGTCAATACCCAACCAAATACAGGACTTGAACAGTCAACCCAAAGTTGGAGAAATGTATATATTGCAGGGGTGTCGAATTCCTATGTCCAACTTAGGCTTTTTTGCCTGCAAGAAAGTAGATTTTTCCACCCATCTTGCCCATGGGCAAGTGCAAAATTATCACAAGAAAATAATATTACGCGCCCTATCTTAAGATGAATCCCTAAATTACTGACCAAATAATATTATGATTTAAATAATAAACATTGAATTAAACCTAAATACTCTAATCCTTGACAAGATTAATTAATAATTCTAACACGATCTGCGGATTAATCGTTTAAATATAGAGTGGACCTAACAATGTATTATTACCCCCATAAAACATACCTATCAAATTGGCTGTTTCTATTTACGCCCAGTATCACGTGACATATTTATGAATGGATGAACGTAAACTTTATAGTAAAATTTTCTACGAGTCACGATGACAAGGCGAGTTGCACGAGAATCCAGTGTTACAGCTATGACGCATCTATTTTTAGAAACTCCAATATACTCTAGAAACCAAGTTTTATTAAAACTTCTGATAATCAATTCATTTATATTTTTCATTTTATGAAATAGATACCATATACTCGTGTTATTAAAATTGTTTCAATGTTTAAAATGTGGTATTTCCTTCAGAAAATTACGAAGGTTGTTTTCATTAACGAGGGAGGTAATTGTACCAGCTAATAAGCCACTCAATTTCAGCGTGGAATTATGTTCAATGTCAAATGGGTGAAAATGGAATGCGCGCAGTTAAATAGTGCGGGATATTATCGTATTTAGAATCGAAATAAAAACTCTGTTCTTGTATATTGTCGGTGAATAAAACACGGGCACTCGTGCGGATGCGGATAATTAATTTAATTTTTCCGCATCCGAACTCCTGCCCGTGTTTTATTCACCGACAATAAACGCGAACAGATTTTTATTTCTTAAATGAAACTTAAATTTTGTTGCTTTTGTGTTTTCTTGGGCAAGTAGATTTAGTTTTCTGGCAAGTGGATTTTCAGTCCAACTTGTCCATGGGCAAGTGAAAAATTTGAGAATTTCCAAACCCCTGTATTGATACTTTTCCAGGATTCAAATAAAATAGTGATTGAATTAATAATTTTATTGAATCCGTACCCACAACATTGTAATGTACATGTATAAGTAGTTTGCGCCTATAGTGGGATTCAAACCTAAACTGCACAGTGCCTATCAAGGTAATGTAGAAATGCATTAGAATTTAGATCACTCGGCTATCGCAACAACCCCAAATGAGTTTGTGCAAATAACCAGTTTCCATTTAACTACATTATACCACCCCAGCAATGGGCTGATACTGCTATGTAAAGAACTGCACTGATTTATGTAGGTAGGACTTTTAAGGCTATAACATGGCATAAATAGCGCTATATTGTGAAATAGATTCTTAGACTAAGATATTTGGCACCTATGGTCAGATTTGAACCCATAATGTATGGCACATTCATCTAGCAATGTTAAATATAAAAGCTGTCTCAACAACCCCCAAAATGGTTGCACATGCCATAGTTTGTTTCTACATATGTTTTGCTTTCAGGAGACACATGTCATACACAAATTCAAGGAAGATTTCTATGGTTCTAATCTAAAAGTTTGTATGTGTGGGTATCTACGTACCATGAGGAATTTTAGTTCTCTAGGTAAGACAACATCTTTTTAGCTCCACTATTCGTAGAATAAGCGGAGCTATTGTAGTCACCCGAGCGTTGGCGTAACACTTTTGTTAATGTTTAGGTACAGGTTTTTTAACCTCTTATATTCTCTAAGTCCTTTGAGATGTTGCTTTCATACTTTGCATACTTGTTTGCTTTCATGACCCCAACCCATATGCAGGAGTAGGTAACTCAATCAGGCATTTTGTTGAAATCATGCCCCCTTTTTCTACTTGGTGCAAATAATGCAAATGTTAAAGTTTAGGTACAGGTTTTTTAACCTCTAATATCTTCATAGTGCATTGACATATTGCTTTGCATACTTGTTCACCATCATGACCCCAACCCATACACAGGGGTAGGTAACTCTATTAACTATTTAGGTGAAAGTATGCCCCCTTTTTATGCCCCCCTATCGATAGATGGGGAGGCATATAGTGATTCACCTGTCCGTCCGTCCGTTCGTCCGTCCGTCCGTCCATCCGTCCGTCCTGGTTAACCCAAATTGACCGTTTCTTCTAGCATTAATATGGCTTGCTACAAAGCTTTCATACTTGCATGGATGTTGTGTATGAACACTCTCCACACGCCTGTACCACCTAACCCCATTTTGACCTTCACCTTGACCTTATTTTGGACTTAGACTTATTGATGGACAAGGCTTCCACAGGGGGCATAAGCGTTTAGTGAACGCAGTCTTGTTCAACTTAGTGTTAAAGTTTAGGTACAGGTTTTTTCACCTCTAATATTTTCAAAGTGCATTCTTATATTGCTTTACATACTTGTTCACCATCATGACCACAACCCCTACACAGGGGTAGGTAACTCTATCAAGCATTTAGGTGAAATTATGCCCCCTTTTTCAACTTAGTGCAAATGTTAAAGTTTAGGTACAGGTTTTTTCACCTCTTATATTTTCAAAGTGCTTTCACATAATGCTATGCATACTTGTTCTCCATCATGACGCAAACCCCTACACAGGGGTGGGTAACTCTATCAAGCATTTTGTTGAAATTAAGCCCCCTTTTGGACTTGGAAATGCAAATGTTAAAGTTTAGGTACAGGTTTTTTGACCCCTTATATCTTCAAAGTGAATTGATATATTGCTTTGATACTTTGCATACTTGTTCACTATGATGACCCCAACCCCTACACAAGAGAAGATAACTTTTTAGCATTTTGTTGAAATTATGCCCCCTTTTGGACTAAGAAATGCTTATTAGTTTACCTTCAATGACCAAGAGAACCTAAACATAAGTAGGTAAATTATCCCCCTTTTTCGACTTAGAAGCCCCAACCTCTACACAGCAGAGGGTAATGCTGCTGTTATGAAGCATTTTGTTTTGAATATATCATGATTGTACTATCCTAGCATGGCGCTGCTAATAGTGGAGCGCGCTGTTCGTGGACAGCTCTTGTTGTAATATACAGTACAATCTCTCCAGAGCAGCCCTCTGTAGAGCAACAACCTCTGTGTAACAGCACCTTCAAATTTCCTTAAGTCACTATTTACTATAAATAATGACTAATATTTGCAGCTCCCAAAGGGTGTTGCTCTACAGAGGTTGTACTGTATATACAAAAACACCAAAATACCACAGATACCCAACCCTTTTATGGAAAAGCATTTACTATAAATTCGCAGCATAGAAAAAGTAACTGGGCTTTTGTGAATACACTTTGTCTGTCCGTACACAATTGCTCGATGTCGCCATAATCATTAATGGCAAAAATAAATATGTTCACATAATCTAGGCTCAAAATATAAACCTTGTGTAGACAATAGAGTCACAGCTCTGTACTGGTTGATAAATTGACTCCAGGAAAACGGATTACATGTAGGTCCATTGACTGTCGTACATGACTCAAAGCTAAACATGACAGAAATACAAATTTACTTTCAAAGGGAAAGAACTCGTCACATCATGACATGTGTTAGTCAATCTAAAATAGAATTGTCTCCCTTTAATCAGTTATAGAGATCCTTCAATTCATGGGTAAAATTTTTCAGTATTTATCATGGACTTTAGGATAATTACTGTCTATAAAAATGGTAAGATTTCTTTATTTTTATCCCCCCCCCTCCCCCCCCCATTATTGATGAGGGGGTATACTATATTGCTTTCCACATGGGTCAGTCAGTTTGTAGACCAAATGGTTTCGTTCAATAACTCAAGAATGTTTCGAGTTTTACTAACATCTCTATGTACCTATATGTCAATTGAAAATTTTCTGGGATTTCAGGATTTTCGTAGCTTTCTTACATTTACCCATGATAATGGTATAATTATATTATAATTGTAGATGAGTTGATCACAGCTATTGAGAAAGATATATCCGATGCGGAGAATGCGTTGGATAAACCTGAAAGCCAAAAATACAAGGGAGACAACTTCTTTTCCAGTTGCACACAAGCGTCATCGTCGTCAGATTCATCAACGACAGTGTCGGCGTCATCGTTAATGCCGTCGCCGGGTGCAGCAGGAACTATATGATTGTTTGTTATAGGTTATTTTTACATTTAAAAAATATAGATTATTTATTCGTGTTCATGTAGATAAAAATTGTAACTTTTTGCCGGTGAGGTAACAAAACATCATGTCATCATTTATAATTATTAAACTTTGCAAATATGTTTTTTAGTTTGAACAAAATTTTGTAAACAATTAGTAATATTTCATCAACAGGGGGATTACATTTTAACACTATTCAATCTTTGAAATAATCTAATAATTTTTTTTTTAGAGTTTTTGAAAAAAAAATTCAATTAGTGACTGGTCACTCTAAAGTGGGTAATAATTTAAACTACTGGTTAATAGTGTTTATGAATCTTAATTAGAATATTGAATTACCATTCATGAATATGCCAGTACAGAGTATGGTCCAATATTTAAACTATGGACCAAGTTAATTATATATTGAACAGTTTTCAAAGCTGTGTTTCATTTGCACTGGCTTGATTTTGAAAGTGTTGAAAGACAAGTTGTGTATTTTTTTATTCATTAAATGTACAAGCCAAAATGCATAAAATATCACCATAGGCTGTTCATAGGACCAGTCTACTTTCTGGAGACAGTGCATGTATCATAGGACCAGTCTATTTTCTGGAGACAGTGCATGTATCATAGGACCAGTCTATTTTCTGGAAACAGTGCTTATATCATAGTAATACATTCCTTACTTCTGCATTAAATGTTCATGTCCATTGTGATCTGCTCATTATGTCCCCCTCATATAGGAGGGGGAGGCATATTTTGTGCTGAATGTCTGTCTTGATGGTGGCCACACAGTTTGTCCGCTCTAGTTCTGCTAAACCATTGGTCGGATTTCAATGAAACGACACATGAATATTTGGTAACCATACTTAGTTGTACAATTTGTCAGGAATTTTAAAATGGACGATATTTTCTAGAGTTATGTCCCTTTGTGGGAGACATACGTTTTTGTGTCAAAAACCATTTTAGTTATATACATGTATAGCTGTCCCCGTTTTAAGGACATTTAAGACAATTGCAGCTGCTATGTCTAACACTTTTGTTGATGTATTCAAAGATCTGTATGTTTTTATCAAGCATGTTTTAGAAATGTTTATATTCATGAGACGAATCATGGCGTATGATTACAAGACTGTAAAATCATTTTATTTCAATCGGAAAAAGGTCCTGGCTTTGGTGAAAAAGACCAATTTGTGGGGACGTTATTTCAAGGATTTCGGATTGCATAAAAAACGGCAATGTCAAAATTCACATAAATTATCAGAACTCTTTCAAAAATCAAACAGATGGAATATTGTTTTATCACATGTAAAAATATGAGAGTATACTACCCAAAAGCCCAGTCTTATACATGATTGAACTAGAAAGCAAGTACTGTTAACATGACATATTAGTTGGTACAATTATTCATTGGGGATTTAATTTCGTGGTTGAGGTTAGCAACGAAATCCATGAATTTAAATCCCCCTAGAATATTTATGATTTTACAGTATTTTTCAAAAAAGCTTTGGATAATAGGTATATATGTGTGTGGGACAGTGGCCTACATGTCACATTGAAATGAACTGACATAATATTGTTTGAAGCACAAACTGCACAAAGAGCTTTTGTGATTTTTAGAATGTTAACTTTTTGCATCTGTTTTGTCTATTTGTTGGTGCCAAAAGTGCAGTGAATCTTGATGTTGAGGGCACAGAACACCCACAATACCTAGTGGCAGAGTTTAGACTACTTAGTATGAGTGTCGAAGGTAATGGGGTTGGTCTGCGGTCATATCATACTACTGTAGATATAAAAGTAGTACAAGTATTGCCTTGCTTGATGAAGACTGTCTGCTTACTAGTATTTAATAGGAAAACTGTCTTCTCTTACCATACTTTTTTCATCCATCGCCATAAGGGTATGCGAGAAGAGAAGCCAGTTTCCCTTTTATGCCGAGCATCTAGCAAGGGAATTTCTGGTACCATTTTAATTTCGCCTTTAGTATGAAGCGACATGGTATCGAACCAAGCAGACTTTCTACCGTAGAAAAAGATATCAAGGCAGAATCGGTCATTGACTTACAACAAGGAAATCCACTATAAGTAATTATGTAAATATTGTACATATATATGTTCCTTGCTGTGATATTGAAACTTATTGTGCCTGGTGGTGTTAAATATCTTCTCATATGAGAAAATTATCTACCCTAGAAATCAAAATATTTGAAATGTGGAAAGTGTGAAACAGTCTAAAGTGCTCTGCCTTGTTAGTTAAGTTCACACTTTTAAAGCTCATTTATTTATTTGTTCACTCTTTTTAGGGCATTTTACAAATTGCAGCATTTTAATTTAAAAACTACCAATACTTGTTCCTAACAGTTTTACAAATTATTGCTTAATACATAAATGCAGATATGCCTTTGAGTACACATGTACAATTCAAATACAACATGTAATTTTGGTATATAAAAAACATATAAATTAATACACTTAGTTGCATAATTTGATAGATTAGCTTTAAACACAGGACAAATCAAATCCCAAAATAAGGCGTGGTTATTCGTGCATTGGTATATGGAAAATTGCTGCACATAAAATTGAGTTTGTTGCGTTTATTTTTGTACTGATTTTGTTTAGTGTCATTGTTGTGTTAACTCCGGCCATGTTCAAATTGAAGGCTGATCTCTCTTAGTGTGAGTGACCCCCCCCCTTACTATTTGAGTGACCTCAGTATAACTCTGAACAAATTCACCTTTTCCTCTTACCTTCTACATGTAATTTAATTGTGGATTTATGACCTGTAGTTAACTTCGGCTTGTGCTTGTGTAAGTGGTGGGCATCATGAATATGCACTAAGCCTACTCTGAACACTTCCTTGAATTGCTGGTAACGCACAACTTTCTCGTAGAAATTGAAATATTCTGTGCATAAGCTACAAGGACCAGGTCAATTTGTTAGTGTAATTTCTGACACTTATTTGCCCTAGATGTTGATGTTCTTCTCATATGTATATTTATTGTATACTTGTACAAAATGTAATATAGTGTGCCCAGGATAATGTGATGTTTAGAAACATGAATTAGTTTGGTCAACTGTTGCTGAATTGGTTTAACAAATTATTTAAGGTAACAGATATGATCAGTTTTGTACGAAAAACATCACTTATAAATCGCACACATCTGATTTATTCACCTTTGTGGGATATTCCAAATTTTCCCGCTTTTCTTATTATCGTGGGCGCTCTCAAGCTTGAATTATGTCCTACTTCTGTTATTCTATATCTCCATGTGGTGAGCATTAAACAAAATGTGTTGCCTTTGTAAATCAGCGATCTTAGTGAAGAAATCATTTTATGATGATCCATTTTTAAAATGTCTCTGCTTTATATTATTCTGAAATTGAAATCCATGATAACTATGCACAAACTATTTTTTGTAGTCGCAAAAATACTATTACATACATGTTTGATTGATTGATACCACTATGGTAGACTAGTTATAATTGGTGTTTGTTTTGTATCTGTTTATAAGAATGATTATGAATGTTATGGTATTGTCTGACCTGGCCTGATCTCCAAAAGCATTTCAAGTAGAAATCTCAGCTCAAATCAGAGTCTGAATTATAGATACATCAGAAGTATGTGATCTTGAAATTTTACGGTACTAATCTCAGAATAAAGTGCCTGTTTTGTGATGCCAATTTTGAGTCCAACCTATCGTGGAAATTACTTTAAAGATGAATGACAATACATGTATATTAGAGAAGAGATTTAAATCAAATTGAGATCCTTTCGAGAGATAGGGGCCAGAATAAGATGAGACTCCAAGATAATGCTCGTTCTAGTGTGATCAGTCTCTGTTTAATGTGGTTTACTAATACAACAAATTGTTTATACAAATGTACGATGTTAGATGATCCCTTTAACAAAAGATTTATTGATCAGTCTGTCTGTGACACTGTCTGTGTCGATGGCAGCCCCAACATATTGACTTTCAACTCTGTCATGTTTTTTATTGATATGCATGGGTGAAATATTTGCGAGTATCAACAAACCTGTTTTTCTTTATTTTCCCTATATTTGATAATATATTAGATTTCACATTTTCAGAATTTCAAACTTTCAATCATCCATATTCCTGGGTAAAGTGAAGCATTTTGGGTATTTCATATAGCTAGTTGAGGTTAAGTAATGGCTTAGGTTGAGATCTAACCTGTAGATTCCTACTACTAGACCCCTGCTTCTCATGTCAAACAGGGTTTTTATATTTCAAACAGGGTAAACACTGTACAGTAAAACATGCTTTAATTTAGAAACATAGCTTGGCTGCAATTTGTGATGTTTGCTATTGTAATAATGCTTTAAAATGAAATGTAAATGTACAAACTTGAATAGTATTTAATTTGGATTTTCATATTTTTCAAGATGTACAGAGTATCCCATATTATCTGTTACCATCAAAATCCATGAGAAAATGCTGGATCTCATATGACATTGTCTTATATCAATGAAAAGCTAACAATTTAGCGTTTTATTCTAGACTAGTTTATAGCCTGACAATATTACTATCAATGCAACACAGGAATAATAAGATGATTATAATTATAAGATCAGACATTTTCTGATGCCATTCGGTTGTTCAGTTCAACCTCTGTAGAGTAACACCCTTTGGGAGCTACAAATATTGGTCGCTTTACAGAGGTTGTTGCTCTACAAAGGTTACATTTACAGTAAATATTAGCTGATGGAAATTTGGAGGTGTTGTTTTAGAGTGGTTGTTGCTCTACAAAGGTGTGCTCCGGAGAGGTTGTACTGTAGTTGTAACACATATTATGGGACAGCCTGTATTACCATATATCTACCTATCGTCATGGTGATACAAACACTGGTGCATCCACCCATCTCCTCCATGCAGGTGCTATTTCTTTGATGAATTTATTTATTAGAAACCACACCCATATGTCTGAAAGCATCTCAAGTAGAAATCTCAGCTCAAATTGAGATTTTACTCAAGTGAGAGACTAGAAGTAAGTTTAAGCTCTTGAAATTTTATTTTAATGAACTCAGCATGATAGTTTCACGATGCCAATTTCAGCGTCCCATGGAAAGTAACTCAAGGACGCGTGAAAATGCGTCCCATGGAAAGTAACTCAAGGACGCGTGAAAATGTTTGAGATGAGATTTAGCACGAATTGAGATGCTTTGGGTGGTGTTGTCGTGTAACCCAATATGAGCCCCTGGAACAAACATCACGGTAGTAATCCGGACACGCTGCTTATCAGTTCTTTTCCAGAGTAGGGTACAGATTTCATACTGATCTTAGGAACTGTATCCTGAGTTCCGTCAGAGCAATATCTCGGTTTTCAGTTCCATCAGAGCCATATGAAAACAGAGAAATGGTGATTCAGGCTATTCAACTACCATAAACATAGTTGTTTTAAAATTGACTGTATTTTGCTTATTTATTCTTGTTTTCTGGATCAGAGATATATTATTTGTTAATGTTTCATTTGTAGTACATGTACTATATGTTTGTATGTTGTTTTACTCGAAGTACAAGTTGCTATGGAAATAAAACTGTTAATTGTCAGGTAGTATGTGTATATACAAGTTGCCATGGAAACAGTTTAATTGTTGTCGGTACTGTTTTGCCGATTGTGATGTTTATGGAGTAAAATAAAACTTGAAATCAAAATATTTTGTTCATATTGTTAAGTTTATTCATTCATCCGGTCTATTAGTGACCAGTCAACATAATCAAGAATAGAGGTTACTGTATCATTGATAAATGAATAAAAATATCAGATGCAAGAAATATGTCTATTTAAAGAAATGTATTATAGTTCATTGTTTATCTATGATACAGTTACCTGTGGGATTACACAGACATAGTGTCCATCTCTGTCATGCCGTCAATTTCCATCATTATAGCACAACCCTTTTTAAGTTAGATTGACTTAAGCGCCGCCAAAAACACCATACACAATGTAACAAGCAACCTTAGCAGTTACTTGTTCTTCATTGCAACTACGTGCATGTTCTTTCCCAGGTAGGACAAACACAGAATGGGTATTAGGTGCAATGTACAATGTGGACCATGGTTAGGAAAGTCCTCCATTCCGAATGGCTTCAAAAAGTGACATCATCACCCCGTCTCTGTGTGAATTGTCTGAAATAGAAGAAATGAATCATTGTCTAATCATTGAAGAGAAATCAACGTATTATCTACACTGACTCTGGTTACCCAAGATCTCGACACTCCTCAATTCATTTCATCTTCAGGTCAAAGGTTACTAGAATCACGCACGGAGATTTGAAAATAATAACCGAACTTGATTGCATGGAGCTAAATATTGCTAATTTATAATGATTAAGAAGAAAGTTCTCGTATCATCTTCTAAAACCTGGGATTCCATCGTAACTTCATAAGCTTGGGTTCCCCAATATGTGCTAATAGCCCCACGAACTTTTCAATAAGAACCATTAAAGTTGCGCTATGGTGAACATTTAATCTGATAAACGGAGGTGAAAATTTACAGTTCAACCTTTTCAGAGTGACCCTCCATTGGGCAACAACCTCTCTGAAACAACATAATCATTATGTTGCCATGGTATTTTTTTACTAACAGCGTCAACGAAAAACTTCTTTGGTTGCCTGGCAACAAGATTTGTTATCAGTTTACCATGCTTAGAATTCGTGTTGAAGGCAAGTGACTCGGATATCATATATTTGCCCGATAATTATTTATCACATAAATTATATATGAAAAATGTACACATAGTTTCCACCTCCGGTATCATTTAGGAATTCTCGGTTATTTTTGACTGACCATCGTACCTACATTTTCAGTGTTTTCCATATGACAATATAAATCCAATTAGAAAAGCTAATCTAAAAATTATAACGTTACACTTTGGGTCTATTTATCTACCGGGCCTGTATTCAGTGACTCCCTATCATAAGGCGATTTTTTCTCAAAGTCTCACTGACGGTCACGAAACACAGTTTGACTGTACAGCTTTTATTACAAAACATGCGACTTTTTCTCAAAGTCTAACTGACGGTCAAACACATGCACCTGTCAATGTTTCCCCCCATGGGGGGGGGGGGGGGGCTGACCCAGGGTAATTTGACATTTTTACTTTTTCAAAGTCTTAATTCCCACCCTAGAGCAAGGGCAATTCGTCAAAATCCCCTCACTGGGAGATGCTTTACATACCCACCGGGATCAAAATTTCGGCCAAAGTCTGTTTCCCGGGACTCGGCACCATTCTGTCTGTCAAATTCCCACTTATCGGGAACAGCCTTCTGTCAAAAGTCCCGCGTATGCCCGCCGCCCCCACCCTGGGGGAAAACATTGATAGGTGCAACAGTTTTGACTGTACAGCTTTTATTACTAAAATGCGACTTTTCCTCAAAGTCTCACTGACAGTCACATAACACAATTTTGACTGTACAGCTTTTATTACAAAACATGCGACTTTTTCGCAAGGTCTTAGTGACGGCCACAAATGACAGTTTGACTGTACAGCTTTTATTACAAAACATGCGACTTTTTCTCAAGGTCTCACTGACGGTCACAAAACACAGTTTTGACTGTACAGCTTTTATTACAAAACATGCGACTTTTTCGCAAGGTCTTAGTGACGGCCACAAATGACAGTTTTCACTGTACAGCTTTTATTACAAAACATGCGACTTTTTCGCAAGGTCTCACTGACGGTCACAAAACACAGTTTTGACTGTACAGCTTTTATTACAAAACATGCGACTTTTTCGCAAGGTCTTAGTGACGGCCACAAATGACAGTTTTCACTGTACAGCTTTTATTACAAAACATGCGACTTTTTCGCAAGGTCTCGCTGACGGTCACAAAACACAGTTTTGACTGTACAGCTTTTATTATTTTACAAAACATGCGACATTTATCATGGTCTCATTGACGGTCGCGATTGACTGTATTGACTGTACGCCTACATCTATTATTAGAAACGACAAGGGATTTTCCTAAAATATATATAGCTACACACTGGAAACCCCGCACGCTGGATCCAGATTCAGACTATACGGCTTCAAAGTCTTTCAAATTGAGAGTACAATACTTCTAGTACGGTTCCAGTTCGATTCGTACTATAATTTAGAAATTAACCTCTAAATTAATTCTCGCTAAAATTCAGACAATTCTAAACGATTATTTGAAGTGCAGACATCATGCCGCATATAGGAAATGATGGATTTTCTGATTGTGACAAACTTTGTAGTCCTGGCAGCGGATACAGTGTTTCATGTCAGCGGATATGTCCAGGTACGAGTCTTGTTTACATTTCACGCAGAGTCAATTTACATAGACTACGTGTTGTATTATGGGTAAAGGATTAATTTGCTATAAATACGTTTATGGCGTGTCTAAATGGCGCCAAATTTGTTAAAATGTCACCTAGGAATCCCGATACACCGCTTCTTAGTTCCGTCAGAGAATCGTTCTGTTTTCATATGTCTCTGACGGAACTGTTGTTATGTACAAAATGTAGACATAGCCTGAGTTCCATCAGAGCGTTATATCGACCAAGTTTTCAGTTCCACCAGAGCCATATCAAAACAGAACAATTCTCTGACGGAACTGACAAGCGGTGTATCGCGATACACACCGTGGATACGACAAATAAACAAATAACCAAACTGTCGCGACAAAATCACGAATTTGCCTGGTTAATCTGGTGTGTTGATCGCGATAGTCTCAGAACTGTGCGACTTTGGCGTTCCATTAAAAACAAAAAGCATAAAGCTTTGATACTATAGTTAATTTGTATTAGGTAATTTATCGAACAATCCATTTACGATGTATGTACAGTACAACCTCTCCAGAGCGGACCTCTGTAGAACAACAACATCTCTATAACAATACCTTCAAAATTTCCCTAAGCCGATATTTACTCAAAGTTTAACCTCTGTAGAGTAACAACCTCAATACAACAGCTATTATTTGCAGCTCCCAAAGGGTGTTGCTCTACAGAGAGTGTACTTGTATATTACTTATACATCTTGAACAATTTGTCGTTGGTTTACCGTTTCAGGTTACGCAATTCTGACGCCAAGTCCGCCTGAACATAACCATTCAGAAACACCATTACATATAATTATACCAGTGGCAGTCGGTTGTGTTCTGACTTTTGCTGCCATTATTGTAGTATACTGTTTAAGAAACAGAATAAAGAAACTTTGGAAGGAACGGAGGGCGGAGCCAATCAGAATGCCGGTCCAAGTGCAACACAATGAACAACATGATGAGGATATCGACAGTCCACTAGTACAGCCGCGACCTGAACTCAGTGGTTCACGCGCCAACCTTCAAAGTGAAACGGGTGCATTTTTACATGTGTCTGAGATTAATGGTGAAACTACAAATGAAAACATAACATTAGCGTCAGTTGATAGCATTGATCCGGTGGGAAATGTGAACAATGTAATCCAGAGGGAAACTAATATGAGACAAAGTGTGAATGTCAAGAGTGTCCCTCAACTTCCAAGAAATGATCAAGATCATAATGACTATGTGGACATACAGAGCATCAGAAAACAAAGGGACCATGAGTATGTTAACTTGGACGATATAGATAATCGTGACGGACATGATTCGGGAATACCATCAGAAAATACCTCCTCGAAAAGCCTAGCTACCATAGACTCTGAATCTGAGAAGAGCGGTGATGAACTGTCAAATGGTGACGTTGGAAGGCGTGTTAAATATACAGTTAATATTGAGATAGAAGTTTAAGATTATTATGTCACCGGTTAGCCGAATGGATGGAGCACTGTCCAGTGTGGACATACAACGTGGTTGTATTTGCATTATTTGCTCAACATTACGTCATAATACCACATTGTATGTCCAAACTGGAGTGTTCCATAGGTTTGTGGATTTCTGCTCGTAATTTTCATAGGATCAGTTAGACGGTCATGAATGTATTATACACAAAAAAATTCTATCATATTTGATCATATTTCAATATTTAACTTTTGCTTGAAGCGTCTAGAAATGTTGATTGTTTATTACCATCTGTGATATGGTTAGAATTTGTGCCAAAATTCTGCTTCATATACTTGCTCACAATGAGTACTGCTAATATGACAGTTTTTAATTTGATAATAATACTTTTGTTATATAAATGTTATACATGTACCACCACTTATGGATTTGCTGGCGTATACAGCTCAAAACTTTGATAAGGGTCAAGAAAACAATATTACATGTCTGTCATACGTGAAATCAACAAAACTGATTAAGGAAAAGCTGTGCAAATATTAAAATATCATCTAATCTTGACATAAATTGACATAATGTCGTCTTTTTCCACGTGACTGATAATCCCTTATGACAGAGACGAGAATAACATAGACTATTTGTCCCTTTTCTATTCTCATGGTGTGTAATACTCAAAATACCAGAGAACGCACCTCATTCTGTTATCACAGAGGCTTGAAGTTAAAGACAGCACAAACATTTTCTTGAGGTTGGGCTTATCAGCACTTCTTCACCTTTTGAAGTAATCTTTTTTCGTTTAAAATATTGCAGATTATTTATCTGAAATTTCCATCAGTCCACCTTATTCAGTTTGCAAAATAATAAGGTATATTGGTTGACCCTTATCAAATTCTGAGTAGTATATACTAGGATCATAGTGAATTTGCTTTACGTGTGTGTCCATTTATTTTTAGTGCTCAAAGTGCTACCCGTGATTTTATTATTGTCTCAGTTTGCATAATATTAAGTGTTGTGAAATTGTGTCCTTTATTGAAGTATTTCGTATAATTGTGTAACTAATGAAACATTTTTGTGTCGCCTGAAAAGGCGACATATAGGTATTACTTTGGCGGCGGCGGCGGCGGCGGCGGCGGCGGCGGCGGCGGCGGCGTCACAAATTGCTTGTCCGGAGCATAACTTTGTCACCTTAAGTTCAAATGACTCAAGAATTGGTATGCATGTTTCTTGCAATAAGCCGGAGTGCAGTGCGCAAGAACCATAACTCTACCTGTCATAGTTTTTGAATTATTTCCCTTTGATTGATTTTATTAGAGCATTTCTTGTCCGGAGCATAACTTTGTCACCTTAAGTTCAAATGACTCTAGATTTGGTATGCATGTTTCTTGCAATAAGCTTAAGTGCAGTGTGCAAGAACCATAACTCTACCTGTCATAGTTTTTGAATTATTTCCCTTTGATTGATTTTATTAGAGCAACTCTTGTCCGGAGCATAACTTTGTCACCTTAAGTTAAAATGACTCTAGATTTGGTATGCATGTTTCTTGCAATAAGTCGAAGTGCAGTGCGCAAGAACCATAACTCTACCTGTCATAGTTTTTGAATTATTTCCCTTTGATTGATTTTATTAGAGCATTTCTTGACCGGAGCATAACTTTGTCACCTTACGTTCAAATGACTCAAGAATCGATAGGCATGTTTCTTGCAATAAGCCGGAGTGCAGTGCGCAAGAACCATAACTCTACCTGTCATAGTTTTTGAATTATTTCCCTTTGATTGATTTTATTAGAGCATTTCTTGTCCGGAGCATCACTTGGTCACCTTAAGTTCAAATGACTCAAGATTTTGTATGTATGTTTCTTGCAATAAGCAGAAATGCAGTGCGGAAGAACCATAAGTGTGCCTTGCATCGTTTTTTAATTATTTCCCTTAGATTGATTTAATTTGAGCATTTCTTGTCCGGAGGATAACTTTGTCACTATGAGGTTGAATGACTTGAAACTTGGTATGCATGTTTCTTACCAAAAGTCCAAGTGCAGTACACAAGAACCGTAAATCTACCTTGTGCCATTTTTCAATTTTTTCCCTTTGATTGATTTTATAAGCATTTCTTGTCCGTGGCATAACTTTGTCACCATAACTATTAATGACTCAAAAATAGGAATGCATGTTTCTTTGCTGTGACATGAAGTGCAGTGCGCAAGAATCATAACTCCCTTCAGATTGATTTTATCAGGACATTTTTTTGTCCAGAGCATCGCTTTGTCGTTTTTAGTTCAGATGACTAGAGAGCTCTTGTGAGTCTGATATGTAGCCCAATACTGGATAGTTTTCCATGACAAATTTGCATTTCGTCAGGCGACACTTGCGACTCGCGGAGCTTTTATTATTGTACGTGGTACCTCGAGTGTATATTATTTATTTCACGCGTTTCGTTAGTATAGCGTGAAATATTTGTCTGAACGCGTAACGGATCATATAGAGTGAGAAATGTATTGGTCAGTTGATTTTTGCACGGGTTTTTCTGTGTAGGATAATGTGTATTGATATGTAAAGTTTTGTCATTCTACCAGACGGTTTCAGTCAGGTCACGTCTTGTTTAATTAGATTTGTTACATATGAGTATATGCTCGAAAGATCGACGCATGTTAATACAAAACAAATCGTTAGAATTTAGTAATACTGTCTTACATCATTGTTTATGTTCGAGGAGAGGATGTGGTCCAACATCTGGCGATACGACCCACATTTGTTTATACATTTGTAAGCGACAAACGGACACAGGTTTCCAGAGTACTCTGGTTTTTCCTGGGCGAGTTGAATCGCAGTATCTCCTTTCATGATGGCTGCTGTTCAGCTATACGCATTGAAACTTTACCAAAGATAGTTATGAAATAATGTTTCATATTAATGATGTATGTTACTATAAACATTTAACATAATGTGTGTACATGTATGACATTTATTTGGTACGCTATTTATTATGTCATATGTTCGTAATACAACGATATTTTACGTTTATGTAATTTCATAAACTTATATTCATGCTATCTGTATTCACTTATCTTCACCCAGCTGACTGAATAAACGCAGGTCTGGTCAAGCAAATAGTGTTTTGTTTTATTATTTGAGTGTAGCATAGACGATGTATTTAACGATATCCATTATCTGTACTGGTTAGATTGAACTGATAAACAATTTCAAAAGTGTTGTGTTCTAAGTCATCATTGTTTTTAAGCACTACTCAGTACCTGTGTACGGACACGTTTTAGGCCTAAAGCATTTTAAAAAATAGGTAGAAAAGTGGTAAACTTAGTTACAAAGGGGCTGCGTACTGACTACCTATGCAATAGGCTAGAATAAAATAATCCCATAGTATCCCCCCCATCCAAATTGTTCATTTTACCCCGAAACAATCTTGACGGCATAGGTGTTAATTTATTTGGGATTTTAAATTATTAACACCAATTAAGAAACAATCACCTGAAACTATTGTCAATTTGTTGACCTTGGCAAGCATTGTTTCCATTGAACCATGTGATCACACATATCAGCGGCAATTGTCAGAAATGACTAGGGTTTCACAAGCTCATTGCATATCTGAAATTGTAAATTACGTTAAAATATAATACTTAAACAACTGTAAATTTGGGACAGTTAGCAAGGGTCCAGTCTTAGTCTTGCATATATAACAATCATTCTGAAATAACTAAACTACAATGCATATTCAAAGCATTTAAATTTTAAATCCGTTAGTGCTTTGATAAATCAGGATGTAGGTATCCCTTAAGTAGGGTTATTGGATACTAGTAGAATACGATCAGAAAATATATGTATGAACAGGAAATTACAGGTCAAGATAATTGTCAAACATATACACGTACAGTACAACCTCTGTAGAGCAACATGATTTTGGGTGCTGCAAATACTGGTTGTTGTATAGAGAGTGTTGCTCTACATAGTACAAAGGTTAAATTAATAGTAAGCCGTTACTGGCTTGGGGAATTTTGAAGGAATATTAATGAGATGGTATTGCTCTACAGAGGGCCGCTCTGAAGAGGTTTCACTGTACGTTCATGGTAAAGACGTCCATGCACAGTTGTATTCTGTAGCCGAAGCTGATTATGTTCCTCACAAATATTGAAACCAGAGGGTCCTAAGGTCCCCTAGGTCGCTCACCTGCCGTAGTATACAGGACCAATGCAGACGAAAAGCGATCACAAATTTTCATGACAGGTGAGGAAAAGTAATTAATCTGAAAATCTAGGATAGGTTGTTTGGTTTCCATAAACTACACGTACACGAAAGAAAGTGTTTGGTCCATGAACTAAAATGCTATAATTGATCATGTAAAAACCAGAGTGTTACTATATTTATACAGGTATATACATGTATACAACATACATCATATATGTGGCACTTCTTCTCCTTATATTTACTGTTAAATCATTATTTTTCGAGGAAATTGAATTTTCTCTCAAATATCGAAGTTTGGTTTATCCTTTCGTGTAATGTATTTTCGTAATCTAAGAATTACGCCCCTATAGGAAAATACATTTTATCAAACTCCACGAAATTTAATACCCTCTAGAATATGTGATTTTACAGTAGCATACCCGAAAGGAGCTTTAGCAGTATATATAGTATAAAAAGTGTGGGAAGAATTACGGCGTGTCAAATTGCGCCTGTCGGGAATCGTCTTCTGTCTCAAGTTCCGTGTATGACCTCTGGCAAAAGATGTGCAATGCAGTCCGGTGCTTTACTAGAATGATTTCACCGCACAAACCGGGAGTACAAAATTATCAGGGACAATTATAGACAAGTTACCTATAGTCTCTGATATTAAGTACATGTACTAGTAAAATGTAGATGTATCAAAGACGCGAATTAATTTGAATGGAGTTTATTGAATACATGTATAATTTAAAGTATGTACACATGTATATTATATCTTGACTATTACCTACGTATATATATTTCAAATATATACATGTATATTATATGGTTTTACTTTATTCTACGTATATTAACAAGTTTTTGACCTTGATCTATTTTTAGAGTGTACTGGGTTTTCCTTCCTCTATTTTAGATGTTCATGCCAGTGACTAGTAATTTGGGAATCAATTCTTTTGTATTCATTCTCGTTGACATATGAGTAGAATCAAACATTATCCAGGTAAGAACATTTTCCATTACCCTTATCTTAAAATTCGCAATACAATGTTTATTAGTAGATTGTTTTTTATTTTCCCTTTTCATTTTTGCCTTTTGTCGCTTATTAGAATTAATTAAAACGAGGGAGTGGCTTTTCTTCCGCCTCACAACTTATATCGAGGAATACCATTAAGAATGGGATGTTTAAATAGAGGAAAACATTATCCGTGCTTATAACATGTATAACTCGTTTTAATATTGACGGTACGTATTATAGTTCCCCACTATACCCACAGGCCCTCGATGCGATTTTATAAATCGCACCGTGGGTCTGTGGCTATACCCCGCCATTCCCCGGGGTTGGAGGGCGTGGTTTCAATTGACTGGTGCATGCATATAAAACACGTGATGATTGTGTATAAAACGGATTTCAATATATACGAGTGACATAGATCCACAGCGTACAAAATTCACTGTATGACTTATTGGGAGACTATACAATATCACTTGTATGACTTATTGCGAGCAAATGCATCTGTGATTTCCGGTCACTGTATGACTTATTGGGAACCCATACAATTCAACGTTTATGTCTTATTGCGATAACCGGAAGTTGACTCGTTTAAACACTGTGAGATCTAAACGAGTATAAGTATTTTATTTTGCAGACATGTCTTCAGTTGGACTAGACGGATTTTCTGATTGCCCTAAACTTTGTGATCCAACGAGCGGGTACCCTGACTCCTGTGCAGACCTATGTCCAGGTAATAGTCCACTGATTCACTAGTTCTTATTAGCTCGGTGCATGGTAAACCACAGATAACTGTATCATTTATTAAGAGGAAAAAAATGTAAAACTTATTGCTATATAAATTTTACTCTTTATCAATGATACAGTTATATGTGGGTAAAACCTCACCTAAAGACTACCCCAATAATAAGACCATCGTAAAATTGACACCACCATTTTCACTGTTTTACCCTCTATTTAACCGCAATGATTAAGACCAACTCAATAATGAGACTAGTTTTCAGGAGCCCCTTAACAACTTAGGTTGATACTATGGAAAGCCATAGTCCACTGTAATTAACTGACTCTGAAGTACATTTGTTGTCATATTTACCATGTTATGCTTTCAGACTACGATGTTAGGACAGACCCATCACCGGTCCCTGCCGGACCAGTAACCCCTGCCGGACCAGTGACTCCTGCAACAATTATCGGATGTACACTAGGGGGTGTTTTAGTAGTTTTTATCTTAGTAGTAATTGTCTGCAACAGAAACAAAATTTATAATTGGTGGAGATTATTGGTACAGTGGTTTGTTGCCCTGACAAGAAATTGGGAAGACCTAAATAATAACAATGGTGGCAATAAGACCCATGTGAGGGGTGGGCCAGGAGGACCGGGAGGTACCGGTTACCCCACACAGGAGTCAGAACCTTCCCTTGACAGTGCAAGTATCGTGGATGAAGACTCAGATGATAGCGACGATGACTTGATTCAAGATCTCTCTGACGATACACCTAACACTACTGGTGAGCCTGACGATGTTGAACGTGGCAATGGTAGCGGTGGTAGTTCTGAAAACGTGAGAAAATCTAAGTTCAAATGGCACACGGTCACTGAGATTTATGATGACTAATGCTGTGATTCTGTGATAATCTCAATGACTTGCCATGTACAGTACATTTTGTATATTTGTACAATGAAAAACGCCGTGTCTGACACGAATTTAAAAATTATCCCCAAATATATAACAAACACATTCATAGCAATGAACTCATGTGATCTACACATACATGTTGTATGTGTGTTATTCCCTTTGGATTAAAGTCAGAGTTATATGAACACATTTTAACAATACACCCATTTGGTCTACGATACTCGGTGCTCATTCCATACGGTTTTATAAATTAAAACTACTTAAATAAGTTTTTACTTTTTATGGATTAAATGAAATGCAATTAGTGTTGTTTATAAAACACATAATGTAGAATATGTAGATAAATGTCTAATTATATGTAATTAAATGTGTTTACCCTTTACAGATAGCACGGGAGTAAAAAACTTTATAAATTTAATATTTCATGTTCTGTATATACAGTATCACATGAACGATATGTGGTTTTCTGAGCTACCCGTCCGCAGCTGTGGTCATATCATATTTATTTTGCTATGTGAGCATCTACTCTACTCATTATGAAAATATCAGGCGAGGATGGGGAGGTTTATGAAGAGAGGTCGTTGATAATGAAATGTTGGTGTTGACAAGCGGTTGTGGTTGACAAGAGGTAGTTGCATACATGCCATGTTTTGCAAACCCCTTTGCGTGAGATTGGTGATGGAAACGCAGGAGATTTCATTAAAATGCAGGAGATTTTCCTTGCTGAAACTTCAGACTTAAAGTATTGAAGTTTATATGCAGTTTTCACTTATCTAACTTTGATGACAATATCAAGCATGCTTCATGTAGCAATTTAAACTAATATTTGTGATCATTTTCATAATGTAAACAAAAAATGTCAGGTTCCAGTTTGTCCATGAAATGAGATTTAAAAAATTGGCCTCTGATCATGCAGGAGTAGAGTCTCAAATGCAGGAGACTCACGCATGATGCAGGAGATCTGGCATGTATGTAGTTGTGTTCAAGAGGTTGTGTCGTGAACGTACCCTATTCACATGTTATATGCACTATTACTTAATATGTTGTTCATATGTCATATGTTATGCAATATTGTTTTTTTACTAGTACTTATGTGTAGACTGTGTATAATTATGTAATTATGTTATATATTAATTGTACCTGCTTGCTCAAAGGGTTCTGTCTGTTGTATACATGTATAAGCAATTCCATCGAAGCCGGATGTAATTGGCCAATCAGGCAGGGAAAAAACCGAATTACCATGTACTACGACATTCGGAGCCCCTCGTACAATTATGACGTCAGGAAGCGATAAATGCCGAACGGACCGTTCCGATTGGCACTACGACTGTCTCAGTCGAACGCTAAAAGGTATAATAACTTAATAAGCAATGAGCTGTTAGGATTGTTTAGCTGTGTATATTAACATAAACATGTTTGAAATATATATTTTTTTCATGGGTGAGCTCCTTATCAACTGTTATTTATAAATACATTGTATAATCGTACATGTACATGACATATTTTTTACATGTACTAGAACGAATAGCATGCGTGTGTGTTCAGATGTTTGCTTTAAGCAGTATACATTTGTATTTGTTTCGTTGATTTATGAATTTCAGATAATAATAAACTGTTGTGCTTTTGTTGTTCTTATTTTGCCTGGTTGCTAAAACAGTGTTTACTGTACCCCAATCTAAGAGGTCAATCTATTGTGCCATGTTGCCGGTGCACCGTACACGAGTATTCAAGAACAGTGACCATCATCTAATTATCAGACATCTTATCCTTTGTTATGTGGACACATTCGTATCATTGAACACAAAATATCTTTTTTGTACGATGTGGCATGCCCTGGGCACGCTCAGCATGTCACTGTACGATGTGGCAAGCCCTGGACATGTCTATGCCTGTCACTGTATGATGTGGCGAGTCAAGGACACGTCCATGTCTGTCTCTGTATGGCTTGGCGATCCCTGTGCATGTCTATGCCTGTCGCCTGTATGATGCGGCAAGCACCGGACATGTCTATGCATGTCACCGTATGATGTAGTATGGCCTGGACACGCTATGACTGTCACTGTATGGTGTAGTATGGCCAGGACACGCTATGACTGTCACTGTATGATGTAGTATGGCCAGGACACGCTATGACTGTCACTGTATGATGTAGTATGGCCAGAACACGCTATGACTGTCACTGTATGGTGTAGTATGGCCAGGACACGCTATGACTGTCACTGTATGGTGTAGTATGGCCAGGACACGCTATGACTGTCACTGTATGGTGTAGTATGACCAGGACACGCTATGACTGTCACTGTATGATGTAGTATGGCCAGGACACGCTATGACTGCCACTGTATGGTGTAGTATGGCCAGGACACGCTATGATTGTCACTGTATGGTGTAGTATGGCCAGGGCACGCTATGACTGTCACTGTATGGTGTAGTATGGCCAGGACACGCTATGACTGTCACTGTATGGTGTAGTATGGCCAGGACACGCTATGACTGTCACTGTATGATGTAGTATGGCCAGGACACGCTATGACTGTCACTGTATGGTGTAGTATGGCAAGGTCACGCTATGACTGTCACTGTATGGTGTAGTATGACCAGGACACGCTATGACTATCACTGTATGATGTAGTATGGCCAGGACACGCTATGACTGTCACTGTATGATGTAGTATGGCCAGGACACGCTATGACTGTCACTGTATGGTGTAGTATGGCCAGGACACGCTATGACTGTCACTGTATGATGCAGTATGGCCAGGACACGCTATGACTGTCACTGTATGATGTAGTATGGCCAGGACACGCTATGACTGTCACTGTATGATGTAGTATGGCCAGGACACGCTATGACTGTCACTGTATGGTGTAGTATGGCCAGGACACGCTATGACTGTCACTGTATGGTGTAGTATGGCCAGGACACGCTATGACTGCCACAGTATGATGTGGCGAGCCCTGGACACGCTATGTATGTCACTGTATGATGTGGCAAGCCCTGGACATGTCTATGCATGTCACTGTATGATGTGGCGAGCCCTGGACACGCTATGTATGTCACTGTATGATGTGGCAAGCCCTGGGCATGGCTATGCCTGTCACTGTATGATGTGGCAAGCCCTGTACACACAATGCTTGGCATTGTACGATATGGCAAGCCCTGGACTCGCAATGCCTGGCATTGTACGATATGACAAGCCCTGGAAACGCTATGCCTGGCATTGTACGATGTGACAAGTCCTGGACACGTTATGTCTCTCACTGTACGACGTGGCAAGCCCTGGAACGCTATACCGGTCCCTGTACGATGTGACAAGCCCTAGACACGTTATGTCTGCCACTGCACGATGTGGCAAGCCCTAGACACGTTATGTCTGTCACTGTACGATATTGCAAACCCTGGACACGCAATGTCTGCCACTATACGATATGACAAGCCCTGTACACGTTATGTCTGTCACTGCACGATATAGCATGTCGTGGACACGTTATGCCTGTCACTGTACGATGTGGCAAGCCCTGGTCACGTTATGTCTGTCACTATACGATATGACAAGCCCTGTACACGTTATGTCTGTCACTGCACGATATAGCATGTCGTGGACACGTTATGCCTGTCACTGTACGATGTGGCAAGCCATGGACACACTATGCCAGTCACCATGTATGTTTTCTTGCTCATAGATATTTTAAAGCAGTTGTGCTTGCGGGGATCGACCCCGTAACGTCTCAATCAACACAAGCACCGAACATATAGAACACGACAGTCGATTTCATTCATTAATATTATTCTGCACAAGCAGAAAACAATAATGAGTCAAGTAAAGTTAATGCATTTCACCCCTACATTAAATGTGTTAGCCCAAGCATCATGAAGGGAGTTTCAAGAAGCAAAATATATTTATGATTATTTAGTCCAGTCGCTGACAGAATTTACTCTGCTATTTTAAGCACCGTAAAAACCCAAGTGTTACTATAATTGATCGCCCCTCGTGTGAATGCAGTACATGTATATATATTTTGTTGTCTATTTAAAATGACACGTCATTAAGGAGTGGCGTTCTGGACGGTTCGAATGTAGGTCACCGGCACCTTAATTAGTTACAGCATCAATGTATACATTTTTTCTATTTTTAGAAAGTGGAAAACCCATCTTGTTGCTATTTATATATAATATCACCGCAAGACCTTTATATTTCAAACTCGTATATATATACTTGGTATTTCTATCTAAAGGAAAGTATAAGTTGAAGAGGTATGGTTCATTTAGCCTACGGTGTTGGACTGGTTTACATCGCTCACAATTATCGCGGAATATAGGTATTAATTATTCAACATATAGGTTTGCAGGTAATATATAATTTTATGATTATGTCACTAGTCTGAATTTTAAATTTTATAAATTGCATCGTAATTTTAGTCAATTCATTTTAGTTAAATTTGATTAATTTTTAACGAGAAGATTGCACTTTCGTTTTGAATAAAATATCCAATATAATATTACAAAATGTATATTGATCGGAAACCATTTGGTCCACCGACCGACAGACCGACCCCAACACAGACAGACCAACAATCAATGATACCCCCTAAATAACAAACCACGTTTTAAGGGATATTACTGAATGCCGAAAACAACTATTTGCCGAAAACAACCGAAAACAAACACAGATTGCCGAAAACAAACGATATTTTCTATTATGTTGTGTTTTTTGTTCTTTTTTAATCATTAATGGATATATTGTAATATATTAGACCCGTAGGCAAAATTTTGACTTATTTGGTCGATTTATAATAGTTTAATTCAAGTTTTCCTATTATACTGACAAGATCAATGAAATTAGAGTTACTTCCCTTTTCCCGAACGAATAGTCTTACATATCGCTGTGGTCAACAGTGAAGAGTATCAAAGTTCATGGTTAATTATTGTTTTTATTCGATTTTATGCTTCGTGTAAGAAACATAACTCAGACCGTAAAGACATAATTTACACAAGCCGAAAACAAAAACATAGAATTACCGAAAACAAATTACAACTCGTATTATACCACGCACGTTAATTAACGTGCATGATTATACTATGTGTTTTCGTATTAAATATTTTTATTATTAAATAGATATGTTTTTCTTTCCTTTTTAATATGAAATAGATACATTATTTGTGAAAATGTGTCTTTATTAACTTTTAATTCAAGTTTTTTTTATAACACATGCAGAAGCCGAAAACAAATATTTTAGATGCCGAAAACAAACGGGAGTTCGAATAATACAACGTTTGTCTTTCCTGTTTGATATTTAATAGATACATATTATGGTGATTTGTGAAAATGTGTCTTTATTAACTTTTAATTCAAGATTTTTATAACACATGCAGAAGCCGAAAACAAATATTTAAAACAAACCAACACATTTCAATGAAATTCTAATTACTTCACTCAATATCGAACAAATTGTCTCTTATCACAGTCGCCGAAAACAAATATACAGGGTGTCGAAAACAAACGGGAATTTCTATAACACTGTGATTTTCGTTTCTTTTTAATATTTAATAGATACATTATAATATATTAAGACGATATGTGAAAATATGTCTTCATTCATTTATTTATTAACTTTTAATTCAAGTTTTTTATTGCACATGCAGAAGCCGAAAACAAATATTTCAGATGCCGAAAACAAACGGGAGTTCGAATAATACAACGTTTTTCTTTCCTTTTTGATATTTAATAGATACATTATAATATATTACGATGATATGTGAAAATGTGTCTTCATTAATTTATTTATGAACTTTTAATTCAAGTTTTTTATTACACGTGCAGGAGCCGAAAACAAATATTTCAGATGCCGAAAACAAACGGGAGTTCGAATAATACGACGTTTTTATCTTTCCTGTTTGATATATAATAGATACATTAGAATATATTTTGGTGATTTGTGGAAATGTGTCTTCTTTCATTTATTCATTAACTTTTTATTCAAGTTTTTTATTACACGTGCAGAAGCCGAAAACAAATATTTAAGATGCCGAAAACAAACGGGAGTTCGAATAATACGACGTTTTTCTTTCCTGTTTGATATCTGATAGATACATTATAATATAGTATGGTGATTTGTGAAAATGTGTCTTTATTAACTTTTTATTCAAGTTTTTTATAACACATGCAGAAGCCGAAAACAAATATTTAAAATGTACCAACCAAAATGAAATAGTCTCTTAACAGATATAGAATGCCGAAAACAAACGGGAATTCCTATAATTATGTGTTTTTTTCGTTCATTTGTAATATCTGATAGATATATTATAAATATTTCTATTCCATGCGAAATTTTGATTACATTTTTTTAAAATTTAATTATTAACGTTTAATTCGTGTTTTTTAGTCAATGTGATCTACTATAATTCGCGCGTACTACTTTTCGGTTATCCTTGATCGGAATCAGCATGATGTCAGCAAGATATCAACGGGAGATCACCGTCTGTGTGTATTAATAGGGTCATAAAACACGGTAAAATATGACGGTAAGAAACAGGAGGCCGACATCATCAAATTTATAAGATACCGAAAACAAACGACTTCCCGTATTACACTGATTCACGTTTAATATTTGATAGATGTATTATATAATATAGTAATATCCTGTAAGAAATGGTGTCTTCATTGATGCAGTTATGACATTTTTATTCAAGTTTTTTATTACGCGGGCAGAAGCCGAAAACAAATATTCAAGATGCCGAAAACAAACGGGAGTTCGAATAATACGACGTTTTTCTTTCCTGTTTGATATCTGATAGATATATTAGAATATATTACGATGATTTGTGAAAATGTGTCTTCTTTCATTTATTTATTAACTTTTTATTACGCGGGCAGAAGCCGAAAACAAATATTCAAGATGCCGAAAACAAACGGGAGTTCGAATAATACGACGTTTTTCTTTCCTGTTTGATATCTGATAGATACATTAGAATATATTATGGTGATTTGTGGAAATGTGTCTTTATTAACTTTTTATTCAAGTTTTTTATAACACATGCAGAAGCCGAAAACAAATATTTAAAATGTACCAACACATTTCAATGAAATTCTAATTACTTCACTCAATATCGAACAAATTGTCTCTTATCACAGTTGCCGAAAACAAATATACAGGGTGTCGAAAACAAACGGGAATTTCTATAACACTGTGATTTTCGTTTCTTTGTAATATTTAATAGATACATTAGAATATATTATGGTGATTTGTGAAAATATGTCTTCTTTCATTCATTTATTAACTTTTTATTCAAGTTTTTTATTACACGTGCAGAAGCCGAAAACAAATATTTAAGATGCCGAAAACAAACGGAAGTTCGAATAATACGACGTTTTTCTTTCCTGTTTGATATCTAATAGATACATTAGAATATATTATGGTGATTTGTGGAAATGTGTCTTTATTAACTTTTTATTCAAGTTTTTTATAACACATGCAGAAGCCGAAAACAAATATTTAAAATGTACCAACACATTTCAATGAAATTCTAAAACAAATATACAGGGTGTCGAAAACAAACGGGAATTTCTATAACACTGTGATTTTCGTTTCTTTTTAATATTTAATAGATACATTAGAATATATTATGGTGATTTCTGAAATTGTGTCTTTATTAACTTTTAATTCAAGTTTTTTATAACACATGCAGAAGCCGAAAACAAATATTTAAAATGTACCAACACATTGAAATTCTAATTACTACACTCAAGTTCGAACAAATTGTCTCTTATCACAGTTGCCGAAAACAAATATACAGGGTGTCGAAAACAAACGGGAATTTCTATAACACTGTGATTTTCGTTTCTTTTTAATATTTAATAGATACATTAGAATATATTATGGTGATTTGTGAAAATATGTCTTCTTTCATTCATTTATTAACTTTTTATTCAAGTTTTTTATTACGCGGGCAGAAGCCGAAAACAAATATATAAGATGCCGAAAACAAACGGGAGTTCGAATAATACAACGTTTTTCTTTCCTGTTTGTTATTTAATAGATACATTATAATATAGTATGGTGATTTGTGGAAATGTGTCTTCTTTCATTTATTCATTAACTTTTTATTCAAGTTTTTTATTACACGTGCAGAAGCCGAAAACAAATATTTAAGATGCCGAAAACAAACGGGAGTTCGAATAATACGACGTTTTTCTTTCCTGTTTGATATCTAATAGATACATTAGAATATTTTACGATGATTTGTGAAAATGTGTCTTCTTTCATTTATTTATTAACTTTTTAAACAAATATTTAAAATGTACCAACCAAAATGAAATAGTCTCTTAACAGATATAGAATGCCGAAAACAAACGGGAATTCCTATAATTATGTGTTTTTTTCGTTCATTTGTAATATCTGATAGATATATTATAAATATTTCTATCCCATGCGAAATTTTGATTACATTTTTTTAAAATTTAATTATTAACGTTTAATTCGTATTTTTTAGTCAATGTGATCTACTATAATTCGCGCGTATTACTTTTCGGTTATCCTTGATCGGAATCAGCATGATGTCAGCAAGATATCAACGGGAGATCACCGTCTGTATTTAACGAATTCTCGTTTGTTTTCGGCATCCGATATAATTGTTTGAGGCTACGTACTGTAATATGAAAATTCAATGGAAGTTATTAAAATTTCATTGGACTTTGCAGGTGTAAAAGGAAAACTGTGAATAAAACGTTGATAATTTAATGAATGAAGTCAAAATTTCACATAGCACTGTAATACATTATAACATATCTATTTGATATCAAATAGGAACGAAAAACATATAGTATTATAGGAATCCCTTTTTGCTTTCGGCATCCTAAATATTTGTTTTCGGCTGAAGCATTTGTAATAAAAATCTCAAATAAAGCATAAATAATTGAATTAATACAGTCAACATTCCGCATAGGATGGTAATATAATAATAAATCTATAAACGATTTAAAACGAACGAAAAACACAGTTTAAAGGAAATTATTGTTTGTTTTCGGCATCCTAAATATTTGTTTTCGGCAACTGTGATATGAGACAATTGGTTCGAAATCGAGTAAAGTAATCATAATTTCATTGAAATATGAAGGTACAATACAAACAACGGATTAAGCGGTAAGAAATAAATTAGCGAATTCGAAATTCTGTATAGAATCTTAATATATTATACGATATCTATTAAATTATAACAAACAAACAACAACTTGTTTTTGTTGTTGTTATTATGAAATTATAAATGGGAAAGAAATACGCTGTATTATTCGAACTCCCGTTTGTTTTCGGCATCTTGAATATTTGTTTTCGGCTTCTGCCCGCGTAATAAAAAACTTGAATTAAAAGTTCATAAATAAATGAATGAAGACACATTTTCACATATCATCGTAATATATTATTATGTATCTATTAAATATCAAAAAGGAAAGAAAAACGTTGTATTATTCGAACTCCCGTTTGTTTTCGGCATCTGAAATATTTGTTTTCGGCTCCTGCACGTGTAATAAAAAACTTGAATTAAAAGTTCATAAATAAATTAATGAAGACACATTTTCACATATCATCGTAATATATTATAATGTATCTATTAAATATCAAAAAGGAAAGAAAAACGTTGTATTATTCGAACTCCCGTTTGTTTTCGGCATCTTAAATATTTATTTTCGGCTTCTGCACGTGTAATAAAAAAAACATGAATTAAAAGTTCATAAATAAATGAATGAAGATACAATTTCACATATCATTATTAACACATTATAATGCATCTATTAAATATTAAAAAGAAACGAAAACACAGTATTATAGAAAGTCCCGTTTGTTTTCGGCACATAGTATAATACGAGTTGTAATTTGTTTTCGGTAATTCTATGTTTTTGTTTTCGGCTTGTGTAAATTATGTCTTTACGGTCTGAGTATGAAGCATAAAATCGAATAAAAACAATAATTAACCATGAACTTTGATACTCTTCACTGTTGACCACAGCGATATGTAAGACTATTCGTTCGGGAAAAGGGGAGTAACTCTAATTTCATTGATCTTGTCAGTATAATAGGAAAACTTGAATTAAACTGTTATAAATCGATCAAATAAGTTCAAATTTTGCCTACGGATCTAATATATTATAATATATCCATTAATGATTAAAAAAGAACAAAAAACACAACATAATAGAAAATATCGTTTGTTTTCGGCAATCTGTGTTTGTTTTCGGTTGTTTTCGGCAAATAGTTGTTTTCGGCATTCAGTAATAGCGCGTTTTAAGTGATCTAAGTGTGTGCTAAGTAATGCGATTCTACTTTAATTACGAATTGCACCATTCGAGTTTAAATAAAATACTAGTCTGACTCATTTATTTCAGGTCACAAACCACTCATCAAGATAAATACTCCACCACTAAGCTTTCCAGGCGGTTTTAGTTCGAAGCATATAATTATCACTACATAGGGTTCCATGTCAAATATGCCTGACGGAATAGAGGGACGAGACTTCTTCTACGACCGAGCCAAGGGGGAGCATGTTTCCTGCCCCTATAAGTGTGACTTACCTACCAGCTATCCTCTACTATGTGGAGAAAAGTGTTACGGTAAGCTGTAGTGTTAAATATTTAAGAAATAATTCACATTGTTGAGATCCCTCATGTCATTATATGGACTGGCTAGTCAGCCTAAGTGGTGTATATGGACCGAAGCGAAGCCTACTTTTGTGTGTTTTCATTTACTTAAATTAATAGTTTTATTATTTTATTTATTTATTGATTATTTAACATCGACTGTGAAACAAATTCTACCGCTTAATTACTCTCGACACCTCATTCCTGATGGTATCTATGCCAGGTAAATTGAGATTAGTCAGTTTCACAGTTATTTGTTGAGAGTCAAAGAAGGGATCGAACTATGCTTTATTAGTCTGATACATGTGGCACAGTCAGGGAGCAAACACCAACCTCTCATACGCTATGTTGATGCTCTATCATTAGTTACTTGAACTAAAAAGAAATTGCAAATCGGACAGGGAAGACAGCACTCAACTTAAACAGCTGATCACAGAAATCATAAAAACAGCACAGACCACAATCACACGACACAATGCTCAACACACAACCGAACGAGAAAATGAACCTAACCCACTGAAAGTCCAAGTTTCAGCTGTCTAAAAAAGTAAAACAGTTTTCCTACGCTTTACGTACATTTAAATTAATAAATAATTAATACAAGGAAGCTACAAACAGCGTTTTAAAATAGCCGTGCCCATAAAATGATGCCATGCCATATCTAGTATTGATGTATATAGGACTGACAGTACAACATAAACATAAACACGTGTTGGTCAATGTATGACTGTACGTGTTAATTTAGTACAAGCACAGCGTATAAACCAAATCAATACAAACTATACAATTCAACTAGTATGATTTAGTGTGAGCAAAACATCTGTGAATTCTGATCACTGTATGACTTATTGGAAGACAAATACAAATCAACGTGTATGTCTTTATGGTAAGTCAACTTCCGGTTATCGCAATAAACCAGCTATATGCTAAACTTAGATTCAGGTTTTTCTACAGTGGATTCTAAAATTGTACTTTTTCCAAATCTATAAATAAACTATTTGTGGAACCCCATTAAATGTGATTAACAGAAATTTAAAACCGTCACTTGAATAAGTTTCGCCAATGTTTCGCGCTTCTTCGAATTTGTGAATCATTAGCTGGGAGTCTAGGACTTTTAGAATGTATCGGTATTTTTTATTAATATTCGTTAACCATGTTAACGGTTAGGTCACTGAATGCAATGAATACGGTTGACGAACATTGAGTATTGAGTTACATTAATACTCAATATATTTGATATATCATTCTGCTGATTATTTGTATTATGATATGTGACTTTGCATGTGTCATAGTGATACATTAAAGGATAGTCCTACTGCAAAACTCACTGACGTTCAACATGCTTTCTATATGGTTTGACTTTGAGAAAGCTCAGTGTCACGCCTCCTTGCTATGCAAATTTTAAACGGGGTTAAAAAATGAACTTGACCTACCCTTTGGGTCCAGTGCAGCGGAATGGTATATCCAACAGTCTATACGACATATATCAATAATTCGGAAGCAAATTAACATAAAGGTTATAGACGTAAAGTCGAATTTTATTCAAATTAGTTTAATTTTATTGGACCCGGAAGATAAAAAAACCTGTAACTACGTTCGAAGTTAATATTTTTACGCAGTATGATTAGTTGAAAATGTTAAAAATAAATATAACTTTCGAAATTTTATTTCCAAAAATCAAAATTAGTTTTTAAAAAAAGGGCATTATTTTATTTTGTGTATTGTAGTCTAATATTGGAGTGTTTTAAATCAATTATTCGGTAAACAACGCAAAAGGCATACATGTAGTGACCTGCTATGCTTGTTAATTCTTTGTCCTAGTTATGTGTCCTTTATCTTATTCAGCAAGTATTACAGACTAACCTGCATATTATGTCTTGCGTGTATGTCAGTATAACGAATTCGCTAAAATAATGCTATTAATTTGGACTGTTAAGGTTGGAGACGGATGGTGACTACTATCAAAATGTCCCTATGTCAAGTTGTCTGCGCTTCGATGGCACTGTTTCGTTATAAAAGCACTTGCTCTTATTTTAATTTCTTTTCATATTCTTACTTACGTTACACACATGAGGCAGATACGGTTTGTATGGGTTCATTAACCTGCTATGCTTGTTAATTCTTTGTCCTAGTTATGTGTCCTTTATCTTATTCAGCAAGTATTACAGACTAACCTGCATATTATGTCTTGCGTGTATGTCAGTATAACGAATTCGCTAAAATAATGCTATTAATTTGGACTGTTAAGGTTGGAGACGGATGGTGACTACTATCAAAATGTCCCTATGTCAAGTTGTCTGCGCTTCGATGGCACTGTTTCGTTATAAAAGCACTTGCTCTTATTTTAATTTCTTTTCATATTCTTACTTACGTTACACACATGAGGCAGATACGGTTTGTATGGGTTCATTAACTGAAGCATAAATAATATTATCCCATGTCCATAAACCACAATAGGTAGTTGCTAAATAATTATAAAGTTGAGCTTTTCCGTAAGTGCTTTGATAAAACAGTACCCATGAGTGTACACGTGTACGTACACACGGTCACGGGTCGGATACCAGAACTTTTGGTCACATGTAGGGCCTACCTAACTAATAGAATGTCCTCAGTGTACAAGGGTATTATACCGATAGTCCAAGTGGCTGAAATGTTGCTGCTGGTGCCTATAAAAAGATATTAGAAAATCAGACACGGAAGGCAGCACTCACCTGAAACAGCCGAGCACAGAAAACATAAAACATCACAGACCACAATTATACTGCACAGTGCCAAAAACATATTAACTGAACGGGAAAATGTGATTTAGCGAACCTTAGCAGGCTGAATAAACAGCGAAATCTGACTGGAACGGGACTTATTGTTGAAATACTTTCTATTTCAGTGGAGTTTTAAAGTTATTACAATATTATTTAATCCAGTATTGATCTCTTTTATTTAAGATTACATTCCAAAACTAAGAAGTACCCCTACACCAATAGAATCAATAATCGAAGCCAGTCAGTCTTTGGAATGGTATTGGATCTTTGTCATCGTTTTGGTTGTGTGCCTAATAGTTATACACCTGACAGTGTTTCTAATGTACTCATGCCGACGAAAACTCCATGCCTTATCGAGTCGTCTAAGAGAAATGTTCTGTGAAAGACTTGTCACCGCCGTCCCAGAAACAAGAACTGAAATGACTGTTGTCAATGGACCATTGCTTAACGGACAAGGCGAAGCTGTACCGGTTTAATATGAAGCTCAATTTGTAACGTAACGAATATCAACCTTGTGTGTCGTACCTTTGGGTTTTCATCACATGAATCGAACACCATAGGTTTAACATTACTGATGTTATTACTACGATTTTCACAGGCGTTTTACTACGTGTAAAACGTACGTAACATAGCAACTTCACGACGTCATAGCAACGTCATTATCTAAAAAAAACCAGAGGATTAACGTTTAGTTTTAAATTGGAAATAACTTCAATTTTACAATCATACCAAACTTGTAAACTCCGACTTTTTTTTAATCCACGGTTCCACCTTAATGGACAATGGTGCGTTATAGCCGTTTAATATAGTTACATTGTATAGCTTAATTTGTGTTGTGACGAATATCGAACTTGTGCTTTTGTACCTTAGGGTTTTACGTTATTGTGAACGTTTTCAATGAACCATTGTTTATATTAATGGACAATAATTAGTTATACCGGTGTAATATGCAGCTCAATTTGTGTTGTGATGAATATCAACATTAGATGTTTTTGTACGTTTGGTTTCTAAGTCAGTTTGCAAGTTTTCAATGACCCATTACTAAAAGGACAAAGATTTTTTATACCGGTTTAATATGTAGCTCAACTTGTGTTATGACGAATATCAAACTTGTATTTTTGCCTCTTTGGTTTCAAGGAACCCATTACTTAATGGACAATTTTTTTATACCGGTTTAATATGTAGCTCAACTTGTGATGTGGCGAATATCAAACTTGTATTTTTGCCTCTTTGGTTTCAAGGAACCCATTACTTAATGGACAATTTTTTATACTGGTTTAATATGTAGCTCAACTTGTGATGTGACGTATACTCTGTATACGAGTACTGTGACGTATGCTCGGCATTTTTTAGGCTATGCTCGGCATGTTGTGGCGAATATCGAACTTATGTTTTATGCCTTTGTGTTCAAAGTCATTCCACACGTTTTCAAGGACCCATTGCTTAATCACTGGCCTAAGAAATTATATCACAAAATACAGAGTTTTGAAATTCCCCATCATCTATTACAAATAGCAATGACGGGATGATGGGGAATTTCAAAACTCAGTATTTTGTGATATAATTTCTTAGGCCGGTGGCTTAATTGACAAGTATGGATTATACCGGTTTAATTTGCAGCTAAAGGACAAGGTTCGCTAACTAGTAAAAATGGTCCAAAAATAATGAAAAATAAAAAATAGACGAAAAATGTTTTTTGTTATCTATTTTTAATAACCAACCTTTATTCTTCATAAAAATGTATTTTTTCTTTAGAAAATCCGTTTTAAAGTCAGTAAAATTCCACTTGTAAGAACCCCTCTTTAGCTAAAAATGGCAAAATCTGCGTTTTTCGTGTAACACTTTTTTATTTGTTCATATCAGCGCACGTTTGTTCCACCTTCAAACTTGCTTAGCTTTCTGAGGAATTTCAAGTTGATTGATAACATCACTGTTATTTTTTGGAACACGCGTGCGCTCATATCTTAAATTTAAAGTATATAAGCCGTAACGTGACGTTTCTGACCTTAAAAGCAACATGACGTCACGTCAGAAGCAGACGACGACGTTTTGCGCAACGGCAACGTCCTATTTGGCCGGAGCGCGATTATCGTAGTTTCTTTGTTTAACCCGCATATCCTGCTCAACAATACGACATGTAAGGCCACTACTATTTCATTTCTTGGTTTACACTATTTTTTTGGAATTATTTATGTCCACCGGTCAGTCGAATTTGTTTTAAATGGAAAACGCCTTTGAACGCGTCTGTCGCATGAAAAGGTTGCAAAATAAATCTGGTATACTATTATTTTTTATTATTTACATACATCATCATTTACCTACTTCAAAAATTCGCGACAGAAGCAGAGGTACAATACGATCCATAGCAACCATACATCCGATCCATAGCAACGTATACAGTAGCCGTTAGGAGCGTAATGTACGTAACGAGTATAACGGGTGAACAACGCAACTATAAAACTCCGCGGCCTTACTGTTATTCCATCAAACTGCATTGTAGCTTCTGATGTCGCCGACAATATGTACATCACAGATTTGCCGACTGATTAGACGTTGCCGACTTATGTCGGGCAATAAAAGGAAACAGAGGGAAAACTCACATCAAAGACATTTAGCCGAACTTGATGCACATGAGAATTTTAACTGATCTATAATTAGCTTGCTTTGACACAGTCATATTGAATATCGTTCATTTAGTAGACTTCACGTAATTGACGTCTGTTGAATCGCTGTTAGTGGAATAAGTCATCATTAAATATTATTTCATTGAGAAAAATAAATCGTATGAATAATGGATAAATCCTTGAAGGTAGGGGCCTAATTAAAAACGTCCCGTCTTCGCATCAAATGATTATTGGATTTATATTAGTTGTGATTAAAATCAAGAAGAGTCCCTGTAAAAACATACAGACAGGAACGTTTATAGTGTCTTTCTGATACAGGTGACTAAATAATCTAAATACATTCGATATAGCGGACTATTTGATAGGTGCTTTACGGGAATCTTTGACAAAAAGTGTAAACCTTCAATTCGAACGAAAATAGATCATCTGCATTATCAAAAACCACGATAATCAATTCAAGAGATCAAACTAGCGCTGATACTGTAGCCTTTAAAACTTCAGTTGACTTATAGTCCCGATAATTTGACACGACTCTCGACCTTCAATTAGCATTATTTAACAGCTGATATATCGTCTATATTTATAATCCCGGTTGTATGTTTTCATAAGCGGAAAGTATCACGAAGACACAAATCTAAAAGGACCGATATTGTACGATTTGCTCGCGGAAATTGATATATTCAACGCAAGAACCTCGTAATATATTTATGTCAAATTGTCTGTGCTATACTAACTTGCGGAACGTACGATCCGATTTACAAAGAATTTAATGATGATCATTCTAGAAAATAGTAAGTGATAAATTCTACGAGCATGATTACACGCGCAGAGAGCTATTCAGACTTATACAAACAATTTGACCGTTGTTATTATAAATAAAAGCGCAAAGTTACTATTACGTGTCTATACGGAGAATCGAGTCGAGTTTCCCGAAAATGAGTTGACCTAGTCAGCTGAATATTTCACGTTACCTGATTGGTACTTTAATTTTGATACGTTTTATGATGGCAATTAGACATGTGTTTTGACGGTAATTAAATCATTTTTAAACATGTTTGATCTTTTGACGATTCGTCCGTCGGCAAAAATAAAAATGTCACATTGCAGTATTTGTTTGCACTTTCAGAAGACAAAAGTAGTGTCCTTAACACGTTAATTTGAAGTAAATAGTCGAATGCTTTATGTAGTTCGTCTAGCTTCAAGGATAAAATAGAGCAGATGAAGCATTATTTTCACGAGCGTAATTCGAACCATGGGTTGAAAATAAATCAGTTGCTCACGATGTGAAATAACACCTGACCTTAGAATACAAATATTCTATTTAATTCATGCTTAATATAGGGTTTTCCTAAATATTTTTTTTAAATAAAGCATGGAGTGAAATTCGAATCAGCAGGGACGCGGAATTCTGATTTCTTGAAAACAAACTGAACAGAAGTGCATTTAAAATAATAACTTGTGTATATGACGGCCAAAACACCTGGCCCCGTGTCCACAAAGAATTGGTTATCAGGATCAGGCTCAAGCTCCATTTTATCTTATTTTAAATACAGAAAATATGTCGATAGAAAGATTATTTCTTTAAGCAGATGAAACAATATTGGTATCTCCTTAAATTTTAAAGACAAATGAATAAGTTTTAATGCATTGTTAGAGAAATATTGTGCTTAATAAATTGAAGCTGGGTTTTCGAGCTTGATCCTGATTGTCTCAGATCAGTTTCGGTCTCAAGTACAATTAATCTCTTTTAATAGGAAAGTAAAAGTTTTAAAGGGTCGTAATCTGTTATCTAGAAACTGTTTTGATATTCTGTAACTGCTAAGGAACATATAATTTTAAAAATGTACATATTATTTGAAAGAAATAGCAAAAATAAAATTGTACAGCTTGAGCCTGATCCTGATAACCAATTCTTTGTGAACACGGGGCCTGTAGTTGCCTATAACAACCATTGATGTCACGTGTAGGCCTACTATAAAGCACTCAAGGTCAACTGATCTTCTTGTATGACGTTTTTCCAGGCCGTACAATTTAAAACCAATTTGCATTCGCGAGTCAAGTGATGCTTGGTGAGCGGTTTAGTTTAATTTTTCTCGGTCAGTTGACTTGTGTGTTTGGGTATTTCTGTGCCGTGTGATTATGGTCTGTGTTAGTTCTGTGTTCGACTGTTTCAGTTCAGTGCTAGATCTACCTTCCCCTTAGAATATAACCTACCTTTTAAGCCAGTGAAAACGCCGATCTGTGCTGGTTAAATGCTAGATTTAATTATGACATCATGAGTTGATCACATACTCTATCGGCCAATCAAAATACCGACTGTAACATTCGGAGTTATTTTAATCATTAAAAGTTTGCTCTAAGTAGATGGGTTGGCGGGCATTGGCCAATCAAAATGACTAAAAAAGACTTCGCTTCGCTCGGTACGCTCACATTGTCCTTTTTAATCATAGACATTTGGTTTCAACTCGCCGTAAATTAATGATTTGACATAATCACTAATAGACCATGGTATTGTAAATTTCATTAATTTACGAAGAGTTGAAACCAAATACCAATCTTTTAATTATTAAAAACAAATAACTCACTATGTTCTATTACATAAAAAAACTTCATGCTCCAACTGTCATGTAATTACATGAACACGTTGTTTCGCTAATGAATTTGAATTGCAACCAGATCGTATTTATGTTCAATTAGATACAGGTACAGGTACCCATATACGTTCCTTTTACTTTTGTTATCGAACTCAGATTTAACTACTTTTGCTCGTTCGTCAATTATTTTTAGAGGTTCAGTTTCTATAGCAACCACATCTTTAAACAGCAATATCATACGAGTATGTGTATGTCAATTATTATACTTCGCAAAAGGCTATACTACTAGTCTATAAGCCTCAACTTGGAAACTTCGTGAGTTATGCAACTATTCAGAAATTTTCCGAAATTTTAAGTATTTTGATTGCCATGGCAACCACAAAGTGTGTCCGATTATACATATCAAATGATTGTCGTAATCCGACCAATGTCCTCTATCCACATACCAAATTTCATAGTTCTGTCTTACATAATACTCTAGTTATGCCACGGTCTTTTAAAACCGGCTTTTCCCCCACTGTTTTGTGTTTCCATAGCAACGCTTTCTTTTAGCAAAATCAAAATATATGGTACATGCATATTCCCCTTAATACACCCTATGCATAAACTAAGTTCAGTAATCCAGACTTGCAAGTTGTTCGAATAGTGGCATGATTCCAGTTTTCTGTTGTTATTTAGTTCGTTTTTTACATGTTTCGTTGCCATAGCGACGTTTTCTTAGGCCAGACTGGTGAATGTATCAACATGCATTATTCCCATAATGTTCTAAAACAATATGCAACACTTTATGAGTGTCTATGTTGAGTACTGTTTCCTTATTTCCTCGTTCATGTCGCCAAAAAGATAAATAGAATGACGGATAAAATATTGTTGCCATGGCAACAGTAGATTATTTTTTTGAATATAAGTATCATTTTCGATCATGATGCACTGTTACGGGTTACTAGTCAAATTATTATCAAATTCTGTTACTGGGCCATTTTTACTAGTTAGTGAACCTTGTCCTTTGAGTTGTATTTGTATTTGTTTTGTGACGAATATCCAACTTGTGATTCTAAGTCAGTTTGCAGATTTCAAGGACCTATTGCTCCAGAACGGGCAAGGATTGGTTAGCTCAATTTGTGATGTGACGAATATCAAACTTGTAGTGTTGCCTCTTTGGTTTCAATGACCCATTGCTTTATGGACAATGATTTATTATTCCCGTTTAATATACAACTCAATTTGTGTTGTGACGAATATTTAACTTTTTTGTAAGTTAAGTTTTTTCACCTTTGTGTTTCAACTACATTTTTTGTATTAAGTCATTTTCATCTGCAGTTGTTCTTATTTATAATATTTACCGCTGTATCTGACCGTATGCAATGCATACTTATCTGGGTAAAGGTGCCAGGAAGCTATTAATCGGTGCTGTACACTGGGCACAATACAAAACCAGGTTGTATATTCGAATTAAGAGCTAGGCGCACTTCGGCATTGTCGCACATGCCTGTATCTAATGTATCTCTGTCTCTCTTCATGGGTTTTCTCTCATACTGTCCCTCTGGTCATATCACGCTGTATCTGCATTGGTAGAGGATGCACCTGCGCCCTTGTGGCTGCAACACTATAATGTAAAGTACCTTTGATCGTGTGTTCGTATGAAAAAGGCGCAATATAAATCTGGTATATTATTTTTTTTTCTTCAGCAATATGTAGGTTGAATGAAATAAGTTTATATGGATCTCGTTATGTCTATCGCATGTGTGTGTGTTTTTTTTGTTGTTGTATCTTTATATATGTTACACTGTAATGAAATGAAGCAATATTGTTATGATATGAAATTATAAATGCATTATGTTAAAATTTAAAGAAAATCTAAAATTTTGTATATATACATGTACTGTACATAGTTACTTGGTGTGTTGTTGAAACAAAATCAGTATTGGTACTTGCAAGTGTTACATGTAGTAAGAATATGTATGATACATATAATAATATATATCACACATAGATGGCATTGAACATTTTTTGTACTCATGGATTGTATATCGCTGGCTTAGAATTAGGAGGTCATAAGTACAAAATCAATATTTTGAGAAAACAAGAAAAAATAGTCTGAAAACTACTCTTTACTCACGGAAAAACAAGCTTTTTAAACTTCAAATTCGTCGTCATGTTGACCAGACCAGTTCCGATTTTCATGAAAATAGGCTCATAAGTAGCGCCTTGAGATTCAGATTTTAAATATGCATTAGAACTTACTACCTTCTGATTTTAAACCAGCGATTTGTCTATTGTATTTGAAATATTGTATACGTGGAGACTGTGACCAGTGTTGGAGTCAAAACGAAGTACAGTTAGGAAATGTGAATGAAATAGTTCCTTTTTAAAACAGGAGTTTATGAGACGCGTATGATCTCAAGACATTGTGTAAATAACGAAACTTAAGATAGACTTCAGTTTATTGAGTTTATGATGAGATCGATGATTTTGTTTTTAATTATGTGCTGATATATGTTGTTTGGTCGGTATGCGACCGCAGTTTCCATTATGTTTTTTTAAAAAATACATGTATAATTGTATATAATTGAGTTGTGTTCTTCTTTTGTCAATTGATATGGCTACTAAGGAGACGGGGGTTAGATTTTCAAGGCTAAGCTACGTGAATGTACGCGAGGTAAACTTTGCAACCGTGTGACACGTACAAGTACATGAAACTGGCATAATTATATACGATTATGCACCTATCATTATTCACTTCCGGGTGGCGGGCTTACACGGGACTTTAGATAGAAGACCATTCCCAAAAGGTGGGATTTCGACACGCCGATTAATTCCGGGTCCCGGGATATAGACTTTGGTCGGGTTTTAGATAACGGCCTGCCCCACCGGGGCTGGGTGCAACATATTAACAACAATAGTGTACGGCATCGAAACGGGCACGCGGTGACAAGCAATGAAATGCTCCGACATGCATAAACACTGACCATCCATAAAGGCTTTTGGTTAGGTCCTGTCTGGTAATTGGGCAATGAAAATGGTAGAAAGCGTAAAGGGAGCCGTAAATTTGTTATTTAGGAGGCACACATAACTATTTTGCAGTAAAGTAGTAAATACTGGAGTATATGGACAAAAGCGCGTCCACTGTGGGACTCGAACACACGACTCACTAGCCACTGGAACGACACTGCACTGACTGAGCCACTCGATACAGGCCTACATACTGTGCAACTGTTTCCACCACATGCAGACCTGTCCGATGTTATCATATTCCGTTGCCACATGTAGTGTTCCCTCTCAAATTGAGAAACATCTTGCTAAGACCAAAGGGGTTCGACTCGGCTAAATAATTAATCACTACACTATTTAATATAGTGTAATGATTAATTTTTTAGCCGTTTCGAACCCCTTTGGCTAAGACGAGCCATGGCATTCCATGGACGAGTGAAGTATCAGTTGTACAGACCAAAGAATACTTTTTTGTGTATGACCTTAATTTGTACAGACGAAGTTGATGTGAAGAGGTAGCAGTTTGGTGCGAGGTGTGTACAAATTATATTATATGTTGTATATTTTATATGTACATATTATAGATCTACTATATTATAGGCCTATATTCTATAAAAAAAATATTTAATTAATATAAGTATGTGATAGATCTTGAACTTTGCAAACAATTTTGGTTTGATAAATATATCCTATATTGTAATTCTTTTTTAAGAAATACGATAAAAAATAATATAAAACTATAGAAGTCGACTTGAAGAAGTTTAAAACAGCCTAAGCTAGATCTACAGGTAAATAAATCATTGATGGAGAATTCTCTTCAGAAATAGTTGTATATAGTTTCTATTAGATTATATGTGTATAAATATTACACACATGTTTAACAATGTTTTTTTTATTCTTTTTCAATGATATATGATGTGCTTAGATCAAGTAGGAAAATGTAGCTACATTGATTCAATTGATTAAAAGCAACCAATACGGAACATTACATTTTCCTACTTGATCAAGACTGTTCTTAAATTTCTTCTTTTTGTGTTTAATGATAAAAAAATAAATACGTAAAATTTGAGAACAGTCTAGCACGGAACATTAGCTCAGTTAAGTATTCAGGGAAGTAACTCATACGGCAGTCGAAAAAGTGTTTCAAAATAATCTCCCTTGAAAATATTTTTTCGTCTACTCAAGATAAGTAAAAATAATTGTTAATGCCTAGTAGTCGGACAAATAGTTCGGATATTTCTGGGTTTCAAGACGTTGTCAACTGGATGGTATGCTTTTAAGTTTAACATATTCAACACTTTTTACAAATTCACGGTTATTATTTCAAAGTCATTGTTTGTTTCATAAGTTGTTAAACAATAAAATGCGACACTGTTGTGAATTTTAGATATTTTTTATATCAGCTGGGCAAAGACAACAACTGAACAAGTCAAGTAACTCCAGTCAGCCCAGGTAAGCTGACTCATACTTTCGTGTGGACCATAAAAACACAGCATTATCAGAATGGGTCTTAGGAGGTAAACAGCTATTATCTTTCAATGCCGTTCTAATGAAGGCAAACACTGTCAAAATTAATCCAGGGTCCAGGGGGGATATCTTGGCATCTACATGTATAGCATATTGCAAAGGGGTCCGGCTCAGTGGGTTGTCGATAAATAGCACCTACAAGAGTTAGTCCAACATCCAACCCATAGTACTGTTGTGTATTAGTACTATGGGTTGGGTGTTGGAGAACTTGGACTATAAATCTTGTCCTGGGACCTTCTGACAGGTTTTATTTCAACTGCAGGTGCTATTTATCGACAACACACTGAGCCAGACCCCTTTGGTATATTGGACATTCTATATGACATCCTGTGTGTACAGTCTTTTACACACTTTTCAATGTTTTCCCCCAGAGTGGGGGGGGGGGGGCAGAGGGGATGCACGGTGAATACGACATAAAGACTGTACGGGAATTTGATAAACCCTGTAGTTACATGATGTAGAGGGAATTAGATTTGGCCTGTATTTTATGGACTGGCGATGGGAATTAGACAGTCGCCTATTTTCAGTAATGAAAATCTACCATATGGATATTTGACATGAAGAAAAATCACACCTAAAGGAACTAGACAGGACAATCTGCACATGGGAGGGAAATTTCTATCAGTTTGGGATCAGCAACTTTTACAACACATCTTTTTAAAAAATATTTGGTGTTTTTATTCCTCTTAGTGACTACTAATAAAAAATACAAAAAAATCATTGATTCACTTCATCATGTTATATGAAAATCAATCAAAATCAAATCTATCAGGCAGGGATGTTTAGTCTCTGTTCGAACAATTGTCCTACAGCTCTACAGTCACACATTTTGTGACACACTTTGTGTTCCACAAATGTACAATATTACACAAAATAGGCATGACAGCTGTAGTAAACCATATAGCATGTAATGGACTGAGTACAGTCATGGCACAACCCCCTGGTATGTCATAGCCCAGCCATGTTCCCTGTAGTCCAACAACCCTATGGTATGTCATAGTCCAGCCATGTCCCCTGTAGTCCAACAACCCTATGGTATGTCATAGTCCAGCCATGTCCCCTGTAGCCCAACAACTCTATGATATGTCATAGTCCAGCCATGTCCCATGTAGTCCAACAACCCTATGGTATGTCATAGTCCAGCCATGTTCCCTGTAGTCCAACAACCCTATGGTATGTCATAGTCCAGCCATGTCCCCTGTAGTCCAACAACCCTATGGTATGTCATAGTCCAGCCATGCATGTAGTCCAACAACCCTATGGTATGTCATAGTCCAGCCATGTTCCCTGTAGTCCAACAACCCTATGGTATGTCATAGTCCAGCCATGTCCCCTGTAGTCCAACAACCCTATGGTATGTCATAGTCCAGCCATGCATGTAGTCCAACAACCCTATGGTATGTCATAGTCCAGCCATGCATGTAGTCCAACAACACTATGGTATGTCATAGTCCAGCCATGTCACATGTAGTCCAACAACCCTATGGTATGTCATAGTCCAGCCATGTGACCTGTAGTCCAACAACCCTATGGTATGTCATAGTCCAGCCATGTCCCCTGTAGTCCAACAACCCTATGGTATGTCATAGTCCAGCCATTTTCCATGTAGTCTAACAACCCTATGGTATGTCATAGTCCAGCCATGTCCCCTGTTGTCCAACAACCCTATGGTATGTCATAGTCCAGCCATGTTCCATGTAGTCTAACAACCCTATGGTATGTCATAGTCCAGCCATGTCACATGTAGCCCAACAACCCTATGGTATGTCATAGTCCAGCCATGTTCCATGTAGTCTAACAACCCTATGGTATGTCATAGTCCAGCCATGTCACATGTAGCCCAACAACCCTATGGTATGTCATAGTCCAGCCATGTTCCCTGTAGTCCAACAACCCTATGGTATGTCATAGTCCAGCCATGTTCCCTGTAGTCCAACAACCCTATGGTATGTCATAGTCCAGCCATGTTCCCTGTAGTCCAACAACCCTATGGTATGTCATAGTCCAGCCATGTTCCCTGTAGTCCAACAACACTATGGTATGTCATAGTCCAGCCATGTTCCCTGTAGTCCAACAACCCTATGGTATGTCATAGTCCAGCCATGTTCCCTGTAGTCCAACAACCCTATGGTATGTCATAGTCCAGCCATGTCACCTGTAGTCCAACAACACTATGGTATGTCATAGTCCAGCCATGTCACCTGTAGTCCAACAACCCTATGGTATGTCATAGTCCAGCCATGTCACCTGTAGTCCAACAACACTATGGTATGTCATAGTCCAGCCATGTCCCATGTAGTCCAACAACCCTATGGTATGTCATAGTCCAGCCTATCACCTGTAGTCCAACAACCCTATGGTATGTCATAGTCCAGCCATGTCACCTGTAGTCCAACAACTCTAAGGTATGTAATAGTCCAGCCATGTCACCTGTAGTCCAACAACCCTATGGTATGTCATAGTCCAGCCATGTTCCCTGTAGTCCAACAACCCTATGGTATGTCATAGTCCAGCCATGTCACCTGTAGTCCAACAACGCTATGGTATGTCATAGTCCAGCCATGTCACCTGTAGTCCAACAACCCTATGGTATGTCATAGTCCAGCCATGTCACCTGTAGTCCAACAACACTATGGTATGTCATAGTCCAGCCATGTCACCTGTAGTCCAACAACACTATGGTATGTCATAGTCCAGCCATGTCACCTGTAGTCCAACAACACTATGGTATGTCATAGTCCAGCCATGTCACCTGTAGTCCAACAACACTATGGTATGTAATAGTCCAGCCATGTTCCCTGTAGTCCAACAACTCTATGGTATGTCATAGTCCAGCCATGTCCCTTGTAGTCCAACAACCCTATGGTATGTCATAGTCCAGCCATGTCACCTGTAGTCCAACAACCCTATGGTATGTCATAGTCCAGCCATGTCCCCTGTAGTCCAACAACTCTATGGTATGTCATAGTCCAGCCATGTCACCTGTAGTCCAACAACCCTATGGTATGTCATAGTCCAGCCATGTCCCCTGTAGTCCAACAACCCTATGGTATGTCATAGTCCAGCCATGTCACCTGTAGTCCAGCAACCCTATGGTATGTCATAGTCCTGCCATGTCACCTGTAGTCCAACAACCCTATGGTATGTCATAGTCCTGCCATGTCACCTGTAGTCCAACAACCCTATGGTATGTCATAGTCCAGCCATGTTCCCTGTAGTCCAACAACCCTATGGTATGTCATAGTCCAGCCATGTTCCATGTAGTCCAACAACCCTATGGTATGTCATAGTCCAGCCATGTCACCTGTAGTCCAACAACCCTATGGTATGTCATAGTCCTGCCATGTCACCTGTAGTCCAACAACCCTATGGTATGTCATAGTCCAGCCATGTCCCCTGTAGTCCAACAACCCTATGGTATGTCATAGTCCAGCCATGTCACCTGTAGTCCAACAAACCAATGGTATGTCATAGTCCAGCCATGTTCCATGTAGTCTAACATCCCTATGGTATGTCATAGTCCAGCCATGTCACATGTAGTCCAACAACCCTATGGTATGTCATAGTCCAGCCATGTTCCATGTAGTCTAACAACCCTATGGTATGTCATAGTCCAGCCATGTCCCCTGTAGTCCACCAACCCTATGGTATGTCATAGTCCAGCCATGTTCCATGTAGTCTAACAACCCTATGGTATGTCATAGTCCAGCCATGTCACCTGTAGTCCAACAACACTATGGTATGTCATAGTCCAGCCATGTCACCTGTAGTCCAACAACCCTATGGTATGTCATAGTCCAGCCATGTCACCTGTAGTCCAACAACCCTATGGTATGTCATAGTCCAGCCATGTCACCTGTAGTCCAACAACCCAATGGTATGTCATAGTCCAGCCATGTCCCCTGTAGCCCAACAACTCTATGATATGTCATAGTCCAGCCATGTCCCATGTAGTCCAACAACCCTATGGTATGTCATAGTCCAGTCATGTCACCTGTAGTCCAACAACCCTATGGTATGTCATAGTCCAGCCATGTCACCTGTAGTCCAACAACCCTATGGTATGTCATAGTCCAGCCATGTCACATGTAGTCCAACAACCCTATGGTATGTCATAGCCCAGCCATGTCACCTGTAGTCCAACAACCCTATGGTATGTCATAGTCCAGTCATGTCACCTGTAGTCCAACAACCCTATGGTATGTCATAGCCCAGCCATGTCCCCTGTAGTCCAACAACCCTATGGTATATCATAGTCCAGCCATGTCACCTGTAGTCCAACAACCCTATGTTATGTCATAGTCCAGTCATGTCACCTGTAGTCCAACAACCCTATGATATGTCATAGTCCAGCCATGTCACCTGTAGTCCAACAACCCAATTGTATGTCATAGTCCAGTCATGTCACCTGTAGTCCAACAACCCTATGGTATGTAATAGTCCAACCATGTCACCTGTAGTCCAACAACCCTATGGTATGTCACAGTCCAGCCATGTCACCTGTAGTCCAACAACTATATGGTATGTCATAGTCCAGCCGTGTCACCTGTAGTACAACAACCCTATGGTATGTCGTAGCCCAGCCATGTCCCCTGTAGTCTAACAACCCTATGGTATGTCGTAGCCCAGCCATGTCACCTGTAGTCTAACAACCCTATGGTATGTCATAGTCCAGCCATGCATGTAGTCCAAGACATAGGAATATGCAATGATCAGTGAATTATCAGTAATGGGATAAATGAGAATATATTATGCTATTGCTGATAATTGTTTGTTAGATACAAATGTACCCCTATGATCCAACAGCTCTACGGCATTTCAGAACCCAGCCATATTATCTGTTGTCATAGTTATGTAACAAACATGGGCAAATGAAATCATAAGTAGAAAACAGCACCTGACTATTTGTAACTTTGTGTTTGAAGATTCTATGACTTTTTTTGATACATACAGATCCAAATGAATATTATTTCCAATAAAATAATACAGTTTATGCAGGTATTTGATACAACTTCTTCTTTTGCCCATTCTGAACCCAGGATAAACTTTGAATAGTTATAATGTACTAAATGTACATGTATACAGTTAAATTGCTGTTTTAAGACATGCAAATTCAGTACATCCCTTTGGGATCTGCAAATATTGGCTATTGTGTAGAGGTGGTTGAATTTAGAGTAAATATTATCTAAGGAAAATTTCGAAGGTGTTGTTATAGAGAGGTTGTTGCTCTACAGAGGGTCACTCTGGGGGGATTGTACAGTATGCTGATATATCCTATTTAGGTTACAATAATGTGCTCAAACAGAATGACTTCAAATCACAATTTTAAGACATGCAACTATGCTGATATTCCCCTATTTATGTTACTTTGTGCTCAACCATAATGACTTTAATATCTATTCACAGCCAATTTCACAGGGACGATAAAACAACCAGTAAATAAAGTTAACATATATTACAATAGAACATATAATTTGCTGAACAATTCGTCACAGTAGGGTGTAGGCTTTTATTATTTGTTTTACAATTTGTCACAGTAGGGTATAGGTTTTTATTACACCGGGTACACCAAGTATATTATTATTTCATTCAGTCATTCGTAAACCTTATGGTTAACTGTTTACGTTATCCTTCCTTTTATTCTCCGGTCACGAAAATCAGTCGCGTATACTCTTCACAAAAAAAACACTTGCCCAATTTAGGGGTGATATGTATAAATTAAATATGCTTGCCAAGCGATGTTTGAGGATAGAAATAAAATAGTACAGTCTGGATTTTATTTCAGTAATCATTGAAGTTCTACGATTGAAACTCGCACTTAAAATATCTTAATTAAATATTTTGTTGCTCCCAAACAAAAATTGAAGGTATCATGTTTATGTACATTAGCAATTTAATTATTTGCCCTGTTGTTCATTCAGCCAATTGACTACCAGTTGTCACTTTACATATAATGAATGGATTATCTCAGTCACCAGATCGACCATTTCAAAAGGCTAAATCATGCAATAGCCAGAGCTATTCTATTTTTGTAGATAAACCTCGATGTAATTGCCACAATTCACTGTAATCACAACGTATGAACCTCATCCTTTCGGTCACTGTTTGACTTATTGAGAGACACCAATTCAACATGTATGTCCTATTGCGATAATTATTTATTCAATAAATGTTAACATTTTATAGCCTAGTAATTAAAATTTAAAGTAAAACAGACACTTCAGTCAGATAAATTATTTCAAAGATCAAAATGTTGAATTTTCAGTTTCAGAGGTTAAACGGTCAAATTAATATGAAATGAAACCCCTGTATCAATGCTATCGAAAGTAAGATAAAATCAATGGCGCGTTCCTTTTCCCATTCAGTGTACAATTATACACGCACGAAGCACTGACTCATGAAATGACTCTGCTTTCGAACTCATGCAATGTGTTTTACCCTATTTTGAATCTATTTGAATTTCTACCCAGTTCAATGTTCATACTATATATTATGATTGTATGGTTTTAAAGCGAAAATAAATACAATCTATAATATTATGTGTAAACTCCCTGTTTAAAATCTCAATGTAATATAATCTTAGCCTATAGAACACAAGAGGCTTTACTGTATGGACGTAAACCTTTTAATAAATGTGTTTTTGATGCATGGATTTGAAAAACTTTCATTGTTAACATTTACTTTGAAAATTGGAATTTACCTGTACTTAGAAAGTGGTCGCTTACATCCAGTTGGCTGTTGTTCACAGGTACTTTTTAAAGAAGTTTAGGTGTTATTTACCTTTATCGTATACTAGAGTCCAGAGAATTTGACAAGACTCTCGACCTTCAATTAGCATAATTTAACAGCTGATATTTTGTCTATATTTGTAACTTAGACTGGTTTTATTTCCATAAGCAGGAAGTATCACAAAGACGCTCGAGGTGACATTGCACAATTTTTTTGCTGAAATTTATATATTCAACACAAGAACCTCGTTATATATTCATGTATAAAGGTCAGGATCAGGTCATATTCTCCGAGCTATAACACTGGTATTTCATTTGGCAGGGCTGTATCCTGAAAGACCACATACCACAGAGGCAATCATTTTCTTGAGTAGATAAATTAGGGTGTAACAAAAAAAAAGAAAAAATTCTTCAAAATATTTTCTGATTTCGGTCATGTTTCAAATTTTAAATGAAAGAAGTGCTACCGTGTGCCTCAGAATTAAATTTTCTGCTTACAAATTACAGAATATGTTGGCACCTCATCTCATCTTATCAATTGAGCATAAAAATTTCACACTTGGGGGCATGTATAATGTAGAGATATGTCACTGAGTAAAATTCATACATAAACTGCTAAAATATAAGTACATGTATTATAATTGTATCATTCTGTGATACATGTATTTCATAGTTGAAGTGAACAAATATGATCACCTGTCAACATCACAGGTGACCGTACCATGGTGTATTTGAAAGGACTAGTACATAATCATATGGTCACCTGTGGTAGTAATCCCGTTACACTGCTTCTCAGTTCTGTCAGAGAATTGTACCGTTTTCATACACGGCTCTGATTGAACTGAAAACCGATGTAACGCTCAGATTGAACACAGGGTTACATGACATCTGAGTTCCGTCCAAGCGTTACGTCAGTTTTCAGTTCGGTCTGAGCCATATGAAAATGGTACAATTCTCTGACAGAACTGAGAAGTGGTGTACTATCAGGATTATTACCGCGTTCAACCTCTGATTAGTATGAATCTAGGGTTACGGTATGCTATTACAGCAATGATGTTAACTCCCACCAATACAGGTCTCTTAATTTAGCAACCAATCAAAAGCTTGGCCCTGGTAATATTTAAAACAGCTTTTGCCCCGCTGATTTAGCGTACCTTACAGAAACAGGCAACCAGTAAACTCTGCCAGGAGTTGGTGTTACTGTGGAGTTCGACTCTTCATTGGTGAAAGCACAAAAAGTCTAGAAACCAACTGCGTTCGAATGGAACCCAAGTCTACCTAGATCGAACTAACGTTCCATCTAACGTTCCATCTGAACTTGCTCCAGATTGCTGCAGGGCCCTGCATATTACCTGAGGAAGAATTAAGGACTGGAAAATGATATACCCCACTCCTATTACACATGTACATTGTATTTAGGATCCGTGTACCTCAGTTTATTTATCATTTCTCGATGACTCTGATATCAGGGATGAAGCCCCTTGATCAGTGATATGGTCCAAAAGCAAAAGATAGCAAAAGATTTCAGATAGCAAACAATTTCTGTTACCAAAGCAGAGTTATGTAGGGAAAAGCCCCATTAACGCTTACATGCAAAAACATGTGAATGTTGTTGCTGAAGTTTTGCATTGGCTTATAATGGCCTGATTTTTTTTGCCAAACCAGATACAGAATAATGTATCCAGTAGACTGAATTTCACAACCCACTTCCGGTTGAGGCAAGCTGTTGCTCAAGATTTATTTTTTTCTAATATGAAATATAAATACAGTTCCACTCTTTTAATAACGTTTCTGCATAATATAAGCCTGATTCAAATTATGAAAATTATTGAAAAAATAAATAATTTATCTTAAAAAAAAACCAATATGGCGACGTCGGAAATGACGTCACATCATTTAATGCAACGTCATCTCATGTTAACGTGACGTTGTCACACGGCATAGCGCGCCAACTTGTGAATATGTTGAATTGAAGTATATATAGCAAATAAAAGACGAGTATAAAACTATTATCAATATTTATTGGGCATAACTGTTCCACCCGTCTCCTAGATCGAAAAACACTCTTTTCTAAGTATCTGTTTGCCTGGTCTCCTATAGATGTGGTGCTGCCTGGCAGCCAGAGGCTATATCTATAGTCTCTGTGGAGCCTTAAGTCATTTTTTCCTCTGATGGGAAATCCCGCTTAATGCAGTGCATTTGTTCATATTAGTCACTTACAGGGTTTGTGTTAAGGTGGTACTAGACATACTGGTTTGGCTGTTAAGGTGGTACTAGTCATACTGGTTTGACTGTTTAGGTGGTACTAGACATACTGGTTTGACTGTTATGGTGGCACTGTGACCACAGACATGCTGGTTTGACTGTTAAGGTGGTTACCTGACCATACTGGTTTGACTGTTAAGGTGGTACTAGACATGCTGGTTTGACTGTTATGGTGGCACTGTGACAACAGACATACTGGTTTGACTGTTAAGGTGGTACTAGACATACTGGTTTGACTGTTAAGGTGGTACTGTGACCACAGACATACTGGTTTGACTGTTAAGGTGGTACTGTGACCACAGACATACTGGTTTGACTGTTAAGGTGGTTACCTGACCATACTGGTTTGACTGTTATGGTGGCACTGTGACCACATACATACTGGTTTGACTGTTAAGGTGGTACGGACCATACTGGTTTGATTGTTATGGTGGCACTGTGACCACAGACATGCTGGTTTGACTGTTAAGATGGTACTGTGACCACATACATGCTGGTTTGACTGTTAAGATGGTACTCAGTGACCACAGACATACTGGTTTGACTGTTAAGGTGGTACTGGACATACTGGTTTGACTGTTAAGGTGGTACTGACCACACTGGTTTGACTGTTAAGATGGTACTGACCACACTGGTTTGACTGTTAAGATGGTACTGACCATACTGGTTTGACTGTTATGGTGGCACTTTGACCACAGACATGCTGGTTTGATTGTATATATTAAAGTAACTAGATCGAAAGTTTACATAAGGTTGTGGCAATCTGTTACAATGTTAATGTATTAGTTCTACTTGAATACACAGATTTAACCTTGATATGGACATTGGTCATGTTTAAGCATTATTCTCCCTATAATCCTACAACCTTTCATTGTCACTATTTTAAATTTAATACATCACTGGCTTAGAATAACACCCATACATATTTGAAATCTGCATCTCTAGGCGCTTCTTATGAGACAATGTTCAGGGGCGTAGCCAGCGATACGAACGTACGCACGTGCGTAACATTAATTTGAAAAGTTAAAATATAAATATGGCCAAAATGTCATTAAAGTCCAAAATTTCGACAATCATGAGGACCCCTAACCATAACTTCCAACTTCAAGGCTTGTGTGTGTAACATCAATTCCAGGCTGGCTACGCCCCTGATGTTCATGAAATCGAAACAGGTCATGTTGATCAAACTGAGGTTGAAAAAACTTGTTTTTTATTGTTTCCTCAAAATAGCTTAAAGGGGCATGCCCTGGAACTGAAGTGTCTCGAATAGCAATCAAATTGGTATCATTTTAATACCTAAGTCAAATAATGAAAACCCTGTAAAAAAGTTTTTTTTAAAGAAAATATTTCAAGAATAACTAAATATCATTGTCGTCAATAAAAGGCTGACAGCCTTTTATTCAAAACTATATACAAAAGATCGAATTTTTGTCAAATTCTTCTTCGACTTTTCTGTAATAGTTGGTTACCTGTAATTTTCGCGCATTCCATTGTTGAACAAATATTTGTTTGCAACAATTTGCGCAAACATGTCCTAAGCTTCGGGTTACATACTAAATCAATAAACCTCATCTCGAATAATTGTTTGTAAAAATAATAATTAAAATAAAATGCATTTTCTAGTACATAAATATCACAACAAGCAATTCTCACGAATATGTCGTTCTTACGACCGTAACAATATGGCGGCGTAAAATAACAGAAACTGGAAAACTTGCAACTTCGATGCCGAAAATTCTATCTCGAATTTTCGTTATGTCGAAGTAACATCCTTGGTCCTGTGAAATTCGAGATAACGAGAGTTGACTGTATATATATATAGACAAGATATCAGCTGTTAGATTATGTTAATAAAAGGTTTGAGGATCAGGTTAACTTGTTTGTACTATTCCTCCGTATTTACCTTCATGGAAGTACCAGGTTTGAGGATCAGGTTAACTTGTTTGTACTATTCCTCCGAATTTACCTTCATGGAAGTACCAGGGTTGAGGACCATGTTAAATTGTTTGTACTATTCCTCTGTATTTACCTTCTAGGAAGTAGCAGGGTTGAGGACCATGTTAAATTGTTTGTACTATTCCTCCGTATTTACCATCTAGGAAGTAGCAGGGTTGAGGACCATGTTAAATTGTTTGTACTATTCCTCTGTATTTACGTTCTAGGAAGTAGCAGGGTCGAGGACCATGTTAATTTGTTTGTACTATTCCTCTGTATTTACCTTCATGGAAGTACCAGGGTTGAGGACCATGTTAAATTGTTTGTACTATTCCTCTGTATTTACCTTCTGGGAAGTACCAGGGTTGAGGACCATGTTAAATTGTTTGTACTATTCCTCCGTATTTACCTTCTAGGAAGTAGCAGGGTTGAGGACCATGTTAAATTGTTTGTACTATTCCTCTGTATTTACGTTCTAGGAAGTATCAGGGTTGAGGACTATGTTGATTTGTTTGTAATTTTCCTCTGTTTTTACCTTCATGGAAGTACTAGGGTTGAGGACCATGTTAAATTGTTTGTACTATTCCCCTGTATTTACCTTCTGGGAAGTACCAGGGTTGAGGACCATGTTAAATTGTTTGTACTATTCCTCTGTATTTACGTTCTAGGAAGTAGCAGGGTCGAGGACCATGTTGATTTGTTTGTAATTTTCCTCTGTTTTTACCTTCATGGAAGTACCAGGTTTGAGGATCAGGTTAACTTGTTTGTACTATTCCTCCGTATTTACCTTCATGGAAGTACCAGGGTTGAGGACCATGTTAAATTGTTTGTACTATTCCTCTGTATTTACCTTCTAGGAAGTAGCAGGGTTGAGGACCATGTTAAATTGTTTGTACTATTCCTCCGTATTTACCATCTAGGAAGTAGCAGGGTTGAGGACCATGTTAAATTGTTTGTACTATTCCTCTGTATTTACGTTCTAGGAAGTAGCAGGGTCGAGGACCATGTTAATTTGTTTGTACTATTCCTCTGTATTTACCTTCATGGAAGTACCAGGGTTGAGGACCATGTTAAATTGGTCGCACTATTCCTCTGTATTTACTTTCTAGGAAGTACCAGGCATGCTTCAATTGTCCAATTGATATAATTACACACACTCGGTGTCTACCGATATTTCAACTTCAAAAGTATAATTATTACATTTGTAATATGATTCATGTTTTAAATAGGGGTATTATTCTGTCACGTTTTATCAATGATTGATGGCTTCAAGTGCTCGGATAATACACGCCAGTCTACTTAAGTGTTTGAAAAGACTCCCCAATATCAAACCTGAGTTGAAAAGTAGGTATATTGATATCCTGTCGTTTCATACTGATCGTCCTTATTAATGAACCCTAAAGAACAAGCATGATGGACAATGTTATAATTAGCTTGTTTTAATTTTGAAATTTATCATCTGAAAATTTTTACTTGTTCCTGACCATAATGCACAAATCTGTGTTGCGTTGTAATTATTTGCTACATATTATAATTAGTCTATGTAGATTTATAATAATGTGCCTTTGGCTTGAATATGTAGATGTATGTACCTACAGTTAACTACCTGATAAGAGTTTTTACGTGAAATTATGAATTAAACATTCTAAAAATCCTATATTATCTGTCCTTCTTTGTCCGCATGCATATGATAATAAAATGTTTGCTGTTTTTAACAATTTTAAGTTTTTAACATTGGATGTGATATGCTTAGTATACAGTAATGTCACTTAAACATGTTGACCATATGACGGTTGCCCACAAGACAGTTGTAACTGCCTAGTATTGAAGAAGGAAGCACTATACTGTCTTAGTGTACTTTGTGGTTCGACTTCTTGTATTCAGGGTTATTTAGTCTTTTCACTATTTCAGTATCATCTTTGGAACCGATTTTGTTCAAAATGGAACAAAACAAGCTTTATATAGTGGCATGAAAGTTATGTTAAAATTGCTCAATCGGCAGTTAAGAACCACCACAATTTTTGTTGAGCAAGGCAACTTGTCCGATAATAAGATGCTCTGATCTTGGGGCCACCATCAGATTTTTAAAAAAGGTAGTCGTCATGTCCTGTAAACGATACGTTGGGCCATGGCCTTGGTCCAGCTTGAAACGTTGACCTATAATCAGGGCCCTTTCGTTTTGTCTCTTGTCAGTTTACAAAATGTGCATAAATATATATATATGTAAAAAATAGGCGCATATATGGCTTGTCTATAGGCGCATATCAAATATAAATGCATATTATTGGGCTAAAGTTTAAGCGCATATCAAATATAAGCGCATAAAAGTGTCACTAAAATTTAAATAAGCGTATGCGCTTACTTTCAGATTCTACAATATATCTGTAACTTTATCAGATAAAAATTAATTAATGCATATTTCTATTGTCTTAATGCAATGGATGTTATAGATATGTGAATATTAACCATGTGATAATAATCATTATATCCCATTGTGACCTGTTAGTTGTTATCTTAGAGGATCAGGAGAGACGTTGTCGTCTATCACGATAATAAATTTCTTGTACATTTTGCACTTCCTTGTTACCTGCTTTTTGGATATTAAATTTCTTTTTTTTCAAGATTCTAATCTTTAAACTACAAGTGACTTGTCTTTTGAAATTCATTACCATTTGGAGTATAGTTTGTGATTATATGGGGAACTTAGAGTATTGAATTTTTGTTAATGTTTAGATCATTTTTCTGTAACAATGTATGATATTGTTGGAACTTGCAATGCTTCTTTTGGTGAGATATGGCACCCTACTGCAGTAATTGGTGGGGGGATACGGCACCCTACTGCAGTAATTGGTGGGGGGATACGGCACCCTACTGCAGTAATTGGCGGGGGGATACGGCACCCTACTGCAGTAATTGGTGGGGGGATACGGTACCCTACTGCAGTAATTGGTGGGGGGATACGGTACCCTACTGCAGTAATTGGTGGGGGGATACGGCACCCTACTGCAGTAATTGGTGGGGGATATGGCACCCTACTGCAGTAATTATATGGCACCCTACTCCAGTGATTATATGGCACCCTACTGCAGTAATTATATGGCACCCTACTGCAGTAATTATATATCACCCTACTCTAGTAATTATATGTCACCCTACTCCAGTAATTATATGGCACCCTACTGCAGTAATTATATGGCACCCTACTGCAGTAATTATATGGCACCCTACTGCAGTAATTATATTACACCCTACTGCAGTAATTATATGGCACCCTACTCTAGTAATTATATGGCACCCTACTCTAGTAATTATATGGCACCCTACTCCAGTAATTATATGGCACCCTACTCCAGTAATTATATGGCACCCTACTCCAGTTGGTTTGACACCATACCCATGTAATTTGTGGGTTGGTATGACATCATACTCATGCAATTTGTGGGTTGGTATGACATCATACTCATGTAATTTGTGGGTTGGTATGACAACATACTCATGTATTTTGTGGGTTGGTATGACACCATACTCATGGAATTTGTGGGTTAGTATGACATCATACCCATGTAATTTGTGGGTAGGTATGGTACCATACTTCTGTAATTTGTGGGTTGGTATGACACATACCCATGTAATTTGTGGGTTGGTATGACATCATACTTCTGTGATTTGTGGGTTGGTATGACACCATACCCATGTAATTTGTGGGTTGGTATGACATCATACTCATGTAATTTGTGGGTTGGTATGACATCATACTCATGTAATTTGTGGGTTGGTATGACATCATAGTCACGTCTGTGATTTGTGGGTTGGTATGACACCATACTCATGTAATTTGTGGGTTGGTTTGACACCATACCCATGTAATTTGTGGGTTGGTATGACATCATACTCATGTAATTTGTGGGTTGGTATGACACCATACTCATGTAATTTGTGGGTTGGTATGACAACATACTCATGTAATTTGTGGGTTGGTTTGACACCATACCCATGTATTTGTGGTATGGTATGACATCATACTTCTGTGATTTGTGGGTTGGTATGACACCATACTCGTGTAATTTGTGGGTTGGTTTGACACCATACCCATGTAACTTGTGGGTTGGTATGACATCATACTCATGTAATTTGTAAGTTGGTATGACACCATACTCATGTAATTTGTGGGTTGGTTTGACACCATACCCATGTAATTTGTGGGTTGGTATGACACCATACTCATGTAATGTGTGGGTTGGTATGACACCATACTCCTCTAATTTGTGGAGGGATATCGCAATACCAACACAAATCTAAACAACTGATATTGCATGACTTGCTTGCGGAAATTTATTTATTCAACACAAGAACCTCATAAAATACAGTGAAGTTCCGCTAATAAGACCAGTCAAAAAGTTGTCTTATTAACAAATCGGTCTTACTAGCGGACCTTTCTTGTTCTAAATTTAATACTTTGGGACCAGAACATTGCAAAAATCTGCATGATTTCGAAATAATTGAAGTGGTCCTATTAGCGGAACTTCACTGTATTTATGCATAAAAGTCAGGATCAGGTCAAATTCTCCATGCTATACATAATATTAGTAATAAATAATTACATAAACTCTCACATGGTTCAGAGATTTTAATGTAAATCAATCAAGTTAAACTTTTAATCAACTGTAAAATCTGGGGAAAATGTGTGTTTTACAACTGACAGCAATAAATAAGCTTTTTAAAGTTATTCAAATGCTTACCATATAGGATTTGTCAAGTCAGGTTCACAGTCAGGTCTTATTATTTTAAGGATCTGTATTAATTTTGGTCATGGTCATAATATTTATGAGTCGTTTCTGATCATGTTTATTTGAGGGCCATGCCGTTCCATGGTCAAGATGTTTATAGGTTGTGTCAGATTATGATCTTAACAATTGAGGGTTGTGTCAAGTTATAGTCATAATGTATGAGGGTTGTGTCAAGTTATAGTCATAATGCGTGAGGGTTGTGTCAAGTTATAGTCATGACGTTTGAGGGTTGTGTCAAATTTTGATGATGTTCTAGGGTTGTTTCAAGTTATAGTCATAATGCGTGAGGGTTGTGTCAAGTTATAGTCATAATGTATGAGGGTTGTGTCAAGTTATAGTCATGATGTATGAGGGTTGTGTCAAGTTATAGTCATAATGTATGAGGGTTGTGTCAAGTTATAGTCATGAAGTTTGAGGGCTGTGTCAAGTTAAAGTCATGATGTTTGAGGGTTGTGTCAAGTTACAGTCATGATGTTTGAGGGCTGTGTCAAGTTAAAGTCATGATGTTTGAGGGTTGTGTCAAGTTAAAGGCATGATGTTTGAGGGTTGTGTCAAGTTATGGTCATGATGTTTGAGGGTTGTGTCAAATGAAGGTCATGATGTTTGAGGGCTGTGTCAAGTTATAGTCATGATGTTTAAGGGTTGTGTCAAGTTATGGTCATGATGTTTGAGGGCTGTGTTAAGTTATAGTCATGTTGTTTGAGGGCTGTGTCAAGTTATAGTCATGATGTTTGAGGGCTGTTTCAAGTTAAAGTCATGATGTTTGAGGGCTGTTTCAAGTTAAAGTCATGATGTATAAGGACTGTGTCAAGGTATAGTGATGATCTTTGAGGGTTGTTTCAGGTTATAGTCATTATGTTTGAGGGTCATGACATGTAATGGTCAAGATGTTCAAGGGTTGTGTCAGATTTTGATCATTATGTTTGAGGGCTGTTTCAAGTTAAAGTCATGATGTTTGAGGGTCATGATGTTCAAGGTCCATACTTAATGCACACACAAGTTGTATGATTTCAATTGATTTGTACATAATTATCTTTTGTGCCCAGAGATTCAAATTGATTTATTTTCCCTGTTATATTTTGTCATGTTTTGTACCTGTTTCGAAACAGGTAAGTGCTATGTACCTGTTATTAGTTGAACAATTAAATAAATGTTACAAAAGGACAGGTTTGTCACATGAGCGAAGTTTTGCTAACCATAGACTAAGTTGGTGTGCCTTAATTGGTATATCGTACCAAAATGGCAGACAGAGGCAAACAATAGAATGTGAATAGTAAAACACGTGCATTCGTACATATTTCGAGCTGCGAACGGGAAATTTAGGCGGGGTTTTACACGTCCAAGTTGTTTGTGCCAAACGATATTGTGATTATGTAATGTATAATGTTAACTAAGCTTCGTTGAACACACAGTTTATAGTCAACTTAATATTTAACTGATTTTATCTGTCATTGAGTTATTAGTCAACTCATTTGTGGTTACATCTCTAATGTTTCAGGATATATGTTTCCAGCTTGTAGAAGTTATGTACTAACCGATCATGTAGCATGTTGAACTAGAAATGGGGCCACAAAAGGGGAGTCCAGAAGATTTGGCCTCTTTGGGGGACCTAGATGAGACCCGTTTGGTAGAAGAACTTCATATGAGATATAATAGGGATTTTATATATGTAAGTAACCATCGTCATTGTTGTTGTTGTTGTCTTCATAGATTTCTGTGGAAGTTTGCTATTGTATGTACAACTATAACAACACCGCGCTCGGTGGCCGAGTGGCACTACGGATAAGCATCGAGTGGCGAGTGGCATCACGGAAAATTCCGTCAGGAGTATAATTTCAATGTTGCTTCACTATAGACCCGGCCACAACCAAATGTGCATGCTTTTAGCATGTATGTCTTTTTGTGAGGCAGTGAGTACGGCCACTACGTTTTTATGAAAACGTGAGAAGAGCATACGGAGGGAGTATGTCAACTATGTACCTCACACCACAAAAATTCAAAGTTCTATTGATAAAATGTCATACCAGTCAATAGGCTGCTTTAAAATCTGTCTAAACGTGTAATGAAAAGGAGTGCTACACATCCCCCACCTTCAAAATGGAATCCAGTAGCCAGTGCTAACAAAATAAAAGACACAGGTGATTAATTTCATTACATTAGCCTATTCGCTCCATATTAGCTCTGTATTCCAAAGTTTTACCTATGTTTTTGCATGTAGACAGCACATACTTGCAAGTATTTCGGGTTGTGACTGCTGCTTATGTACTAGTTAATTGAAACCACGGCCCCAACCCCCCCCGGGTAAGGTAGGGGGGATAGTGGGGAAACTGTCCTTAGTTTTTACCTTTCCGATGTCGCCGCACTGCCTCGTGAGTGCGGGGCTTTTGTTTCACCCCAAAATAGTTGGATAATACAGCCGTGACTATATCCATGACATGAGGTATAGGGGTGTTTTACCAAGGGTTTGAAAAAGCAAAAGTAAAAAATCCCAGGGGTTGGGCGGGGTGTGTGGTTTCAATGGACAGGTGCATTATGTCAAGTAACAATTATTATACCCCCCACACAACGAGTTGTAAGGGGGGTATACTGGATTCAGCCTGTCTGTCCGTCAGTCCGTCCGTAGACGCATTATTGTGGAAGTAACTCCTCCTACAGTTTTTGCAGCATTTGCTTCAAACTTTAACAGATGAACAACCTCAACATGTAGATGTGCATAAAGGAAAGAATTTGCGCTGCGACGATTTTTGGCAGAATGCTGGCCCTTTGTACTTTATGCACTATACAATATATAGTGAACAGTTCTTGTGGACGCAACTCTTCCTACAATTTTTGCAGCATTAAAATGCTTCAAACTTTAACAGATGAACAACCTCAACATGTAGATGTGCATAAAGGAAAGAATTAGCTGTAATGATTTTTGCCCCGCGGTGGTATATTAGTCTGCCGAATGCCGACAGTTCTAGTTTCATTAGAACATCACCTTGTGTATGAATGGTCGTCTGTTTGATCCCTATTGGCTGCAACATACTAACATAATACCAAAAAAGCTCCGATGCCAGAGCCCTCATCAGCACACAAAAAAATGAAAAAAAACATGATTTTTTTGTAATATTTAAACATCTTTTAGATTTAAACTATATATCAATTTCTTATCAATGATACATTTACCTGTGATGAAATTATGTGTCATGCTGTGTTGTTCGTTCGTTATGTTCATTAATTGTTGTCTCTTATAATTTTAGACCTACATCGGTGATATTCTCATATCTATAAATCCCTTCAAAGATCTAAAAGGATTATACGGTGAAGAGGTTAGTATGGTCTGATTCCCACATTACATTATTCGCAGGCTTAGAATGAGAAGGTTGTAATTGCTACTATTTACCTTATAGGACTCGTTTATAATTGAAATGTACATCATATAAGGCGCTTCTTATGAGCAAATTTTCATGAAAATTTGAACTGGTCATGTTGACCAAACTGAAGCGGAAAAAGCTTGTTTTTCCATAAGTGAAGATTAGTTTTCAAACTGTTTTGCTTGTTTGCTAAAAAAATTATTTTGTACTTAGAACCTTCTTATTCTAAGCCAGCAAATTATATTACAAGCTACAGCTATGGTCCTGTGGTTAATGTACTTGATTTTCTAACTTCGGCAATCCAGGTTTGATTCCTGGTAACCACTGAGTGGTAACTCTGCCTGGAAAATTAGACCTTTATGTCGATTTTTCCTCCGAGTAGTTGCTGGTTGCTGGTGGAAGGGTAAGTTAGTAGAGCTGCGTACCGGTTAACGATATAAATCGAATACCGGTATTTTGCGTTCGATCGATACATCGAATCAAACGTTTCTGTATTGATGAAATAATCGATCAACAACAAATACACATGGAAACCAATAATATCCCCATTCAAGTCGAATTTTTCGATGTCACAAAATTCAAACAAAAACTGCAGTGAAATTAACCTCTCGTGGCTAAGCAATTGATACAAAATACTATAAAACATGTGTAAACAGAGTAAACCACGAACCTTTGTGTTACATGTCTTGTTTTAATTGTGTTCTGCAAGTTAAATACTAGTACATGTTGCAAGCTTATACCTTCCTATTTAGACGTTTATTGCTTAAAGAAAATATCATAATTATGATATATCGAATATCGTTCATTTTGTATCGATACAAATATCGTATCGATCATTCTAACCGATACCCAGCCCTATAAGTTAGTACTGGTTAAAATTCAGACCAGAAAAAATGGTAAGATGAATTGGCCACCAAATTTTTCAAGTGAAATATTATTGAGAAATGGAGTTAAAACTGAAATAAACTAACAAACAAACCATGCATTAGAGATATTTATAATGTGCAATTAAAGGGAGGTAACTCAATTTCATGTTCCATAGCTTAAGTATAAATGTATGTGTGTTTGAGGCATGTAATCCATACATAAGACCTTTTTGACTGGGCTGTTTTGCAGAGCAGGTTATGCTCTGGTTCCCGTCCCCCATATTACAGTAATTCTATACTGTGCTGTAAAATTGGGGCTGGAACCACTGACTCTAACCTGCTCAACAGAACAGCCCAATCAAAATGGCCAATTGTTTGATACACTCAACAGTTACATCTTTTAAGTAATTATAGATAGGGAGATAATTTTTCAACTGTTTAATATTTATTTTATGATTACCTTCCCTTACCCATTGTGCTGCAGGCACTTAAGTGTGCAGAAAGGGTAATATCAATACTGTTCATCAGAAATATTGAGAAGCAGTTGATAATTTGTTAAAACAAGGTCAGAAGTCCTAAGGCTCTCATGGGGGGCATACCTGTTTCATGAGTATGCTTTCTTGGTCCTTTCACTAATGTAATATTCATAGAGTTGATTCTTGTGAATCAGTAACTGTTGTTATACATATTATATTATTATTATTATATACTCAGTGTCAATGAAATGTTACCACCCTATTTACTCTTATATTTTAAGTTCATGTAACACTGTGTTAATTAAAAGCTGAACGTCACTATGTTTTGACCTTATTGTGTAGTCACAGCTATCCTATTAAACAGTATTCAAATGCACACACTATAGGTATATTTTTAAGTTGGATAAACCAAACACGGACTCGTCTTCTAAAAGGGGAGGCATACTTTCAAGTTGGGTATCTCTTACCACTGTAAATACAAATGTTTTAATATAGTACACCGCAAGTCGGATTAGTCCATAGTGTACAGTACAAAAACATGCATAACTTAAAAATTTACTTATATACAACTTTTGTACTGATTGGTCATATTGTATACAAAATACAAAGATACCGGGTATATATAATAGGAAAATTTTCAGTGACGCCCAGTATATTATACACATTATATTCTGTATCAGAACCTGCATGACTTTGTATGTTATATTTCAGCTTGGGTTACGTTATGGTAAAGCTAAGACATTAAGTGAGCTGTTACCTCATGTGTATGCTATAGCATCCCGTGCCTACCATAATGTACAGAGAAGACAGGGGAACCAGTGTCTGTTGGTTAGTGGAGAGTCAGGGGCAGGTAACTGCGATTTTCTATTTTATCAGACTTTCTTCAGAGCTTTCAATCATGGTATCACAAAGTTTGCACATGCCTTGAAAAGTCCTTGAATTTGGTTTCAACCTTGAAATGTACTTGAATTTGGTGCTGCCTTGAAAAAATGCCAAATGGTACTTGAATTTAAGAGAAAAACCTTGAACGTACATAGAATTGTATGGATGTTGTCAAAATTAAACATTGTATAAATAAATATCTGCATAAAAAAATGACGCAGAAACACTCTTTTTCCTGAAAATTAAAAGTAGTACATGTACTATGTAAATGTTGTTGCGAGTGTGAGACATGAAGTGCTGAGCAGTGATGAAAATAACTTCTTATCCAGCACAAAGAGTCAAAATTGTACAATTTTACCTTGGTAAATCTGTGGAAAAAGACCTTGAAAATGCAAATTCTACCTTGGAAAAAAACATGAAAAATCCTTGAATTTTGATGTGAGAATTAAGTATGAACCATGTGTTATAATCGTTCAAAAGATTTATCTAAAGACCACCTGAAGCATTCATACTTCACATTACTGGACAATGGCACCATACAGTATAGATAAGAATACCATGATAGGTGTAAACTCATTAACACCAAACTTAGTGCCCACTTCTTACTGTTTTGATCTACAGTGTCACCCAAATTTGAATTTAAAGCCCCATTAGCCCTATATGGCTATTTTCAAAAAGGAATAACTTGGGAACCCGACTGCAGAATGATGCATTTTGAGCACTTTAGTTGTGTCCCAAAGGTGGAAAACAAGATGGAAGAAAAAAGATACAGCATCCAGTTGGTTTGTAGACACAATAAATTGTAAACCATAAATGCCTTAATCAAAGTCTAAGGGAAGCAACTCTTGCAAAATTAGTATTTTGTCTTTCATACATTTTACTTAAATGTAATTTTTGGCATTCTATTTGGACAGATATAGTAACTTTCTGTCGTCATTTATTAGTCATTTGTGAAAAATATCCTAATTCCTTGTATTTACTGGATGATCAGAGAAATGTTTTTGGATAGATAATGGGCTTTAAGTATGTATTGATGGTTTAAAGCAATTTGTTTGTATAATGTTACAGGAAAGACAGAGATTACTAAGATGATGATGGCTCAGATAGCTAGACTCTCTCAGTGGGATGGTGACTATTTCCTACAGGAAAGACTCATTGAGGTAATTCATTTACTGTAAAATCACATACAGTAGAACTTCGATGCCTCGAACTACCTTCGGACCGGGAAAATAGTTCGAGGCATCTAGGGTGTTCGAGGCATCTATGGTGTCCAAGAATATGCATGGGTATAAGTTCGAACTGATGTCGGTACGTGTACATTTACAAATCGTGTTTGTATATTGCATAATTTATGTGCATAACTAATATAGGTTTATATTTTTTTGTAATTTTATTCATAACAATAATGAAACAATATAGGTTGACCAAACTTACATGAAATCTGACTTATCTCCTACAAGCTCTCGAGTGTTCATGCGTGTAAGTTTTCTCGTTAAACAGCATATTTATATACGAGTATAAAAATTAAGCTGCGAGCCACATAATTAATATCATCATGTCCTGGGTCAAGTTCGGCTACAAATCAATAAATGGAAATGTAACAGATTCTTTGGACAAACGTTAAAAAATGATTATTTTATTCCGATTTATTTAAAAATAAATAAGTTACAATTTCCTGGACGGCCTTCATTAACCATTAAATGATGTATAAATGTTTAAAAACATGTAATACAATGAAGTCGAACACAAACAATTGTTTGGTACAGTAATTATCACAACTTGTCGCTGACTACCCGCGTTCGATAAATGGATTTCAACAGTCAATGAAAGGTGCGAAAACTTGTATTGTTCGACTCATCTACGGGTAAATCATTGCAAGGGACCGACCAATCAGTTCGAGTGTTCGACCTAGATACTGTTCGAGTCATCTACTGTTTACCATATGAATAAAGAAAGAATTTTGACGGGACCGAAGAACTAGTTCGAGGCATCTAGGGTGTTCGAGGCAAGTACTGTTCGAGGCATCGAAGTTCTACTGTATATTCATGGCTATCAAATTTGGTGGATTTGATAAAAAAAGCATTTTCGCAGGGTTGTTGTAAATTCATGGATTACAAAACATTGAAGGGTAATCCTATGTTCCATAAAATTATTTGGAAGGTCAATTTATCATGGGGATTAGATTTAGTGGTCAAGTGCAACAACACAATCAGCAATACAACTCCCTCAAAAAATAATGATTTTATAGTAACTGTTTTATTGTGTGATCTTTAATTTGTGAACTTAAGTAACAAGATTTATTTCATAAATTTACGAACTCGTGGTCGAAGGTTCCTGTTTAGGTATTAGATATTGTAGTTTATACTAATATGTTTATGGTTGATTGTGAAACAAGTTTTCCCAATTATATTAATCACTCTCAACACCTCATTCCTGATGATATCCATGGCCACGAGGGTATGAGAGAAGACAAGCATGTTTCCCATTTTTGCTGAGCATCTAGCAAGGGAATTACTGGTACCATTTATATTTCATCTTTGGTATGAAAGCTTATTCATGCTAATGAATGAATTTGCGAGAAACTCAATTCAAGAATAATAGAGAAAATATAAGTATTGTGAAAAATATCAAACAAATACATGTGCAGTCAGGTCTCGATACATCAACGCTGTTTGTTTCCAAGAAAAATGTCGCTTTGTAACGGATATGTCAGTATACTGAATTGATACATAGAGCGTTTTAATACTTTTGTCCCCAAAATATGATGTCAGTATAATGAATTTGCCAGTATATTGGGTGTTGTTATATCGAGATCTGACTGCAGTAGCTTACTGCAAACATCCCACCAGTTGAACTGACAATTGAATTAAATGAGTGTCAGGATAACAGATCAAAGGTTCACAAAAAATTATGGCCGGCAAAAAACTCCAATTGATGAGGGAGCATATTGCTTTGCTCATGTAAGTCTGGCAGTCGGTCGACTAGTATCTTCAAACTTTTCAGGGATGTTATTCACCATCAGTAGTTGACCCATATTGATTTTAAGGTCATGGGTGCCCTTTCTGACTATTGGGCTGCCATGGGGACATACATGTTTTACAAACATCTCTTGTTCTTACTTCAGGTGAATCCCCTGCTAGAAGCGTTTGGTAATGCATGTACTGTGATAAACAACAACTCAAGTAGATTTGGCAAACTGATTGAGCTGATCTTCACAGAAGAGGGGCGGTTACTTGGAGGTATTATCTTGTTTTTTATGATGTAAAGCCTAGGTCTCGCTGAGTAATTCCACATCGGCGATATTTTCCCGATTACTTCCAATACCACCCGATTCATTACAATTCCTTCCTATATCACAAACTGTCTCATGACTTCCCGAAGCTTCCCCTAGACCACGAGGAACCTGTTCTCTATGTCCTGATAGCTCATTAATTTCAAACGGGAGTACATGCCAAGGCAAAAAAATGCTCAGTGGGACCTAGGCTTTAAGCGTAATTTTCAATTTTACAAAAATGCACAATCAATCGTCGATTACTGTACATGTTCAGGAGTATCTGCCCTTGAATAATCAAATTTGAAGAAAATTGCAGTTTGTTTTAAAGGCAATTAACTCCTAACCAAGCATGGTGAGCTATGATTTGTGTGAACAAATAAAAAACATTGTTCACCAACATGTGTGAGAACAAATTCTGCACCATACCTCGAAGGTCACCTGCGTTTTGGCGTGAAAAGTAACAACAACAGCTTTTATTTGTTATTTCAGACATTTTTTTTACCTGATAACTATGGTATTGTGATAAAAAGAACCTGCCACTCGTTGTCTTTGAGATCAGCATTTCTTAAACTCGTCACGAAAACAAATGTTTAGGCTTGCTTTATAACTTGATCAGAAATGTTAATCTCCAAGCCAAAGCATGCTAAGCTGTCTTGTGTTTTCTACACTGGTTTAAGAAATGTTGATCTCAGAGCATTAACTTAAGTTTTCTAGACTTGTGTAAGAAAATTGATCTCCAAAGACAATTCATGACTGATCCTATACATCCGCCATGTTTATCACCGAATTGTCTGTCAATGTCAGCCATGTTTCTTGTGATTAAAATTATTCTTAATGTGATTTCACATACAAAGTGTTATAAACTATAATTGCATATTTGAAACAATGCCATACAACATATTCCCTATGAAAACATGTCAAAGTGAACATTATACAAACTTCCTGAAAAACAGAACTCTCAAACAAACAGCCTTTTGATAGAGTCAGGTTTTAAGGAAATTCACTGTTTTATCATTATTAAGGCACTGTAACAGAACATATGTTGGAGAAAAGTCGAGTGGTAAGACAAGCTCAAGGAGAGAAAAACTTTCATGTATTCTACAACCTTATGTGTGGTTTTACAACAGAGGAAAGAAAACGCTACTTTCTGGAACAACCTGAAAAATATAGGTTGGTATTACTTCTCTTTGTTCTTCTCATGTTCACCTTCACTCCAGGGATGGTATTCAATATTGATCTTACTTGACTTAAGGATAAGGACAACCAATCAGATCACACCATATTAAACTCATGGTCAGTAACAGGCGATATGATTGGCTATCCTAATTCTCGAATTAAGTAAGATCAATATTGAATACCACCCCAGGGCTGGTGCTTATAAAGCATCTTAGTGGAAAACTTAAATAATTTAACCTTCCGTAAGTCAGAAGTTTGTGATGTGCATATTGTTCACAAATTGAAGAATAACCCATGTTTCCTAAGTGATTCTGGGCACTTTGGAACAAAATCATCAAAGTTTTAAAATTGATTACGAAAGTTTCCCAAAACTTGCAAAATGTTATAGGCTACCCATCTGCATAACATCAGGGCTAAGTGGACGGCAGGTCTCAATGTGGAGTTATATTGTATATCATTTGTATTACAGAATTATAGATCCAGGTCATGGGGTACCAGTAATTGCTAATGAGATAGATTATTCAGCTTACCAGGAAGGGATGGATAATCTGAGGAGGATTATGCCTATTGTTGGCTTCACACATAAGGTGGGTTGTTGTTGTTTTTGTTGTCATACTCAGGCCCGGATCCAGAAAATTTCGGGTGGGGGGGCACAGCTAGTTTTTGATGTTATGTTGGGGTGGGCACAGGAGGGTTGTCCCCTGCCGACGAAGATTTTTTCACTTTTCGAATCAAAATCATGCAATTTCCTGCGCTTTAAGCTGTTAAAAATCAGAAGTAAAGGTATTATAATTGTACTGCTACATCAATAGAAAATACGATGAGTTTAACAATTATTTTTAAAAAAATTAAGTTTTTTTTCAATCCCCTAAAGAAAAATCACGAAATTTCCTGTACCCTAACGTTTTAGAATATTAAAATTCAATGCTAGACACGTGAACCTTAAAAAATGTGCCCCCTTGCGAAGATTTCTGTCAATTTTGTATTAAAATCGTTTTTCCAACTTTTATGTTTTAAAATCTCACGTGAAATTATTAATATTGCATTGTTACCACGGATATACACAGAATGTATTTCCGTGATTGTTACATAATCAGTAATAAATCCATCAACAAGAAAATTTCGACATATCATGTGACTAATTTTAAATCGATTAGTTCACACGTTTTAGTAACATAGATCATTGAATCAAGCGCCAATGATCACCTAAATCATAATCATTCAAAACGCTTTGAAATATTGTGTAGCGTCTGATTAATCGAGATCGGATGTAATTAGGGGCCTGTATACACAACAGGCGGCACACTTTATTGCACTCGCTTCCGCTATATGTTATATACAGAGACTGTTATCACAAACTATCGATACTATAGCCAGATCCATTGGTAATATTCTAAGGATTTTAACGATTTTGGGATCTATAAAATGGTCACTCCGAGGCCAACTGGGGGGGGGGCACGGGCCCCCTGTGCCCCCCCCCGGTGGAACCGGGCCTGATACTGGTGTATTTTGTCAGTAAGGCATAACATAAAAAACGTTTACAGTAACATGCCCAAACACATAGGGTAAGAAGGTCAGGTTTTTTATGTCCCCATATCAATACCGTCTCTTTGTACGGGTAACCCATATTGACCGTTTTGACTTACATCAATACTGCTTACTACAAAATTTGCCAATACTTCCACGTCGCAAACAAAGCCACTTATTAGGGGTTCCACTAGCTTCTGAATCAGAAGAGCCATTTTGATACTTTTGACTAAATTTTACCATTTTATAGGCAACATATTCAAGGTTTTAAGAGAAAATGACGCTTCAAACCAAAATCTTGAGGGTCTAAATCTGGCTTTTTTGAAATTATTAGAATCAAAACCCCTACTCCCGAGTCAAATGGAACTCCCACTTTTTAGTCCCTACAGGTTTTCTACCGTAGGGGACTATAGGTTTGCCGTCCCCGTCCGTTAAAAATCTGGATTATGAGATAACTTATTAGTTTCCATGCTAGGTTTATGAAACTTGTTCAGTATGGATTATAACCATACTGTTTACTGTTTCAGGATATGGACGTAGTGTTTGCATTGTTGGCCGCTATATTACATCTATGTAACATTGAGATGGCCGTCGAACCAGAATCGGATCAAGTGATGGTGATGAATGAGGAAGAAATAGATTTTGGTATGTTTGTATTATAATGAGGTGTCGAGAATGCTTACTATTAGTTGCATAACTTTTTTTCAAAGAACGACCTAAAATATAAAGTATAACCTTAACTAACTATTGTTGATTTGATGCAATAAACTGACATCTGTTTAATTTTGGGCGACAATGTATTAAGTGCTTTGAAGTTAGTTCACTTAAAGACTTTAAAAACCTACTTTTCAGGGTTCCATATTAAAAAAAAATTATTTGAACTATTTAGATTACTTTGTATCAATGAAATGTGGTTCCTGGGTAACCTGAAACTTGTTTTACTACGCAGATATCCAGTAGTACTCACATGACCAAATCTCATGTTTTGCTCATTATGATTTGAAGTTAATAATGTTATGAATGTATTGGTACTTTCAGCTGCTACTTTACTGTCAGTGAAAGCTGAGGACCTTATTACTGTGTTGATGTCAAACGTAAATTGGGTTCGAGGTAGGATTCTGCTGGGTGTATATCTACCATTTTGTATTTTTAATTTCAAATGTTCCGAGAGCTGAAATATTTGCAAATAGTCAAAATAAGCACTGTTATAGCTCAATAGTGAATTTTAACATAACCTAAGATTTGGTCCATGTAGACAAAGCTAGAACAAGCATAGCATTGTATTACTTCAATAGTACTGTCACATCGATTCATGCTTATATTTGATTTATAAACAGTTGTGCCCAGGATATTCAACTTTTCAAGGAGGTTGGTCATCAATAGTAGATGACCCCTATTGATTTTGAGGTCAGTCGGTCGAATTTGTGTTTGTATTACACCTTGAGTCTCTTCGTGATGCTCCCTTCTTATGAAAACATACAACCTGGGTTATTTATATTGACCAGATATTAGCTGCTAAATTTTGCTAATATAATGTTAAGGATCGGGTCAAATTCTCTGTGATATACAAACATCTCTTATTTATGCATGTTTTCAGGTGAGCGTATAGTGTATATAATGTTTTCAGGTGAGCGTATAGTGTATATAATGTTTTCAGGTGAGCGTATAGTGTATATAATGTTTTCAGGTGAGCGTATAGTGTATATAATGTTTTCAGGTGAGCGTATAGTGTATATAATGTTTTCAGGTGAGCGTATAGTGTATATAATGTTTTCAGGTGAGCGTATAGTGTATATAATGTTTTCAGGTGAGCATATAGTGTATATAATGTTTTCAGGTGAGCGTATAGTGTATATAATGTTTTCAGGTGAGCGTATAGTGTATATAAAGTCACTACATCAAGCTGTAGAAGGCCGTGATGCTCTAGCCACAAGTTTGTATAGTAAACTGTTCTCATGGATTGTACAACAAATCAATTTCATGGTCCATGAAGATGAACAAAGGTAAAATGTTACACTATTTTTGATTGGCTTAAAGATTAGTGTCATGTTATTTGATTGGTTCATAAGAGTATTGTTGAAAGGTGAAATGTTAGGAAGGATTTCATTGGTGTGTTGAATGTTACATGTGGTCTGATTGGTCGATATTTTAGAACTTATGAAGTGATGTTCTAGCTGCTAGAATATCTACAAAAAGTATGTGTTTTTGTCAAGTGTATAAAAAAATGTACATTGGATTTTTATGAAATCTTGTAAGCAGATATTTTCCCTTTTTTCCCCATATACCGATACATTGATGGCTTACAATGAGAAGGCTGTTAGTACAAAGTGGTTCTTTTGAGAAAACAAAAAAACTGTCTTAAAACTCCTCTTTACTTACAGGTATAGAAAAACAAGCTTTTTCAACTTCAGTTTGTACTACACAATATTCATGAAAATAGGCTCATAAGAAGCCCCTTGTATGTGTTGCTTCTCATCTGATATATATCTACGAGAAATGTTCAATAAATAATGTTTTGAAAAATGCTCTTATTGGTTTATAGGTCAGGTTAGATGACTCAACATTCAAAATGTTTATGTCTTACTAGTAGTAGATATTTCCTACATCCAACTGATTAACACCTATTCTCAGAATACACGGTCAAATCACTAAAAACTGTGTCGTCCTTATATACTAGAATGATTTGCCTTCGTTTGATCGCTATTGTTGGCTGTAACTGAGTAACAGGGTCACTTTTATTATAAAACTTTTTTTTGTTAAGATTGACCAAATTATAGTGCTATTTTTGAAAGCTAAAAGACCCAAATTTTGCAAAAAAAGCATGTCGCCGATGGGGGTACTTTTCAAAAGAATCTTGTTGTAAACTCTTCTTGCAGTTTAAAATGCATAACCACATGTATTTTAATACAAAACATGATGATCATGAGGCAAACAAATATTTTCATAAAATACTTTCAGTTTTATTGATTTAATTCAGTCTTAAAGTATGTCGCATGACATCAAGTAAGTTACGTTACTAATGTTTAACATGTGTCATAATATTTCATATTAGTCGATTCCCTCTTACTAAATTGCCCATTTACAACAGATGTTATTAGTGCATCACCGAAAATATTAATATTTTTTACACATCATGAACATATTGCTAAAATATGCGAAAGTATTCATCAAACACAAGCGTATGGTTAAGGGTGTAAGCTACGTTATGTAGGCTACACGTGAAACGAATATAGTATTGAGTTTTACGTTGTACTGCATGATAGCTGCAATATTGGTTATATTTCTGAAAACATTTATTATGTTTCTCCTATCGTTTGATTTTTATCTTGAGCCTTTATATGCACCAATGTAAGCTACGTGATGTATCATACTAATATTTTGACATGTGTTTTGTACGGCTGTCTAAGTTGAGTGCTGCATTCCAAGTCCGATTTTTTATTATCATTTTAAAATACATGCACAATTTTGTTGAAAAATACATTATACGTGGAAAAAACCGGTACGGATCGGGTATTATACACTATTATGAGTTGCTCCCCTTTGTTTGCGTATAACGCCATTCGTAGAGGTCATTCGTCTGTTCGTTGATACAGATAAATAAATCTATGAAATTATCAAGAAAACGGCCTGTCAGGAACGAAATTTGTTTCTAAGGTAAGTACTGATGTGTTTTAGTGATATATTTAACGTATATATACATAAACCGTAATAGTCACACGTGTGTGCGCTCTGCACTGAACGAGTATAGTGAATCTTATTATTGTTGTCGTATGCATGTTACATTGTCTGTAAACATTGAAATCCATTACATCAATTTATTTTAATGACAATGTACATAATTTTAATGTTTTGTTTAATGATATTACAAAAACACCCACTTATTCAAGTATCAAATTTCCACGGTACTGATGAAACAAAATGTGCATATCAAACGGTAACGTAGCTTACAAAAATATACTTTTTTGTGTTTTACGGCCTTTTCAATAATTCGAAATGGTTATATTTTGTATATTTATAAATTATCATGCCATGTGAAAACAAGTGTTCACTGGTTTAGTATAATTATGCTGTTAAACTACTCCGTTGGTAAGTAATGTAGCTTACAAAATATGGTAACGTAGCTTACACAATGGTATTTCTTTATTTCTAGGCTTGTAATGGGAAAATCGAGAGCTGATATTCAAAAAGCGTATAGGGAAAGGAAGAAAGAAAAGGAAGGTAGTAGATATTTAGAGAATGAAAGGAAACGGGTCAGGAAATATTTCATCCCGATTGATGAGCAATCAACTTCTTCTAAGAAAATCAGAAGGGACAAAGTCAGGCTGCAAGGGTTCGTTTGCAGGAGAACAACGACATTAACAATGATGAAGATGAAGAAACTAGTGCTTCAGCTGATGGAAATAATGTTAGCTCTAGTACCGGTGCCGACAAACTGATGCTGAACGTTCCAGCGGTCGATCCTAAGAATAGAACAAGAAAAAGAATTGCACGCGCTACATCTAAGCATCATAGAGAACTTGATATGTTAAGACAAGAGAATGAGAAACTAAAGAAACGAGTGAAGACAGTATCTAAGAGAAATGAACGGTTGATTAAATCTGTAAGTACAACTGAAAGAGCAATGGGAAATTCTGAAACATGTACTACAGCGCATTTGTCACCAAGAAAGAGAGTGTCCACAGAATTGACTGAAATAGGTGTATCGCCGAGCAAAATACCAAGAAGTGTTAAAAAACACTCATATTTGCACATGTGATGACGGATGAAATTAAAACTGCTAGAAAAGAAAATGGTCATAAAGGTAAAAATATGATTGCTAGGATACTATCAGGAAAGTTAGTGAAGAAATACAGGATGAAGAGAAATTTGAATAAACACACTGGAATCAGCCGGCAGACACGTTGTAGTACTAAAAAATGTGATACGTTACCAAAGATACACAAAAGGATGCAGGAAAGAGAAGAGCTGAGAAATGCTGTCCATGGATTTCTACTTCAAGATGAAAATAGCCGAATGATGCCTGGTAAAAATGATAAAGTTAAAGAAGCCTCTCAACTGAAACAGAAAAGGGTGTTAAATGACAACATGTCATTCCTACATCTTAAGTTTAAATCCGAGACAAATAAGAAAATATCATTTGCTACCTTCTGCAGAATGCGTCCAAAGAGCATATGTCTAACTAGATACATCACGAAGAATCAGTGTCTATGTCAGAAGCACCAAAATATGGCACTTACGCTCAAATCAATGAAATCAGCTGGGGCCCATGTACCAATAAACCCGGATGAATATGTTCGTAAGTTAGAAGAGAACACATTAGATGATTATACTGAAGATATCTCGGACACCATTCATCATCAGCAATGGCAAAAGGTCACTTTGAACGATGGGAAGAAGCGAACGAAAGTTGTTGGAAAAGATATAACCAAAGATGATTTCATGAACCTGATCAAGAAGCAAACAGATGAGTTCAAAGATCATGTTTTTAGGATTAAGAAACAGTACAAAGCGATGATAGATTTGAAAGAAAACATCACCGAAGAACATATCATAATAATGATGGATTTCGCGGAGAATTTCAGCTGCTCCTCAGCTGACGAAGTGCAAAGTGCCTATTGGAACTCGAACGCTGTCACTGTCCACCCTGTGGTAGTATATTACAAAGACGATGGTGTCATGAAACATACTAACTATGTTTTTGTATCTGATGACCTTGGGCACAACATAGGGACCGTATTTGCTATTCTGAAGAAGCTAATACCAGAGGTAAAAGAAACAGTAAAGGGGGTTAAAAAGGTATTTTATTGGACTGACAGCCCAAGTTCACAATACCGGAATAAGACTTCATTTTATATCGTATCAGCTCACAAAGAATTGTTAAACACAGAAGCCGAATGGAACTTTTGGGAAACAGGGCATGGAAAGGGTGCCTGTGATGGAGTCGGTGGTACAGCTAAAAGGATGGCGGACATTAATATTAGACAAGGAAAGGTCAGTGTTCAAGACGCGACCGACTTTTTTAACTGGGGCAATAAATACCACACAAGTGCTAAGTATATATTTGTTACTGAAGATGAATGCACTGCAGCCAGATCAGAGGTAGATGCTATCAATACAACACTTATTCCAGTTAAAGGCACAATGAAGGTACATCACGCATTTAGTACGAAATCAGGTACTATCAATACCAGATTAACATCATGTTATTGTGATTCTTGTATAGTTGGTAATTACCACGATGAAACCGAACATAAACTTTTGAAACATAAAAAAGAAAATTGCAGTATGCCTGAGGAGTCCACGAATATTGAACACGGTGATCAATCAAACACACTTCCTATCGTAAATGATGAAATAGATACCATAGAAGCTGTTCGTGATATCGTTGAAAACTCTTGGGTGGTTGTGGTATACGAGAACCAATGGCTTGTTGGTCAAGTTGTAGAGGTTGACAAGGTTGATCAAGACTGTCTAGTGTCCTTTATGAGGAAAACGAACGTTCGCAAAAATAGCAATCCTGCTTTTAAGTGGCCATCCCCACCAGACAAAATATGGGTCAAATTTCAGTCTGTCTTAATGGAGATTAACGAACCCACAAAGATTGGAAGAAGTGGTCGTTCTTTTGAATTGCTAGAGGTGGAAATCGAACATATTGGTGAGCGATTCAAAATTTGATGATACCATGTGAACATGGTTTGAGGCGATCGTTCTATTTTGAATGAATTCAACATGTTTGAGTTGACATTTATAAAGAAGTTATTGTTTAATGAAACTGATTGAATCTGAATAAGAAATCAGCTATCAGCTCTCGAGATGATTGGCTATATCGTACTAAATGTTTCAAGTTGGCTACGTTTATCTAGAAATACATATGAGCCAGACTCCAGGAAAACCTGCTATAATGACATTATGTAATTACAAAAATGTACTGCATGTAACAAGGTTTTAAAAAAGCTTTCAAATAAGAAAAACTGACAAATCTATAGATTCAATTTTAAGTCATGTATCCATATTATACTATATCTTAGCTTTAAAATTTCTTATGAATTATGTCGAAATCATTTACTTCGTTGCTATGATGACCAATTTCAGAAAGTACTCTGATTGAAAAAAATGAGGATATAGTTGTTTAAAACAGTAGAAACCTTTCTGTATATGGGAACATTTACAATTTGGATGTATATTTTAAAACTTAAAACATCATTCTAAAACTTGATACCAATTTGACCAGTTTATGTCAAGAATTGATCAAATGCAGTATTTAAAAGTACTTGTTACAACGACGTCGAATAACGTTTGAATGACGTTTGCGACGCCACGCAAAAACAAAACAGCTGTAAATTCCTTAAAAATCAAGATACTATCAAAATTTCTTTTGCACGTTGCTTCATTAAGATTACTCTTTTAAATAATAAAAACTCTCAAATCAATTTTTTTTGTCAAAATAGCAGGTTTTCCTGGAGACTGGCTCATATATAATGCGTGTAAGCTACGTTACCATTTTGTTTTAGTTAACCAACTTTTAATACATTAATTGCTGGGTACATGTATTTAGCATTTGTCATATATATTTATAATTTTAACTATATGCATAAAGTAATGCTTTCGTTAACGGATTATTGAACGTATAAAACATTGAAACTAAAACGTTAGCATAAGTGCAAACGAAAAATACATGTTGTTATAGTTTGTTGTTTTGTTACAAATGTTATCAATTGTCGTCCCAAACAGTATTACATTGTGTACAGACTTTTTTTCAAGACCGTATATCATATCGTTACTGCAGTCCATAATATTTTGTTTTTTTTGTTGCCACTTTCGTAAATGACACTATAGTTTTGTCTTTGTAATATACGTTACCAAACCCTGTAATATACGTTACCAGTTTGGTAAGTCCTGTTGTGGCATATTGAGCAATTGGATGTGAAAAAATAAAGTAGAATATAACGAGAACAAATCTGAATATCTTGCTTAGAAAAGTATTAACTATTTGAACTAGTTTTAGCTACGTGTCATTAAAGTTGATGTAACATTCAAGCAAATAGATGAAAAATATTGTTTTGATGCAATATTTTCATATGCATGAAAATTAAAATATTTTACAAAAGACATATTTAAATGCTTACGACATTTCATCTTGCCAGTAATTTGAAATAATGACGCATACCATATATACAATTCTTACCAAATGCGCACTATGGTCATATATTGTTGTGTTTTGAACTAACCTAAAACAAAAAATATACCCACCACTTAAGAACTTTAAAATGTTCTTAAAATGATATTATTTATGTTTGAGTCCTGAAAATTTGGGAATTTTGTTTACAAATATTGTACTTCAGGAAAATAAACGATTCAAGTAAATGTGACAACTTTTTTGTTTGTCTTATTTTGTTTTTTGATATGACCGTGTATTCTGAGAATAGGTGTTAAGTGAAAATATATTCTAGAAAATGTTGAAAAAGGATTAATATGATTTTTCCCCTCGGATGAGCCATATACATGTACAGTACAACCTCTGTAGAGCAATACCGTTCAGAAGCTGCTAATATGGGCCGTTGTACAGAGGTTGGTACTCTACAGAGATTAAATTCATAGTAAATATCGGCTTAAGGAAATTTTGAAGGTGTTGTTATGGAGAGATTGTTGCTCTACAGAGGGCAGCTCTGGAGAGGTTATGCTTGGAGAGGTTGTTGCTCTACAGAGGGCCACTCATGAGAGGTTGTACTGTATATAGCTTTAAGTGTGTTTTCTATATTACAGAGATGGACAAAGATTCAAAGTTAGTATATTAGATATGGCCGGCTTTGAACATTTCCAGGAGAATAGCTTTGAACAGTTGTGTATAAACGCTGCCAATGAAAGACTCCAGCATTTTTTCAATGAACATATATTCGGACTAGAGTTACAGGAGTATCAATCAGAGGGCATCAAACAACCAAAAATCAGATTTAATAATAATGATGAATTACTCAACATAATCTTCCAGGTAGGCCCCTATATTGTTTACAGTGCGGAGATAATGACATGATCCTGACCTTTATGCATGAATATATTACAAGCTTCTTGAATGTGTCGAATATATATTATTTTCGTAGAAATATCATTCAATATTGATCCTTTAGATTTGTGTTTGTATAGTATGGAGAATTTGACCTGTACCTGACCTTGATGCATGAATATATGACAAGGTTCTTGCATTGAATATATAAACTCCCGCGAGCAAATCATGCAATATCAGTTCTTTGGGTTTGTGCAACACATTGAGGGTATTTGTTATACTTCCTGCTTATGAAAACATATGACCAGCGTTAAATATAGCCAAGAAATCAGCTGTTAAATTATTTTAAATTTCGTGGCTTTTGATAAAAATGAATTTTTGCAGGGTCATAAATTCATGGATTACAGAGCATGAAAGGGTAAACTCATGGCTGAAATTGAGAGGTCAATCAATTGTGGCGATTAGATTTCATGGTTGAGCTCAACAACAAATCAACAAAATTAAACTCCCTTGAAAAATAATTATTTTACAGTAAGGAGTATACTAGTACATGTTTTACGTAGGATAACATTTTCATGCTTTTCATTTCAGCGACCAATGGGTATATTTTCCCTCCTAGAAGAAGAGTGTCTGTTGTCAAGGACGACAGATATGTCATTCTGTGATAAGATTGTAAAACAGTACGGTAAACATGATCTGTTCAAGAAATCAAAGCACAGAGAGCCAGTGTTTGGAATAGTACATTATGCTTCAGTGGTATGTTCAATATTTGTTGTACATGTACAAATATATTGCTGTTTGTTATGCTTGTTTGTAATCGACTGAGACAGTTGTGTGTGATCATTTGGTCTTGTCCCTGCCAAACTGACCAATGACCTTGGACCTGGAGGGAAGAGAGAGGTGCATTATACGAGGAATCTGGAAGAGCTATCCTAGCTCAATTTGAGGAGACTCCTTAGTTCTATAACTTGTCCGGTGTATAGCATGATACATGTCGGACTACCTCTGGGTTACCAACCTGTTTATCTCTAGTTATGTGGTCTCTAGTTAGGTGGGAAACACTGAAAATGGTTTCAGAAATGACCAAGTGCCTTGGCCGAGAAACAAACCGTGGACCTCTTGATCAGAAGTCAAGAACGTAATCCCCACGACCACCGTACCACATATACTTATATTTGTATCCACTCAACTGACTGTTGATTCATATATCTGTTTATTGTTTGGTGTATAAAGGATCTATAACAAATTGTTGATTCATAAACTGTAAAATCACATATTTTCTCAGGTGTCATATTTCGTAGATTTTGATAAAAATGCATTTGGTGGGGTCATACATTCATGGATTACAGAACATGGAAGGGTAAACCTGTGTCTGAATTTGAGAGGTCGATTAATCATGGGATGTGATTTTGTGGATGAGTTCAACAATTAAATCATTGAAAATTCGGCTTTTTCAATAAATTCAAATTGAGCTTACCAAATAGAATATACACAATAAGAACACCCTGAAAATTCAACTCCCTGGAAAAAGTACATCTACCAACATTATACCATAACATAACATAACATAACATAATATAACTTTATTTGGCATAATAAATAACATATACATGTATAGCCAGAACAATTTTAATAATAATGATAAGATTGCAAATCAATAATAACAGGGTTGTATAAACAGTAACAACATATATTTTATTCTAGGTCTACTATTCAGCTGTGGGCTTTCTAGACAAGAACAGAGATACATTATCCACCAACATGCAAAGTTTGATGGAAAACAGTCAGAATAATCTGGTCAATGAACTTTTCCATGCCAAGGTGTTAGAAACAGGAACACTGGATATGAGGTACTGTTTGTGTAGTCTTGTCTAGGGTTTAAATGATGATCAAATCGATGATGGATTGAATTATCCTGACATTGTCGATCATAGATTTCATCTGTCTATAATCGATCATTGTTATTACTAAGGGAAGTAACTGCTCTGGACCCAGACCTCGTCCCTTTGGCGCAACAAGGTTGTATCTTACAATATACTATAGTCCTGTTTCTAACTACATGGAAAACATTATTCTTTTGAAGCACACCATACAATACTTCATATAGAAATTAGGCTTTTGTACACTGGACATAAAACATAAATTAGCTAGAATAACTTTTTAATCCCCCACCACAAAGTAGGAGGGGATTATAGGAATGGTCATTGTCCGTCCGTTCCTGTGTCCGTAACATAACATTTTAATACCTGTGCCAATTCCATGAAACCTTCAGCAAATGTGTAATTAATAAAGACAATGTGCAGAATCCACGTTCAAATTGTGCCGGCTCAAGGACAAGGTCACAGTTCAAGGTCAAATGTTTGTACCTCAAAATTTGTGTCCGCTCCATAATTTTTTATCGCCTGCGCCGAATTCCATGAAACCTACAGCGTTAAACGGTAACTAGTAACAAGGACGTGCAGATGTGTACTAACGTTTTCTGTAAAAAAGATGTTTAAGAATATAGTTTTGCTACGAAACCTGAAATGACATGGGTTGAGACAGTGGAAACTAACTATATTTTATTTTTGACCTCATATATATATATAATACTGCACGTACATGAACGTATTACAGACAAGGATCAGCTAAGAACAAATGGCAGAGACCATCATTCCAGCAACCAGAGAAACGACAATTTGCTCCAGGTGATAGTTTGTCCCGACAGGCTGGTCGCAGAATTAGACAAAAGTAAGTCTGATGTTATCATAAATCATTTGCAGTTGTTGGTATTTTAAGTCCAGGGTCCCTACTTTACCCTCCCCATAGTACACCCAAGATTCTTACACATCAATATTGAAAACACTCCCTACAGTGAAGTAAGCAGATTCCCTATGTGAAATAAACAATGAAATTGGTGTTTTTAATTATATTTGAAATAAGCTCAATGTTAATCGTGTATCCAGAATCTTAAAAAAATACTCTTAATTACGGGTGAGTGTACTGACGGTCAACCTGCAAAGATATCAGTGACCTGTGAACCTCAAAATCATTTTCTATGTAATATGTTAAGCCTTAAATGGCTATTTTCGAAAAGCTAGAACTTTGTAACTTATCTGCAGAATGATGCATTTTGGGAACTTTAGTTGAGTCCCAAAGGTGGAAAACACCATAACATGAAAGACAATGAAATGCAGCCTCCAGTTGGTTTGTAAACAAAATAACTAAATGTAAACATAACTCATAGTCTAAGGGAAGCAACTCTTCTATTATGAGGTACTCAACTTTTGGAAAGTGACTTACAAACTTTTGTTATACAAATTACATCCATTGTAAAAAAAGCACTAAGGCCACCTGTGTCTTGAATAATAGAAATGTGAAAAGTTTTGTTTGAACATATAAATCTATTCACTGTATAATACGGTAGTTGGATGAGATGACTATGTAAGAGAGTGGTTCAGTGTGTCCACCATACAGTTGTCATAGCTACTGGGGTATGTAATATATGATAATCATAAACTGATTAGAAGTTTATTTTTAGTAATATTTTCATGTTACTATGGTAACAGATAAAACATAAATTATCTTCCAGGATGAAAGAACAGAAAGCTTTCCAGGATATAGCACTTACCACAAACCCAAGTTCTGCTAGCGCACATTTTAAGGTACTGTATATGCCACCCATCTTTGATGAGTGGGTATATTGCTTTGCACACGGTCAGTCTGTCGGTCGATCAACCAAATGGTTTCCATTCAATAACTCAAGAACGCTTTGCCCTAGGATCTTCAAACTTTACTTGGAGGTTGGTCATCAACAGTAGATGACCTCTATTGATTTTAAGGTCAGTAGGTCAAAGGTCACTGTGACCTTTACCTTTTCTGACTTATGGCCTGCAATGGGGGCATATGTGCTTTACCTACATCATTACAGCTTCTTTTGTCAAAGTCAGAAAAATGTGTCAATAAATTTTCAACCAGTTTGAAATACTCAATTGTCCTTCCCCATAAAAAGATAATATTAAGTCGGACAGGGAAGGCAGCACTCAGCTTATCCAGCCGAGCACAGAAAACATAAATACATACAAGGCACAATGCCCAACACACAGCCGAATGCAAAATCATGTTGGCCTTGAGGACTTGAATAACCATGGATGTATGAGGATTGAACTAGTCCGGGGAAAAACTGTTCATGGTCACGGAATTTCAAATTTCAGTAAAATTTGTGAAATTATTGAGGTTGGTCAGCCTGTTGTCTTGTCCATTGATCAAATTTGTCAGCATAATTATTTTCTCTGTATCTAGCTGTCGGATTTCTAGGAAACTTCAACCTCATGAATCAGTAATACCCAGTCTATACTGCAGTTTTGTGCTATGCTAATGGGTGGCACATTGTGTTTCAAAATTGTAAACAGTTTTATTTCTGTTAAATTTTTTACACTACTGTATATAGTAACAGTATTATACATTAAATTATTTACTTTTCAGAATTCCCTACAGTTATTGATGGACAGGTTGAAAGGATGTGAACCACTGTTTATCAGGTGACTATCAATATGTCAGATAAATATAGTACTTAGGCCGTCCTTAAAAAATGTTTGTTAATGGTAACGTTACCTACCCATGGAAAAGGCCCCCTACTCAATTTTTTTTCAGCCCATCTCCGTATATAACTATATCAACCCAATAGTTTTTACAGGCTCCCCAAAAAATGTTTCTATACAAAAAAAAAATTCGACCTACCTACCCACCTTAAAAATCTTGGGTCGCATTACCGCAAACAAACAATTTTTTAAACACGGCCTCACAGCTCTCCATCTTGTTCGTCTATGGCCTAGGTTTTGGCCTCTCCCCACAACATCCTGACCTAAATTTAATCTCTATTATTACATTAAACAGTAACTGTAAAATCATTAATATTTGTGGAGAATTCATTTCCTTAGAATTCATGCATAGATCATTCAATGAAATGAAATCACCACGAAAGATAAAAATCACTGATATATTCGTAGGCTAAATGTCAGAAATTATCTGCTTAATATACTGTATACAGTGTTTAACCAGAATGTATTGAAAAGTATGCATTATGCCAGTGTTGGAACAGCTCAATGTATATTTAGTATGGAGAATTTGACCTGATCCTGACCTTCAGGCATGAATATATTACAAGGTTCTTGTGTTGAATATATCAATTTCCTCAAGCAAATCGAGCAATATTGGTCCTTTTAGATTTGTGTTTGTATTACACCTCAAGTGTCATCGTGATACTCCCCACTTATGAAAACATACAAGAGGGGTTATAAATATAGACAAAATATCAGCTGTTAAATTATGCTAATAGAAGGTCGAGGACTGGGTCAAATTCTTTATATTATACAAATGTAAATTATTACACTCATATTATAACTCAATGATCATAATTTATTATATAAATAATAATCTTAAACTAGTTATAAGGCAATCTGTATGACTTCTACTATGAAATCTAACTAATATTGAGCATTTCTCAAAATATTACGATTTTATCGAAATAAAAAAGATGTCACTGGTGTGTATGACATTTCATTGGAATTATGTGCCGAAATTTTTCGATATTTTTGATGTACACAAAAATTTGGATTATAAAGCTTTTTTGTAAAACTTCGGTAACAAGAAGTGTTAATTACCGAACTATACAAGGTGTGTCCCAAAATTTGTAGAGAAATGCAAAAACATACTTAAACATAAATTTGTAGTTGGTAAGGTGACAGCAGTTTCATGGTTAAATCATGAAACATATATGAACTTGTACATTAGATATGAAATGACTGTGGAGTTATGCTGTTTCAAACAGCATCAACTAACCCCAGTGAAATAAATGTCATGAAGACCTTAAATACAATATACTATGAAAATGTTTAGCAGATTAGTTCCTGCATATTTAGTGAAAAAAATATACAAAATAGTCACATAACCGATTTTTAGCATTTGTCTACGATTTTTTGGGACATCCCTCAAAAATATCAACCGTAGTTTAGCATTTGTCTACGATATTTTGGCCATCCCTCAAAATCTCAACCCAGTTTTAGCATGTGTCTACGATATTTTGGGACATCCCTCAAAATCTCAACCCAGTTTTAGCATATGTCTACAATTTTTTGGGACATCCCTCAAAATCTCAACCCAGTTTTAGCATATGTCTACGATTTTTTGGGACAACCCTCAAATATCTCTTTATCAGGACTTCATATCTCTGTATATTACTATCTTTGCTCTAGCGCATAGGGGAAGGTGAGGAGACTATTTCTTACGTTCAGGCTAATTATGTTATGCAAGGCTATCGTAACTGTGGCATCAAGGCAGTATCAATATCCTGTAGTGACAAGCTTCTGTGATTGCTTTTCATCCGTCGTCCTGTCGTTCTTCAGTACACAATCGATTGTGAACACATTAGAGGTCACAATATTTGACCTAATCCTTATAAAACTTGGTCACAATGACCATGCATCTCTGTTAAAGCTAGGTCTAGTTTGTTATTGGGTCATCTGAGGTAAAATATAGGTCAAATCAAAGAAACCTTTTGCAATAAGGGCTTATATAATATTTGCATTGGATATTTATCAATCTTGGTAAGGATGTTTGTTTTGATGAAATCTAGGTCGAGATTGAATATGGATCAATGCACTCAGGTGAGCAAAATAGGCCATTTTGGTGCTCTCATTTGTGTTATGTTCAGTTTAAACGTTTTGTGTCTTTTGTTGATTAAAAAGTTTTGTCTTTTGTTGATCAAGATGTTTTGTGTTTTTTTATGTTGGTCAAAAAGTTTTGAGTCTTTTGATGCCTCATTTAAATGATCATTATAGCCTCCTGAATTGTCCATATTTAAACTGATCCTCTTTTCGGACCCACATCTTGAAATAGTGTTCCTGTCTTACCTAAATATACAGTAATATAAACAATATTGGAATAGTACTGCTTTCAATTTCCTTTGCAACAATATAGACAAATACAACAAAGGGGTCATAAGTGAGAACAACTTGTTGCAAAAAATCATAAATAATGAATGCCCCTCCGCACACTGCAAACCATGCTTTCAGCCGTATTAATATCCAAGCATGGTCATTATGCCTTTTATTATAATTATGCCTAGTCTTGTAGGTGCTTTTAGTCTAGTGACCAAATAAGATTGTGACCTATGCTAGAAATTAACACTTTTCTGTGAGCAATCTTAAGACCTCTTGGCATTGCATAATTTAACATAGATTAAACAATTAGCCTTGACCATTTTATAAGCTGTAGCATGATAGATGAGTTGGTAAGTGATGGTTCACACTGCATGTTTGAGATTTAATGTACACATACTGCAATGACGTTGATGTGTATTTGTATTTTTAGTTTGTACTAATTTATTTAAAGTTGATTGTGAAACAAGTTTTTCCAACTTATATTAATCACTCTCGATTCCTCATTTTTGATGTTATCCATCACCACGAGGGTATGAGAGAAGAAAGCCTGTTTCCCTTTTATGCTGAGCGTCTAGCAAGGGGATTTCTGTGTATTTGTATGCAATTGCATTTTGCATTTTAGACCACCTGCCCATACACATAAACGATGTACACAGAACATATAATTATAAGCATGTAATGTTCTGTTATCCACAATGCATGAGATTGTAGAAGCCTTTATTTATTATTAATAAGTGTCACCCTCATTTAACCTCAACCTGCCAATTTGTCATTTGAGGTAACTTATTTTATGAGCACTGTACTTCCTGATTCTTACATTTAATGCGAAGCTGATAGTCACATGGGTACTGTTCTATCAAAGCACTTACGGAAATCTTAGACTTACGTTCAAGTTTAAATTCTTTGTATCTCTTTAACAGCTACGTGTAATAAAAAGGGTTTTCAATATTAATTATTATTTAGTCTTGGAACTCCTACAAACAATATTTGTCCTAAATGTGATAGTTTTAAAGAATGATTAAGAATTTAAAGTTGAACGTAAATTTACGATTTCCGTAAGTGCTTTGATAAAACAGTACCGCGGTAGCTATTACCAGATATTTAACTAACCAACAAGTAACCAATGCCATATCAGAACCATCCTCTACCGGAATTTGAACCTTTGATCTTCTGCGTCCAAGGTGAATGTTACAATTAACCTCCTGGCTGCAGGTATGGTGTATGTTTTAAAAGGGTTATAGAGTATGGTGGTAGTCATCTGAATTCTTGTTACAACTGTGGTAGTGCTGTGTTGTGGGTATTCTAGCGATGCATGTATTTATTTAAGTTATTTAGTTCGCCGAGTTATATAGCAAAAAGTGCTTGTTGATTGTGTCCTGAAAATATGCAACCAAACTATAAACATAACTGCAGCATCCTTTCCAGAAAATTGGTCATGATATCTTTCCTATATATTACTGAATAAAAAGTTTGGTTTTGGGAAATTGCACTGAAATGTTGTATTGCAAGAAAATCAAATTTCAGTCATGAAAAGTTTGCACTTTAAAATATGTGATCATGCCATGATTGTATTATATGATTATGCCCCCAATCTTTATGTATTTTGCTTTGCACATGTTTGTCGGTCAGTTGGTCGATCCGTCGGTTTTCCATTCAAGAATGCTTGACCCTAGGTTATTCACACTTAACATGTAGGTTGGTCATTAACATTTGATGAACCCTATTGTTTTTGAGGGCAGTTGGTCAAAGTTCAAGGTCACTGTGACCTTTACCATTCCTGACTATATGGCTGCCAGTGGGGCATACGTGTTAAACAAACATCTCTGGTTTATGTGAATTTTGACTTTGCCATTTTTCATGAAATCCGAAATTCTTAAATTTACATCCCCACAAAATGGTCTTTTTTACCAAAACCACGAAATTTATCCCATTGAAATTAAATGATTTTACAGTATATGACTTTCTGTCTATCTACAGATGTATCAAACCGAATAATCAGAAGTTGCCTAACAACTTTGATACGTTATGTGTCAATCAGCAGCTGAGGAGTACAGGGGTCCTGGAGACGACCAGAATACGCAAGCTGGGTTATGCTATCAGATTACCATTCCATGTGTTCATTGCCAGGTAAAGCCATATTCTTTGTTTGTTTGTTTGTTTGTTTGTTTGCGTTCGACAGGGATATAGTCATAAATGCATGGTCATCCAGTTTTTTTCCCTGTCTGTAGACATCCCGAAAGTTGACAAAAATGGTCGGACATTACATCCGGTAAGGTCTTACAAACTGCTGGACCAAATATTTGTGAAAAAATCTTTTTGTTGGAATGCAGAATAAATGTGTTAAAACAGGCAAGTTATTGTCCAATTTAACTAACCAGCTATGATATTTTATCCATTTTTCATGCAAAGTATGTGATTTCCTGTTTCTTTATACGCTGTTAATTCGACTGCAGTTAGTTTGATCTTTTTACGTGTTTGCGAAAAGTTGTTTAAAACAATGCCATTTTGGTGAATGACAGTTGTGCATAAAGACCGGTCAGTCAGACCGGTTCCGGATTGAAAACTGGGGATCGTATTAAAATCTTCCGGATTCGTCTGTTGGACTGGCGAATTTCGGAATGACTGGCCTATTAAGGGGAAAGTATTTGCTTTCCATGAAATATAAAATCTTTTTCAGCGGCTGCGCTGTTTTGTCCATTACCCTGTGAAACCATGGAAGATGTAGGTTTCAAAGGGTAATGAAAAAATCGGTAAAGCTGCTGAAAAAGATTTTATGTTTCATGGAAAGCAAATAACTTTCCCCTTAGCCTTGCATATATTTCATAAAAATCGATGATGAAATAAAATACTTATGGCTCTTTTATTTTCCAATGTTTACAAATTTCTTCTGGTAACTGTAGCCAAAAGTCACGTGGTATTGCTGCACTGGGCCTAACCTCCGACTGCCAGGGATGATATTTTTTATTTTCAATATTTCTCACAGTCTCCCAGCAGGAGATGAAGATTGCACTTAAAAAGTTCTCTAAAAATCAAATTAACATATTAGTAGCACCAAAACACTGAATGGTCTCCCAAATGAAATGAATCTATTTTTTGATAGTGCATATTATTAAACATTGAGTGAGTAAGGTTTCATTCAAATTATAAAACTCTTTGTTTCCTGTGTGTTGATTGGCTGATTGTCTACATCAAGCTATAAACTGACCAATCAAATTGTATCTTTTAACACCCATTGTTACCTAAATGATGATTGGCTGTTTATCTTAAACACCATATAAACTGACCAATCAGATAGTATCTTTCTAATATTGCTAGTTTATACTTTCAGATATCAGTTCCTTGCCTTTCCACTCACCATGCTGCTTGAACCAACTGCCAAAAATTGTTCTGTGATCATAAAAAGTGCCAAATTATCAGATGTACAAATTGGAAATACTAAAGTAAGCGTTGCTATAGTTACAATCATTGTTGGTGATAAGGGGCAAAATAAGGGACACATTTTAATGGATAGTGATAGGGAATTTTCGTGGATTTTGATAAAATCTATTTTCGTTGGGTTGTAAATTTGTGGATAATTATAAAACATGGAAGGATGAGCCCATGCTCTGTATTTGGGAGGTCGTTTAATCGTTGGCATTATATTTTGTGGTCAACGAAATCAACGAAAATTCACCCCCCTCGAAAAATAATGATTTTACAGTATTCTATTGATCCTTCCAGGTGTTTCTTAAGTACTGGCAGAGTGACCATCTAAATGCCAAACTTGACATCTACATGGAGAGGGTGGTTCACATACAGTCTAGAATCCGGTCATATCTGGATCGCAAGCTCTATCTATATCATGTACGAATGTCCCGACAAGACGCTGACGAGCTGAATGGCCTCGCTAGTTATATTGATCATCATGGTCAACAGATATTCCAAACTTTGATGATGCATAATGATCACGATATTACACGGGCGATGCAACATGCTAAGGTAAATAATATCTACTGTTAACCCTTTACTGAGTCTGGCTACCCAACAAGTAATATATTTTGTCAATCAATTATCTAAATATCATAACTTTATTTTCAATTTTAGCTAGATTATTTAAAGGTGCTTCCTCACCGATTGAGCTACTTTTTCTTTATATCGTGATTTTACTATCTAACAAAGTATTAATGTAATAGAAAGCCACTGACGGTTGCTTTATGAAAGATTGGTGCAAATAAGCAATTTTAACCACTCTCGATATCGCCCACCGAGTATTTTTTTCTTGAAAAAAAGCGCTAAGTTTCCTTCCAACATGCTTTATGTGATCGAACTGTAACAGAAAAAAAATTACAGCATGAACATTATTAAGGTATTTGGATTGTTTTTCGATTTGTTTTCATCTATCAATATTCCAGGCATCTGAAAGCAACGATGACATTTCTTATCTTTGTTCACAATGCAACATATATTCATTTAACTGTCGGAAAAAATAATATGCATGTTGGAATAAATTTTGAAAGCATACAAAATGGCATTTTTGTACACCTTCCCAGAGCCATGCTAGTTCAGCAGATTATTTTAATTTCATACGCTGAAATAGGTTACAATTTGTTTATAAACTTCGATTTAACATCATTCAAACACATTTGCAAACTGTGAACACATTAACAATGGTTCAAAACAGAAGAATTTTCGCAGTCAATTAACAACTTTTCAATTTCAATAGCGTCAACGCAATGTCGACATAAGGTGCGAAAACAGCATTTGGGCCAGAACAGTCGTATCGATATAAGCGGAGTGTCGACACATGGATGTCGACTAAACCATAATATTTAAGATAGAATATAGATCAAGCCAAATTGGGGATTTGAAAGTATGTCGATATAACCGAAGTGTCGATACAACCGATGTCGACACAACGAGTTACAACTGTACTAAATGCCAACGTTTCTCAAGTTATTTTAGATGTCAGTGTGGTTGTTTATGGGATATACAGGCAACTATACCAAAATTACGCGAATATTTGACAATTTTATTTTTGCAATACACCAATATGTGAGGTAGTCCCTTTAACATAGGGTCTGTATAGACAGACTACTTTTTTATGCCCCCGTATCGATAGATCGGGAGGCATATAGTGATTCACCTGTCCGTCCGTCCGTTCGTCCGTTCGTCCGTCCATCCTGGTTAACCCAAATTGACCGTTTTTTCTAGCATCATTATGGCTTGCTGCAAAGCTTCCAAACTTGCATGGATGTTGTATATGAACACACTCCACACACCTGTATCATCTGACCCCTTTTTGACCTTCACCTTGACCTAATTTTGGACTTAGACTTATTTATGGACAAGGCTTCCACAGGGGGCATAAGCGTTTATTGAACGCAGTCTTGTATTTCATAGAGACCCATTTGGACGCAACTACGCTATTTTCAGGGTCGGTATTTACTGGTACTTTTTAATGCATTTTCTGGATTTTCCTGCGGATACACTACGTACATTTGTCAACAACAAGTAGTTTCATAAAAACATTTAATATCAAGATAATGTTCCCCTTCTTTCTCTCTGTAGGGTGTTTTAGGCATAACTGTTTAAGGCATCGAAGTTGAACTGTATTTATCTTGATTATATTATTTTCTTGTCATCGTATGATTTATTAAATTATATTTACAGCCAAGTGGTAATGGTCACTATGGCAATGAAAGGGATTCGTCCTACATGCCCGATGTGTTCACAGCGTCATCCTCTGGTCAAGGTGGTACTACAGCTTACTATCAGGTAAACACTCATTAAACCTGTAAATCTATTCATTGCATTCCAGTTTATTTCATACATGTGTCATATCTCTGGAGATAACTTTTGCCTTATCAATAAACACACATTAATAATATCAACACTGCACAGTCGACTGAGTGATTGTTATTAGTATGGATTGAAAGGGTATGCATTAAAAGTGATTATGCAAAAGATTAAACAAAAATGGACATAAAAAATGCATTTAATTTACAATTTTATTTGTAAACAAAGGCTAGTATTATCATCGTCAGATTATAGTTAATCCAATTGTTTATTGCAGTACATTTTGAGTCAAATTTTAGACAAGTACCATGATATAGACCCGGACGTATGGTGTAAGGTGTTCTACATGGAGTATGATCAACCGGTGGCTAAATTCTATATCTGTGATAGAGATCTTATTGTAGACGGATCGTATGACGTGTTTGATGGTAAAAGGTATGTAACATTCTTACATAGACCTCTTAACTTATATTGAAGCATAGGGCCTCCACTACAGCTTTCCAATGTGTACGGTCTGTGGCCTTAGCTTTGGCTTCTCCACTTGACATCCTCAAATTCTTGAAGTCAATGCCTAGGGTTCCTCGCCAAGTTATTTTGGGTCTTCCTCTTCTCCTATGTAAGACATGTAAGAGTATGTAAGACAGTCAAATTTATGATGTTATGGTCATTGATCCCTAAAATTATGCGTCCTGTGCCCTGAATTACTCTGAATAATAAACAGCTGTGACCGGAGGTTGGGCGGAGGCGTCGACTGTCGTGCTATTTGTGGGGAAACTCGCTTAGTGTGTCTTAATCGATCACCACCCGTAACCTCGTGTTGTTGTTGTATTCCAAACCTCCAGTCGTGCAGTGTTCTCAAATGTTTAGCTTAAGCTAATTTTGTGATGTTTGTTATATTACATCAGTAATGGTTGATGTACTATGTTATATTCGCATCTCCAATGTGTATCGAGTAGTTCTCCAATGTTGCAATCTATATTGCATATGATAATATCAGTATCTCCAATTTTTATTCTTTCAACAATATTATAACCATGTTATAATGTTACAACGACAAGTCCCATTTAAGTTTTCTTCATTTATTTCTTTACATGTATTCAACAGTTCCAATGATAACAACTTCTATTATATATAACTTTTGTAACCAGATAAATTAAGTATTAGTAACCAGATGACTATAAGCTAACACCAAATAATTTAAACGTAGATGTTAACTGTTCAATTCATAATTTAAGACTAATTCAATAATCATTATTTTAAAATTACATTAAATTATTTCAACATACCTGATTGGTCAAGTGTTCTTAACCAATCAAAAGTCTCCATTTATTATATAAAATATTAACATATTAAGTTTTGATAAAGATCATTAAGTGACAATTCTAAAGACTATAAACAATATATTTGACCATGGGCAGTTTCTAGGAACAATACTTGGTCTGCTCTTAGATGCTTATCAGTAGCCATTATGTTGCCATGTGTAATTATGGATCATAATTATTTAAAACCACAGATCTTATCTAATAAGAGTCTGACTTTCAGCTTTAGGCTATAAAGTGCATTTGGTGAAGTTAGTTATTAAAGTCAAGATTATTAATTTATTTATTAAAATAGAAATTAATCTATGATTTTATAAAATATAGCATTGAAGTTTGAAAGCTAAATGCCGGTTCTAAACCTTGTTACATGTCACCCTTCCTTCTAAAAAGATTGTCCTCAATCTGATAGTAACAACAATTTATCAAAATGAAATTAACATATCATCTGTAAAAATACCTATCATCTCTTATACAAAATTCTAGTAAGACAGAACTGCATACACAATTACAACAATAATAATAATAACAACAATACCTGAAATAAACATATCAATTAGACGTAATGTAACTTAATATTTCAATTCAATTATTAAAATATTTTCTTTTGCATGGTGTTGACTTCTCAAATGCATATTTCTAAAACTAATGACCCATTTTGGTCAAAATTTTCTTATTTAAATACATTCTCAGACACGCACATCGAATACATTGTGCTAATTCCATAAATGTTAGAGTTAGAAACATAGTGTCCCAGCAAGGCTGAAACCGACAAGTTTTGAAGTTTTCCAAATTTCAACAGTTCATTGTAACCATGTCCTAACATTCTGGATTTTTTTCAGTCTGTAATGCTACCAATATATTCAAAGTGGCAAAGTAAAATCTATTTAACTTTTTCTTTATCAAAGAACTGAGTAATCAACTCATAACCATTGGCAACTGGTCAAAAGCCAATTAAACAATTCATTTGAAAGTTCAATTGAATCTGAATAGCCAGTTCACAACTATTTGCCACTAGCCGTGACCCAACTAAACAAACCACTTGAAATGATACCAAAATAACTTCATGAAATGATACCAAAATAACTTCATAAAAATTATATGCATGATTATGATAAGTCAACCACATTTCACTTGCAATAATACCAACAGTATTATCAAGGCATTTCTTCACATACAAAAATCATTAAAATAGCCAAATTTCTTTTCTGGATCCATTATTTATATGCCTTATGTTTGAAGAATTTGCCCTGTGGCATATGGCTTTATGTGAAAATAAAAATGTACTATCTAAATTGAAATTCACCTGCAATAATTATACATTAAGAAAAATGTAAAAGCAGTAAATAAATAGTCGAACAATTATGACTTATGTTTATGAAAAACTGCATACTAAACTGAATGACTAAAATGTGAAAATCCAATGATCAGATAATGTACTTCATTAAAATTCACCTGTATTTAACATACATTAATTACAAATGTACATACAGTCATGCCTATGCCTGGCATTAACAATCTATCTGATTGCATTCTGATATAAACGAAAATTATAGACATATTTAATAACAATAAACATAATATAAATCTTGCCCAATTCTAATATCTTTGCTTTCTGCACAACTCAGGCTTAACTGTGCAATATCTATTAATTTCATAATTTCTATTACTGTTGCCTTTGGCAACTTATTCTTTTGCAACGTCTCTGACTAACTGCATGATCAAATCGAGTATTATACAACCTTGGGGATCATCAGTATCATTACTTATTTTTTTTTTTAATATACACTCTTTGTATACACACTTTGTGCAACTTTTCGGACTAACTGACCAAATCTAGTATTATGCAACCTTGGGGACCAGCAGTATCATTACCATATTTTGTTTTATCTCACCAATCATTCAACATGATTATACTCATTTTTGCAACTTTTCGGACAACTGATCAATCTAGTTTTATGCGACATTTTGGGATCAGCTGTATAATTACCTATATATTTTTCCTACAATTCATCCATGATGATTGTACCCGTTTTGCAACTTTGTTGACAACTGATCAATCGAGTATTATTTGACATTATGGGATCAGCCGTATTATTATTTATTTTTTCCACAATTCATCCATGATGATTGTACCCGTTTTGCAACTTTGTTGACAACTGATCAATCTAGTATTATGTGACATTATGGGATCAGCCGTATTATTATTTTATTCCAACTACCACATATATAATATCTAATTTTTGTTTTCATGCTATAACATGCAACTACTTTTGCAACCTTATTATGTCTCTGAATGATTTCGTCTCATCATTCGTTTCATTCTCTCTAGTTCTTCATCACCTGTTCGTAATAACATTTCCGTATGTTATCAAATATAATATCATTTCATATCACTTTGTTCACAGCACAGCACAACACATATATTACTTCTTTGTAGGTCCAGTGTCTATAGAATCTGTTCATCTATCTAAATAAGTACCTTGAAATCACATTTAGTCAATTACTCAGCAAATACAATATAGTATGGTATTGTGAAAATCAAAACTCTATGAAACATCTTTACTTCTGCAAAACCACAGTTGCTATCTCTTATTTACTAATATCTTTGAAAGTGTACTTTTAATAAAAGTGGCCATAGGTAAATTGATTGTTTCCTCCGTTAAACACAAGTTTGATACAAAATACTTGTACATCATCATTACCTCAAATACCAGCGACATATGATTAAGCGAAATAATAATCTAATATACTGCATACAACAATTTAAATCTGAATTCTAGGGTTATGAACAAATATTGAACCACTTTGACAAATTTTGGCACCGATTCTAAACAAGAATTTCCGGACACATTTTATAGGGGCTTGAGTAAGGGGTAACCATTGAGCTACATTGGAATTGACAGGATAAACCCTGAAGTAAGTGGTCTCAGCGGGATTACTTTCATCATTGACAATGACAGCATTGACCTTTTTGGCTTCGAAAACCTGACCAGTGTCACTGACTCCAGTGGTACTGTTCCAATAGCTGTACTCAACATCTTGGAGAGTATCAAACAATTTGTTGAGGAACGGTTGCATGATTTGTTTCCTTTCACTAATTCTAAATGGAACTGATCTATTGTGTGTGATTGTCTTCTTGGGATTGTATATAACTAACTTCTGATTTTCCATATTGTAAGTTTCTTCATAACCTACCATCCTGGTCTGCATGTTCGTTTCAACTAATGAATTTACATCTGGATGCTTGTCAAAGAATTTGTGGTCTTTTAGTGGTTTTCGTCTAGATTTACCCTTCATTGTTTTATTGACGTGGAATTCTCTGATGAACACCTCTGGTATGGATGTTGCATATTCCCATGTGCTTTGTTTGTTTGTATCTTTCCACTTGATGCGATAATATAGTGTATCCTATTTTTATTCTTTCAACAATATTATAACCATGTTATAATGTTACAACGACAAGTCCCATTTAAGTTTTCTTCATTTATTTCTTTACATGTATTCAACAGTTCCAATGATAACAACTTCTATTATATATAACTTTTGTAACCAGATAAATTAAGTATTAGTAACCAGATGACTATAAGCTAACACCAAATAATTTAAACGTAGATGTTAACTGTTCAATTCATAATTTAAGACTAATTCAATAATCATTATTTTAAAATTACATTAAATTATTTCAACATACCTGATTGGTCAAGTGTTCTTAACCAATCAAAAGTCTCCATTTATTATATAAAATATTAACATATTAAGTTTTGATAAAGATCATTAAGTGACAATTCTAAAGACTATAAACAATATATTTGACCATGGGCAGTTTCTAGGAACAATACTTGGTCTGCTCTTAGATGCTTATCAGTAGCCATTATGTTGCCATGTGTAATTATGGATCATAATTATTTAAAACCACAGATCTTATCTAATAAGAGTCTGACTTTCAGCTTTAGGCTATAAAGTGCATTTGGTGAAGTTAGTTATTAAAGTCAAGATTATTAATTTATTTATTAAAATAGAAATTAATCTATGATTTTATAAAATATAGCATTGAAGTTTGAAAGCTAAATGCCGGTTCTAAACCTTGTTACATATCACCCATCTTCTATGTCAGCCATTTGTTTTTTCAGCCATCTTTTTATCTTAAAATCCTAAATAACCTTATAGTAATGTGTGGCTCTATTTGTAGAATTGGCCTTGGTGTGTTCAAGAATCCACAACGTGATGAAATCACCGAGAAAATCAGATCTTTTATAGGAAAGGTATGTTGATTTAACTCTTTTCTTCATAACACATCTACTATGTTCCTATATAAATGTATAAGATGCATTCCAAAGCAAAATTCATAATAGGTTATTTTCCTATAGCCAGTGCAAAGATTGTTTTTGCTAAAATTATAACTACCTGTGGTATGTAAGATTACCAGTATCAGAATATTGTAGGTCAATTAACTACTGATCACTTTTATATCAAATTTCTCAATATCTGTAAACCCAACATTTGACATCATAGTTATGTCACCATTCTGTAGACAAGAGAAGGTAGATTTTGGAGTTAATTATAAGACTTTTGCCCTATGTTCAATTTCTCTGTCTATACTAGGCTCTATAGGCTATATTTCATTGAATCTCAAGACTAGTTTAATGGTGATGACCCAGATGAGTCTAGCATACAACACTTGTAGGCAGTGCCCTTGATACCAGTACATGACTGTTATGAGTGACCCATGTAATGCAATATTTTGCTGAAACAACTTGTGTTTTTGCTAACCATTCCACCTCATCTGTTAATATAGGATTATTTAATAAATACTTTCTCGTTTAGGGTATAAAATTACACAAAGAATCAGACGGCAGTATAACTGCGATACGATTGGGTAAGAACGATGTGGTTGTCAAGGGTTACCATGATCCAGCCAATCATTGTCTATCTGCTGATGTCATCATGAAACAAGGAAAATTACCATTTGAACAATCTGTCAAGGTGAGCATTGACGTTACCTTGGTAACAAACAAGATCAGTTCATACCTGGAGTCTGTTACCTAACCAAACTGCTACCAATAGCACTATGCTAGGAAACAGCTTGCTTCAAAAAAGCACTATTTAGCAGACAAAGCGACAAATTTATATGCTACTGGCAAGTGCTTGCGGATAGCAGACCCTTGCACAGCAAAGCGCTACCGAAGTGGTCCGTGGGTACGAAAGCCCTCGGTTGCACTCCCATAGCAAAGTGCTGAGAAACGTTATGTTATCGGTGAACACCGCTCGTTGGTAGCGTATCGCTGCATTGTAAAGCGCTACCAAAAAAGCGCTTGGTACTGCCTTATAGTTAGGCAACGGGCTCCTGTTTTCGATGTAGATCTCAACCAGGGTCCTTATTCACCAACATTTAATTTTAAGGCTAAATCTCAAGACATAGACTTGGATTGCAAACTAAGTTTGCTGGCATCTTTTCCCGTCTGAGTATAAACCAGTTGAATGCTGTCTATATGTTGCTGTTACCCTCTTGTTACACCAACTTATATTGGCGGATAAGAGTGCGATAAGGTATGTACTCAAAATGCTTACTTTAGGTTTCGTATGCAACGTTTTGGATAATTGTTTCGTAGTTTCAACATTGATTTGAATGCCCTTTGATCATGAATACAAATCAGATACATAAACCAAGACACTATAGAATAATAACATGTATTTTGAGACACCCTGTATATATTGTAGATACAGTTATATATATGATATATTATAGATGTTTGACATGGACGAGTTTAAGAGTCATATAGGACTGGCCATGAGAGCAGAGAGTTATGATAAGGAACGTCTACAGTTGTTGTCTATATGTGGGTTATCCTTTATCCAAGACAATCTAGACGAGGATCTATCTACCCCGTGCTGGTTATGTATCATCAATATACAGGCATTAGAATCATTGTCTGATCCAGAAGGTATAAAATCCTCATTTCTTACCTTTTTATGCCCCCACCCACCCATCTTTGATGAGGGGCTATATATAGCTTGCACATGTCGGTGGGTAGACTAAATCATTGTGTTAAATGTCTGATCTATATTTCCCTTTTGCCATGTACCAAAATATAAGAGTTTCAAAAGAACCCTATTATAAATGTTGTTGAGTGTATAATAAGTATAAAGGTCGGCTTAGGAACACTTATCAAGGACCTGTTATTGGTGGCATCTACTGTATACTTGCACTTAAACCTGTTTGAGGTTTCTAGGATGTGCACTTGTGTGAAGTGTATTTGTGTGCTCATGTAATATGTAGGCATATTTGTAAGATCAGATCAGAAAATCAAATGTTTGCTAGGATGAATGATGCTTTAAACACCTTATCTCTCCATTGTTAGGTTAACTCATTTATCATGTGTATTATATCAGCATACATAGGCAATGTACTTATTAAGTAACAAGTCTGTTCTGGAGTGGTATTCAATATTGATCCTATCTAATTTGCCAATCGTATCCCCCCTCCCCCCCCCCCCCTAACTAAAGGTAAGGCCCCATTCCCATGGTTCGAAGGAAGCCCTGGTTCTGTTCTATTCTGTTCCGATGTTTAAGGTAAAGCTGTTTAACGCATGAAAATTCTACTGTATGTTGTGATTCTGTGTTGTGATTCTACTGTATGTTGTGATTTCAGTGAGGAAGGAGGTTCAACAGAAGTTTGTACAGATGTCTCTACATGATGAAGTCAAGGAAGAAGAGAATCAGATACTACATGACCTAGCTGAACGTGTAAGTATCTCCATCACAGCCCCTCCCCCCACTGCCCCGCCCTCCAGTCACCAATCAGATACTACATGACCTTGCTGAACGTGTAAGTATCTCCATCACAGCCCCTCCCCCCACTACCCCGCCCTCCAGTCACCAATCAGATACTACATGACCTTGCTGAACGTGTAAGTATCTCCATCACAGCCCCTCCCCACCCCACTACCCCGCCCTCCAGTCACCAATCAGATACTACATGACCTTGCTGAACGTGTAAGTATCTCCATCACATCCCCTCTGCCCCACCATCCCGCCCTCCAGTCACCAATCAGATACTACATGACCTTCCTGAACGTGTAAGTATCCCTATCACAGCCCCTCCCACCACCACCCCGTCTTCCATGCACCAATCAGATACTACATGACCTAGCTGAACGTGCAAGTATCCCCATCACAGCCCCTCCCCCCCACCATACTGTCCTCCAGGCACCAATCAGAATCTATTATAGCCTAATAACAGTGATATCGTAGAATGTTCTCATTTTGGTTTTTATGCCCCCGTATCGATAGATCAGGAGGCATATAGTGATTCACCTGTCCGTCCGTTCGTTCGTTCGTCCGTCCTGGTTAACCCAAATTGACCGTTTCTTCTAGCATCATTATGGCTTGCTACAAAGCTTCCAAACTTGCATGGATGTTGTATATGAACACTCTCAACACACCTGTATCACCTGACCCCGTTTTGACCTTCACCTTGACCTAATTTTGGACTTAGACTTATTTATGGACAAGGCTTCCATACGCAGTCTTGTTTAACAATGAAATATTAGATTAATCATCATTTGATTCTTGAGCATTGGTCCCCAACAGATCAAACATTATTTCACTTTCAATATTGCAGAATAAAAACCGAAATTGGTCAAAGCTGAATGCGCGTCAAGCAGGTCAGGGCAAGAAAGAACCAATGAGAAAATCGAGAATACAGATCAAACAACAAGGCCAGAAAATACAAGATAGGATGGATTATAGTTGGCAAGATCAAAGCTTCGGTATAAATATTATATCATGTGACATAGTTTAATACTGTAAACCAATTTACTTTCGCGAATACTAACTTTCCCGTTTTGCTGATTGTGGGCATATTTGCAGCTACAAATGTTTGCGTTTTTATGCTTCCTGCAGTGTTCATATTAATGTTTCTTAATTTCATGAAAGTCTACCATTCGAGAACTTTGCGAAACTTAATTGTGCGAAATAATTTCTAAGTTTACAGTAGTTTGCACCTATAGTAGGATTCAAACCAATACTGCATCGCCTAGCTTTTTAGAGTTTTTACCGTCATATAATTATATTCATATACCGGTGTGAATATGGTAGTTTGACGAATTTTCTCACTATTGTCGTGGAATACTTGTGGTATTTCAAATAATGGTCTTGAATTTCAATTTTCCACCTTGAAACACAGAAGAAACGTTGGGAAAAAATTTGTCTCAAAATACACAAAATCTGTTGCAAAAATTTGTGCAGAATGTGGTTGTTTGTTGAACATAAAAACATGTCATAGAAAACTGATATTCGTCATGGAAAAGTGATAGAATTTTGTCTGATGAATATAGTATGAAAGCCAGTGTATGCTGATTGTAAGTCAATTTTTTTGTAGAGGGCGAATCACATCCAAAAAATCTCACTGAACTAGAAGAAAGCTATAACAGATTAGAAGAAGAGTCAGTTTTTATGGGACCATCAAGTAGGGGTGAGTTATAATATTTGCAGATTTTTTTAGTGACAGAGTGAGCTTTTGTGATAACTCTTCGTCCGTATGTTTATCGTACGTTGACCGTCAACAATTTGCTTGTGTAGACACTAGATGTCACAATTTTGACCTTATCTTCATAAAACTTTGTCACAATGACTATCCCATCAGAATTTAGGTCAAGTTCAAAATTGGGTCATCCAGGATAAAAAACTTGGTCACTAGGTCAAATCATAGAAAAACATTGTGTAGTCACTATAGGTTACAAGTTTGGCCTAATTGTTTCGAAACTTGGTCACAATGATCATCTGATCATTTATAGAAGGGTAAATTTTCATGAAGTAACCAGTTGTTCGGGGTTTTTTTCATTTGTTTGTTTGCATTGGACTGAGATAGTTGTAGGTTCTTGGTCATTCATTTTTTCCCTGTCAGATTAGCTGATGATCTCGGAATTTGAGAGAAGAGACAGATGTGTGCATGCCCAGTGTATTGCACTGATTCACATGATATTACTGGTACCTCTGGGTTACCATCTTTGATGAGGGGGTATATTGCTTTGCACATGTCTGATGGTAGGTCGGTAGACCAAATGGTTTCCGTTCAATAACTCATGAACACTGTGCCCTAGGATCTTCAAACTTTACATGGGGGCTGGTCATCAACAGTGGATGACCCCTATTGATTTTGATATCAGTAAGTCTAAGGTCAAGGTCACTGTGACCTTTACCATTTCTGAATTTTGGGCTGCCATGAGGCATATATGTTTTACAAACACCTCTTGTTGGATATAAAGTTAGGTTTGAGTATAATAATAAAGTTGTTTTTTTTTCAGTTCGGCTACAACCAGGGCGTGTTAACAGCATGGCTAGCAGTGCTATGTTTTCTGGCGTGTCTCAGTCGACGAGGAAAGACTGGGCAAAAATCAAAGTAACCATGAAGCAGGAAAAGCAACAAGAAGGGGAGGCAATTCAACGAGCTAAACCAATCAAGGAATAAATAGGGATGATCTCCCTTTGTATATAAAATTGGATAGTTTTCTCTATTTTGCTGTAGAACTATTTAAAAACTGTTATTTAATAACATGAAGAAGACTGATTGTATATAATGTTATAAGATTTATATAATAAATATGTAAATTGTTTTAGAAAATAAGCTATAAGCTAATAACTGCAGAACAAGCTATAAGCCAATAGCTGCAAAAAAAGCTATAAGCAAACGGCTGCAAAATAAGCTATAAGTCAATAGCTGCAAATAAGTTACAAGCAAGTAACTTGCAAAATAAGCTACAAGCCAATAGCTGTATAGGCATTGGATTATGAAATGTGGACACACAAACTCTTCGCATACATTCCTGTGTTTTGTGCAGTTAGCAGTATTCCAGGTTTATTTGTGTTTATCTTTGCTTCTAAATTTCCATATAAATGTGCCTTACACATACATGTTTCGTATTACAAATATATTATGTCTTTGTTGAAATCGTACGTAGTACAGTTATTTTATATGGTAATTATTATTACGGTAACACCCTGTTATAACAAAGTCTAGGGGACTGGCTGTTATAACAGATTCCAGGGGACTAGGCCCCGATCTCCTGAAATGTCTCAATCTGATCTAAATCTTATCTCAAATTTTATCACCTATTGTTTGAGATAGTTTCCATGCGAAATTGTACTCTAAATTGGTATAACATAACAGAAACATTATTCTGAGTTTATTACAGTAACATTTCGAGAGCTCAAGCTTCATATTTATCTTAAATTCAGACTCTGATTTGAGCAAAATCTCAGTTTGATCTGTGATTTCTGTTTGAGATGCTTCGAGAGATCGGGGCCTTACTGTAAAGTTTGTTATTGACATTATTTGTTCTATCAATTAATATAACAAAATTTGTTATAAATAATTATTCACACAGTGTAATTATGGCCGAGTTATAAAGGTAGTGGTATGTGGACTGTATATACATGTATAATGAATTGCTATAAGCGGACATTCATTATACAGGGTTGCCACAGACTCTGGAAACCAGGGAAAATGCCTAAAGCAAATTCCCAGTTGGGAAAAATCAGGGAATTTCAAAATTGGGCAAAAATCAGGGAATTATCAGGAAAATTTACCAAAATTGGGGGTAAATATAAAATATATGTCTACTGGTAACATCATGACTGTATTAAATAGGTGCATTTCTTCAAACAGACTGTTGGTAACATCTATTCATTATAAGGTATGCATAAATAATGTGTTGGGTGATGAAAGTATGACAATAATGCGAGGTTGGAGGCCATATTTTCAGCTGTATCTTAGTAACGGTTGCGAATGCTGCAAACAGTCAGGGAAAATCGCCTGTCAGTCAGGCAAAAATCAGGGAATTTCATTCTTCATTTTCTGTGGCTACCCTGAAATATCCAAGTGTGTCATAATAGAGTTAGGGTACATGTATAATATGACATTGTGTAATAAAAACTAACAATATAATTACATATTTTTGTATACAAGTGGCTCATGGGCCAATAGCGTGAATATATTATTCAGAAATTATCAATTTCTAAGAATAAAGGCTAAAAGCATGCATTCATGACCTTCAAATTTGTGTTTATATAATAAACGTTTTGATTGTTAATAAAACTTACTGTGTAAAGTGTATATGCATAGAAATCCAACAGACAATATAGACAAGTAGTCAAGTTTTAAATATAAGTGTAGATATTGTATATATACAAGTCTTAGATATACTCATATAGACCAGACATGGGCTCTTCCAAGGTTTTGTTGGTGCATGAAAATAGCTGGGCTTGTTTTCTTTTTTTATTGAGGCCCTGACTGTGATAAGGGTTCTTACTCAGGAAAAGATCTTTAAAATCGTAGGTTGTCCTCTAAAATCAGTACCTAATTAAAGGGCTCAAGCCTTATCCCTAAAGTTGAAAATGAACAAGATTTTGATTTAAAGGGAAGGGCAGTTACAAGGTCTGATTAGGTTTTGCTCCGCATTTATTCATTAATTTAGTTTAATTTTTTTCTGTTTGTTTTAAGTGTGGGCTCGCTAATTAAACATTTCTAAAAATATTATTTCATATGCTGTTACAAAATATGTGATTTTTGCAGCAAGACACTTTATATTAAAGTTACAATATAAAAAACTGTAATTGAATAGTCAATACATGTAAAACTATATATGAGCCAGTCTCAAGGAAAACCTGCTGTATTGACATTATGTAATTACTGCATGTAACAAGCTTTTAAAAAAGCTTTCAAATAAGAAAAAATGACATCAATAGATTCAATTTTAAGTCATTTATCCATATATTACTATATTTTAGCTTTAAAATTTCTTATGAATAATGTCGAAATCATTTACTTCGTTGCTATGGTGACCAATTTCAGAAAAGTACTCTGATTGAGAAAAACGAGGAGTTAGTTGTTTAAAACAGTAGTAGTCTTTCTCTAAATGTGAACATTTACAATTTGGATGTATATTTTAAAACTTAAAACATCATTCTAAAACTTGATACCATTTTGACCAGTTTATAAAGTACTTGTTACAACGACGTCGAATAACGTTTGAATGATGCTTGCGTGTCACGCAAAAAGGGTCTGAATAGGGCCTCAACTAAACAGCTGTAACCTACTTAAAAATCATGATATTAACAAATTTTCTTTTGCATTTTGCTTCATTAAGATTACTCTTTTAAATAATACAAAATCTCGAAATCAAATGTTTTGTCAAAATAGCAGGTTTTCCTGGAGACTGGCTCATATGTAACCTTGACCATATATATATCAACCCCTGTTACTTCAAGCTAAGCAAAGTTTTTGTACTTATAGGGTAATCCGGTATTTCTAATATTTGTTACTTACATTAATTATTACATGTATGATTTCTTTGTTAATGCTTATTTTCAAATATTTGTTTGTTAATGCTTATTTCCAAATATTTGTCTGTTAATGCTTATTTTCAAATATTTGTCTGTTAATGCTTATTTTCAAATATTTGTCTGTTAATGCTTATTTTCAAATATTTGTCTGTTAATGCTTATTTTCAAATATTTGTTTGTTAATGCTTATTTTCAAATATTTGTCTGTTTTAAAATGCTTATTATCAATTTTCAAATATTTGTTTCTTACATGAATTAATAAATGTATTGGTTTGTTTATGCTGTGTAATATTTGTTCATTGTTAAATGTGTACACACATACATGTATTTTTTATTTATGCCCCGGCATCTACTGATGCTAGGAAAATATAATAATTTTACCGTCTGAAAATGTTAACGAAAACTTCCAAGTTCTTGAAACTCAATATTTTCAAAGTCTGTCAAAGCATTGCTTTAAAACGTGGCATGCTTGTTTACCATCATAAATACCTTAATTGACCTTGTCTGTTCTCTAGTGCAACGAGTTTTCATCTGAGTATCTTCAAACTTGGTGACAATGTTTATGGATATAATATCTAAGACAAGTTCAATTGTAGGCCAAATCAGCCTAGGCCTTCTTGGGTTATGGTCCTTTAATTAAAAAAAATGTTGGATTGTTTGTTTTTTTCATTCACCATGCCCTGAGACTCACCATGCCCCAAGACGGGCGTATTTTGTGACATTTTGGCACTCTTGTTTTTTTTGCTCGCTACGCTTGCACAATGACTTGGATCTGTGAAATTTTATGATTAAGTAGCTGACGAATGAAAGCTATGCTCTTTTGATATAAATATGATTTTTTTGGCTTACTTCTTTTGCACAATTATTTTGATCAGTGAAGACTTATCAACGCCATGTAACACTCTCCAACATTTCAACAGAATTATGGCCCCCAATTAATTTAGCTAGTTACTATGAACAAGGCTTCTACCGGGACATAAGCGTTTACTGAACGCAGTCTTGTTTATATATAATACTCGGGAACTTTAAATCACATCACTTTTTGTTTCAGATGTATTAACTGAAAAACCTTTCGTTACAGTACTGTATGCTCATCAATTTGTTTTGGCCTTACTGTGTACCACAGGTAACTGTATCATTGATAAGAGTAAAAAAAAAAACTCTGGCTCTTTATCAATGATACAGTTACCTGTGCTGTGTACCGGTATGCATGTTAAAAGTAACAAGAGGTGACTCCTAGCCACCAAAATTTTAACTTAAAATATGATTTTCTAATGAAAGCATGAATCATGATTTACAATTACTTATGAAAGTATATTCAAATTTTATTATTATCCAAAGCAAACCATATCCACCCTCTTGCCAATTTCAATATAGGAAATGTCAGTTTGTCTTAGTATAATCCGAATGCAATAAACTAACATAATACATTAACCTATCACAAAATATTAATGCATACTGCAACTTATTTTTATTTGAGTTTACCACTATTTCTCAACAATTTTTCAGTAATATACGGTTGTCTATAGGGCTGGGTACCAGTTTCATTTGATCAATACATCATATTGAATGTGTCCCTATCAGTCAAAAAATCGTACAACAAAAATACACATGTAAATCAATAAAATCAGTCAAGTTTTTTCGTTGTCTGTTTCAAAGACCCAAATATACATATGCCATTTTATACAATAGTTATAGTGACGTCATATAGAAGAAAACCCGAGTGTGCTGAATTCATTAAATACCAGTAACATTTTCTGTTTCATTTTTTACACAGATATCAAATGTGCCATTTTGACAACATCCATACACTTAACGATTTTCAAGGCTGTTTGCCTGAATTCAAGTGATAGATTTTCAACCATTTTGGCTTTTTTTCAAGGTAGCTCTAAATTCAAGTACTTTTCAAGGTGAAAACCAAATCCAAGGACTTTTCAAGGCCTGTATGAACCTTGATTTAGGCTTTGTATTATATGCCATGTATCAGTTAAAACTGTTCTACATTCAGTGCATTGTATGAACCCAGGACTATACTACCTTTCATTATGTCAGGGGTCCTACCAAGGCATAATGCCCAATCCTGCAATGAGTGTAAAGTCTGTTGCAGGTGCCATTACTACACATCAGTCGTCTCTACACCTTATCTAGGTTTCAAACATTGTTTTATTATTAAAATTCAGATTATGGAAATTCAAATTACCATAACTTTGTCAATTCTTTGAATTTTTCATCAAGTAATTTATTTTGTGCAGAAAAGATCATTCTTCCAAAAGCAAATCTGGATTTCCTGATTATTCAGAAATTGTAGGAACCGTTATTTTTTTATATAGTTAATTATGTTTATCACACATACTAGTGATAAGTGATTTAATTTGCTTTACTCTGAAAATAAAATGTCAAAATGTATTTGTCTCTTGTATGAATAGTTTCAACCATTCCATAGATTTGTCTATTCAACTGCAAGTCTACCAGCTTATAGCACGAGAATCACAAGCAGCATATACCAATTTACACAAAGAGGGTTTAAATGAAGATGTTAATGTGAAACAGATCGACATCCCAATACATCAGTGGTTAGTTAAGTTTCGGACTAATAATAACTCTGGTCAACAAGAATGCAGATTGATGGCTCTCCATTTTAACCACCTTGTATTACTCTTTATAATGCCCCCATCTTTGATGAGGGGATATGTTGCTTTGCACACGTAGGTCAGTCAAGTCGGTAGACCTTTATTGACTACACAAGGTTTTGCTATGATTAGACCGAATGACCTGTTTTTTTTATCCTGGATGACCCAATATCGAACTAGACCTAGATTTTGAGATGATCATTGTCAAGATTATGCCAAATTGCGACCTAGGGACTACACAAGGTTTTTCTATGATTAAACATTGTGTATTAGCTCACCAGTCAGGTCAGAAAACGAGCTTTTGTGATCACTCTTCGCCAGTCGTTCGTCAACAATTCTCATGTATAGACACTAGAGGTCACAATTTAGCCCTAATCTTCAAGAAACTTGGTCACAATAATCATCTCAACAAAATCTAGGTAAAGTTCGATATTGGGGTCAAAAACTAGGTCACAAGGTCAATTTATAGAAACTTATGCGGTCACTTATCAGTAATGTCACATAAAATGAAAACGTCGCCTTGTGATGCATTTGGTATACTATATCATGTCGCCTTGTGATGCATTTGGTATACAATATCATAATGTTGCATTGTGGTACATTTGGTATACAATATCATAAGGTCGCCTTGTGATGCATTCAGTATACTGTTCCGGACCCATTTTAGTTGGGAAAAAGGGAGGTAACCCTTCTGAGAATATTGTGTAAGGAAGATAAATTCTATTGAATAGTCGGTCTTTGGTTTGCTATCCAGAGTTCGGCGTGCGCGCCTATTGTCATACGAAGAGGGCGATGTTTTTCCCGCTATCTATATTTTTATTAAATTCCTGATTCCCTCACGTTGTAAGCTATTTTTTTGTTATTGATCTATGAATAAGTAATATAACTTTGATAATTTCCTAGCAACTTCCAGGAAGCTCAAATATTTTTTTTCGTAACCCGATTCGTACCCAATGTTTCGTTCTGTTATCAAGTATAAGTGTAGAATTATTCAGTATTTTTGTAACTTTACTTGTTGATTATACATTACGTTGTATTTTCATTTTTTTACCATGAATTGGCATACCATCGGACATAGAAAACTGAAATAAACATGGGTCAACGCAAATTTAACTTATCCGCCAAGTGCGCAACTATAAATGCACAATTCACTTTATCTAGGCTCTGGGTCGTGGCAAACGACACATACACAAGCTATGCTGACTTGCATCTAAATTGACCGCTGGTATTCACAAAGCATCTTAAGTGAAAACTAAAATATTTTGACTTAAGTCAATAATTTATGCAGCTCATATGTCTCGCAATTCGAAAAATAATCCGTTTTCTTAGTGATTATTGTAGCTGTTTACATAATGCTTCAAAACTTGGTAAAATATTAATCATCTTGATTTTCTTGCTTAGCTGATGGCTTTGTGAATACCACCCCAGGCATCTTGATAGAAAACTTATTTTCTCAACATCAGCTTACTAAACAAAATTGTTTTATGCACGAGTCCTACTGAGGCCGAATTCCCTCACCATGACCCGAGCTTTGTTTCAGATGCCATTGGCACACATCAAACATTGATCTATTGTAATAATAATACAGCCAAAAAATCTTCCAAATATTTTCATGAAACAACTTATTTTCTGCCAAAGCCCCTTCCTTTTCAGTGCAGGATTATTTCTGAATTGCAGGAACCCCGATTATGTAGAACTACAAAAGTCAGCAAGAAACTGCATAACTATTAATTTGCATAAAAATATGGGCATCACTTAAATTGAAATATGTCGTTTTCTACCAAGATGCTTAATAAACACACCAGCCCAAGCGTTCTGAAAACATACAGGAGCAATGCGACCGTTCCAACATCCAAACTATCCTCTACCATTGGTATAACTTTCAAGTGGTTCTGACTAGATTACACTTATTACCGGTAGTAAACAAGTCTTTAATAAAGTTAAAATTTCGATACAAATAGCAGAAATTTGGAACGATCGCATCGAAAACTCCTACAACGTTAAAATACAAGCAATATTCATAGAAACACACATACAAAAGCAACATGATTTATTTACCATGATTTTTTTCAATTTTTTATAATTTACAGTTGATTAAGCAAATCAAACTTAAAAAACTTTACCTAAGTTATTAAATAGTAATTACTGCTTTTTCCTCCGTATCTCTTTACGATGAATATGAAACCTATGTATTTTAGTAGTCCATATATTGAAAAGCAATGGCTTCTCCGCAACGAACTGAAAATCAATCAAGCAATGCTCATCTCTTGTTTTGAGCATGGGATGATGTTTATATTGATTGTCCTGTGGACACAGGCGGCATGAATGTAACTGTTGTAAATTAAGTCCACAGGTTGATACTAAATCATCACATAATCATTTTTTCTTTCCACCGGCCTTTTGGGCAGCTTTGGTCTTCTTCTCATCCTTATCTTCTTTCGTCACCTCCTTGATGACACCGACGGCAACGGTCTGTCTCATGTCACGTACGGCAAAACGTCCTAATGGGGGATAGGCGCTGAAAGCTTCAACGCACATGGGCTTCTGTGGTACCAAGTCTACCATGCAGGCATCACCAGATTTTACACTTTTTGGGTTATCTTCAAGTTTCTTGGCAGAACGACGATCAATCTTTTCTCTGATTTCAACAAACTTGCAGGCAATGTGGGATGTATGACAATCCAACACCGGCGCATATCCATTCTTAATCTCTCCAGGGTGGTTCAAGATAATAACCTGAAATATAAAAAGCCATGATACAATTTTGAAACACCTGAATTAATGTTATAAAATCTGTTGGAATGGTTCTCGGTATAGCATATTGTTATTCACAGCCCAGTAGATTTTAGACTGTACATGGAAATTTCATAAAAAACAGATTTTTGTGGCAGCCCAGTCTAATTCTGTTTTTTTGTATCAGACCTTGAGTTCTACAAATATTCTGCTGGACTTTTCACTGAACTAAGACTTTTTAGAGCAATTAAACACCAAAAGCATCTTTTCAATTTGGGCAAAATACGGCAACAAAATAGAGAAAACTATATTTGCCGATGGGACAAATGATTTGCAAGCAGAGTTTTAGGACAGACAGTTAACAAGTTATAATAATTTGCATTGTCCCGAGCGAGCACAAGCGATAATGTTCTTTGTGTCTTTGGTATTTCCTTCACAGGAATTGACACTTGTCGACAGCTAAATTGTTTTTCCCAGACTGTGGGAACTCTTGACCTGCCCGAGCAAACTTTCAATCCCAAGCAAGGTTTTCATATAAGCTACACAGCAAGTTTCATCAAGATGTTTAATGAACCAATTGCCAAATTCAACAATCTAATAACCAGTTTTTTTTCAGGTATGGCAATGTAAACCTTTCAAGACATCATTAAACAGAAATGTTATAGTTAGTTTCTGACTTTAGAAAAACCTCAATTGAGTTGAGATTACTACTCGAGATGCTTCGGGAGATCAGGCCCCGATCTCCCGAAGCATCTCGAGTAGAAATCTCATCTCAAATTGAGATTTTGCTCAATTAAGAGTCTGGGTTACAGACCAACCTGATGTTTGAATTCATTAGTTACTGTAATTAAGTAATAATGTTTATATTTTGTGATACCAATTTTAGGCAAGGAGTTCCATAGAAATTAGCTAGAAGACATGTGACAATATTCAAGGCGAGATTTTTCTCATATTGAGATGGTTCGGGAGATTGGGGCCTGGTTTCATTATATTGTTCAAAGTGCGAGGCTTAAGAAAAACAAATTCTATTTACCTGGGCATAAAATGTTTTGGCGCCCTTTGGTGGATCGTTCTTAGAGTCACCACAAACGTTTCCTCTCTTGATATCCTTGATGGAGATGTTCTTTACGTTGAAACCAACATTGTCACCGGGAAGAGCTTCTGGGAGAGACTCGTGGTGCATTTCAACTGATTTCACTTCAGTACTGATCAGTGGTGGAGCGAAGGTCACAACCATACCTGGCTTCAAGATACCAGTCTCCACACGGCCTACTGGCACTGTTCCAATACCTGACAAATAAGCAAAAGCAATATAAAAATCCGGAAAAAGGTCAAAACATGCATGCCTTCATTGCAGCAATCTGTAACTAACATTGCCACAAAATCAGTAGGATCATCTGAAGACGCGGATCAAACAGGGCTAGCTCTGGTCTTATTTTATTCTCGGGTCAATTTTGGTTCTGGTCACTCAGTCTTTACAGACTAACCCATTTATGCTACATCTACATGGTAGGTTAACAAGGTCACACTCAATTCTTAACCACTTAGCAACGGGATTAACATGCTATAAACATTTATTCTACATGGTAGGTTAACAAGGTCACACTCAATTCTTAACCACTTAGCAACGGGATTAACATGCTATAAACATTTATTCCTGCATAACACACAAGGTTCATAAACAATTCTCAAACATAATTCAAGGACTTTTAACCATTTTTTAAGGTAGAAATTTCAAGATGTTTTCACACAAATTGTTGTGACTAGGCTACTGGTCAGCACTTCACGTCCCACTCTCGCATCCATACTTATTTGCAAGAAAAAGTTTCGGTTTCATTCTTTTGCAGGTAATGTCATTTCAACAACATCCATATACATCCTATATATTTGTATATTCAGGACAGTTTGCCAATATTTCAAGAATTTTCAGTTAATTCAAGTACCGTTTTTAGGTGGGTTTTTTTCAAGGCAGCACTAATTTCATTTAAAGTACTATGCAGAGGTTGAAACCAAACTAAGGCTTGTTTAAACCTTGGCAATAGTATGTCAGTATCTTTTTTCTGAATTGCATGCCAACATTTTGCAGGGTCAGGCCTCTATACCAATTTTTTCCTTCTTTATATAGCAGGACAAGATTTTGGGGTTTTCTTCTTCGTCTATATTACAGTAAGTGTTTTTAAAAATATTTGTCGAGGCCGGAGGTTAGTTTTATGTAAACAAATTAGTGTTTTTTTATCGAACTGTTACATACGGATTTCTAATTAAAGAAGCTTAGCAAATACTTCCTTTGTTAAGTTTCATATGAGCAGGCTCCAGTGATTTTTTTCCTTCTTTGTTTGCTACCGGTAAACAGTACCTTCCCAATTTGAAAAAGGCTTTAAGTTTCCCAAATTTGACTGGAGAAATTCCCAATGAACATTTAAAACAAGACTGCGTTCACTAAACGCTTATGCCCCCTGTGGAAGCCTTGTCCATAAATAAGTCTAAGTCCAAAATTAGGTCAAGGTGAAGGTCAAAATGGGGTTAGGTGGTACAGGCGTGTGGAGAGTGTTCATACACAACATCCATGCAAGTATGAAAGCTTTGTAGCAAGCCATATTAATGCTAGAAGAAACGGTCAATTTGGGCATTAAATGACAAAGTTATGAATATTTTTGACAAGAGGTCAAGCATAACAGTTTACAGAAACCAGTAAACAGTCGCATGTAATCTCTCTTCTGTATTATTTGGCCTTTCTGCTTCATGAAAATTCCCAATTTGAAGTCGTCATGACGCGAAAATTCCCAATCTGAACGGACCCATCCCTTTCCCAAAGAAGCGAAAAAAATCACTGCTGACAGCAAATCCGGATTTCCGGAATTGCAATAGGACACCTGTACATTTCATTCGGGTTTTACCCCAGAAAAATTTATTCAATGAGACAAGATTTTAAAAACCTTACCTCCAATTTTGTAAACATCCTGGAGTGGGAGACGAAGAGCTTTGTCTGTGGGTCTCGATGGGGGCAAGATGCTGTCCAAAGCTTCCAATAAGGTCTTTCCACTGGCCTTGCCTTCTTTACGTTCAACATTCCATCCCTTGTACCAGCCCATGTTAGTACCACTCTCAATCATGTTATCACCGTTCCATCCAGAGATTGGTACAAAAGCTACAGCCTTTGGATTGTAACCAATCTTCTTGATGTAATTCTGTACTTCACCGGAGATTTCGGTGAAACGTTTCTGTGAATGGGAAAATGTGCAAAATAGACACGGACACAAGTAAATTTTTTTAAAGCGGAACAACTTGTTAACTAACTTTCAATGTCACATGTATGGTCTGGGTACAATATATCTTATCAGCCAATTCTGTTGTAGGCAAAATTTGTACTCGAGCCACAATTCACTCACTACACCACTTCACACACATATATTTATAATAAAGTAACTTCATTAAGAACTAGTATGTAGAGACTAAAGTTTTCAGTTAAAAATTCATATTCACAACATATCCGCAACCAATTGAAGAATGTTTTACTATTAATTATTGCAGGTCCTCATAAAATGCTCTTAGGATTTTTAAGAACTTACTAGATCAACAAGACTGCGTTAAATAAACGCTCATGCCCCCGTGGAAGCCTTGTCCATAAATAAGTCTGGTGTCCAAAATTAGGGGTCAGGTGATACAGGCATGTGGAGAGTGTTCATATACAACACTTATGCAAGTATGAAAGCTTTGTAGCAAACCATATGATGCTAGAAGAAACGGTCAATTTGGGTTGAATCACTATATGCCTCCTGATCTATCAATACGTGGGCATAAAAAGCTTGATTATCTTCAATAGAGTTAAGTCGGCACAATCGGTTTTCCACCAAATACCTGCCCTGGTACAGAACTACAATCTTAGTGAATTATCCTATTGTCTTACCTCACTGTATGGTGGTTCGGTGTTGTCCATCTTGTTGACAGCAATGATAAGCTGTTTCACACCCAGGGTGAAAGCAAGAAGGGCGTGTTCTCTGGTTTGACCGTTCTTTGAGATACCAGCTTCAAATTCACCAGTACCAGCAGCGACGATCAACACTGCACAATCGGCTTGAGATGTTCCTATAATTACCAATAACAATGTTCAACATAGAGCTGACTACTACTTACAATAGATTTTTAAGCTATCATGGTCTTTGAATTAATCATCACAAGTTTCATCTTTGAATTAAATCAAGCAATGTATCTACTTAAACAGCCATTCGTATAAGAAAATTAGGCTTTCACTGATACTGGCCAAGCATACAAATATTCAATATCTTTAAACCGGGTTTGAAAAAACAAAAATCCCTGCTATTCCAAGGGTTGGCAGTCATGGTTTCAATTGACTGGTTATAAGCGTTTGACTCCATGTGCATACAGAGCCTATTTAGGTCATAGCGACACTTAACATGCGCTGAAAGTTCTAAAAATAGTATACATTGTTCATACCTGTGATCATGTTCTTGATGAAATCACGATGACCAGGGGCATCAATGATGGTGACGTAGTAGTTAGTTGTTTCAAACTTCCACAGGGCAATATCGATGGTAATACCACGTTCTCTCTCGGCCTTCAGTTTGTCCAAAACCCAGGCGTACTTGAAAGAGCCTTTGCCCATCTAAAAGTTTACAAATAATGTAAGTGTATTCAATTGAACCAAAGAATACTACAAATTCAAAATAGGAAAATAAATATAAAACTTTTCTTGAATAAAATTTTGTCAGAAGATGACCTATTCCAAACATTTTGATAACTAATCTGGCATTATGGTTTTAAACGATAAAAATCGAGTACCTAGACGTCAAAAACCATCATATGGCAAGAACTCATTTAACTTTAAACACAGCGATAACATCGTAGGTTGTTTTTTCAACTAGGAAATAAGTCATTTTTCTAACTTTTGGAGACGTGAAAGCCTGGTTATTTATATTAGTCCCACCAAGTTGTCCTCACAGTTCTAAATGTTACGATTGCATATCAGCACCAGACGCAAGAACACGCCCAGTGAATCATGCAGAATCTGTGATTGTTGCCCCAATTGCTGGACACCCAACTTGTTGATGAACATAACCAGAAAGATTTGACTGGAGTAAAGGGGCTCACCACACCTACAATAGCAGAGTTTCAGCGCACTTGAATACACACTTAAAGACATTACCTCAGATGCTTCCTTCTCGAACTTCTCAATTGTTCTCTTGTCGATACCACCACATTTGTAGATCAAGTGACCAGTGGATGTGGACTTTCCAGAATCGACGTGACCGATCACGACGATGTTAATATGGACCTTTTCCTTCCCCATGTTGATTTTTTTGATGTTGCTTTGTTAGCTGAAAGAGTATGAAGACATGATAGAAATGTGAATGGACTAAAATTTAACTTAAGAAAAGCATATGGGTAGAAATTGCTGACAAATAGCTTATATTGAGGAGAGAAAATGCTAAATGAACTTGGAATGGAGACATCCACGAGACAAAATTGGAAATCGATTCTGAACGGAAATGGTCGTGTACGACTATTTTTTATAAATAAATATGAAAACGAACAGCTGGTGAAATCACCACGTTCTAAACGTGTATTCCAAATTGGTGGCTTTTAAAACAACTAGCGACACTACGCGCGACTCAAAATTAACACGTGACGCCGGCCGGCATGAAAAATGGAGAGTGACCGAAGTATCACTATCATTACGAATTGTAACATTATTTTCAAGAGAAAATCTAAATTAATTGACCTCGTTAATAATATTTACGATTTATCAATGTTATAGTATCATAATATAACTCAAAAGTCATAGAAAAACAAAACAATCAATGAGGGAAGTAAGCATGGCGGCTGTCGACGTGTTGAAAAATAAGAACACATATTACAAATTCCAAAATTTACTATAAATAAATATCCAACGACTAAAATAATGTTCTAACGTTAATTCTGACACATTCATGAAACTATATTTCACTTAAAATGAGTAGATGGTAGACAATTAATAAGATATTTCAAGATACAAAATCAACAAAATTGAACTTACCCACAAGAGTATGCCGCCGCAGTAAAAAGGACCGATTAGGAAAAGTCACGTGATATATATAGTTTCACCAGAGGGGTATGGCAATTGACGTCACTGCCGGGACATTGCGCAAGTCATTTTATGTATGGTTTTCGGACCAAGCGATAAGTAACGATACTGCACCGGGTACCATCTTTCTATTAAATCCGCAATATCTCGCACACACTCAATGATGAAATACTTAACATATAGTGGTGTTATGCCGTTGTAAAGTTGTGACCATATCGTTGCGGTTGCTGTTAAATGTTTATTTTAAACGATGAATTAAACGATTCCTTGCGAAAAAATAAATGAAATAAGCTATTAAGTCGACTTACTTCAATACAGTTTTGATGAAAACATCGTGACTAAATTAGGATAAATAGGCAACACACCCTTAAATCTCATTGCCTATCAACATGACAGTATTTGTTAACACGTGGGAGTTCTATGACTCAGGATTTAAATGGACATTGGACAGACTAATGAATATTACAATAATCACTGTAAAAACGGTATATAACTTTTTAGCTAAGAGAGGAAACTAGGGCTTAAATAAAATATTGTTTGTTTCACCTTTCCACTACCTGGCGAAACTACATCTACCTACTCGAACAAAAAACGGCCCTAGATTCTACCACGCATGTTAATTAACATGCGTGATTCTACCTAAAATATTTTGCCTAAATTGAAATAATATTTTTCATGAAAGAATGGGGATGAAAATGTTATTTTTTGTATATATGTGCTTGTTTCTTAAATACAAAGAATATCCGTGTTAAATAGTAGTAAATTTGGTATCTAGGGGTGACCAGGCCCGAATCCACCAGGGGGGGGGGGGGGGGGGGGCACAGGGGGCCCGTGCCCCCCTCCCCCCAGTTGGCCTCGGAGTGACCATTTTATACATTCCAAAATCGTTAAAATCCTTAAAATGTTACCAATCGATCTGGCTATAGTATCGATAGTTTGTGATATAACAGTCTCTGTATATTCCATATAGCGGAAGCGAGTTAAAGTGTGCCCCCTGTTGTGTATACAGGCCCCTAGCGATATTGGTCCATTGTGGCTGTTTTGCATCCTCATACATCAGTGGTTAGTCAAGTTCCCAGACTACCTCCTGATTCAATACCCGTCATTCCGAGCGCAAACCTAAAAATAGGACGAAGAATACTCTGGTGAACGAGAATGCTGTTTTGATGCGTGTGGTTATTTACAATTAGTTTTTTAACGAAAACGGAAGTTGTTTTAAATTAATAATAAACTTTATTTATAAAAAGGAAACTATTGTAACTATCGATAGCTGAGATAACTACCGGCGATAGTTATTGGATCGATACTTTTACTATCGATCCATACTATCGGGACACTCGGGATCACAATACATCGATATTTCGATGCATCGGCCCGCCACCCCTACTGAATATGGCGTATTTCTCTGTACCCGGTCCTTTGGAACTGTTCTGGCTGTAGCCCCTTGTCACAACCCCCACCTCACCAATGGTACCTATATATTTTTTTTAATTTAAGACTGTTCTCATCTTAGAGTTGTTACCTAACTTCATCATGCCCGTGATGCGTTATAAGCCCTGTAAGTCAAATAGAATCATTTGTATGTAGATCTAGACGATACTTAACCAAGGGAGACCCCGTGGGTATATATTATTGTAAGAATCTACATGTTAAGTAAAATAACATGTTGGGCCGTCCTGAGCAAAATAGCTGGTCGGATATAGATGACAGATGTTGTTGTAGATATACATGTATAATCAATCTTATTTTGCTATAAAAATGGGGGGGGGGGGGGGGTGGGTATCAAAGACCTAAATATACAGGTCTTTGGTTTTGTCGAAGATACGTGTGTGACATTTCACCGTAAGCAAAGATCTAAACAGCATATACATGTATTATTTGTAATATTTTGAGGTCGTTGCCTTTACACATGTTTAAATACTTTTAAAAAGAAGAAATTTGCTGCCATACATGTAAGATTTTTCATGATCCGTTTGAGAAAGTTATAACAGTTCGATTTTTCAATTGAACAATTTCTAATCTTTGTGTTAACATACAAATGTGCATTACTAAGATTTTATTGCATTATGTCAGTATGTAACCACAGGCTGGGGATACGTTACATGTGCATGATGTGGTGTTACGTAACAGTTGCCATGGTCACAGCATGGTGTCGTCTGGATATATTTTAGACCACTTTATCAGATTCTATGATCGATGCGGGAAGTAAAGTCACAATCCATTGATACGCCGTAAATTAAAACCAGCGATAATATAATTTTATACACATGATTTTGACACTTTGACAATTGATTTGTGAGGGAGGCGGCTTTTGTCTGATACATATGGTGTCTGGTCCGTGGGAAGGTCCAATGACGCGCTATCTTGGTTATCGAGATGATAAGATCATTGTTTTATCAATTAATTCAACATGCGCCTTGACTGATCACGAATGTATATTGCTAGTTTACAGGGATCCTACATTTTTAAAGTTTCATAAGCTGAATTATAACTATAAAATCATGTTTGAAACCTATAGTTAAGGTCAGGGCATAGATAAAAAAGAATAGCTCCTGTTAAGGTGTAGGGGTGTGTGCTAATCATTAACGGCACACGAAACAGACTTGCGACTCATTTTTAGGCTTGATCATTATGCTTCATTAGGACCCATCAGGAGCTATTCAATTAATCTATACCCTGGACCCATGTAGTTTAGAAATATACATTCTAGACCTAACACAATATCACATTTGATATATGTAGCTCGATCTTTTGTTCAACATCATCTTGGCAATACCGCGCGTTCGTATAAAATGTGAGTTTTACCACCATATGCACATTTCCATGCAAGTTTAAAATATCATGTGATGGAATAAATTCATATTTATTAGAATATCAAATGAAGTTCGTATATAGATCTATATTATCATCAGCGGGTGAGATCCCGGGCTTCATATCGCCTTCTGAACTAGTCTTTCTCTTAGCCAGAATGACACACAAGGTGCCATGCAACCCTGTGTTACTTTATCCCATTCAAGTTCACAAAAATATACACTGAGTACATTAAGAAACGTACATGTTACGTACATTTCTCCATAGGAGTACATGTTAGCAAATGCCTATATATCTTTGATGTTAGCCTATATATATATTTAGCTTTGTTCGAATGCCACACAGAATAATGAGTTTGGTGTGGTTTGATTGTTACTACATTAACATTTCGATATTCTTTTTCAAAACTTTAATTTTTCAGCCAAGAATTCTAGGAATTAATTGCTGAATTTTAACAACCATCGGTTTCCAAACCTTCGGATACGAGTAATATATGAATGTAGATTAAAAACTAAATCAGAGATACATTGGAACAAGTAGACACCAAAATGACTGATATATGCATTACAGGAAGAAAACGACAGATTAACCAAAGCGCGCGGTTTAACATGTAACTAAACCATATGAAGAAAATGTAACATGTACATTTCTTTATGTACTCAATGTAGTTTTCAGACTCAATGTCAATACAGAAAATACGATATTTATCGCATATTGTTATCTTGTTTCCGTGGTGTAGTGGTTATCACATCCGCTTAACACGCGGAAGGTCCTGAGTTCAATCCTCAGCGGAAACATTAGTTTTTTGTTTTCATTATTTTTTTACATTTTACCAGTTTAAAGTGAGTGTATCTGTAACTTTTAAAGTTTCGATGTAGTTAATACTTATACCGTTGGCAGCGTCGAAGGCAGCTTTAGTAGAACAGAACTATCCCTGACTACATGTGCATGTATTACTAATTGATTTAAGTGTTCACCACTTATCATATCATTTACAAATAATAATAAATAAGAAGAAGAAAGAGGTAGAAGAAGTGGGCGAAGAAGAAGAAAAATATGTTTTGTTACATTAAATATGATTTACAACAAAATCAAAACGTCACTTTACACGAGCGATGTCAATTAAAAAGTAACAACCTCCGGCGGGATTCGAACCCGCAATCCCCGGCTTAGGAGGCCGATGCCTTATCCATTAGGCCACGGAGGCTGACGTATGATTTAATAGTTGTATAAATTAATGTATTAATTAAATATGCATGTCGTATATGTTCGACAAGTATTAAAGGTAGGGGATGGGGTATGTCGTATATGTTCGACAAGTATTAAAGGTAGGGGATGGGGTATGTCGTATGTTCGACAAGTATTAAAGGTAGGGGACGGGACAGGTCGTATATTCGACAAGTATTAAAGGTAGGGGACAGAACATGTCGTATATTCGCCAAGTATTTAAGGTAGGGGACTGGACATGTATGTTCGACAAGTATTAAAGGTAGGGGACTGGAAATGTCGTATGTTCGACAAGTATTAAAGGTAGGGGACTGGACTTGTCGTATGTTCGACAAGTATTTAAGGTAGGGGACGGGACATGTCATATGTTCGACAAGTATTAAAGGTAGGGGACTGGACTTGTCGTATGTTCGACAAGTATTTAAGGTAGGGGACGGGACATGTCATATGTTCGACAAGTATTTAAGGTAGGGGACTGGACATGTCGTATGTTCGACAAGTATTAAAGGTAGGGGACTGGACATGTCGTATGTTCGACAAGTATTAATTGTAGGGGACAGAACATGTCGTATGTTCGACAAGTATTAAAGGTAGGGGATGGGGTATGTCGTATATGTTCGACAAGTATTAAAGGTAGGGGATGGGGTATGTCGTATATGTTCGACAAGTATTAAAGGTAGGGGACTGGATATGTCGTATATGTTCGGCAAGTATTAAATGTAGGGGATGGGGTATGTCGTATATGTTCGACAAGTATGCAAGGTAGGGGATGGGGTATGTCGTATATGTTCTACAAGTATTAAATGTAGGGGACGGGGTATGTCGTATATGTTCGACAAGTATTAAATGTAGGGGACGGGGTATGTCGTATATGTTCGACAAGTATTAAATGTAGGGGACGGGGTATGTCGTATATGTTCGACAAGTATTAAATGTAGGGGATGGGGTATGTCGTATATGTTCGACAAGTATTAAATGTAGGGGATGGGGTATGTCGTATAAGTTCGACAAGTATTAAATGTAGGGGATGGGGTATGTCGTATATGTTCGACAAGTATTAAATGTAGGGGATGGGGTATGTCGTATATGTTCGAAAAGTATTAAATGTAGGGGATGGGGTATGTCGTATATGTTCGACAAGTATTAAATGTAGGGGATGGGGTATGTCGTATATGTTCGACAAGTATTAAATGTAGGGGACGGGGTATGTCGTATATGTTCGACAAGTATGCAAGGTAGGGGATGGGGTATGTCGTATATGTTCGACAAGTATGCAAGGTAGGGGATGGGGTATGTCGTATATGTTCGACAAGTATGCAAGGTAGGGGATGGGGTATGTCGTATATGTTCGACAAGTATGCAAGGTAGGGGATGGGGTATGTCGTATATGTTCGACAAGTATGCAAGGTAGGGGATGGGGTATGTCGTATATGTTCGACAAGTATTAAAGGTAGGGGACTGGAAATGTCGTATATGTTCGACAAGTATTAAAGGTAGGGGACTGGAAATGTCGTATATGTTCGACAAGTATTAAAGGTAGGGGATGGGGTATGTCGTATATGTTCGACAAGTATTAAAGGTAGGGGACTGGATATGTCGTATATGTTCGACAAGTATTAAAGGTAGGGGACTGGAAATGTCGTATATGTTCGACAAGTATTAAAGGTAGGGGACTGGAAATGTCGTATGTTCGACAAGTATTAAAGGTAGGGGACGGGGTATGTCGTATATTCGACAAGTATTAAAGGTAAGGGATGGGGTATGTCGTATGTTCGACAAGTATTAAAGGTAGGGGACTGGATATGTCGTATATGTTCGACAAGTATTAAAGGTAGGGGACTGGAAATGTCGTATATGTTCGACACGTATTAAAGGTAGGGGATGGGGTATGTCGTATGTTCGACAAGTATTAAAGGTAGGGGACTGGACATGTCGTATATGTTCGACAGGTATTAAAGGTAGGGGACGGGGTATGTCGTATGTTCGACAAGTATTAAAGGTAGGGGACGGGGTATGTCGTATATTCGACAAGTATTAAAGGTAGGGGATGGGGTATGTCGTATGTTCGACAAGTATTAAAGGTAGGTGACTGGACATGTCGTATATGTTCGACAGGTATTAAAGGTAGGGGATGGGGTATGTCGTATGTTCGACAAGTATTAAAGGTAGGGGACTGGACATGTCGTATGTTCGACAAGTATTAAATGTAGGGGACAGAACATGTCGTATATATTCGACAAGTATTAAAGGTAGGGGACTGGACATGTCGTATATTCGACACATATAATAAGTAATGTGTTGCCTCTTTAAATAAAGTCATTATTATTAATATTATTATCATTATACATGCCGGGCATAGCCTTTATTTGCCAGTCAGCTTTCTGCAGAAATATAGCAGGCATATAAGTGCCTCCACCCATACTTGAACCCGGGTCGCAAGATTAGACGACAAGCGCTCTACCTACTGAGCTACGGAGACACACCTAAACATGTCTATGAAAAGTGGACATACCACGTTATATGTGACACCATTTCTGGTTAAGAACGCAAGAAAAAAGTCAGCAAAAAGTTAAAAACGGTAACGATTTTTATTTTATTATTTGACCAATTTTAACATGAAAGCGACCTAACTGCCTGGATAGCAGAGACCTTATTAAATATTGCACATTACTTTACAAATCAAAGCACTGAAAGTACTATTGTGTGGCGTACTAATGCCATTAAATCCAATATCGAACCCAGGTTGTATCATAATTTTATGTCACAGTTCTGATAAGCCCACCCTTACTCAAACATTTGTGCTGCTAAAGACACCAAGAGAACCAGCAGTTACCTGGAACTTACTTAAGTAACTATGCTGAGCATCAATGAAGGGATATTTACAAATACCATTTTTAACGACTTGGAGAATTCGACCAGTGTCAAGATAAGTGACTGTTTATTCTCCGTAAGACCACGCATGTTAATTAAATGTATATGACACTCTATATTAACGTATGTAAAAGGGGTAAACATGGTGTCGCTCACACATATCGATCGGCCGATTAATGCTTTAAAAACAAGTTTTACATTTTATAAAACCTTAAAGTATTAGCTTTTAAAACAAGCTTTAATGAACAAAATCGATCGAATATTATATTAATAATTGATGATTTTCGACCGTTGATTGAATTTTTATTTGGTATAAAACGGGGATATTTTAAACTTACTTTTACGCGGAACGGATTCTTACTCGTCGCCGTGGATTTAATAATGAGGGTATCGTGTTGAATGTTGTCTAAAAGAGAGACATATATCTCTGCTTCATTACAAGCTTTAAATATTCAAAATCGGATAATAGATACGAAAATTATGAGGTCTTATATAAAGCATACTTTTCACGTTTACCGCGGTAACATTGTTAATCGGCCGATCGATATGTACGTAGAACTATTTCAGTCCCCCCCCACCAGCTATATATAGCATCAATGTTTGTATACAACATAATTAGGGCATCGTCTGCAATGTGCAGCGGCGGAGTGATTTACATTCGTAACAGTATACGATTGAAAACCGTGGGAACTATTTTAGATTCCCGCCACCAGTGAGAACATTCTTTGGTAGTAGAAATATAGTCCGTTGCGGAATGATTTGCTATAAATATCCTCTAAAAATAAAAGTCTGATATAATTGTTGGTCTTAATATAAGTAAATGTTGGTAATGTAAGCTGAAAAGTGGTAATATCATTGTGTGGCGTAACGCCACACAAAAATTAAAGTTGTTCGAGAATTATACTGAAGAAGTAAAATTTAGTGTATGACTTTAAAATGAAACTAAAAATATTTATATATACGCATGTACATATGACAGCTGACCCGTTACCATTCACATGTTTTACTAACTGGGTGGGTAGAAATAATATCTACCGACGCGTTAATAACTTCAGTGACTTTATGACTTCATGTTAGGTCACAATAAGTTAATTCCTCGATAATCGTCCTCACCCGTGTCCTGTGTTGTTTTATCTGCCCCGACCTTTCTATTATCCCTCTACTAACATTCTAATACTGTTAAATCATCACATATTTTCGTGGGTATTTAATTTCGTGGATTTTGATAAAAAAACATTTTCATGTTGTCGTGCATTCGTGAATTACAAAACATGTAAGGATAAAACCATGTTCTGTATTTAAGAGGTCGATTAATCGTGGGGATTAGATTTCGTGGTCTAGTGCAACAACATAATCAACGAAAATTAAACTCCCTAGAAAAAATAATGATTTTACAGTAACATAAAATTATCAGCCCTTGTCCACACATGCATGTGAAATATTGCAATACATGTATACATGTAGTTCTTTTTACTGATATTTATCCAATGGAATGAAGCCATCTCTTAATTATGGAAGCCCTTTCGTTTGCCCAACAGAAACGACCACTGATAACCTGTCTGCATACCGTACGGTATAGCTTGCTGGATATTACATAAACTTGTACATGTATAGGTCAGAGAAACAATTTATAAACTATGACCTTCAATATTTTTTCTATTGTTCGGGTTTGTAACTCTGGAGTTCAGTTAGATAATACAAGTTTCTGACCGAACTTAACACACTCCACCAGTGCACAACTATTAATTTAAGCTGTATTTATATGCTGTGTTCTTCAACAATATTTCAGTAATATACATACCACAGCGTATAAACCAAATCACTGTATGACTTATTGGGAGACTATACAATTCAACTTGTATACATTATTGCGAGCAAAAGCACACGTAAGTTCCGGTCACTGTATGACTTATTGGGAAACTATATAATTCAACGTGTATAACTTATTGCGAGCAAAAGCATCTGTACCTTCCGGTAACTGTATGACTTATTTGGAGACGATGATATTTAATGTGTATGACTTATTGCGATAACCGGAAGTTGACTCGTTTATACACTGCCTGTACGGTAGTCAGTTGGCCTAATGTGTGTCCCTACGTGAAGAAAATTTAAGTACGAAAACAGTCTGACTGGCTTTCGAAAGCATCCGCACTTGGTCTACTTGGATGTCTAGAGAAAAAAACAACTGATATACATGTTCTTGCAATTATACAATTTCACTCCATACAGATGATACGGTCAATTTCACGGAAGCTCACCAAGTTTCTAATTAACCCAGGGGTATATTATTGTATAATTCAAGTCAGTTGGATGACTGGCTAGCACTCTACCAACCGCGCTATCTTGAAGAGGGTGGGTTCGAAATGTTTGTAACGACGCGTGAACGGTATGTATTGTGTTATTAGAGAGGTTGCGTTGCGAACGTGTACGACGACGTGTAGGTGTAGCTACCCGTACATGTATACGTACGCGTTGCAATTAAAATTGGCTTGCGAAACACAACGTGTGCGTGTTACATCACATGGCAGTTTTAACATAATTTCTTCCTGAATTTATAATAAGTGTTTATATAAACTCACTGAGACTACCGTCGATAAAATATTGGGTTTCCAGTGCTTACGCATACCTGTGTGACGTAGTACACCTTATATTTTCGTCTGTCACACGTCCGTTACTTGTAGAAACTACACATACCGTGATGACGAAATACCCCAAAATAGTATTCACGTACACGTACACGTTACACGTTCCTTTCGCAACCTCTCTAATGACTCAAGGTATTCGTGAGATCAGTCAAGAGTGCACGCATTGAATGAACGAGTACATGTACTTTTCGAAATTCAGTAAACATTTAGTTGTGCGTACTCACACCGTACAACCCGCTGTGTGTAAGGCAGTTCTGTATGTTGATGGCAGAGACACACGCGTTTTGCGCCACTAGAGTGGGGTAAGTATTTGTTATTTTATATGTGCTTTGCGTTGCTTTTGAGAGTGATCACTTACATATATCGATGACGTGATGAATGAACAATAAGTATATACAATTCATGTGCCCACAAATGCCATATTAATCGAGTTAACAGGTTTTAGGTATGCGATGTTTGCCAAAATGTCGAAACTTTTGCCTTTGACATTACATTCTCAACTTAATTCGTGTTTTGGAACAATTCTAAAACATTGAATACAAACTTCAATCCTTCCTCAATATATCTGTCGTTTCCGTTTTGGAAAATGTACATTTTCTGTGAAGATACAGAGGTTTAAATTGAACGAGGTACAAATAAATGCTAACGAAATAGGCAGTTCTGTCTTTCGAATGATAACGACAAAGGCAGTACGTTAAATATTAATGCTAACGCAGAGGCAGAGATAAGAGACTTATGCTAACGACTAAGGCAGAAATTCTATTGACTTGACAGGGCCATAAAACCCCTTTGTACGATGTGTATGTTATAAATATAACCCAGGTTCATGTTAGGCTGTATTCCAAAGTCCATTTCACCAAGAATCACGAGCACGACGAGTGTTTAGTGGTTATTTTCGTCCAGTTGATTAACGGAATATATTACATACCTGATGATCGCTGACGCTGGCAATTGTCGGTTGTGAGTGGCATTTTATGCCTGTTAATGACGAGTGCATGGCTTTTTGGGGCCTACGCTCTCCGGGCACTGTCTTAGAGTTTAGAAACGAGTGGGTTTCGTAGTATTCTATCGATAATATTATGTAATAATGTAATGTCAAAGGCGAAAGTTTCGAAATTTTGGCAAACATCGCATACATAAAACCTGTTTACTCGATTAATATGGGAGTTGTGGGCACATGAATTGTATTTACTTATTGTTCATTCATCACGTCATCGATATATGTAAGTGATCACTCTCAAATGCAACGCAAAGCACATATTAAATAACAAATACTTACCCCACTCTCGTGGCGCAAAACGCGTGTGTCTCTGCCTTCAACATACAGAACTGCCTTACACACAGCGGGTTGTACGGTGTGGTACTTAATTGTTATTTCTTAAATGCTTTTTTGATAGCAGCGAAAATCCACATCCATCATTGGTAGTAGATTGCTTAAGTACGAATAAGATTTCATATATAGTCCTTTTAAGAACACAACATGGACACCTACACATACAATAATGTTGAAACTATACAAATATTGGCATATTAAGATTACAAGGTAGATGACTGACATTTTGTTCGTTCGTGACGAAGTTTCGTAAACTTTCTTCTCGTATGAGCTGAACTATGACCCTTCCCACTGTATCAACTTCAATTTCTTTAACTCTTTTTAGAAATTTGAAATAAAAAAAACTTTTCACTGTGGCAAATTTTCTTTTGACCAAACTTTCATTCAATCTCATATAAATGTATTTGCAGTAACACGTAAGATGATGTACAAGGATGATTGTTGGGTCTGATATTTTCATCCAAATACATATTTGCACAATGCAGCTACATCCTAATGTACATAGAAATTGTGATAAAGCAAATACAAGTTAATCTTAGCTTATAATATCAGACAAAAGGGTGGTGTTTATAGCGAATGAATCCAATTATCTCTCCAAAAACATTTTTCACATCATCCAATAAATAGGCTTAACACAAGGAACAAGGTTATTGTTCACAATATTGCAAATCAGTTTTGTAGTAATACAAAGGGACGATAATAATACAGTACTTATACGTGACGTATAAAGAGTTACCTACCTTGGATTGTCGGTAAGTATACTACTGATTTGGTTTATTAATTGAAAAAATACCAGGAATAAATTTTGAAAAAAAAGACATGCAAAATGGCACAAAAAAGCAAAGAAAACAAAGTTTAACATATTCGCATACCGCATTCTCGATTCATTGTCACAATGGATTCAGCCGTATTTATATTTTGTATTTAAAATATTCATTCAATTTTGTGAGCTGTACATATTTGTATGAGCCAGTCTCCAGGAAAACCTGCTATTATGACAAAAATATTAATTTTAGGATTTTCCATAGTTTTACAGGAAAATGTTTATTTAGCCAATTGCAAAAGAAATTATGTTAATATCTTCAGTTTTACAGAAGTTACACTTGTTTTTGTAGAGTACATATTCGGAGATTTTTGTGTGACGTCGCAAACGTCAGTCAAACGTTATTCGACGTAACTGAAAAAGTATTTCATAATTACACCATTTGATCAATTCAAGACATAAACTGTTCAAAATCGAAATTGTTTGCATTTAGAGAAAGGCTACTACTGTTTTAAACAACTAACTCCTCGTTTTTCTCAATGGGAGTACTTTTCTGAAATTAGTCACCATAGCAACGAAGTATGTGATTTCGACATAATTCATAGGACAATTTAGAGTAGATAAAGTACTATATGTGTCAATTACTTAAATAGAATCAATTATAGATATGTGTTTTCCTTATTTTTGAGGCTTTATCAGAACCTTGTTACATATAGTAATTACATTATAATGTCAAAACAGCTGGCTCATATACGTGGGACGTTAAAAAATAAACAGGACTGGGGCCCTCACGGCTACAGTTTTCAATATTATACAAATATTATTACATAATATTGAATCGCAATTCAATTGCAAAAATTCTATATCTGATTTATCGAGTTACACTATCACGTCCTCTCATAATAGACCATTTTGAAACCATGGTAACACGCACCCGGCGCAGCCCAACAATTACGATTAATGGCGACTACGTAATGTGGTGTATCTTTAATACTATCATATTATTTGTTTTCAAACTTCGTCGTATCATTACATGTTACATGCTGGACGATGTCTGCAAAAATGACGACATTTAGACGTTAGGTAATGAAATAAACAGAAGTTGAACTCCAAGTGTGACAAATTCGTGACGCAAAAGTGACGTCTCCAGAACGTAAGGAAAAACGGACAAACACAAAGTTCTGTCAACAGCAAGATGCGTATGTCTTCTGAATCATATGGAATTATCGTAACTTCATTCGGAAACAGTTCTGCAAGTCGTTTATCAGTTTTAAAATGGCACAAATGCTTCAGTGTTTATCGTTCAGCTTTGAAAGACAGGGAAGTAATAGGAAATCATAAGAACGTTTGTGACGTCAGTTACCAAGACTTTTTCAAAATACCAACGTTTAAACAACGGATTCTCGCCTAGATATGCGATGTAAGATCTGGAAAAATACATGCAATTCTCACCAACGCATTACTTGTGTGGCTCAGTGTGGTACCGGAATGTAATCATCACCCTTATTACTATAAACTTCGTATTTCATAGCCCTATACGAGCACTAACGCCGTGTAAAATAGCGCGACGTCATTTTGTGCGCCGGGTCAACGTAAGTGACCTTTTTCAGTCACCTGTAACTCTCGGGCCGCGTATTTATTTTAGTTCATATCTTTACAGTATGTAGAAAAAGGATTCCGATTCCTGACGGTATATAATTTGATTTATTTTGTTTAACCATGCAGGTTATGTGACAATAGTCCTGTTTATTTTTGAACGTCCCACGTATAGTGCTTGAGTATATGCCGAACGAGCAGCTTGTAATATATGTAAGCTATACTGAATATGTACATGTGTTTTATCGTAGAATAAAGCACAGACACGAGTTCGCCGATGCGTGGTAATTTAATCACGAATGCGTAGCTAGTGACTGTGCTTTATTATAGATAAAACACAGGTACATATTCATTATTTCGATTCTAACCAAGCCAATATTCCTCATTTGACAACACACCAAGACATAGGATCCACGACACTATTTCTTTCATCGGAAGTTTATTTATACTTTGAAGTTAATCAGTCGTAGTTGTATTTATCGGTAATTTTAGCACAAATTGGTTTCCTCTCTGTGTATATAGCTAAAACTACTGGTTGTGTTAGAATCATGCATAAAGCTCGCGGACCACGTTCATTTGTGCGCACGTATACTGTTCTTGTACATTTATTGTCCATAAATGGACATGATGTAAATAAATAAATACGTGGCCTCTTCGCCAGTGAAACGTTCTTCACTTTGTTATCAGCTTTAATTGAAACTCCTGTCATTGCTTATTGGTCGGAGAGAAATAAATATTTTAATAAAATGTCTTATATCTGATAACGGGACTTAAAATCTTATTCACTGATTTTGTCCACGTTACATACAGACCACGTGACGTCGTAATCGATATACCTCGGTTAACATCGTTGTACCGGTTATCCCATCTGTTGCCGACGAATCAATGGGTGCTTTTATTGAACATAATCCCCAACATTGCGACGTCACAATACAGCACACTCTTGCTACGTGTAACATTAAAATTTGTCTACGAAGTGTTCATTTTGTGCTTTTTTATGATTTGTTTATGTAAGTTCGGACTGGCATTAAGTGGACGATGACTTATATTTCGTAAAATTTAAAATATTATTTTCATCCTTGATAAATGCGGATGTTTTGTATTGTTTAAGTGAATATATAATAATAATATGATCATGATTTTATAATTGGATAAAGGTGACAGATTTATCAATAGATTCTATTTTATATAATAGATGGTTTATTTCCACAACATATAATATCAACCAAATATGATGTCGATGTTAATCAAACTTTGTGCGTTCCTGGTGTTAGCGACGATCTCAGTGTTTGGAAAAACGAGTTTTATCAAAAACATGAAAACGGACATACCCTTTCCACCTGTCGATGTACAGTCGATATCAGGCATACCTGAGGGACATCTACGACCATTGGGTAAGTGGTGGGGATACTAAGTTTAAAATAAATTTAAGAAGTGTTTCCGAGGTGGACTAAAATAATGATACAAACGTCGGACTGGTATATTGGGATATTTTCACACAGTGTGTATTTCGCGGATTGTCCGGTGTTCTGAATGTTCACCACGCGTCTATAATATTAGTGAAAGTCTAACCAACACTTATTCACATATTTCAGGTGGTACAACCAACACTTATTCACATATTTCAGGTGGTACAACCAACACTTATTCACATATTTCAGGTGGTACAACCAACACTTATTCCCATATTTAAGGTGGTACAACCAACACTTATTCCCATATTTAAGGTGGTACAACCAACACTTATTCACATATTTAAGGTGGTACAACCAACACTTATTCCTATATTTCAGGTGGTACAACCAACACTTATTCACATATTTCAGGTGGTACAACCAACACTTATTCACATATTTAAGGTGGTACAACCAACACTTATTCCCATATTTAAGGTGGTACAACCAACACTTATTCACATATTTAAGGTGGTACAACCAACACTTATTCACATATTTAAGGTGGTACAACCAACACTTATTCCTATATTTCAGGTGGTACAACCAACACTTATTCACATATTATTTCAGGTGGTACAACCAACACTTATTCCTATATTTCAGGTGGTACAACCAACACTTATTCCCATATTTAAGGTGGTACAACCAACACTTATTCACATATTTAAGGTGGTACAACCAACACTTATTCACATATTTAAGGTGGTACAACCAACACTTATTCACATATTTAAGGTGGTACAACCAACACTTATTCACATATTTAAGGTGGTACAACCAACACTTATTCACATATATAAGGTGGTACAACCAACACTTATTCCTATATTAAAGGTGGTACAACCAACACTTATTCACATATTTAAGGTGGTACAACCAACACTTATTCCCATATTTAAGGTGGTACAACCAACACTTATTCACATATTTAAGGTGGTACAACCAACACTTATTCACATATTTAAGGTGGTACAACCAACACTTATTCACATATTTCAGGTGGTACAACCAACACTTATTCACATATTTAAGGTGGTACAACCAACTCTTATTCACATATTTAAGGTGGTACAACCAACACTTATTCACATATGTAAGGTGGTACAACCAACACTCATTCACATATTTAAGGTGGTACAACCAACACTTATTCACATATTTAAGGTGATGTAACCAACACTTATTCACATATTTATAGTGGTACAACCAACACTTATTCACATATTTAAGGTGGTACAACCAACACTTATTCACATATTTAAGGTGGTACAACCAAACTTATTCCCATATTTAAGGTGGTACAACCAACACTTATTCCTATATTTCAGGTGGTACAACCAACACTTATTCACATATTTCAGGTGGTACAACCAACACTTATTCACATATTTCAGGTGGTACAACCAACACTTATTCCTATATTTCAGGTGGTACAACCAACACTTATTCACATATTTCAGGTGGTACAACCAACACTTATTCCTATATTTCAGGTGGTACAACCGACACTTATTCCCATATTTAAGGTGGTACAACCAACACTTATTCACATATTTAAGGTGGTACAACCAACACTTATTCCCATATTTAAGGTGGTACAACCAACACTTATTCACATATTTAAGGTGGTACAACCAACACTTATTCACATATTTAAGGTGGTACAACCAACACTTATTCACATATTTAAGGTGGTACAACCAACACTTATTCACATATTTAAGGTGGTACAACCAACACTTATTCACATATTTAAGGTGGTACAACCAACACTTATTCACATATTTAAGGTGGTACAACCAACACTTATTCACATATTTCAGGTGGTACAACCAACACTTATTCACATATTTCAGGTGGTACAACCAACACTTATTCACATATTTCAGGTGGTACAACCAACACTTATTCACATATTTAAGGTGGTACAACCAACACTTATTCACATATTTAAGGTGGTACAACCAACACTTATTCACATATTTAAGGTGGTACAACCAACACTTATTCACATATTTCAGGTGGTACAACCAACACTTATTCACATATTTAAGGTGGTACAACCAACACTTATTCACATATTTAAGGTGGTACAACCAACACTTATTCACATATTTAAGGTGATGTAACCAACACTTATTCACATATTTAAGGTGGTACAACCAACACTTATTCACATATTTAAGGTGGTACAAAATCACATATGTAACAATTGGTGCCTTAATGGACGCCTTGATTACTTTTCTCATTCGACCGTGCTATCTGACTGGGAACGGGATGAAATATAAACGGAAATTGAGTGAGGTTAACTTCGCCAACATCTCTGCCGTACACCGAACCATTATGACGTCACCCAATCACATCTGCTCGACCAATGCATCGTATTCTTACTCCGTGCCGAACCAAGTGTCATACATACCATACCGCTTCACGCCGTATCCCGTAAAAGCGTAAACTGTGTCCTGTATCCCATTCACCGTACGCCGTAACATTAGTTCCGTACCCAATTATGCCGTACCCCGTACCCATATCCCGCAAGTCGTCAACTGTGTCCTGCATCCCATTCACCGTACACCGAAACCCGTGTTCCGCACCCAATAACACCGTACCCCGTACAATTGACTGATTGATAAACAAAACATCAGGTACACTGTTAGTCGGTTTATACTAATATCCGGGTAAAGCTTTCAATACTCACAATCCTCGTCGATTGATAAGAGGGTTGACTTCACACAAGTACGGCACAGTCGATAAGGGACATTGTCAAACTTTATAATATATCGAACCTAACATAAAGGCCATTATACAATATTATTTTACATGCCTGTTCGATCTTTTTCCTTTTCTTTAAAAGTCTTTACCTTGCTTCTCTGTAAAATACTATATTGCAATGTATATCAGTTCCTCTGCCTTTCCGGAACATTTTGCAATTAATAAACAATTGATGACCGTCTTGGTATCGCCAGTCAAACAGACGCTTTAAATACCTACCTTACGGCCATGTTGCATTATGATTCGAAATGACCACAATGTGTTATTTTCATATACTCTTAGTAAATGAATTGTTTTGGTCGATTGTAAAACAAGTTTTTCAACTTATGTTAATCACTCTTAACATCGCATTCTGGTGATCCATCGTAGGCTCGTAGCGAGGTTATGAGGCCGCTTAAAGAGAAACAAGGTTTTGGTTTTCATTTTTAAGTGCTTTGGGTGCAAAACAAGGACATACTAGTGCATTATTTGTCACCTAATGCATACACAAGGTACGAAGGTTGTCAAACAAATACTATGGTGGCTGATTTATGCCATGTTGTATTTTCGCTTGTTCGCCACAATTATACGAAAACGAAACAATGTAAAGATACGACACTCGACGACGTTTCCATATTATTATTGATTTATGCCATAAGAGTATATTAAGTCAGACAGGGAAGGCAGCACTCAACTTAACCAGCCGAGCACAGAAAACATTAAAAACACACAAAGCACAATGCCCAACTAAACAAGCGCAGATCCGCCCAAGTCCAAGCTGTCGAAAAGTATAATAAATGTCGTAACTTAAATCACCCACCATATAATATATAACTTTTACAGGATGGCAGAGAAAGCCGGAAGGGAAAGTACGCGAAGAGAAAGATGCAATAGGGGCTCAAACTTTCCAGCTACGATATGTGAAGAATAGTCGACCTGTAGTGTTAAGAGGAGCCCTTAAAACAGCCCCGGTTGTAGAGAAATGGGAGGAAGATACGTATCTTAAAGAGAAGTAAGTAGGATAGGAGTAAATCAGTAAAATAATAATATACTGTAAAGTCATTACTTTTCGTGCTGGTGTAGTTTCCGTTGATTTCGGTAACTCGACAACGAAATTTAATCAACACTATTAAATGATCTAAATATTTGTCTTTCATTATTATTTCTATCATATAAGGGGATAACTTGCGTTTGAAACGGCAATACAAACAGAACATTTATTAAACTGGTTCTCTGTCGTACTATAGTAACGTAGTAATATAGGGGAGGTAATACAGACTAAACATTAATGAAACAACGTACCTAATTCCATTCAATTTTCATCATTATTTTATTTGTTTCAGGTTTGGAAAGATCAATGTGACTATCACTGTGAAGAAAGAGATCTATAACCGGGAACCACAACATAACAAACGCAGAATGTTATTCCGGAAGTTCCTATTAGATTATATGTATGAGAATTGGTACCTATCTTCCACCGTGCACGAACAAATGATGGCTGAACTTCCGGTATGGTCTAAACGTGTTTAATTCTGACCAAGAGTCAACTATCAAGATAAATGATGTAATAGTTGCATTTATAAGTATGAAAAATTCTGTCGCTTCTAATCTAGGCTTTGAAAAAAATATGTCTAAATCATAGGGGTGGGGCGATGGATCGAAATATCGATGCATTGCGATTCCGAGTGTCCCGATAGTATGGATCGATAGAAAAGTCTCGATCCAATAACTATCACCGATAATTAGCTCAACTATCGATAGTTACGATAGTTTCCTTTTTATAAATAAAGTTTATTATTAATTTAAAACAACTTCCAGTTTCGTTAAAAAAACTAGTTGTAAATAACCACATGCATCAAAACAGCCACAATGGACCAATATAGCCTTAATTTTATTAATCGATTTCTGTCAAATTTATTTTAAATCATTTCCACAAACAGTAGATTTGTATGTTGTACAATAAAGTGATATCTTACACAGTGCAAATTTGCATTTACAAATTAATCTCTGGTTTTCAAATCTTGGCAATATTTATTGCAATAGTATCGCAATAGTTTCCAGCAATACAATAGTATCGCAATAGTACTTTCAGCAATAGCAATAGTATTGCAATAGTCAAAATCGGACTCAATAGTCACCCCTACAGTAAATCACGACTTGGGTGTTTGTAAATGCACGAGAAAGGTCACCGGATGCACGTGAAAGGTCACCAGATGTTTGTAAATGCACGAGGTATTGTAATTCACACTCTTTTCTAGTGAGGTATTGTAGTTAACGCACTCATTTCTAGAGATGTATTGTAGTCCATGTGACAGACCGAATTTCATTACCAAAAAGGTGAACAGATCCAACAATGATTTTCGGTTAGCTTGATATCTCAGCAGTCTGAAAACGGTTGATGGACTTGCGGGTCACTTTGCCAAATGACCTTTTGGCGGCCATCTTTAAAGATGGTCGCCATTATTTTAAGCAATCATAAGCTTTGGGAAAACTTGAATTATTCCTCACTAAATAGGGCTATCGGCTTGCAATATGTCTTAAAATGTTCGTATTCCAACCCAACATATGTTGACATATACATAATAACATTATGATAAAGATATTAGTTCGAATTCATTGATATTCTAAGAAAACTTTGATATTTTTCACTTTTTGTCATTATTTTGTCTCTTGCAATTCTGATTTGGATTTGTATTTAGCCAGTTTTTGTTTGCTACATTTAGAGAATAATTCTAGGCATCCATAATATACATTACATTGATAGATTTTAACTTCGAAGTCCAAAATTGGTCAGGAATATATGACAACTAATGCCTAAATTAAATAGATATTTTAGGGCTATGAATAGACCGTTTCCAACAATCTCAGGAAAAAAGATTTTTGTTATTCCATGGCTACTTTGTTGATACGATTCGTATATATATGCCTAGGTGTCCAGTACCGTGCCACAAGGGTGTTAGTGTGGTACCTGACCCATAGCTGGATGGTTTGGCGGCTCGGATCCGGTCAGTTGTATGAGTTCATATGACATTATTTAAAAAAAATGGTTATTGACAGGAAAACTTGAATAACTATTCAGCGAAACGGAAAATAAACATAAACATGACTCCAAATGATTGGAAAATAATTTGATATGAGTTATACATTTATATTTTTGTTTATAAAGTTCCGAATATTACATTAAAAGTACATTATTTTAACGTTGTTTTCATATTCTTCTTTAATAATAGTAAAGCATGTAAGAATTCATACCTCCCACTGTTAAATTCTATTAGTTTCGCGCATTCACTATGAAATGAAAATGTGAAAGCAGGAACGTATTCGAAGGGAAACAATAAGGAATAGAGGGGATACAAAATAAACAAAATTATATATTGAATCAGTTGTTCTTTGTCTAGTGTCTAGCTTACTACTTTTCTGACTCAGATGGACCTTAGTAACCTTTAAATAACCATTCTTAATAGAATTTGTAAAACTATACACACACCTTTGAAGCCTCCACAACCCTACCACAACCAAGGTTGTAATTGGTGACATAGTCTGTCTATGTTTAATTAAAGGAGACAACTCTTCAGTCTACTCTTTTTTCCTGAAATTAATTCCCTTTGCACCCTCAAACATAGGAGATAATCAAGCCCAAAATAAAATCTAGCTAAAATTGAAAATGAAATTATGATAATTGATTGAAACAAATATATTATCTAGTCGGGTAGCCAGACTATTGGTGACACGATGGTGGCTGAGGAGTTAGTGCTCTTGACTACCAATCCGGAGGTCCCTGGGTCGAAATTTCATTGACCAGTGTTCAGTATTTCCCACCCAACTACAGATGAACTGGTTGTTAACCGTGTGATATTCTAACGAGTATCGGTGCTATACGCTGGGCACGTTGAAGAACCAAAAATGAATCTGTTCGGAAAGAGCTAGGGACGTATCCAATCCAGATTCCTTGTATCACACCACAGTCACTTCTACTTGCTGTCTCTTCAGAAAAGCACATGACCCCATGTGGAATATTAAGAAGTTATCCTTGACTGAAAGGTTTAAATAATTACAACTACAAATACAACTACAAGTTGTCAACCACGGGGATATTTATCCTGCGAGTTATAAATGTTTTCAGCATCACCGACTATCTCTGCCATGCCTGCAGGCACTACCTTTAGATGTGTGCATCCACAATTACATATGGGTATACTTTTCTTGTTGGGTTGGGTCATACGATATTGCTCCGTGATGTACATCCCATAGATGAGCACACTTAGTCCTGAACTCATGGATTACTAGTATGTATCGGCTACAGTCAATCCAGTTTTGTACATATTACGGATGGACAGCGCCATTCCTGACCATATGGGTTATTAATGCATACCGGTACGACAGATGGGTACAGTAATTTGTAACCATACGAGATACATATTACAGATAGGTTCATTCGTTCCTGACCGTATTGGGTACATACTACACATGAATACAGATATTCTTGACCACATATCATACTTAGTACACGTACTAACCATATGAGTACTAAAACATGCTACATGAAGGAACAACTATTCCTGACCATATGAAGTACATTCTACTGATAGGTACAATTGTTCCTGACCATATGGAGTCCGTAGTAGATGGGTACAGTCATTCCTATCCATGTGTGGTACAGACTACATATGGGTACATTAATTCCTGGCCATATAGAGTCCACAGTACAGATGGGGACAGTCATTCCCAACCATGTTAGGTACAGCCTACACATGGGTACATAGATTCCTGGTCATGTGGGGCACATATTATTTATAGGTATATCAATTCCTTATATGGAATCCATAGTACAGATGGGTATTGGGTATACAACTATTCCTGACCATAACTATGTCATACATATTGCATATGAGTACAGCCATTACTGACAATACTTGATACATACAGATACATACATACAGCCTTTCGTAACTATGCAGTTGGGCACGGGCATTCCTGACCATATGGTGTCCATCATACAGAGGGGTAGAATGAGTACAGCCATTCCTGACCATATATGGTACATTCTGCTAATGGTAATCATTCCTGGTCATATGGGTTACATAATATGTTACTAATAAAGATTGGAACTTCCATTTATAATGTCTATATGAGGTACATTCTACTGATGGACAAATCATTCCTGATCTTATTGGGGGTACTATGGTCACAGTCATTTCTGATTTAATACTAGTAGGTGAATATGCATGGTCATTCCTTACAATATTGGGCTTGTTATTATATCGGTATAGTCATTCCTGGTCCTTAAAGTACACCATATTTCTAAGTAAACCATCCTTAACCCCATGGGGAATATTCCACCGATTAAATCCATCCATTTTCTTAATATATAGAAGAACCTTCCTTCGGAAATGCTTCTGTCCATTTCAGTCCCAATAAGGTATATGCTACTGCCTGTACATCATTTTCTCTCTCTATGGGAGTAAAGTCCACCACATAGTACATCCACTTTGGTTCCTATGGGGTACATTCTGCAGTCAAGTTCAGCTATTACATATACTGATAAGGGATAACGACCAATGACAGGAACAACACTTCCTCTCCTATTAAATGGCTATCCCCCACATCACTTTGTCTGTGCTTGTGTCATGGGCTATCCATATTCAACAGGCGAAGCTATACCTACAAGATCCTATGATGCGTCTTACTTCACGGTTTGCTGCTATTCCTGTCTCAATGAGGTACATGTAGATAAGTAATTCCCCGCCAGATTGGTTCCCTACAACCATTGGGTGCAACTACCACTGGTAACAGTTACCGAATAACATTAGGCATATCAACTGCTAGTCCTACTGCTTTCCTACAATCAAGGGGTACGACTAACGCCGGTCATCATTGTCATGAATACCTACAAAAACAGTGTACATCTACTCCTAGCCCTGCAATCAAGGGGTATGACTCTTAATATAAACACTGGCCATGAATGTAGGAACAAATGACTTGCATCTTCGATACTAAAATTATATTGTATGTAAAAAGCACCCAGTTAAAGTCAATTTTCAGACATTCGACCATTCGACCGACTGTACATTTACTCATCGAGTCTCACGTCAGTTGTTACACTCGCTCGGCGGTGTTGGCTGCTGGCAGGCTTTTGACCCCCTCAGGTATCCATTTATACATTTGGGTAAGTGGGGAAGGTGGATTATTCTTGCTCAGAGAAATTAAGCAGTGGTCCAGGTGAGCATTGAACCGGGGACCTCTCGATCCCGAAGCATGCACGCTACATCTAGGCTCCCCAAAGAAATCGTTATAATTCATGCAGCAGTTTTTGATCTTTTAAGTTAAACATGACTGTCAGTGATGGTAATCATAAAGACCAAGAAGGTAAGTCTGATGATGCCAGATACAGAACCCTTCGTTTGAGATGATAATATATTTCATTATAATATATTTCATTATGACTTCTCTAAAACGTCACCAAAACGTACTTTTCAGAAGACAACATATAACTTAGGAACCTAAAATTTGGCATACATTCGTGTTGAATAAGAATGCAATTCGCTAATGATTCACTATTTAGGAAAGAAAGAATCAAAGATTAAGTTATACTGAAACACTCGGCCCATGGCGTGTATGATCCTGTACTAATAGCCGGACCCTCGCCTGCAAGACTTCTAGCTGGGGTCCGGTATCATACCCACATCCTATTAGGCAAAGGATTCGATTTTCAGATACCTACACATGTATAGATATGTGAATATGAACAAGCAAAGCAACTTTGAAATAATAAACCAAAATTAATGGTTGTTCCTGAGATTATTGCAAAAGATATATGCATGCGTCTTAAAAATATCCATTTAATTAGATATCAGTTGTCATATATTCCTGACCAATTTTTGACTTCAAAGTGAAAATCTATCAATGTAATGTATATTATGGATGCCTAGAATTACCCTCTGAATAAAACAAACAAAAAATGGCTAAATACAAATCCCAATCGGAGTTGCAAGAGAAAAATAATGAAAAAAGTGAAAAATATCAAAGTTTTCTTAGAATACCATAAATGTCGAAGTAATCACTTTATTATAATATTATGATTTATATATCAGCAGATGTGGGGTTGAAATACGAACATTTTAAGACATATTGCAAGCCGATAGTCCTATTTAGTGAGGAATAATACAAGTTTTCCCAAAGCTTATGATTGCTTAAAATAATGGCGGCCATCTTTAAAGATGGCCGCCAAAAGGTCATTTGGCAAAGTGACCCGCAAGTCCATCAACCGTTTTCAGACTGCTGATATATCAAGCTAACCGAAAATCATTGTTGGATCTGTTCACCTCTTTGGTAATGAACCTTCAATTTTCAAGTCCTGGGACATGGACTATTGCTGTTATCACACTCTCATATAGGAATTTTCCGCCGTAGTAACTATGCCAAAGATTCCAGAACAGTAACCGGAAGTTTCCATTGTACAAGGATATTATTCCATTGCAGTTACCGGAAGTGTTGTCATGTGGGTCTTACAAGCAGCGGTTAACGGAAGCGGAACTATGGATGAGTTCAGGTGGTACAGCCTCATTGCTTCATTCGCACGGTGACCATAATCTACACTGTGTCCTCGACGGCAGGAAAGATTTCATTATAATTGATCCAAAATACAAAGATAACTTTAAGTTTCAAGAAACGGTAAGTACATGAAATGTGCCCCTGTTCTTGAACATATGATCCCTTTATTATCTGGACCAGTTGGCAGCCTAGTGGTAGAGTGTCAGCTTCGAGTGCGGGAGGTCCCGGATTCGATCACATGCCCAATTATACCGAAGCCGAAATAAAAATGGTAACAGAAATTTCCTTATACTCTGCATAAAATGGACACAGGCTTCTCTTTTCTCATACCCTCGTGGCAATGGATAACATCAGGAATGAGTTGTCGAGAGTGATTTATATAAGTTGGAAAAACTTTTTTCACAATCGACCTTAAACAAATTAGTATAAACTAAACTAAACCATTTGGGGTCCAAATTGCGAATATGAACTCAAACCTCAGTTAGTCAGTTGGTCAAAGTGCACTGATATGTGCCTGTTTACACCATTCGATTGCTTGTGCATTTTGTTATGACGACTTGAACACACAATTAGAAAACACACAACATAGAGTAGGGTGTCGTGTTTTTGTAGTTGTTGTGTTTTACTTTTTTTCTTTTTCATTGTTATGTAAGTGCTACTTACGACCTCATAAGACTCTTACATACTAGTATTTGAAATCTGCATCACATGGCACTTTTTATGAGCCTATTTTCAAGAAAATCGGAACAGGTCAGGTCGATCTAACTGAAGTTGAAAAAGCTTGTTTTTCCATAAGTAAAGAGTATTTTTCAGACAGTTTTTTCTTGTTTTCTCAAAAATCGACTTTGTACTGACGGCCTTCTCATTTTAAGCCAGCGATCTATACGTACAGTAATATACATACACATTATTATTACATGTACTGTTATTTGTATAGTGTTTATTTTGGTTTCAGTACGGAAATTCTGGGTCCGGACATTCGCCTTTAGACATGGATATGATCAATGCATTTAAATATTCAAAGATTGCACAAACACCCTGGATATGGTCGACATTGTGGCAGGGAGATTGTATCTATGTTCCCGCAGGTAGGGTCATGTATACAAAACTGGGTACTGATTTATCAAAACACTTACGAAAATCTTAAAGTTACGCAAATTTAAATTCTATACAATTCTTCTTCAACTGAAATTGGTTACGGATATACTTAGTAGGTGTTCATTATCTGAATCATTATTTGTATTGCAGCTTTATATTTGTAAACAAACTATGAAGAATTTAAATTTAAATATTTCCGTAAGTGCTTTGATAAAACCGTATGGTTTGTCATGAGTAATAAGAAACCTCTTACGTCAAATTAAACACTCATAAAATACTGCCCGCTGCTTTACAGTTATTTTTTTTGCGTTTTTTTTCAAGTTTAGAACATCTTAGCGGATATTTAAGTTCGCGGAACCATACTACTCGCTCATCCTACTCGCACAGTTCGCGAACTTAAATCGCGCGAACAATAATGTATTGTTTTAAATCAAAATTTAAAGCAGTTAATATCTTAGCGGTGCATTATGAAATATATAATCTTATAAATGCAAGTTCATATAATTATACTATCTCGCTCACAAGCTTTTTCTTTATACCCACATGATATTTTGTCCGGGACAATGTCTAGCTACTGATGAATGAAATTGGTATTTGTGACAGCAGTGACCGACAAATGTCGTTACGATATTTTGTTATACATTTTGTCAGTGTAAATCTGATCATTGCTTGGCCCGTATATGATATGACGTCCCAGAATTGGTTGGTCCAGTGTCAACAGTGTCCATAAACTATGCATGGTTCGTGAATACCCGAGGTTGTTCCGTGAAAGACTGAGGAAGTTTCATGAGGCCCGAGTTTGTTCAGTGATTGACCGAGGTTGTTCCGTGAATTACCGAGATTGTTCCGTGAATGGCCGAGGTTGTTCCGTAAAGGACCGTGTTTCTTTCGTGCTTGACCAAGAAAGTTCCGTGAATGACCGAGATTGTTACGTAAACTACCGAGATTTGTCCGTGTCTGACCGAGGTGTACCGAATGTGTACTTCAAATCTACTTATTGCGTTTTTTAGATCAGTTACATCAAGTTCGATCTTTCGGTAGAGGCATTTCGTACACAACACAGTTCGCCCCAGTGACCGAGTTCGACGCAAGTGATTGCAAGAAAGAAGCGAAAAGCAAAAGAAGGAAGAAGGAGAAGAAAGCTGAAGAAAAGGACACAGAAGAAGTACAGAAAGTGACGTTAGGGGATGTTGACTTTGTATGGGCATTTAGTAACGGAGAAAGGGTAAAACACTTAAAGTTCAATTACTAGAACCCTAATCTGTCATTTTCTGGCAAAGTTATGATCATTTAACTATCAACAAAATCAGCATCATAAAAAACAAATGTTACCATTGCAAGTGCGTGAAAGCGACTCGTAAAACAAAACGGCAAGACTGAAGAGTTTCACTTTCTGTCACCGATTTATAAAATTGAAAATAAACTTTTGGTTCGAAGTCTGAAATAAATCAACGGATTTCGTTTAAACACATTAAAATCAAATGAACTTTATTCTTTTTGTAACGTAAAAAAATACCATTTAGGTGGCTGAAAACAATAATAAAGCTAAGCGTAAAATGAAATATTGTTTGTTTTACCTGCCGCGAACCACATCATTTAGTTTAGCAAAATATTTACATATACATGTATATATTTCACAAACGTTGGACTATATTGAACGCCTCATTCAATAGCTAATTTGAGTAATTTCGTCCCGAATTTTCTACTTCTGATTTCTCGTCAAAACATCGTGTAATTGGGCGATGTTTGTGGGTTGGTAGCGGGAGGGAAACATACAATATTTTATTTTAGACCTGGTGTGTCACGTCAAAGACGTGCATGCCGCCAGAACTTTCCCGTTCTACCGCAGAACGCAACACTACCACAACTGAAAGCATTTTGGATTTGGCCCTCGATATTGAAATAACATCTATTTTTTTCTAGCATTTGTACGAAAAGAAGTTGGTTCCCGAGTCTTTGCGACGAATATTGTTGATTCTACTCCGAGATGGGGACCAGCTACATAAATCATTGTTTACACATTTTTATGAAGAAGCGATGGTTGGGGTAAGTGTGATAAAAAGCAGTAATTTAAACCCCATTTTGTCCAAAAAGTCTGAGATTTCTACTATTTTCTTGTGCAAAGGGGTGGTATTCACAAAGAATCTTAAGAGAAATTTTCCATAAGCGTATTATGTAAAGAACTACGATAAAAACAAAGAAAACATGAAATATGTGCAGCTCAATTGTTCAACTTAAGTCAAAGTATTTAAGTTTTCCCTTGACTTGGATGCTTTGTGAATACCAGCCTTGCTTGTAAAACCATCGTAATTTTACACACACGACCTGGAGTATTATTGTGCGCTAGAAATATCTTATTATATTTGAGAGAAAATGGGTCTTTATTTATACAGTTTGTTTATTTAATACTAGTATTGGACCTAACTAAATGCATTGCTAGATAATCCTCCGTCCACTAATGCCTCCACAGTTTCTATGTCGACATGTTTTAAGGAAACTATGAATACTATTCTGGGAGTCAATTGATTAGTGCCTTACTCGAATCATTTTAAAAACATTTCGCTGACTTACAAGAGTAAGGTCGTAATAGGTGCTTATAAAACGCATACATTATCAGCATCGCAATGCGCATCTTATGAGCCTATTTTCATGAAAATCGGAACTGGTCATTTTGATCAAACTGAAGTAGAAAAGCTTGTTTCCCTACGTAAAGAGTAGCTTTCATTGAGCTTTTAATTGTTTTATAAAAAAAACATGTTTGTACTTAAGACGTTATCCTTCTAAGCTAGCTGTTTGTCGTTTGGTATAACTAGTACTTTAAGTACATCGCATATACTACAGTGTTTAATTGGTGCTTGAAATGCCGCACTGTGAAGTGTTCATAACGACGTACCTAAGGCTTTGTGAAAATGTAATTTGTTATACATGTAGTTATATAGATGCTCGTACGTTCAACAAGGACACAATGGTTCAACAATGGTGACATGAATTTGATACGGGGACTGCTCGCAAACAATCAAATTTCTGCGCAATGGTAAAGCAGCACTCCCTATCCATTACTAGTATGCACATATTAATTTTTGTGGTCCATTTGATACATCGAACAACGCCCACTGTGGGGATTAAGACACAAAACGTTTGGCTCTAGGGGATTATCCCCCATAACAGAGAAAACCCATTGATAGGTGTATTTACACGAAACACTAACTGACTATTTATTGTCACTTAATTAAAGTTCGTTTCTTTTTTCTTACAGGTTGACGAGAAACCACCGGTAGACGAAGCTTTCCACATCCTAACACCAAACGATAACCGTTCGTACGTGTCACGTGATGAAATTAATGCGCTGGTCGGATCACGCCTGCAACATTTGTGTGATATTTTCAACAAGAAGAACGAAATAGTGCATGATGAACTGTAACGTTACTCCGACAAATAATTACATAATACACAATAATTCCCACTAGTAATGTGATACATGTACAAGTTAATGTATTTTCAACGGTTGTTGTATGATATTGACATTACATACCGTTTATTGAGTGTGACGTAGCCGGATAACATCACACACGACGGTGACGGCCATTTTTGCATGACATACAAAGAAAGAAGAAACGAGTGAATCAGTAGAAGTTTTATTCTAAATTATATGTAAGCATATTGTATTTAAACACTGAGAAACACAATTTAACAATTGGACGACTCGCCGAAACTATGTTACTGTAGCGCTTGTAAAACATACTATTTTCGAAATAGAAAGTAACGTCCAATGAAAATATAATGCCGTGTGAACTGACACGCCCAAACGACTAAAACCCGGGCAATAAACGGTTTCCCGTGTTCCACCTGGTGTCGTCCGTCGAAGTCTATGAAGTCGGCCCATGGTTTAGTTTATATTTAGTCACGCCGAATATTCACTATTTGTGTCCTATGAATATTACAAATAAAGAGATGATATCTTTACTAATATCGGTCAGTTTCTTATACACAAATTCCAGTAGTATTTTGTTCCACTGTTTGGTTGTATTAACACTTTATGGAAGGGAATCGCCGCCAAAACTATTGTTCAAAATCAATGTTGCACATTGTAGATATTCATCCCAATGTTCAACAATGCATACTATAAAACGCGAATACATACACACTTAACAAATATTAGTTAATTAAAATCATAAATACATACTTCACAAGACTTTAACATGTTTCTGACCGTGTCGTTCAAAATTACAACGTCAGAAACTTCTCATTTGTAATAGTGTTGATATGTATTATATTCTATTAAAACTCATCCAAATTACATTTTTTTTTCATTTCATGGATGAATGTACCGTTGTACTTAAATTAGATGAATACAAATTCGAGTTGCAATCGCGTGGTAGTCCATACCACAAACACAAAATGTCGTTCAGAAATATAACATTCAATAAATAAAAAGTTGTGCTTCATTTTATAAGTGTTACTTTTTCAAAGACGCTCAGTGTTATATATAAGGGATTTTTCAGTACAGTCTAGCTCAGTGCCAACTAACATTAATAGTTAGAACACATAGGTTGAAATGCCGCCCGTAGGGTATTTACCCCTAAGTAAATTAGCTAGTTAATTGGGTAATAACATGAAAACTTCATTTACATCTTTTAAACCAATTTATTTTAGAGCATAATCAGTTCCAAACACAGATCCACGCGTGTCTGACCTATCCGACAAGGACTGATGCTAGGGATCTACAATGTAAGAAAACAAATGTAATTATTGTTTATCTTTCAACAGCAAAATCGACGAATTGTATTAAGTATTAAAAACACCAACTATTTACTTCCCGGTGCCTGTATACTCTGTCATGCCAGGTGCAGAAACTACTTTTTTACTTGTCGGTTGACCAACCAATCACAAGGGACCGGTCCACTGACTCACTCAAAGACTCACTCATCCACGGCTTGCAAAGACGTATTATTTAAAAGGGCAATTACGGAAGACGTCGACATAAGTTCGCGCGTCAATTTCCATAAAGCACCCTATAGCCGAATGTTGATGTTTTGCAATATTTGCAATACAACATTTTACACGTACACTTGGTGTTTTACATATTTCGGATTGTTTCACAAGTACCATGTGCACTATAAATAGGAAACACAGCTTGTGCGGCAACAGGGATTTACCATTTACTGTTATTCTGAAACTTTGTAAGACATTTTGACAACTAAATCAAGGTATATCAGCCTTTTGTACAGCTGCACCTATGTTATTCATCTTTTTGTCAGCCGGGACTTGGTATTTCAGCTTTTTGAAAACTGAGACTTAGACTTTTTGACGGCTGATACTTCGAATTTCGTTGATTTAGTTCATTTCTCGTTCAATTGTGTATTGGGCATTGTGTCGTGTGATTGTGGTATGTGATATTTTTATATTTTCTGTGCTCGACTGTTTAAGTTAAGTTCTGCACTCCCTGTCCGATTTTCTGTAATCTTTTCTATCATACACTTATATGTCTTTAATAGATGTCATAGATACATGGTGATGCGTTGTTTGCAGTTATATTGTGACGGAATCCGGGTGTCAATAACCAAAATCTATCGTTAGGCTTACGCTAATATATGTACAATGTAGTTAGCAATCATAAAGCTATGCCATAACGATGATCGGTTAGCCCTGAATTCTGGTTATAGGAGAGATTACCGTATTCATATGCAAAATGTCCACCAGCAATCTATTGGATGAATGAACAATAGAATCCTGCCATTCACCAATAGCTAGCTGGTGGTACTAATCCCTTTGTAAGCAAACATGATCTCTCCTATTAACCCAAGGGTAAGCTTATACATCACAACTATTCAAACAAATCTAATATGAACCGTGACCTTGTGGGTAGGATTCTAAACCACGACCCGAACGGCGACAGCGCCTAACACTGAAGTGACCACAACCGGTATGCGCCATCGAAACAACTCCAAAAATGACGCTTATTATGGTCGTTGTCATTACAGTATATGAGGTAGAAGGCGGGATATTGAATTATCTCTGATCATTTTAACTTCTTATTGGCCTCGCAGACAGACACGCCACTTGGATTTTGAAACTTGCCGACCCAGGCATTCATAAAAGCAAAATGGCGTGACTTTCTGCAAGGCAAATATTGATAAGTTTGAGTGTCTTTGATAACAATAGCAGAATCTCATTTGAAAAAACTTACGCTGGTTTTTCACAGATATAGAAAAAATCATCATCGCATCTGAAGTCCAGCCATGTTAAATGATCACTACCAACCATAGCTAAACACTGATCATCGTAGCTGGTACCTAGATAAGTAAGGGTGGTTAGACAATGCATCATGTTGAATGTTCACTACCGACCAAAGGTAAACACTGACCATCGTAGCTGGTACCTAGATAAGTAAGGATGGTTAGACAATGTATCATGTTGAATGTTCACTACCAACCATAGCTAAACACTGACCATCGTAGCTAGAACCTAGATAAGTAAGGACGGTTAGACAATGTATCATGTTCTGGAATATTAAAGTTTACCAGGAGCCTACTTCCTAAAAAGTTTAGGACTAGAATTCAAACTTTAAATTTGTAAAATATAAATTTACTAGCGATTGTTTTCCGTTGAAATGGAATCAATATTGACCGTATGCCACCATCACAAACAGTTTGAAGAATTCAGATTTTAAATTAAAGGATAAAACGACGTCATTTGGTGCAACGTGTTGTGGTTCCAGTTTTGTGTTTCACGTCCAAGCAAGTGTTCCCATTGTAACTGAACAAATAAAATGTTGTCTGATGGTATCCACTACATACATTAACGCCAATTCATACAAAACATGATACATTTATACATTTGTAACCCAATATATGAGACCCAACAAAACGGTTATATAATTATAATAGAAGTGCTAAGATAACTCGTATTGGTCAAGCAATAAAACTGGTTATCACAAAGAAGGGCAACTCTTGTTGTCTTGTTACAATATAGGACATTGGATTATCGAACATGAAACTAGTATACTTAATATGCTACATATGTGCTGGATTTTGGTGTGAAGTATAATTTGGTAATGGTCGGTTATCTGTCAATATTTGGTTTCTCAAGACGCCAAAACCGATATTTGCGTAAGAGTAGTTTAAGGTGGTTCGATCGAGAACATAAGCGGCTTATATTAGGTACCTACTAAATACGAGTTTTGATCCTAACTGTACGCCATACGACTTAGCTTCGGTTCGACTCAAGTTAAACCACTGCAAGTTTTCACAGTCTCTAGTTGAATATTGGCGATCATGGTTAGCGCCAAAATCCAGCCATGCTTAGACATGGTTTATATTTTTCATTAATGCATGAACATAGTACTACATACCATGCTTTGGGAAGTTGTGATTCCAGTTTGTATATGTTATATCCGTGACGTCACCAGTGACCGAATCTTCCCACTTCCATTGTCTATGTTCATAGTTACCAGCCGTCCATACTGCACTGTCATGCAATTTATTACTATGTACCTCATGCTCTGTAAAGTATTTCAGAGTTTCCAAAATATCTTAAGCTCTTTGGTTTTATGTTTTCAAACAAAATTTAAAAATATATAAAAAAATAGGCTCATATGAATCTATAAGCACTGATAAAAATAAGCGCATACTATTAGCAAAGACCTAAATATACACAGATTGGACACTTAATTGAAAACAAAGAGCAAATGCGAAATAGCATGCAGCGGACTAGGATATTTAAATGCACGCTTTTGTTTGTCATCCTTTTTTAATGACCAATATCTCAGTTTCTTCTACTGCATGATGTAACTGATTTTTTTTCCATCTCTTGTAGAACTCAGAAAATCATTGTTTGAATGAGGTAAATTGGGTATTTTGAACTATTTTCTGATAAAATTTGAATTTCCATTAAAATGATAGTAGGTCTGGCCCTTTGAGGTCTTTTGTTTTATTCCTTGACTGATTTCAATAAATTAGGTATCATTATAAAGCAGAATAATAAATCTATTGCATACATTTTTTGGTTTTTTCCTATGTATATCAAAACAGGAGATATACGGTATTAAAAACAAACGAGATTTCGTCGTGAGAATTCAGAAGACTGCCGCGAGATATTGTGAGATTTGGTAGATTTTTCCAATCTTTGTATATTTAGGTCTTTGTTATTAGGCTGGAGTATAGGCGCATATTAAAAATAGGCGTATAAAAGTGTCACTAAAATCAGTATAAACGTATGCGCTTATGTTCCAGTTTCTACAGTATGTGTAAAACGGATTACTATGATGACAGTTTCGTTATGTGACAAATGTTGATTAAAATAGGGCAACAACGAGTAATGTCAAAAGCTAGACTGGAACGCAAACGGCTGAATATTTAAATCTCGGACAGAACTTTAAACTTGACAATCCTTATTCAATTGTACATGTAATAGTTTAATGTAATATGAATTCAAGTATTATATTCCTATAATTATAATTTTTGTGATATGGAGTGCTACCAGAAACTGTGTATTTATTGCTAAATAATGATATAGTAGGTGATTTTTGCATGAAATGCTGAGGAAATCTAATATATAACTGTAATGAACAATAATGAATTTCGTACATGAGCTTGTTATAATAGACTTAAGGATTTACTTTAGATTTAAAACTAAAGGGCACATACAATGCCAAACGCACCAAACAAATCACGACATCCCACATCGAAAGTCTGCCGCGTCAGTATGTCAAACTAAATGCAAAACCGCCTTGCTTACCGTAGTAGGATTATTGTACTTGAGTAAGATTGATTCTTTTAAAAAATATTGGAAAACATGTATTTGGAAGAGATTGGAATGTACGAACTTACGAAAATCATGGATGTTGTTGAGGTGTGATGCTATCATATCTTGTTCTCCTTTAGATGTTATGATGACCAGATGCGCGTGGGCGTTCTTGCAAACCCTCTTAAATAAAATATGGAAATTATATCAAAATCGGTTCCAGTTTCTTTGTTAAAGGCATGGATTATAATCTATGGTGAGCATGTATCCGTTTTTTCCAAGCCTTTGTTTCTTTAAATTACAATTTGTTGGATATAGTAAGTATATCAGTATGATGTAATACATTTGAGCCGTTCTACAGGAAAACCGGGCTTAGTGACATTATAAGAATTGTGTCATAAGGTATAGAAAAGGCTCTGAAATGAGAAAAAGTCATGTTCGTTGATTTTAGTTTTAAGTACTTGGATAGTCTAGTACTATCCCTTAGATTTAATTTTTCTCATGAATTATGTTTAAAAAAACTTCTGTTGTTGCTATGGTGACCCATTTCTGAAATGTACCCATGTTGAGAAAAACGGGGGGTTAGTGATTAGAATCAGCAGCTACATGTACTTTTCTCTAGAAGCAAAAATTCGTGTTTTAAAAATATTATAATAAACTAAGAATATAATTCTAAATTGTGATAATATTTCGAAACGTTTGAGTCAAGAATTTTTGAAATACTGGATTTCTGAAGTGTTAGTTAAGGTAACGTCAAATAATATTTGAATGACGTTTGCATTTATTGAAGCATGACAACACTTTCGTAGCAAATCTTGCTCGTTTACAAACATACAAACTGTCAAATTGTACTTTCTAAAATGCATATCATTCTTACCATAAACCCACAAGGAACCGTGAAACTCTTACTAGTTTAAAGGGGTATGCCCAGAAACTGGAGTTTCTTGGTTTGCATACAACAAAATTCCGTTTATCACTTATGAAACCAACTATTATCGAAAATCAAAGAAGAATTTGACTTAAAAATTTACTTTATAACGCGCGCTTCGATATTTTATATAATTATCGATTTGAATAAAATGCTGTCAGCCTTTTATTGACGACAGCGATATTCAGTTATTCTTGAAATATATATATTTTTTTAAAAACTAGGGGATATTTCGTAACTTTTTACAGGGTTTTCATTGTTTGACTTCGGTATTAAGATGATACCAATTTGATTGCTATTTGAGACACTTCAGTTCCAGGACATGCCCCTTTGAGACTGAACGCTATACTTCAAAATATATTAAAGAAACATGTTCATTTTTCTACTCTCAGTTTTCAAGGTCATGTAAGTTTTGCATGGTACAATTTCATAAACATGTTTCATAATGATCCTTCATTTGTAAGAGTTTGTTCATTATACTATTAACTGTGTCGCGGACAACAAACTTAGACTCTGGATGTCATGTTGACTTTGTTACCTTTCGCATCGAGGGAATGGGTTTCCACATCTTAATGCTGAGCATCTGGCCAGGGAAATACTGGTGCCGACTTTATTTCGTCTTTAGAATGACGCGGACTGGGATTGACCCGGGACCTCCCGCACTCGGAGCGGTCGCTCGTCCACAACGCTTTCTATGTATAATTCAGTTTTATAGACACAGTCATGTAGTGATTTAGATTTAGTACTATACATGCCTCCGCGGCCAAATGGTTCTTTCTGTGATGCACATGGAATACATAACAACTTGCTTCATACAAAACCCATCCATGAGAGCATGTGGCTGTGAACATAGTTAGAAATAAATGACAAAGAGTTATTTTCCTTGACCTTGTTGCTGTGAACACAGTAAGAAACAAACGACAAAAGTTATTTCCCCTTGATCTTGTTGCTGTGAACTCAGTAAGAATTTAAGACAAAGAGTTATTTCCCCTTTACCTTGTTGCTGTGAATACAGTTAGAATTTAATGACAAAGAGTTACTTCCCCTTTACCTTGCTGTCATGAACAAAGTAAGAAATTAACGACAAAGAGTTACTTCCCCTTGACCTTGTTGCTGTGAATACAGTTCGAATTTAATGACAAAGGGTTATATCCCCTTGACCTTGTTGTCGTGAACACAGTTAGAAAGTAATGACAAAGGGTTATGTCCCCTTGACCTTGTTGTCGTGAACACAGTTAGAAATTAATGACAAAGGCTTATTTCCCCTTGACCTTGTTGCTGTGAGCACAGTTAGAAATTAATGACAAAGGCTTATTTCCCCCTTGACATTGTTGTCTTGAACACAATTAGAAATTAATGACAAAGGGTTATTTCCCCATGACCTTGTTGTCATAAACACAGAAATTAATGACAAAGGGTTATTTCCCCATGACCTTGTTGTCGTGAACACATAAATTAATGACAAAGGGTTATATCCCCATGACCTTGTTACGAGTCGTGAACACAGTTAGAAATTAATGACAAAGGGTTATGTCCCCTTGACCTTGTTGTCGTGAACACAGTTAGAAATTAATGACAAAGGGTTATTTCCCCTTGACTATGTTGCTGTGATCACAGAAAGACATTTAAGACAAAGAGTTATTTCCCCTTGTTTAAATGTACGTTGATAACCGTATTACGATGTTCTCTTCCTTTGTTTTTAAGTGTTGGCTACCGGTATTTTGATAGGCTACATTTTAAAATATAAATTTAGCATCAGTGGTAGATCATTAATAAATGATATATTTATACATTGTGCAATTAGGAAAGCACAACTACTTCTACACCATACTTTAATATGAAGAACGTACCATGGGGCGCAACCGTTGTGGGTAAATTTGATGTCGACGTCGTTGCTATAGAAGTCGTTACCTTGGATACGGAGAATGCATCGGTGACTACATTAGTGGTTACCGGTATTTTCAGCGGGCTGAAATATAATTTAATCATTTACAGGAATTCCATATACTAGTTTTGTTTGAATAGTGCATGATACAGAAGATGCCGCAGTTTTAGAAGCATCCCTGGCTGTTTTACGTGCCGATGAAAGCATCATACACGGGACCTCGCATAACGTCTCTTCCGAAAAACTGTCAGTAATTTTAGCTATGTTAGGCGGAAAACACTGAACGCATTTGGGCTATTTTAATTTTATTTTAGCTAGTTAAGGTTTTTCCACAATAAAATATATTCTAAACAAGTTATTCTTATATCTTTTACCCTAAAACATATCATTCGATGTCATGAACTAGAATGTGAAGTTTGAAAGATATTGCTTAACAGAAAAAGAAGTTATGCTGAAAAAACAGGTGAAAAATGTCAGGAGGGTAACAAAAAAGCGTGACAGTTTTCAACAATCACATAAATCAGGATATTCCTGTGAAATGTATTGATGAGGGTCAAAGTTACAATTTTTTAAGAATAAGTTTAATATATTGCCTTTGAAATGGTGTATAATTTTAAGCATTATTGTCATGTCAAGACATAAAAAATAAGCGGTTTATAAAGTAATGATTCGAATTGTTGAATAAAATTGTCACATTTTCAGGTTGTAATACCTACACTGGTTTCTCACATATAAAGTAGAAGTAAGAAGCACACAAGAAGTCGCGCCATCTATATTGTTTACTGCCCATTAGTCCCACGCAAACACCGTCCATGTCTGTAGTAAAACATGTGCTTATAAAATTTATATGGATACTCATAAAATCTTCTTTAGAAATATTGAAATAACAGTATAATTACTATCTATTGTGTACTATGTATGCTTTATATATACCATGATGATTGTAAATATATGCTTTATAGATACCATGATGATTGTAAATATATGCTTTATAGATACCATGATGATTGTAAATATATGCTTTATAGATACCATGATGATTGTAAATATATGCTTTATAAATACCATGATGATTGCAAGCTGTGTGGTTGTGTGTGTGTGTGTGTGTGTGTGTGTGTGCGTGCGTGCGTGCGTGCGTGCGTGCGTGCGTGCGTGCGTGCGTGCGTGCGTGCGTGCGTGCGTGCGTGCGTGCGTGCGTGCGTGCGTGCGTGCGTGCGTGCGTGCGTGCGTGCGTGCGTGCGTGCGTGCGTGCGTGCGTGCGTGCGTGCGTGCGTGCGTGCGTGCGTGCGTGCGTGCGTGCGTGCGTGCGTGCGTGCGTGCGTGCGTGCGTGTGTGTGTGTGCGTGCGTGTGCGTGTGTGTATGAGTGCAACATACTCTTCTCATGTTTAAATTAATGCCGCCTTATATGGCGAAGAATGTATTATATATGTTCATATGCCAATAAATTGAATTGAATTGAATTGTAGTAGAGGGGAATAGATCAACATAACATTAATATTTTCAAACCTATTATCTCTTTCAAATGTTTCCCCATCATCGGGTAACTTCTTGGAATTAGGATGTTTTTCACAGTTTTGCAGTTTTATTGGTATTATCGGCATTTGATATTTTCTCAAATGATCAATACTTGTCGACAGGATGTTAACTATATAAATTATGTCCAAATTGTATTACAAAAATCACATTTAGTAATATGTATAGAAGACTAAATACTAATTTTGACTATAAATCATGCATTTTATATGGTTTAAACTACAAACCAACGGGAAGATCTATTTCATGTTCTTCTATTCTTCTATCTTATGCTGTTTTCTACCTTTTGGACTCAACTATAGTCCGTGCAGGATAATGTGGCAGTCACGTGACACAATTTTTTCTGCTTTGGACAATGTCAATTGATTGAATTAGGTAAACCATAGTTAAGATTTGTGATTATAAATCATTTTAACCATCCACCAATTAAAACATACTTCATAGCCGAGTGGTTTAGTGCGTATATACTTCCTAACGATATCGATATTTTTGGCCGCGAGTTCGAAACCTTGTCCAGTTGTATGTATTTTTCTTTTTCTTTTTCTCATCTTTATAAATTTAAAAGCCAAGAGCTAAGAAAAATGGCTTAAATAATCAATTCTATCCAATAGTGATACACACCTGTAATTAAAGCTATTAAGGCTATTATTAAAGAGTGTATAACCTAAATATACATGTACACAATCAACGTGGTGTGTACATGTATTATAATTAAGCACAATAATTCGATTGCTAGTATTGTAACTACCAACACTAAGCATCAGATACATTATCTGAGTGTGACTGGAACTCAGACCATGATACAGCAGATGAAGTGATGTAAAATTCGTTTGTATTGTAATGATTATTGTGTCCTTGTCATAAAAGTTGAATTGAATTAAAAATAATTTTATCATGACCATAATAAAACAAAGACAAATATATAATTAACAAATTATAAATTCTCCCAAAAAGAAAATGAAAATAACATTAAAAATATTGTGATGAATTCAAAAAAATACTAAAGACTTCTTTGATGGGTTGAACTTGAATCGCTCAGTTACAATTCCTGGGCTTTACCATCTGAGCTAATACAGCATACATAATTACTTGCAATTATTTAGTGCTTACATTATATTGCAATTAGTCAAGCATGACGATAAGGCCAAGCAATTTAACTGCCTGGATAACTGTCTATTTCGTCGTTGAATGGCTGGTATAGGATTAGCTTCACAAGGCAGTCATACTGGTCTGAAAGGTGAACATACACTAGTCCATATTAAGTGTATGTTAAATGGTCAAGCAAAAGATGCCATATCATCATTATCAGACCGTACTGAACAGGTTAATACTAATATATCCAAGTATTCAGATAATGTGCGTACCAAGATTCAAACTATGGCTGAAACTATAAAAAACGTACAACATTCAATGAGTAGTGGAAAATGGACAAATGTAGCAACAACTATGATTGACATACAAAAATTATTACAATGTAGCTATTACTACCCAGAATTAATTGCAAATGGAATTAAAAATAATTATTGGAGAGATGCATTTAATGCTTTTGTAACATTGTGTAAAAAACAAGAAATCAATGGAACTGAATTGATAGCACAACCCATCTTCTACAATCCTAATATCCTCATAAATAATAAACCCATTTTTTACAACTCATGGTTCAAAGCGGGTGTGCAAAATAACGAAGACCTGTTAGACAATAAAGGCAACCTTTACAGCTTTGAACATTTTAAAGAAAATAATAATCTCATAACCAACTATATTCAATACCAAGGTGTTATAAGGTCTATATCTGATTTCCTGAAACAGAATGAGTGTCAAAGTAAAGACAAGATAACCAGACCGTACATTCCAACACTTTTTAAAAATATTCTAAAATTTAAACAAGGAACGCAACCAATGTATAATATTCTGATAAAAACAGAAGTCAAACCAGCTTGTGTATCAAAATGGAATGAGGAATTAGGCTTACAATTAACAGATAAAGACTGGAATATCATATTTTCAACTCCTTTCGAAATAACTGCAGATTCAAACTTGCAATGGTTTCAATACAGAATTATACATAGAATTATTGGAACAAAATCTTTCTTATTTCGAATTAACTTCATAGATAATGCAAACTGTTCTTTCTGTAAAACTATGACCGAAACAATCAAACATTTATTTTGGGATTGTCATGAATAAAGCAACTGATTTTAAATTTCTTTGGAAATCATGAAGTAATTAAAACATTTCTCAATTGTGAAAATTTTATATAAGGAATCAGAGATCACAAGCAAGCTGTACTTAACCTTATGTTCACATACCTTAAAATATATATTTACAACTGTAAAGTTCAAGAAATCAATCCAACCCTAAATCGAGCAAACCATTATGTCAATTATCAATATAAGGTACAAAAAGGGGTTGCGGTTAAATTGAATAGTTTGGACTCTTTTAATGCAACTTGGCATATGTACTTAAATTTTTTCCAATAATTAAAAAAATCAAGCTAAATTATTTCAAATGTATTGCACTTTCAGCCCAGAGAAAATTCTAGATTTTATTATCATATATAAAAGAAAGGAACAACCGACATAATTGAAACCTAAAAAAGCCTTGTACCCACCAAAAAACAAACAAACAGGGGATTTTTAATGCTATATGTGTATGCATTTATATAAGTTGCAATGTATGTATGCATGCACGTACGTACGTATGTATGTATGTTATACTATAGTATGATTCATTTACAGTTATATTACATGTTGTACGGTAGTATGTGGAATGCCCTCGACCCACATCTACCTATTGACGAGGAAAATAAAATTATCTCCCCTGAAAAAAAAAGTATTCAGATAATGTGCGTGCCAAGATTCAAACTATGGCTGAAACTATAAAAAACGTACAACATTCAATGACAAGACAAGTAAAATAATCTACAAAACCACAAATACTATGGCACCCACATGCAGCCAAACACCGCAACAGGATGATAGTAGAACAACCCGTATTCCGGTGAAAGTGCCGGTGCCTACTCTACCTCATAAGATACTATTAATCGGGGATTCCATTCTAAAAGGGATTAACAAGCGGGGTCTTGGTGTGAATACAGATATAGAGTGTGTACGTGGTGGAACAACGGGCTATATTGCATGGACTCTGAGAAACTGGGACATTAGCGTATACAAGACGGTAATTATCCATGTTGGTGGAAATGACGTAAACTACAGACACACCAAGTCGATCTGCTTAGATTTACAGAAAGCGATTGACGCACTCGGACAGAGAAATATCGCTACCTATCTCTGAACACTATGCCCTAGACAGGATACGGATGTTGTACCTTTGAATACTGCCTTCAAACAGCTTGCCCTGGAGAAAAACATTAATATTATAGACCTGTATAGTTCTTTCGTATTTGGGAATGGAAACGTTGCAAAAAACTTCTATTTGAAAGATGGCATTCACTTGAACAACTTTGGAAGCAAGAACATTGTGGCATGTATAAATAGCAGCGTAACTATCATAAAACCAAAATCACAAACATAGTGCTACAAGAGAACAACCCATACGTCCAGTACAAAGCCTTCAAATAATGTACTGCAGCGTTTGTAATATGCATAACCACAGCAACCAAAACTGCAGACGACTTGAAAGGCACACAAATACACAGACCGGAAGTCAAAACAACATACAACAGCTTTCCAATTATGAAACGCCAAGCACCCGAAAAATGTACTGTAGTGTCTGTAATATGTATAACCATAGCAACCAAAACTGCAGACGGGAGAGGCATAAAAAAACACAGACCGGAAGTCCGAACAACAGACAGCAATATAGAACTTGTGAAAAACCAAACGGATCTCGACGACTACCTAACTGTGTGAACTGCAGAGACTATAGTCATCATACCAGAAACTGTAAGTTAACAAACAATAGATGGTCAACTGCGTATGTAAATGAACATTACAACTACATGAGCGACCGACAGATGTCAGATAGAAATAACGCATAGGAGCTATCCGACAAACATTTAATATTGAGCCCAAATATTTATGAACACTTGATGTTATTTTGTGGTGCGTGTGGTGAACTAAAATGTACTTGTAAACAACCATTTTAACTCATAAAGACCATTCTGTTCAGAGAACAACATCAATTAAAAAGAGTAAATATCAGGAAATTATTAATAAACAACAACTTGTAATTACCCTTCAAAAATGTATTAATTTTGAGGATATTATGGTTATGTTTGACACCAAAATAGGTCTAATTGTAAGGGCGTGTTTGAATGTAAATTTAACTGAATTAGTGAATAATCTTCAGAAAAACAAGGTTATAACTCTTGCGATATCTGCCGGAGAAACTCGCTGGAATGATGAAAATAATGTAAATTGTAGTAATATAAATTCAATAGAATGTGCAGTTGTAAAAAGAGCTATAGTGTCTCAAACTTCAGCGCAAGCCAGCATATCACTATATACTACATTATAACATAATAATTGTTATATTGCTAACTATCATACTTATATATCACATAACAGTGATCTTAATGATGTTATAAACTCTAACATGGCCAACTTATCATTGCGAAGCTGTGTCAGTTATAAAGCTCCAAAAGTCAATACAATTTTGGAACGTAATGAGAATATTTGTATGATTGATAGAGATAGGCAAGTAAAACATTCGATTAATGCAACCATGTTTAGCCCTAACAAAAAAGGGCTCCATGTAGCAAGTTTAAACATACAACACTTTCTCCCAAAATTAAATGAAATAAAATGTCAATTGTCGCAATATACATCTCAGATAATCCTTGGCTTATGTGAGACATTCTTATCAGTAAAATATCAGTGACAACTCCTTGCATCTTAATAACTACACATTTGAAAGGAAAGATAGAAATTCATGTTCTAAGGGTGGGGGATCATTGTCTACATTTCAAATGACGTTTAATATACCCGTCGTTATGACATAGAAAGTGACGAAGTAGAATCACTTTGGCTTCAAATAAATATTGCAAATAGTAAACCATTTTTCATAAATTTTGTTTACAGACCACCAAACTCGAAACAATGTTGGATAGATAAATTTGAAATGCAGCTTGATGTATTAGACAATTTAAAATCTGAAATTTACATTCTTGGTGATCTCAACATAAATTACTTCCCAAATAAGACTGTTAGTAAATATTCCAACAAAAGGTGGGAAACGTTAGTTAAAAAATTCATTCTTACACAACTGATATGTTGTGCAACAAGAATAAGTAAAAGAACTTCTAATATAATTGATCATATCTATACGACACAACCAAGTTTGGCTAGTGAAGTAAGTGTGCCGTCATATGGCATAAGTGACCATTTACCTGTGTGTTTTACAAGACTGTACACACATCCGATATTCAAAAGAAAAACAAACATAATCATATAAAATATCGGTGTTTCAAACAATTTGATGAAACATGTTTTAGAAACAACTTAGCCTCGTCAAATATTGATACTATTGAAAATCTCATTACAGTTTTTATATAAAATCATCAATACTATATTGGATAAGCATGCACGGGTAAAGGTAGAACGTATCAAACGTAATACTCAACCAGAGTGGTATAATGAAGACATTAAAAGGGCCATTTTACATAGGGATCGACTGCTTAAAGCGAAAGAGTTTGACAATTACAAAATAAGTCGCAATAAAGTTACATCGACGATAAAGAAAAGTAAAAAGGCCTTTTATAACAATGCCGTTAAGGATAAGAAAAACTCCTCTGAAATATGGAAAACACTTCACAGCATAAGTCAGCAAAATAATGCAAGTAAAGAAGGAGTGTTGATTCCAAAAACATTAATAGTAAAAGACCATGCCATTGAAACGCAGAATGATATTTTAAATGTACTGAATGAACATTTTATTAATATTTCAGATATGATATCAAAAACAAAATTTGTGAAAGAACATTTTAAACCTTTGCAAATGTATTTAGATGAAAGACTAAGGTATAAACAGTTCAATATTAAACATATAACTCCTTACGAAGTCAAATTAATAATTGATAAACTAGATGTAACGAAGTCAACTGGCCTAGATGGTATAGGCCCCAAGATATTAAAGAACTGTGGAGATTACATAACGACAGCTCTTGCTCATATTATAAATACTAGTATAAATCATAGTATTTTTCCAGACTCGCTAAAGGAAGCTTTTGTCATACCTATTTTTAAACAGGGTGAAAAGACAAACCCTTGTAATTATAGACCAATATCAATATTATCAACTATATCAAAGGTATTCGAGCGACATATTGCAACACAGCTCCATGAATACTTTGAAACTAGCAATGTTTTACATCAAACGCAATCTGGTTTTAGGAAGAAACACTCTTGTCAAACAGCACTTATACGTTTAATAGATACTTGGTTGAAGGACATAGACTCGGGAAAATATGTTGGAGCGGTGTGTCTAGATTTGTGTAAGGCGTTTGATCTTGTAGATCGTGACATATTAATATATAAACTAAAATATACCATTTTTCTGAAAGTACCGTGAGGCTTTTTGAGTCATACCTAAGTAACAGGAAACAATGTATTAAGGTAAATAATTGTTATTCCGAAACTTTAAATACAAAATCGGGTGTTCCTCAAGGGTCTATTCTTGGACCTCTTCTTTTCTTAATTTACATCAATGACATCGGATTGAAAACAACGATGGCTAATATTGACCTATATGCAGATGATTCAACCCTTTTTAGCTCACATCACAATATTGAAGATATAGAACTTAATATTCAACTAAACTTGAATAATATCAACAAATGGTGTGATATTAATAACATGGCTTTAAATCCGTCTAAAACTAAATGCATGGTACTTAGTTCTTACAATAAATTAAAAAATGCAAAGGAAATGATATTGTACATAAATAATATGCAAATTAAAAATGTAGAAACCCAAAAAGTACTTGGTATATATATTGACAACACACTGTCGTGGAAATATCAGATAAACAGTGTCTCAAAGAAACTTAACTCTAAAATAGCTTTATTGAAACAAATACGGTACTATTTAACTGATGAGATGCAACAAATGTTTTATAATTCTTATAGTATGCCAACATTTGATTATGGTTGTACTATATGGGGAAAGGGAACTAGATCTAAAATAGAAATCAACAGAATCACAAAAAATCAAAAACGAGCAGCCATAATTATTTTAAGAAAACCTGTTCGAACAAATACAAACGTCATGTTTAATGATTTACAGTGGCTAAATTTTGAGAACAGATGTGCATATCATATTGGGCTACTTGTTTTTAAATGTCGACATGGTTTAGTACCTAAATATATGTCTGAATTTGTAACTTTTTCATCTAACAATACGTACAATTTGCGCTCGATTGAACGGAATGATCTTGTTCAACGGAGACCAAGGACAAACTATTTAAAGGACACATTTTCATTTAAAGGATCTCAAATATGGAATAATACTCCACACAATATCAGACAAAGCAATTCTTTAAAAACATTTAAAACCAAATATAAGAAATTGCTCCTAGAAAGACAAAATAGTTGAGACTCGTAAAACTATGTATTGTTTGTACATTGTATATTTTTATTTAGTCTCTTCATCAAACGAATAGCTCATTGTTAATGTATGTTATTATGCATGAATGTGAGTCATAGTAATATAATTCAAGCGAGTGTTTGTCGGAAATGTATACATGTATGTTTTTGTTTTGCTTTTGTTTTATTCTTGTTAAAATGTTATTTCAACGAAGGCCGCATTGGAAATAAGTGTATATATTATGTATGTAACTTAATGTGTTTTCACCTTCGGTAAATAAAGTCTTTATTATTATTATTATATAAGTCTGTATTTCAACAGTTACTGCCTACATAGTTTTTAATGAAACGCACAAACAACAAACAATTACATTCTTTTAAAGTTATCTATAATCGATATCATGTATTACCTGTCGTGAAATAGACTCGACTGCCACATTATCTAGCACGAACTATAAAGTGCTCAAAATGCTTCATTTTGCAAATAGGTTACCACCGTTATTGCCTTTTGAAATGAGCCGTTTATGGCTTAATGTGGCTTTAACAGTTCAACTTACCATGGTGCACTGGAAACATAGAATTCCAATTAGTATAAATTATTCTTTCGTCATTATGATTGTCTCCCCAAAGCCAATGTCCATTCCTTTTAATACCGCTAGTCCATATTGTGTTATCATGTATTGGGTCCGTGCTGATGTTTATCAGGTGTTCTGGATATAAACAAACAAGATTACACAAGATCACAACACACAATTGAACAATATTTTTAGAATTCATTACAAATGAGTACAGCCATATACGCACTTGTTCCAAAATGCACAATTTGAGGTTTCAGAAATGAAAAGTTTTCTCCAAAGCCCATAGGCGAGTGAGTAGTGGTACTGAAACTTTAAAATATCCTGTTGATAACTCTAATCATAACCCTTATTATAAGCTGCAGAACTTGCTACATATATAAGGGTGATGTTTAGGACCCAGGCTCCAATTTAAAATCTTAAGTTATTCCTCAGCTGATTCTACTATTTTAAAAAACCTATTTTGTGGGTTTAATGACTCAAATATATACATAATATATATTATATTGTTTCATCTCCGTCAGAATGCCAATTTTACAGAGCAATAAAGATCAAGTCCATTTATTGCAGAATATAGTTTTTAGAATTATAAACATCTAAAGTAAAAACTGTTATAACAAACTCAAGTACAAGGTTCATTATTGTTCATAACTGGTAGATTTCCATGAGCATTTCATACAAAAATCCCCTACTATATTATAATTTAGCAAATACACAGATTCGGGTATCAATCTATATCCAGAGACTATAATTATAGCAGACAAAATAGCAGACTCAGCTCAGCAATGACTTGAGTTTTGTCGAATTGGGGAATGATAAGCATACAGTAGGATCCCGAGTAAACCGTTGACTTCTGGGGTTATACGCCCCTATTCCCCCCGACGGCGGGGCAATCGCCCTTGGAACCCGAAACCTCACTCTGATAATGTATTGGTCATTGTCAGCTATGAATCGATGTACTTGTTATTGATATTAAATGGATAAGTTAGCCAAAAATACATGGTGCGTACTGAGACAGTCTTAGTGCAAGTCATTCCGATTTGTCTCTGCCTAATTGGCCAATGACATCTGGCCCCGATCACCCGAAGCATCTCATATAGAAATCTCAACTCAAATTGAGATTTTGCTCCAATAATAGTCTAAATTTAAGATAGACCTGAAGTTCAAGCACTTGAAATTTTACTGTAATAAACTAAGAATGGTGTTTCTGTGTTGTGAAGCCAATTTTGAGCTCAGTCTCTCGTGGAAATTACCTCAAAGATGAAAGACAATATTTGAGATGAGATTTAGCTCAAGTTGAGATGCTTCGGGAGATTGGGGCCTGGCTCTTATAAGTGGGACATGTCTGTATCTAATGTCTCTCTTTCTCTTTGGGGGATCTCATTCAAGCTGTCCCTCTGGTAAGATTACACTGTACCTGCTGTGACTAGTAGTTGGTGCACTAGCGCCCTGGTGGCTGCAACACTATATGTGTCACACGAAAATGGCGCTATACAAATCTGCTATCATATTTATTTTAACTTTTGTTGAGTGTAGTACTCACGATAATCGTTGTCAAGCCGGAGATAATTTTCAATCATTTGCTGCTCATCTGCCGAGTTTATACGCACCAAATGCGATCCTGAGTTATGGCATTCCGTCTAGAAGTGTGATACGGAATACATTGTAATTAGCTTGCTTTACAGTTACCATGCCATACGATATTTGAGTGTGGTCATAATACCACGTTGTATGTGATAAAAAATATAATGTTTGGCTAAGAGCACAAGTAGAAATATAAAAACAACCGTAAGTATAATCCAGTTATAGTCCGCCCAGGATAATGTGATATTTACAAACATGAATCGGTTTGGTCAACTGTGGCAAATTTGGTTTTACAAATCACTTAAATATACAGAAAAGGTCAGTATTGTACCCAAAACATCACAGATAATTTGTCACATAATTGTAATCCACCTTTGTGGACAATACTAAATTTTCCCGCCTTTCACATCATCCTGGGCGCACTATAGGATCTGGTGACATTGACGCATCCCTTTATGTGTACACAGAAGATTAAAACCATTGTCTGAATAGGTAGTGCGAAATAGCTTGTTAGTTTAGCATTGAAATTATGGCTGTCTGTTTAAGCCGTTATAATTGTTTTTACACCGTAATAGTGGACCCAACCGCTGCGTCACTGTATTCTTACCCTGACTGGACTATATAACCACAGGTAACTGTATCATTAATAAACAGTACCTAAAAAAAAATTAAAAATTTTTTTTTTTGTTAAATTTAGAATTCTTATACAAGGTGTATTTCCCGGAGAAGTGATCGTACAGTCACTGGGTGTATTTTGTTTTTTTTCATAATTTAAAGCATTTACGGCATTAATCATCTATTTAAAGCTGTGGGTGATCAAAAACATCTTTGTGAATCGAAAGCATTCGAAAACATGCTTAAATTTACCTTCGTACGATATAATTCATTGTTTAAACTTTGATTTTATTTTTCGAGGGCGTAAAACGCTGTAGGAACGGCTGTAGTGGTTTTTAGTGTGTCTGACGGGTATTTCGAACGTATTTTATAACGGTCGTTTTCATTGGCGTAGTATACATCGTTTGTACACTGGTAACCAAGTCCTGGGAAACCCCAATGAAATCAACCAATGAAAATCGTTGTTACAAAAAGGAAATCACGCGCATCATTCGGAACATTTGGACAAACATGGAGTCATTTTGACATTTAAATATGCCATCGTTTTTCGGCTTACACGTATACAATCACTCAAGTGAACATGTGTCAACCAGGTAAATCTGGTCCAACCTTTTCGTTCTTTAATTTTACCGCATTATTATGTTTCTACACAACGGTAAATTCGACATAATTATGTTGGTTCCGTTTTTTGGTTTTCATTGAGTCCACCCAGTGACCGGGTGGACACCGTGATACGTATTTATGGCATAACTGTTTAACTACTTGACCAATTTCGATGGGATTTCGCATGAAAGTAGTTATAGTCATGTTTTTTACGAATATAATTACTTTATGAAGATATCGAAAGCCAATTCTTGTTTTTGATACCTGGTCAATTCATGGAAATACACCTTGTATAAGAATTCTATATTTAACAAAAAAAAAAAATTTTTTTTTTAGGTACTGTTTATTAATGATACAGTTACCTGTGTATATAACTTGAACGCGGTATTGGGACGTGTGCCACTAAATATAATAATCAGGTGGACCGGGTTCAAAAATATAGTGATATTGGAAAAAGGATTATCTTAACAATGAACATCGTTATATCAAATGACTTGGTGAATAAAAGTGACCACCCATCTCATCTGACAAAAATAGCTCAGTGGTTTAGCGATGGGGAAATATTGTATTTTTGAGCCAAATGCATATGTATACATATGTATACATGTATATATTTTTTTTCAGGTCGAAAAGCACAAATCGTTTGTGTAATATTTTTAATTATTATCATTGCTTTAATTATTAATTTCTCATCAAGTCAAATGAAAATGTATTTTGTTGTTCCATTTCTTACAAACCAGCATACTCATTTTATAACCTGAACAAATCATACCAGACAAGTAAATATTTTCGCGACACACAGCCGAATTGGATTAAATACAGAAAACATTATACTGGTTGTGTACAATTAAAAGCGTTGAAAACTTCAATCATAAAGACGATCACAAGAAAATTGTGAATACGATAATCTAAGAAATGTTTGTGTATATATCACATAAATAATTACATAAAAGAAAAAAAGGAGCGGACGTAGGAATCGAAAGAGAATCGCAGGATTGGTAGGCGAGCATGTCTTGCTTTAGGCCAAGACGTATTTTACTTACAACCTTGGTAAAAGTGTTTAAAAAGATAGGACAAACCTCTGCTCTACCTAAATCGATGTAATGGTCAGTGATTTCTGTTTATATTGACATTGCAGACTATCGCGTTGGAGTTGTATTTTGTTCTTTGGCCGATTTTAACGAGGCATCCTAAAAACTAATTCTTGTGAGAACGGTGCCTAAAAAGTACGACATCAAAACGATTTTAAAAATATTTAAAGCCACATTATCTCTCCTAAACCTTTTTTTCGATCATCCAGTAAATAGACTCATTACAAGGAATTATGATATTTTCACAAATGACCATAAATTGACGACAAATGTGAAAATTTATCTGTCGAAATAGTATGCCAAAAATCGCATTTAAGTAAAATGTATTGATGACATAGTACTAATTTTGCAAGAGTTGCTTCCCTTAGATTATAAGATGTGCATTTTTGTTTACAATTCATTATTTTGTAAATAAACCAACTGGAGGTTGTATTTCTTCCATCTTATGATGTTTTCGACCTTTGGGACTCAACTAAAGTGCTAAAAATCAATGTTTTTTTTTCAAATAGGTTACCTAGTTATTGCGTTTTGAAAATAGCCGTTTAAAGCCTAATGTGGCTTTAAAGGGACTGCCTCACATATTGGTGTATTGCAAAAATAAAATTAAATTGTCAAATATTCATGTAATTTTGGTATAGTTTCCTGTATATGCCATAAACAACCACATTGACATAAAAGATAACTTGGGAAACATCGGCATTTGGTAGTAATTTAGCATTTTTACACCCAAAACCCTATAGAATTTGCACTACTATTACTTAAATTGTCTGAAATTTGTTTCCATTCGATGAAAACGAATTGCGAAACAAACTGAATACCTCACAAATGGTTCGGCTTTAATTTGTTGAAGTTACAGTTTGATCATGTGTGAATTACATAATTCACAGAACATTTTGGAAGGAAACTCTGCGATATTTTCAAACAGAAAAATACTGAGTGCCAAATATCAATAGTGATTTAATTTGCTTATATGCCATCAATCTTTCATAAAGCAACCACCAGTGACTTTCTATTATATAAATACTTGGTTAGGTAGGAAAACTACGTCATACAAAATTTTTAGCCCGATCTGTGAGGCAGCACCTTTAAGGCATCGTATAACGCTTTATTAGGAAGATGCAAGCTAATACAAACATAGTACATTTGTATACGTATAAGTTACAAATATTGCTATACTTACACGGGCCTCTGTATAATTTCGTTTTTTGTCCAAATGGAATGCGTAGCAACTTGACTGATACAGAACCCAGGGTGGAGGACATGTTGCTGAAATATAACGAATAGTCATTACTGATAAACGCGTGTAACTGATTTTAGTGACATATTCAATACAAACAACCTGAAAGTCAGAAACCCAAAAACAATGTCACTAGCTGACAATGCCTTTTGTAATAAAGTTGCAAATCGTAATACTTATTAAAAAACTAGCTAGTTGAATGACTTGTGGTACAAATCACATAAAATTTCAAAATGGTATATTTAAAAAAAAATATGATTCAAAAGTGTAATGATTATTAAAAACGGATTGGAGTGTATTATTTCAATTTGAAATAACTTTGCAACCTTTTGTTCCTTTTAATACGCACAATTCATTGTTGAAACCAATTATACTTGTCCATGTGCAAGAAATAATTCGAAAAAAAGAAACGACTTGGATAAATAAATTAATTCTCGATAACGCTCATTCCGTGTAAGACCTCAGTTAACAACTTGACGTATACGAGCCACGTGTAGTGTGCTGGGTACTGTTTTATCAAAGCACTTACGAAAATCTTAAGGTTTAGATTCTTCATATTTCCTAAGCAACTGCAAATTTCATTAACTGAATCATTATAATTGTTAACAAATGATTAAGAATTTAAATTTGATCGTAAGTTTACGATTTCCGTAAGTGCTTTGACAAAACAGTACCCAGATTCTTTGTACCAGACCTCAGTCATATTACGAATCTTCTTGTATCCGTTCGCGGTATACGAGTACACACGGGGTGGTATTCATAACGTATCTTAAGGGGAAACTTAGAATTTTCTTAAGATTTTAAAATATTCTTAAGTGTATCATCAAAACAGGAAAATCAAGAAAAAATATTAGTTTACATAGTTAAGAAGCATTATGTTAAGAGATATGTACAATAGCCACGAAGAAAACATGGATTGTTCTTTGTTTCTTGGGGAATAAGGTAGGTATTTAAGTTTCCCTTGAAAATGCTTTGTGAATACTATCCCTGGTATCTACGAAAACGATACAAATGCGAGTGTCCGTATTCAACTCCAAATTCGTACGATTGAACTCACGATGAAGATAATATAAAGTAAAAGAATATAAGGTGTCGAGGTTATCTGGTATCTATATGTACTGTCAGTACATTGACAAACGTTCCACTACAATAGTGGGTACGTTAAGTACACATTTTAAAGGTTTTATATCATTAATGTAGTGGGTTTCAATTAATTCAATGCATCTTAACGTTAGCCAAACAAGCTATGCAAATTATGGTACATATATTTGATGTAGTAAATGTAGTCGGTGTTGTTAGCAAAACATCAACTCGTTAGTAGTGCAGGGCACTCATAATGGTTATTTGCCTAACCTTTTAGGGGTTGTTGCGATAGCAAAATTGACTAATGCTTTGATATTCGTACTTCGTATTGCCATTCACAGATAAGTTAAAAGTTAAAATACCAAACGGTGGCTAAACGACTGAACTGCTGAAAGCAGCCCTCGAAAATTGATGACTTAACTTTTTTAATTTATTTAGACCATGTCGCCGTACAGTATGTGTTCTAACCACACTACATGATTGTGTACTATCAACACGTACGCAATCGTGAAAGCTCGGCCATCTCCGCTTGTCTCCGGTAAATAAACGATTGCAATGCATAAAGGCCGAGGTGATCAGAATGTATCAATACGAAGTTGAATAGCAGTTGGTGCACTATGCTAGTTTACTGTAAGTTGGATTAACGGCGTGAGTAATGTGATTAGGTCGACTATGTTAAGGTTACATACCTTTTGGTGCCTCACACTCATTATATGCACATATTTACAGAAGAAAGTATAATAATAGCAACGTACGTATGGGCTTTGGCTCTGTTGTCGTCGGAATGCTCGTCGGTTTTGGTGTACTTGTTATTCTGATCGTCGGCTTTGGTGTACTTGTTATTCTTGTCGTCGGCTTTGGCATGGTCGTTATTTTGGTCGTCGGCATTGATGTTTTTGCTATTGTTGTTGTCGTCGGTTTATGTGTTGACGTAGTAATTGTCGTCGGATTTGGTGTAGTTTTTGTTGCTGGCGTATGTGTTGTCGTTAGTTTGGTCGTCGGTTGTGGTATGGATGTTGTCATCAGAAAAGTCGTTGATATAGAAGTAGAGGTTGGTGAAGTCGGTGACATTGTTGTATTATGTACTGTGTTTGTTTGTAATGTAAATAAATTGGTAAAATGTACCAAGAAAGAGACAAAAACGACCCCTTATGCTAATAAAGCATGCGTCTCCAAATATAATTGATCAGAACAAATTTATGTAAGCTAGTCAAATGACTATCACACATGTTTTAGAGCTTCTGTCTAATATAATTATTTATACTTTAATAAAAGCAAGCTAATGTTAGTAAACAAATCAAATGCATGTTGGTCACATGCCAGCATCATGTTCTCATGGCTTGTTTCAAATGGTGTTTTCCCATTTTTATTAAATATTTTTTATCTGAACAATAAGACGTATTCTTGGTACCTAGTTGTATAGGGATTACAAGTTATATGCCTGCAGTTATCTGTGCGCCATTCATCTGTTAATGGGTGGGTGATACTAAATGTAATATAATATTATAAAACACAAAATTCACTCAAGTAAAGCAACTACCTTTATCTGTAGAAGAAATGTTACCAGGGCATTCCTCGATCGACAGAACTCCGGGGATATTAACAACGTATCCAACCTAAAATTAAAATTAAATAAAGAATGCATCTCGTCCGGCTAGCATAAATGTGAGAAGAATGTCACCGAACAGTCTGGATTGAATAACGTACAAATTGAATGAAGTATGAGTCTCGTCCGGTTAGTATAAATGTGAGTAGAATGTTACCGAACAGTCTGGATTGAAGAGTTGTATAGTTCTAACAACTTAACCTGTTTTTTTATATTTATGCATGAATAAAGTTACAGCATTCTTGCACAGAAAATATCAATTTCTGCGAAGAAAGTCGAGCCTTGTCACAGAATTTATGGAATAGGACAAATAAATAAGATTTGGAGCGAATATCGAATATTTGAATACTGATTTTAGTATTCGTTCCTATCTCTAGTAATATACTCGAACAGTAGTTCAACAGCCGTACCGTACTCAGATTGTTTCATGGGAGAGCTTGACTAAATATTTAATCGCCGAGAGTTGATACAGAACATAACAAAACAGAACAGGACAGCGCAGAGCAGAGCAGAGCAGAGCAGAGCACGACAGAGAGTTGAGCAGAGCAGAGCAGAGCAGGACAGAGCAGAGCAGAGCAGAACAGAACAGAACAGAACATGGGCCATATTTTACTAAGACTTGTATGATGAACATGGTCTTGTATGTAGCATACTAGTATGCAGTGTGCAGTGCAGTGCCCACCATAGAGCAACAACCTCTCTTAATTAAGCAGCAAAAGCATTTAGATCCAAAACTAACCATTTACTATCCATTTTACCTCTTCTGACGAAACATCCTCTGTACAAAAACCAAACTGTATGTTTCCCAGAGGAGGATGCTTAAGAGTGGTTATACTGTAGGTAGTTACAATATGTACAAATACACGTATTTTACATTACCTGTCCTTCAAATTGTACTGCGATATAGTCACTGTTACTGGTATCGTCAAGGGGGTAAGTTCCTTTACAATCAAATTCATACATATATCCCAAATCACTTGATGAATTACTCATAGATTTGAACACACGTGTTTCCGGCTGATACGTACATACGCAGGGATAATCCCCACACACAAACACGAGCGTGTTTGAAATAAGCAACACTATATAAGTCCAGTCCCTCATGATTAGAAACCAAACGTTATTCTGATGGAACGAGTTGACTTAACAGTGTATTCTGACATATAAATTAGTAGGCCAGAAACGGACAATTTACTTACATAAGTTTACAGGTTGCACTGATAAGGTTTCACGTTTATTTTGTTTGTTTTCAGTTAGTATAATGTTTTTATGTGGAACCATTTAGTCTGGCAAAGATAAAGTAACACAGCCTGAATACCTAAATCAAAATGTGTTAACTCACTGAACCCCAAACCGGACGTCGCTTATAACTAAGCGTTCAGAAAAAAGATCGATTGTGTTTACCGTCTCGGATAGTTTGGATTTTGTTAGTTTAAATTTATTTCTTAGTATCGCATTTACAAAGTAAGTGTACTTTTTTTAGGTACAATGTGTTCACGAACTACTGTTTACGTAGATAGATACCAAACATTCCTGATAAAACACTTATAAACTTTATTTTCAAGTCAAATCACGGTTCTAAAGATATTTATTGGAGCTCGTAAAGAACTTACAAATTATTTGAAATAACGTAGAATCTATATTTAGCGTTAACAAAGTTTTGAAACATTTTGACTGACAGACGGACGTAGTCACACACGTATATACATACTATGTACAGGTAACTGTATCATCAATCATGATGAATTGTTAAAATATGACTTAACTTTATTTTATTAACATTATTAGAATGTCTTTTTGAGCGAAAATCGCCAACGAAATATCAAAAGGTCGAATTGGCATTCAGACATATTCATAAAATAATCGTATGTAACGTTAAAAGACATTTCGGTATTTTTTTATCAATGCTATAGATATCCGTTAATTTATACATAGTGAATTAACTACCAGTTGGGTTGCATAATCAAAACTCCGCCGAAGCTTTGTTGTTAAAACGACGGTATTTCATAATGGCCGACATGATGAAAATTATAAGTATGTGTATGTATCTTATTTTTTAGACCTTTCTGTCAAGGATAAAACATAAACGTGCAAGCACTTGTTTCCAATGGGGTCCTGTGTTTTGCTGGCCGGGCAGCAAGTAGGAGGCATAGGTGTGTGTTACACGGAATCCAGATGGGATACCCTAGCTCTTTCCAAACATACTCCTTGGTTCTTTAACGTATCCGGTGTATAGCACCGATACGAGACTACCTCTTGGTTGCCAACCGGTTCATCTCTAGATGGGTTAACACTGAAAAGCGTTTCTGGAGTTCCCAGTGCCTCGGCAAAATATTGTGCACATTTGAAATATATCATGAAATAAGAACGCAATTGTAAAACAGGAGTATTCGGTGTCTATGAAAAATGAAAATGTAAGCCACAAGTAGTTAGTCTACAGCAAATCTGGAAATTATTATTCCAAACTTTGCATATAAAACATGACAGGAAATTAGTCTAAATATAATACCGCGACCGTGGCCGAATGGTTAAAGCGTCCACCTTGGAAGCGGGAGATCGAAGGTTCGAATCTCGGCGGAAGCTGGGCTAGTACTGATGCGGTCGGTTTGTGAGCCGCCAGCTAGTTAAAGAATGGTTACCGTAGGCCAATCTCTGCCTTTTCCCGGCATTACGAGAAGGGATTCGGGAGGTACTGTGCGCACGAAATAAAGGTGTCTCATAAGTCAAATTGGCTGGCCCTTTCAATAGGGGTGACACTATAATAAACAAACAAACATTTACCTATAACATACTGAGAAGTAACTGACAAAAAAGACCAGATAAATTTGTTTAGAAAAGATACAAACGTGACCTGGTGGTAATGTTAGGTTTGCAATTCTGAATAATATTGTATATGAACCCAATTAGTTCAATCAAAATGGTGACATTTTTTCATGATGGTTACCATATTTTGACATACAAATGTACATGTACAGTACAACCTCCCCAGAACGACCCTCTCTAAGGTGTCAAATGTAACAGAAGAGCAAATGTGCAGCCGGACCGGGGATCGAACCCGGACCCTATGCTTACAGCACGAACGCTCAACAAGTTAACAAAACTTTGTTTCTACCCAACTAGTAATCAAATTCTATACCCGCTACTGTTTACAGAAACAATGATTTGCATAGCATTTCGATATACATCTAGTACATGTATATTTAAAAATGTTCATTAGGGTTCTTAAAATAGAAAAAATCAAACAACTGGTAATTAATATATGATTAGTTTAATTGTTAGGACATGTGTCAGGTGGCTGTATAACGTGTGGCAAAACATTTAAATATATTTTGTAAATTTAATAAACATACATGTAGCATTCAACTTAAACAGCCGAGCACAAAAAACATAAAAAACATCACAACTAAACGAGGCAATGAACTCCGAGTTTCAGCTGTCAAAATGTCGTAAGTCCAAATCCCAGTAGTAAAAAAACCGAAAGACCTATAAAAAACTAAACGACCTAGTTTCAGGTATAAAAAGATGAATGACATACATCAGCTGTCAAAAGGCTGGAGTACCTAGTATTAGCTGTCAAATAGGATGTAATACCTAGTTTTAGCTGTCAAAAAGGCGGAAATACCTTGTTTTAGCTGTCAAAAAGGCTGTAATACCTAGTTTTAGCTGTCAAAAAGAATGAAACGCCTAGTTTTAGCTGTCAAAAAGGCTGTAATACCTAGTTTTAGCTGTCAAAAAGACTGAAATACCTAGTTTTAGCTATCAAAAAGGCTGAAATACGTAGTTTTAGCTGTCAAAAAGGCTGTAATACCTAGTTTTAGCTGTCAAAAAGACTGAAATACCTAGTTTTAGCTGTCAAAAAGGCTGAAATACCTAGTTTTAGCTGTCAAAAAGACTGAAATACCTAGTTTTAGCTGTCAAAAAGGCTGAAATACCTAGTTTTAGCTGTCAAAAAGGCTGAAATACATAGTTTTAGCTGTCAAAGTCCGAAAATAATAAAACATACAAACAAGGCAAAAAACTCACAAAGACAGCCACAAGTAACAAAGACAATAATCAACCTGTAAAAAGAACAAATAAAAAGGCACTGTAACAATAAATACTACAAGTGTTCCAAACAAATGTTATTCGCAGACGATGCTAGCTTTTTACTAAACCGATCGTGATCATTATTTGAAACTCTTATAAAAACCCTTGCTGATTTTGGTAATACTTCGGACTTGAACTCAACAGAAGCAAATGTTTAGTTATGCGCATTGATAACTTGAAAGACACAAATACAGCCTATGATAACGAATTCAAAAGGACTTAATCAGATGCCATTGAATAATTACTTTTACCAATGAAATAACGACAAGGTATGACTGAAATTTAGCAAACAAGATAAAATAATGCAAACATGTTTTGAATCAATAGAAAAAATGGAATTTAACACTAATAGGAAAAATAACGGTTCTAAAAACTTTTGTCTTTCCAAAATTAATGTATCCATTAACTGTTCTTTTAAACCCACCGTTAGTTTTGGTAAAATCAATTAAAGACAATCATATTCTTTGATTTTTTATGGAATTCCAAACCTAATAAAATAGCACGTAAAATAATAATTCAAGAATATAAAGACGGTGGTTTAAAAATGATTGACATTGAATATTTTAGACTCAGTAAATATAAGTTGGATAAAAAGCATAATGTATTCAAAAGCTAATTGGAGTTCTCAGTATAAGAATGAATTAGAAAAAAATGGAGGACTATTATTATTTAAATGCTATATAACAGAACAAGACTGCAAATGTCTTGATATAAAATCAAAATGTTTAAAAGATATATTGATTTCATGGACTAAGATTAACAAATTAGACACGGACATCCAAATATCAAAACAAATCATTTGGAACAATTCGAATATAAAACACATAAGTAACAACAAATTATTCTAATACAAAAATTTGTACAGAATAGTAATTCTCTTTTAAGAGCACATTTTCGACATCAGAAATAAAACATTCTATAGCTTCGAGCAAATGAAATGTCTGTATGTGATCCCAAACGGCGATTATATGAAATATAACACTCTCATTAAAAATGTCCCAAAAGAATGGAAAAGACAATTGGATAATTGTAATATGACTTACGATGCATCTGACTATTTGATTGATAAGATAAACGGGAAAACCAAAATAAGTAATCTGTCGTACAAAATATTAATTGAAAGTAAAATACCAACTGAACCAAAATACAAAAGAAAATGGAGTATTAATTTCGCAATTGAAAGTATAGAATGGGATAAAATCCTCACACAACCATTAATTATTACAATAGATACGAAACTAAGATAATTCCACAACAAATATCTCATGAATACATTACAAGATAACTCATTCCAACACAAGTGCCATTTAATCTAATCAAGTCTGTGTGATTTTTAGTTGTTCGAAATATCACATAATTACAGAAAGACAATCCAAAGCCACATAGAATCGGCGTCTCACAGTCTCAAACTTTCCGGACTGCCCATGTATATACGAGTATATTTATACGTTGATTACATTTAAATGATTCGAACCGCATATATCTAAGCTCATTTTGAAACAGGAAACTTTGGTTTTACAAGAGCCAATGCCATTTCAATACATAAGCGCACATACAATTCAAAACCAAACTGAAACGGCGACAGAGCCTAACCATTAACACAAGAGTCAAAATTTGATTTAGAACGAACTAATTATATCCCCAAAATTCTTATTTCAAGAAAGCCTATATACTCAACCCACAATGAATGACACACTGTGGACTTTGTATTTCGTGTATAATTAACCATAAAATGAGGTAAATATGAACTATAACTACATTGGACTGAAGTTCTTCTTGAAGCTATGTAAACACCGACAATGTGAATATATGTTATGGTTCAATTGTATTGAATGTAGTAAAAAGAACAAAATGTCCAATTAAGTATAAATAGAAATTTTCCACAATCCTCCACATATTTGGTCTTGGTCCCCGTAACACTTCTTTGTACATTCGCTTTCAGGTAATTTTTGATCCTCCGAGAAATTATTTCCACACATACATTGTCTCCCATCCTGAAAATAATTCAAATTTATAACTAAAATGCTGTCATAGTATACTTTCTATTTGACGATTTCAAGGACCATAACACGGCTAACGCCACAGGTAACTGTTCCATTAATAAACAGTACATAAAAAAATTAAAACATTTTTTTTTTGTTAAATTTAGAATTCTTATACAAGGTGTATTTCCCGAAGAATTGATCGTACAGTCACTGGGTGTATTTTTTTTCATAATTTAAAGCATTTACGGCATTAATCATCTATTTAAAGCTGTGGGTGATCAAAAACATCTTTGTGAATCGAAAACATTCGAAAACATGCTTAAATTTACCTTCGTACGATATAATTCATTGTTTAAACTATGATTTTATTTTTCGAGGGCGTAAAACGCTGTAGGGACGGCTTCAAAATTTAACAAAATTTTTTTTTTACATTTTTTTAGGTACTGTTTATTAATGATACAGTTACCTGTGGCTAACGCTGGATAAATCTAAAATAAAAGTTTTTATCGCATTAAATAGGCAACCAGTAAAGATAAACGTTGCATTCAGTATGACCAATCATACAAACATACGGTTCAAATTAAGAAATGATAAAACGCATTAAACTACAAACAATATTGATTCTTAAGGCCATTGCCCCCGTCACTAGCCTTCCTAACACTGGCTTTTATATCGTTTGATCACTGTACGGTTCCAGTCATATTATTCTACGTCGTTCTATCCCACGAGGCAGCAGTCGCGGAACTGATGACTATTTCTATTTAGTCTACCGAACACCGTTCAGTATGTTTATACCAGAATAAAATCTGGAATTAATAAATCCACATAAAAACATATAAACAGCTACAATTGTAACAGAAAACGCTTTTTAGAACTTGGTCTTTCGTATCGGCGCCCGCAGCACACTGATTAGTACATGCGCAGTACTATCTCATTTTATACGAATGTGTTTTGGACGAAATAGAATCTGACAGGAAAGACAGCACTCAACGGAAACAACAGAGCACATAAAAGACAAAGCAAATCTGTTGCAGAGAGCGACTTATTATCCCCTCTAGGATTGAAAGTAATAAAAGTGATTGTAAGTACAGAGAGGCGTTTGACGTCCGCATCACAGCAAAGACAACACTTTCGTGCATGTAATATGGTAACACTAATCTGACAGGGAAGGCAAAATCCAGCAGAAAGAACTGCTCACATATAACACGAAGCAAAGCTAAAATTATCATCAACTTATAACTCCTTGTCAATGAATTCTGATTATGAATTGGAGGCGCAGTCAAGAGCAGTGAGTTAAAAGTTAAACAAAAAGAGAACATCTCATTAGGTGCAAAGAGTAAAAGAATATATACAGTGCAAAGTTACAACACACTAATTCATTAGTATGGAGATACTGTGGCCAGCCGTTCATCATACATATTAATGCTTAGAAGCCATCATACATTTCTTTGGATCTGCATTTCGGCTTCAGTGTCTCTGAGGACCAATCTATATCAGGAACATGAAAATTAAAGTCATGAGCGTTATGTTATCCATTTAAGATGGACAGTAACAAGTATTATGAAAACAATAAGAACACAAGTGTCAACTTGACAAAATACTGTATTATACATGTGTCCCGCTGAATATGAAACCGTGATCTCTACAGAGTTCTGAACAGACAGCATTTGTCACCGTACCGCCTTCCAGATAGGGTTCACTCAAGATACGATTCTCATTGTCCTGATAGCAGCCGATGAAGGTACGTTGATCTCCAAGAACTGAAATATCGAACAGTGAACACAATGCCAGTACATGCCGTAACTGAAATATAAAAATGTGAACACATTGCAAGAACATGCCGTAACTGAAATATAAAAAAGTGAACATATTGCCAGTACATGCCGTAACTGAAATATCGAACAATGAATACATTGCCAGTACAGGCCGTAACTGAAATATCGAACAATGAACACATTGTCAGAACATGCCGTAACTTAAATATCAAAAAGTGACCACATTGCCAGTATATGCCGTAACTGAAATATCAAAAAGTGAGAACATTGCCAGTATATGCCGTAACTGAAATATCAAAAGGTGAGCAGATTGCCACAACATGCCGTAACTGAAATAAAAAAAAAACATTACCAGTACATGCCGTAACTGAAATATCGAACAATGAACACATTGCCAGAACTTGCCGTAACTGAAATATCGAACAGTGCGCACATTGCAAGTACATTCCGTAACTGAAATATAAAAAAGTGACCACATTGCCAGTATATGCCGTAACTGAAATATCAAAAAGTGCGAACATTGCGAGAATATGCCGTAACTGAAATATCAAAAAGTGAACACATTGCCAGTATATGCTGTAACTGAAATATCAAAAGGTGAGCACATTGCCAGTACATGCCGTAACTGACCTTTCTGTCGATTTTGATTGACGGGTGGCACTAGCCAATCAGATTGCAGCATTTGGGCAACGATTTATCGCCGCCATCTTGTAGGACAACCTGGACATTAGACAAGCTAAAATCAATGTAAATTGTGCAATATTCAATTAAGCCTTATTTCAATAATTATGAACACATTTTCAAAATAATGGTATGTTTAGAAACTAGAGACCGTCAACTTTAATTTGGAAGCAATGTCATGAAAGTGAATCAATTTATTAAATCCATAGGGCATCGGAAGACAAAGCTACATGCGGTATATTATGTCTCAAAAATAGTCTGATAGTTGTAAAAAGTTTTGACAGAAGTAGAGAATTTGAGATGCTAAATAAAAAACTTTGTTTTGACAGATAAAGATCAAATGTTTGTTTGGTTAATGTCATCTGAAGACAACGGGTTTTAAATTTAAATGGTTTAAGTATTTACTTACCGTTAAATGACGAATGCCAAAATTGTATTTGAATTACGAAATATATAGTGCGTATGGTAACGTTTGTGCGAGTTAACTGTTGTCTTTATTCACTTCTTATTTTGTCATAAGTACTCATATGTTTTTTTTGTTTTCACTAATTCAAATTAGACTTTGGTTATTTTTATGTCTTAATTTCTACCATGTTTTATTGATGGTTGATATATTTTATATTAATGACATTATGTTTTTTAAATTGAGTACATTATATATAGGTCATTTTATTTGAATCTTAACTGGCGAAATAATTTTGTTCTATTATATGATGCTGTGATCAGACCATCATAAGTGGTGAGAAACCTTGGTGTCATGTTGGATTCACACCTGAACATGGACAAACGTAAACGTAAACGTCTCTAGGTCTTGTTTCATGCAGATCCGACAAATAGGTCAAATCAGACAATATTTGACTGTTGATGCAACAAAATCCCTTATCAATTATTTAGTAACATCAAAACTGGATTATTGCAACCCACTGGTGTGTGGTTCCCCGAAAACAATTCTGAACATACTACAAAATATTCAAAATACAGCTGCCCGCCTCATCACACGGATACCGCGATACAATGACATCCCTCCTGTACTGAAGAATATTCACTGGTTACCTGTAGAATGCAGAGTGGATGTGTTGATTCGTGTTTACAAAGCACTACGTGGAAAGTCCCCAAGCAACATCAGAAGTATGTTGGAAATATATACTCCACAAAGACAGCTTAGCTCTGGAATTCACTGTCAACAGCACTCAGATATAGTAAAACACTACCGTCATTCAAGAAAGCGCTAAAAACGCACTGTTTTACAAAAGCTTATTCTGGCTGATTATTAGTTTGACTTCTTAATGGGTCTTCTAAAAGGTAGTACATCTATACCTTTGGAGACGGTTTCTCGAAGCAGTGGTATGTCACGCTGTTCTTGAAACCCAAGTACATTAGGAAACAGTGTTTAACGTTATAATATATGTGGTGCATAATCTCGTCGTAAAAGATAGATTGTTGGTTTTCAGTGAGATGTTTTGACTCATTGGACTAAGTTTAAAGCATAACATATAATACCTGCTGGTGGAGTAATGCGCGTGTGGACTCGCTATATAGCTTACGAAGCAAATTGGATTTAAAGCATTCAATGCTTATATTTGTTTTAGTTACAAGTTGTTTGCTGCAAATTCGTATTTTATTCTTACTCTTTAAACTATATAATATACATGTGTTGTTATGTTTGCATGCATATATCTATTTCAAATTTTTAAAATGTCTTAAATGTGATTGTACAGCACTTTTGAACGTGTAAAAACATGATAAAAGTGCTATATAAATATGGTATAATGATAATAATACTTTTTCAGTTACGTCGAATAACGTTTGAATGACGTTTGCGACGTCACACAGACTTTTCCGAATAGGGACTCTACCAAAACAGCTGTAACTTCCTTAAAACTGAAGTTATTAACATAATTTCTTTTGCAACTGGCTTAATTAACATTTTCCTGTAAAACTATGGAAAATCTTAAAATTCATATTTTTGTCAAAATATCAGGTTTTCCTGGAGACTGGCTCATATATTCTATTCGAGTTGCTGTTCTTACGTTTCATAAACAAAATTCACTTCGTGCAAACTGTTTTTGGTACACACTACCTTGTCCTAACTTCTTATCATGAAAGATGGGACAACATCGGAACTAAACTGAGCTTCTAATACTCATTAAATAAATTATTAAACAATAATTACTTTCATTCAAGAAAGTAACTCATTTATATGCAGCGTTCATTTTCTTTTATTTTCTTATACCCATTGTATATGTAGCATGTTAGTGCGTATTGCACGATCTGGGGGTACCAGGTGTATAAAAAGCAGATGCCTTATAACTAATAAGCATCTGCACACATTTTGACGACATGGTATTTCTTTTTAAATACTTTTATTTAAACAAACAATAATTACGCTCACAACAAGATTTCAAATGTCCCCAACAATCATGGTTTACTTGGACAAGTCACAACCTGGAACACAGCTCAACTTCTCAAAGAGTACCATGGAATACGTAAGCTCAGCATGAACAACCCATATCATTAGTACATCAATTTGGTCAAACTTTGCTAAATCCGCTTTCTGTAACTTAGTAAACACAATTAAAATTGGAACTTTCATTGTTTACACTGAAGTTCACTATGCTTTTCTGTTACACATTATCTCATTGGCTACACGTACATCTGGCCAATCGAAAAGTTTGTAATTGAAAGCGATTCGGAATCTGCCAGAGGTTTTGTCTTGGCTCCGTTAATACATAAATTATATTCATTTAGAATATGTCCATTTCACTTAATATGTCCTTCGAAAGCATCTTTTTTTCAAACTCAGTTTATGTCTTATCAAACAAGCCAAAACTACATTGACAGAACCTCCCATGATCCTAATTATTATTCCTATTACTGTGACTACTTTTTTCCCGTCACCATAGACAATTGCAAATGGTATTTTAACAAAAGTGTTAAAATGTCACAAAATACGCCCGACAGAGCTATAATAAAAGTCAATGAAAAATGATCATGGTGAAATAAAAGCCAATAAACATGCATTTTCAGCAGGTTTGGTGTGGAAAAAAATTGAAAACGTTTAGAATAATTAAAGAATCTGTATAAGTCGTATTACTACTCATGTTTCGTAAGCACTTCTAGGGTCGTAATCAAGGCTTATCATCGGACTAGGCTGAGGTATTATGCCTATGAAAATTTCCCGCAAGTTTAGGAGGAACAGTTGAAACAATTTGTTTATCCCACAAGGACTAATTTCTCATGTCTTGGTACTTTGAGGACCATAATCAAGAACTACAGGAGGCGCTTTTGCCAGTAATCAAGCTTGTCTAAGATATTATGCCCATAAACATTGTAAACAATAAAGCTTTAATTCAGATTTAGCACTATTTTTTAGGTTACAATATGAACACAGGAACAACACCAACAGAAACAACAGTGGGGGAAAGGCACAGACAACACTGGTCAGCACATATCTTAGTTCATCGAGGATACACTGGTCAGCACATATCCTTGTTCATCGAGGATACACTGGTCAGCACATATCTTAGTTCATCGAGGATACACTGGTCAGTACATATCTTAGTTCATCGAGGATACACTGGTCAGTACATATCTTAGTTCATCGAGGATACACTGGTCAGCACATATCCTTGTTCATCGAGGATACACTGGTCAGCACATATCCTTGTTCATCGAGGATACACTGGTCAGCACATATCCTTGTTCATCGAGGATACACTGGTCAGCACATATCCTTGTTCATCGAGGATACACTGGTCAGCACATATCCTTGTTCATCGAGGATACACTGGTCAGCACATATCCTTGTTCATCGAGGATACACTGGTCAGCACATATCCTTGTTCATCGAGGATACACTGGTCAGTACATATCCTTGTTCATCGAGGATACACATTATTACCTGTTTGGTCTTATAGATAGCAGCAAGATAATAGATAATCGGACATGAAAGGCAAACACTCAACTAAAACATCCGAGCACAGAAAACACACAAACACAACGTACCAGAATTACACGGTACAAGGCCAACCACACAACTGAACGAGAAAATGAACTTCACAAACCGAAAGCCCAACATTATATTCACTGGTTTCCTTCCGTTCTTCATCGATTAATTGAGCACAACACGCACTAGTTGGAATATTTCCAATAGCTAAACTGTTCATTAGAACACTGTTTATCAGCTTTGGGTTTCAGACAACAACTGACACAGAAGTACTAAGGAGACACAAACTTAAATTTTTTTATCTAATCGTAGAAATAATTACAGTTCTTAATTAAAATGGTTCGATCAATTTATCTACTAGTATTCGGATTTATTTCTTGTACTTGCTTTGTGAATGGTTTCAGCCAATTCAAAAAAGCTCCAGGTCTTGAAGGCAGACAGTGTGTTGACAAATTATTCTCAATATCGTACAATACACTAATAAAGTGTGCCGTATTCTGCGTATCCAGTTCAGAATGTGAGCGATTTCACTTTTGGCCTGGATATAACACATGTGTGGGATGTTCCGCATCTTCCGGACTTCAGACACCACCTGCAGTAGCAAGCGACACCATGGTTTTTGGTACGTATATGCAAGTATTTATGAATTGTAGTACAAATGTATTCTTATTTATTTAAGTCTATTGAAACATTTAAACGCATATACATTCTGAAATAAAATATATAATAAAAACTCGGACAGGGAAGGCAGCACTCGATTTACCCAGCCGTGCACAGTAAACATAAATAAACATGTTCCAATTTATACTTATGTTTATCCATGTGAGTTACAATATGTGTGTTGTTTGTGCCGTGTGTGATCTGCTGTTTCTGTTAAATGCTGCTTTCCCTGTCCGATGTTTCATTTTCAGACCATTGTGTTATAACATAGTGATTTAAGAAGACATGATCATTCTATTCTCAGCATATACGGTATTCTTACTCCCCCGGTGTGACATTAGAGTTTTCTATAGACTGAAGCGGAGAGAACTTCAATAAATTAATCAAATAACATAATTAGCATTTTTTTATACTCGTAATTGGTTTACTTGGTAAAATCAAGTTGAAATTCATTTAAGAACGTCACAGTGTGACTATTGTGACTATCATTGTAGAGTTAACGCATATATGTTCGTGTTATAACGGTTGTTGCCCAAGCCAGAGGGACTCTGTATAGGTTATAACACGAAACATTATGCGTAAACGCTGTTATAACAAACAAAACATCGGTTTAGGCGTTTGTGTTTCAAAATAATTACATTTGGTGGTATATTTTATAGCGACGTCGCGTAAACAAATGACCATATCAGTTTTATTCTACTTTTCGACAGCATAGACTTGGGCGGATCATTTATTTGTTTATTTGCGCCTTATATGCGTTTTATTTTTTCTGTGCTCGGTTGGTTCAGTTGGACTTTGTGCCTTGTAAGTTTTTAATGTTTTCTGTGCTCGGCGGGTGAAGTTGAGTGCTGCCTTCCCTGTCGGACTTAATATTATCTTTTTTTATTATTTGCTATCAATGAAATATGGAGATTTTTCTGTGAAAATAACAGTGAAATTACCTCTTGCGCCTTTACCTAAATACTTTGCAGTAAACATGATCAGATACAGTGGGAAATATTATAAATATTTCCGACAAGTCCAGTTACCACGCCGGGGATTGAACCGACGACCTCTGGATTGACAGCCCAGTGTGTTACCACTTAGCTATCGCCGCTAAAACATTAAACATGTCAGTATGATACACAATTTCTGTTTATCAATTTTTTTATATGACGAAAAATACATGTTTGTGGCATTCCGCGAAAGACACACTGGGCGGCTATGAAAACGCTATATTTACACTTAAGAAGAACCGAGATACATTGTGTGCATCCATAAAATTTGAAAATACAACTTAAACTTGAGTTCCAATCATCGCATATCCCATAATAGCGTATAATCATGGTTATTGCTAAAAAATAACCACATTTATTTTAGCGAGATCTGTGCAATAGTAATAGGTCCCTTCTTAACTCATTTCTAACTGAACGTTTTGAGTCCGTCTGATCCGGTCATAATACAGAACTTTATTGCATTCGATGACGCATTCGATGACGTCACTTCGTCTTTCCTGTATGTATCTCCAAGGGCAAAGTTTACAAAAATGAAAGGCCAAGTGTATCTGATTAAATCGTGGAAATCCTGCTTCCGAAGTTCATACGATTGGTGTAAAACGCTACACGAAGGGTTGATGATCATACTGGCGAAATGTAGAGGGCTATTTCGTTGCGATTACGATGATGTTGACAAAAGTTGAGAGGCGCTAGAGATTTGTTTAAAGCAGACTACAAAATCGGGTACTCATGTTTTATTTCAAGCTCTATTGAATGATTTAAATATTTATAGTATATAAACGTCGTGTGTGTATGGCAGTAGGTAATCGCCTACGTCTGTTATAAATACGTCGCATGCAGATGTCGACTCGGTTGGTTATGCAGACCGTTTCCGGCACCGGGTTGAACTGAATCATCAAGTTGCATATTGAAATGCTATTTTGGTTGCATATCGACCAAACTCAATACAGGATTTAGAGCATCTAGACCCTCGACATTCTGAATCAAAGCACTGTATATATTGAATGTTAGCTCGACATTCTGAATCAAAGCACTGTTAGCAGTGTATGTTTGCTCGATATTTGGAATCAAAGCACGGTAAGCAAATGGCTGATTGCTCGATATTCTGAATCAAAGCACTGTAAGCAGTGGCTTTTTGCTTGACGTTCTGATTTAAATCACTGTAACTTGTAATCAATGTCTGCTTGCTCGACATTCTAAATCAAATCACTGTAAGCAATGATTGTTTGGATCGACATTTTGTATCACAGCACTGTAAGCAATGCCTGTTTGCTCGACATCTTGAATCAAGCGCTGTATGTTATGGCTGTTTGCTCGACATTCTGAATCAAAGCACTGTAAGCAGTGGGTGTGTGCATATCGGCCCTTCAATTTTCAAAGAGACCCTTGTGTTTATTGTATAGTTCAACTAATTCTGAATCAAAGCACTGTAAGCATTATATTATCGATGTACACACGGCAAGTTCATAGAGCCTTTTTTCGCCTCTACTGTAAATCTTGTTTTGTTATCGTCTTGCATGCAGTGTATACATGCTCTGTACGACCCTTATTAATATATATATTAAACTAGAAAAAGGCCCTGGCCTGATTTATATTGGGCTATGGTGGTTTGCAGGGTCATTGTAATATACAGTCAGGCTGTTATATTGAAATTGCCCAGCCATAGTGAGTAGATTTGTGTTTATTGTATAGTTAATTTGTTATCGGTTCGGCTAAATTGTAGACTCTATCATTTAGCATTATGGAACCTGAAATGCCCCCGAGCTACTGTGTTTCAATTTGGTACGTTGGTGGTGCTCAGTGTTCTCACTTTGGTTTTGAACGAGATAAATAGAGTTAGCTATATTTTCTTTAGTGTTGTTATGTGGCACTGGGCAGGTATTACCAATATGTCATTAGGTATTCAGTATAATTATGCTCATCTAGTATTTTTAGTTCTAGATGACCTAGTGTTTAATTGTAGGAAAAGTATTGTAGATATACACGGGTATTTGCCTATATGCGCAGGCCATGCGGCCAAATTTGAGGTATTGGCAACGGGTAACAATTGAGCTTGGTCGACTTGTAAATCAAATATGTATTGCTCGAATTTGGGGGAAATGTTTTAGGTAAAACATTTTGTGGCGGAAATTCTAGCTTCAGAGCTTTAAAACTAGAACACAGTAATATCATATAGTTCAAGTATTACTCGTAATATCGACTGTTGATTAAATCAGTACTATATAGTTCTATTTTGTCGTACGTGTAAGTTAAGGCATCCCCTGTATTTATCGCACGTCAAAAAACTAAAGGGTCTTGAGTCGCTCGTATAACATTATGTTAGGCGTTCTTGAGCTACCCTTGTTCTTTGGCTAATACATCCTTGTTTTTAGCACGGCGGCGCTGCAAGGTAGTGCTGGTAATAAGTTGCACGGTAGTGCGGGTAATAACATGCCAGCACTACACAGTATTGCCTGGTCTGTACAATTCAAGCAGTAAAACGGGGGAATGCTTTAACTTACTTAATGTATTGAACATTTACCTTTTGATAGCTCTGAGGCTGGGGTTTCTGTCAGAGCCAAGAGTCGTGCCAAGACGCATGCATGGCGGTTAGTCTTTCGTAGCGGCCAAATACCTCCAAAAACTTAATTGACTCTTCAGTGCTTTCTTAGATGAGTGTGCTTGTGATCATACATATGGTATATTACAATACAAAAATCATGACTTTAATAGCTTAAAGATCTAACTGCAGCCATTTAGGGTATCTCGATAGATCTTAATTTTATTCTTCTTTGTGCGATCTGACTGCAGCCGCATGGTACCTCAGCAGATCTTACTTATTGAAATGATTTAATAGATTATCGAAACATGAAATCGGTTTGTTTTCTTTTGTATAGTTTTCCATGAGCGAGTCTTAAAATAATCATGGTTATTGCTAAAAAATAACCACATTTATTTTAGCGAGATCTGTGCAATAGTAATAGGTCCCTTCTTAACTCATTTCTAACTGAACGTTTTGAGTCCGTCTGATCCGGTCATAATACAGAACTTTATTGCATTCGATGACGCATTCGATGACGTCACTTCGTCTTTCCTGTATGTATCTCCAAGGGCAAAGTTTACAAAAATCCCACCCACCCTCCCTAATTTACTAGTGTTAAATCAAATTTCTATCAGGGGCCTAAATAGGTATTGCAGGTTCTGACAATAACGGGTTTTACTATGACTGGCCATTCTACGGCTTCGTTCATTTCTTACACTTTTTATAATGCCGACACGTTATGGCCTTAAACTCAGCTTTGTGCACCTAACACATAAAGTATACTACATATTAAATTCTGCTAGCTTTTAATGGTATAGTGTAGATACAGTACATCATAATACTATGTTGCGCAGATAAAGCATTATGTTTTGCATGGCAGATAAAATCATGATGGTAAAGCTTATGTGTAGTAGACTTATGCTAAGTAAATTGGGTTTGGTAAGGTTAATCACATGGTTTAGCCTTAGTACTGGTAATTGACAGGGTGTATAGCGTGGGCACTTCACAACGTTCTACGCGCGAAAAGCGTACATGGTATAGTACGGGTTATGTACATGGTATAGTGGGGTCATTGCACACGGTTTATCACGGATAATGCATACGGTATGACGCGAGAAATGCACACGGTACGGTCGGGGTTATACACCCCGTATAGTGCGGGTATGCACACTGTACGTATAGTGCGGGTAATGCACATGGTATAAAGCAGTTAATGCACACGGTATAGTGCGGGTAATGCACACGGTATAGTGCAGTTAATGCACACGGTATAGTGCGGGTAATGCACACGGTATAGTGCGGGTAATGCACACGGTATAGTGCAGTTAATGCACACGGTATAGTGCGGGTAATGCACACGGTATAGTGCAGTTAATGCACACGGTATAGTGCGGGTAATGCACACGGTATAGTGCAGTTAATGCACACGGTATAGTGCGGGTAATGCACACGGTATAGTGCAGTTAATGCACACGGTATAGTGCGGGTAATGCACATGGTATAAAGCAGGTAATGCACACGGTATAGTGCGGGTAATGCACACGGTATAGTGCAGTTAATGCACATGGTATAGTGTGGGTAATGAACACGGTATAGTCCGGGTAATCACACGGTATTGCGCGGGTAATGCACACGATATACTGCAGTTAATGCACACGATATAGTGCGGGTAATACACACGGTATAGTGCAGATAATACACGCGGTATAGCACACTGCCTAGACCAGGTTAAGTACACAGTTTAGGTAAAGCAGCAATGGGAAACGTAAGTAATTCGTGGTACAGCGAGGGTATAGCACACGTTTAAAGAAGGCATTGCACACGGCTGAGAGGGAATTATGGAATTTAGGACACGGTTGGTTTAGTGCAGGTAAAGCACTCGGTATAGTGCGGTAATTATGCATATATATATATATATATATCGGTTTATGGGATTAATGTTTTAGGTAACGCGCAGGTAGTTAGTTAAATGTGTCTAATTATAAGTCTCGTTAAGTTGAAATGTGCCCTGTTATACCCGCATGTCATTTTGAAATTAATACTCTTAGGTGAAAAGATAATGGATCTTGAGCTTCGCTCTTAAAACGTTACGTTAGGCGTTTCTCAGCTATTCTTGTTTTTGACAGTGCGGGTTTTTGCATGGCTGTACAAGGTGTTGGCATATGTCAAGTACTAATACATGGTATTTAGGAACGGTAGTGCTTGGTATTAAATGCACGTAGTGCATAGTATTAAATGCACGGTTGTGCAGGTAGTGCTTGGTATTAATGCACGGTAGTGCGTGGTATTATATGCACGGTGGTGCAGGTAGTGTGCGGTATTAAATGCATGGCAATGCATGTAGCGCGTGGTATTAAATGCACGGTCGTGCAGGTAGCGCGTGGTATAAAATGCATGGATGTGCATGGTATTGAATGTACTGTAGGGCAGGTAGTGCTTGGGATTTATTGCACGGTAGTGCATAGTATTAACTACACAATAGTAGGTGCTTATGTGGTATTAAATGCACGGTTGTGCTTGGTATCGAATGGGTGGTAGCGCTTAGTATTTAAGGAACTTTGGCTATGTGTGGTTTTGAATGCATAGTTGCTCCCTGTAATTGGTTTAAAATGATTCGAGCGCCTTAAAATGAATTATTGACATTTTCAAACGTAACATGCATTCGAGTAATTATATAGACGTTTAGTCACATTCATGCTGCCTAAGTTGTTACATTTCCAGCAACAAGATATTCGGGAAGAATGTATTGTGTGGTGAAATGCCTGATTCGAACCCTCAGCGAAAGGTCGACACAGGATGGTTATGTTGAGTCATGTGCAGAACAACTTCCAGAACTAGCCTTTGAGTGTCTGAGATCAACATTCCAAGGCTAACCCACAAATCACTTGGTGAAGTATCATTACCTTATTTATATCTTGGAGATACGGCTTCATGCACCGTTTTGCGACGATCGGGAAGGATCATTTTATGATTAAATATAACCAGATGAGTATCTGGTGCCGGCAAATAATCATACTTTTCATTTTAATTCATATACATATTGCATGCTTAGTTGCATGTGCAGTTGCCCTACATGCCATAGGGCATAACGGGCAATAAGTTAGTAAGTAAGTAAATGTATGTGCAAGCTCTGACGTTTTTATTTATAATGCTCCAGTGGGTAAGAATTATGGCACCCACTTTTATGGCACCAACAAAATTACAGGGTATATTTTTCAAGTGTCTGTAACTACTAATACTGTATAGCCTATACACGTATTTCATGGTATCACTAAGTTACAATGGTTGCTTTTCCACGTTGGTACAAAATTATCTAGTGTAACTTTGTTGCGGTTGTTTTATAAACTACATATTGTACATATACTATCGAAGTCTAGCTTTCTTTAACCAAGGATGGCTGTCAATTTAAAGACAAGTAGGTGGGAAAAAGTGTATATATACATAAATTGCCAACGTGACGGGAGTTGAACATTATTTACTGGTGAATCGAATGTATAAACAGTATTACTAGTATTATTTAGCAGCTTGCCTCCATTCTCGAATTCATTCGAAATGGCATGCACTTGTCTTTATTTATGTGGTTAAGTACCAGGGTCTATTTATCCTGTAGATATTTGTCACATTGTTCTGTTCAAGATTTTAATATTTCAGCTGAATGTCGCTCGTGATAATATTGGCTGACTGCTAGACGTTTCGAAGTTGGTGGAATGTACCTGCCTGCGATGATTCGATATGCATAGACTATGTCGTTCAAATTGCGAAGTCGCTACTTTGTGCTGCGGAAATTCTAGCTTCAGAGCTTTAAAACTAGAACACAGTAATATCATATAGTTCAAGTATTACTCGTAATATCGACTGTTGATTAAATCAGTACTATATAGTTCTATTTTGTCGTACGTGTAAGTTAAGGCATCCCCTGTATTTATCGCACGTCAAAAAACTAAAGGGTCTTGAGTCGCTCGTATAACATTATGTTAGGCGTTCTTGAGCTACCCTTGTTCTTTGGCTAATACATCCTTGTTTTAGCACGGCGGCGCTGCAAGGTAGTGCTGGTAATAAGTTGCACGGTAGTGCGGGTAATAACATGCCAGCACTACACAGTATTGCCTGGTCTGTACAATTCAAGCAGTAAAACGGGGGAATGCTTTAACTTACTTAATGTATTGAACATTTACCTTTTGATAGCTCTGAGGCTGGGGTTTCTGTCAGAGCCAAGAGTCGTGCCAAGACGCATGCATGGCGGTTAGTCTTTCGTAGCGGCCAAATACCTCCAAAAACTTAATTGACTCTTCAGTGCTTTCTTAGATGAGTGTGCTTGTGATATGATCATACATATGGTATATTACAATACAAAAATCATGACTTTAATAGCTTAAAGATCTAACTGCAGCCATTTAGGGTATCTCGATAGATCTTAATTTTATTCTTCTTTGTGCGATCTGACTGCAGCCGCATGGTACCTCAGCAGATCTTACTTATTGAAATGATTTAATAGATTATCGAAACATGAAATCGGTTTGTTTTCTTTTGTATAGTTTTCCATGGGCGAGTCTTAAAATAATCACGTTATAGCATGATAACTATCAAGTATTGTATGTTGAAATTATAATAAACCTTTAGAGAATTTATTTCTTGACAAACTAGACTAGCAAAATTTAATTACATATTATCTAAAAACCTACAAATTATGTACATTTTACGAACGCCAGGTGAAATCGGTCGCGTCACAGAACGTCAACGTCAAAACTCGCCTACGATGTCATGCTATCACAGTTCTCCGAAGTACTTCCCTTCGTGAGCAACACACTTTTAATATTATACGCCAATGTTGTAATAAACCATTTGATAATTTATTTCTTTACATACTAAAAAGAATTCAGCTATATTTTAATTCAGTGTATTGACAACATTCTCTTAGTTTTATCGTTGTATATAAATTAATGTTTATTGTTTAAAATATAGGCACGTGTTTGGATGCGAAGTAATTAAATCACGAGCGCGTAGCACGAGTGATTTCATTTACGCATTCAAACGAGTGCCTATATTTTATAACAAAACAAAGCACAGCTCCTATTTATTATTTCGATTCTAACATCGCCAATGCTTTACCATTTATAGCATTACAAGACAGGTAGACGTCAAACTACTTTCTTTCCTAGGAACGTTACCGTCACCGTTACGTCATTTGTGATGCTATATGACGTCAAACGTGACGTCATCAATCAGCTATATTTTATCGCGGTAATATAATATGGTAAGCTCAATATACGCAAAGAAGGCAAATCTCACGTGCTATGTTAGAATTATAAATAATGATATAGCACTTTTTATAGGACAGTTCACAGTACAAGTTAGTCATATAGTGATTTTATGATAATCAGATTATTTTAAGATTTGATAATTGTCTCTTTTAATTCATACCTGAATGGTTATGTACATTTTATCTGTTCTGCTTATGTCGTATGTTATATGTATGTACATAAATGAGACGAAATAAAGAATATATATATATACATGTAGTATCAAAATTTCATTTATCGCTTTTTAAAATTGACAACTTGAGTTTACAACTTGTGCGGATAGTGGCGGAAACAATCTGACGTAAGTGTTTACTCAGCTCTACTGGTCACTAATTACGCTGCTGTATTGCGCAGTTGTTTCCACCTCATTTATCCATGTTATTTGCTGTTCTGGTGTTATACTACGCTACTCATTGTATAGCGCAGTGCATAGAAATCGACGATGTATGTCGTCGTAATTTTTTATACTCAGATCATAAACCCGCCATACACGACGTCATTACCACGAAACGATACACAGCAACTAGCCAAAACATGCCAATTACGCTTATATAAGTTTTGTCTGGATGTTGCAAATAGTACTTAAGTACTATTGCCATTAAATATTTCAATTCATTTCTGAAATACATACTTTTTCTACTGACGCACATACCGTTACCATGGGTTACCAATTCTTCTATTTATCATATGCATCGTATGCTGATATAAAATAAATTGTTCAAAAATATGTAGAATAGTAGAAATGTACATACAAAATTTCAAAGCTGTGCCATCATGCTGGACTAAATAAATCCAGAATTGTACGCTATACTGGGACACCCCACGTAGATGGTAATAATCATACTAATAGTACACAAAGTTACGGTGCCATAGAGGAAACATAGGAAATATTATACTTATCACGTGCACACATGTTACTAGCACGTGCGTACGTATTAGCTACCACTTAGCGCACGTGTTACTCTCACGAACACGAAAGTCCATGAACAATTGGAACATTCCTCGTATATGTATACAGCAGTTTTTTAGAAATCGTTGTTTATTGTTATCATAAAGTATCATCCAATCAACCCTCTTTCAGGCTATGAGTGATGTAAAGAAAAATGTTCCAAACTCATTGATTTGTGAAAGCGTTCCATGATCGGGTACTGTCGGCATAGGCGAGACAACGTCGTAGTAGAAACAGTTCTTGAGCAGCGAAAACGAAGTACTTAGTCGTAGAGAAATCGTAGTACAAGCGTCGATCAGACGTCCCGATGAAGATATTTATCAGTTTTCTTAGTTTTGACGCCGATCTCGTCCTGATTCATACTTTTAGTAGTAGTAAGAGCGTAGCCCAGTGTGAACGGGGTGTTAAGAGAGCGTAGCGAACGGGGTTTAAGATATGTGGAGTGACATTTTCAATTGATTTTGTTTCAATCTGACTTCACCCTCCACAACCATCATAAATAAACTAATAACGACATCAACAATAGGTTATATTGGTTACCATTCTCAATGTGTAGACATTATTTGTAGACATCGTTTTAAGTACAATCAGGCTAAATTAATGTATCATGGTAGTTTAATGTTCATACTGACGCCTCTTGTCGCTTGTGAGCTAGGGGTTGGGCCGACATATCATCAAATACGATGTACAAATGTTTACAAATGTACTTTATTTTATAAAACCAATAATAAGACATTGGAAAGGGAAAGCAGCGGTTACGGAAACAACACAGCACGAATTGCACAACACGCCGAAGAACAGTATACACGATGTATTAACGAGTCAACTTCCGGTTATCACGATAAGGAGTACACGTTGAATTGTATAGTCTTGCAATAAGTCGTACAGTGATCATAAATGACAGATGTTTTTAATCAGAATAAGTCATACAAGTTGAACTGTATAGTATCTCAATAATTCATACAGTGATTTGGTTTATGCGCGGTGGTATATATTCAAACGTTTTTCAAACATTCAAAAAAGGTTTCAGTCGTAAATGTACAGCTGACGCTGATCGATGTCACAATGTTACTATTTTGATACTCTGTTTTCGAAAGGTTCTGCGTGAATTGTTATTTAGGAGCGTCATGTTATGCAGTGTAGCGTATCTTGCATTGGTACATTCTCTTTTAACTCATAACTGATGTGCTTTAAAGTTTAATGTTGCGACGACATAAACCAAGTTATCAGTTGACAAAAATGTGGCTCGCGGGCGTTCAAGATGGAAACTCTTTGGTAGGGTATGCTATTACAGGAATGATGTTTACTTCCACGAATACAGGTCTCTAAATTTATCAACCAATCAAACGCTTGGTCCTGGTAATATCTAAACAGCTTTTGTCCCGATCATTTTGCGTACCGTACAAAATCAGTAAACCCTGCCAGGAGTTGGTGTTACTGGATTCCGACTCTTCAGTGGTAGAGACACAAAAAGGATAGAAACCAAATGCGTTCGGATGGAACCCGAGTCTACCAAGACCGAACTCGCGTTCCATGTGAACTCCCCCTTGAATTCAGATTTATGTATTCTTTACTTTGTTTGCATTGAGGTATTTAAAATGTCTTGTATTAATTCAAATTTGATTGTTGGTATGGTTGACAAATAGTTGCGCTTTGTTTGCAACTGAATAATACATGATGTGCAGTCAACAGTATTCAGTTCGAACACAAACATTTTATGATTTGTCGGTTCCAAACGAAATGATAAACGCCATCAAAACAATACTTTGTATCCGAATAAAAATGAAGCTGATGAATTGGTTCTTCATTTGCAATGATTTTATGTAAATTATCACATTTGCATACTCATGAATATTAATGAGGAAGTCAAAAATTGGTAAATTTTCGTTAAAAATCTACTAGTATAGTTGACAAATGTATGCCATATTTTCCTTATTTCTATTATTTAAAGATCCAAATTGTACCAAAATCATGAGAAGACATAGGGATTTCGTTAAATGTATATTTTTATAGATAAATATAATTTATTTCCACCAAGAATGACCGCCAAAGGTGGGTGGGGTAAATTTAAACCAGAACGTAAAAATCTCAATACAGTCAGAATCAACATTAAACACTCATTAAACATATTCCTTATATCCAAATATGATTAATTCGTGGAAATTGATTTTGACTTACTTAAATATTATGCTAATTAACTAATTTGCATATTTATAAATATTGATAATGTATTGAACATGTAAGACAAATAGCGTCCAAATAAGGATCTATATCTGAGTGATAAACAAGCAGTGCCTTTTAATAATTATAAAAAATGCTATAAATATGTCTCATTACACAATTTATGTTTGTACATGACGTTTAGAACTGTATTATTTCTTCTTATAATCATCGGCAAACCACAGTAGTTTCTACCGTTATTATACAAAGTATACCAATTCCAATCAAAGAAAACATGTAGTGGCAACAACGTAAAATGTCGCCTGGTATATTAACCTCTTAATTAATAAGTTGGTATTTGTTAACAAACTACCGGGTATACGTATGTTCTTTTAGTTGCATGTATAGAGTCGTATTGAAGAACACGAAAACGTTATTCTTAGCCAATTGCAGTTCATTCCTTTCGTACCCTGACGTGTCCGTAATTTCCTAATGTTTATAAAGCCTTAGTTAATACAGTTTGTTGCAATTTTAATCAGTAGCAATGTGAAGTAAGTAATGGTGATAAGGACGGTACTGAATGCACATATGAGTAATTTCCTTTTTGAACGTTTCTATTGTGACTTTACAAATCATAAGCTGATCAATAAAGACTACACAACTTGGATTCAAACGAGGTAGAAAAATTCGTCCACTGCGTCGAATTATATCTGGTCCTGATACTAGTATGCCCATGCCACAACCAGACGATTATATCTTGCTATTGAGTAAAACCAAAGTCGATACTCTCTAAGTTACTTGTCTTTAGTTTGCAAACACGGTCAGAGACGTTACTAAGTAAGAACGAGCTTGTTGTAAGAGAAAGCTACCACAATGTACAGAAGACAACGAAAAGACGCAAAGTATGCCAAATGTCATTAAAAGATGCGAGGGTCATTTTTATGCTTTGGGTGCTTCAAGCGAAGGATGCCTTACTTATTTATCATTCAGTTCTCTTCATTGATTCCGTTTTTCCTCAGGTTTGGCCTTTACTGTTCTTCGCCTTGAGGTTTTCAGTCGTGTTATGGTCTCTTAATGCCGCGAGGTATCAATTGAGAGGCTTGAAGCATATACATTTCCCATTGCGTATGTCTTTGTCTAGGGGATGAACTCCCAATAGAGATTCGGGAGGCATCGTAAACAGGTTGCTCGTGGTCAAGGGGAAGTATTGGGGAAGTCATCAGACAAGTTGTGACATCAGAAGGAATCATGATGATCAAGGAGTATCGGGATGCATTGCAAAAACTCTCGAGGTGCTCCAGACGTTATGCGTCAATTCCTCTTCCTCGGGGATGTACTTCCGGTGGATTTAAGAGCTTAGCAGGCGTCTATGATCCCATTTATCCCAGAGAAGGCTTATCCGGTGTCTCGGGTAAGCTTCGTGAACGTTTTGGGGAATCCTGAGACATCTTGTGAAAACGCGAGTACATGTACATACGTCAGGGAAATTCAATGCATGCATATTTTTACCCGATGTATTCGCGCTGTCATGTCGGGAATTACCCGGGAAGGCATCCCAGAAGCGCTACAGAGACTCGGGAATACCAGTTACCATGTAAACTTATGCGCTAGGCATCCCAGTGATACTTTGGGGACACATTCGCGGTCTCGGGATTGCAATTCTGAAGGGAAACTTCGGGTAAGGCATGAGACATTTTGGGTCATCTTGAGTAATCGGAGTGGGGGTATCGCTGATAAGTTCGCATCGTGTACCTTGGCATAGTCCCGACATATGTTCTGGGAATTCTCCAAGTTACCGGAAGCCTACGTCTGATAAATGTTGAATGAGACAGGTAGAATTTGTCAAGATATAATATGTTAAAAATATTTGGGCCAAAATATTTTTCAGATTTGTCGTAGGTAGCCGTTGTGGAAACTTGACAGCTCATGAGTATCATGTTAGCTTAAATTTGCTTGATAGATTCGCAGATTCGCGACTTACTAGGAGTTGTTTGGTTGTACTATTTAGATTTTCCAAATTTGACATAATCTATATAATGCTGATCAAAAAAAGGTTCGCTATGTTTGTCTATTAAGTGAAAAATATACTTAGCTAAAATTTGTAGTTGTTCGAATGAATGCAGAGGAAGTAAAAATTAAAGATGATGTACCTGTATTGTTCACAATCTGAATTGTCCTTATAATTTAATTTTTACATGTATTACTAGTCTATACTCTTTAATAATACATGCTTGAATGCCTTGGTGTATAGACACTAAATTTGTATAGACAGATCCTTACCTTGCTGGAAGGGTTAAAATCTGTATAGTACAAGAACTGAGTCGTGACTATAGACTCTTTACTCATGAACCGTAACCAGATCTTCTGGAAAACAAATCAGATCTTCTGAAGTATTGACTCAAAGCGATGAAAGAATACTTACACGCAGAGGAAGTATAAATTAAAGATGTAGCTGTATTTTTTACACAATAATTGATACCAAATTTGTATAGACTGGAAAGGTTCAAATCTGTAATGTACGAGAACTGAGCCGTGACTGCACTTTTAACTATAATGCTCTACGTACTAGATGAATCGACCACCGTATATAACCGAAACTCTGATGACAAATAGTATTTATTAACCGTAATTGGATCTTCTGAAAGTATTGAAAGGCTATTACGGGTACCTGTGTAAAATTTGTCAAAACTACGCGCAGTTGAAACTCGAAAAATTTGAATTTTATCACTACAAAATTAATGTCATGATGAGATATAGATCGTATTCAATTAAAACAAACGAATATCCTCTATGTGGCTGTGTTATATGCCAAACGATTAAACCAAGTCAAAATAATGTGAAAAATATTAATCTGGTATCAATGCCATGATTCTGTTAATCAAGCAATGTGTTTTCTACAATATGTTATCTTTATCACCACAGTATGGTAGCCTATATGCCAGAAAATGCGCTGAGTATTAAAGATGGTGGGCGTGAAACTCCAGCTAATTAAGTGTCTTTTGTTTTTGATCCAATCTTTTTAAATATGACGTCCTACATAGTAAATGAGTAATGAAATGAAAGAGCTGAACTTGATGCATCAACAGGGACTATCCGTTTGTGATAAAATGCCCACGCATTTCTGTAAAGTTTAACTGAACACGATGTTTTGTGAAAGTTAAAAAGTGAAGCGAGACGCAAGAAGAAAAGTAGCGACATTCCCCCCACTAAGAATACCAGTACATAAATAATCACCCAAATTTCTAGAAATGGTCCTACCCCTCACACGTTCCCATTAATGTCGGATGAAAATCACTAAGAAAGATATTGAAAGGTTGGAAATTTTGACTAATGTACTGTGCTGTGCAAAATGTAAACTATAACAAACATACACACTGCGGTATACCGTACACCGGATATTGCTAGTAAAGGTGAGTAATATAATCAATTTTCGCGACATTCTCGTGTATACCAGGGGAGGTTCAAAGACGATATTTGCCAAACTTGAGACTACTTACATCATCCCAACTAGGTTTTAACGTCTTCGGATATTTTTACAACTTTATAGTACGCCATATTATAGCAGGTATTCGTAGAAATGTTCAAATTAACCAGTATTTGGCTGCTGCTCACACGCAAATATTGACGACGGCACATTACGTAAGTTAAGAATGAGTGTATTGCCGAGATACATATTTTTTTAAATAAGCATCCTGTTTGTATTGAACTTAATGTCGTAAGTCCAAATTTCAGAAAAAATTATCAAAGTACAACAAAGATACACACCAAATTAGATAGAAGTGCGTATACGGAGTATTGATGTTTACTGTACAGAGTATTGCACATTTGCTCAGGCCTCCAAATACACTAAATCAAACTTGGAAATTAGCCAAAAATGATACTGGGTACGAATTTAACATCATAACAACCTTTTGCTTTCAAAAATGTTGCTTGCTACAAACCTCAAAAGAGAATTTGAATATTTGAGTGTACCTATTGGTTGTACCATAAAGCGTATCATAGTTAAGATAACGAATTTTCTAAACACAAACTTAACAGAACAGAACTGAACTTTAAACTGAATATGTAGATTACCTTACATACAATTGTATAACTTAATATGTGATTTACCCACCAACAATTATACTTAATAAGAATAAGTATGTACTGTTTTATAGCTCTAAGATAGATTCTATATCAAATTACAAACAATAAAGTGCTGCCCAATGAAAAAGTATTTATCAGCTCTATTTGTGTAATAGTTTTTATATTTTCCTGTCATAAAAGCTTTTCCAAGAATAATTTATGTGTGACAGAGCATTTCTATTGAACATGGTATATGCCTGGATACAGACATTTTCTCAAGTGAATCCGACCAAATATTTTTTTAGGGAAGGGGTAAGCTAGGAAAGTCGGTTCAAAAACCTATTGTTCTAATAAAGATGTAAAAATTGGGAATTTATCTATTTATAGCTTACATGTATTTATATGTTGTAAAATTTGTATACACATGAACAAATCCAAGACTTTAGTCAGCAAATAATATGTTCATTGAACAATTTTTAACCTCAGACAGGTATGGTGATCAATAATGTCACTAAATATTGTCAGAGCATGACCATTGGTTATCTAGAGGCTGATGTGTGTAGGATGTATGATTTCGGCACGCTTGGCGAGTCAGTTAGTAAGGAACGACCTATGTTTAAGACAATGGAGAAGTTACCTAAATATGTACGATGAATACGTACTAATCATACTCTAAAACTGTCAAACTAGTGTACATATAAAGTATTACATTCAAAATTTTGAAGAATGCTCGGACCTAGTCAGAATTCGTACATTGCAGCATGTTTTAATGTAGCAATACTCCGTACACTAAACAGCAATACTCCGTACACCAGTGAGCGACACAAAAGCAATACTCTGTACACCAACATTTTATTTATTCTCAAAATGCACCGTTATTTATGATTCCTTTCCTGGTAAAACATTAACAACATTAACTTGGTCACTGGGATGTCATTTTGCTCGATTCAAGTTGTGTAATTTAACGAAGAATATAAACAAAAACATCTTTATTTGACCGACCGAGCTTATTTTATGCGTGAGTAACGATACGGGTTTGGTCTTTTAATCACCCTTTTAAGTAATTCCTTGTCGTTAGCCGGCTTTCAAGGACTAGGGAAATTATCGTAGTAGATACTTTTGTGTAAAAATTGCATCAAACACACTCAGAAAGACAAAAAAGCGCCTCAGAACTTACCCTGGTGTACACTTGAAGGTCGCGAAAATGGATAACATTACTCACCTTATAGCGCTGAGAATGCAATTTCTGTATAGCGCTGTGCTGCAGAACTACTATACAGGACGCCATATTTAAAAAGATTGGATCGAAAACAAAAGACACTTACTTAGCTCAAGTTTCACGTCCGCCATCTTTAATTCTCAGTGCATTATTTGGCATACAGGCTACCAGACAGTGATCACTGACCGGAGGTTACATCGGAAAGGATTTGCTTATGCAACAGACTTCCGCTGTTCTCGATGTAGAGAACTATGGTCTAGATCGTCAAATTGCGTACGCTGGAAATCTCGGATAATTCTACTTTCTTCGGTAAAAAACTATTGCATTAGGACAAAGGCCGATGTGATCCGCATGTTGAAATTGATGAACTATATTTTGCAGACCGGTTAACATCGGCAAACCATAATTTCAAAATTTGTCAAATTCTACGCGCTCGTGAAAATTTAGAATTTTATCACTACTCGATGAGATATATATCGTATTCAATCTAAACAAACAAATATCCTCTATTTATTTAATTTTGTTATGTGCCTCGATAATTCAGAAATATGGTCTCAATCGTCCATGGCCTTAATCAATCACCTTGCGTTCACCGTATATGCCAGCTTTCTTCGGTAAATAAACTATTGCTTTGTTTGTTTTTTCGGGAACATAACTCATGCATTATTAGGGGAAGTAAAGTGCATAGTAGGCACATGGCAAACTGTAATAATATTTACATTGTGGCGCCATATATGAGACATTATGACGTCACTTTTTGTTCTCTACTTGATCACAATAATCATTACTCTTCATTGCATATTTTGGAGTTATTCCCCTTTTCAATTGTTCACACTTAATTTTTTTCCGGGTCATAACTCATGCAGTATTAGAGATATCAATTCGAAACTTCATAGGTAAATATATCTCATTGAGGAAAAGTGCGGTACACAATAATCATAACTCTTTATTACAAATTTTTGGAGTTATTCCACTTTGAAATGTTTCATACTTAATTCTGGTCCGTGTCATAACTCATACTGTATTAGAGATACCAATTTGATACTTCATATGTGAATAGATCTCATTATGGGGAAGAACAGTGCACAAATACAATAACTCGTCATTGTATATATTGGGGGTATTCTCCTTTTTAATTGTCAATACAATTTTAAAATTTGTAGGCGAATATATCTCATTTAATGTTCAGTGCCCAGGAATCATAACTCTTTATTTCACATTTTCGGTTACGGTCTGTTGCGGGCAACTTCTATATCGTTAGACTAGCCTAGTTGACCTATTGGTTACTTAATGTTAATTGCTATATAATAAAGTGTGTGTCCACGAAATAACTGTCCAACTGTTTTATACATTATTTCAGGACTCTTAGCCCGACAAAAACCCCAACCGGCACTCATTCTTCCGCGTCCCTCCATTATCCTATTGGGTTTGGTATTGTCACCATTTAATACGCACTTACGGTGTGTAGTTGTTATTACACAATTATAAATACGAGAGGACCAATGAGTGCCCGTTCGGTGTTGCCAAACTATTAGAGAGGTTGCGAAAGGCAACGTGTAACGTGTACGTGTACGTGAATACTATTTTTGGGTATTTCGTCATCCAGGTATGTGTAGTTTCTACATGTAACGGACGTGTGACAGACGAAAATATATTGTGTACTACGTCACACAGGTATGCATATGCACGGGAAACCCATGATTTTATCGCCGGTAGTCTCAGTAAGTTTATATAAACGCTCATTATCAATTCACGAAAAAATCATGTTACACCTGTCATGTGATGTTACACGCAGACGTTGTGTTTCGCAAGCCAATTTTAATTGCAACGTGTACGTATACGTGTACGGGTAGCTACACGTACACGTAGTCGTACACGTTCGAATCGCAACCTCTCTATTATGATCAATAACGACAACCACTTTGTATGATTCATACTGTATAATTCTAGCATTTGGTACTTCTATATAACCAATTGTTATGATAATATATTTCAAATATATACGTATAACAGACGGATTAATGTGTATTTTGGCAGATATGGTCATGGCAGCGTAGAATTAAAACAAGTAATCACTCCGTATTTAAACACTACGGAGTTACACATATGACGAGTTCCTCCGCATTTATACACTGCGGAGAAAAATATGCTATTAATGAATTTACTTGGAGCGATCAGGGGCGACATTTTTGAAATCCGAAAACCCTTCCCATGTTGCACGGTAACTCTCATTATGTTGACGCCGCCTGGCGTATGAAGAATATACATGAATGCCGCATGGCATTCAAACGAACCATGGCCGCATGGCCTACCATTTTAACTATTATAAACGCCGCATGGCGTGCAATAAAACCAGTCAGTCCGCAAGGTACCCGCCTGTACCCAAGTGAATAATCGCCGCATGGCGAGCAATAATCGGCGCATGCCGAGCAATATTCGCCGCATGGCGAGCAATAATCGGCGCATGCCGAGCAATATTCCAATACTAGTATTCGCCGCATGGCGAGCAAGAATCGGCGCATGCCGAGCAATATTCCAATACTAGTATTCGCCGCATGGCGAGCAAGAATCGGCGCATGCCGAGCAATAAGTACGCTTGTACATAAATAAACCAGTGCAACAAATAAACCATCGCCGCTTGGCGAGCAAAGATCCTACTCAAAAGAAAGCTATTAAAGAGCGCCTAGTCAAAGCTATCTGGCCAGTTCTTTAATGGTTATTTAACCCAAGCCCGTAGATTAGTTTTAGAAGCTTATTACTCGCTGTTCACCCCACATTTTTCACTGTGGAATAAAGCGATTATAAGCATGCAATGTAGTCAATGTATAAAAGTTATTCTATCCACATTGATTAGACCCATGTACACCCCCGATCGCTCCTAAATTGAAGAATTTTCCGCTGCCAGACGGTTTGATTTAAAAATACTAAAAAATTGCGTACAGCAAGGTTTCACTTTCTTAAACAGACTTTCCAATATTGAACTTTACTTGTTAAATTTTTGCTTTTATTGACCCAGATATTAATATATTTGATTAGGTTCGTTTGTGAAACCTTACTGTATGCGACATCTTACATAAGAGAAACTTCAATTGCATAATACAAATATATTAACCCCGACAACGTATAACGCACTTGGTATATATTACACATAATGTCTTCCCGCATCTCTGAATTTCAGCGCCAGCACTTGCACACGTAAAAAATTATAATTTTATTAATGAAGAACTAACACTAGATTTAAACACTGTAGTAGATGGTCACGGAATAATCCTCGGATACTTGATATTGTTCCATGTCCTTCCGCACAGATTTTTGCTGAAGTATGATGACTTTGTTCTGATGAACGTCAGACGTCCTGAATGGTATGTGTCCTCGCTTACCTTTACTATATGTCGGAACTACGCCAGGACTTCTACCTGGATGACACAGTGCTGTCTTAGATTATATTCTACTCGGAGATGCCGCTATACCAAGTCCACACTATAAACCAGTCCACAATACTGTAACATATAAACATTAGAGGCAATATCATTCATACCAACATTCTATCATTATTTCCATTAAAATGACGTGATAAGGGTGTGGTGGGCGGGGGTTTAGCTGAAGCGTTTGTTAGCAGAATGAGGCCGAACACCCGGTTACAAGCGCTTATAAAAGGTGCCTGTATACGTCACAATAGTCTACATTGGATGAGCAGTATAAATTGTAACGGTCGATTGGCCTGGTGTGTAGTGACGATAAAAACTACACTCATGAGTAATAATAATAAAGTAATACAATAAAACCCGTGCATGATCGAGCCGAAATAAAATGGATTGAATTTTGATTGAAATTAATCCTGATTATTTGTACGAAATTACCATCATAAATGTATCGACTGCTGTTTTATGCCATCCAATGAATATTTCATGTCCCAATACCATCGACATGTTGAAATATCGACTTTTTGTATAAACAATTAAATAAATTGAAGCGAAGAAATATATTTGACACGCTTTTCAATATTCATGATTTGAATGATCATCTATCATTCTCACGTTTGTTATTACTGCATTAATATTATAAATTTGTATTTTACATAAGCAAATTCAATATTCTACGCTCTGCGCACGAACCGCTTTATTCAAGTCGTGCGATGTCACGTTATGGTACGAACACCGTGACAGTTAATCATACACTTATTTTATCGCTACGTCGTGTCTGCGTGCCCCCACGTACCGAGTCGCAAAGTATGACCACGTTTTCTGCATGTAAATGGCTTGTACTGTCAATGAGCTAGCTCACTTTTTGAGATTTCAGTTACGGCATGTACTGGCGATGTACTCACTTTTTGATATTTCATTTACGACATGTACTGGCAATGTGCTCACTTTTTGATATTTCAGTTACAGCATGTACTGGCGATGTAGTCACTTTTTGATATTTCAGTTACGGCATGCACTGGCAATGTGTTCACTTTTTGATATTTCAGTTACAGCATGTACTGGCGATGTGGTCACTTTTTGATATTTCAGTTACAGCATGTACTGGCGATGTGGTCACTTTTTGATATTTCAGTTACAGCATGTACTGGCGATGTGGTCACTTTTTTATATGTCAGTTACGGCATACACTGGCAATGTGTTCACTTTTTGATATTTCAGTTACAGCATGTACTGGCGATGTGGTCACTTTTTGATATTTCAGTTACGGCATGCACTGGCAATGTTCACATTTTGATATTTCAGTTACGGCATGTTCTTGCAATGTGTTCACTTTCTGATATTTCAGTTACAGCATGTACTGGCAATGTGTTCACTTTCTGATATTTCAGTTACGGCATGTACTGGCAATGTGTTCACTTTCTGATATTTCAGTTACAGCATGTATTGGCAATGTGTTCACTGTTTGATATTTCAGTTCTTGGAGGTCAACGTACCTACATCGGTTGTTATCAGGACAATCAGAATCGTATCTTGAGTGAACCCTATCTGGTAGGCGGTACGGTGACAAATGCTGTCTGTTCAGAACTCTGTAGAGATCAAGGTTTCATATACAGCGGGACACAGGTATAATACAGTATTTTGTCAAGTTGACACTCGTGTTCTTATTGTTTTCATAATACTTGTTACTTTCCATCTTAAATGGATAACATAACGCTCATGACTTTAATCTTCCTGATATAGATTGGTCATCAGAGACACTGAAGCCGAAATGCAGATTCAAAGAAATGTATGATGGCTTCTTAGCATTAATATATTTGATGAACGGCTGGCCACAGTATCTCCATACTAATGAATTAGTGTGTTTTAACTTTGCACTGTATATATTCTTTTACTCTTGGCTCCTAATGAGATGTTCTCTTTTTGTTTAACTTTTAACTCACTGCTCTTGACTGCGCCTCCCATTCATAATCAGAATTCATTAACAAGGAGTTATATGTTGATGATAATTTTAGCTTTGCTTCGTGTTATATGTGAGGAGTTGTTTCTGTCGGGTGTTGCCTTCCCTATCCGATTATTGTTACCATATAACATGCACGAAAGTGTTGTCTTTGCTGTGATGCGGACGTCAAACGCCTCTCTGTACTTGCAATCACTTTTATTACTTTCCATCCTAGACGGGATAATAAGTCGCTCTCTGCAACAGTTTGCTTTGTGTTTTATGTGCTATGTTGTTTCCCTTGAGTGCTGTCTTTCCTGTCAGATTCTATTTCGTCCAAAACACATTCGTATAAAATGAGATAATACTGCGCATGCACTAATCAGTGTGCTGCGGGCGCCGATACGAAAGACCAAGTTCTAAAAAGCGTTATCTGTTACAATTGTAGCTGTTTATATGTTTTTATGTGGATTTATTAATTCCTGATTTTATTCTGGTATAAACATAATGAACGGTGTTCGGTAGACTAAATAGAAATAGTCATTAGTTCCGCGACTGCAGCCTCGTGGGATAGAACGACGTATGATAATATGGCGGATACAACTTCGTCAGCTGGAACTGTACAGTGATAAAACGATATAAAAGCCAGTGTTAGGAAGGCTAGTGACAGGGGCAATGGCCTTAAGAAACAATATTGTTTGTAGTTTAATGCGTTTTATCATTTCTTAATTTGAACCGTATGTTTGTATGATTGGTCATAATGAATGCAACGTTTATCTTTACTGGTTGCCTATTTAATGCGATAAAAACCTTTATTTTAGATTTATCCAGCGTTAGCCGTGTTATGGTCCTTGAAATCGTCAAATAGAAAGTATACTATGACCGCATTTTAGTTATACATTTGAATTATTTTCAGAATGGGAGAGAATGTATGTGTGGAAACAATTTCTCGGAGGATCAAAAATTACTTGATAGCGAATGTACAAAAAAGTGTTACGGGGACCAAGCCCAAATATGTGGAGGACGGTGGAAAATTTCAATTTATACTTAATTGGACATTTTGTTCTTTCTACTACATTCAATACACGCTAGTTAATTAAATGTATATGACACTCTATATTAACGTATGTAAAATGGGTAAACATTGTGCCGCTCACACATATCGATCGGCCGATTAACAATGTTACCGCGGTAAGCGTAAAACGCACTAGTCAAATTCTACCCATGCTTTATATAAGACCTAATCATTTTCTAATCTATTATCCGATTTTAAATATTTAAAGCTTGTAATGAAGCAGAGATATATGTCTGTCTTTTAATATAACATTCATCAACGGTCGAAAATCATCAAATATAAATTTAATTTTCGAACGATTTTGTTCATTAAATTTCTGTTTAGTTTTGAATTGTATATGCGCTTATGTACTGACATGGCAGGAGCTCTTGTAAAACCGATTTAAGTTTCCTGTTTCAAAATTAGCATAGATGTATGCGGTTCGAATCACTTAAATGTAATCAACGTATAAATATACTTGTATGTGCGTGGTTAGTTTGAGACTGTGAGACGCCGGTTCTGTGTGGCTTTGGATTGTCTTTCTGTGATTATGTGATATTTCGAACAACTAAAAATCACACAGACTTGATTAGATAAAATGACACTTGTGTTGGAATGAGTTATCTGGTAATACTAGTATAATCATGAGATATTTGTATTGGAATTATCTTAGTTTCGTATCTATTGTAATGATGTATGGTTGTGTTAGGATTTATCCCATTCTATACTTTCAATTGCGTGACTAATACTCCGTTTTCTTTTGTATTTTGGTTCAGTTGGTATGTTTCTTTCAATTAATATTTTGTATGACAGATTACTTATTTTGGTTTTCCAATTTATCTTATCAATCACATAGTTAGATGCATCGTAAGTCATATTACAATTATCCAATTGTCTTTTCCATTGTTTTGGTACATTTTTAATGAGAGTGTTATATTTCATATAGTCGCCGTTTGGGATCTCATATAGACATTTCATTTGCTCGAAGCTATAGAATGTTTTATGTCCGATGTCGAAAATGTGCTCTAAAAAGAGAATTCCATATCTGTACCAATTTTTGTAATACATGTAGTATAGCTGGACGACATTCGATTTTAGATGATTTTTTTGAATGTCGTCCAATGTCGTATGTCGAGCTGCACGACATTCGATTTCTGATGATTTTTTGAATGTCGTCCAATGTCGTATGTCGAGCTGGACGACATTCGATTTTTGATGATTTTTTTAATGTTTTCCAATGTCGAATGTCGAGCTGGACGCATTCGATTTCTGATGATTTTTTGAATGTCGTATGTTGTATGTCATATGTCGAGCCAACTTCACACAGCTTAATTTAACTATGAATTTAAATGAGAATGAAACTAGAATTTAAATTGTACTTCAAATATAGATAGAGAATAGAAAATAGACATACCTGAAATAACAAAAATCACTTTGTATTAAATATTCTATAAGTCATGTTGCAGTCAACAATACTTATTTCTGGAATGCCTGACGTAAGGGGTCTATATGAAAAGCCGTATCTTGACCATTAACCAAACAAAGTCCAATTATATTAGCTAGTTTCTGTTTCACATGTTTTGTACTAAACAAGACAGTAGACATGGTGGTTATGGATAATTAGAACTTTGGATTGTTTATTTTTAAAGCCACTTTATGTTCGCAAAATAGTTCACTGTATATAATGTGCAGTTGTGTTCAATGATATGACAATGGCGTGCTTTATGTTTATCGTATGATCTGTGACTTGTGCATACAATATATGCGTCAAATGTTATACATCAGGGTTTCATGTTGCACCTCAGTCTGGTTCCCTTCACTTTAAAAGATAGGGACTTTAACTACCACGATAGTAAAGATTGGGAACCAGACTAGTTGATCTATGACGAACTGATATACATAGATATACGATATGACAGTGTACAGTACAAGGTCATTGAACAATTGTAAAAATAAATATGACTGAATTACATTATTAAGGATTGTCTAAGTCATTCAGCTTTTATTCAGATTTTAGACAACTTGTACATGTACTCCGACTTTCGGCCTTTTGACTGTTGAAACTTAGATTTTCGGCGGTTAAGAACATTTTCTCGTTCAGTTTTGAGATGGACATTGTGTCGTGTAATTGTTTTCTGTGATATTTGTATGTTTTCTGCGCTCGGTTGAGAGCTGCCTTTTTTGTTATCTTTTTGTTATCTAAATCGTAATTTTCATACGTGTACCAGGGTACTGTTTTATCAAAGGACTTACGGAAATCGTAAACTTACGATCACATTCAATTTTTTTATAATTTGTTTACCATTATAAAGTGTGGTAAATAGAGCTGCAATACTAATACTGATTCAGTTAATAAACAACTACAAACCATATCCATCACCAATTCGCAGTTGTTAAAGAATAATAATGAATTTAAATTTGAGCGTAACTTTAAGATTTTCGTAAGTGCTTTGATAAAACAGTACACAGGTGAACACGTGATTGTGTGTACATGCGATGCTTTCTGCATTATCCTTTTTATCGACTCCCTCATCTTCATCAAACATTGAGATCTGCAGTTGGAGTAGGGTTCTTATGTCTGTCCTTGCGTTCTGCGTTTGTTCTTGTTCGTGTATAGTGTGCCTGCTTGATATGCTTTTTTGCTTTCTGTGTTTGTTATTTTTGTGTGTAAAGCGAAAAGAAAACCTTGTAGACCAAAGACAACCTAGCGAAGGACAATAGTGACAGAACTTGCTGATATGGGTCTATCGATGGTTGAGGCGCAGAAACTAGCCAAAGACTGGACCAGATGATGAGAGATCATTGCAGCCTTATGTCCCACAGGGGACGAAGCGGAATAAGTAAGTCAGTAAGTTTGTTATTTTTGTGTGTAAAGCTTGTTATGTATTTCTTCGTCTTCTTATTAATCTACTGATTGATGATTTCGTGTTCTTTGTACTTTTTTTGTATTTTACGTTTGTGGTTTTAGTGACTTTTCTCAAACTTGATAACTACGCGTTTAGTTAAACAGCGACAATTCATAATCCTTGAAGTATGAGCTTCTCGTGCATTGTATTAAAAGGGCTTGGTCAAAATCCTTAAATTTTATGCACGGAAGCTGGGATTAATAAAACTGTCAATGAAGCTGCCTAAATCATACGTTGAACTGTCTTATCAACAACGCATTAGTATTCATGACAAAGATGACATGCGGCTGTTTAGAAGCAACGTGACTCGAATAAAACATCGACACATTGAAACGAGTACCCCTTTTAACCAATTTTATTGAAATAATAAAATACCTAAATAATTTTAGGTAAACTACTTCAAAAAGAATACTTATCCATTTGTGTTGTTGTTTTGTTGCAGTGTTGTGTAGAAATATAATGCAATGATGGTGTATAACGGACGACATTGATTGTCTTATTGATATGCATATACTACTTTGAATTGCTAGCGGTACTCACGTGAATCATGTGAATGTATTGTTTGTAAATCATTGGCGTATCAAATGATTGTATTTTAATTCATTTTACGAAATAATACATCAAAATAGAGATCTGCATGAACTGTATACAAATGTATAATTGATGTACATTATCCACGGGTGGGTATGGTATATTGTAACTTATCCAACTACAGATGTCTCGGTTTCAGCGCTGAAATGGAAAAAATATTGACATGAGTGAACGTTTTCAGATATAAGCCAGAACTGCAGGTTTTTGAGGATGACACTCTACTTCCTTCTGTTTTCATAAGCTTGCAGGGAGTATCACGAAGGCGCCCTATGTGTATACCAACACAAATCTAAAGGACCGATATGCACGATTTGCTTGCGGAAATTGATATATTCAACGAAAGAACCTTGTTATATATTCATGTATATATGTCAGGATCATGTCAACTTCTCTGTACTATAACAAATCGAAAAGTCAACACTCAACGGAATCAGCGGAGCACGAAAAGCGCAAAAAGATTATCAGTGGTCAAATTATGGGACGTTTGACAATTTAAGCTTGAAAACTATTGGGTGTAGCCTTTAGTGATGTCAAAGTCAAATCAGATACTTACCGTAAATAAAAAGATAATATTAAGTCAGACATTGAAGGCAGCGCTCATTTTAACCAGCCAAGCACAGAAAAGAAAGAAAACACACAAGGTACAATGCCTAACACATAACCGAACGAGAAAATGATTCGCCCCAAGTCCTAGCTCTCAAAAGCTATCAGCAATCAAAAATCTGAATGCTCAAGCTGAATAATCTAATTTCAACAGTAACACGGCTGAAACACATAGTTTAAGCTGTCGTCTGAAGTTAAAGACTCATTTTACTTACGACTTTTCACATAGAGGTTTAAAAAGATGTGTGCACGGCTCGTCGACCCATTGGTAGCCACGCGAAGCCCATATAGCTGCACAGTTGGAGTGTTTACCCTCATTGGGTTGTCCACTTTGCCAACCGAAAAAGGGTGGAGTAGTTTCAGATGGGTAAAGTTTCCATACACCTTCTATTGCTTCGTCCGTCAAACCGATCCAGTGGTTAGCATCTAAGAAATTTAAGCTTAACTTTGTATATAAATAACTGACAACGTGACAACGGTGTTACATGTAAATCTAAATTTTTTACTGGTTATCATATTTACATAAATGAAGGGATTGTACGAGTATTTGAGAAAAACGCGTATTCAGTCTTATAAGGTCTGTTTTTTAGGTCTGTCACCTTAGTATGATAACGTTTCATTTTTATTGTTTCAAACATTGTAATTGAAGATAAGGGCAGTGAAAATCAATACCTTATTCACAAAGTGACATACTACTAATATATCTATTAAGAAAAAAGGAAATTGCAATATCCATATTCACAATATTATGTAAACAATTGAGACTGACCTTAATAATCGATTTATACAACTAATTATATTCACGATGCTTTTATTTCAGCTTACTTTCACGATTTGGGTCCTTAGTGAAACCGCGTATAATAACACTCCCCAAAAATATTATATTTAGTCAGACAGGGAAGGCAGCACTCAACTTAACAATCCGAGCACAGAAAACATTAAAAACACACAAAGCACAATGCCCAACTAAACAAGCGCAGATCCGCCCAAGTCCAAGCTGTCGAAAAGTATAATAAATTATAACTAGCTGAATGACCCAGTAGAAAAGCTACAGCAACCAAAGGCGGAATGTCTACGCTAAATGACCTAGTTACAACAGTAAAACTGCTGAACTACATAGTTATAACAGCCTTTAGTCTCAAAAGTTAAATAACAGTATTAAAACGTAAAAAGGCCCGTATAGTCGGATGACCTACTTAGTCCAAGCTATCGAAAAGTACAATAATATAACTATTATAAAAGTGATTGGTATGTGTCATAACACTTTGAATTAACCACGCAACCCGTTTTGTAATAAATACTTCATTTTTATGGTGATTTCAAAAAATGATTACAATTTAAAAACTTATTACACAACGTGTTGCATGGTTAATTCAAAGTGTTATGACACATACCAATCACTTTTATAATAGTTATACCACATTTGAAGTGATTTTGAAAATTTATATCATTTCACATCTTTATTACAAAACGGTTGAAAACATTTTTTCAAAGTGAAATAAGGCCCTCAACCCGTTTTGTTATATTTATTACAATTTGCAACTTTATTACAAAACGGGTTGTAACAGGTGGTGGTTGCGATTGTCGTGTGGTCTAATGCGTTCGTACTTAGCATTACTATGCGATGTGTCGTCGTACAGTACGGGTTTAAATCCCACTAAAGATGCAACCTATTCATTCGCGTACAAAAAAAATAACAGGGTTACCTTTTAAATCACCTAAGTAACTTTGGAGGAATGTATTCTCCACCGAAGATTCTATGTTAACCAAGCCAGCTTTGAAATGTTCACAGAAATGCTGAAACAACAAGTTATTAATCACATAACGTAACAACACAGAACGTTACATATTTTTAACTAAACATAAGTTATTCAAGTTACATAGGTCTCCAGCTAATTTCTCGTTATTGTAATGATGTTATTACAGCAAATTCGTTCACTGTAAGTGAAAATGTAAATACGAATGTTTATGTTCTGTTACTATTCATAACCCGGCCAATTTATTTTGTCCAATTATATATGGTTAGTTTTGTACTAAAATATCACTGATAAATCGTGTACATCTGATTAATCCAAATGTTCCCACCTTTCTTTTTATCGTGGGCGCATTATAGTGAACATGGACGACAGCAGGATATCAAACCAAACGAACAACCACTCATTTATAATTCTGGAGTAATTTCAGCAATTGTAAAAGTAGCCCTACATTTGTACTAGTATTATTTATTCAAGTCTTTGTGAGTAAAACATTTTCAGTCCAACCAATAACGATTGTCCACGAATTATGAAATAATGTCACATGTATACGAGAGATGCCACACTTATAGGTGAATAGTCTTTAACATCGGTAGTTTCATGCTGACAAGATATAATCGAAATGATTCCATTCAAGCGTGTATAAAAATGTGTCCAGCAACATGTACACATTATTATATTTGCAATTTAGTTCGCACCAAAATCAAGAACTTTGTAGATGCATTTCGTCCAAAGACGTTTTTAACCTCATTAATATAGTTTTATCAACTCACTTTTGACCCTTTTGGTAATAAATATGAGTACCAATTTACAAGTATAACAAACAACACCACATCTCATGCAATCGGCCGCGAAAATATCATGCTTAACGAATGTCAACTTATGGGTAACCTCGTATAGCATGTATAGAGCGTATGATTTTTAATAATGCAGTTTGTTCTTTAATGGTACATTTCTCAATAATAAGGCATTGTCTAACCAGGGGTGACAGAGTAATTGCAATTACCGGTCTGTTATAGCATGTACAGCGTTGAAGACGTTCGTCTGTATTATGCTTGCTTGTGGTATTGAGTTGGTGAAACCCGATTTTGTCATGAGTTTGGCTTTCGAAATGGACTGATTGACTGTTCCGATGGCTAAAATTCATTCTTTTTGGTAGTTGGATTTGTCCTATATAGCATATCGTCGTCACTTTTTGGCGGTTTTTAAAAATATTTTGTGTAATTTAAATTATAAGAGCAACAGAACGCAAAATACCCTTCTTTTCATGGAAATGGAATATCCATGCTCAACAAACACCATATGATTGTTTCTATGGGAGTGATTGGCCTTCAAAAAGCCAAACAACACACCCTCTACACAGTGTTGGTTTTGGTTCCAACCATATTGCAAACGAATCAAACAGTGAATGTACAGGGTGTCCAAAAAGAAAGTATACAGTTTCAGTGTATATTCATAAAATCTCTTCATTCTGCTATCATAAAGAAAATTTGCACATGTGTAGACAAAAGATGTAATTTTTTTCTGGGACCAGTTTTAAGTTTATAACTTGAATAATTTTAAGAAAAATGTAAATTTACTGAAATTACCTTATTTTGCCCGTGACGTCTATTCAGTAATTTATGACGTTCTCACGATGTCCACCCTTCTTACGTTTCCTTCTTGCACTTCTTTTAAACTATTGATAACATTTGAACATGTGTCTAAACTGATCTTCTTACCTTCTCTTCTGATGTTTCTCGTGAGCATAGACGTGTCTGTAGACTGTGTGCTATACACTAGCGATTTTACATAGCCCCACTAGAAGAATTTGCAATGATTTTGATCCGGTTGTGAGCGGGCCATGTCACACCACAGTGGTATTTCCTGGAAATTACTTTGGATCCAACTGTTTAAAGGGATTCACCCAACCCCTTATGCACAATGTGCGGCCCTGGCATATCTTGCATGAGCTATGCATCATTCAAAACAATAAATCACCTGTGGTGTTTAGAAATGAGCTGGTTTACAAAGACAAGTAACGGGTTGAGTTTATTTCTTTCTATTGTGCTATCTGAATCACTAGTGTACAATCTAAAGCCAACGAATACATCTATGCTGCTGAGGAACATCACATGAGAAGGTTAGAAGATCAGGTAAGACACATGTGCAAATGTAATTGATAGTTTCAAAGAACGAGTGCAAAAAGGGAAATTTTAGAAGGCGACATGCATCGTGAAAACGTCGTTAATTACTACAAAATGACGTCACAGACAAAATAAGGTAATTTTATAAATTTGACATTTTTCTAAAAGATATCCGGGTTATAATCCTAATATTGGTCACAGAAAAAACTTACATCTTTTGTCTATACATGTGCAACTTTTCGTTGTGATTGTAGAATGAATAGGTTTGATAGATACTTACTGAAACTGTATACTTTCTTTTTGGACACCCTGCATGTGTTGAATGACACACAACTCTACACTATACAAAGGATATTCAATTCATATCGTGTCGATGTTCAATAGTGTTCAATTATAACTGGGGCATCTCTAGTATTATATATTAATTATAATAAATGCAAACTCGCTCACCTGTGCCTCCTGAAATGTTCGATCATCATGTCCAAACAGGTAGCAGGAATCACCAAAACGTGTCCACCCATCAGAACAGCAAGATGACACGGTACCTTCAAGTTGGTAGAAATGTCAAAACTGTAGAACGGGTTAGGTGCATTGTAACGTGTGTGTTTTTTTATGTTTTATGGTTAAGCTGAGCGCTGCCTTCCCTGTCTGACTTAATATTATCTTTTAGCATCAATCGACAAATGTGCCATTTACTCCCTACTCTTGGCTTAGTTTTTATTTATGTAAAATTGAGTGTAAATGGCTATAGACAAATATCTTGTTTATACATGTTTATGTACTTTTATCCGTAGAGTTTAATAATATATTGTACTCCTACGTAGGTAAAATATTTACCTATACCCATTGAAAGGTTTGCTCGGCAAATGATTCTCGTCATACATGTACAGATTAATGTTAATGACAAAAGGTGCTTTACAGGGGATGTAAGTCTGCATAAAAGAGGATAATAACAAGGATTCAAATGCTTCACAAACACCCTGACAACCAGATTTGCTAGAAAAAAGATAATATCAAGTCAGAAAGGGAATGCAGCACTTAGCTTAACCAGCCGAGCACAGAAAACATAATAACGACACAGACAATGTCCAACGTAAAATTCTAGCAACTACAAAAACACGGCATCCATATCAGAAAAATCCAAGTCATACATAATAGAAATATCTTAATATGTCGAAACTATATTAGCCGTATAAAATCATTATGGAACCTGAAACTTAAGGTTTATAATTAGCTGTTCATTGTTATATTATAGCTTTAATGTTGTCATTGCTAATTCTCCATCGAAGTCGGAGGTCATAGGTCAATTTAGGCATGGATTTAACCCAATGGTCTCGCTCTACGACTGTCTCAGTCGATCACAACATAAAACTAACTAAATTTCAAAATACTTATTGCAAATTAATGAATTAAAGTTTTAAACATATCCTTAATATTAATAGTAAATATCGTACATTACTCACCTACGAAGTACGAACAAATTACAAACGTTAAGAATATGTTCGACATGTTGACTAATCTTGTCTAACTGACTTAACAATGGATTTGTAATTTTAAAACGGCGATAAGACACCAAACCAGGGAATCGGTAATGTTTGGATTGATAACAGACTGAGGTTAAAGTTCAAGTAAATGTAGGGTCTTCGAAAGCGCTATAAAAGCGTCAGATGTACTTAATCAACAACAACACTTTTTATTTAAGGTTAAGCAATATTACACATACTTCTAGCCTGCATACGAGCGATGTTTTTTAGTTCCAGTAAAAGTTTCATATAATTATCCACGTCTGCTAAAACTAAATGATACATGAATTTTGCAGAGAGACAAATACATATTCTCAAAATAATCTTAAATTTTCTTAAAACGTCACTGCAAGGTGCCATTCTAATCATCCCCCGCCGAAGGCGAAGGGGATATGGTAATGGTAGGCGTCATTCCGTCCGCCGAGTCTTCTGTGTGCAACTCCTCCTACATTTCTTAAGGGATTTTGATAAAACTTTCACAGAATTATTGCTAAAAGGTGCCCCAGCGAATGTTGTCATGATTTGTTTTATTCGACCATTTTTGACGGAGTTTTGGCCCTGTGTTGATTTCTTTTCATATAAACTCTTCTGTGTGCAACTCCTACTACATTTCTCAAGGAATTATACCAACACTTCTACAGAAGTACCATTATGAGGTGCCATAGCGCATATTGTGATCAGGGTTTTCATTTCGGCCGTTTTGGCAGTATTACGGCCCTTTGTTTATTGTGTACCTATGACATTGTTCAATATAGAGAACACATCTTCTTTGTGCAACTCTTGCTACAATTCTTCAGGAATTTCAGAGAAACTTTCACTGATGTACCCTCATAAAGAGTAATAGCACATATTGTCATGTTTTTTAAGTTTGACCATTTTTGACAGAATTATGGCTTTTTGTTTATTTTGTACATGTGTAAGCGTAAGCGAAAACAATTTGTTTCTGATGGATAATTTTATTTCGGAATTAGATATCACAATGAAACTGTGCAGGTTGCTATACATAGGATACCGGTAACAGAGTAAGTTTTGCAAATACGTTTTTCTAAAGTGATTCCTATTCCTATTAAATCATCATTCAAAACAATAAGGCCAAACATTGTGATAACGTTGTCTAATCTTATTTAGATTAAATTGCCATCGTGTTGAGCTGATGACTAAGTGCACGTTGTAAACTTTAGAACCGAAACATGTCTAACATATTTATAACGCTAGGATTGTGTTTGTTTATTACAGGTTAGTATTATAACATATTACACACTTCTATAGGTGTATATTTAGGTTATGCATGTTTATGTACTTTAATCATAGATATTGTACAGTAAAGCCCCCGTTTGGTTACCTGAGTTGAAAATTTACCTATACTAATGCTATTTAATCGTGTTCATGTTAAATAATACAATACGTATATTTCGGCTTTAAACGAGTACAGTTTTAGCCACAAAAATAAACTACATGTGATTTGACAGGTGAACGTAAGATAACCTTTTAGTTAACCGAGGCTTGAACTTTAAGGATTTGTATTACTATGTTTGATTAGCCTTATTGTTCTGAGTGATTTTGATCTACGCTACGGGTTCGTATCCCTGGATGTCGAATTGTTACTCGTAAATGCAATTCAACTGTCTCCTGGAAATCCGCAAGGTTTTACTAGAACCACATCGTATATCAGTATTATATACCTACCTTACGGTAGTACCCCGTCCTAACTAGTTAGTCCTTTCTGGTCCAAACCCGGTGACATCGCGTAGGTTGTGAGACGTTACCTCACCAGTCTTGTTCGTAGCTATTAACTTATATTATTTGAATTTCCTTTCTCTATAATGATCAGGGTTGATAGTCACTAAGGATGTTAGAATTTATAGTTAGAACATATTAAGTATGTTTTAATGATCAAACAGGACGAGCGAGCGAACCTACATAGCATTAAACCGGCACAGATCGTTTTCATTGTACAGTTTGTGCCAATGAACTTAGAATATAACCTACTTTTTTAAGAAATTGGTTTTCATAAATGATAGACAGTATGCCATCTAATTAGACCAATTTTATGTATGCCTAAAATTTGTAAATAAATCGACCTTATCTCTTGAACTCTACGAGGGTCGTTTGATATATAAAGTCTTTTTGGTCATAAATTAGAACATTCATTGTTATTTGGAAATATTTTTACCTTTCTGGAACCAGCAACCATTCCGCAATATTTTGTCAATAAAATGTTATTTCCGGACTGTTGTTTCTGGTGTCTTTTTCAAGGGTTAGTAATAGACACTGTGCCTTTTTGAGAATAATTGTACTTTAAAATTTCATTTCGGGAAATAATCTTATTACACAACTAATATACCTTGAATAACGTAAATGCCTTCCATAAAAACATGATTACCTGTACTTGATTGCCAATTTTGTACAAAATAAAATCATTTGAAAGTCGCCAATATAGGTGTCAAAATATGTTCAGAAAGCATGCTATTTTTTGAATTCATATTTTAGTTAGTTTTATTGGTTGGAATTTGGCATATTATACATGGACGTACGCCGTAGACCATCAACATTAACATCTGGGAAGAATGTGCAAACACAATAGCATTGATATGAAGTTATTGGTGCGTGAACGAACAAGCAGCATTTGGTATAAATAAGAGTAGTCTCCCTTGAATTTGACCGTCTTAATCGTAGACAAAACATACTTTTATGTTGATTTTTACTTCTGGTGGAAACATAAGGATAAAAGTATCGTTTAGTGTGTTGCAATTAAATGAATACTGACATTTATTTTTCTAAAGATGACACATATTTTGCTGAAAATGAAACAATAAGGCTAGTATACTCGAGTAGACCCTCTTCTAAGTTCAATAAATAACTTAATTTTTGACGAAAGGCTATGTAATTTTTCAGATATATAATAAAAACATACACCTGTTAGACAGTAATTGTAGAATTCTTCTAAATACTACCATAACAAAACGCAAAGGACATTATATATTGAACGCCCCTCGTACAGTGAGACATTGAGCCGATCTAAGCTGGTTAAATACAGCATGTTATCATATGGCCATCATGACGTCATCCACATGTATTGGCGCCTAAGTTTATCGGCCAATCAAATCAGATGTTAAATTCTAGGTAAGTTAGAATCCTCTTACCGGGTAATTTCGGTGTAGGGGTTATTTCGTCGCTGCATCGTTTTCCGGTATAAATAATCTATTTGCACATGCTCCGCGGACGTTTGTACACAGAAGTAAACACTGTAGTACTAATACGCAATCTGGAAGTTCGAAAAGTAAGCAAAATGTTTTTCATATATGAACATAGAGAGTCCGTGCTGAGGTGCGTGCTTGCGTCAACGATTCATTCAAACGCCTTCTAGGACAATTTCAACCAAACTACAAAGAAATGCTTCTAAAATAATGTAATCAATAAATAAACCTGGAAGCCGATTGGATTTAAAAATGTTTTAAAAAAGATTCAATCCCTTGTCATATTTCAAAATAATTTTACATAAATACTTAGATGTTAGGTGACCCTTTCACATAATTGACATGTTTGTTATGATTCCTCAAAAGACAATGCGTGTGTGCTTTTTCCCTATGTGTCTGTAGTGAAATCTTTAAAAATCTTGTTCTTTAAAAGTATTGGTTGGATTCCATTATAAATTGGTTACAATGTTCATTGGGTGGTCTTTTCGAAAACATTGCTATGAAGAGCTTTGGAAATCATTGCTACCAAAATCAAGGTCTAGTTTGAATATGGTTTTGCGAGATCAATGAGGACAGGTGAGCGATACAGAGCCATCTTAGTCCTCTTGTTTTAAGTTGAGCGAAACTATAAGTTTTCCAATTAGATACTTCGTGAATACAATCCCTGATCTGGTGGTTTATTTGTTTGTATGTAAGTAAGTAATTATATTGTTTATTAAAGTGACCTGTGTAAATATGTACAACAAACATATAAAACATATTATACATACACCCGGCCCAATTGACCTATAAGTCACTATCAAACTAGAATATTAACATGTTATCACATGAACAAAACATCATGGCAAATAAATATAATGTATGATTGTATTGATATAAAGTATGATTGATTATGTCATTTCTTGTTAGACGCCGTATTGTCATGCTGTTCTGATGGGTGGATAAGGTTTGGTGACTCCTGCTACTTGTTTAGCCACGCTGATCGGTCATTTCATGATGCACTGGTATACTATTCAGGGTTCTAGCTACCACGTTTTGATTTAATTGGCCGTTATTTCACATGCTGGTGAAAAGATTGAAAACGTTACATAAAAACATATAATTAACCCATTACGTAAAAACGATAATACACTAGACTAAGTGTAATAACTATGCACATGAAGTATGTACAAGGGCAAGTCACTTTATTTATGTATTGATACATGCTGTCAAAAAGGAATACATTAAAATTTTGTATTTACGTATTGTTCGTATAGTTGCCAATAGTAGTGTAATTAACAACCACATTGTCATTTAAAATAACTTGCGAAACATCGGCATTTTGTAGTTAATTAGAATGTTTACATCCAAAATTCAGAGGGTATTAATACCCTATAGAATTAACACTTATATCAATTAAATTGCCTGAAATATGTTTGCATTTGATGAAAACGAATTGCGAAACGAACGGAATACCTCACTGATGTTTACGCAGTAGTTTGAAGCAACGACCAGTGACTTTCTATTACATAAATACACGTACTTGCACTTGGTAATGTAGGAAAATCAAGTCAAGTCAAAATTAATTTATTGTCGGGAATTTAGTACAAACAAAATAACATAAGCTATGTATAGCTTTTCTCCGACAAAGTTACGTCATACAGAATGTTTAGCCCGATCTGTGAGGCAGCACCATTAGGATAGACAATGTTAGTTTCAAAACTTCTGATTTCAGCACTTTTGTGAACACTACAAGGCCAACTTAGTCAACATTGGCTCGTCAACGGAAAATACATTCCTCAAAAGTTTCGCAGGTGGCTTAAAAGGTAAAAGGAATCGACAACTTTTTTATCAGAAATTTTACAGGCGACTTTGAGTATCCGTTTTATCTTTTAATTAACATCGATATTGCCTAATCGGGCCAGAGGCCAGTCATCGAGCGTCGGACGTCGGCCGGGGGTAATTTTAAGATTCTTTTGAAAAATGCATTGCTACTTATTGATCGGCGACCGCGTGATGCCTAGATATTGGATGCACGGACCACCTCTGGCGTCTAGGTGATTTGTGACCAAGGTATTACGAAATCCATTAGGTTGATACGAATCCTTTTACTGTAAGCAACATAAGGTAAGTGAAGTTGGCACAACAAGCCAAAGTTGAATATCGAGCTAGGTCGGCAATCGATATTCCGCTTAGGCTTGCGATTACCGAGCTAGCTCGATATTTACTTGCTGGTTGAATATCAATTAGTGACCTGGCTCGATATTCGACCCAGTCAATATTCAAATGAGGAATGGGGATATAACTTTCTAGAATATTGATTACTGAGCTGGCAAGGTATTCACCATTGTCCTCGCATGTAAATGCAAATACAAAAGAAGTTGTTTTCCATTGATATTATATAGCTCGGATATAATTTGTTTTATTATACCTCACGTGACCTCTCAATGTATTTTCCCCATAGACCTTCCGTGTGATATTTTGTTCGATCACTATGTGATATTTTTTTCGATCACTACTAGTAAAAACGAGGCTGGGCTATTTATAGAAATTTGTACTATTTGAGTCCGGAAAACACCCTGTTAGAGAGTATTCGTATGCTATTTATATATTTGTCTATATTTCACATGCTATTTTTAGTAAATCTTGTCAATTTCAGCAGTTAAAACGGACACGATTTACTAAAAATAGAATCAAATCATTAGAAACTTATACGGACTGAGATTGTACATGTAAAATTATCATAACGACAATCTATTTTGCCAAATGGTTGTAATTTTGTTCGGTATAATAAAATAAATAACACATGGCTGCTCGGGTGACAGTAAATAATACCAACCCTTTAAAAGTCATATAACTATTTTCAGGTTGGTATTATTTATTATCACCCTCGCAGCCATGTGTTATTTATATATTATTCATGCGAGTCCAAAGGTAATGTTTGGCAGCTCCTGATAATAAAACTAATAAAGTCAGTGAAAATGTTGATTCATCACCATAATATTGTTAAGTTAACTCGAGGGCTGCTTTCAGCAGTTCAGCCGTTCAGCCACCCTTTGACATTTTATAATTTCCCTTGTCATTGGGCTACCTAAGCAACCTTATGTTCGAGTGTCCCTGAAAAGACTATTTCTCTCCTGTTGGGTGTGCAGCCAAAATCGATCAGCGGCGCCCAGGAATATCGAACATGTATGGACAGACACCGCCCTCACAGGTACAAATTCTCACCTTGGTCATGTGGAACATGTGGGTTATTCCTTCTTACATACATTAAGCAGTGGCGCAGACGGGGATCGAACCCGAGACCTCTCGATCCCGAAGCGCGCGCCCTACTTCTAGGCCACCGATTCCCATTTATACATTTATTTTTTGTGTTTTGTTGTTCTTAGATCTCACTGAACGCATTAAACATGCAGAATATCACTATTAAACATAGCATTTGCATGAAAAGGTGTAAAAGAGATATTTTTGCAGCATAGTTGCTGAGCATTGACAACGACAGTTTCTATTGTTTACATTTTCATGCGCGATTAAATATTTTGCATAGCAAGGAAGATAACTGCGCTAGAGTTTGGATGATAGTGTACAAAGTAAACATTAGTACCACCCACCAGCTAGCTTTTGGATAAAGGCAGGTTTATTTAAGAAATAAAAAAATAAGATATTTGGAGTATGCTTTTCGTTTTTTTGGCTGCGACGAAGACTTTAAAAGCAGTCATTTGTTGAACTATCATTTCAATGCTTTATACCCATATCAAGCGAGAGTTGGAATGAGCCGGAATATCGTAAGAATAGCAATACGACGTACGTTCTTGCATGTTCGAAATGTATTCCGAAGGATTCCATATACAGTTCATTTCGAATGTTTTCAACTGCTCTCACTTTTGGATTACAGTTTAAATATTTTTACGGCATTCTGTCAGCAATTACTTACAACCAGTATATGCACAATTATTAGACACACTGTCCGTGCCAATGCCCGTGTAAAACGGTTCAAAGACCATGTGCGCCGTTATGTATGTGCACATATGCATATATTCGTTCTCCATTATAATTCCAAGTGTTGTATTCGAATGGCATTTAGACAAAGCTGTTATAGCTCTGGTCAATGGAATTATCATTCGTTATGTGTTTCGAATTTTTATTTTATCCTCATTCCGGCTGATTCAAGATTCGAGTGTGATAGGGGTATAATATAAATTTACACTCCGAATGGTTTGAATTTGACGAGGGTATATACATACATTATAGATGCTAACCACTGGATAGGTTTGACGGACGAGACAATTGAAAATATATGGAAATTATACCCTTCCGAAGCTACAGCATCTTTTTTGGATTGGGAGCGTTCCCAACCAGATCAGGGTATGTCTGCCAACTGTGCCATTCTATGGCTTGGTGGCAACTACCAATGGGCTGACCATTCTTGTACAGCTACTGCCAGACCATTGTGCGAAATGCAGTAAGAAAAATATAATCAGTCGCTTTATTAGAGACCATGAGTTCTTTTAAAAGACTTTTAAAGTACTCGTGTACTAGTCAAGATGATTCCCATTTTTAGCTCCACTATTCGTAGAATAAGGGGAGCTATTGCAGTCACCCGAGCGTCGGCGTCGGCTTCGGCGTCGGCGTAACACTTTCGTTAAAGTTTAGGTACAGGTTTTTTAACCTCTTATATTCTCTAAGTCCTTTGAGATATTGCTTTCATACTTTGCATACGTGTTTGCCATCATGACCCCAACCCATATGCAGGAGTAGGTAACTCTATCAGGAATTTTGTTGAAATTATGCCTTTTTTATACTTAGTGCAAATACAACATGTAGTGCAAATGTTAAAGTTTAGGTACAGGTTTTTTAGCCTCTAATATCTTCATAGTGCATTGACATATTGCTTTAATACTTTGCATACTTGTTCACCATCATGGCCCCAACCCATACACAGGGGTAGGTAACTCTATTAAGCATTTGGGTAAAATTATCCTCCCTTTTTTTAAATTAGTGCAAATGTTAAAGTTTAGGTACAGGTTTTTTTACCTCAAATATTTTCAAAGTGAATTCACATATTGCTTTGAATACTTGTTCTCCATCATGACCCCAGCCCCTAAACAGGGATGGGTAACTCTATCGAGCTTTTTGTTGAAATTATGCCCCCTTTTGGACTTGGAAATGCAAATGTTAAAGTTTAGGTACAGGTTTTTTAACTTCTAATATCTTCAAAGTGCATTGACATATTGCTTTAATACTTTGCATACTTGTTCACCATTATGACCCCAACCCATACACAGGGGTAGGTAACTCTATTAAGCATTTTGGTGACATTATGGCCCCTTTTTTCAACTTAGTGCAAATGTTAAAGTTTAGGTACAGGTTGTTTTACCTCAAATATCTTCAAAGTGCATTGAAATATTGCTTTGATACTTTGCATACTTCTTCACCATCTTGACCCTAACCCATATACAGGGGTAGGTAACTCCTCTATTAAGCATTTTGGTGAAATTATGTCCCCCTTTTCAACTTAGTGCAAATGTTGAAGTTCAGGTTTTTTCACCTCTAATATTTTCAAAGTGCATTAATATATTGCTATCCATATTTGTTCTCCATCATGACACCAACCCCTACATAGGGGTTGGTATCTCTATCAAGCATTTTGTTGAAATTATGCCCCCTGTTTGACTTGGAAATGCAAATGTTAAAGTTTAGGTACAGGTTTTTTTACCTCTAATATCTTCAAAGTCCATTGACATATTGCTTTGATACTTTGCATACTTTGAAGTCCCAACCTCTACACAGTTTAGGGTAATGCTGATGTTATGAAGCATTTTGTTTTGAATATATAATGATTGTACTATCCTAGCATGGCGCTGCGAATAGTGGAGCGCGCTGTTCGTGGACAGCTCTTGTTACTTTCGGACTTTGTTTCCTCGTGTTAACCCGTTCTTTGTGACCTCTCCCTTCGACTTATGGAAACTGTAGTCCTATGTATCTCTTGTACACTACTTGATAATCATAGTATCAATGTGCCCACTCACAAACCTATTACGTGTACTTTGAATCTACAAATTCCTGATAACTCGTCAAAACGAGAATGTATTGATACCCAGATTAATTGGAAAACTGTGTCTGATTATGACTCCAAGAGATATAATGCTTAAGAGTGACGATGATTTAGTGAACCTGTTGCGTAGTGACATAAAAATAACTGAACTTGATGTAGCTTATCGTACTTTATCACACAAGATGATCACAGAATGCTAGTGACTTTTTCCCGCACAAAAATCATGCTTAACATTTTAAACAATATTTAAACAATAGCGGACTTGCATGAAGCCCACAAAGCTATGGATGTCTACTTGTCATAGCATAAGTGCCAAATAATAATTGTTATTGTTAATTTTCGCCAACGAATAATTGACGACACTGTAATTCAATTTTATTTCAGAGCTGAAACTGATGTACCTGTTGTTGGATGAACACACAGTTGTACTACGTTATAGATGTATCGTTATATCCATCCATAAAGAAGTAAAAGCATCTAGTGAACTATGTTATTGTTATTACTAGTCAGTATTTTACAACACGCTTGGTTCCAAAGCAGTACCATATACGAGGGGTATTTTAAAAGTTCTGATAATGCGCTTATAAATTGCTTAGTGTTCACTAATTGAATATTGTCTGAAAGATACAACCTTCCTGCATCGAAAACATACCATGATATTAATATCAGATAAATTGATATTCACCTACATGCCATTGAACATGTAGGTATATAGCCCATTGAATTGTTGACAGATTGAGTCATATTAGTCCCTGGAAGGAATAAAAATACTGTTAATAATGTCTATAATTTCAATCAGATTTGTTTGGAATTTAGAAACCTCTTGTATTATATACCTGTGCAACTAATGACAAATGAAAAGTATTGTTCTGACAGTATAAGTGCCTTCAGATGTACGTGGGATAGACCAAAAATAGCCATTTTATCGGAAATACGCAATTTACTTGTATTGCATTATACTGCTGGACGTGTTCCATGAGAATATAAAACGTGTCCCCATCTTGTGCATACGTATGCTATGTTTATTCCTACTAAACACGAATTCGGAAACATTCATAATTTCAACTGCACAGCAGCTTAACGCATATTACCACATAACCCAAACAAGTGTTTTAGATTTATGACGTTATTTCCTCCAAATAGCATTTCGTAAAACAAAAATAATTATATATTTCCTTAATTTGAAGTTAGTTACAAGGGGTTGTTTGATATGTAATGTTCTTGTCCTTTGCATTTTGCTATGAAAATATTTAGAAGAATTCTATGATTACTGTATTGTCCAAAATGTTTATGTTTCTATCATATATATGGAAAATTACATACAGTTCGCCGGGGATAACTCTAGCCTTATCAATAAACAAACAAAGCAAATTATAAACACTGCACGGTCGAATGGCCGCCAGTTATCAGTGTAGATTTAAAGAGTATATCATTAAAAGTGTTTATGCACAAGATTGAACAAAAATGCATATCGGAATGTATTTAATTTTCATTCTTATTTGTAAACAAAGGCTAGTGTTATAGTTCGCCGGGATAACTCTAGCTTTACCAATAAACAAACGAAGCCAATTATAAACACTGCGCGGTCGACTGGCCTCCAGTTATCAGTGTAGATTCAAAGAGTATATCATTAAAAGTGGACATGTACAATATTGAACAAAAATGAATATCGAAAATGTATTTAATTTTCATTTTTATTTGTAAACAAAGGCTAGTGTTATCTCCGGCGAACTATATCTTCGGCGAACTATAGCTTTTCGTCAACAATTATAGTCCGCCCAGGATAATGTGATGTTTATAAACATGAATCGGTTTGGTCAACTGTGGCAAAATTGGTTTTACAAATCACTTAAATAAACAGATAAGGTCATAAGGTTATGTAATCAAAACATCATTGATAAATGGTGCACTTAATTTTATTCCACCTTTGTGGAATATACCAACTTTTCCCGCCTTTCACATTATCCTCCGCGCTATAAGTAATTTATTGAACTAAGAAGAGGGTCTCCTCGAGTATACTGGCCTTATTTTAATATCAAGCAAATTTGTGTCATCTTTGCAGTATTGGTTTAGAAAAGTAGATGTCTGTATTCATTAAACTGCAATATACCATACGATTACTGAATCCTCATGTTTCCATCAGAACTTTTAATCAAAATGAAAGTTTTTGTTGTCTACGAGTAAAACTGTCAAAAACAAGGGAGATCACTCTTATCTATACCAAATGATGCTTGTTGGTTCATGCACCAATAACTTCATATCAATTCTATATTGTTCGCAATTTATTCCCAGATATTAATGTTGATGGTCTACGGCATACGTCCATATACGAGGGGTGATCAATACATGTATATTCGAATATTTTCTTTCTAACCTTTTTCAATATTGATTCTAGAACAATGAAATTACCAGGGATTATAGATATATCAATTACCTACGGTTTAAATTATTTAATTACATTGTGACATCACAATTGTATTGATGACGTCACTTATTATGACAAATGTGCTGAGCGCGCCGTCGAGCATGACGGACAAAAATAATCACAACGGCATGTCATAAAGATTAACGTCAAACTTGGAAAATCCTTGCGATATCTCAAAGATAACTTGACCAACATGTATAAGGATTATTTGCGCTCTAAATCAGTGAACTACAAATGATTCCACTGTTAATGTGATTGTAGCGATTCTGTGAAACGGATGCCGTTGTAATATGAGAATAAACAGAAAAAATTGGACCGCATAGAGACACTCCTCCTTAATTTCTGAGAAATAAGAGGCATAGTCCCGAAACATAAAATTATGTTACTGGCGAAATCTACTATCAGTATATGCTAAACACAATAAATCGTTGACTCTAGTTAAAAGGCGTTCTTTAGAAATTTCGCCATAAACTTATTAGGTCTTGCTTTCTTTATCATCGGGATTGTACAACCGTGTAAAGCCAACCGCCTAGTTCCAAGTTTTGTGCCGAATCACGCATCGATACTTTTTTATGTCCCAACAATCTAGGACTATAGATTGTAAGATGCAGGAGATTACCAACAGAGTTGTGAAGGCTGGCGTTATGTTGACAAAAACTATGGATAAGGCTGCTAAGTTAGAACAGAAGCTATCGGGGTCGAGGCAAGACTAGAAGGAGTTTGCTTAAACCTAATTAAAAAAGGAGTATGCTCATTTGTGCACACATTCTATTCCTGTAATAAAGGAGCTGTTCGGGGACGATGTCTAAAAGACAGTCAAAGAAATTGAGGACTGTGCGAGAATGAGTACAAGATTGATAGACAATCCAGTTCACGAGGACACTATAGGGGTCGACCAGCTTTTAGGGGTCGGTACAGAGGCTATAGAATACCCGAAGGTATAGCAACATGGCATACCCCAGATACAGTAGTGATGCAAAAATCCAGACCAGACCAAGTACATAAGGTCAGTGTAAAATTTAGATTAAAGATGTTGTCTCTGAATGGGAAAAAGTACCAATGATAAGAAAAATTTAGATACTGTAAAGCATTGTCACATTAAATTTTTCGATGGCATTAATACGCCGAAGCAAAAACATTTTTAACACAGAACATTCAATAATAAAGAAGAGCTTATTAAAGACTCGGAAATAGAAAAGTTACAAAAACAAGATGTTATTAGGCTAGTAGAATTAACAGAGGGACACTTTTTGTCGCCAATTTTCTTGAGATTAAATAAAAATGGAGAGCATAGGCTGATACTTAGTTTGAAATCATTAAATGAGTTCATTCCATACATATAGCTAAATATGGATACGTTTGAAAGTGCTTTGACGCTTTTAAGTAAACATATGCTCATGTGCTCGGTAGATATCCGACACGCTTATTACTCAATACAAATTAGCTGAGGAAGATCAAATAGCTTTGTAATTCATATGGAGAGACAAAATATATCAGTATTCTTGCTGCACTAATGGTATATCCTCCCTTCCACTCTGTCATTTGCTTTTAGTTCAACTTCCAAAAAGGTGAACCCACTTGAAGAGCATTTGCAGTACTGCATATGTTGACATTTATCCAGCTCAGAGATTGGGTCTTTAAAAACTGATGCGCATGCACGGCGGAAGTACCATCTCAGTAAACTCCCTTATAGATTTTTATTAACTCATTAAATTACAATTTGACTTCAGCTTCCAAGGTAAGTCTCGTTTAATTTTTAAATTATGAGTGTCCTGGGAATCAAAAAGAGTATATTAAGTCAGACAGTGAAGGCAGCACTCAACTTAACCAGCCGAGCACAGAAAACATTAAAAACACACAAAGCACAATGTCCAACTAAACAAGCGCAGATCCGCCCAAGTCCAAGCTGTCGAAAAGTATAATAAATTATAACTAGCTGAATGACCCAGTAGAAAAGATACAGCAACCAAAAGGCGGAATGCCTACGCTAAATGACCTAGTAACAACAGTAAAACTGCTGAACTACATAGTTATAGCAGCCTTTAGTCTCAAAAGTTAAATAACAGTATTAAAACGTTGAAAGGCCCGTATAGTCGGATGACCTACTAACTAGCTGAATGACCCAGTTTCCACAGCAAAAGGACTATATTAAAATTCAGAAATATCGAGGCTTCTATAGAATTTCTGTTTCTACTTATTTGGACATTTAAATTGTAATGAACGTTATTGACCACGTTTGCGCAATAAATGATCATTCTACAGCTGTAAATATTTGTTTTATTCTCCATTTCTCAACATGTATTTAAGTAGATTTGCCTAAACATCAGGAAATTTCCTGGACTGTATCCTAATCAACACTAACGTCCCTCCCATAAGGAAACAGTAACTGTTCTACATGTAGAGAATAATGTTACAAATTTGCATGATTCATTGTTTTTGCAGGTGATCAGTAGAATCATCCTTTGCACTATCTTATTGATAATGATTTCACGCTGAAAGAAGCGAGTCATTGTCATGTAGCATAGATGTGTAGCCTGCGCATTCTTCTCTAGAAGCTCTTGATCAGGATACTGTTTTATCAAACCACTTAGGGAAATCTTAATATAACGTTTAAATTTTAGTTCTTTATAGCTCTTTAACAAGTTTAAATTGTGATAAATGGTTAAAATGGTAATTAATATTCCGTCGATGACCTTCTACAAACCATATCTATCACCGATGTGTAGAATTTAAAGAATGGTTTTAAAAATAATTGAACGTAATTTTTGCAATTTCTGTTGGAACTTTGATAAAACAGTAACCTGGAGAATACGCTTCCTTTTTAACCACAAATCCATTCTAGAAAAAGTCTGTATAATTATTCAAAATGTTTTGAATAAATTAAAGTTATCTGTATAAATCTAAGTAAGACTTCTGTCTCGTTAGTTTGTATTCGCCAGAAAACGAGAAGCATTCACAGACAGTCATATCGCCCGCCAAAGGAAATATCATAGAGACAAAAATTATTGAATACAAATATTATTTTTAACATAAATTATGAGTATGATTGCACACACCATTTTTGCCATATCATATGCATAAAACATCTACAGAACACTAAAATTACATAACGTGAAGAATGTAATTATTGACTTCTAGCAACAGCAATCCGACGCTGTATTTGTTTTAGTTGCTTGGTACCATTATTTAAACAATCCTAAACATCCTCATCAAATGAGCTCGCATTATTTTGTTGGCGATTTCTTTTATTTAACGTTTTGTGAACTACAAATAAAATTATTACATGTTTCTATTTCACAGTAAGTATAATAAAATAACACAATACAAAAATAGAAATATTTGACGTACATTATACGATTGTATTGTCCGGGTTTTCTTGTTTCCAACCTGGCATGTGTACCCATTAGTATTCTGTCTTCTCTTGTGTAAAATTTGGTTGATAACCATTCCTCAGTTTGATCATAATGTGTGTTTAATAGACACTTACTAATTTGTACTAAGCTATAATACATTCGAAAAACGTAACGCCAAACTGACTATCAAAGAAAGGTATTCGGACAATTATGCTGTTCGCCCTCACAAAACTGTACAATGACACTAAGTCTTGTAAGATGACACTTTTGACGAAAAACTAGTACCATTTTTATAACTTATATCAAAGAAAGGTCTAAACATAATGTTAGTGATGAATTCATTCACAATGAACTGTTTGAGATTAAAGGACACCGTAAGGCGTCTTTAAGCATTATAACACTTTTATTACATGTTTCAAAGTAGACCAACTGCACCTGAAAGAGAACAACAAAAGTGGTCAACCGAAAACAGCCATCAAACAGAACATTAATATAAAGTAGGATATTCGTCTCAAAGCTGCAATGTTGCAATAAATCGCATTCAGTAAACCATAAGACTTTTCTAGGAAACCTATGTAGTCAGCCATATTACAGTACAAAAGTGTTGTACCTTTTGCAGACGAAAACATATAGTTTTAATCTTAAATTAAGAAGTTCAATTAGTGTGCAATGTGAGCTTCATTGTAAATGATCCTGTCGAACAAAAGTTAGAGAGTAAGTTGCATTTCTTTTCGAACACCACTCGTACATTAGCACCCAATTATATAAGCATTATCCATATCGGCCAGATAATAGGGTGCCGAATAAACTTTGCCTATAAGGTCACCAGGTCATGTGACTTCTGATAAGCCATCAACGGACCACGTGATCTTACAAACTTCTTATACGAAAATCCCTGGTTAAAGTTCGGGGTTTTTTTATCCTAAAAGAACTGGCGGTTGATCTATTATTTTTCTATGACTTACCTGCGTCTACATGACATATTCAAAAAATAAACACTATAGCGCACATAAAATACAAAGCCATACAAAAATGACGGCAGTTGTCTGGCGTTGGTGTATACTAGTGTCTGGCTTCACTGAATGAACGTGACTTTATGCGCAGGTCAATAAAAGTTACAATAAAGTCCTGATTTGTGTTACTCTAAATGAGTAGATAAAGTGCCTGGATAAATATAATAATAGGTTAGTGGCGTGGATGAAGTAGGACATATAAACTTTCGCATTTACGTCACTAACGTATTATTTCCTATTTAACTAGACTTTTGTCCGTTTTGATTCCTTTAACTACTTGGTTAAGTGTAACCAATGTTTTATACAATTGAGTGTTATAGACCTAGTAATATCAAATCAATACATTTTATAGCATTGTCTGAAATAATACACAGAATAGAGAGCAAACTGTATGAATTACTGAAAAGTTACTTAAGAAATAATAAATACGTAGCTATGTTTTGTTGCGTAATAAAATATAGGCACGTGTTTGGATGCGTAGCACGAGTGATTTAATGTACGTATTCAAACGAGTGCCTATATTTTATAACACAACAAAGCACAGCTTCCTATTTATTATTTCGATTCTAACATCGCCAATGCTCTGTCATTTATAGCACAACAAGACAGGTTGAGGTCAAACTACTTTCTTTCCTAGTGACGTTACCGTCACCGTTACGTCAGTTGTCATAGTATATGACGTCAAACGTGACGTCATCAATCAGCTATATTTTATCGGGGTAAAAAAATATGGGAAGCTTGATATACGCAAAGAAGGCAAATTTCAAATGCTATGTTAGAATACTTATTTATACATCCGTATTTTGTATAGAATATGACCTATCTGTACTTAACTTTTATAGTGTGTGCATTTGAATATTGTTAAACGGAATAGCTGTGACTTCACAGTAAGGTCAAAACATAGGCGTGTCTGGCTTTTAACACAATGTGACGTGAATTTTAATATATAAGATTCAATAGGGTGGTATATTTTCATTGACGTATATTTATTTACACCATACACCAGTTAGGATATTGTAACTCATATGGTGTATATGGTCTATAAAGCCCATTTTTGCAGTAACAAATGAAATAACAAATGTGAAATCATTAAGGTATTAAGAGCTAAGTCGTTTAATTGGGTTCTATACAAAACGTAAAAATACCATACTCATTTTTAGATCAATCCATCTAGTAATTGAACTCATAAATATACCTAAATTTCACCACATATAAGCATGCAAGCATCAACAATATCTACTATGTATTGTTTGTGGTATCTTTATACATGCATTGTAATTCTTTAGATCTGTGGTATATGCATACATGTATGTTGTTATTGTTAACGTTAACTGAAAAATAAACGGGCTGGCGTAGGACAGTTCCAAACAAACAACATTGTAACTCATCCGGCATCATGTGGCGTCTCAGTTTAGGCTGAAATAGAAACAATATGAAATATAAACAAGTGTGGAGTGTATTAAAGAAAAGTGTAAAAAGAAATGAATAATCTGACATATCAAACATCTGACTGGAGAAAACAAAACTGAAATAGACGTCCACAGAAAACAGAACTAAAATATACGAGGACAGAAAACAGAACTGAAATAGACGACCACAGAAAACAGAACTGAAATAGACGACCACAGAAAACAGTACTGAAATAGACGAGCACAAAAAACAGAACTGAAATAGACGACCACAGAAAACAGAACTGAAATAGACGACCACAGAAAACAGTACTGAAATAGACGAGCACAAAAACAGAACTGAAATAGACGATCACAAAAAACAGAACTGAAATAGACGAGCACAAAAACAGAACTGAAATAGACGAGCACAGAAAACAGAACTGAAATAGACGACCACAGAAAACAGAACTGAAAAAGACGAGCACAAAAAACAGAACTGAAATAGACGTCCACAGAAAACAGAACTGAAAAAGACGAGCACAAAAAACAGAACTGAAATAGTCGAGCACAGAAAACATGACTGAAATAGACGACCACAGAAAACAGAACTGAAATAGACGACCACAAAAAACAGAACTGAAATAGACGAGCACAGAAAACAGAACTGAAATAGACGACCACAGAAAACAGAACGTAAATAGACGACAACAGAAAACAGAACTGAAATATAGGAGGACAGAAAACAGAAATGAAATAGACGAGCACAGAAAACATGACTGAAATAGACGACCACAGAAAACAGAACTGAAATAGACGGCCACGGGAAACAGAACTAAAATAGACGAGAACAGAAAACATGACTGAAATAGACGAACGCAGAAAACATGAATGAAATAGACGAACACAGAACACATGACTGAAATAGACGACCACAGAAAACAGAACTGAAATAGACGACCACAGAAATCAGAACTGAAATAGACGAACACAGAAAACAGAAATGAAATAGACGGACACAGAAACATGACTGAAATAGACGACCACAGAAAACAAAACTGAAATAGACGAACACAGAACACATGACTGAAATAGACGAGAACAGAAAACATGAATGAAATAGACGGACACAGAAAACAAAGCTGGAAAAAACGAACACAGAAAACAGAACTTAAATAGACGAACACAGACAACGTGACTGAAATAGACGAACACAGAAAACCTGACTAAAATAGACGAGTACAGAAAACAGAACTGAAATAGACGAGCACAGAAAACAGTACATTAAAGCAGATACGAACACATTTATCGCAAAATAAGGCTAAAACATATTACAACCGGAATACCTAACCACAGTGTAATATTTATCACTTTACTTACGGCTTTTCGCATAATGGTGGAAATTCATTTGTGCATGGTTCGTCCACCCATTTGTAGTCATACAAAGCCCACATAGATGCGCAGTTGGCAGCAGTACCTTCATTTGGTTGGCTTGGATGAAAGTCGTTAAAATTTGCAGTAGTTCCAGATGGGTAAAGTTCCCATTCGCCTTCAATTGTCGTGTCAACCAAGCCTATCCAAACCTTGTTAGCTACAAAATATGAAACAAACAAAAGGAACATGGTATACATATAACTGACAATGTGGTTCATCTAATGATTTTACTTTTGACACTGTATACATGCACATACCGGTAAATGTCTTTTAAATTTTATTCAAAGACTTTCGTGTTTAATATGTCTAGTTCATGTATATTCCAATGAAAATTAAATGTCATTTTCAACTATCTTATTATGTAGAAACCATCCATCCAATGTAAATTAAATGTCATTTGCAACTATCTTGTTAGGTAGTAACTTTCCTTCCAATGTAAATTAAATGTCATTTGCAACTATCTTGTTAGGTAGTAACTTTCCTTCCAATGTAAATTAAATGTCATTTGCAACTACATGTACATGTATCTTGTTATGTAGTAACTTTCCTTCCAATGTAAATTAAATGTCATTTGCAACTACATGTACATGTATCTTGTTATGTAGTAACTTTCCTTCCAATGTAAATAAATGTCATTTGCAACTATCTCGTTACGGAGAAACTTTCTATACTTGGTATTCTACTGGCTATACTGGGAAAGTATATGGGAAATAACACACTCAAAGTAATTAAATTTCGTTACCGTTTAAACCAGCCAAGAACATATAGATCCAGGCATTTTCCACAAACGATTCAATGTTCACCAAGCTAGCGTTGTCCATTTCGCAGTCGCCCTGAAACAGAAAGTAGTTAAGCCTAAGCCACAATGAACATTTTTTGCCTCGGCGATGTACTCCTGATTGAAATTAATGAGCTTTCAGGACACCGGGAGCAAGTTCCTTGTGGTCTAGGGAAAGCTTCGGGGAAGTCATGAGACTGTTTGTTATATTTGAAGGAATTGTGATGCATCCGGTGGTATCCGATGGGAGAATATCGCCGACGTGGAATTTCCTGGCTTTAATCAAATTTATATCTTATGAAATAAATAATTGGTCAAGCAGCTGAACAATGTTACAACAAAAATGTAAGCCCTTTTAGCTCCCCTGTCACAAAGTGACATGATGAGCGTTTGTGATCACTCCACAATTTGCTTGCGTAAACACTAGAGGTCATAGTTTTCAACTTTGTAACAATGATCATCTGAACAAAACCTAGGTCATGTTTGAAATTTGGTCATCTGGGGTAACAAAACTAGGTCACTAGGTCAAAACATAGAAAACCCTGTGTAGACACTTAATATCACAATTTTAGCCTAATGATAATGAAACTTTATAACATCTGAACACCATCTAGGTCTAGGTCAAGTTCGACTTTAATCATCTGGGATAAAAAAAACTAGGTAACTAGGTCAAATCAAATAAGAACCTTGAGTATACAAACTATGCTAGAGAGTCACAATGATCATCTTAACAAAATCTAGGTTAAGTTAGACATTGGGACATCTGGGGTAAAAAACTAGGTCACCAGGTCAAATAATTGAAAACCCTGTGTAGACAATGAAAGGCATAGTTTTGGCCTAATCACATGGGTCACAATGATTATCTCAACAATATCTAGGTCAAGTTCGATATTGGGTAATCTGGGGTCATAAACCTAGGTCACTAGGTCAAATCTTAGATCCCAATGTTTGTCTAGATGGAATCTAGTTACAGTTTTAATATTGGTCACATTATGTGAATTTACAACAGGGACCCTGGTTAAGACAATATGAAAACCTTGTGCATCTTAGTCAGAAATTGTAAATTATTACTTAACATAGGGGACTGCCTGCACTACTATAACATAACTATAACTAAATTCAACCTCTGTAGAGCAACAACCTCGACACAACGGCACATATTTGCAGATCCCGAAGGGTGTTACTCTACAGAGGTTGTATTAAACATTGTAATAGCAAATGAATATCATGAAAACAGAACATCTACCTGTGCGTTATCAAATGTCCAGGTTTCGTGTCCCAGTCTGTAACATGAATAACCGTACCCAACCCATCCATAAGAACAAGGGGACTCGATACCTTGAAAGAAGGGACACATATTACACCCTGTCTAAGCGTACTCCGAGCTTGGAGATCGAATACGACGGAGCAATAAGAAAACAGTGGATCGTAAATCATGACGAGTGTTAAGGTAATGTTTTGCTTCACCATTATTTTAAACAACTATGGGATTAGGAATTGGTCGAGGATAACCTTCATTTGTACAATAACTGTCCCTTGATCGTGATGCATTGAAACATTCATACCACGTCGGAACTTATTTTCGAGCTGGTGGGATTTACGGAAAACGTTTTTCTCACGGCTTTTGAAGGTCGGACCGTGGACTAAAGTCATTTTTATCTATTTATATGATATTATTTCGTGTGTCTTTAATGGGTATCGCCAATTTTCCGATCCCACCCCTCGGTCGTATAAAAACACGTCTCGCTGACGGCCGGGTTTTCGAGGGTTTAATTTGTTTTAAACTGTTTGAGCTGTGAAGTATTTGTTAAATACTAATATGGTGTATTTTATATGTAACGACGATGAAATAAGGATTATTTGGGATTGTTGATCCATTTACGACGAGGATACAACGGGACGGTATCAAAACAGACGTGTTTCGGTGCGTTTTCCCTAATGTTAGAAAAAACTACAAGTGCTGAATATTGAATATCACGATCAAGGGACATTTGTTGTGGGTCGTCCTCGGTCAATTCCCAATCCCATAGTTTTAAAATTAAAATAATGATGAAGCAAATCATTACCTTAACACTCGTAACGATCCACCTTTTCGCATTGCTCCGTCGTATTCGATCCCCACGCTCGAAATATGCTAAGACAGGGTGTATTAGAAAACCGATTTGCACAAATTGAGAAATGTGACATTTATACTCCAAGCATCCGAGACTTATGTTTATTTGTATACAATTGGCAATTGAATGCGGATGCATAAAAAGTATGTCTTATGGGTGATAAACCGATATCATTGCTTAGAATAGGTAAGCTTTTCAGCTTATATCACACCCTTGTTACCCAGCTAAACCAACATGAAACATGATTGCAAAATGAGAAATGTGGTAAGCATTTATACTATGTATTATTATACTATCTGGATAAATTATATGGAAAATATTGCAAAAACAATGTACTTACCACACTTTTCATGTGGGTCATTTTCAATCGTGTTGCGATTATCCAATCACGTTTGTTTATCTGTGTAACAAGGGTGTATCAATAATTAGTTTAATTATATAATAATGAGGCAGACAAAATCGTAGACGTGATTTACGTGAAACACGCTATCTTTTTATCAAGAGGTTTTTAATGTTGCGAAGGCGATACTGCTGTACACTACTAAAATCCACCGCTGGTCCGCTTGATAATGTCACCATGGTAAAACAAACCAACATACATTTCTACATCTATATATAAAAGTTTTCTTTAAAAAAATCAATTAAGGTGAAATAGACCCTTTTCGATAAAAATCGTCTATCACGCGGATTTTGATCATATTTTGTATAACATATAGTATCAAGTGTTGGCTTTGTGTTTCGGATGGTTTTAGGGAGCAATTTTATCCATGATTCCTTAAGTCGTGATCATAAAGTCGCCATATTAAAGTTGTATTATGAATGGAAAAGTGGAAACGATTTACCAGTACCCGAACCGTGAAACATGTTTGACATAGATCCGCACTTTCCACACAATAAATGATTTATTAATACTATGTAATTTGTCGTTAATTTATCTAAAGAATTCACTATACTGTCGATCTATTTTTGGGGGTAATTCTTTTATTAATATTTCTGTTCCTGGGGATATAAAAAGACGTTCCAGACAACGGCATTTTTAGAACGCTTAAATTAAAAATAGCGCGAAAACGTGCGGGATAATATAAATATTTTTATTTCACTAAAGTGAAGAATATATTTTATAGTCAATCATATTAAATTAGAATAACTTTGACCATCTTGTTTTTTCGGTAAGTGCGTATAAAGGAATACAAAGAACGATTTTAACGCCGTCAGCGCCAAGTGCTGCGTAGTTTTACTCCCGACTAGATAATTAGATTGAAAATAGCGCGAAAACGGACTCGAGTACACCCTGTTTTTTATTTCACTAAATCAAAGAAGATACTTTAAATAATACCATACAAAAATTAAAAAAAACTTTGACCGCGCCGTTTTCTTCCTATGTGCGTATAAATGAAAGAAATGTCGCGAAGTTGACGCCGTCACTACTCAGCGTGTGATGCAGTAATTTAAGCGTTACGTACAACATATCCAATATTTCTTTCTATAAATTGCACCATATGAAGCAGCATTCATTTCCCTACACGAATATATGTTTCACTTTTCTATGACGTAAGTATTGACCACATAAAATGACCAAAAGCGTCGAAAATCTAGCAAAAAATACGTCCCGCTAGGTGGCGCTTTTTATCACTAGGAACGTAAAATTTCTTCCTAAAACCACCAAAAACAGAAGGCCAACACTTGCTACTATATGTATGCAAAATATCATCTAAATCTGAGTTACGGGCGATTGTTGTCGAAAAGGGTCTATTCCACCTGAAGTTTATAAGGAGAAAATCTGAATCCTAAGATGAAAATAGTAAGCATTAGAATTTTCTTGTCTATTTTCTAGCAATATAATGACAATATTTACTTCAATCTAAATTTTTTTTTTTCTTTCCAAGAAAAAGGACAATATTTACATGGGAATCAATGGAAACCACAGTTTGTGTTGTACTACTTTCAGATTTAAAAACTTGACGTTGGGCAATCCGACATCATAATAAGAAATGATAATTATAGACTTTAATGAAGAGAGATAATCTTTATTAAAGTCTCATCAATGTACATTCTTACAATATTTACATTACATATTTGAACAATTATAAAAGTACTTTGCCGCTCCACACTGGAGCTATAAGAGACTAGATAATTCATATATACATATCAATAAAAACAGAACTATATTCTTGCAAGGGAACATAGTCGCGCAAAACGTAGTCTGCACAACCATAAAACAGAATTAAACAATAAAAATTTACATTAATATGTATAAAAATCAATTGCATTATCCTTTAAGATTGCATGTTATTTACAAGTTAAAAATTGTCTTCTTTGCAGTATTAAAAAGCAGGTTTTGGCACAAATTCTTACTAAATCACAATTGGAAAATAAACATGAAAATTTCTCAGCATCAGACATAACGTTAAAAAGGGGTACACAGTTATTGGCTTTATCAAGAAGAGATGCTCTTAAATCATTATATACATGACAGTGTAATATCACATGGTACTCATTTTCCACATTACTACAAAAAGGACATGTACGTTCCTCCTCGGTTAAATTTTCGAACCTACCAGTTTCTATACGAATTGGGGCAACCCCGCAGCGAAATTTACTCAATGCAGACCTGTGTTTTACAGGCATTATTAATTTACAGTACTGTTCAGCTGCATATTCCGATTTAAAAGACTTATATATTCGAAGCTTATTGCGTCCTCGTCCGGAGGAACCAACAACATTATTTATACTAGTATACCAGTTTGCAACAAACTCGTGAAATAATACATTTTCTATCTGTTCCACAAATGTCTTTGAAATAGCAACATCAATATTAGTAAATTCTGGTAAATTATTATCTCTTAAAAACCTTTGTACAATAAACATCCAATTAGCGCAGGAGTCACGTGATTTCAAAGATACCCAGTGTGTTATTCGCTTATTGGTTCTTGAGTCAGTCAATAATTTCCCCCAGGTTTTTGTACGATAGATCAACAAATCGGACAGTTTGTAACCAGGACAACCAGACTTATTCCACAGGTCAAGATTTTCATTGACATTCTAAGTGACTTTCTAAAATTGCCTGGAAACCAGAAATGTAATTCATACACAATATTTTCTTATAAGATTCAAATCATAGTTAGATTATTCTAGCATATGATATCCCATTCTAACTCGGCACATTTCTAATAATCCTGTCATGCAATTTTAAGTACAGAAACACTGTCAAAATATCAATGAAATTTGCACTTTGAGAATTTTAATTTGGTACGTGATCGTACACCACTAGAAAGAAGATATTATCAAAATTGTTCGTGAAAGGCTCGCTGAATATAATAGTTTCCAGATCTCTTTAAAACGATGAAACAAATCTTCAATAACATATAATACTAGTATGCTACATTTTATGTTATTCTTTATAGTTATACACTTACCGTAAGCCAATGCGTGGATTGCAATAACTGGTGTCAGCACTTCTGAATATGCTAAACATCCCATACATGTGTTATCTCCAGACATGAAGTAAAATCGTCCACATTCGGAACTTGATTTGCATAACACTGCACACTTCGTTACCGTACTGCAAGATTTTAAAAATAGCTCATCAACGCACTGCGTGTCATCGAGGCCTGGAAATCTTCTGAATGAACTGGAATCCTGTGCAAAGCAAACGCTTGAAAATAATCCAAATAAATAAATTGGACGAATCATTTTACGAAAATAAAACGTAGATGTTAATTGTAAACTTTATCTCCCTGTTGGGCGCACATATTTGTCCGTGAAATCTACCGTATGCTAATACAATGTTATAACTTTCCAAACGGTTTTGATCGAATCAAAAGCTTTTCTGTCCTTACTGTGGTGCTTATTTGATCGAGGAACAATAACTAGTATATTTTACAATTGTATTTGTATATGGCTTTTATCGGACATAGCGCTGAAGTAAAAAAGGACATACAAAGCAATATTTACACATGGATCGACCTTTCAGACACATCAAATCAGGAAACTACTAATAGCATTTACCGTGATCTTTATTGGTGTGCTAGTATATCAACTCTATTGTAAATAAAAATACATCGAAGGCAAGCATGTAATGTATTTGGCATGTACAAATAAAAGACCCGAATAAACAAATGACTATCAGTTTTATCATTTGAAATAATGTCACATATCGTGTCAACTGAAATTGTGAATAATGTACCTATTAATTTGATACAATTATTGTTATCAGTTCTTCAATCGGATGTTATCTTACTTATTATCTACCCATTATTCCAAATTCAAGCGGGACATATCACTATAAAACATGTTTGCTTCATGCAAAGGTATCTTTGTAACTGCTTACCATCTACCAAATATGTGTGCGCTACAGTATATAGGTAGATGTAGTCCGGTTATATTTATGGACAGCAATTTAATGTGCTGGTACTTGGGATCTAAAATCAAAATTCTACATTCAATATAGACCAATGTTCTAATACGAAGACAAGTCTGACATCGATATCGTCTAGTAAGGTTAGTGAATGCATGTAAACCTGGGATTATACAGGAGAGATCACCGTATTCACATGCAAAACGCACAGCGGCAATATATTGGATGAATGCACAATAAAAACCTGCCATTCACAAATAGCTAGCTGGTGATATGAATGCCTTTGTATACAAACATGATCAGTCCTATACGGACTATGTGGCCATGATGTGATGATGGGTAATGTGTTATTTCATAGATGTATGGGGACAGTTGTTGGCTATTTTTTATAAAAGAATACAGAGGTTAACGTTAACTGTTGTCCTTCAAGCATTAGAATTAGTATTCATTTATGGCTTCCACTGCTCGTCACAGTCATTGTGATATTTAGCATAGGCACACGGTTTCAGTGTGTGCATTCCGCCTTTTAACAGCTAGGACTTGGGCGGATCATTTTCTTGTACCGCTGTATGTTGGACATTGTGCCTATTGTGTATGTTTTTATAGGTCATTCTACATTGGCATTCAGCTTTTGATTGCTGAAACTAGTTCATCGAGCCATTTGACAGCTGGGACTTGGGTGGATCATTTATTCGTTCGATTGTTTGTTTGGCATTGTGCTGTATGTGTTCATGTTTTCTGTGCTCGACTCGTAAAGTTGAGTGCTGCCTTCCCAGTCCGACTTAATATTATCTTTATTCAAATTATATGACTATTTCTTATATGAAGAGAATGTAATGCAGTGGTCATGTTTAGCGTCAACGGATATAACGTCATAGGAACTGGTATCCGTGTTTGCTGATACAACTGTAGCATAAAAGCTCCGCGAGTCGCATGTGTCGCCTGACGACATGCACATTTGGCATGGAAAACTATCCAGTATTGGGCTATATATCTGAGTCACAAGAGTTCTCCAGTCATCTGAACTAAAATTGACAAAGTTATGATCTGGACAAAAAAATGTCCTGATAAAATCAATCAAAGGGGAATAATTCAAAGACTACACAAGGTAGAGTTATGATTCTTGCACACTACATTTCATGTCACAGCAAGAAACATGCATATCAATTTAGGAGTCATTCATACTTTTGGTGACAAAGTTATGCCCCGGACAAGAAATGCTTATAAAATCAATCGAAGGGAAATAATTAAAAAATGGCACCAGGTAGAGTTATGGTTCTTGTGCACTGCAAGGACTTTTTGTAAAAAACATGCATACCAAGTTTCAAGTCATTCAACCTTATGGTGACAAAGTTATGCTCCGGACAAGCAATACCCTAATTAAATCAATCAAAGGGAAATAATTCAAAAACGATGCAATGTAGAATTACGGTTCTTGTGTACTGCACTTCGGTTTATTGCAAGAAACATGCATACCAAATATTGAGTCATTTGAATGTAAGGTGACAAAGTTATGCTCCGGACAAGAAATGCTCGTATAAAACTAATCAAAGGGTAATAATTAAAAAACAATGCATGGTAGAGTTACGGTTCTTTCGCACTGCACTTCCGCTTATTGCAAGAAACATGCATACCAAATATTGAGTCATGTGAATTTAAAGTGACGAAGTTATGCTCCGGACAAGCAATTTGTGACGCGCAGCCGCAGCCGACACCAAAGTAACACCTATATGTCGCCTTTTCACGCGACACCAGCTTTCGTAATGTCATATCCGTTGAACGACCATCTCTCGTACTTCAAGGTGTAAGGATAATGTATTTGCAAATACCGAAACCGTATGCCTATGATATTTAGCCTGGATATCATTATCATTTACCATTTACCATTTATTCAAAGCAAATCGGTATATAAACATACCTTTAGCCATTTACATAAATCAGAAAAAAATATGGCCTAGGTAAACATAGACACATAAACATGTACATACATGTCTGACCAGATTAAACTGAGACTCCGATCAAAGTCCGTATACACCCGGCTGTACTCGATTCGTATGTTTATTTACTACATGTGCAGTAATCTCTGCATTTGTAACAAAATCGAAAGAAAAATCAAGCATGAATTGTAGCGCAGTGGAAACGTTTTCGCCTTTAACGCCAGTAGTCGCAGGTTCGAAACTTACTGCAAGCTTTTGTCATTAATATTTTTTAATTCAAATTGCTATCCTCAAATCAAGGGTTTTATGTTTAAAACTATATCCCGTACGTTCTTATATTATTTTGTCTTTATTTTCGGTTTTTGTAATATTTTCAATTGCATATTGGTATATTTCAAGTACATGAAAAAGGCTTCAACGACTTGGCCATTATAAATTTAATGTATGACTGAATTGTGTAATGGATATGTGGACATAGGGATGATTTTAATTCACAAATAGCATACTTGCATAAAAAGATAAAAATGTTAAATAAAATATATATTTAGTAAGCCTCGAACCCGATGCCTTGTGGTCTACACACCACACACTTAACCACTGAGCCATTACTGTTTGTTATCTAGTAGCAACTCAATAAAGCCACATATAGCGGTAAATGTAATTATATGTTTTTATAACTTCGGAAATTTCCGGACTTGAATGAATTATGCAAGGAGTCTCAGTTTAATCTGGCCAGACAACAGTAACATACATATCAACCAAAATCAAAATTGTGATTAACAGTATTAAGATATTACAAAGCAGCGATCATTGACAGTCTTTCCTGTCTCAGTTTCATAGAACGGAAAATAAAAGTCGCTGTATTGACAAGTACCTTCTTATTTTTAGATGAAAGAATATTTGCAAATTTATTTAATGAGACCCATGATATGTTTTTGAAGTATTGAGATCTCAATTGTCTATATAAAGAACAACATAATAAAATCGGGGCGTGAACTGCAACCACTGTAAGTCTTACAATGTATTAGTGATACAGTCCCTTATGTTGTATTACTCGTCCTAATATACGACATGATTTCTGCTGTGGTGATTTGTGGCGAACATGATACTGTTTTAGCAAAGCACTTAAAGAAGTATTAAAGGACAAGGTTCACTAATGGCTTAATTTGGCCCTATGATTTTTCATAAAATAAAAATGCATGTTCCTATAATCTGTCCTATAATTCAAATAACTTAACATTTCCTGTGTAAAAAATAAGCATACATATCCCAATTTCCCTTGTAATTTGTTGACAAAACTGCCAAGCATATGACGTATATGTCATGTTTAGCCCAAAATGTGATTTTGGGCCATTTTCACGACTATTAACGACGTAAATCCTTCCCAAAAACCACGATGGCACTCTTGCGACACTTTTATATTTTCACATAACCAGTGTTCTGCAAGTCTTTATATATGTACAAAATATCAAAGTGTCGCAAGAGTGCCATCTTGGTTTTTGGGAAGGTTTTACGCCATAAAAAGCCACGAAAATGGCTAAAAAGGACATTTTTTGATAAACTTAACCTATTTCAAGTAGATTTCTCGACATATTACGAGGGAAATTGAGAAAAGTATGCTTATTTTTTTGAAAGACAATGTTAGGCTATTAGAAACATAGGACAGATTTATAGGAAGATGCATTTCTATTTTCGATAAAACTCAGGGCCAAATTAAGCCACAAATGAACATTGTATGTATTATACATTTAAATTCCTTTTAGCTCTTTACAGCTTACATTAGTGGTTAGTGGTTTTTCAAAATTACTAATTATTCAGTCAACGAACTTTTATCCACCATATCAGTCCCCAGGAAGTAGTGTTATTTAAGCATAATTGAAAATTTAAATTTGAGCGTAAGGTAACGATAACAGTACCCTGGGCTCAGAAAAACAACGAATACTTACGATCAATACTTACACGCAACACTTGCGATTAGGGAATTCTCAACTTGTGGATCACCAAGAATACTCTATACTCTTATTTTCAGATCTACTCAAAAGTCTGATTGTGCAAAATCCCCGAGAATTTTTAAAAACAATTGACAATAATGTGGAGTGCCCCCCCCCCCCCATATCTATGGAGAAGTTGCCGTTTCCATTTTCAAGGAAAGGTTAGCACTGCAGAATAGTTCCTGACAAATGGTTAGGTGAATTATCCGCCGTATACAATTAAACACATTTTAAGAAATGGCGTTAAACTCGAAAACTAAACACAATTTGATCAGCAACTTTAAAAATAAAACATGTAAAACTTATATAATTAGTTTATTATTATTATATATTCAAACATTACACAGTACATAATCACGATCTCTGACCAATGATTCTAATTCATTTAAACTAATATAATAATTTAATGTATGCTAAATATGAAGTGATATAAAGTGTAGGAAATTACCATATAAGGCAATTCGGTGATTACCCTAATACTTTGCCCGACCGGGCGGATCAGGCAACAGAAATGTAAGCTTTGCATAAAGATAATTGACATGGAGATGATCTGATTACAATTTTCTTACCACAAATGTTTATCGAAAATCCTGCCGTTCAGAATTATTTTAATTTAACTGGATTAAGAAATAAATTTTGTGTTCAATTTTCCGTTTGGACAATATAAATTTCCCGATCGGGCAAGTAAATATATATTTTGTGTAGCAAAATGTTGCACGAACGGGCAGGTGAACACAATGAATTTAGACTGGTCAAAGCGGTAGTATAAAGTCTAAATATCTCAGAATCTAGACAATTCAAAGGATATTTGTGAACGGCAGGACTTTAGATATATATATATCCTTTGTTATATGAAACATGGGTTTAGATTATCGCTTAGTTAAATATCTTTATGCACAGTCTTTCAAAAGAGGACGTTTCTATTGCTCGACCAGGCAAATTTAGCAGCAAAATTTGCAAGTGTTTTTTTTCTTTTTTTGTATACCCTTTATTATTTTCGTGCTCTGCTGTTGCTTCCATTCCGTCTCCGATTTGTTATTACCTTTGTTCATTCCACTTTCTCCGTCGGGCTTAAACAAAATAGTAACTGACAAAATACGGTTATTCGGTCAGTTCCCGGAAGTTTTAGTCGTAGTCGTATGAACACTATATATACAATAACACCACTAACAATCAGTACCAGACCGTAAAGAAATTCCCTCCTTGGCACAGATGTGAATGGTGTTATGATCAAGAAGCCACATATGATAAGATTTAACAAAGGTATGGAAATGTGCGTACGGAAAGCGTCTGTTCGTGTCTTGTTTTTGTGGTTTTGATATCGTATTTTGATGAGAGACATTGTTGATAAAAATGCTGCCACGGTTATCATGAACCTGAGTAAATTAATCAGCGATAGAATGCCACCATATAAAAGCCATGTGCAGGTTATGAACTGAACGATCAGAATTGCTACAATTGGCACCGACGAGTTTACATTTAGGAATGATATAACTTCCGGATACTGACCTGAACGAGCAGCGGCAAATACTACACGACTCCCACTTACAAGGTTTCCGTCACATGAACCATAGAAGGACAGCAAAGCACCTATTTGTATGAACGGTACAGCAAAAGGGATCTTTCTTATAGACCAATCGTAAACTACTGCATTTGAATTGAGCATTTCGTCCTTAGTAAGAACTGAGACAAATGCTACGTTCGCTAGAACATAAACTACAGTAACTATTGAAATTGTTATAATAACGGCTTTAGGAATATTGGATTTGGGGTTTATAATTTCATCAGCTATGTCACCAATACGCGTCAATCCACCATACGCAAATGTACAACTGTATAAAGCCAAGCAATACGATATAGCATCGTTATTTGTTCCAATGAAAAAATCACTCGGCAAAATGGTTGTACCTTGAATTTGAAACACGATCCAAGAAATGCAAATAAATATAAGTGCTGATAACTTTGCAATTGTACAAACAATTTGTATAATTTTACTAAAGTGTACACTGTAAGAATCCGTTAAAGTCATAGTTGTAACGATCAGGAGTGATATAAGGATCTGGACGTAACTAGGAAGTACGCAAGCGTCTTGGAGCCAGGCAGCAAGGTATTCCGAAAACCCTAAAGCCATTACCGCCGAGGATGCAGTAGTGCTGAATAACGGTATGATCCAAACGACCAGAAAAGCTGGTAACTCCCCAAGTCCATTCTTGATGTATATGAAATCACCACCTGATTGTGGAAATATCGTTCCGAGTTCTGCGTACACCAGACCATTTATCATCGTAACCACCCCACACAATGCCCATATAATCAAACTAGCACCTGTAAAATAAGATCGGATACAACTTTAAGATATACTACACCCACCAAACCATTTAAAAATAGAATATTTCATCTTTTTTATGACATGGCTTGAACAGTGTTTCATGTTGGTGCGAGTATCGAGTCCCTGACTCACCAAGATCTATTGGTACTCGTTAGTTTTTGGAAATACTATATTTTTACAAAGTGGGACCCATTGATAGTTTAGGTTTATTGGGCAAAGACTCGTGTTTTTCAAAACCAAAATGAAACACATTCATAGAGCTCACATTTCCTGATTCGCTGGTATGTGACGCGCGTTTTATTTCTTCAAGTTGTTAAGATGAAAAAAAAACATACAAACCTACAGGCGACATTATTACAAGTATAGTTTGAAGTTTATCAATACAAATCAGACTGAAAAAATCGATATCAAACTATATACACACCGGAAACTAGTATTATTATTCGATTTTGCTATAAATAACATATATTTCATCGTCGGTTGATTGGTACGTGTACTATTATAAGCGGTAGTAATTAAATGTATACTACGCCCGTCTGAACATTTTTAAAACAAAATAAAAAGCTAAAATATCGGTAGTCGTAGCTCTGTCGCCATCCAGCAAACACAAAAATACACCCATGCGGTAAACGTTATTTCATCTTGTATTTCATTCTGCTATACAAAAAAGTTGCGCCCACAAGGAATTTTTATTTCTGTTGTTTTTATCAAGGTAACACTTTTACCCACATTTTATCGATTTTCTCGGCATTTGTTCTTTTCGTTGACATGGCATTCTAGAACTCATCACTGCTTTCACAATTTCTTTCAATAAGATTATGAATATATCTCATCGAGCACAGTAACCGTAATAGAAATACAATGTATAGCTTTGGAAAAATATAATTTTTTTTTTGGGTGGGGTAAATTTGTGGTTTTAATACCGTCAAATAAACTGACAATTTATATGTTCTATATTGGTGGAACAAATCAACTAGAATTAATTTTATCTTATATGTCAATGCATTACAAAATTAACAAGGAATCGGTAAACCCGAACTATGCTCCCCGAAGGAATTGCTTGTCCCAATATGGGAAACAATATTTTACAGATACGCAGATACAGGTAAAAAGGAGACTAATGTTGAGTTATGGTTCTTTGACACTGCACTTTCCCTTGAAGGTTTCTATCATTATGTGAACTTCCAATCAAATGACATCAATATTGTTCAAGTTATGAACCGGACAAACATTAATTCGTATACAAAAGGGAGATAATTCAAAAATTATGTAAGGTAGAGTTATAGTTTATGAGCACTGCACTTTTTCTTAATGAGATCTATTCACTTATAAAAGTTTCAAATCGGTAACTCCCTAACTGTGGGAGTTATAGCCTAACCAAGGAGTAAGAATAAAAAGTATAAAGGGCCATAATTCCACAAAGAGTAATTGCTCTTGGGCATCGCACTTTCCCTTGATGAGATATATCCACCTATGAAGTTTCTAGTCAATATCTCCAATACTGTATGAGTTATGGCCCGGAGAAGAATGATGTATGAAAAATTACAAAGGGAAATAACTTAAAAAATATGCAATTAATAGTTATGGTCCTTGTGCACTGCACTTATACACAATGAGATCGATTCACGCATGGAGTTTCAAACTGACTGTTCAAGTTACGGCCCGGACAAAAGTGGGACGGTCGGACGTTCTAACTGACTTGACATTGTGGGGTTTTCTTTTGTTCATCCTTTTGTTTGTAAAACACCATAAGCAACATTTTGCACCCGTAAGTAACGGAATGAATAGAATTTATATAGAGCCTATTGTTCAACACCCCACAACTATAAGTGGGTGAGTACGGACAGACGGACAGAAGGACGGACAAAGCGGTCACTATATGCTTAGGGGAGCATATAAATATGTTTGCAAATATCAGATAGAACTATTTTAATTCAACTACAGCTTCAAAGTTGAAGTTTTGTCAAGCAAACTTATTTAATCCGATACATAGATATTTCCTGTAACAGTTTCATTACATTGACTCAAATAACGGAAGTTTTAATAGTTCTAGCAAATGCGATCACAAATTGGGATTTAAGGCAATTCATATGAACAAAACATGCAAATTCGATGAATTGATATCACCCGCGATACTGTTTATCAGTATTGTTGCGCAGTTTCTGTACAGGAAAATGACCGTGATTATGTAACAGAGTGAGACTGCGCCGTTTAAACTAGTTTCAAAACTGAGGATGGGCAATAAATAAAGGACAATCACTCTAAGACAGAACGCAGAACTATATTGAAACATTTAAGAAAAATACCTATTGATCCGGCGAACTTCAAAGATCCAGTCGGGGCTATGAATATTCCTGAACCAACCATAGCGCCTATTCCAAATGAAACAGTACCAAATAAGCCAATGTGTACCTTTGGTTTGATCAAACCTGTTTCCACTTTAGAAGCAGAATCATCGTTCTTATCTATCCTTTTCACTCCCGCGGTCTGCATTTTGACTAAGTGATTTTAAGTCTAACTGCACAAGTACTAAAATTGAAACGCTTGCAAGAAATAATAATTCCTTTAAATCATTCGTGGTATTGTAGTTGCATACGATTTTATAAATATCCGGGTTTACTGTAGTGCAAAAGTCGAATTTAATATTTAGCTTACGGGAGTAATCAAGCGTTTTACAATTCAGCAATATTTATAGCAAATAAACTTGCAATTCGATAAATCAAGGACGGTTGCATATATAAATTAAGACAACCAAACGCGATACACGAGTTCAAAATATAATATGCCCATCTAAACATTTTTTATTTTATTTATGCTCGCCAACAAAAATATAATATATTAAGACAGACAGGGAAGGCAGCGCACAGCTTAACCAGTCGATAAACAGAAAACATCAAAATCATACAAGACACAATTCCCAACTAAACCAGCCGAGCACAGAAAACAGAGAAAAACATAAAGGCACAATGCCCAACTGAACAAGTAAATGATCAGCCCAAGTCCAAGCTACCAAACAGCTACAACTCCAGTTTAATGAATTGCACTGGAAAAAACGTACAAAAACCCTTATGATTACCAATTACATTTACCATTACTGTATAATTAAGATCAATACACATAGTGTTGTATTTTGTGAATGCTATTATATTCTTTTTATTAAACACGTTTCCAACAATAACATAAGTTTCGATGTTGTTTTCTGGAGTATTTAAGGGGGGCGAGCATAACGCGCAAAGTCACCAATCGATAGTTGCATGAGTGATAGAAAAGAACGAACATAAAATATGGTTCCATCTCTACCACTTAAATAGACGATAGTAACAATGCATTTTATTTAACAGAATTGTTGCCCCTGATTGACGTGCATTTTTAGCTAGTTTTGCATTCAAAATGTTTAGATGGTGATATAATGAAAAACGTTTGAATTAGAGTAAGACGAGGCCGATTACACATATTGTGGTAATTCAAGAGCCATTATCAAAACAGGCCTATAATAGCGGACAATACGCAGGCCGTAAGGCATGCGGATGTCGTTCCGCTTTACGATAACACATGTCACGTGATTTGGTCAAAGTTCCAATTCACTAATGGATTTGGAATTTTGTGTTAAAACCCCGCACTGAAGCAAAGATACTGAAAAATGGCTGCCAATAGAATAACAAAAAATTTTAAAATGCGATATTCGGCAGCTCATAAATTTTCTTTTATTTTTTAATGATGTTTAAAAATATTCGAAAAACTAGCGTAGGCCCCTGTCTAGAAAAGAAAAGATAATAATTATCAGTCTTCAATGGTTGCTGTGCAACCCATCTTTATGATGGGGAGGGCTATTTCCTAAATGTTCGGAAACAAAAAAGGCAGCCATTTTTTTGCCCGCTTCGTAAGGATTTTTTAAATTTTTCAGTGCATAAACGATGCTACAATCTGTTATGAGACACATGATTACTCTGAGATAACGAAGTAAGTCGAGCGGGAATTGTTCATATGTGCGAAATATCAACCAATCTTAAGAAAATCTAATAAAAACGACACATGTTCCGGTTACTTGAAGTGAAGTTGAAGTTGACATGTTCCGGTTACTTCCCTTTGCAAAGCGGTTACTTCCCTTTGCAATACAATTAGTATAAAGTCCGTTTCGGGTCTTTACGTATCCGTACCGGACTGATAATTTCACATCGTAGTTGTAGGTTATTGTAAAGAAAGTAAAACAAATGCATTTTCGTAATTCCTCGCCGAGATGTAATAAAAAATCCCTCCGAAATCGTCAACAAATGTAAATATTCGCCGGATAAAGGTCGCGAAAACTAATTACATGTTGTTGTTGTCGTTGTTATTGGATACAATAAAACCCGGAATTTTCCATCTGCATATCTTTTATGTTTTGACGATTTGCAACAGGATTTATTTAACAAGAAAAGGTGATTAAGATTAAAGATGTTTGATATTTTTAAAATCGTTATATGATTAATTGAAATGAAAATAGCCTTTTCTCTTGAACAAAAGTACTGTCTGATATACTCATGTATACTGTATAAAAAGGTAAAATATCAAATTAGGCCTATTTGAAATCAGTTGTTATCTGTGTTTATATCTAATTATGCATTTTTAAATTAGTTACCCCTGAATAAAGTAGACCTAGAATTAAACAAATTGAAAAACGTGCATTATCCACAGACAGATATATTTTCATTTTGATCGGGCTGACAAATGTTCATTCGGACTGACAAACGATAGCAGGTTTGTATCGTCCTTCGTTACTTCGTACCCAATATTTCGTATCAAACTGCTATCGAGCGCTTTCTTGTGCAACGGACCGCTTCTGTAGGTTGCATAGACGTACGAAAACGCTCAGTAGCGCCTTTGGGAAACGGATTGGTTAGGTAACGAGCTCCAGGTTCGTAACTTCGTAACCGAACAATTTATTGTAAAGTTATGCATCATCAAAAAAAATCCAGTACTAGATGAGCATGTTACAAATAATGTAGGTCCGCTAAACATATGCTGTGCATTAGTTCATATTAATTCTTGTTCTAGGTTTATGCCCATAAACATTGTCACGAAGTTTAAAGACGATCGAATGAAAACTGTTTGAATTATAGTTAATACAATGCCAATTTCACATGTTGTTTTATAGCCTTCATGTTATCTTAAAAGGGTGCATTTGTGTTAAAATGGTCAGATTTTCATGGTATCAAAAACAGGAATTGGCTTTCGATATCTTCATAATGTAGTAACATTCATACACAACATTGTTAGAACTACCTTCATGCAAATTCCCGTCGAAATTGATCGACTAGTTAAAATGTTATGCCATGAGTGTATATCACGGTGTCCAGTGAATAAAAACGACAATGCTGTTTTAAACAAGAAACAATAAATGATTTAACGGTTCTATGGGTTAATTTTCTTATTTATTGACGGATATTTAAAATATTGGTATCAAATTAAAGATGAAGCCCTCTTTAGTGTATGCTTATATGAATGTATTTAAAATACCACCAGTATTAATGAAATGTTGTTAGTTAAACAAAATGCACCTCAGTGACTGTCTGGTCAATTTCCCGTGTTATGAACCATTCTATAATAAAATTAAGTTTATGCAAAAGATACATTAATTTGACATAACAGTTACACCATTAAATTTTATTAAAAACAAGTTTGAAGACGATATATCAAATGAAAATTGTTCGAATTAGAGTAAATACAAGGTCAACTTCACATTTGTTTTGGTTATTAAAGGGCCATACTCCATTAATGCCTGGGCCGATGGGGCAATAATAAAACAGGCCTAGATATTAAGCCCATAAACAAGGTCACCGAGTTTAAAAGACGATCAGATGAAAACTGTTTGAATTAGAATCTAATCAAGTTCAATTTCACATTTGTTTTGGTAATTCAAGGGCCATATATCCATGAAAGCCTGAGCATACTAGTATAAAGTACACATCCCTATACCAAAAGTCCTATTGTTGAAATTCAAAGCCATAACTAAGTCAATACTTGGTATTTTTCATGAATTTTCTTTTATTTTCGTCAGAAAAGTTCATTCTTTCTAGTGCAGCAATCCAGATTAATCCAGAATCGTTGGACCCCCCCCCCCCCCCCCCCCGAGAACAGCAAAGTCCTTGTTGGCAGGACTGGTTGTCTGTAATACCAGTCTTTGTTTTCAATTTCCATGGAACGGTATAACCTGCCTCAACCAGGAGTTAAACCAGGCTAATCGAACTTGGCCTAGATATAATACCTAAACATAAGTCATCAATTTGAAGACGATCAAATGAATTAAGAGTACAAACCAATTACTGGACGACGCGGCAGCCCACCATGAGTGTTCACGTAATACGTCATGTAAACATCTAGATATCGTTTAATTGCTATCTTATGTTGTAGAAGAGTACATTTAAGTCAACGAAAATAATGATGATTTATGATTGCCTTAATCAGCATCCGTAAAAGCGAACACTGATTGGACAAAAACTGACATAAAGATAACATACTATTTCCCCTAGTTTATAGCATTTTAACCGCCTGAATCTCACCATTTTGGCGTCACGACTTCTTCTAAATACGTTTAATCTTTTGGGTAAATATAGTTTATCAATCCGATCAACATAGCTGTGATTAAATTTAAATATCACGTGAATGAAAAAACGGAAATAATCATTTGCACGTGCAAAAATGCATTATTACGCAATAAACCGAATGCACTGAAATTAACTGCAAAAAGGTCAAAATAAACAAATACTCAGCTGCATCTCCTAATCATGTATCGGTATCACGGTGTATAACCATATCGGTACCCTCTCGGTGCAAATTGATATATCGGTACCCTCTCAGTGCTGGCACGGGTCTCTCTCAGTGAAAACAATGAAATGGAAGGCAGTAGAGGTAAGAAAATCATGTTTTTGTCCAAAAATACGGGTTTATGCATAGAAACCGATAGCCCACGGAACCCCCCGATGATTATCCATTGTATTTCTATCGTTCAATTTGTTCTATCAGTTGTCACATGCTCAGACGTGGCTGGAATGTTGACCGGGGTACTTGTTCAAAAGAATATCGAGCTATGTTTATGACGCTTAAATGCGACTTTTATTCAATATAGCAAATATTTAGTACCTCAGACGTAAAATCGTTTATCATATCTTACCACTAAAAGCTTTTTATTCGGTAACTTCCATCAAATTTCTTTAAAAACACCCTACTTTCGGTTTAGACGCGGCACCGGTACCCTCTGTTTTCATTGTTTTGCACCGAGAGAGACCCGTGCCAGCACTGAGAGGGTACCGATATATCATTTGCACCGAGAGTGTACCGATATGGTTATACACCGTGGGTATGCGAAATTTCAGGTGCATACATGCATTTTTCACAAAACGGGAACGAAATATGAACTGGCGGGTTAGGACTTTCGGGGAGTGTAGTAGGCAAAATCGGCATAGGCCTTTTTGTGTTATAGTCCTTTAATTAAAAATGTGAAATTGACATTGTCTGGATGGATGGATGGATGGATGGATGGATGGATTATTTCGAAAATAAGGCAATATGCCCATGATTTCACATTTGATAAGTACATGTACATGTATTGACATAATTTTTAACACAAATATACACATTATAATATAAACAAAACATGCATGTATACATATTATTATATATATTTTCGATTCCGGTACCAAGTATATGTGGCGTAAGTGGAAATTATCGACAATAATGAGTTATATTCGAACATCACTGTAACTAAATATAGTTATTCGCAAGACACTAGTTATGCTACTTAATATGATATGTATGAGTCATGGGTAAAATATGTGACAATGTTACAATACTTTACCGGCCGGGTAGTCAGGGGCGTATCCAGCGATACGGATGTACGTGCGGAACATTCATTTGAAAAGTAAAAATATCAACATAACCACAATGGCATTAAAGTCCAAAATGCTCACAATCATGTGGGTCACCAACTTCAAACATCAATTCAGGCGTGACTACGCCCTGGTACCCTTTAAGATATTCTGTGTAAACGTGCGTAATATGTACACAATAATACCGTTGCTATTTATACTTATAAACATGAACATTTTTAAGTGGAATAAACGAGATTCTTGCTGATAAACGGCTACTAGATAAAATATGGACATTCGTTTATTATTGCTTTAATTGTCATCGCCTACCGGAAGTTCGAGTTTTAGTATACAGTTTTGGATTGTTGAGGAACAGTACAGGACATAAAGATTCATAGTTCCAAAAAGCATTTCCGATTATTCTGCGCGCCTGTGTACATAAAAGTTTACACTTGAAGCTCAAGCATGCCTTTGTGTGACAGGCAGCGTCTTAAAACATCATACTCTAGTCAGCTGTAAGTTACACGCGAAAGATACCATAAACGTAATGGCAAAGTGCCCATTGAAAACTTTCAAAAAAAACTTCAAGCAATGTTCTGAAACAACCGTGTTTACAGCGTAGGTGTTTAATATGAGACAAATAGTCTTGAAAAAGCCTGATCAAATGATAAAGTGTCAATCTTATTTAAAACAAACAAAGAGGTAATCTTTTAGTTATCAAGTCGTCCATGTCTTCTAATTGTATCATAAATGTACATACACCTCACCTCGTACTTCGGCAACAAAATAAACCCCTTAGATTTATTTTATGTTTATTTAAATATTTGAACAGTTACTACCGGATATATTGTCACAGGAGTGAGTATTAATGAGTGTTACTATAAATAACTTATTGAATTTAGGGAAATTCCCAACATAAACTGTTAAGTAAATTGTGAATAGTTTGTTAGCAGTTGTGATTCATTTCACCGTGCTCCACATCAAGATAAGGTAAGGCATTTTATAAACTTATACTTGAAACTTTAATTTGAATTAATCGATGTGTTAAATGCATATTAAACACCTCATTGTATGGTAAAATACAGTCAGGCTTTGATACTATTTGTTATGCCCCGGCATTAGTAGATGTTCAGTAGACATCTTAAACAATCTATATGGCCTAATTATAATTTCATTATATATCCATTCGCTTGATATTTTGTGCATTTGTTATTAGATTTATTGATGTCATGTTTCTGTTATTTCAATGTTTTTACTGTTGAGGGCCTTACGGCAGATTGACAATTATGTTAAGTATGTTCCCTCTATAAATAAAGTCTTTATTATTATTATTATTATACATCTACTGATGTCGAAGGCAATTTAGATCTAGTGATTGTCCTGTCCGTCCGTCCGTTCGTCACATTGAAAGTGTAAACCAAAATGTTATACAAAACTTCCAAGTTATTGAAGCTCAAGTATTTCCAATGTTCATCAAGGCATTGCTTGCAAACTGGGCATTTGTGTTTTTCATCACAAGCATCTTACATTGCCAATGTCATGTAACCCTATCCAACATTTCAACAGAAGTATAGCCCCCTGATTTACTTAGCTAGATATTACGGACAAGCTTCCACTGTGGTATAAGCATTTACAGAACACAGTCTATGTTGTCAAACAAATAACATTATTATAAACGTTCTTCTCAATTTTATCTAGATTTTATCTTGTGCTTGGTATTAAACCTTATGCGAAGGTATATACTTTCTTGAAAAAGTACGCATATGACCGAGGAGTTGCCTCTTAGGGCGGTTGAGGGTGTAAAAGAAAAACATAAACAAGTTGGTGAATAAACTACCAGAATTTTAAGTTCTATCAATAAAATATCATAGCAGTCGACAGGCTTGAATATTACATGTATACGGAAGTTATTGTACTTTATTTGTTTCACCCACACATTAAATATTCATGTCGTTAAGCAAAGTGGCTGTCATGAGATAAATGGACAAGCCCCGGGTGTAGGAAAAGTTGTCGTATACAGACTCCTAGTATTACTGTTTAGCATGAATTAAAACATTAGACAGAACTACTGATATGCCGAATATTTGGAAAATTACGTAAGTAATTTTATTAAAAACCTATTGATTTCTGAGAAGGGCGCCAGCGAAGGGGCAAAGATAAATACAGTACCTAAATAGGAATTGATGTGATAGTGAACAAGAGGGCCCAAAGGACCCTGGGTGGCTCACCTGTCGTAGTAGTGGTTGGACACCCCTATGGTGACATAAGTAATCATTTACTTTTTCTGAACAAGATTCAAGAAAATTCAGCCTCTAATGCAAGTTTTTATGATTAGACCATGTGACCTAGTTTATGACCCAAGATGACCCAATATCGAACTTGACCTATGCTTTGTGGAGATGATCATTGTGACTAAGTTTCATAAAGATTCAGTCTAAATTGTGACCTCTACTGACTTCACAAGATTTTTCTATGATTTGACTTTGTGACTTAGTTTTTGACCCTGGATGACCCAATATAGAAACTGACCTTACATTTGGTCGGATGATCATTGCGACGAAGTTTCATAAAGATTAAGTCAAACTTGTGACCTCTTGTGTCTAGTACACGAGGTTTTTCTATGATTTGGCCTAGTGACCTAGTTTTTTATCCCAGATAACTAAATATCAGACTTGGCCTAGATTTTGTTGAGATGATCATTGTGACCAAGTGTCATAATGATTAGGCCAAAATTATAACCTCTAGTGTCTACACAAGCCAATTGTTGACGGACGACGGGCGGACGAAAAGTGATCATAAAAGCTCACTCCGTCACTTTGTGACAGGTTAGCTAAAAACAGTGCATAAATGTCATGTTACTCGATAAACTTTATTTGAATACCGAAATAAAGTTGAAACTCGGGGATTAACATCCTATACACTTAAACCTTATATGTTGCTCTGATTAATCTTGATACAAACATACTTATGTGATACAAACACGGAAGAAAACCCAAGAACCCGGAAGCATAACAATGTAATTTATTTTAAGATAAGTGTCCACTTAAAATAATATCAACTGACAGCGACCATAAGCTTTTTTGCTGTGGTAATGGTTTCAATATTTCTTAACAACGAAACGAAATGTTTTGGTTTAAAAAAAACGATTAGTCGTTACGTCAAAAGTTTCTGTTTACAGCGAAACCAATGTCATCTCCCCGCTAAATAATTATTTTACTACCAGACTATTAAATAATAAAAAGCTTACCACCCTTATAACGAATTAGTTCGCGAAATTCGTCATATCAATTAAACGAATAATGTGTATTATATTATTAAACTGTTAGTCGGGTACGTTATTGCCGATATTGACTGTTTCCAACGTGGTTAAGGAATTCAGCACAGAATCAAATGAACGGCTAGTTTCTTCGTAGTCTTTATTTGTCCAAAGATAAGGTAAAAGTAGTAGTTTAATAATAATGTATTAGTGAATAAGTTCTAGAGATAGGGCTGTGGATCGAGACGTCCCGGATTCAATCCCCGTATGGACCACTGGTTAATTTCTTTGAGCAAGAATAACCCGCATAGTCCACTTTACCAAGGTGTATAATGGGTATCTGTAAAAGCCAATGTGCTGCGCCTTCCCCCAATGTACTGTGGCTTCCCGCGGCGCCCAGTCTATCAGTTAATAAAGGTACAGTTGATTGAACGGACGTACGTCTGAAAATATACTTTAACAGGGTACCTTTACTTTGCGTAGTATTGGCGAATTTAAACCAATACAATTTACTTTAGCATAAATAAAAGAAAGCGAATATTTCCGCATGCCAACTGTCTGAAATTCAAAAATCGCGAACGTTTTGACCTGCAAAGATATCCACGAGCTGATCCCCTATCTGATAACCAATGTATTTCGAATTGCGCAATAAAAAGACAATTTCAAATATATTTATAAAATGCAAGATTCAATCTTTTCTTCTGTTAGATTTGTGAATGATCATTTCTGGATTGTTTATTTAGCTATTTGATAAACATCAGTGCACAAAATGTTTGCCACATCTATTTTCTGGCGGCAAAGCCTGGAACATAGTGTTTTGGTCAGCTTCATACCCCATCAAAATCACAATCGCACAATAGTAAATACCGAGGTCTAACAATCCTGCATTCACATACTTTGGAATCTTGAGGATAAAGCAGCATTGATTAAACTTGATCAATGTATTACAGCGTGAAATTTAACATGTTTGTGTTCTTATAATTCTGTCTCCGTTCTTGCGTTTTTGTCATTTGTTTGACACCTAAAGTAATAAATGTTATTCTTATATGATTTCATTGCTGCAGGGTCAGACCGTATGACAAACGAATGTGTTATGTAATATGCAAAGCTTTCATAAATTTAATAAAAATCTGTATGACCCGCTGTTTTATGAAACCCCGCCTGTCTAACTTTTATCGTTAAATCTTACATTGCATTGGTCAATTAAAATCATGTGATTACTCAGAATTACTAACTGTAATTAAATTATGAAATTGGAGAAGGCGGTCTTTGTGCCATACTCTTAGTGAAAAGGTCTTGTTAATGCCAGTCTTAGTGACAACGTTACATAACTATTACTTAACTTTGTGTAAATTAACATTGTGACTCTATTATTACTTAACTTTGTGAAACTTAACTTTGTGAATTTATTTACTTCATGATACTCTGTGGACATTTTATTATTTACTGAACATTAAAAATAGTCGTCATTAAACGAAACTGTGTGAATGTTGTATATTACACCTACGTCACTTCCGTTCGATCATGAATCAGTGCTGTGTACATTACGTTACTTGTGGTATCCGGATGGGCCGCTGTAATAATTATTTACACCATCACAATGATTATCGGGGTTAAAATAGCGCAAAATAATGCCTCACGACACAGTTGATTTGGGTTCTAACTAATTTGCAAATATAAAAAATAGTGAGTGTATATGTTACTAGACACATTAATATACCCGACTGAATAGAAACATTTCGATGTGCTACACTGTTCAAATATAAGTGGGGCACTTCTGATATCTGCAATGGGTTACCTGCGTGAGTTTCTTGTCCGAATATATAAAAGATAATGAATATGTATACGTAATGATCAAGTTTAACAATTGTGCCCATTAAAATAGTTAATATGCTGATTTTAATCACCATTTGAAAAATAATTATGGATAGAGTATTTCGTCATCAGTTGTAAACACTTAAGACGGTTTATACTGGTAGTATACAGCGTATGCATATTAAACGCAATATTATAACTTATGATAGGACAATTAATAAATGTAACAAAACATTTTTCCCGGACGATAATATTACCATTTACAATTGGCAAAAATAATGCATACTTATTTTGCGTATTCGTTATAATGTATAAGTTTAAGTATTTCCTACCATCGAGTTCAATAAAAGTCACAGAACTCATCCAACTGGAGAAGAACTGTGCTTATAGTCCGAGAGCCCACGGACTTTTATTGCAACGAAGGAGGCCAAAAGAAGCTTGTACATATTTGGAAAGGTTATTTCATATGCTATATGAAAACCAATTTCTTAAGTGTCAAAGCCGTGTATACCTACATTTTTTCCTCATTTTTTGTATCATGGGGTGAATGAAAAAAAGGATAAATTCCTAAGGGGGTAGGGGTAGCTTTATGTATAATAAAAAACGAAAACAATGTTCAATGTGGACAATTCTTGCCAAATTCGAACGAACCCATAATGGGCAACACTGTTAATATAAAACACCATAACCTTGACTTGTAATTATGATGTAAAAAGGGGTCAAAGTTCAACAGTATGATAAAACCCATAGAATTTATACAAATGCTCCAGTATACTTTTTCATCAAATTTCACATTTTCCCCCAAATTCAATATTTTGCACATAATTTTATTCCTTTATGTATACTGAATTTTAAATGTTATACAATTGATAAGAAAATATCCAAATTTGACAAAAAACATGTTTGTATCATATGGGTGCAAATTGAAGCAATTGAAAAATAGCAGTATTTTGAGGGTATGCTTAGTTTTACTTCTACCATTGTTTCTATTGGTCAGTAACAATAGCATTGATTGAATATTGTTTTCATATCAAGTAATATAAATATTCCATCGCTCATTAAATAAGTCAAAATATTCAACTCTTTTACATGTACAAAAGGTCAAAGGTCAAATATGTAGAACAATAAATAAAAGTAGAGTAAAAACGCAAACATGTAATATCTGTATAAGTCCGAGAACCCACATACTTTTTTTCAATGAAAGGGGCCAAAAGAAGTTTGCTTATATTTTGAAAGAATAGTTCATAGCCTATCTGACAACCCATTTTATAAGTGTCCAAGCCGTGACTATCTATGCTCGTTTGCGCATTTATATGCCATGAGGTCAATGAGAAAATATTTAATTTGCTGAAGGGGGTTGGGCTATTTATATGTCTACAAAAAAGACAAAATGAACTTAAATGTCAGCAGAATCGCGATATAGGTAGAATACATATTTGGAAACATTATAAAAACTTACTAATTATAGAATGTCATTTGCAAGTATGTACTATATGGGGGTCAAAGGTCACTGAACTTTTAAACTCAATGAAACTAAGGCAATCTTGCCCAAACGATTGTTACGTTAACTTCCATTTTTCTTCAAATTTAATAATTTGTACGTAGTTTCATTCATACATGTATTCTAATTCATAAGAATATATATTTGTTTGAAAAATAAGTCCAAAGGCACAGGAAAACGATCATTTATCATACTGGTAGCATCACAAAATGGCCATCATATCAAGGAAATGGTCATGTTTATATCTACCATTTATTTACTTGGCAGTCTATGTAGATATATTTTAATAAATAACTGCATATATGTCAGGTCATTTCAGTGGAGCAAAGTTTAACATGAAAGGTCAAGGTCAAATATGCAGTAAAAGGTCAAGGTCAAATACGTCAAAAATATCTAAATTAGCCCTGAATGCGCAACAATTTGTTATGTTTTCATTCAGTACTAATATTATATACCATGTAATTCAGTATTGTTCGTGTCTAAATTCATTTGTATGTCAATAAAGTGAATTATCATTGACTAACCTACCCCACCTGGAACAGCCATAAATCACTGGCGAAAATGTACAACCATTCTTAACCCAATTGGCCATGAGGTACAGCAACCTCGGTATCGGTCATCTGAGGTACTTACGATCCCTATTTATTAAGACTCCTTTTATACAGGAATTCAAACATTATAATAGCTAAGTACCGAATAAGGTACTCATTACCTTTGGAAACTGGAATCCCCTTAACATTGTCGTAAAACTACATCTGGCTTTATCTGCCATAAAATCACGAGGTGACTTCTATTTAGGGATTCATTAGACACATAGAAAGTAAAAACGCTATTCGTTATCACTCCTGGTCTGTTTGGGTTCTCACTACCTGCATGTACACATATCCTGATATTTTAGGGTCCTCAAAACCACTAGTTATAGTCATCTCTGGTCTGATTGGGTACAGAATATACAGAAATACAAAGTCTCGTTGGATACGCATATACTTGGATACATCCAATCCTGGCCCTACTGGACAAAACAACTACCAGGTACAGCCATTGATTGACCTATTGACTACTCCCTTGAACCGTGTAGAGACATTATTTGACCTTTTGGGGACAAAAGGTATAACCATTCTCAGTCCTAGGTGTTACTCACGACCATCAAGTACGGACATCCCTAGTCATATTGGATATTCAAAATTAAATTCTGTATAGACATGTATAGACAGTTCTGGTATTGTTGGGTATATAACCACTAGGTACATCTATTCCTAGTCCTTATAGGTACCCACGACCACACTGTATATGTATTCATGGTTCTTTTTAAACTCAAAAACTACAAAAAACAGACATCAGTGGTCCTTTTTGGTACTTACTACTACCATGTGCAGACAGTCCTGGTTCTATTTGGTACCGCTAGGTACATACATTCCTAGTCCTATATGATATTCAAAACCACCATATACGGGAGCATATATTGCTGGTCGAAATTGGGCACCATGAATAACCACAAGGTTCATTATAGGTACAATTTGGTACTCACTTCCACCATGTACATACATACCTGGTCGTATCGGATACTTATAAGTTATTACTACTATGTTCAGACATTCATGTTCCTGTTGGATACTGTCGATCGCTAATTGACAACTCAGGGGCGCCATGTAGAGACATGCCTGGCCTTAACAGCAGACATAACCATTCTGTACATACATTCAAGTCCATTTGGTGTGTTCAAAACTAGCATGTACATATATTTGTACTCATCACTACTAGGTACATCCACTTCTAGTCCTAATATGTACCAATAACAATTATATGCATGTATTCCTGGTCCTATTTGGTACTCAAAATCGTCATGTACAGACATAAGTCGTCGGATTGGGACCTCACAACTGCTAGGTGCGACCATTTGTTGTGCTATTGGGTAATCACTACCCCCGTGTACATACAGTCCGTTTTTTATTGGCTACTCATAGATACATTCCTAGTCCTATTGTGTACCCGAAACTACCATGTTTATGTATTCCAGGTCACATTGAATACTCAAAACCACCATGTACAGACATTTTTGGTTGGGTCGGTTACTTTCGACCACTAAGTGATGCTATATCGTGTCGTATTGGGTCACCACTACCACCATGTACAGACCCGTGCGTAATTAGAAACACATAACCACTGTATACATACACTAAGAGGCACTTATAACTGTGCAGTTTTCAATTCCTAATAACTTTTTTGTTAATATTTGTGAACGAAATTTAGTGTATTTGGTTGTCAGTCGACACGCAACGTAATCCGATATTTTTATCTTACGGTTCAATGAATATTGTCCAATGGACTGTGAAAATAGCAATTTAACGAATTGCACGAGAAAATGGTGAAACAGCGGGAAATAAAATAAAACGTGGTCATTTCCATTAAATTCATGACCTGTAATTTTAAAAAAACACAAACGTCAATGTTTGTCTAAATTGACGCCGTGACGTCGGGTTTATCAACACGGGTTTTTCAATGTTGCACAATGTAACTGTTTGAATTTAATTATTATTGGCGTTCCAATAAGCAAACGTACGCGATTACAATCATTTGAGCCATGTTTTACCTGTATATCTGTTCGTTAATTGTTAAAACAAATTTCAACGTCGTTTTTCTGCAATGACTGGTCGAATTTCAACGTATGTTGATAAGAAAGGCATGTGTTATGCTTCGATCAACTGTCACTGAGATTGCCCATCAAAGGTGACGTCAATGCGACAACATTGCATAGCCTAAACTCTCAGGAATACGCGTTCCTATCTGTTGGAAAACTGTGCGTTTTAAGCCGGAGCAGATTTTGTGACTTCGCAATTTTACGCAACGCTAAATTATGTGCTGGCGTTTCCTAAATATTGTTTGTTATTAAATGAAATATTCTTAGACATAATCACACATCTTTTAACTACACTTGCTGCAAATTTCAACAGAATATACACACTAAATACTTAGATAGTGAGATTTGTGTAAGTGCACAGTTATAAGTGCCTCTTAGTGTACATTCTTTGTCCTAGTTGGTACCACAACCGCTATGTACATACATAAGTGGTATGATAGAGTACTCGCAGCCACTAAACATAGTCATTATTGGCCCTATCAGGTACTCACTACCATCATATACATGTATATACATTCCTAGTCGTATTGGGTACACATAAGCACTATGTACAGACATTCCTGTTCCAGTTAGATACTGACAGCATCATGTACATACATTCCATTCAAACTAAGCACTTTTAACCACTAGGGACATACATTACTGGATATATTGAGTACCGGCAACCACCGGGAGCTTTCATTCGTCGTCCTATTGACACCTTGTAGAGACACTTATGGTCTTATTGGGCACGCATAACCACTTGGTGAGATCATTTATTGTCCTATTGGGTGAGCATTACCCCCATATACAGACAGTCCTGGTCTTATTAAATACTCATATCGACTAGGTACATACATTTCTAATCCTAATGAGCCTGGTTACCATTAGGAACACCAATTACTCGTCCTATCGACTACTTAGTGTCCAAGTTAAGACATGCCTGTTCTATTTGGCACTCATAAACACTAGTTACATACATCCATTCCTTGTCCATGTATGCATTCACGGTCTTCTTTTACATAAAGTCCTAGTTTAATTAGGTACTCGTAACCGTTAGGTACATCCATTTCTAGTCCTAATGGGTACCCACAACTGTCATGTTTATGCATTGCTGATCGTATTCGATATTTATGACCAATATGTGCATCCGTTCGTAGTCCTAGGGGGTACTCAATACCACAAGGTACAGGTACTCACTTTCACCATGAACCGACATTCCCGGTATTATTGGATACTCGCAATCACTATGCACACTCATCCGTGGTATTATAGGGTGTGCACAATAATGTGGTATACATTTGTATCATGTATTTCACTCCGGGTACTCGCAACTACCAGGTACAGAATTCCTGGTCCTATAATTATGATAATCACTACCACCCAGTACAGCTATTCCTGACACATCCATGATGAACAGCTCAATACACACAAGATACTGCCTTTTATAATACTCTGACGGTACTCAAAACTTTCAGGTACACCCATTCCTGGTCCTATCGGGTACTAACAGCCATTGGGTGGCTTTTACATGTAACATTAACAGATACTTAGTACATGTTCTTGACTACATATGCATATTGGTACATACGACTTCAAAGTAAAACCATTTCTGGCCTAGTGGTATCTTTTAGACTCCTGACTCTATGGGTATGTAACACTGCTTGTTTCAGTCATTCCAGACTATATAAGGTAGTTACACTGCTAGGTTTAGCTATCCCATGTTAACGTCGCCCGGTTCACCCACTCTTGAGTATGGACACATAAGAGCGCTAGACACAACAAGGAAAGGGTGAGAAGATAACACATTTGTATAATGATTCGTATTATATTAATAGATTTTGTCAGCTGATGATAATGAAAATGCGTTTTGTGCATTTTAAGACGTACGAAACTGGATACAATGTGTAGGAAAGGAGTCGTCGTAATGGTCAATACTAAGGTTGATGTACCTCATGGCGTCAAGTAGCCAATGGGGATAAGAATGTCTGTATAGTTTCGGCAATGCATTGTGGCTGTTCCGGATGGGGTAGGTTAGTCAGTAATCGTTCGCTATATTCACTATTGTTATAAATGAATTTAGACACAAACAATACTAAATAACTTTGTATAAAATATTAGTACTGAATGAAAACATTAAAAAATTACTAATTATTGCGCATTTCAGGGCTAATTTCGACATTTTTGACGTATTTGACCTTGACCTTTTACTGCATATTTGACCTTGACCTTTCATGTTAAACTTTGCTCCACTGAAATGACCTGACATATATGCAGTTATTTATTAAAGTATATCTACATAGACTGCCAAGTAAATAAATGGTAGATATAAACATGACCATTTCCTCGATATGATGGCCTTTTTGTGATGCTACCAGTATGACAAATGATCGTTTTCTTGTGCCTTTTTTCAACCAAATATATATTCTTATGAATTTGAATACATGTATGAATGAAACTACGAACACATTATTAATTTTGAAGTAAAATGGAAGTTTACGTAACAACCGTTTGGGCAAGATTGCCTTAGTTTCATGGAGTTTAAAAGGTCAGTGACCTTTGACCCCCCATATAGTACTTACTGGCAAATGAAATTCTATAATTAGTAAGTTTTATAATGTTTCCAAATATGTATTCTACCTATATCGCAATTCTACTGACATTTAAGTTCATTTTGTCTTTTTTGTAGATATTAACATAGCCCAACCCCCTTCAGCAAATTACAGATTTTCACATTGACCTCATGGCATATAAATGCGCAAACGAGCATATATAGTCACGGCTTGGGCACTTATAAAATGGGTTGTCAGATACAGAAAGTAAAACTAAGCATACCCTGAAAATACTGCTATTTTGCAATTGCTTCAATTTGCACCCATATGATACACACATGTTTTTTTTTTGTCAAATTCGGATATCTTCTTATTAATTGTATAACATTTAAAATTAGGTATACATAAAGGAATAAAATTATGTGCAAAATATTGAATTTGGGGGAAAATGTGAAATTTGATGAAAAAGTATACTGGAGCATTTGTATAAATTCTATGGGTTTTATCATATTGTTGACATTTGCCCCCTTTTTACATCATAATTACAAGTCAAGGTTATGGTTTTTTTATATTTAAAGTGTTGCCCATTATGTGTTCGTTCGAATTTGGCAAGAATTGTCCACATTGAACATTGTTTTCGTTTTTTATTAGACATAAAGCTACCCCTACCCCCATTGGAATTTATCCTTTTTTCATTTACCCCATGATACAAAAATGAGATAAAAAAATTAGGTATACACGGCTTTGACACTTAAGAAATTGGTTTTCATATAGCATATGAAATAACCTTTCAAAATATGTAAAAACTTCTTTTGGCCTCCTTCGTTGCAATAAAAGTCCGTGGGCTCTCGGACTATTATCGTGTGGAGCCCAGCTCGTTCATAGAGAGATATACATGCAGCAGTGTACCGAATGACTTGCCGATGTTTTATATATCTTTATAAACATAATCCGTTTTGTATCATGTGTTCATCTTTTTTATTGCTTAAACTAGTTCATTCAGCTTGTTGACAGTTGGGACTTGCGCGAAGGTCCGTTTCCTTGTTCGGTTGTGTGTTGGGCGTTGTGCCTTTTGTGTTCCAGTCCCCGGCTGATTAAGTTGAGTGCTGCTTTCCCTTCCGACTTATACCCCAATCACACGACTCTCGAATCAGCCGGAACGGGCCCGAATGAGTCGGAATGAAGAAAGAATAAACATTCGAAACACATTCCGAATGATAACTCGAATTGACCAAAATTATTACAGCTTTGTCAAAATGCCGTTGGAATACTTCAAATACCATTCAAATACAATTCTTATATACTTCGAGTATAACTCGAGTACACTTCGAGTCCGCCTGGAATGATAGCGGAGATCGTGCACGCATATGTTTTCAAAATACAGTAAATACAAGAATCGGACCGTTTTGCACGGGATTATGCACGGGTTGTGCACGGGTAGTGTGTTTAATATCAGTACCTATAATAGCTTTAAGTAATGTTTCGAATATAGTCAGAGTGCCGTAAGAATATTTAAAATGTAATCAGAATGTCGGAAGAATACACTTCGGTAGCCGTTCGATATTCCACCCGACTTCGAATGTATCTCGAAAGTTTTGAACATGCGCAAAACATTCGAAGTGGACACAGGAATGGGCCGGAATATATCAAATGCACTACGAATTTACTCAGCATGCAGACAGAATGTTTCGAATGCATTTCGATCATGAAGAAATACACCTCGAATTGTTATTCCTACGGCATTCCGGCTCATTCCGACGCCGTGTGATCTGGACAGTATCAATAAATACAGAGAGTTTTGAATAACAGTTTATTCATATTTATTTTAATATGTATTTTATTTCAAACGAAAAATGTTTAAAGCATGTTAAAACATTCAAACTGGCCCGAACATATGGAATGTACTCGGAATGCAGTCGGAACACATTTCGAACATACAAGAATGTACCACGAATTGCTATTCCTACGGCATTCCGGCTCATTCCGACTCTCGTGTGATTGGGGTATTAGTATGCTCTTTTGGTATCAGTAAACCTGGTTAAACTAAGACTCATCAAACTTGAACCAAAAATAAGGTCTGAGTGTCAGTTTAATGTGGTCAGATAATACGGTCTCAAATGCCAGTGTATTAATGTGATGTTTTGTATAAAACCGGTAAGATACCGTAATAATATGTGTATAAATGTAATGTTTTGTATAAAACCGGTAAGATACCGTAATAATATGTGTATAAATGTAATGTTTTGTATAAAACCGGTAAGATACCGTAATAATATGTGTATAAATGTAATGTTTTGTATAAAACCGGTAAGATACCGTATAAATATGTGTATAAATGTAATGTTTTGTATACAATCGGTAATATACCGTATAAATATCTGTATAAATGTAATGTTTTGTATACAATCGGTAATATACCGTATAAATATGTGTATAAATGTAATGTTTTGTATACAATCGGTAATATACCGTATAAATATGTGTATAAATGTAATGTTTTGTATACAATCGGTAATATACCGTATAAATATGTGTATAAATGTAATGTTTTGTATAAAACCGGTAAGATACCGTATAAATATGTGTATAAATGTAATGTTTTGTATACAATCGGTAATATACCGTATAAATATCTGTATAAATGTAATGTTTTGTATACAATCGGTAATATACCGTATAAATATGTGTATAAATGTAATGTTTTGTATAAAACCGGTAATATACCGTATAAATATGTGTATAAATGTAATGTTTTGTATACAATCGGTAATATACCGTATAAAACTGAAGCGTTACCTACTGATTGCCGTATTTGAAACATACACCGAAGAAAGTACACAAAATGAATGAAGTGATGTGTGTTAAATGTGTCTATACATATCAGAATAAATACTGAAAATCGAAATCAGTGATTATAGTGCCAGTATATCTTGCAAAAGTCCAACAGAAAGTCCATAGATGTGTCAATAAATAAAAATTAGACGTAGTTAGCAAAGGTAACTTAAACATAGATGAAATATAGCGCTGTGCGTTTTAGTAATTAAATGTTTTTCAGAGAATACTCTGCAATAATGATCATACAATACGTGGTTTTAAAAAGCGTATTCGACAACACTTCAGTTCAAAATCATTCTAAATCAAAACTTGGCAATATTAAGTCATGTTATTGTAGGGACACCGTAGCTAGTACATGTTCACTTTTTCTTTCAGAGGATGGCGATACTCAGTACAGTCTTAATGGTGATATGGACTGCCGTCTTAACGTCAGCTGGTAGTTTGGATCTTTGCAAGACAAAATATACACCCGGTACAGCTGTCGTTCTATTTGACATGAACGGACAGCCTCTACCGACCATATCGCAGTAAGTGAAACAAATTGTTCTCCGTATCTTGTTTTGTGCAAATTATTTTAAAACGCTCATGAACCAAATACAATGGAAAGTTATTTGATCTAAAACAAGAACAAAAGCGCTATAAAACGCTTTATTGGACTGACATCCCATTCGACTGACCTAAACGGCACTGAAGATCTTTTGGAAAGCGCTATAAGGCGCTTTTCCTCAACCTCCGATATGCTGTGGTGAAAATGTTTCTTTGATATGATCACACAATGGGACGAGAGCACTTCATCACAACCATCATCAGAAATACACAAAAGTATACTATAAAATCATAATTTTTCGAGGGAGTTAAATTTTCGTCGATTACGTTGTTACATTAGACCACGAAATTTAATCCAAACGATAAATCTACCTATCATTATATCGAACTATGGTTGACCCTTTCATGTGTTGTAATCCACGAATTTACGACCCCACGAAAATGCATTTTTATCTAAATCCACGAAATTTTAACCAACGAAAAATATGAGTTTATAGTGTGTTGACGCTTATCTGCAATTTCGAAACAACCAGGAACATTATTATATGGGATTGTTTATAAACTATAATAGACGGTTACTCTGATCATACTTTTTAACTAATGATGAATAAGGTAATGTGCTACTAGTAATTTAATGCATATTATTTTTTGCAGCAACACAGATGTATCCGGCACAGATGACGACGAATGTTGGATAAATACAACAGACTTCGTGACAACTATGTCTCTCACCAGATCTGTCTATAACGTAGTCAGGCTGCGTTGCCTTAAACACCAAACCATCCACCTTACTGATTACAAAGGTACCAGATATGACGACGTCCTTTGGCATTTGCAATTGCACGATTGCACGTTTGACATCAATAGTCTTAACACACTAATGAACATCGCTGACACTCGAGTATTTATTGGATTTAGCATTGATATAGAAAACACGGAACATAGTCGAACGAAAGATGCTTTCCAAAACATCGTTACATTCTCCTGGATAGGCATTCAAGGCAATGAACGCAAACTCGGCGATATTTTGAATAACAGTATTACATACAATGAATTAGCAGAGATTATTTTAAAGAATATTACCATTGACATGAGTTGGAATGACATAAAAACCATGATGCCGAACTTGCAATCTTTAGAGGTAACGAATTCAAATTTGCAGATGCCGCCAGAATTTTTCCCTTGGACGGACACCTACGTAAGATTACCGAGTAATCTTTCACGGAGTGAGTTCATGGAGAGTCACTACAGTCGATCAGAACTAGTCGTCGTTCCAGCTTATTTCTTTAGGCGATATTTCAACCTGGCGGGGAACAACATACAAGATCTTAGTAACTATTCGTTCCATGGCATATTGGACAAAATCAGCCTCACTAACAATGGATTGGAAACAATCAATAAAGACATCTTTGCCAATGTGCAGGAACTTCAGAATCTTGATATCAGTAATAATAAGCTAATAAGTCTACCAGAAGGTGCATTTAGAAATTTGAACCAATTACGTAAACTAGATCTAAGTGGAAACAAACTAACACATTTGCCATCCAATATTTTTGACGACCTAACAGCATTGCAGTTTTTGAATTTGGCAAACAACTCTATAGAAAATCTACCAGATTGGATATTCCTGCGATTGACAAATCTTGAAATATTACGTGTTGAACATAATGTCCTTTTTCATCTGAACCCTAAAGCTTTCCCACTTCAATCAATAAAATTAAAGGAGATACACTTCCAATACAACCCTCTAACAACACTTCCTCAAATTCCGTTCCAGATTCGAGGTTTACAGCTGGCCAATTTCAAGGGTACAGATATAACAATTAACAATTTAACTAGAGTTTTGGAAAATGCTGATTATATAAGTATTTCGCATAGTGTTATAGATAGTGCAAGTGATACTGATACGTCGGATCTTCTTCAACCACAAGAAACTCTACGTAAAATTGACCTGAGTGAGAGTAAAATCACTAATTTAGAGCTTGTTGATCCGACGAAATTGCCAGCACTCCTACAAAAACTGCTACTTATATTACTATTGCATTTTGAATTCGTACTAACTGGTAATCCAATTAGGTGTGACTGTCGTAATAACAATTTTATTCGATTTGTAAATTCGCACGCTACCAATGGAACTATTTCACGAAAGGAATATTTTTACAAGAACTGGGTCTGTCAAGCACCGAATGAATTGGTGAATAGAAAAATGCTGGATATCAAGCCAATCGAAACGTATTGCAGAGTAAACGTTACAAATTGCCCAAGCGAATGTGAATGTCATAAGAGATCTATTGTAAATACCATTATCGTAGACTGTAGGGATAAGCATCTAAAACATATCCATACGATTTTACCGGACGGAAAGCTAGAATTATGGTACAGTGGAAATAACATTTCGTCATTGACTGACATCACTTCACCTGAAAATATAATTAGTATTGATTTAAGTTCAAACAAACTAGAACGAATCGATGGGAAGTTGATTCGAAAGATGATAAATCTGAAAGAGGTGCGATTGCAGTCGAACATTCTCGCGTATTTACCACGCTCATTTAAAGAGCTCTCCTTAAAGAAGGCAGACATATGGCCAAATCCGTTCACATGTGACTGCAATTCATTATGGATGAAGAAATGGTTGATATCCCATAAATCGACCATAACTGACTGGGAGAAGGTCACATGCAATGTCGGGAATGAAGATGGCATGACCTTTACTATGACCCCAGATGATAAATTCAAATGTGACACCCCGACAACTTTTAATGAAATGTTGTACGTAGTAATGCCGTCGGTTGTGTCCTCGTGCGTTGTTGTCATTGTAGCAATGTGTGCTCTTATCATATTTGCGTATCGACTCGAGTGTAAAGTGCTGTTGTTTGTATATTTTGGAGTACATCCGTTTGATAAAGACTCGGAAAACCTTGATGAGAAAATAGACTGTGTTATAGTACATTCAGGAAAACAGACTGATTGGGTGATGGAACGGATTGTGTCAATATTAGAGGGAGAAAGCTATTTATTTTCAGTATGTGACATGGATAGGGATTTTGTTATTGGATATTCATTCCAGGAAAATCTAACAAGAACCGTTCGTCATAGTAAACGGATGATATTTTGTGTATCACAAGACTGGAATATAGCTTCTGACAGTTTTAAAATGGCTTGGAGAATCGCCCAAGAGAAAATAAAAGACACTAAATCACAGTACGCTATTGTTGTAGCTCACGATATAACAGCGAATGAAGTTGGTGACAAAGACATGGAGAGAATGATGAAACAAGGACGCTTTGTGAATTCGTCCGCTAAACTATTTGAAAATAAGATTGTTTATTACATGCCCCAAACACCTAAACAAACACACACTGGTATCGTTCGTTTTCATCACACAAAAACAAATAGCGAGTATATTTCTAAATGCTTTAAAAATTCATTAACATCTAATGATTGTGAAGGAATACCACAGTGGTCAGCAGATAGTGCGGACATCAATGATGTATTTTCTCACGTTAAGGGTTCACATGTGTACATCTCATACCACGATGACGATGTTGACTATGTAATATCAGAGTTAGTACCTCTACTTGAATCGAAGGGCTACACGTATTGCATTTCCGACAGAGACTTCGTTCCAGGCGCTTCAAAGGAAGAAAATATCTTAAATGCTATAAACGGTAGTGCTAGAACTTTATTTGTGATGTCAAAGGCGCACATTCACGACGAGTGGTCGTTATTTGCCTTCCGAACAGCGTACGAACGATCTTTAAGAGAAAAATACAACCACCTCATAGTTGTTGTTAAAGAAAATGTTGAAAATGAGGTGAAGGATGAGGAAATGAGATATTACGTTAAGAACTATATTTGTTTAAACACTACTGATCGTTGGTTTGAGAAAAAGTTGATTAATGGTTTACCGCGTCTGAAAGAGAGCAAAGACTCGCATGCATTTATTCTCAACTCAGAAACTGATGCTGATGAAGCACTAGGTGAGGACAATATTGTTATGGAAATCGAATAAGATTTTGTTTTATACATATCCCTGGTCATTGGTACGAACCTCAAATTGGTTATTTGTAGATAATTAAGATGACATAAATTTAATAAATTACCAATAAGCTGAAACATTGATATAGGCTTATTATAACAGTAACTTGAATTTAAAACGTGAAGTTGTCTGCACATGTACAGTATTAAATAAATGCAAAAAGAGTTATTTTATTTGTTATCTTTAAGCAAGAAGATTTAGTAATCTATTACCAGCAGCGTTCAAATTATATTTGAACACTTTTGTAAACATTGTAGAAATGTTGGTAGAATCAGTTACTTGTTGTAACAAACGAACATGTATGTTAAGAAATGTGTTAGTAACACAATCTTCTGCATGTCTGTTTACCACATACTAGAATGTATACACCCATACTTGTAAACATAAATTGTATAGTTAATCAAATCTACCGGTGTATGACGAAAAGTAAAATTTGTCATAATATTCGCTAAACAACTTGTGAGGGGAAATCACTGCTTAGAAAATTGGTTTCGAGTAAGATAAGAGTAGTTCGGCTTTGTACGCATGGTCGTGATAATCAAAATAGGAGCTATAGTTTTCGTTTATTCCAAATGATCGTATGCATTATGTAAGCTACAATGATCACTTAGAAAACATGAGTAATTCTTCAACTTATGTAAATTATGCAACTCGTAGTTGTGGTATGTGATATGTTAATGTTTTCTGTGCTCGGCTGGTTATGTTTTGTGCTGCCTTCCCTGTCTGACTTTATATTATCTTTCTGGATTTGTGTCCTGCGTGGCAGTCCCTCCATTATGAAGAATATGCTTGATACGCTGCTACAACTGAGCATAATTTGGAAATGATGATAGTATGAAGTGCTTCATGTCACCCAAGTGGTTTAACTACAAAGATACCCAGATGACTCAGTGTGGACATATTTCGTAGTATTTTACGTAATTTTTTATACGAGCGCAAGTAAGAATCTGTCCACCAAAAGTTAAAAACAACAGTATTTCTTCTTTGAAAGGTTTTAATAAGACGCTCAAGCCGAGAATGAGTACTCTCCATGCAACTGCATATATTTGTGCGATTGGTCAGGTTTTTGCATGAAACCAACTCCAACTGCCATCCAAACATTGCGTTACATACCTCGTGGTATGTCCACACTGATCAATGGTCCCTTGTAGAATATCAGTTTTGGTTTAACAGGATTTGTGGCAGTTTCTTTTGAGAGGTGAGATAGAACATACCCCAAAATTAGAATTTGTTCAATCTTTATTTATGGACATAGCTTTGTACTCGAAACAATGTCCGCGCTTGAATATGCAAACTTTAAAAAGCTGCTTCAAACGGCACATTATAAAACCCTATTAAATCTCGGAGACAAATTATTGTTTTAATTCTAATCAGTCGCAAGTTGGCTCTTACATTTGGCGCCGCTTGTTCGCAACGTACATCGTCTTTTAACCCTCACCTGTAGCAATTTATATATCTGGGTTGCGTGGAAAAATGGAATCATCTTGCTCGAAGAAATTGAGCATTATCTCAGACGAGAGGACACTGGACCTCTCGATTCCAAAGAGCGCCGCTTAGACCAACGCTCTATGAAAGTATCAGTCATGCGGTGTGAGGGGAATTATAGGCTTACTTGAAATGTCCTTTGTTCGGGGATATGGATGGTTCGTCCTATGTCTGACTCTTGTATGGATGGCAAGGCGCTGCCGCCATTTCTGTGTGGCTTTGAATTGTGCGCAGTATCGTATTATGCAACACCATTACATGCTGGGAAATCAGAAAATATTACTCAAATTTGAACACTGCAGTTTGATATATTTTATTCACATTATTGCTAATATACAATTACACTGATATGACTTTTAATATATTCGGATTTTCTGACCTGTCTGCTTGACCGTTAGTATTCACTGTAGGAATCCCGATACACTGCTTCTCAGTTCCGTCAGAGAATTGTTCTGTTTTTATATGACTCTGACGATACTGAAGCCGATGTAACGATTGGTCGGAACTCAGATGGCATGTACCCTGAGCTCCATCAGAGCGTTACATCGGTTTTCAGTTCCGTCAGAGCAAGTAAAAACAGAACAATTCTCGGGACACATACCGTGGTATTGAGACCAGCCTATTTCAAATACGGGTAAGTTCGAGCAATTTAGTAACCATTTTAAGAAACAATCACTAGTTTTAACAACTATAATACCTGCTTTATAGACCCGTCCATCCAATGAATATTTATATAGAGGATATTACATGAGTGTCTTTCCATATTGAATTTATTAAACGAGTTGAATAAAATAATAAAATGCGAGGCTCTGTCGAGCATTTTATCTTTTTTTTTTCAACGAGTTTAATAAATTCAATGTGGAAAGTCACAAATGTAATGTTGTTTTTATCACATGTTAGCCTTTTCCGGCCGAAATATAAAAAAGCTACTTATTTTTCACTATAATAAACGCGCAACTTTGACGACGCCGCCTATCCTTTGAATGGCGTTGCGTGATATAGCTTTATTACACTAGTGTATTATCAAAAATAAATAATGGCTTTATTACGCTACCGCGACGTCAAACATGTGATAATATCAAAATACATATACCTGCGACAAGTAAGATCATCCACTTACATAATTTGTACATATACAATTAACACATGGCTTCATAATTATATCTACATTGGTCTACATCTTTAACAAAACAAAGCATCGTTTTTGCTAATTACAAATGCATACATCTCAAAATATACAAATAATGTACAACCAACGGATATAAAAACACACATAATAATTGTAACAAAAGTTTGAATATAACCTACATTTTGAGCCGAATGAACATTAATTTTTTATCATTAAAGTGTTTCTCTTAGCAGATGTGACGTCATGTGTTGGTGCGTATTTATATCGGCCAATCAAAACGCAGGATGTTATATTATTTTAATGACTAATTAATTCGCTCGCTCCGCTCTGTTAAATCATTAAACAAATTCTTAATATTTTCTAACTATTAGTACCCACACATATATATATATATATACTATTGAATAAAACGTAATATAACAAGTATGTATATGTATGTACAAAAACAGAACATGAGAATAAGTACAGTACAGTTCAAATATTCATTATATCAAAGTAACAGTTAATAAACAATAATACGTTTTTTTTATTTAAATTGTATTCTCTGAAGTCATTTATTCGATTTATGTTGTTACATTAGATTTTATACCATTGTCTGATTTACATTATTATCTTAATGTGTTATACAAAAACATTCGAATACTAAATAGGATTCATCTTCCAAAGAATTCACACACGATCTTTATGTTCTTTCATTGATATTTCTTCAGTATTTGTCGACACAAAAAAGTACAAGAAGTTAACAAACGTACGTGTGCTTTAGTTCTAAAGCACCTTGAGGGTAAACTTGAATATTTTGACTTAAGTTAAAAAATTGAGCTTCACATAATAAAAAACCAAAAGATTAATCGATGTTTTCTTTGTGATTATTATGGCCCATTACATAATGCTTCTTAACAATTTAAATATTGATAATATTGAGTTTCCTTTTAAGCTGATACACTTAAGGAAAGTTTACGATTTTAAAAAAGTTTTCCCTGAAGATGCTCTGTGAATACCACCCCAGATCGGTATGAACATTACCCAAAAGCGGACCTGATCTATTACTTGCAGTAATCTCGAAGCATTTTATAACCACCCATTGCCTCAACAACAACATGCTGCCCTAGCAATACATTATGCTTATAAAGCGCAATGCAGTTTTGTTCATGTACATTTATTCTTCTTATAAAATAGCCCTAATAGAGGATCACAATAATGCATGTTGCTAAATAACTCTATGACTCAATAGTTCGACCTTGAGATGTCTTTTTCAGGAGATGTGACACTAAAAACATCTCCTGAAGAAGACCTCATTAGGTCGACATATTAAGACATAGATTAATTAAAAAAAATATTGTATGACGTACTTGGGCAAACAACTTTGAAGTAATACTTTGTTTCCCATTTATACGTCATGTACATGTGATATGGTACTGCAATGTCGTTACGTTAACAAGGTCGAACAGTTGGCGAATTTGACAATAAACATGACCTCAAAGCACAAATAAAAAAGGCACACAAATTTCCTCTCGCCAAAAGTACAAAATCAAAGTTACAAATCGCTATTCGTTGTACTGTTCGGTTGAGTTTAAACAACATGATGACGACATGATTTTAAGCCAATGCATTTTGAACTAAACACAAGATGGCGTGATATATAGTGTTGCTAAAGGTCTTAAGTTGGATGTGTTCATCTTGTTGCGTTTAATATAGCATTATATCCTAACATGGAGAGTGCACTGAGTCCACCAGAAACCGGAAGTGTGACGCACCACGCTATTATTATGTTCCGGAAAAGCTTCCAATCCACGTTATCATTGGACCTTACACGGCCTACACAGACAACGGAACCGACCTTGCAATGTGTCGTACTTATAGGTATGCCAATATTGGAAGCAACAAGAACCGTCAATGCACTCCCTACTTCAATACAAAATCCACTGAAATAAAATAAGTTAAAAATTTGACTGAACATGCATATGTACAGAAATCTAAAAGATTAGTAAATAGACTAAATACAACACCAAAAGACAATACTACGCATGTCTGAATGGCGCATGAATTGATAAGAGGAACATATTTTGCTACCACAAAAGCTGCTCAAATGAAAACATTTACAAAATTGATAAAGAAGCATCCGTATTTAATTAAACTGTTCGTTCTAGGGCTGTATTCAATATTGATCTTACTTGACTTATGGACAAGGATAACCAATCAGATCACTCAATATTTAACTCTTTGTCAGTAATAGGCGGTATGGTTCGCTATCCCTATTCTCCAATGTAATATGATCAATATTGAAAACGACCCCTGGATACATTCTTTCTTGGTACACAAGAATAATACAGTCAACTCTCGTTATCTCGAATTTCACGTGACCGTGGAAATTACCTAGACATAACGAACAGTTTTCCAGTTTCTGTCATTTTACGCCGCCATATTGTTACGGTCGTAAGAACGACATATTCGTGAGAATTGCTTGTTGTGATATTTACGACATGTATTCCTCCTCGAGAAAATGCATTTTATTTTAATTATTATTTTTACGAACAATTGTTCGAGATGACATGTTTATTGTATTTAAATGCACTATAACAATAATAATGATAATGATAATAACATATTTAATTTACGAAGATTACACTTTGAAATATTCAAACGGCCATCTTGTTTAAACAGGCACATTTGATGAACCACTTAAATACTTTATAGTCATGCACTGTATATAAAATAATACTAAGTACATTGATTTATCTTTTCTCTATGAGAGTACCAACCTTGAAGGTGTCAGTTTGGTCAGATCTTCGCCCATAGTTTTCATCACACGACGTCCCCAGACCCACAGCCCTACAGATATACCGATTCCACCGTATACCAGTACCCAGATAGGTACCGGAGCTTTCTGAGCAGCACTTCCGGTTGTCGCCGTGACCCACAATGCAACTAGAGGTCCTATAGCATTGCTGGAACAGTGTATGGAACATTTAAAGATGCAGATGGTGATTAATGATTCAAATGTTTTGTAAATGCGTCTTTGAATCAGTATAAATGTACAATGTAAATACTAAATGTTCACAGCTATCTTGACCGTAGGAATTCCAGTGAAAATTCTGTCACTCCTCTCAAAAAGTTCTAACGGGGCAAGTCTGACAATTTGGTAGTCTTAAACCTATCCATAGAGCTGCGGAATAAAAATAATGTTCAGAAGTAGGTCGTTTTTACCTTTTAGACATCAAACATCCCCCGGCAAACCTGTCATATCCGCTTGTATGTTGTTATATCAATGTGTTGTGTACACTGGTTTGAAATTGCCAGTTTTCTATAGTTTCATATAATGCTCTCCACGGGGCTTTAAACATATGGCTGGCTTAGAATTACAAGGTCGGCAGTAGTTCTTACGACATTTTAAGACTCAAGCATATTTGAAATCTGCTACTTAAGGCGCTTCTTATGAGCTTATTTTCGTGAATATCGGAATTGGTCATGTTGACCAATCTGAAGTTGAAAAAGCTTGTTATAAGTAAAGAGTTGTTTTCAGACAGTTTTTTCTTCTTTTCTCAAAATATTAATTTTGTACTTACGACCTTCTAATTCTAAGCCACCGATATGTACTCGAACAATTTACCTGACATCGTTTCCTCCATGAGCAAATGATCCAAATACGGCGGTTAATACTTGGAGAAATGTAAACAGTCCAGCTACTTCCGGTCTATCATGTACTTTATCCCTGGCAATATCTTGTTCATTCTGTAAGTTATGTAATACGTGGGAATATGGAAAATATAGAAACGTTAATGTGCATGTACTTAAGTTATCATACTAGCACTCTAGCAACCTTTCACAAAGCGAAATTATATATTAATAATTCATTAATAGGAATTTGTTAAGACTAAATCCATTTATAATAATAATAAAGACTTTATTTATAGAGGGAATATACTTGACACAACTGTCAATAGCAAGCGTATGGATATATAATGAAATTATAAAATTTAATATGTCATATAATTTGTTTAAGGTTTAAAACTACAATCTGAATACATACCAACACAATTGTACATGTACATGAACCATTTTATAGATAGGTATACGAAGCGCTTTGAATTTATTGAGTGTATCAGACTGCTGAATAGGACTGGGTAAAGCATTCCAAATAGATGATCCTGAATATTCGAATGACTTATACGGGCTTGTTTGAACACTCTCTTTGTGGGGGATACGGATTGTATGTTCTGTGCCTATTTTGTACGGGTGGCTAGGCTCTGTCACCGCTTCTGTTTGTCTTAGAATTGTGCTAACAGTATTTAAGATTATGTTTCTTTGATACATGTACTTTTAAACTCGTGAATGTACAGTTACCTTAACATCATCGTCATCATCATGATCGTTACACGCTTCCACGTCTCCATCTAGGAGTTTATCTGTAAAGAAAATAGAATTTACACTGAACGAAGATGGGTGCAAGATATGAATGCTGAACATTCTGAAGAAAAGAAGAAATAAAGTAAAAACAGGCTCGTTTGTACACTCATAAACCTGGCATCTGCTTTGTATGAATAAATTGCAAATGCTTATGTGCGGTGAGATTTGGTGTCAGGTTTAGGGATGTAAATATTGAGAGAAAACTTTCATAGGAAAATTGAGCGAGCGAAGAGAGCTAAAATAGAAATGGTTGCTTACATGGTGAAACAAAACGATACACTAATAACGAAATGGCCAACAATATTTAATAAACCAGTACAGCTATAATTCGACATAATTGACCAGAGTCTGAGTAAAACTGTGGCATGTTTATTTGATTGAAAACACTAGATGGAGGACGGTCACGGAATATGCTAATCTCCCAGGGCTGGTATTCACAAAGCATCTTAGTAGAAAACTTAGATTTTTCTTAAAAACACAAAAATTTCTAAAGTATGTCAGCCTAACATGACAATAAAGATTATTGATTTTTTGCATAGGTTTAAATCATTATGTAAAAAGCTACTATAATCACTAAGAAAACATGGGTTAATCTTCATTTTGTGCACGATGTATGCAATACTAATTTTTAACTTAAGTCAAAATATTTAAGTTTTCAACTAAGATGCTTTGTGAATACCAGCCCAGGTCAATAATTTCAACTATATTTTTATGTAATAGCTAGAACGTATTAAGTAAATTTTTAATGATTAAAAAGGGCGGAGCGAGCGAAGCGAGTTCGTTTTAGTAATTATAATTTACTTTATTTGTTCTAACTGGCTTATAGAATATAGCATTTTGATAGGCCGATAGAAATTCGCGCAAACACTTGACGCCACGTCTGTTGACGGGAGAGCAATTTTTTTTATTAAAGTTTTATTAACCGCCAAAAATAGGCGTTTTCATTGGCTCAAAATGTAGGTTATAATCTTATAATTGATACATCAGGCTTTTGTAAATGGGTTGTTGCGTAGAGCCGGTTATTGTCTGACTCCCGTTTCCAATACAGTACTACTACAGTAATTCCTGAAACGGGAACCAGACTACAACCTGCTCCACAAAACATCCAAGTCGAACAGGCCAACTATTACCTGACTGTACACATTCTTCTGTGTCTCCATGCTGACCAATGTCAAGGACATCATCATCTGATAACTCTCCGCCTGTGATAGATATTTCTTGATCCAAAGCTGACAAAGACGATAGTAAAATAATGCCAAGTACAAAACATAACTGCATACACAGACGTTACATTATAACGAGCGTTATTGCAGCTGAAAATATAATATCTACATGACTTTGTATGTCGCATGACAAACTAGCAAAATATTGCATTCGTTAAAAGTTAAGAGCATCAGGGATTTAATAATTATACTAATTGTTTGATGTTTGAAAAATTGCTCATAATCTGTGTGACTTTTGACCTAGCTATTCTATAGAACTGGTCGTGGAAGAAAACATTGACGTTGTGTCGATTAATAGAGAGACTTTTTCAGCTGCATTGTCATCACAATAGTTTTAAATCGCGAATGTTTGAGCAAATTTGATTAAAACTAGAGCTGTCGCCATTCGACAGACTAATATACCCCCGACGGTAAGGGCCATAATTCAGCCAAAATCGCAGCGCAAAATCCTTTCTTCATGCACATGTTGAGGTTGTTCATCTGTGAAAGTTTGAGCGAAATCCTTCCAAAGCTGTAGGAGGAGTTGCGTCCACAAGAATACGTCTACGGACAGACAGACCGACAGACAGATCGACAGACAGACAGACAGACAGACAAGCTGAATCCAGTATACCCCCTTACAACTCGTTGTGCGGGGGTATAAAAAGGATTAAGGTTTTTTTTATAAATAATTGTTCAGATGTGTATATGTTTAGCATATGTCAAACATATAATACACGTACCATCTTCTAGACAAGTTACATGATGGTCGTCGTCTATTGATGGCTGTGAAGTCATTAGTTTATCAATCCGTGCTGAAATAAAGCCCAAGTAAAGTATACAGAATGAAAGTGTGATTCACGAGAGGTGTTCAACTTATATTTGAACCAAAAAAAACAATGTCACCATGTTTAGAGATAACGGGATCAAAACTGTTTGAGTTAGAGTACAGACAATGTCAAGTTCATTTTTTTTGTAATTGAAGGACCATAACCCATGACGGTCAAGGCCGATATGGCCTACAATCGAACTTGGCCTAGGTAGTATGCCTATAAGCATTGTCAACAAGTTTAAAGACGTTTGGGTGAAAACTATTTGAGTTTTAGTACAGACAAATAACTGAACGCCGCCGCCCACCAGCACGCACGCCAACCAAGGGTGTTTTCATAAAACGTTCCGTTTTGTCAAAACATTCCATAGTTAGATTCATTGGGTTTCTGATACTATCAATACGACTAAGGAACATAAAGTGAAAAAATTCCTTGTGTCAACTGATGTTAGTGCGAGGCAAACGAGCAGACACAATAATCTGTCCCAATCTGGAGGAAGCACGACAGAAAGTTTGGCCCACAGATATGCCCCAATCGGGACACCTCGGACAATCTCTACGAATCATCTCTCGGGTGTAAATAGAACGTCGCCATTTTTAACGTCTTTCGCCATGACGTCATCATGACAGATTTAAAAAGTGCTTCAATGGAATACACGCCCATCAAGCAAGCGCTGCGTAGCTGCGTGTTATGCTCAATGAGTGTAGCGAAATTATATTGTTTAATCAATAAAACATCTTTTGATAATTCTTCTGCTGATAAGTTATGGTCTATTTTCTTCGGCCCATTTTCTACTGCGTAGGATTTAAGAAAGAAAGCTGCTGGATTCATACGCTTGGTACATCCGAGGTATTTTATCCCGGAAAAATGCCGTACGGACCGTTCCGATTGAGATATGCCTTCAAGAACAAGCTGTAGGGAGATGTCAGCAACCTACAGAAGACAGTGCAACAACAACAGAGGCAATAGCTAGAACTCCATCGACAACAGAGGCAATAGCTAGAACTCCATCGACAACAGAGGCAATAGCTAGAACTCCATCGACAACAGAGGCAATAGCTACAACTCCATCGACAACAGAGGCAATAGCTACAACTCCATCGACAACAGAGGCAATAGCTAGAACTCCATCGACAACATAGGCAATAGCTAGAACTCCATCGACAACAGAGGCAATAGATAGAACTCCATCGACAACAGAGGCAATAGCTAGAACTCCATCGACAACAACAGAAGCAGTAGCTAGAACTCCATCGACAACAGAGGCAATAGCTAGCACTCCATCGACAACAGAGGCAATAGCTAGAACTCCATCGACAACAGAAGCAATAGCTAGAACTCCATCGACAACAGAGGCAATAGCTACAACTCCATCGACAACAGAGGCAATAGCTACAACTCCATCGACAACAGAGGCAATAGCTAGAACTCCATCGACAACATAGGCAATAGCTAGAACTCCATCGACAACAGAGGCAATAGATAGAACTCCATCGACAACAGAGGCAATAGCTAGAACTCCATCGACAACATAGGCAATAGCTAGAACTCCATCGACAACAGAGGCAATAGCTAGAACTCCATCGACAACAGAGGCAATAGCTAGAACTCCATCGACAACAGAGGCAATAGCTAGAACTCCATCGACAACAGAGGCAATAGCTAGAACTCCATCGACAACAGAGGCAATAGCTAGAACTCCATCGACAACAGAGGCAATAGCTAGAACTCCATCGACAACAGAGGCAATAGCTAGAACTCCATCGACAACAGAGGCAATAGCTAGAACTCCATCGACAACAGAGGCAATAGCTAGAACTCTATCGACAACAACAGATTCAGCAACAACAGCACCAGCATCTATAACAACAACAGTGTATACGTGGACTTACCCTGGATTCTCTTCCGTTGTCGTGGTACTAGGATCACTCGAACAAATATCGCCACAAGTATTGCTGATCCAAATGTTAATATCATTGTTCCGTAGAAAGGTATCTTGTTAAAATGTAGCACTAAATACAAACCATAAATTATTTATTGATATTAAAAATGATAGACAATATATAACCGTAGTCATAGTTTATCTACATGTTGATTTGTTAATTAAATACCGGTAAAAAGTAAATCAATATCAACTAAGCTAATGTGTGTTTTTATACTTTAAATAATTGACTGTAGGAACCCTGGTTCGCTTTCTTTCGAGAGTCAACGGGTAGGTTGCGAATCCCACGTGTACGAGAATAGGTGCGTGTATACGGAGACGTACAAGTGGCAAGTTACAAACCAGCAATGCGTAGAAACCACAACAAGTCTAATTACGTCTGTCACACGTCTTTTACGTGTATAAACTACGCATACCTGAATTGCGTAACGCTCTTCGTGTGCACGTTTTCTCGTGTACGTTCTGTTTTTAGGTCGATAGTGAAACTATTTCTACAACTTATATAATCAGGATCGGCACCTTATGCCTGGTTGTATTAATCATCACTAGGGTTTGATATAGAGACAACTGAACGACAAGCAAGCAAAGGAAATGCTTGTACCATTATTCGTCTTGGTAGGCCACCTTTACACTAGATCTCTTTACTATAGTCTATAGGAACATCGATGCGAATCCACGACCGATTTCCCACACCTTAAGCTATACCAGTCCTACGTTCAACGAAAAGTTACGTACCTGTTACGTACTGGGTACAAAACATGCGTCACGTAATTCTTCGTTGAACGCAATGCAGTTCAATTAATGCTTATTGATGGTTAAATGTCCCCTAACAAACGAATTCACTTACACTCAGATCCCTTATAAAATACGGAGAATAAATTAACAGCCAATGTGACCGCATAAAACAGGGGCAGCAGTAATAATCCATTGCCTAAAGGTTGTTCCTGAAATATAACAGTTGTATGCCAATAAACAGTATGGAATATATCCTGTAAGGTCAATCAAAATAACATTGTGGTTCTGGGGTGGTATTCAATATGGATCCTATTTAATTTGAGAATGGGGATAGCCAATCATATCGCCTGTTACTGACCAAGAGTTTAGTATTGTGTGATCTGATTTAATACCTTATCATTAAGTTAAGTTAGATCAATATTGAATACCACCCCTGGTAACTCTACTTCTATTTCTTTGCTCCTACCCTAAATAGGTCATGACATTTTACATGGAAGTCACCGCATATCGTTGATTTTCAAGTGCATAAAATCAATTAAATATGTTTTTAAATGTTTTTTGGCTACGTACCTACCTTATTTTTAGAGTGTTATCAGAAACACCATACCTTTAAACCCCTTATGTAATTCCGTGCTTGCAATCAAACGCCGGTACCAAAGATGAAAATACGCGTCTAATGTCTCTGCAGAGTTCAAGGGTCAAAAACCTAAGAAGAACTTACTTCAGTTTAAGCGCGAACATAAACCTTCGTGGTTTAAGCAATTACTAAACTAGTACGGACGTCATAGTTCTTGCTACGCTCAAAACATCGTCACCGAGTTCGACTATTGCCTCGGTTTAAAATGAGTTTCAGAACAGCTTGCTCAACCGCTGAGATTCCATAGTGTAACAGGACATAGATAGGTATTTAGACATATATATTGCGAATGAGAGTACATGGTTACTATAGTAACAGTTATCAGTGAAATATCTATAAAATCGTTTATTTGTGTGGGAGTTGTTGTTGTTTTCTATCGTCTGAAACAGTCGGCATTAAATCCAATAGCATGTGAAAGATAAGCGATCATTCGTCATTTGCGCAACATGAAACTTGTAAAGAACTTGGTTTTAATTGCAAGACAAAGTTCACTTCTTCACAAAATATGCAAAAAAACTCCCAAATAATATTTTAAAAATAACTTTGTACAATTATGTAGTACCTTACTGGCTATACTTCTAATTATACTTACTTTTTGTAATACCACAATATCTATAAACTTGAAGAGCCCGGCTGATACCAGACCCGACAGTAGCGGTGACGCAACCCACGACCCGGCTGTAAGAAATAAGAAAACACTATAATCCATAAGTAATAAGTATCTCAGCGGGCTGTAAAACAGAGACTAGCAAGTCTATTACTAGAAGCTTATTTTAATGTACAAAAAATAACCCCAAAATGTTTGAGAAGTTTTAAAACCTCGATCATCGATCATGTTCTGCATCTTCCTTAAAGGGACTGCCTCACATATTGGTGTATTGCAAAAATAAAATAAAATTGTCAAATATCCGCGTAATTTTGGTATAGTTGCCTGTTTAACCCATAAACAACCACACTGACATAAAAAATAACTTGAGAAACTTCGGCATTTATTAGTTATTTAGTATTTTTACATCAAAAATTCTATAGGGTATTAATACCCTATTGAATTAACACGACTATTACTTATAGACAACCACTTTTTATAGCTTCATAAACAAAATAATGTAAATCCTGATGCTTCACGGCTTTAACAAATATTTGTGTGACGTTAATTTTGGCTGATATTATACTAAAAAAATAAAGTTTAGCAAGTTTTTCAGGGTACTAATATGTTTACTTGTATGGCGATGTATGCACACGTCATGTAATTAACATATCGGCCATGACTTAAATATCAAGATTTCAGTGGTCTATTTGTGTTTTCGTGGTTTTTTGAAGCCATTTATATAGATAGCACGTGTGGCACGTGCATGAGGAAATCTGACCCGTGTAACAGATGAAAACAAGCATGATATGGTCAGACTTATGCCACAACCAAATAAACCGGTGTTAAAATTGTAAAATATGCAACGGTTCGAGGTCGTCCACAAATGACAGTGACACGACGTCAAATGGCTATTAGAATGTTGAATGCTTTCACGAAGGCAAGAGGCAAAGCAATACATTTTAATGACAATTAATTGATCATTCGTCGCCTAAAGACTAAACATTCGCTAACAGGAATCGCCAAAGGTAGGCCATGTTCAGACAGACTAACAATAGCTACGTCACAAGAAGAGCTTTAGATTGCCTGTGACGTCAATACCTAACATATTCATGTGAAGTCACCAGCTAGCTCTTCATGTCAGGAATGCAAACGGCACCATAGTTTGTTATAAAATCGACCGGAATAGACAACCCGCCGCTAGCATTTATGGACGCCATGATGACGTTGACATACAGTTAACACGACGTCATTGGCTGAGTTGGTTTGCCTCGGCAATTTGTATCGCATAACGACTCGTATGCAAAACAATGACCATCTCCGAATGGATTAAACAAGCACACTAGAATTTTCGACGATTTAACAAATGTTGGTCCTTCTCGGGAGAAGAGGTGATGAAGAACAAAATGCCATTCAAGGTTCATTACCTTGAGCAAACATTGAACAAAACTGGTATAACATTCCCCTAACCGTTGTTTTAAAGCTTCGTAACAGCAAGAGACAAACATGCTCGACTGTAATGCCTCCTTAAGGAGGGCATAATCGAAATCACATTTCTTGTGATTTTTCTAATTGACCCATATCTCCTTACAAGTGACGAATTTCCGTCAGGATGAACATTTCCTTCACTTAAATGCTTGAATTTCAAAGGGAATGAACTTATCTTAAGATTGAAAAACATTCCTTCTGTTCAATTTCACGAAAACAAACAAAATAATTCAACTTGCTAAACTTTTTTATATGTATATAGTATTTCGATTATTGTTGGCACATGAATCATAACTCGTTAGCGAAGGTAAAATTGTGATAAAAGTTGAGAGAGTGGCCAATCGATAGTGAATAAAATAGGAAATGGACTGTGCAGAAAAATCGAAAGGATTTTTAAGAACTCATTACCATTAGTGAAAAGTCGATACTACGATAATGAAAACTCGAATCAACGACAGTACGATAGTGAAAAGTCGAGTTTTCACTATCGTAGTTTCGACTTTTCACCATCGTACTATCGTTGTTTCGTACTTTCGACTTTTCATCATCGTAGTTTCGACTTTTCACTATCGTACTTTCGACTTTTCACTATCGTACTTTCGACTTTTCATCATCGTAGTTTCGACTTTTCACTATGATAGTACACTCACCTATCATTGCAAGTTTAGCCCATCCGATTCCCTTAACGCCATTCACCACCATGGAGAAGCCCAGTGTGGCTCCCACAATGCTGTGTGTTCCAGATACCGGAAGTCCAAAGAAAGTGGCCACCAGAAGCCATGAACAAGACCCTAATGGAACAGAAACAATGTATATTGTCGCGATGCTGTTTACAATAGCCAAATCTCAAACAATAAATACTCACAGTTTTATGTACCAAAATCGGTGATGGTAAATCAAGCTGTACTAATATGTGATGACCAATCGTGAAAGCTCGGCCATTTCCGTTCGTCTATTGCAATGCATAAAGGCCGAGGTGATCAGAATAATGTGATGTCATCTTAGCTCAGATTCAAACAGAGTAAATCGTGGTAAAGTTATTACACCATTACGCCTTTACAATAAATATATTATATGAAATATACAGAAGACATGGTATATCCACATTGATACATCGATACATCGATACTTTAATTCTGGTAGAAAACAAATGGTCATATTTACCGATCAAACGGATATAGTGACAATTGCGACTTAGATTACTTATATGTGTTCTTAGACGAACATATATAACTTTGAAATTAATAAGATATAAAATTGTATCTTAGACAAAGAAACGAAATCGGATAACAGGGGCGGTATTCAATATTGATCTTATTTAATTAGAGACTAAGGATAGCCAATCATATTGCCTGTTACTGACTAAGAGTTTAATATATTAGTGTGATCTGGTTGGTTGTCCTTGTCCGTAAGTCAAATAAGATCAATAATGAATACCACCCCAGAGCACCAACAACACTATAAGAAAAACTTTATTTCTTAGACAAAAAAATATTAGAAGTTTTAAGAGTATGGGATCTGGTTGGTGATTTCAAATACTTGAAAACAAAACACATCACAAATCACGTGATTACCTGTAAGTGCTGCAACATTTCCTGCCATAAAGACATCCTCTGTTCCATTTGAAAACATATCAGGATCTATGATACCTTTACGTATCGTATTTGATACCTTCGCACCTGAAAAAGCATAAAATATGTCTAGTAATAGCTCAAGTAAAAAAGAACATAAATGTAAAATCTACTGTCCAGTTAAGATACTAACAGTGCGACGCCCAGTGGTCGAGTCCACTAAAACTGTGTAAAACCAATTATAAAGGCTTATCCAGATATCTATGAAATCAATGCTTAACTAACATACTTTACCTGTTCAGACACTGGTTGTAATATTTTGTGTACACATAAAATGAAACGTGACTCTTACATTATCCTAACTGGACAGTACGTTTACTATGATCCTTTTTATTTGCAATATCTAAGATTTACTGCCGAACAATAATACTTGCTTATGACTTGGAGACGATTTGTTTATTAGGAGAAGAGCACTGTTTTATCAAAGTATTTACGTTAGTGCAAGTCTACGTCTTCCGTAAATATTGCGTACGTGGTAATATTTGTGCAAATGCGTTTTACTAAGATAGTTTTGACATTTTCTATTGAAAGTTAAGCCGTAAAGATACGTTAATTGAGATCAACCTAATGTAAAAGTGGGGAGAAAGTGATACGCGCGAATGATTTTGGATACCCCAAAAAGATCACAACAGTGTGAATAATCTTAAGCAGAAAATCTTACAATAACTAACTATTGTGTCAACTGGAACCCAGTACACAGTGTATGTGTGATTAGGAAAACGTTAGATGCTTTTTAGTCCCCTATCGGTTTTTGACCGGAGGGGACTATAGGTTTGCCGTCCGTCCGTCCGTCCGTCCGACATAACTCAAAGAGTTTCCAAGCTAAGTTTATGAAACTTGGTATGTGGATAGGGGGCAATAAGGGGATAATGCACGTCTAAAAATATTTTGATTTTGACAAAAATTGTGGTTGCTATGGCGACAGAAAGAGTGAAAATATGCCCAAATCTGGATCCTGCCATAACTCAAACAGTTTCCAAGCTAAGTTTATGAAACTTGATATGTGGATAGGTGCCAATAACGAAATTATGCATGTCTAAAAATATTTGATTCTGACAAAAAATGTGAACATTGAAAATGGCTTCAAACCGGTAGGGAACTTCTGTATTGCTTGCAATTCTTAATTGCTTGTTTACATGAAAAACTAGTTGGTACAAAGACGTTTTTGCGAATAACTTCAAGCATATATTAAAAGCCATCGACGCTACGAATCTTTCACAATCAGCGTGGTTATAAGATAACTAAATAACACCGTTCTTATCCTCTTAAATTGTCGACAAGTTTATATGTTCGCAAGTCTTGTTTTAAACAAGGGTCGTAACCCCGATGGTTGAATTTCAACTTGAAATACATATCACCAGTCACGCCACCTTTAATGACGTAAATAGAGGATATTCTTTTCATATTGAATTTATTAAACGAGTAGAATAAAATAATAAAATACCAGGCTCTGCCGAGCATTTTATCGATTTTATTCAACGAGTTAAATAAATTCCATGTGGAAAGTTACAAATGTAATGTTCTTTTTATCACAAGTAAGCCTTTTACGGCCGAAACATAGAATAGCTGCTTATTATCACTATAATAAACGCACAACTTTGACGACGTCGTTCTTTGAGTGACGTCACGTCAAAGCTTTATTACACTAGTGTACATGTATTATCAAAATTAATAATGGCTTTATTACGCTACCACAACGTCAAACATGTGATAAAGTATTTTATTATATAACGAACACTGTATTGTCACGAATACAGGCCAAATCGCACAGTGGAATACAATACGACAGATTGCATTTTCCGTATCATACATGTCTGACGTGTTATATGACAACGTCAATGACATTTAAAAGGTAAATTTGATACGGAAAATGCAACCTGTCGCGTTCTGTTACACGGTGCGATTTGGCCTGTATTCGTGACAATAGGTCTATAATAAAAGTTTATATGTAACCATTACTGAGGATAAATCCCCAAGTGCTTGACGTCTAATCTGGCGACCTGGGTTCAAATACGGGTGGAGGCACTCATTTATTGCCAAATTACAACAGAAAGCTGACTGGAAAATAATGGCTATGCTCAGCATTTTTTTGCAAATAGTTTTTGTACATTAAGTTCAGACGCTTGTTGATAATAATATGCTAGGTGTAAGGAATACCTGTTTAAAAATGATATATGTAGCCATTACAGTGTGTCACGATAACATAAAATAACATAACATCTTTATTACCCCCAATATATGCAATATACATATCATAAACATGTAAATATGAGGACACTAATGCAACTACGAGGCGTATATTTTTTCAAACTTTGGTATTAAGTTTTCCATTTGTAATTACACACTCAGTGCACTGAGAGCAGACAAACCTGTTTAAACGATAATAGTGATAGTCTTAAAGTGATACTCAAGAAACACAGCATGTCGATAGCTGATCATTTACTTGTTCAGTTGGACTTAGTATGTTTTTTATGTTTTCTGTGCTCGGCTGGTTAAGTTGAAAGCTGCCTTCCCTGTCTGACTTAGTTAATATTATCTTTTTACCTACAAGAGTAAATAATTTATGTTGGATACAACTATTTATTTCACAAAAGCGCTTTTTGTTCAGTGTGGCGGTTGTATTATGTCGCACCGTATATATATAGTCGTGTTTCTATATAATTCGTTTACTGGTGTTATGCGGTGTAGTGACATTGTTTCTGTGGGCATTGCAAGTGCGTTTGTACGTCTCATTGCTCACAGTATGTGTCTCGATACACTGCTTCTCAGTTACATCAGATGATTGTTCTGTTTAATGTGGCTCTGACGGAACTGAAAACCGATGTAACGCTCTGACGGAACTCAGGATACATGACAATTGAGTTCCGTCCGAGCGTTACATCGGTTTTCAGTTCCGTCAGAGCCATATGAAAACAACTGTTACGTAACCTAGTCAACCAAAGATGATAAATTACTGATATACGTCGTAACTGTTATTACGCAAAAGTCGACGTTGACGGCGTTTTATGACGCAACGTTTTTAGACACCAATTTTGGGCGTAACGTTTGACGGAAATGAGAAACGGTGTATCGGGATGACTACCATGTTGCTCGGCAATTGCCTCTTCATCTAGCTATATCCGTAGTATTATAGTTAGTGCGCTGGATTTGTAACCCGGAGTTCTTATCCCGGTCACGGCACGAAATTTGACAAAGTGGAGAAGTTGCTGGTTCCCGTCGGAAGGGTAAGTTAGTGCTGGTACTCAGCTGCCGTATGCATGTATCTGAACAATTCAATCCGAATAAACCAACACAAAAACTTGAACACATATACAGAAACACGACATTATAAATGCCACGAAAACAATGAAAAACTGAAAACAGGTTAAAGATATATTTACCAACAAGAATGGCTCCCATTATTTCGAAGATTGTTCCAAGAATGCATGCCTGTCTTATGGTTAGCACTTTCGCTCCGACAGACGTACCGAACGCATTAGCTACATCATTGGCACCGACACCAAACGCCAGTATGAATGCTATAACAAAACCAACAACAACCAACCATAGCCATGTATCGTCATACAACATCGTGTCGTTCTTCTAAACCTGTAACATACAATAAGGTCACAAACCACTAAATAAAATTGTTCTTTAACTTAATGCAAAGTAACAATAATCAGCCCAAGCTTGTATCATGTTAGTTTATACTAATTTATTTAAGGTCGATTGTGAAACAAGTTTTTCCAATTTATATTAATCCCTCTCGACACCTCATTCCTGGTGTTATCCATCACCATGAGGGTATGAGAGGAGAGTCACGTTTCCCTTTTATGCTGAGCGTCTAGCAAGGGAATTTCTGGTACCATTTTTATTTCATCTTTGGTATGACGCGACCAGGGATCGAACCCGAGACCTCCCGCACTCGAAGCGAACGCTCAACCGCTAGGCTATCGAGGAGGCGGTTGTATCATGTTAAAGTCTATGGCCAGTTGACACACCTATATCATTGAAAAGTATCAGCTACAACATAAGACCAAAACATCAGGGGATCATGTTTAATATAAGAAAAAAATGTTCGTCAAATGCGTAAGACAAATTGAACTGATTCAACATTGGCTTTATCCTACTCTACTTTCGCATTGACAAATATACCAAAATCTCAAAATATTCAAGATAAAAAAGAGTCACTATTTCGCCTACATGTAAACAATACCTTTAAACTCAATAAGATTATTCGAGTTCCATTTTGTCAAGGCATACATTATTTCCAGTCAAACAGAAGTTTTGGTAAGGCCTTTTTGAGTCCGCGTGTGCATTTAGTGTTATATATAACCATAAGCAGACGATGAAAAAAAGATAGCAAAATATCGGACAGGGAAGGCAGCACTCAACTTTAACAGCCGTACACAGACACAATACGACGGTGTTCCGTTGATATACGATAGAATCAAGTTTATTGCAAGGCAATATTATGATAATAATGACAACTTTATTTACCGATGATACACTCATTACGCCTAGGATTTATTTCCCTTTGAAACATCTAACAAAACAAGCATAAATACATACAAACTGCTCGGGGAAGTCTGTAGTATCTAAGACTGTCGGCATAAATTGCCAAAAATGGTGGCGTTCCGAGAAATGCAAGATGGCGTCCAAGATGGCCGCCTTCTTGACTGTACTAGCCTATTATCAATGTTATGAAAATATCAGGAATACGATGCAACTTTTTAAAATAACTCTGCTCAATCAAAAAAATGGCAAACACTAAAAAAGTAAATACATGTACTGGTAGTTAAAAGATAGTGTGTAAAAAAACATTATTTTGTTTAAACAATTTATCGAATACGAGTGCCATAAAACAACCACGTAGTCAAATAATGGTAGGTATGCATTATAAAACAGAATTTAAAAATGGTTTAATTCTTCTCAAAAGACAGAGTTTTGAATCTAGTTTGTTATGTACGCTAGTTATTTGTTGTTGAATCTTATTGAAAATCGAACGGCAATGATTTTACAGACTTGTTGGACTTATTAGCATGACGTTTTTTACTCGAATTCAAGTTTTGCATATTTACATGAATAAAAGAAAGGTGCATCAACATCGGACATACCAATGTTAATAAGTGATGGTAAGAGAGCCTTCACCTACACCTGAATATTACAGCAGAAGTACTAGTACATTGCACCTTTTCGCATGCTATCCTTCGTACAAACGTACCCAATGACATATAAAAAGTTTAACCAGGCGGGCATGATATAAATATATCTATAGCGCCTTAGATATTGACTTGATCCTGACAGCTGTGCATGAATATATTACAAGGTTCATGTGTTGATCATATAAATTTTCGCGAGCACAATCGTGCAAATTCGGTACTTTAGAAGTGTGCTGGTATTACACCTCAAGGATTATAAATACAGACAATATCAGCTGTTAAATACGCTAATAAAAGGTCTAGAGTCGTGTCAAATACTCTGCACTATACCTAAAGACGGGCGGGTTTACGCCCCCCCCCCCCCCCCCCCCCTAAAACCGTCGGAGCAATGAAATTTGGTATTTCGTTCTATGCATTTTTCGTTCTCCTGCGCTCGCAAAATAACTTTAATCACTAAAAATGTAGTATTACGCATTTAATGGAAAACAATCAAGTATGCTCTAAACTTCTAAAGTGCCTTGCTATAAACCACTCCTCATAAAAGTGCTCAAAAATCGGATTTCGAAATACAGATATACATGCGAAATATGAATAAGTTTCATAACTCATAAATGGGGACATGATTGGCTTGAATCTGTAATAAAGCCTTGTCCTTTCCGTCACCAGAAAAGGTACCTCACATCGCACCAGATGGATCCATTGATTTCAAAACAATAAATGGAGTATGAGCTGGGACCAACTACTTGCTGTAACATGTTGCTGATTTTGCTAGCCGTTACACCGTTGAGATTTATTGTATTTTTTATTATGATGTTTACTAGTATGTTTTAATTTTAACATAAGAAGTGCTATATCATCACGAAGTTTAATTAACGTGCATGATATCATCGTTCATTGACCTATGATAAGTTATTCGGGCTCACCTAACGCACTATTGTCGAAACATTCTTTGTTATTGCGGGTCAGAAGGGCAAACACTATTCCATAAATTGCATATCTGTCCCAATCTGCAGACTTGTCATTCGAGACCAAGATGTGGGGAGATGTCAGCAACCTACAGAAGACGGTGCAGTTCATCACCACATATACTCAGCGTCAACGAAAAGTTATCACCCTATTGACTCTTATATTTTAAAATTCACGTTACACTGTTATAAAAGCCGAACACGACTATGTTTTGACCTTGCTGTGTAGTCACAGCTATCCTATTTAACACTTCTCAATTGCTCACACTATCAAACGTTTGTACCGATAGGTCATATTGTATACAAAATACAGAGGTATATATATAGTGCGCCCAGGATAATGTGATAGGCGGGAAAATGATAGAACACAGAAGGAGAAGAAGATGGCGAAACTTTCTTGGTAAAAACATTAATAGGCAGTTACGCCAAATAAAATCGGCGTTATGTGTTTGTATAAAAAGCATAATATTATGTTTTCGTTACTGTAAGAACGACGAGTAATTGGATTCGATAGACGATAGCACATGTCCCAATTTTATCGAAATCCATGAACAATTCAGAAAGTTGCATGCAGAAGTGTTACCCGAGTCGATGATATTTTTTGACAGATATGGCGCCGAACCAGGTTTTGGTCACGTGGGTTGGCCACGGAAGTTCAAAAACAACATAAACAACTTGTAACCGAAAGCAAAATATTCTACATGTATTCTAATGGGCGATTTGGCCTGGATTTTTGACAGAATTGTACACTGATAAACAATGATAGGTTTGGACGTCTTGAAATGGAATAAACAAAAATATTTGAGTTATAAATGTATAGTATTTTAGCATATATTTGGCTCTAATTCAATGAGATTTGTGAAGATTGTGAGTAATGTTAAATATTGATTCTAAGTTAAAGCTAAGTATTAATTTTTATTTCACACAAACACGTTTTCGGTTATTTCAGTGCGTTATTATGATTGACTCTACAAGAAAGCTATATTTGTTAGCCATATAATGATGAGTATATAAGTCGAGGGCTTCTTTATTTCTCTCAGGATAGCTAGATAGGTGTTCGGGCGCTTAAACGAGAGAACGATTTGGTACTGTCCTAAATCAAGAGTGTTCGGCTGTTGTGTAATTATATTTATTTGTTTACATAACTGCTCTGTACATCAGTTGACAGGGTACAGTCCAGTTAGAATATTGTGAGAGTGACGTTGTCGTTTATGTGTACACAAACGATTACAACCATTGTTTTAACAGGTATATAACAGAATATAGATTGAAATTATAGCTGCATATACGTATAAGCCCTTTATAACTACTTGGATTGACTCGACCGCTGCCTCACTTTATGTTTACCCTGACTTGACTGCACTTATATATATATTTCACTTAAAACTGCACTATACATCTGTTGACAATACGAAGACAATGAACTTTGTGTGACTGGTATTATATTAAAAATAGGCCAGGTTCATCCTCAGATATAGCGTTAGTCTTACACAGAAGTAAATGCCTAAATTAACAAATTACGGGAATTGATATCCTACTAACGGTTGAAATTTCAGATCAAGTTACAACGGATGTTGCATCAGATGTTACTATTATGGTAATACACTGAGTCAATGTTTTCCCCCAGAGGGGGTGGGGTGCACCTGGAATTAGACATAAATACTTTTCCGATGTACGGGAATTTGATAAACACTGTCGTCACATGTAGCGGGTACTAGAATTGGTCCATATTTTATGCACCGGGGACGGTAATTAGTCCGTCGCCTTTTCATAATGAAAATCTACCATATGGATATTTGATCAACCATACCCCAAGGAATTAGACAGGACTTTCTGCACACGGGGGGGGGGAGGGGGGAATTGTATGTCGATAATAGTTGGTATCAGATACCGTTAATGTTTTATATGTACTGGCTGGCGACCACCAAACCCGGACGACCACCAATCCGGACAGACTCAAAAAACGCTTTATAGCGGCCATTGATTTTGATCATCTGTTGTCAATCAATTAGACGCTTGATTTTTGTCCTCATTACGAAGTAGAAACGATTTAAGTTAAATTTTTACAAGAAATGTCACATTTATTTCGTCTGCACTCGGGAAGCCTGTTTACATTACGGGGAAGTCGAAAATCGTATAACTGCGCATGCGCAATACTTCTGCGCAGCCCCGAAATGTAAACTACGGTCCTTATGCTAAATATGAGGTAAGCCGATGCAATGTTTTTGTTAACAGATAAACCTGAAAATATAGCTTTAGTAATGTACGTACAGAGTTTCAAAAACATCGTACAACGTCATTTTGTATCAAAATGCCCGCTTTGAAAAGTGAACGTTTAAAATTTTACCGCTAAGTTTCGATCGATATTTTTCCAATATTCGCGGGAGATATAAGTCGTACAAATTTTGTACTAACCGTTCGTCGGTGCTCTCCCTTGATTTATTACCCAGTTTAATTCTATTTTTAGCGCCTTTTTCGTAATAAAAACGCGACTACAAGGTGTCCGGATTGATGGTCCTGTTGGACTTAAAAATGAGGTGATGAAGTGACCCCTACAACGGCCCTCAAAAATGCACTTGAGCTATTTTTAGAAGTAAACAAATTAGCTCTTCAATTCAGAGACGAACCTAGCTTCATTCAGGTGAAATTTCAATGACTTGAATTACACATTTCTCGAGTTATCGTGAAAAATATGCCAAAAGTGTCCGGATGAAGGACGCCTGCCAGTACCTTTTTGGGAAGAGTTACGTCCCATGATTATGCTGTCGCCATTTATGCTACGTGTGAATTTTAACAATCAGTAAACTATGTACTATTATAATACTTTTCGTCATCATTCACCCATTAAACTTGTCCTTCTAAGTGAGCGAATGACCTTTGCTGTCTTTGACGAAATGTTTACCTAAACCACTAGTGAACGTGATACTTCGACTTCTATAAACGTGTCATTACGCTCGATCACGTACTGGACATAAAGCTGTTAATATTCGAATGTGGACTAAGTTTCGTTAATTTCGTGGATGAACTTGATCTCGAGATTAAATCCCCTCGAAAAAATTACCTCAACATACGTAAACAGACATTCTCTTTCTACATTTCAAATCCACGAATTAAAAAAAAACACCAAGTTCCCATCTTATTACAATCCTCGAAATTTAATATAAAATTAATTTGTGTAATTACAGTATAAGGAATGTTCTCAAACCACAAGAGTTTCTGTGCCACCCACGGATTTAAAGATACATTCATCTGGACTCAAATATATCGAACATAATAGTACATATACTATACATATACGGCCAGCAGTCAAAAGTATGTCAATATAGTGATGTTAGTCGTGGTTTTGGGGAATATAAAAGTTCTCATTCAAAAGCTGCACAGACGTTACAATGTAATACCATACAACGTGTGTAACTTAGAGACATGACTGTTGTAATCATGGCGAGAGTCACTATACCATATACGTGTACGATTACATATATGTCACAGATGCATTTCATCGGTACTATTATGTTACACGTAAATGGGATGAATTTATGCTCCATTTCAAAATACAACTTATTTTGGCTACGCAAAAAATAGGTTTGTTGCATTTGTCGTGAGTGCTACCACAAGTAACTGTATCTTTAATAAACAGTAAACAAACAAGCTTAGATATTATACATTTTATAAAAAAAATATTTTGTTTACTCTTTATTAATGATACAGTTACATGTTATTGCTTCATGACAAAACAGCTTCGCGCATATACAATCAACAAGTTTCAAAACAGAATTGTCGTTCGTTGCTCGCACTCATTTATGAACGGTGACTGTTTGCAAAATAGTTCACCAATAAATACGCGGGGTGCTCAAATTGCAATGCAACTAAGCCCATAAAATTGTATCATTGATAGATATTAATGGAAAAAAAACATTGAGGTTTCACTCGGACAATTCATTTATAAAATATGATTTTATCATCATTCCTTGGCGCACTGGATAAATGCAAAACCGAGATCGTAGCGTTCTTGATATTTATTTCGGACAATGTATGTTTAGAGTCTAGGAAACAGATAAAGGTCATAATGGAATATATTTGGTAAATAAACCGGGTCGAGAAGCTCAAGAACCGCTTCTCAGAAACTGGCGTTTAGTGACATCTTCATGTGAAAGCACATTGTTCAGCAACATAATGGCACCACACAAACCAGTCCTATGATATAAGAGTATCTGAAAGTGTTAACACATTCAAAAACAAATATCTAAAGTGGTGATTCTCTGGTCGTCAACAAACCTTTTCTTTCAATTGAAAGATCATTTAGGTCCTGATATTAGCTTCCAACCGTGTGTGTCATTTGAATGACTGTATGATATATTCATTATTTAAGCATAACAATACATTTTAACCTAAATTCGTTTTCAGCCAAGTCATAATTTTGTTTTGTTATTGTTGTTATTGTTGTTATTGTTAATTGCTATTATTGTCTTCTGTTGTTACTGTACATATTATGTAATGTGTTAATGAGGCTCACAGGGAATACTGGGCATACCCAACTGTGTTGCCTCTATAAATGAAGTCTTTATTATTATTATTATTATTATTATTATTATACAAACCCGTGGTTTGTCTGCGAATATCGAAGTATTTTTTCATTTTGTGGAGGAGTTTACCTTTGTTAAACTTGGCGTTTATCCATTCTCCATTTTGAACATCAAATTGAATGGTAGGAACTTCGTTTATAAAGAAAACTACGTACATTTCTTCTGGTGCCCATGATGCGTTTTGCAATACAAACTTTAGTTCTGCATTTGCTAGCCCAGATTTTGTTATGGGTCTTTCACATCGGTTTCAAAATTTACCGCGTCTCGTTGATGGCCATTACATCGAATTTTGTGTTTAGACAGTACATGTATATTCAATTACTTCTTTGGACCGTTTGCAAGGGCATTTGTAAGTACGTCTCAAAGCTTATGGGGTATCAAAACTACATTTGTTGTTCTTGCTTTTGTAATATAATTGTATGGAAAGCTCCTAATGATTTATCAACACATTGAGCTATTGGCCTAATTGTAAATCGTCCACCAGTACCGAAAATTTATTTGATGTTTGCAACTATTTTTTAGGATATTGCGATATTTGGATGACGTGGATGAGGTTAATGCCCTTATTAAATAACTCAACTTTTGAATTTCTTTAACGATCAATTAGATCACCATTTTACCATACAAGTTAGATTAAATGTAATATTCCACCTCCATTAAATACAACGATTCTTAAGTAGGGCCGTATTTAACCAGATTAAAGTGATTATATTTTCCCAATCATTTTAGCATTACTATAAACTAGAAGACAGTGTTAATCGACCCATTGTTACAGTTAGACTGAACGGATTTTAAAATGAGAGGTATCAAATTAAAGCTAAAACAAGCACTTTTGCTATACCGATCAGTATTTTATAACACACATTGGTACAAGTGAGATATAGCCCCACTTGCATTCCAAAATGAACACCCCCTGTAGACTACTAGTGTAAGCTCTTGGCATTACATGCTACTAGTACGATTCAATCACTGTTCTTACTGTTCTTGTATTAAAACATAAGGAAGTGTATTAATACACTTAACGGATTTAAAAACGCAAAAAGGATATGTTGTTTTATAACAGACAATTCAAATGTATGTCCATATAAGGTTTTCTATTTTTACAAGGTATGTTTCCTGCAACAATGTGTCTGTGTTATATAGATATACATTTTAAATAAAAGTTGGATATGCCATTTATTATATTCGATTTAGTTTATAATTTGGATATAGAAGTTAGACTAGACTTTCCTTACGTAAACACATGCTGGTCATATTCAACGCTTAAATCAATTCGCCGATAACATGTTACTTTTGTTTTCTGACCTAAAGTCTTATTCGTGCGACAATTTTGTTAATATACATGTACGTTGGTTGTTATTAAGTTTTGTATCAAAATGACGAAATTGAATTAGAAGAAGAACAGAACAGAACATTACTTTATTGACTCTCGTTGCTACAGCAACACAAGAGACTACAATACATAACATAATATTACATTAGCCGTTACGAATATACAAAAACATTATATATGGCAATTCGTTTTCCTAAAATATACCAATATATCAAAGTGTCGCTAACCATATAAGTATCTTAAGGCTGATTTAATTTTATGTAATACTTTGATTATTTTTTGGGTCGGTGCATAATATTGCATATTGCACACGTTGAAACTAGCATTCGCGAATGTTTGGTGTTTAAAAGCATTTGGATGAAATACTTTGTGTTTAAAGGCATTTGGATGAAATCCTCCTTACACTATTTATAGGTACTTCAGTATGTTTTCATAAACTTAGAAGCTAGTAATACCTATATACATGTAGTTAAATTGCAATTTCAATATATGAAAAGATACTTCTAGAACCCCCTTAAGGTGTTTCGCGGGGTATGTGGCATAAAAGCAAAAGCACCGAAAAGTAATGAAACTGTAACAGTGTACACACTAAATGGCTGCACTTAACGCTCAACATCGCGAAGCACCTTAAGCATGTTAGCTTGACTTATTTCACCCCGCAGTGACATAGAAGAGACGGTAATGAAATACCAAGCAATGTAGAAACCAAATACCCGATAATTAGTTTTAGTCAACGCTTTCTCAACAACGGTCAAAAAGCGTGTCCCCGGGTGAAGTTTGGACCGAATACGTTTTTTATTTTTATAACAAATTAAACTACGTGTGCTAGAAGTTCTATAAACATACCGAAATACTCCCTTTCACCACAATATTGAACGCAAGCTACAAAAATGTGGCCCACTCTCCACTATACTCTACCGGGACAGTTTCAGTAAGTATACTAAGTATAGCATGTCTTTCTATGTGTGCATGTGATGCATTTTTTGAAGAAAAAATCATTTATCTACTTATAGTATTATTTTAATAAATAGTGATTAAATATTTTCGTTGTTCCTGCAAAAGCATTTATAAAAGACAAGTCGTATGTCTGTCTGCCAGGCTCCCACGTATTTAAAATTATTAAATAAAATACATTTATTTATCTGGTTAGAGTAATTGAAACAACATATCGCTGGCTTAGAATAAAAAGGTCGTTAGTACTACGTAAGACTTTATAAGACTAAGGCATATTTGAAATCTGCACATCAAGGCGCTTTTTATGAGCCTATTTTCATAAGGATCGGAAGTGGTCATGTTGACAAACTGAAGTTTATAAAGCTTGTTTGCAAACAGTTTTCTTGTTTTCTCAAAATATTGATTTTTTACTTACGACCTTCTAATTCTATGCCAGCGATATATTAACAGACGCAACATACATGAATATTGAATCAAAGAGCCGCGGTCGTGGTCCAATTGTTAGTGCGCTGGACATGTAACCCGGCGATCTGCGTTCCATTACCAGACGCGGCAGGCCCTTCAATGAAAATTTGACAATAATGTTGATTTTACTCCGCATGTTGAGAAGTTACTGGTTTCTTGTGGAAGGTCAGTTAGTACTGGTTAGAATAAAGTGTAAGAAAACTGAAAATGTGCCATGAAACGACGTTAAATCCGCATAATTAAACAAAAAATTTTATTTTACTGTTAAAACGCATAACGCATACCTTTGGTGCGACTCGGATCCTCTAATATATATCACGTCTTGCTCGGAATAAATATCACAAGTAACAATATCAGCTGGAGTGTCAGTCTGAATCTTTAAAATACGTTGGTCAAATGTGTTTGGATATATACATGACAGTAACATATACGATGGTTAGATTTTGATACATCTTAATACAATAAAAACGGAACGTGATAGTACCATGATAGCAGGGACACTGGGTATAGACATATCATATACACATATACACGTATACACGTATAGTATATTATACCCTTTAATGTCAACCATACCCGTTGGTTGAAGTATGGTACATATGCATGTGGAACACATAATACAGTACAACCTCTCCATAGTGGCCCTCTGTAGCAACTCTCTCTATAACAACACCTTCAAAAAGGAATTAAGTCGGGGGAAATGAGTGAAAATGTATTTTGACAATCCGGGTTTTTTAAATTTTGAATTAGCAAGAAAAAGTATAGAAATGACATTGTGAAGTGTGTATCTATTATATATATATCCAGTTGCACGTTCTTTATTGACCAGCCAGTTTAGCTTATGTGACATTGACCTATTCCCGTTCCTTTTCCATAATATCAGACACCCTTGTTTGATGCTCAATATATGAGGGAAAGTTCCAGGTTACTGCTTGTTCGCCAGCTGTCAGGATAATGTGGTTGAAACAGTCTCCATATCTCTGATATACTGCTGAACAGTTAAATAACCAACTGTTGTCTTACCAACCGGTTATATCAGAATGGGCACGTTCCAGACTGAGTACGAATACTTTTACATTCTTTTGCCGCCGTCATGCATTCGACAATTCTTGTCAGTGCGAAAATGCGATTATCGCAATAAGTCATACCTGTTGAATTGTATTGTATTGACCCAATTAGTCATACAGTAACCGGAAGTTACAGGTGCGCTTGTTCTCAACATGTCATTCACGCTGAATTGTATAGTCTTCCTATAAGTCATACAGCTACCAGAATTTACAGGTGCGTTGGTTCGCAAAAAGTCATACAAGTTGAATTGTGTAGTTTCTTTATAAGTCAAACAGTGACCGTACGTTACAGGTGCGCTTGTTCGCAATGAGTCCTACAAGTTGAATTTTATAGTATCCCAATAAGTAATACATTGACTGGAAGTTACAGGTGCTTTTTGTTCTCAATAAGTCATACAAGTTGAATTGTATACTGTAGTCCTTCAATTAGTCATACAGTGATAAGGTTTGTAGGCTTTGAACATGATTTCTATCTATGAATCACTGGATAATATTATACTTCATTATTTGCTTTCAATGGATTACGGAAAATTTTCAGTGAAAATAACAGTGAAATTACCACTTTGTTATGTTCACTGTTTTAGAAGCTGGTTCCAATATCGTTCAGAAAAAGAAACGTAACGTCAACGGCGCTGGGCCTTAAAATGTACGTTACGTCATCATGACGTCACAATTGTCACATCGTGGCGTTCCAATTTCGACGTGATTTTTTCAATCAAGCCAATTACGGTACCCTTTTAAGAGAAATTGGGGCATATAATAAACAGAAAATTTGTTGATTTTTGGTGAAAGATTAATTTTATTTCACTCGTGATCACATAAAATTATATTTTCTGTGATCACTCGATGCATAAAATAGTGCTAATCATCTAGGTGTTCGCCAAGACTCCAACATGAAATGTAGCCATAGAATTGAAGAGCGGTGTCAGAAAGGGAAAAACGCGTTCTTTGCCATGACCGCACAAGGGGTTCATCCTTTCGGGTTAAATCCCCTAATATCTTGCCAGCTCTATATTAAGATTATTGTGCCAATAATACTGTACGGCAGTGAATTGTGGAACAATATAACACACTCTGATATTTACACTGTCAATAAAATGCAACACTTTATTGTTAAAAAGATGCAAGGCTTCAGGGCTCGAACCAGGTCAGATATGTGCGAATCGATGTTAGGATTGAACAAATTGTACTCCTCTGTTATTATCAGAAAATTACTATTTCTTCACCAAATTATTAGTCTTGATTCCAAATGTGTGACTAAAAACATATTCCTACGCAGATACTTTCAGTTTGTACAAGATAGAAACGTTGAACTTGGATTTATCCCTGATATATGCAAAATATTGTGTACTTTAGATCTACGTAATTTCATCAATGCCTCCCTGGTGCATCCTGAATCAGTACCTAATAAAAAACAATGGAAACATACAGTGAAACAACTCGTAAAAGACCGAGAAACAACCTCGTGGACACAACGAATCTTATCTGACGAAGACTATAGTCATTTTAGATTGATACACCCATCTATATCGAATGCAGTCTTATACCAAGTGCTAACTGAAAATGTACATAAACACATAAGACAACTCGTGTCAAAATTGTGGTGCAAAATACAAGATAATTCAGAATAACGTTGTCCTAACTGTGCTATACTTACTACAAACATTGACGTACATTCTGTATCTATCTGTAGTGAATACGATTTTGAACGGTGGAATTTTTTCTCGGATGTCATCGGTATAAGTATTAGCCTAGCAAACGAACTACTTGATATGACCCCTGATAAATTTTATCTGACACTTCTTGGTGCAGAATTATACTTGGCAGATGAACATAAATGTGTGCGAGATGTATTTCTTAAGCGTGCGTACGAATACATTTATCATTGTTTAAAATATGTATTTTGATACTGCGTCAGACTGATCTAGACTGTTGTTGTGTTGATAAATCAATCATTATATTGCTACATTATCATTACTGTATGTATATAACACTGTAATTAACATGTAAATAATTATTGTATTGCATTGTACATTATATAGAATATCATCTTTTGAGGTGGAAATAAAGATATTGTATTGTATTGTATTGTACCCGTACGTTGGCTGGTCAATATACCGTACATAGGTAAAGGTTAGTTGTGTCAAAGCATAAACTGAAATAATTTAGAATCTGGTCAAAATCAGGGTCACTGTTTATTATTATTTAAGTGTGTTCAATGTCAAATAGGGTCATATTATAAATATCTATTCTGCCGCATGTACGGTGTATGCGCTGCATTTGCATTAAATAACCGATCAAGTATGATATTATTTGTTGAGGTCAATTGTACTGTTTCAGTGTATCTAAACAGTACCAGTTGAGAAGTGTCATTTATCCCTATGTATATTCCTATGCCCATTATAGCAGGTATTGGCAAAGGTTAATTATCTCAAAATAATTAGGATTCTCTTATTTACAAAATCCACGGATATACAATGTATTTCCGTGCAAAATCGAATCTGATTTGTACATATGCATAAAAGGCCATCATTATTGTGGCGGTAATTAGTCAATTAGCTTTAATCAACATTTCAACTTATCCATTTTTCAACTCATTTTCTCTGTGACCTGGGGTGGTATTCAATAATGATCTAATTTGACCTAAGGATAAGGACAACCAATCAGATCACGCCTTATTAAACTCTTGGTTAGTAACAGGCGATATGATTGGCTATCCTTATTCTCCGATTCAATAGGATCAATATTGAATACTTCCCCTGTCCGTTCAAGCCGTGGGTTCATTATACCAATCATATTACTGCGATTAGGATGCATGTCATCCCCTTAGATGATATACTCCTCGGGAAATGATAATTCTGCGCATGTTTGCTATACAACTGGGGCCAGCTAGTCGTCGGTCAACGGGACATGCTGGACGAAACATCGACTCTGATATCCGATTCAGAGAGTGTCGAAGAGAATAATAATATAAGAGTAAAATCTTCATTTTCTTAAGGTAGCATGTTAAGACATATTATATAATAGAACAATACATATCTTATTTACAATAAGGAACATCCATTATAACATGTTCAAATGCTTTAACGTTTACGTTAAAATTGAAATAACACCTAACCGGTCGGGTCGGGTCGGGTCGGGTCGGGTCGGGTCGGGTCGGGTCGGGTCGGGTCGGGTCGGGTCGGGTCGGGTCGGGTCGGGTCGGTCGGTCGGTCGGTCGGTCGGTCGGTCGGTCGGTCGGTCGGTCGGTCGGTCGGTCGGTCGGTCGGTCGGTCGGTCGGTCGGTCGGTCGGTCGGTCGGTCGGTCGGTCGGTCGGTCGGTCGGTCGGTCGGTCGGTCGGTCGGTCGGTCGGTCGGTCGGTCGGTCGGTCGGTCGGTCGGTCGGTCGGTCTCGCTATTAACCTCAGTCATATACTATATATATACAGTTTAAGCAATTGTGGATAACAGCCCTAAAAATATATATTGAAATTATCATCTTACATTACAATTTTGAAACAGATAATACTTATATTTCTCCTTAAATACATGTAGTTTTGTGGTATTTCGAACATCATAAGGTATATTGTTCCAAATAGTTATGGTGAAATAAGAAAATGTTTCTTTCATGTAGTTTGTGTGGGGTTTGATCGTAATGAGATATTGAACGTAGATTATTATTTCTCGCAAAAGTGAGGGTTTCTGAAATATATTGGGGAGCCATATTGTCAAATATTTTATAGGCCTTGAGTCTTGCAGCATGATATTTGCACCTATCGGAATAGGAAAGCCATTTGAATTCTTGAAATAACCCTTCTGATGATGATCTTGCAGATTTATTCAATATGAGTTTAGCGATTCTTTTTTGTAGAACAATTATTTTCTTAATGTAGCTTTTATTATCCTTACCCTAAATTGTACAACAGTAATGCTACGGTCACAAAGCTCGTACGATATCCGTACGAATTTACCAACTCGTACGAGTCCACAATGTATGAAATCCTAACGGTATTTTTACATTCGTAGGGTCTGGCCACAGCTCGTACGGACCTCGTACGATTTATAGAGATGCAATCGTACGATATCCGTACGGACATCGTAATATCCATACGGACACCGTACGGGACTCGCAAGGAGCCCGGCCGTACATCGCACGGTGCTCGTAGATCAATCAGAGCTCGCAGATAACTCGTACGGTGTCCATACGGTGACCACACGATGACCGTACGGTGTCCGTGCGACAATAATGGATATAGTCGAATTTTAATTAACTATTTAAGACCCTGGTCACATTGATCGTACGAGTTCCAGGCGAGTCGAATTTTAGCAAGTTCGTACGGAGTCCGTACGGACATCGTAAACTCGTAAGGTCATCGTACGGATTGTGTAATTCGTAGAGGACTCGGGAGCTCGGTGAAAATGTTTCACCGATCTCCGAGTTGTCTACCAGCTAGTAGAGATTTTTGAAGTAGAAAGTTCACAAGGAAGCTGTCCTCACCCATTTTATGTGTTATTATATTATGTAAGATGATTATAGAATGGTTGATGTTTCATGTCATGTTTATATATGCAAGGAAAAATGCATAATTGTCCCTCGACAGATTCTGAAATTCAGCTAATTTCGCCATAACGTTTTGAATAGTACAATGGATATATATGTGTCTCATGTGTACCACGCCACATATATATTTTTACCAAAATAATTAAATGAATGCAGTAGAAATCCAAGGATATACATATGTAGGTGGATAGACAATGGTTAAATGTGTACTCATAAGTTCTGTGCACGAGAATCACGGAAATAACAATTATCATACACTGGGCGTGTGCGGATCCAGATGGGGTCGGCCTGGACCCTGGAATTGTGGTGAATTGTGGTCATCTAATACAATGATAGGAGTACGTCTTGGGTGGGAGTCTACTGGGTACCAACTTGGATAAAATATAGCTGGTCGGACCCCTCTCTAGCAAAATAACCCGAATCCATTCTCATACATGTATTGCCGGGTGCCTGGCAGAGTTGGGCCTACAGTTACCATTCGTGAACTAGCTGGCGTCTTACCAAACGACTACATCAGTTATAACCTAACTTTCTCCGGGGTTCGAACTTTCGATCTCCCGCTTCCTATACGGACGCCAAAAGCACCAAGCCACGGTCGCAGTAATATGTCATGGATCAAAGTCTTGTGCGTACCTACCTGGAGAAAGGTCGCTGGTCGGATATTACGATTATGATAATACGAGAATACGATGATGATAATACGAGAATACGATAGCATGTGGAACTTTCGGGCTAATTCTTAAGGAAAAGACAACTCTGTGAATAGTGATTTTTGTACCTGTGTGTTTGAACGAGTTGTTTCCCTTTACACAAAAATCGATAAACATTCCCCATACACAACAATTTCGCTTATCTTAATCCAATCGATTCAGATCGATATCGGCTATTTCCGTTAGTGGTCGTAAATTTTCCGATAGTCACGAATGATAACGGTAAGCTACATAAATCGTAGCCTGAGGGGCTACTGATCAGATAAAAAGATAAGCAGTCGATTTTTCATATTTTCAGATTTATAATTGTAACTGTCTATTCGTCTCGTGATCATGTATACATTTCAATTTGAATAGCTGATGTTGACTTCTGGTAAATTCTGGTATGCGTGTGGTAGTATCTTAGTAACAACAAGATGACTTCGCTTATTATCAAATATTTTCTTAATCCCGATATAAATTATGCTTGTTTTTTGGTAAATTATGTTATATTCGCACGTACAAAAAAAAACAAGTACAGTCCAGATTGAGTGATTGACATCATGAATTGAGGTGTGTGAGGCGTTTTTTAAAGTCCTCGTGTGTATATGCGTTCATGTCTATTTAATTCAGTTTGATTACGTAACTTTTATCGTAAAGATTTTGCAATGTTTTACACAAAATGTTGTGTTAATAAATAAGTTCAAGTTCAATAAACTGCTGCAATCAATTATACAATTATTGCGATATAATGAAAAATAGGCAAATCATAACAGAATATTTGTATTCATAATAAGTCAAACAAATATATAAAAAGTTAAACCGCCTTAGTACAATACTAATATACAACATTTTATACAATCTCCTATCTGCCTTCATGGAAGATATTTTTACAGGTTTGATGATGATAGTAGAATACGATGATGATAATACAAAAATAAGATGATGATAATACAAGAATACGATGATGATAATACAAAAATAAGATGATGATAATACAAGAATACGATGATGATAATACAAAAATAAGATGATGATAATACAAGAATACGATGATGATAATACAAAAATAAGATGATGATAATACAAGAATACGATAATGATAATACAAAAATAAGATGATGATAATACAAGAATACGATGATGATAATACAAAAATAAGATGATGATAATACAAGAATACGATGATGATAATACAAAAATAAGATGATGATAATACAAGAATACGATAATGATAATACAAAAATAAGATAATGATAATACAATAATAAAATGATGATTTACGAGAATACGATGAGGATAATGCAATGATAAGATAATGATAATACGAGAATACGATGATGATAATACAATAATAAGATGGTGATAATACGATAATGATAATACAATACTAAGATAATGATAATACGAGAATACGATGATGATAATGCAATAGAACGATGATGATTATTACGAGAAAACGATAATAATAAAACGATAGCTCGATGATGATATTACGAGAATACGATTATGGTGACACGAGAATACGATAATGGTAATATAAGAATACCATAATGATAATATAATATTGAATGACCCTCGTAGAAGATAACTCACTAACCTACACTTTTTTCATGAAATTTTCTCCCTTAGTACACTCAACCATATAAACATGTATGAGCAGGCCCAAAATTAAATCTTTATCCCTACTCCAGACAGTCAAAAACAGAAATGCTTTTTTCAGTGTTTCCCACCTAACATAACTAAAATTACTAACATTCTTTGGACGAGACGTTAAGCGAGGTCCCGTGTATGATGCTTTTCATCGGCACGTGAAAGAACCAGGGATGCTTCTGGAACTGGGGCATCTTCTGTATCATGCACTTTCCCCAAACAACAAAAGTGGCTCGTCTCTACTGGGGGTCTCGCCCATATGGATTTCCGGTGGCGAGGATAAATAAAAGCAAATGGAAAAAATCTTATTCAAATTTAAAAAATGTTATGATGCTTGATTGATAAAATATATTATCTAGTAGGTAGTCAGACTAGGATGCGTAGACTTGTCCGTGCGTAGTACGAATTAGCTGATTAGCCCATACGAAGTCGATGTTGAATGGGAGAGAACTCCGATAGTAAATTTATGTTTACGGGATTCTCTCCCTTTGTATCTGAAACACATAATTATCATGATCACGTATCAGTAGTTCTTAGCATTAAGGGTACTATAAAATAACATTTGAAAGAATGTAACTTCATTCCTGATCTTTTTGGTTTTAACCAATTATTTCTGTGTGAATTGTCTAAAAAAAAGTGTTGTTTTGGTTAATTTTACTGACAATGAAATATCCAGAAAGTCTTTTTCTTAAACTCATATTTGTTCATCCCTTTGAAATAAAGATGCCCCGCTGCCTACATATATACAAGATAAACAGATGTAATAATAATATTTAAGAATTACTGAAGACACTAAGAGGCTATATGTACAATAATAACATAATTTGCCTGGCCTCGCCTTTCGCTAGCTGATAATGTATAAATAGAACAAAGAGAGTGTTTACAGTTTGCCACAGCAAAGAAAACCAAAACAACATAATTTTCCTTGCCTCATCTAGCTTTCTCCAGTTTATAATGTATAAATAGAACATTGGAAGTGTTTACATTTTGCCACAACAGAGAAAACCCAAAAGCAGGTCATTTAGAAGTGCACTTATCGTTAAACACTAAGTGAGCCACTCTATGCGTCACGTTGATGTGACTACTCGTTCGTTCAATACTCCTTGAAAAATGTACTTATTTCGTGTGAGTTAATTGTGCTGAACAAGTGCGCGCGATAACATGGATAATTAGCATTATTAGCAATATCGCCAATGCGCTAATAACATTCAGCAACTGTATTATTACTCATACACTTCTAATATACTGCAAGTCTGTTAGTTATCCAAGAATATACGATAACAAGGAAGTTGTAACGACTGACTAGGGCAGCCAGCATATTGTAACTGCTAGTTAGTTGTGTTTCTGTATGAAGCTGCATATTATTCTGTAAAGGTCACGTGCTATTTTATCGGATATCGATGTTGGAATAACTTGCTTCTTAGAATCGATTACAACCGGCATCATTTGATGGAAATATATTGACAGAGTGTTACTCGACTGGGATTGTTTGTGATTATTCCGTATACTGGTACTTGTGAGTCTGGTGTTAGACTTGGAATGATGGTGTTGTTGTTGTTGTTGTTGTTAGTTTAACATGGTGATATAACTGTGATACCGTACATATTCGAGTCTATAAAATGATTGGAACCAAGTGGAACCCATTATTGGATTGTTTTTGTCATCCCCGATGCCAACATGTAAGTTGTGTCTAAATAGTTTGTGTATGTGTTGTCTTTAACGTATGGATACGTACGTACGTGTGACCAGCCCGATAAAATTATAAACGACACCTTATGGACAGCCCGGTAAAACTCTCAACGACATCATATGGGCTGTTACAACCATAGTTATATCTCAACGACACATTATGGGCTGTTACACGTGGGCGCCGCGATAAAATCTCAACGACACCTTATGGACTGTTACAACGTGCCAGCCCGACAAAACTCTCAACGACCCCGTGTGGGTTGTTACTACAAGAGTTGTATCTCAGCGACATCAGTCATATTACAGTTATTGCGTAACAACTCATGTTGTAACACCCCATAGGATGTCGTTCGTTGACTTACAACCCGCGTATAGTAACTGAGTTATACTTGGGCAGAAATTGAGAAATTACCGAAATAAGCATAATTTTGATGAATAAAATCCTAAAAAAAGGCCCTAGAAAAGATTTGCTTCAGTGCTTTTGTTTGTCCTGCTTAGTGTGACTATATGGGTGTAATCATGAGTTAAAGGTTACATCCGTTAAACGGCAAGAATGAGTACCAAGAGCGTCGTGAAGAATTGATTTGGTTTGCAAATCAAATACTATTGAAGATAAAGTGCAATGTAATTAATTAATGGTAGCTTTCTCAAGATTATTTCCAAACAACACGCGTGGCGGCGTCTATAAAACACAATTTGATCAGTACTAATAAAGACACAGCGTATAAACCTTATTACTGTAACATTTCTTGTGACTCTATATAAATCAACTTATGACTTATTGCGAGCAAAAGCACTTGTAACTTCCGGTCACTGTATGACTTATTGGGATACTATACTATTCAACGTTCAATGTATATGACGTCTTGCCGGATAACCGAAAGTTGACTCGTTTATACACTTTGGTAGAGTTAGGTTAGCCAATTTAGGCAGGTTATATTCTTCAGTGATATCGGCGGAAGACATGTCCTCCACATGCGGAGAGGTTATGGGTGGATAGCGGAAGAGAAACTCCATTGGTAGATCCAATCCATCCATCTGGTTGATAAATAAATTACAGGAAACCCGGTTAGGTCAATCTACAGACTGCAAAAGGGGTTGCACTGCAAATTGTGGGGGGACATTATACACATACACACAACATTGTGACTCATAAAGCGACGTACAATGAAGTATTAGGACAAAACAAATAATATTTTGGTCCTGGTAACATAATTATGCTGAAAAATAGGGCTCAATGGTAAGTAGTCGAAGCATTTTTTAAAAAATTATTTTATTGTTTTGTGCACTGGATAATCAATGATCGGTGGTGACAATAAATGATAATACATGTACAATGTTTAGGGTAGAGGCAAACTCCTAGGATAGGTAGGGTTACTAAAACGACACCATAATGGCAAAATCACTTCGTTTCGGCCTAATTCATATGATAATTATTATTGTGTAACTGTGCATATTTCCAGCCAAGTCTTCTGTTAATGTTAAGGGTAGAGGCAAATAGACTTACGACCGCCACACTATCATTTGGTGTTTGGCCTTATTTATATGAGGTTTATATATTAGTGTATGGCTACATATTTCTAGCCAAAACTTCTGTTGATGTTAAGGGTAGAGGCAAACAGGCTTATAAGACCACCACTATCATTTGGTGTTGGTCTTATTCATATTAGATTATTATTAGTGTATGACTGTACATAATTTTAGCCAAGTCTCAGTCTGTTATGACAGAACTAGTTTGGTAATTGTCCTGACGATGTATTAATCTATTATTCAGGTCAGTCACCTGTTTACATAACATTGTCTACATAAACATTTCAATTTATCTTATTAATGTATTATTTTAATAGATATTACATGTAAAAGTATGTTGTTAAGTAAATTAGGTATTGGTTCTCCAATTAAAATGTTTAAAACCATGAAATTACAATGATATGATGTTGAAATGTTTGTATACAAGTGACAGATCTGAATAAACGGACTCAATGTGTTACTGTTTATATACCAACTAATCTGTAACGCCAACATAATTAACTCCAGGATTCCGTCGGCTTATCAATTTGTGTGTGTACTACCTGTTAGTCTGGCTACTGGCTGTATGCCATTTTATCAACTGAACATGATACGTCTCATTTTACTGGAGAGGGGACAGGGCTATTAACAAGGGCTCATGCACAAAATCACTGCTTAATCTGTTCAAAAAGGGTTTCGGTAGAATAACTATTTATTAACTAGTAATTTTTTTTTTTATTTAATTCAATTCGTATTACATTGATGTGTTAATACAGTGCAACCTCTCCAGAGCGTGACTCCATAGACCTACAACCTCTCTTAGCCAACTTATTGATTCTTGTCTTGATGTAACCGTTCTCTATATAAAATTGTACCTCTCCTAAGCAATAACCTATGTAACAACTTTGTATTTCCTAAACGATTTCCATGGCGGTCATTCGGTCATTTTGTTGGAGTTGGGAATAAAATCGTACATAGGACATCTTTCGACCGGTCTTCAAGTTACGCACTATTATGGACCGATATTGCACTTAAGACTTTTTATGAAACAGTCATAAGTATACGTCTCTGACTTAGGCAATACTTAGGACCGATATAAGACATAATAGTCTTTATGAAACGTCCAGTGTTGCTCTAGAGAGGTTGTACAGTGTACTATTATTAAATCACATATTTTCGTGGGTATTAAATTTCATGGATTTTGATTATGCATTTTCGTGGGGTAGTAAATTCATGGATTACAAAACATGAAAGGATAAACTTGAGAGGTCGAATAATCGTGGGGATTAGACTTCTTGGTCTAATACTAACAACGAAAATTCAACTACCTCGAAAAATAATGATTTTACTGTATATTTCATACCTTGGTGTAGGAGTAATGGATATAAATGTTGATGCTGCTGAACAATAGTTTAGTTTATGTCGTGTGTCTAGAACATGTATATATACATCATTCATACTCAGATCAAGCACTTAGTTTATACCATATTTCAAGTAGATTGTGAAACAAGTTAGTTCTTACATCTTACGTTTAACACTCTCGACATTCGATTGACTTCTTGTTGTTTATAGGATTAGTGGTGAATAGTGGTGAACAATTGAATATCCGGTGCGATGTTAAGTACGGAATCCTGTTAGTGCCATGTCGAATGTTCGCCCCCCCCCCCCCCCCCATTAAAGCGACGCACGGCAACGCGAAACGACAATGCGCATCGTCGCGTTGTCGCAATGTCACCTATCGCATTGTCGTACGCCGCAATAGTGTAATGGGAGGGGGCAACGGACAACATTCGACATGACACTAACAGGATTCAGTAGTACTGAGATGTTGTAAAAAATTGGGACCAGGTGGTTTGCAGTTCTCAGCAATGTGCATCGATGGTTCCCGGATTTAAAGATATCTGTCAAATCCACCAGAATGTTTCCAAGTGAAAGTGTCATGTTTATATGTGTTTGTATACTATCACGGCACATTCTTTTTCTTCTACAACTTCTCCTTCTTCATTGTTCTTACAGCTGGTAACAGAGTCTGATTACGGGGGGGGGGGGGGGGGGGGGCATCCTTTAAAATAACATGGGGGTAATTTCACCCATCGTTCACTTTATTTAAATACAGTGTCCTTGCCATGGATTATTAAAAAATATAAAAATGAATATATAAACACCACTAAAAAATCTTTTTTAAATATAAGTATACATTGCATACCACTATGCTACTCAATGTAGTAAACCTGTGAAATCCATGACAAAAGTCAGTACGATTTATATAGAATAAGCATTAGACATTTTACCTGACTTACCCATTGTGAGAAATTTGCATCGATTATTTGACGGTGTGCTTTTGAGAGACTGCTTTGATTTCACAGTGTTTCTGTTATAAGACCACGTGACAAAGGCACAGTATGGTATGACAAGTCAATACGTGTACGTCACAAGGTGTCAGCAACAGCGATGTATTCGTGAACAGTATGGCCAAAAAACAATTGTTTATTTCCCCTTCCCGATCCTGGCCTATTTTGTTTATTTTGTATTTTATTGCCAATAATTCTTTTTTGCCTATGCACTTTATTTGTTCTACTGTTTTGATTGGTATTAGTCTTGAATACATTCTGACTATTCGCTCTTCATTCTTTCATACATGATTCTTTTATAATATACACTTATTTCTTCCTGATAGTCAAAAAATAGTCATATTTAGCATAAATGTGCCACATTATGGTATACTCAGTTACCATAGATATAGAGCAAGTTACCTCAGTTACCAAAACAAAGAGTGGGTAACTGACACGCTACCTTGCGCAATTTCACTTATTGTCCCATATATGAAATATTTTAGGTTGAAGACATTTTGCTCTGGTATGTAGGGAAGGAGAAACAAACAATATTTTATTTTTGGCCTATGTGTGGCATTTTGAATGAATGTTTAATCATATCATCAATAAAAGATGGTGGTTGTAATTTGTCATATTTGACATTTGAGGGGGGTTAGCCTACGGGTAGCGCGCTATGTTTATAGATGTTCTAATTGAGCTATCCGTTGAATTAGACCAATATACAGTGGTGTGGTGTCTCCTCTGACAGCAACCTTTTCCCGTCACCAAGTAATCGTTCCATCGTAGTTCTCCAATTATCAATAGGCCTAGTCAGTTCCAAATATGCAGATATTTGCTAGATTCTAAGTCATAATGATTGATATAATTTATTTGTTATAGGGGTAAACGAGATTGTACATTTTTTGTGCATGTATACAGGTATCTATATACCGTCAAGTCTCCATGGTAGATGGTCATCTTGTGATCAGTGTCTATGTCTTTGTGTCTGAGCTAAAAAATCAGTGCTGACATACCACGTGGTATGTGATGTAATTCTTTGTCCAGATTTTGCCCGAAAACGACTCAACCGCTATCAACTGCTATGTTTGTTGAAACATGTGTTAAGTTTCATTGGCTTGAAAGTCCAGGATGTCTTGTTAAAATCGGTCGAAGAATAACTACTATTACGGTCGTTTTTTTTAAATTTTTTGTATTGGCAGATTTTTACTTGCGTTCTTAGGCAAATATTACGTCACAAACCATGTGGTATGTTCACACTGTGACGTCAATTGGATAAGTTTCCTGTTTCCTATTTGTTATGTAATTATGTTACCGTTTCCAAAATAGTGCAGAGATCACTGAACTTTATATAACCGCTGATTGGCACATTGTTATGTTTTCCTGGCATGGCTCCTACGCAAAATAGTTTTTTCGCGGTATGGAAGCGTGGTCGTGACATTGTGCATAATTGTCGACTCGCGTTTTTGCACACAACATCGTATACATTTGTACACTGAATTTGATGAATACCCCCAGATACTGCTTGACACTGTCACTCCATTGTGCTCTGACGATACACCAAACGAGTCTACGTAATGAAAGTAATGCAAGCTTTCATTGAAATCCAATCGATGGTTACAGGCAAAAGTGCAGAAAAACTTTTTTTAATGTAAAAATAACAAAGGGCCATATGTCCCTTAAAATTGATCCAATCATCTTGCGCCGAAGATATGCACACCAAGACTTGGTTCTGATCAGTCTGACATACATTACAAATTCGTTAATTACTCGTTATTTATAGAACTGGAGCCTGTTTCATTGACCTACAATCCAGTTTGGATATTGTAACAGTGACGTTGCAGTTTTGCCCATTTCGTAATACAAAATTAACCGCCTTTAGGCTGCTATGTGAATCCGCATTCAAGTAGTTCCAGAAACTGTCAACATTCCCAATACTGCTACATATGTTTCTCCAAATTTTCTAACTGATTTAAGCCAATCAGCAACATTTGTTTATTCTAAGATCAAACATTATTGTGAAACTGTTCGTTAAATCGATATTTTTGCAAAAAAATCACTACACCGGCCGATACCGAACTTGTTTCATAATACGAAAATGACGTGTTCATCAAATGTCCCGGCTGTAAAGCTATTTTTAGAAACTTCAGACTACGGTCAAGTGATGGTTTTTTCAATGAATCGTATACGGTCTGCAAAGTACTGTTATGCAATCATATGGTGTCGCTGTACTAGCTAGCCGCTTTCTATAGACTGTCTCACGCTGTGAGGGAAGTGATTACAAGACGGTACTGTAGAATCTGATAAATAAGCGCCTAGTATTATTTTAAAGCCACTTTTGATATACGCATTCAATACACGTATTACATATAAATTAATATGCACCTTTTAACAATTATTTAGATACCCAACAGGCCTATATAGTCACATAATTATGCCTATTTTGACATTCAAGACAAGATCGGCAGTAAGAAAACGAACATTAAACGGGTAAAGTCGGTTTAAGCTTTAGTAGCAGCAACCAGATCGCCTCCCACGAGTACTCTCAGTGCTTTGATTAGAACTGTGCTCGGCTGTTTTAGTTGCATTGTGAGTGTTGCCTTCCCTGTCCGATTTTCTGGACAAAGTAGTATCTTTTTGATTAAAGATAAAGCGGATTTTCTCATAATAAAAATCGTCTGATTACTATATACACTTATCGAACAATACGTTGATTTGAGCTATACCCATGGGAGGAGTAAGGCGTGTTGAATGACGCTATTGTAAGGTTTCCAAGTTACGTGTAATTTCGTATTGTTGAATGGCGGACAAATTTTAAACACGTCAAAGTAATGTAATCCGCCTAATGCTATGACGCGTGTAAAAGTTTAACGTGTGTTTGATTGATCCCCGCACGGTTGTCGCAATGGATAAAGCACTGCTTGGCAACCGGGTCATCCAAGTTCGATTTTGAGCAGGGCATGTTCTGTTATTCCGTGACATTGGTTTCGGTCGTTTGTTCGTCTCGATAGCCCAGTGGTTGAGCGTCCATTTCGAGTACAAGAGTGAGGTATTGTTTCGGCAAATGACCGTGACAAAGCCGTAAAAAGTGATACTAGTTCGGCCCGAAATCCTCGAAAATTGACCTAACCTTGCATTGAGTATAAAGTGGTTTTTTTGCTGATTTCAGTTGACAAAACCTTTCGAATGACATTGTAGTACACATATTCCAAAAAGTCGCAGTTTGTTTATAATTTGGAACTTTTATCCCAATTTTCTGAAAATGCTCAAGGGTGACAAAATATAGCAGAAATTCCATTCGAAAGATTTTGTCTACTGAAATCAGCAAAGAAAAAAAAATACTCCAATGCAAGGTATCTTTGGTTTGGGGCCGGACATATACTGGTATATTTCCCTTGCTTGACACTCGGCGTATTTAGTTCCATGTAATTGCTGGTATTATAATGACTGAAATTATATTTTATTTTTATGTTCGAACTGCATTTTTTCTGTCATGTTCTCTGTTTGTTGAGAAAAAGTCAATGAAAATCGGACAGGGACTGAAACAGTGGAGCACAGAAAACAGAAATGAAACTAACCACAATCACACGGCACAATATCCAACACACAACTGAACGAGAAAATTAACTGAGTGAACCATTGAAAGTCCCAAATTTCAGCCGACAAAAAGTTTTAAAGTTCCTTTCTTGTGGAAGAGCATTTAGACGGTGCGTATCAACAGCTATATGACAATTTAGTGCGCTTTTCTAAAATGATTAAATGAGCATCAATAGCTCAATGGGGAAATTTTAAATTGGAGAAACGACCGTTTATTTTAAAATAATTAATTCCGACTGATCTTTAGACCCTTCTCAATAAGAAAGCTAAACATCTGCTCAAATATTGACTGCAAACGCTGAGACATTGGCTGTTAAGTACGTCATTGTAGCAAAACGGAAATATAAAAATAAAATTTATTACTGTAATATTTCAGTTGGTTTCATCTTTATATTTGTCTTGAACTCAGTCTCTTGATTTGAACAAAATCTGAGATTTGTATCGCTTTAAGCCTAGGTCCCACTGAGCATTTTTTGCCTCGGCGATGAACTCCCGGTTTATAATAATGAGCCACCAGGTTCCTCGTGGTCTAGGGGAAGCTTCGGGGAGGTAATGAGACAGTTTGTGATATCGGAAGGAATTGTGATCGGAAGAAATCGGGAGAACATCGCCCATGTGAAATTCCTCAGTGGGACATAGGCTTAATGATTCGAGAGATCGGGGTCTGACCGCCCTGACAAAATGTTTTAAAAACTAGATAACAATCATACTGTTCACACGTTACCTGTCATAGGTTTCATCAAAGTCATATCGCTTACATCTTTATGATTATTCATACTTACGTGTATAAAATGTCAGTTTAACACTTATTAGGCCTCTGGTCAAGAGATAGACAATTAACAAATGACCGGTCCATTGTTTGATCAAAGGCATGTTTACTAGGGCGTGAATGTCCGATTTGTACCGATTTGTTAACATTTTCATCATTCAACGTGATTATTTTGGAATTACCCGCCAGCTTGTTTGGATATATATATACGACGCGTACACTGGACATGGACAGTTACTGTTCAAAGGTATCTGTACTTATTATATTATTGTAAATAAAAAACACGTTTTCCTTCAGGATATAATATATGATTTGTTTTATAATTTTGTGATTAACACATAATGTATAAAACAGATTTGAAATAATTAACATCAGTTCATTGATTAGGGAGAACAAACCTCACCATCGAACCAACCGGACGCATGTGCAGCCAATGTTGCGTATACGCTTTTGACGTCACTGAGTGTGTAATTTCAGACCAACTTATAGCATTGCAGTGTAATGTTCAATAAACCTCCTACAATGGATTTCGAATCGTCGTAGCATTCAATCGACGTCTATTAGTGTCAAACACGTCTCTTGCGGTAGTCACCGCACGTTTTGTGGCGTGGAGGACGAATTATGGTTTAGCGTGGCGTCTTAAATCGAGGACGCTCGGACTTGGGACAGCATATCAATCTTCCTGTGCTTGCTGTAGCACTGAAGTCAGCGAGATGTTATTGATTAATGAACCCAAGTTGGCGACATGATGTGGCGTATGACATTTCATAATCACGACAACCCACTACCTCTTCCCGTATCAATTTCCGAAAATACGCGTACCATTTTATCTGTCCATCAAATTCATCTAATTTTCTGTGCATATTACATCGATTTGTGGTAATATGATTACACCATCATGTTTGAAGTCCATACATGTATCATAGAGATATCATCTGGAACGACTGATTGTCCGATAGCTTCGGTGTCCGGTTACGCAATATTTCAACGTACAAAGTCCTGTTTAGCTGGATTCGACTATCAGATATAAAACACGTCGGTGCAGTAATGTACATTTTCTCATCGGCACGACTTTACGTGAGGTTTAATACATGGCAGTGGCTAGCCGTCCGGCACCGGACGACTAGACAGCGAAATTAGTCGTCCGTCATCGGACGACTAGCAAACGATACATGCATTGGCTAGGTAACTGTCATTCTATTTCTATGCATTAGGCATCCATAATTTCAGTTATTTTCTTGTGATAAGAATCACATATGTTTCTACCTTGTAATAAACTACGAATTAAGAAAGACAAGTTAGTGCATTTATCTGCATCCATTTTGTTACCGGCCGTGTATCTCCGTATAATGTCCGCCATATTGGAAAACAAACAAAGTACGCACGTTAATTTGCCGAAGTAACACAAACAAAGATATCTGGCAATTAATTACTTTTCATTCGCAGTTTTAATAGCACATATATACAAAACAATACAATTGTATTTTTTGTAAATTTTAAATACAATATACAATCAGCACGCATGTTAATTAAACATGCGTGACAATCAGGGAGTTTAAAATAGGACCTACCATGATACGATTCATAAACGGTAACATTGTTTTCACGCTATTATAACCAGTGACATTCCAAACTGTCAATTACCTAACACAGCAATTTCATTTTTTCAGCATGAAGTGAAGTCATATACTATCCCCATCCTCATAATACTGTAATTGAAACTTTCTATGTTCCATTATTACTTCTATTTCTAATGCCGGACGACTAATTTCGATGTCTAGTCGTCCGGCGCCGGACGGCTAGCCACTGCCTTAATACATATAAGAACTAATGTATGTATACAGAGTGTCTTAAAATGCTTGCCGCTTATTGGATGGCTATAATTTGCCAAATTTCTATCTATCTTCCTGATAGCCAAACCCGTGCTGGGGACTTAGTCTTGACACGCGTCAAACTGACAAAGAATGTTAATAAGGATAAGAAATTAAAAGTATGAAAGATGTGAGAAAGAAGAAAGGTTAAAAATAGGTTAAAAACAGGGCAGGTATTATTTAGGGAGAGGCATGTTCAATACGGCTAACAGCCGTGCTGAACTCGGGTGTGGGAAGGTCAATGATGTCAGGGGGTAGGGAGTTCCAGTGTATTATTGTTCTTTAGTTGTACATGTGTAAGAAAACCATCTTTTAACCAAAAATCCCAGGGGTTCTGACCCCTCTCAAGTGCAGCGCATAATGTTTTCTGTAGTGTGTGATGTATATTCTTAATTCGTCCGTTTCAGTATAGCCAATATGAATGCTAATTCAACTGAAGAGGAACCGATTTGTAATGCTGTTTAATCGCCTAAATACCGGAAAATAATTTAGTTTTTTTACTTGGTCGTGTAGAAATGTTATCCGGTTTACAAGTCCGTATATTGTTGTATGCGCGTGTTAAAGTAACCCGATACCATGGATACTGTTAGTCAAATAGACGGCATTGATGAAGAAGGTTTAGATCTTGATGAAATACGAGAGGGCTGTGTAGTGAAGGTATTCATTTTATGCATACTTGATTCAGTCATTTAATTCAATGAATTGTTGCCATGGATTCTTATTTAGGATGTTACACGGGACTTGATTTATTCAAGCTACATTTTGGATTTGTGTGAATGTATGAGCGATTGTGTCAAAGCACCGTTGGATTGTTAATTTGGCTCACCTATATATGATCTACTAGTAAGTCTGTGGACGTCATTGGCAGTCCACAAAAGCTGTACTGCATATCGTAGACATATATTGTAACACCGCGTTTAAACCAAATCACTGTATGAATTATTGGGATACTATACAATTCAACTGTATGACTTATTGTGACTAAAACACCAGTCATTCCGATCGCTGTACGACTTATTGCAAGACTATACAATTCAACTTATACTCCTTATTGCGATAACCGGAAGGTGACTCATTTATACACTGTGAAACATATATGTTAAGTCGTACACGTGATGTGGTATTTCAGTACATGTATTTAATATAGTAAGGCCAGAGTTCTTTTATTTTTCGTTACTTGGACCCTCCTGCCCAATTTTTTGGCATTTTAAAAAAAAAAAAATTGAAAAACTGGAAAAAACTAAATTGCATATAATGTTTTGATGATAAATGGACCAGCCTTGTATTATTATTTCATTATTTTGTTAATAATATGTTTTATTATATTAGTGTTTCACTGTAGTGTTCTAGTCTTAAGATAAATTGGCTGTTTTCTTGAAACTTAACACTGTTGTTGAGTGTTGATTGCTTTAAATTGGACAGTCATTGACTATTCTTCCACCAACAGCTTGTGGAAGCTATATTTTGAGAGTTTTTAATTTTTATTTTTTCCCTCCTGTAGATTTTTTTCTGAAAAATGTCCGAGTAACAAAAAAATAAAAAACTCTGGCCTAACTGCAAACATGTGTTTGTACATCTGGTCCCGATCGTCCGAAGCAGCTCAACTAGAAATCTCACCTCAAATTGAGATTTTGCTCAAACCAGTCAGAATTTACGATGAAATTGATAGTTCGAGCTCTTTGAATGTAGTTCGAGTCTCCCCATGGATATTACCTTTAAGATGCATGGCAATATTTGAAATTTGATTTAACTCCGAGCGAGATGTTTCGGGAGATCGGGGCCTGATTCTTTTCAGCATATAAAAAATCTACACTTAGAATGTTTAAATGAGCAGATTATGCTGACAATAGTTATGTATAGGAATAGATTACCGAATGAAACATAGGGGGTGGGACACACATAACTTGCACTTGGACACATAACAACACATAGCTAAACACATAAGAGACATCGTAAATACATATGTCTGGTGCTCAGAGACATGACTGCTACATAACTGGTACTCAAGAGATGTAACATCACATAACTGGTACTCAAGAGACGTAACATCACATAACTGGTACTCAAGAGACGTATTCACATATCTGGTACTCAAGAGACGTAACATCACATAACTGGTACTCAAGAGACGTGTTCACATATCTGGTACTCAAGAGACGTAACATCACATAACTGGTACTCAAGAGACGTATTCACATATCTGGTACTCAGAGACATAACAACACATAACTGGTATTTACTGACATAACAACACATAACATGTACTCAATGACATAACAACACATAACTGGTACTCATTGACATAACAACACATAACTGGTAATTAATGACATAACGACACATAACTGGTATTCAAGAGACATAACAACACACATAACTGGTACTCAGAGGCATAACAACACATAACTGGTATTCATGTGAAATAACATCACACATAACTGGTACTCAATGACATAACAACACACATAACTGGTAATTAATGACATTACAACACATAACTGGTATTCAAGAGACATAACAACACACATAACTGGTACTCAGAGGCATAACAACACATAACTGGTATTCATGTGAAATAACATCACACATAACTGGTACTCAATGACATAACAACACACATAACTGGTTATCAATGACATAACTGGTACTCAATGACATAACTGGTACTCAATGACATAATAACACATAACTGGTACTCAATGACATAACAATACACATAACTGGTTATCAATGACATAACTTGTACTCAATGACATAACTGGTACTCAATGACATAATAACACATAACTGGTACTCAATGACATAACTGGTACTCAATGACATAACAACACATAACATGTACTCAATAACATAACAACACATTACTGGTACTCAATGACATAACAACACATAACTGGTACTCAATGACATAACAGCACATTACTGGTACTCAATGACATAACAACACATAACTGGTACTCAATGACATAACAACACATTACTGGTAATTAATGACATAGCAACACATAACTGGTACTCAGAGGCATAACAACACATAACTGGTATTCAAGTGAAATAACATCACACATAATTGGTACTCAATGACATAACAACACACATAACTGGTACTCAGAGGCATAACAACACATAACTGGTATTCAAGTGAAATAACATCACACATAACTGGTACTCAATGACATAACAACACACATAACTGGTACTCAGAGACATAACAACACATAACTGGTATTCAAGAGACATAACAACTTAAAAAATTACTGGTACTCAAGAGACAAAACAACACATAACTGGTACTAAAGTTAACAATTAATAAACCATTGTTCCACAAAAACTTCAAAGCAATCTGTTACTGTAAAATGAACTTGGCAAACTAACAAAAGGAATATATCAATAGTTGTGACATTTGAGACCATTTTACTTCATGATATAATTCATAGAATGTTTATGATGAATCTATGATTTTAGCTCACCTGTCACAAAGTGAGCATTTTTTGGTGATCACGCTTCGTCTGTCCGTCCACTATTCCTTGTCTGGTCAGTAGATGTCACAAATTTGGCCTAATCTTTATATGAAATTGGGTCACATTATGACCGTCTAAACAAAATATAGGCCAAGTTTGATATTGGGTCATATTTGATCAACAATTAGGTTACTAGATCAAATCTTAGAAAAACCTTGTGTATGAGACAAAGGCTGCCAGAAAACAGAATTAGTTATTAAAATAATTATTACATGGTCAGTAGCCAGACTAAAACAGTCACTGTGCCATATTGTTAACAGGGAAAACTAAATCTACTTAACATTCTAAAATTGCTGAATAAATATTCTGTTTGAACACTTTTATAAGTATAATACTCTACATTCTAAGTGGATGTTATATTAAATCAATAGGCTAAAGATGTAGTTCAAACTTTGCCCTTTCATACTTGAAAAAGTCCTGATGCCTGAGCATTTTAAATAAAAATATGTTTAATACCTAAATTACATATTTACTCAGTATAATGTATAAATTGATTAAATTCATTATAGAATCTATGCATGTGTACTATCCAAAAAGGTATTTGTTAATGCTTTGTTTAAATGATTTTTTACGGTTGTTAGGCCAAGTGACTTTATCAATATAAAAAATTCACAACAAGATTTTTCTTTCAATATCAATTCTACAAATTTAAATTAAGAAACAACCAAATAACAATTTTACCATAATCCAAAATCTGCGAAATTTAATACTCGTGAAAATTAATGATTTTACAGTAAACCTAAAAGTTGATTTATAGTGGTCTAACACTAATTAAATATTTCTGTAATTACCAATTTGTTATACTTTGGTGACTCAAGTAGATTTGTTAGTATTCGATGGTTACAAATAGCATGTGGTATGAACCATGTATTGAGATACTCGTATCACCCTGCAGTGATCAGGTTTCATGCCTGTAACGATCAGAACAGAACATTATTTATTACAATGTTAACATATAAGAGTACTTTAGTCACAAATGTACACGTATAAGAGTACTTGGTCACTTACTTATATTTAGAGGATACACAGTGTATATAAACGAGTTAACTTACCGTTATTGCAATAAGGCATACATATTGAATTGTATAGTCTTCCAATAAGTCATACAGTGATCGGAAATCACAGATGCTTTTGCTCACAATAAGTCATACAAGTTGAATTGTATAGTCTTCCAATAAGTCATACAGTTGCCCACAATAAGTCATTCAACTTGATTTGTATAGTATCCCAGTAAATCGTACAGTGATTTTGTTTATAGGCTGTGGGATATTAAGTATTCACAGAGATACTGTATTATGGGCTTCTTACTAAACTGGAAGAATTTGTCTCAAAATACATACATTATTATACTTGCATAGTCTAAACCACAAGATTATAATTATACTGTAGTTATGACTACGGTAAGTTTTATCAACCTTTCAAATTTCAAACTTCCCGGTCCTTTGTTATTGTTTGAGGTTGTTTAAAGGTACTGCCTCACAGATCGGGCTTAAATTTTTGTATGACGTAATTTTCCTTCCTAACCAAGTATTTATATAATAGAAAGTCACTGGTGGTTGCTTTATGAAAGATTTATTGTATATAAGCAATTTAAATCACTCTTGATATTTGGCACTCAGTATTTTTCTATTTGAAAATATCGCAGAATTTCCTTCCAAAATGTTCTGTGAATAATGTAATTCACACATGATCAAACTGAAACTTCAACAAACTAAAGCCGAAACATCAGTGAGGTATTTGGTTCGTTTCGCAATTCGTTTTCATCGAATGGAAACAAATTTCAGGCAATTTAAGTGATAGTAGTGCTAATTCTATAGGGTATTAATACCCTATAGAATTTTGGGTGTAAAAATGCTAAATTACTACAAAATGCCGATGTTTCCCAAGTTATTTTTTATGCCAATGTGGTTGTTTATGGTATATACAGGAAACTATACCAAAAGTACATGAATATTTGACAATTTAATATTATTTTTGCAATACACCAATACGTGAGGCAGTCCCTTTAAACCATGAAGTGAATTTTGGGGGGGGGTCGTGCAACAAAAGTTGTTTGTTATGCAACAGGAATTTGAAATTCTATCCATAAATATCATAGCATTCGCGCCATTAATAGTTGCTCTGTACATTCATATACTGAAGGAATGCAACAATTAGTCAGTGCGTTCTTTAACATAATAAATGTATATGGTGATTTTGATTAGATCGAATGAAATATATATTTTATGGATAGAATTTCAAATTCCTGTGGTTACGCATTATGTTTCATTGGTTACATTCATAGTTACCTTTATACAGATTAAAAGCTCAAAACTATAGAATACTAGTAGATACTTCAATGCATTGACCTTTCCTTAGCTTATGGTGCATATATTTTTGCAAGATATAATTATTTGTTGATTTCGCAAGATATAATTATTTGTTCATTTTGCACGCATACGACTATTATATATGAACAATTTCTTTTCATTTCTATGCTGAAATATAATACAATTGTTGAAGTGACATCGTAGGCTTGAAATATAATAAAGGGGATTTTTATGTCTTATAATAAGTCAAGCTGCTTGTGTGTCTATGTAGCTCAATGGTTAGTGCGCTTGCTGTCTAATATAGCGACCCAGGTTCAAATACAGGTGGAGGCACTCATATGCCTGTTATGTTTCTGCAGAAAGCTGACTGGCAAATAAAGGCTATGCTCGGCATTTAATAGAAAGAAATCAGCTTTATCTGTGCAGTAATTATTATAGTACAGAGAACTTGATGTGATCCTAACCTTAATGCAGAAATACATTACACGGTACTTGCGTTCAATGTATTAATTTCTGTGAAAAAATCATGCAAAATCAGTCTTTTAGATTTGTGTTGGTATTACACCTCAAGCATTTCTTGATACTCCACCCTGATGAAAACATACATCAAGCTTGTAAATATATGTTAGCTGTTAAATTATGCTAATAGAATTCTAGGATCAGGCATAATCTTTGAATCATTTATGATTTCATTTAAACAATGACTGACTTGTATAATGGATTTATACAAGAACAATAATTCATTTTGTGAAAATACTACTACATTCTCTTTAAAGTATGACAGCAGTTAACTTCCAATTATTGTGAGATATCTGGGAATAGCACTATGGGGAATTTATGACAATGTTTTTAAAATTGACATTTTAAGTATAATACAGGTCGTTGCAAAAGTTTCGTTCACTATTTATTATTCTTACTTAAGAAAAATCTAAAACTTTGGAGTCCAAAGTCAACGCCATTGTTCTACTTATTCCAATTGCCGACCTGCATGGTCAGCGTGCAGTGTTTAGTGCACTGGGTTTGTAACCAGTGCCAATAAGGGTTTGATTCCAGGCAGTAATACTATTTCATGAAGATTTGCCATCAAAGTCAATTTTCCTCCACATGTGGAGAAGTTGCTACTTCCTTGATAGGTATTAAGGACTGGTTTGCATACAGACCATGAAAACTGGCCCTGATCTTCCGAAGCATCTCAAGTAGAAATCTCAACTTAAATTGAGGTTTTGCTCAAATCAGAGTCTGAATTTGAGATAACTATGAAGCTCGAGCTGTCTAAATTTTACTGTAATAAACTCAGAATAATGTTTCTGTTTTGTTATACCAATTTAGAGTACAATTTTGCAAGAAACTATCTCAAACTATCAGTGACAAAATTTGAGTTGAGATTGAGCTCAGATTGAGATGTTTCGGGAGATTGGAGCCTGGTTAGGTGAATCGACCACCATATATAACTGAAAAAAATATTGAGAAACAGTGTTTAAAACCCGTATAAACTCTATTCCATCTGTCAATATGAAGTGTAAATGGTAAAATTAGCTTGGATGAAAAATACCAATAAAGATATTGTAAACAACTTTTTTCAACACCCTGTACATATAGCAACAATTTACAAATTTGGATATTGTGCCATTATGTTTCCCGTATATTATCGAGATATGGTGAGAAAAATATCAACTGTGTATTTGTGTGAAATAGGATTTTGTATGCTGAGATACAGTTGAGTCGACGTTTTTGTAGAAAAATATTGAGATTTTTTGTGAACTTTAAAAAATTGTCAACAGTTTAACAGCCATTATGAGATTAAAACAGGTTAATAAAAGAGCAGGAAATACCAAGTCTAGGTTACTGTATAAGGCAAGTGTGCTTTTTCTAATTTTTAAATCAATTTATACAAAGTGTTTAAAGAGGAATTGCCCTGGAACTGAAGTGTTTCGAATAGCAATCAATTGATATCATTTTAATACCTAAACCAAATAATGACCACTGTTAAAAAGTTACGAAATATCCCACTAGTTTTAAAAAAAATATTTAAAGAATAACTAAATATCGTTGTCTTTAATAAAAGGCTGACAGCCTTTTATTTAAATGGATATACACGTTATAGAGTAAATTTTTTAGTCAAATTCTTTGACTTTTCGGTAATAGTTAGTTTTACAAGTGATAAATGCGTGTAACTGTATGCAAACCAAGACACTCTAGTTTCTGGGCATGCCCCTTTTATCATTTGATGAATTACTAGTAATGATTTAATCTTCAGTGGTTTAAAGTGTGAGACTACAGTTGTCTCCAAGTGGCTCACTCACAGCTATTTAATTTCTGACGGTCCAGCCTTGGAGTGTGATATGTGTCTAGTTGGTTTGACTTAGTGTAGTGAAAAGCAAGCTAAATACCCATCTGTTCAATTTCCCTGGTAAATTTAATATATTCTGTTGTAATATATTATATTGCACGTTGATGATTTTAGTTTAATTTAGACTTAACTTAAATTGATTTTTTAATGAAATAAGCAAATTTGATTTTTATGAAACAGATCTAACCAAATGTTTATAATTTAAATGAAATTACAACCTTATTATTTTTAAACCAAATAACCAATTTTTTATTTTTAGCTCACCTGTCACAAAGTGACAGAGTGAGCTTTTGTGATCACTCTTTGTCCGTCGTCCGTCGTCCGTCCGTCCGTCCGTCCGTCCGTCGTCCGTCCGTCAACAATTGGCTTGTGTAGACACTAGAGGTCACAATTTTAGCCTAATCTTTATGAAACTTGGTCACAATGATTATCTCAACAAAATCTAGGCCAAGTTCAATATTGGGTCATCTGGGGTCAAAAACTAGGTCACTAGGTCAAATCATAGAAAAACCTTGTGTAGTCACTAGAGGTCACAATTTTGACTTAATCTTTATGAAACTTTATCACAATGATCATCCTAACAAAATCTAGGTCAAGTTCGATATTGGGTCATCCGGGGTCAAAAACTAGGTCACAAGGTCAAATCATAGATAAACCTTTTGTAGTCACTAGAGGTCACAATTTTGGTCTAATATTTATGAAACTTGGTCGCAATGATCATCTCAACAGAATCTAGGTCAAGTTCGATATTGGGTCATCAGGGGTCAAAAACTAGGTCACAAGGTCAAATCATAGAAAAACCTTGTGTAGTCACTAGAGGTCACAATTTTGACCTAGTCTTTATGAAACTTGGTCACAATGATCATCTCAACAAAATCTAGGTCAAGTTCGATATTGGGTCATCCGGGGTCAAAAACTAGGTCACAAGGTCAAATCATAGATAAACCTTGTGTAGTCACTAGAGGTCACAATTTTGGTCTAATCTTTATGAGACCTGGTCACAATGATCATCGCAATAAAATCTAGGTCAAGTTCGATAATGGGTCATCTGGGGTCAAAAACTAGGTTACAAGGTCAAATCATAGAAAACCTTGTGTAGTCACTAGAGGTCACAGTTTTAGCATAATCTTTACGAAACTTGGTCACAATGATCTACACAACCAAATCTAGGTCAAGTTTGATATTGGGTCATCCGGGGTCAAAAACTAGGTCACAAGATCAAATCATAGAAAAACCTTGTGTAGTCACTAGAGGTCCCAGTTTTGGCCTGATCTTTACGAAACTTAGTCACAATGATAATAACAACAAAATCTAGGTCGAGTTCGATAATGGGTCATCTGGGGTCAAAAACTAGGTCACAAGGTCAAATCATAGAAATACCTTGCGTAGTCACTAGAGGTCACAATTTTGGTCTAATCTTTATGAAACTCGGTCACAATGATCATCTCAAAAAAATCTAGAATAAGTTCGATATTGGGTCATCTGGGGTCAAAAACTAGGTCACAAGGTCAAATCATAGAAAAACCTTGTGTAGTCACTAGAGGTCACAGTTTTGGCCTGATCTTTACGAAACTTGGTCACAATGATCATCTCAACAAAATCTAGGTCAAGTCCGATATTGGTTTATCTGGGGTCAAAAACTAGGTCATTAGGTCAAATCATATAAAAACCTTTTGTAGTCACTAGAGGTCACAATATTTGCCTAATCTGTATAAAACTTGGTCACAATGATCATCTTAACAAAATCTAGGTTAAATTCGACAGGTGAGCGACCTAGGGCCCTTTGGGCCCTCTTGTTTTAATTAAATAACTAAAATGTCGTCAATCACCGGCATTGTCCAGTATTTTCGTATTTTAGCCTTCAAAATTCTATAGGGTATTAATACCATATAAAATCTAGGTGAACATTGCCTTGAAAATTATAGCACAGAGAATTAAATTTGACATGATCCTGACCTTTATGCATGAATATACTACAAGGTTCTTGCATTGAATATATAAATTTTCACAAGCACATCATGCTATTTTGGTCTTTAAGATTTGCTCTCACAGGTACCAAGTCACACCTTGGTCGAGTAATAATAACAATTATAAGGACTTTATTTTCTGGGGATGACATAATTAGCTGACCCATTTTCATTATGGTCCACAGTATGGAGCATGTGGGTTATTCTTGCTCAGAAAAATTAAGCAGTGGTCCAGACGGGGATTGAACCCGAGACCTCTACCTCTAGGCAACCGCTCCCTTGTGATGTGAAGTGATATGCTCGAACTGCACATCACAAGAGCAAACTACCAATCAGGTACTTGTATACAAAATCCAGATGTTACTGAGGTATTAGCAATCGTCTACAAACGTCTACTAATTCTACTGTTTGCTTCAAACTAAGAAGGTACTTTGACATTAATTTGACCTAATTCTGAGGAAACGAGGCAAAATCACAGATGGTATCCGGCCGTTTCAGATTACCCTCATATCAAAGATAACATATAGCATGGATGCCGCATTCTACTCTCCGATGCCATGGCCCGTCACATTTTCTTCGTATGGACTTCAGGAATCAAACCAGGGTTCATCAGGTTACAAATCAAACACCTCAACCACTGGGCCTGCCGGGGTCCCGGCTAATCGGCATACAAGCCAACAACCCAACCACTAGGCCTACCGCAGCCCCAGCTAATCGGCATACAAGCCAACGCCTTAACCACTGGGCCTGCCTAATTGGCATATACACTCGACCACTTTTCTAATTGGTCACTTTTCTAACCCCAAATAGTAGCGTTTGACTGTGATCATAATGTTTGATGATATTTTGCAAACAAACGTTTTATGCAATCACATGTTCTAGCATTTAAATCTTTATGAATCAAAATCACCTGCCAAAGTATGCGTGGTCAGTCATGCGATCAATTTTGCATTTTCGCCATCAAATACTATGATCACAGTTAAAAGCTAGTATTTCGGGTTTGAAAAGTGACCAATTAGCTTAGTATAACTCCAACGCGATAAATTGCAATACAAAAACAAACACAAAATCCGCTATATTTATCGTTTCTGAATATTTAGGAGCATGAAAACTTTACATGTTGTGCTAAATGTGTGAATGCTTTCATTGGTAAGTGTTACGGTCCTTGATTTTAATCCATAACAAAAATATAGGCAATATAATATTGTGTTTTGTTCTGCAATTTATCGCGTTGGAGTTATACTTAGATAACTTTTATTAATTTATTAGTGTTTATATAGTATGGTAGATGTCTCCTGTTTCTTGATAAATTGATCTTCATTTATGTCTGAAGTTATTGCTTTCAAATCGCTGTTGGAAATTATAATATCTCTGACTTAATATCTGTTAAACCAATCATTTTTTATAATGATGTAAATTCATGTATTTTCAGATGGAGTTCTCAAAGAGGAAATTGTTTTTCCTGATTATTGGATTCAGTGGAATTATTCTTATAATTCTGGCGAATTTCATCGGACCATACTCGTCAAACAGAGTGTACATCCTAGCAGCCAATTTCCATAACAATAACTTGTCCCACTTGACTGCATTTAATATGAATATAAGCATAGTATCAGAGAACTCCATGTATCAACCCAGTGCTGTTAATAATTTGAATAATTCATGGCTATTTGGTAGGGTAAATAATGATATGAATATTCATAAAACTAACAGTGTAAATAATAAGCATGTGAATATTCATGAATCTAACAGTGTTAATAATGTTAGAAAGATACAAAATAGTTTGATTGATAATATTTCACTTAATAGAGATAGAAATGAAGCGATTGTTGAATCAACTTATGACTCTAATGACACAGTTACAGGTGTCGCAGACAAAGGGGAAGTAATTCTAGATGATGAGGATACTGATGTTTATGATGACGAAAATACTCTGGAATTTGAATCAGAACGGTACTATGCTGATGATGAATTGGGAGAATCGACTACTGATCCGACTACTATTTCAGTAGTCCATGAAAAATCCAATGAAAGAAAAGTCAAAAATGTAATAAGCGCTAGAAAGAAGAATAGAAATTATGTTAGTGATCAGACGAGAGCAGATGCAGGGAAGGATCTGGCCAATGTAGCTAGTATGTTTATAGAAAATCAACCTGAAAACGTACCAGTAGAAATAAAACCAATTAAAACTGAAGTTAAGCAAAATTATGAAAACCTTAAAAAGAATATGCATAATAGTGAAAGATTTATACCACTGGACAATGGTCTAAAAACTCCATATGGAAAACAACATTTAAATAAAAAAAATGTGTTAGATGATCATAATCATGAACAAACAAACATTCAAGGTAATGGTAAACTAAGTAATGGACAACAGAATTATCGAAAAGATGTGTTAGTTGATCATAATCATGAACATACAAATGTTCGAAACAATGGTAAACTAAGTAAAGTTTTGTTAGATGAAAATGGAATTAAAAGACCTGCTTCTACTATGGAGAAAAATTACGGTCGACAAAGTAAAGATTTGTTAAATGAAGTTGGAATTAGAAGAGCAGACCCTACTATGGAGAAAAATTATGATAGACAAAGTAAAGTTTTGTTAAGTGAAGTTGGAATAAAAAGGGCTGATTCAACAATGGAGAGGATGAGTGCCAGAGAAAAGACTAGTAATGTAGAATCTATAATGCAAGCTGTAGGCACTGGTGATAGATTTGTTGGTGAATCGGATACTGTACATTCTGGAAGTAAGGTATCTAGGAATAAACAGATAGAGAGTACGATTGCTGATACAACTGTAGGATTTCTGAAGGATCCAAATTGTCAGAGCCGACCAACCATGACGGAGGATATACTATGCTTGGTAAAATATTGTTACATGTTTTACTCATTTACATGAGTATGCCCTGTGTTCAACAAATATTTATGTGATGCACGTTTCGTTCCTGTGTTGCGTACCAGGTACGAAACAGGTACGAAACAGGTACGAAACAGGTACAAAGCATACATCATGTGAATATTGGTTGAACGCAGGGTTGATGTATGATATGACCCTCTTAGACACTACATTGTATTACCTTAAAAAAGTAATCTGGTATTCACAATATTTGTTTATCCATGTAGTTTATATAGAGGATATTACATGAGTGTCTTTCCATATTGAATTTATTAAACGAGTTGAATAAATTCAATGTGGAAAGTCACAAATGTAATGTTCTTTTTATCACATGTTAGCCGTTTCCGACCAAAACATTAAAAATCTACTTATTTTTCACTATAATAAACGCGCGATTTCGACGATGTCGCCTATCCTTTGAATGACGTCGCGTGATAGCTTTATTACACTAGTGTATTATCAAAAATAAATAATGGCTTTATTACGCTGCCGCGACGTCAAACATGTAATAAACTAATTTATTTAAGGTTGATTGTGAAACTTATATTAATCTCTCTCGACACCTCATTCCTGATTTTAACCATCTCCACAAGGGTATGAGAGAAGAGAAGCCAGTTTCCCTTTTAAGCTGAGCGTCTAGCAAGGAAATTTCTAGTACCATTTTATTTCGTCATTGGTATGACATGGTATCCATCTACAAAAACCTTTATTTAATCAAAGGTCTTACTGAAACGGTCACTGGAGTTTTCCGTGTGATCTGAAGTAGGGTATCTGGTTAAAGGTAAGCATTGTACAGACTGTGGCCTAACTGCTTTCTGGGTTACTAAGGTAACAATCAATTTCAGGGGTTGTTAAGGTCAAGGTTAAATCTCGCCCATGGATTGATTGACCACTGTGTATCCTGTATTTTTGTAATATGTATACATTAAGGTCTTGGTCTAACTTTGTGCCATGACATTGTGGTGGCTGTAAAACATCTTTCCTACTTCAATTTAGTGTAGTTTTCATATGCAATTACCTCATTATATGGTAATAAGCTAATTTGTGAGTTATGTATATGGGCTTACTTGAAACTATAGATCCTTTTCGTGGGATGATATGTTTCGTGTCTGTCTCATGCGCGGGTTGCAAGGCACAGCTGCTGCTTCTATATAGCTTTAAATTGTCGGAGTGTGCATTACAATATCTAGCTAATATTTGGTATCTATTTCAGAAACGACCAAAGTTTCTGTCAGACTACAGGAATCCATGTTGGATGGAAGGGGATGTTCTTCGTTGTCTGCCCTATTTCTACATTATGGGGGTTTGCAAGACGGGTAGTACTGATCTATTTGAACGCCTATCTCATCATCCGCAAGTTGTGAAAAACCACGGTCTGCTTGGCAAAGAGACCTGGTACTGGACCTGGAATCGTTATGGCCATAGTAAATAGTTTTATTTTTTATTTACAAATTTAAACACAATATACAGGGGATGTAGCCAGGCTAAAATTGATGTTACTCTCACAAACCTTGAAGTTGGTGGTTTAATAATGGTTGGGGGTCCTCATGATTGTGGAAATTTTGGACCTTAATGACATTTTAGCGATATTTATATTTTTGTGTCGCCTGAAAAGGCGTCATATAGGTGTTACTTTGGCGGCTGGGCGGCGGCTGCGGCGTCACAAATTGCTTGTCCGGAGCATAACTTGTGACCTTAAGTTCAAATGACTGCATGTTTCTTACAATAAGCCGAAGTGCAGTGCGCAAGAATCATAACTCTACCTGTCATAGTTTTTGAATTATTTCCCTTTGATTGATTTTATTAGAGCATTTCTTGTCCGGAGCATAACTTTGTCACCTTAAGTTCAAATGACTCAAGATTTGGTATGCATGTTTCTTACAATAAGCCGAAGTGCAGTGCGCAAGAACCATAACTCTACCTGTCATAGTTTTTGAATTATTTCCCTTTGATTGATTTTATTAGAGCATTTCTTGTCCGGAGCATAACTTTGTCACCTTAAGTTCAAATGACTCAAGATTTGGTATGCATGTTTCTTGCAATAAGCCGAAATGCAGTGCGCAAGAACCATAACTCTACCTGTCATAGTTTTTGAATTATTTCCCTTTGATTGATTTTATTAGAGCATTTCTTGACCGGAGCATAACTTTGTCACCTTAAGTTCAAATGACTCAAGATTTGGTATGCATGTTTCTTGCAATAAGCCGAAGTGCAGTGCACAAGAACCATAACTCTGCCTTGCATCGTTTTTGAATTATTTCCCTTAGATTGATTTAATTTGAGCATTTCTTGTCTGGCGGATAACTTTGTCACCAAGAGGTTGAATGACTTGAAATTTGGTATGCATGTTTCTTACCGAAAGTCCAAGTGCAGTACACAAGAATCGTAACTCTACCTTGTGCCATTTTTGATTTTTGTCCCTTTGATTGATTTTATAAGCATTTCTTGTCCGTGGCATAACTTTGTCACCATAAGTATTAATGACTCCAAGATAGGTATGCATGTTTCTTGCTGTGACATTTTTTTGTCCAGAGCATCACTTTGTCGTTTTTAGTTCAGATGACTAGAGAACTCTTGTGAGTCGATATGTAGCCCAATAGTGGATAGTTTTCCATGACAAATGTGCATGTCGTCAGGCGACACATGCGATACGCGGAGCTTTTATTACTTTTCAAATTAATGTTACGCATGTGGGAACATCCATATTGCAAGCTAAGCCCCTGATATAACTAGGGATATCATGTATGTTATTATTTATATTATTTTTAAAAATTTCGGTTGACCTATATTTTATTTAGAATAATGCTCAGTTATTAATTCCAATTAGACCTGACTAGGTATACTGGTACCTCGTATTTCCACGGTACTTGACTATTTACTAAGATAAAAGATTTAAAATGTCCATACTGGTTACAGCCTGTCACTAAATGATAAAAACCATCTTTAGTTTATGACTTTATTCTATTTCAATGTTTCTTTCGAGCTAAAACATAAAGAAAATTGAGTTAGGAAAAACCCTACTCCTTTCTGTACATATTGAGCGGATACCCATAATTCCAAGGTATCCGATGTAACCAGTTCTTTGCACCACCTACAAGACATTCACTTGTTAGAAATCCAGTCAAAACTGTTTAGACAGGTGTCACCAACGATAGATGACTATGTAACATAAGCTGTGATGTATCAAGTTGTTACTGGAGGTTTAGCAAGTAACCTGCTATAAAAAATTAGGAAAATTTCCTTTGTTTGGGTGGAAAATTTGGCTAAAGCCAATTTTAATGTTTATTCACTTTTTTTTGAACTTTTTTCTGAAATTATGAAAGATAAGCGATAGTGCACTTATAAACATGTGTATTTTGAGTTGGTGGTCAACAAAACTGTTTATATCCCATACCACGGAAATAGGGGTACCACGGAAATATGAGGCACAGCTATGGAGATAACTGTTGAATGAATAATGTAATATTGATCATAATTATGATATTGACACATGGTAATTAGAAAACCCTCAAGTGCCTTAGGGTTGAAAACAACCTACATTTCTGTAGACAGTAGAACTGTTGAAAAAAATTTTTTAATAATGTGTTACTTATCAAATATTTATAGATATAGACTCAAACCACGAAGTTTTAATTAACGTGTGTGCCTCAAACAGATGTGCCAATTTCATCTATCGTACAAGATATTAAATAATCGACCAACTCTTGTCTATGAGAATTTTTTTATTACGGAAATTATAAGATCTGTATTTCATCAAAAAATTGTACTTTTATATAAAACTAAAATATGTTCTAGCAAACAAAATTGAAATACGAGCAACGCATGCATAGCCTACGAGCATTTTCCATATATCCATATGTAACCAAAATCAATATGTTTTTGTCTTTTTAATAAAGAAATAGTATTTATTTCAGAATATTGTACGACAGTCCTCATATTTGATATAAATTTATTAATTTATAATGTTGTATGGATTTATTGTAGAATAATGGATGATGGTAACACTCATATTGAACATAAAATTGTCAATTTACCAGAAGCATGCAATGATGGGCGTTTCAAATATACCATAAAATCACATTTTTTCGTGGGTATTAAATTTCATGGATTTTTAAAAAATGCATTTTCGTTGGGTTTTAAATTGTGGATTACAAAACATATGAAAGGATAACCCCATTATAATTCAGTATTTCAGAGGTTTGATTAAACATGATGATTAGATTTCATGGTCAAGTGCAACAATGAAATCAACCAAAATTCAACTCCCTCAAAAAATAATTATTTTACAGTAACGGGTGAAATCCTATTACCTGTCTGGCACATCTGGTTTAATGCAATAACAATGAGATAAATGTCGTACATAATTGATATTTTATTGAATTTCCTTCATGCTTTGAATAATTTTTGTATAATTTCAGGTAATTTTTACCGGTCATATCGAGAACTGATGTCATTCAATGAATTTATTGATAAATTTGATGCATACAATATTGAAAGTATAACAAAACGACAACCCAATGGAACCCTATATCATCCTGGTGTTACAGGTACGGTTTTATATTCCAAATATCACAGTATAGCAAAAATAAACCACGTGACTTTTACATCACTAAAGGCTACAAATCCAAGACAAAATTTGCTTTGCTTCGAAAACAAAAATAGCTTTAAGTATTATATTTATCTATTTCTATGAAGTATATGTCAGTCTAAAAGATCTTTTTCAGCAGCAGCTGCTGGGCCGTTTTTTCCAGCACCCTGTTGAACCCGTGTGGGATCAGACTACAGTTTCAAGCAGTCTTCTTGCAGAGTTGCTGATAGGGATGCTACATTTCGTGGAAAGCTTAAATTTCTATGCTTCCCGAAGGGTGAGCATATAGTCACTGCTTTGTCAGTCCTTCCGTCCGTCCGTCTGTCCGTTCGTCCATCACACTTTTGTCCGGGCAATAACTTGAACAGTATAAGAGATATCAAATTGAAACTTCATAGGTGAATAGATCTCATTGAGAGGATGTGCAGTGCCCAAGAACCATAACTCTTTATTCCTATTTTAGAGTTGCTCCCCTTTGTATTTTTTCATACTTAATTCTTGTCCAGGCCATAACTCAAACAGTTTTGGATATATTAATTTGAAAATTCGTAGATAAATAAATCTTATTAATACAGTGCAGTGGCAAAGAATAATAACATATTTTTTAGCATTTTTTCTGTGACAAACGCCCCACGGGGAGCATAACCCGTCTGTGACGGCTCTTGCTCACTAAGACTGGCGTATGTTTCATAGAAATCAGTATAGAAATTTAAAACTTACGGCTAATTTTGTTTTCAAAATCAAATCAAATTCCATCTTGGAATTGTAGCCTTTAGTGAAGTAAAAGTCATGTGGCATTGCTATACTGTATCATATCCTATGAAATTATCTATTTTGTAGGGTATTAAATTTTGTTGAAGCATTTCATAGGGATATTGTTTGTATGTTAGTTTGCATTCAACTGAAACAGTCACAAGAGCGTGGTCATTCAGTTTTTTTCCCTGCTAGAGTGGCTAATGACCTTTGAGGGGAGAGATAGAACATTATGTGATACAATAGGGTGTTATACCCTAGCTCTTTCCAAATAGACTCCTTGGTTCTCCAACTTACCTAGTGTACAACAATGAATACACACGAGACTACCTCTTAGTTACCAACTGTTTCATCTCTAGTTGGGCGGAAAACACAAAAAAACGTTTCAGAAATGACCTTGTACCAGACCAAGATGCGAACCAGGGACCTCTTGATTCATCGTCAAGAGCTTTATCCACCTCACCACCATACCACTCACTTTTGTTAATAAAAGAAGCATTTAAAATAAGTATGACTTTTCAATGTTGGTTGCCATGGTCACCTGTATAGCAATAGTATAAGTTAGCTGTCATGAATATTATGTGACTATTGAAAAAATTTGTCACCATGCTACTCACTCTTGTTAATAAACGAAACATATAAAATAAATATGACATTTTCAATGTTGGTTGCCATGGTTACCTGTATAGCAGCCTACAATATATACGACAGTATAACTAAGCTCACATGAATATTAAGTGCTATTTATTACTATGTATTATCAAGTGAATTTTAACCCATCGAAGCATAACTTTAGGGTAGTTACTTTATAAAGTCAACTATTCTCGTTACAATAAAGGAACATACCCACAGATGATGGGATAAGATCAGACAGCAGGTGAAATACGAGCATGCTATATAATTTAATCAATATCATGCAAAGTGATGGGGTCTTCTTTGTTAATGTAATGCCTACTGTAAAATCATATATATTTGCTTTGTTAAAATTGCACTAATTTATGCTAAAATTAATTTTGCTTTGTCAAAATTTCGAAAAACTGTAAAATCGTATAGTTTTGCTATTAGTAAAAATGCACTAATTAAAAAATGTGCTATAAAATAATTATTTTTGCTATGTCAAAATTTCGAAAAAAAATGCCGGAAAAGCATAACTTTTCGCTATGTCAAAATACGAGAATTTGGTATTCTGAAGAAGTTGTTCACAAATTTTAAAGTTCAGAAATTGATACTTTTTTTGTGTTCACTGCTGGTGTTTTAGTTCATGAGCATAAACTTTCGTGAACTTATCGAATTTGCGAATATGGCGAAAATTAATCCACTGAAAAAATATTTCTGATTTTGCAGTAATTTTGATAAAATGAATTTATAATAATGCAAATAATAAAAGTATTTCATGAAGATCATTCTCTTACAAATGTGGTAAGTCAAATTTCTAGGGGTGGTATTCACAAAGTATCTAAGGGAAAACTTATAATTTTCTTAAAATCTTAAAATTTCTTAAGTGTATCAGCTAAACAGGAAAATCAAGATCATAATTTTTATAAAGTTTAGAAGCATTATGTAAAGAGCTACAATGATCACAAAGAAAACATGGGTTATTCTTTGTTTCTAATGGGATATATTTACAGCTCAATTTTCTAACTTATAAAATAAAATAATTAAGTTTGCCCTTTATGTGAATACCACTCCAGATTCAGGTGAGGAATACGGTAGTAAACGTGAATGATCCAGATCAGACTGTCGTAAATAGTCATCATTCTCCTAAAATGGTAAAAAATATTCTGAAAAGTCAAATATTTTCCTTACAATAAAGCAACACACAAAAGAATAGTGGGTGGAAATAGGCAGGTAAACTACGACAAGCTATACAAAAGTTATGACAATTATAATCCATATCACACATTTCTTTTGTAAAGGCATGTTTATAGGTTTCAAAATGATGGGGTAAATTTCCTTGTTAATTAAATGCATTTTTAAAATGAATGTATCATAGTGCCGAGTATTTCATAAAGTTGAGATGATCGCTAAATATCGTCACAATCATTTTTAACAGGGTTTGCTAGGCAAATGCTGTTATGGCATTTACCAGTTTTGAAAGCTGTTTGATTCCTCGTTTTAAAAATAGCACAAAGTGGTCATATGCAGATACCAGAAATAGTCTATCGAGACCAGGGGTCTATTGCATAATCAATCTTCTCCTCGGCAAGCAGTGCGCGGAGGAGAAATAAAACCGAGTGTCACTGTACATAAACTGTCACATACAGGTTTTATTAAATAGAATTGGTTAGGTAAGATTTGCCAGTAGCACTGACATTCACTCTGTGGCTGTTAATACAATTGTCTGACCTCAGACACACACAAATCCTGTTCTTGCAGCGCTATCAGCGCTTTGATTGTCTGAATCATCATTCTCCTATATAAATTACAGTACAACCTCTGCAGAGCAACACCCTTTGGTAGCTGGAAATAGTATGGTCACTGTATAGAGGTTGTTACTATACAGAGGTTAAATGTATAGTAAATATCAGCTTATGAAAATGTAAATGTGTTGTTATAGAGAGGTTGTTGCTCTTTAGAGGGCCGCTTGGGAGAAGTTGTACTGTAGTAAAAAATTATTTCTTAAATTGAATTGTGGTAATGTCTAACCTGTCTGCAAAGATCACCCATAGGAACAGAAGAAGTGGTCTTTCTTGAGAGATGGTCTTTCTTAACAGGTTATATTATCATTGAAAATGGTCTTATGTGAGAACAAGTTGGTTGTCTTTGCCAGACTTGGTGTTGATTACATGGACCAGTGACTGGCTACATGGTTGTACCAAGTTTGGTACATTAATGTTTTTTGGACATTATTGCTGAACTACGATATATGTAACAGTTACTTAATTACTATACAGATATGTTTTGAAATATCGGTCTTTGTTATAGTGTGCAAAATTTACGTGGTTCTCAAAGCTTCTATTACATTGACTTTTGTTTTCTTAAGCTGAGTGAGAGAGTATAACAAGTTTGTTTGAGATATACCAGGTAATGTACGCACTAAAAATAACCTGGTTAAGCGACACTTTCTCATAGAAATTAATATATTCAAATGCAAGAAGCTTGTAATATATCTGCTTGTGTATAGGTTATGGACCAGGTTAATTTGTTCGTACAATAGCAAGAGGTTTTTAAAACAGATTTGACTGTTTTGTAAAAGTATTGGTATTTGTCTGCCTATTTCATGAATACTAATTTGGCCATGAAACAAATTGCAAACTGAAATCAAATTTGACTTTGTACTTGGTGTAAGACTGATCATTATAGGCAGGCCCCTTCTATATTTAAGAAATAAGGAATATGTACATGTGTTTTATCGTAGAATTAAGCACAGTCACGAGTTTGGATTCATAGTAATTAAATCACAAGTGCGTAGCATTTGACTACACACCAAGACATAAACCACAGCACTATTTTCTTCCTCAGTTATTTGCCGTTTGAAGTTATTCAGCTGTAGCTGTGTTTTATTAGTAATTTATGCACATTGTGGTTTCCTCTATGTGTATATTGCTAACACAGCTTGTTGTGTTAGAATAGGTGATAAATCCCTGTGTAGTTACATAACACTCAGTCATATTACATCAAGCTATTGTATATTTTCAGGTCACGGTGACCCCATGGACTTCTGGGATCATTCGTCATGGCAGATGATACCGCAGAATGATCCTAGCTGGAACGAACCAAACATTACTACACCAAGTCTGGTTAAACACGTCAATCCAAATGTAAAACTGATATTGTTGCTGCGTGATCCTGTAGAGAGGTATGTAGATATGTTTCATTGTAGTATGATTGCCTCCGTTATCTGTGATATGATTACCTCCCTTGTCTGTGGTCTGATTACCTCCATTGCTTGACGCTCCACATATACCTTGATAACGTAGTGGTAGAGCGTCTGCTTTACCTGGTTTCAGGTTCAATACTAGGCATGCACTTACCAAAGTCGTTAAAATGGTACTGCATGGTATGTCTCACTTGATTTACACTACATAGGTAGTTCTAGGTTACTGTTGGATTCTTGCAGATTGTTAATCAATTGTCTCCCTTTAGTTCTTGCAGATTTTTAAGCAATTGTCTCCCTTTAGTTCTTGTAGATTGTTTAGCAATTATCTCCCCTTTATTTCTTGCATATTGTTAGGCAATTATGTCCCTTTATTTCTTGTAGATTGTTAAGCAATTATCTCCCTTTATTTTCTTGCAGATTTTTAAGCAATTGTCTCCCTTTAGTTCTTGTAGATTGTTTAGCAATTATCTCCCCTTTATTTCTTGCATATTGTTTAGGTATTATCTCCCTATATTTCTTGCAGATTGTTTAGCAATTATCTCCCTTTATTTCTTGTAGATTGTTAAGCAATTGTCTCCCTTCATTTCTTGCATATTGTTAAGCAATTGTCTCATTTTATTTCTTGTAGATTGTTTAGAAATTATCTCCCTTTATTTCTTGTAGATTGTTAAGCAATTGTCTCATTTTATTTCTTGTAGATTGTTTAGCAATTATCTCCCTTTATTTCTTGTAGATTGTTTTGCAATTCTCTCCCTTTATTTCTTGTAGATTGTTCAGCAATTATCTCCCTTTATTTCTTGTATATTGTTTTGCAATTATCTCCCTTTATTTCTTGTGGATTGTTAAGCAATTGTCTCCCTTTATTTCTTGTAGATTGTTTTGCAATTATCTCCCCTTATTTCTTGTAGATTGTTCAGCAATTCCTTTATTTCTTGTAGATTGTTCAGCAATTATCTCCCTTTATTTCTTGTAGATTGTTCAGCAATTATTTACATGGAAAGTTTGGTGAAACAGCTGACCAATTCCATGATGATGTTTTAAGATCCCTCTCCTTACTGTCGTCATGTAGGGAGTCACAGAGTATGAAATCCTGCCTTTATGACAGCCAAATTATTCAAGAGTTAACCGTAAGTATTTTTACTTTCTTTATTAGTAATGAGCACCATTTTTTAATATGTGGCAGTCGATTCATCTAATCAGTTTTCCTGGACAGTATCTTTACCAGTAACTTACCCAGTGAATACTTTTGGAATACCTTATGATTTTAAGGCAAGAAAATATGCTAATATATATTATTCTGCTTTAATGAACAGTACTTTATCAATATTGTTGGTTGTGTATATATATATATTATACATGTAAATACCATTGGTGTAAAACAATCAGCAATTTATGTATGAGGTTTGTGACTGAAACAAAACTCTTAACGGAAGTAAATTATTTCGATCTTGTTAACAGAATGGAGGAAAATGAATTAGTGGTTATCATAATTTTATACATGTAACACTTATTAGATTATTCTTATAGCATTCAAAACGTTGAAGTGCTCTTCAGAGAAAATGTGTGGTTTTGTATGGTGACTGATTTACACCATTTCGTACTTCTGCTTTTTCGCGACAAAGTTTACTTAATTTGTATGTTGTATCTTCGTGCTTTCACAACGAAAATATGACAAAAGAAGGGCGACAGTGTGTCTCAAAAATTAGTTGTAATTTTGTATTACATCTGTCGTGTCCTTGCTATTTTATGATGAAAAAGTGAAATTACGACATGGCATTAACCAGCCACCATAGTTTTGTTATACCGGTGAACAAGTGCACATGCAATTATTTCATATAATCGGTAATGTGAAGTTTTAAAAGGGATGCACCATAGTTTTGTACAGTAATAATGATTAGTTGATAGTTAGAAATTTGAAAGGGATAAGTGTGTCATAATTTCATACAATAATAATGAATAGTCAATAGTTTGAAATTTGAAAGGGGTGCCCCATAATTTCATACAATCATAAATTATTAATCAGTACTTGTGAATTTTAAAGGGATCTGCCCAGATTATACAAATATTAATTATTAATCAATAGATGTGAATTTTAAAGGAATGTGCCCAGATTTCATACAATTGCGATATTCAAATCTGTTAAACTTTTGTCTTCCACAGGTTCCTATTTCTGGTAGTTTCTATTCTATACATTTACAAGAATGGCTGAAAGTGTTTCCACGGAAACAGATCTTTATTATCAGAACTGAGGATTTCTCGACAAATGTTGCTAACACATTATTAAGAATCTTCCGATTTTTGAAATTAGGTAAGTTATTGTTTTAGGCCGTAACCAATTAATTTTTTCACTTGTGGTTTTCCTTACATAGTGAAAAAATAGGGAAGTTAAAGTAGGAAAGTTAAGGAAACACATTTTATTTAAAAAAAACATGTTTCATTGATTTTATTCCCTGGAAAATCAACAATTGATGGTGACTTCCAAGGTCGCAGGGTAGGGGTAAAAAATTGGGTATACGTAGGTAGGGTTACCACATCATTTTGTTTTGGCCTGTTATATCAAGTAAATAATTATGTGTATTCATAGAGAATCTTAAATTTCAGACAATAGTGGACTAGTAGTGCTGCCGTCTAAGTTTCTGTTTATATATCAAAGTTCTAATTGGGTACAAAAAGGATCCTAAATTTCACATCCATTCAATTTTACAATTTTAATTTGAGAAAATCTATGCAGTTCAAGCTGACATTGTTTTAAAGTGCAGTCAATCCTGTTTACTGGTCACTAAAAAATATGTTAAGCAATTTGCCAATACCCATCGGTACAAATTTATTGTAACCTCACCTTTATTTCAAACAGCCGCCTGTTGTAAGAATATATATTTAGTAGTTTGCACCTATAGTGACATTCCAACTCATACTGTATAGCTCTGTCAACTAGCAATAGGAAGTATAAGAGCATTACATCATGTATCTCGAAAACAAACCTTGTGACATAACATTTTCATGATTTCAATATCATTTTAGATGATTTTTCTGTCATTTTAAGATATTTCGGAGAAAATTCGATGGTTAGATAAAAGGTGCACGTACCACCTTAAGTCTGTGTCACATCAGCCACCCGAATTTTCAGTCGCACAATTAATTACTCCCGAAAACTAATTTAAAATAACAATCAGGCCGCAGACATTGCAAGGCTGTTGTACGATGCCTGTTTGGTTTCTGTATGCGTCGCATGATTGTAGAAGAAATAGTGTTGTAACGATAAATCGCAAGCAAACTTATGAAACAACTGTGATTCCTCAAAAGTGATCATAGACAGGTTTAGGACTGTTGCAAGGCTGATGTGACTCTAATGTTGGACTATCGCAAAAAACTCAAGCAAGTTGGGCAAATAACCAGTATATATATCAGTGTGAGCACAACACACCTACCAGTAATGGATATCAGTTAGATACACAATCTTATTTAAACCAGACCCTTATTACGCTTCACTACTTTACGCTGATATAGAATCTGACGGCACTCTGGGTAGGGTTATATCGGTGTCATCCAATCAAATCGCTACTTTCACAAAGTGCAGTGAAACACGGCTGAGGCTACGCGACGTCATTGTGCGGTAAAAAAGGTCATTTGAACATGGCCTCTTACGGAGTGTAGTCAGATCTCTAACAGCGTAAAGAAATGGAGCAAATATTAGGGTCTGATTTTAATGAGATTGTTAGATGCATTGACTGACTCTTAAAGACAGCTAGTAAGAGAGTAACAAATAATATCATATTTCTTTTACAGATCCAATACCAACAAGAGATTTATACAGAATTGCCAATATGCCACATTTTTATGACACAAAAGCTAAACAGACGGCCGGAGAGATCCAGTCAGAAACACGAGAAATCTTGGAAACATTATTTGAGCCGTATAATTCCGAATTAGCAAAAATGTTAAATGATGAAAATTTCAACTTTAACACAAGTTGATGGCCACATTGACAGTTATTTGTATCAATTAAATGTTGCAGGGGTGTTATAATTCTGGATAAAATACGGAAATCCAAAGTTATTTATATCTGTAATGTTACAGGGGTCTCGTAATTCTGGATAAAATACGGAAATCCAGAGTTATTTATATCTCTCATGCTACAGGGGTCTCGTAATTCTGGATAAAATACAGAAATCCGGAGTTATATATATCTCTTTTGCTACAGGGGTCTCGTAATTCTGGATAAAATACAGAAATCCAGAGTTCTTCATACCACTTATGTTACAGGAGTGTCATAATTCCGGATCAAAATACGGCAATCTTGATTTTATTTCACCAAAAAATATCATTAAGATTGATAAAAATCCTATGAGGAAAATATAACAGAATTTGGGTTCGGAGGCAAATATTGGTTGATTTTGAGTATGTATCAATCATGCACATGTTCATATACAAAGACTGAATAGTTATGTAAGGATCTTCTATGAAGGTCTCCATGTGCTTTTCTTGATGCAGGGGTGTCAACAGAGTCGAATTAAAAATCCTGAAAATCATATGCGGCCGACAATTTTTTTTAAACAAGAAGACTTCAACCTCATCGTTTCAATATTTAACTTAGTTTGTATTGAATAAAACTTTCATAGAAGATTAAATTGACCATAACTTTACTATTTCTTGAGATATTTTTATCAAATAATTTTTATTTTGGTCAGAAATCATAGCTCTTTTAGGATTAATAAATCCGGAATTCCGGATAAACCAGGAATATTGACACCCCTGTTGATGTGAAATCAAGGTTTAGTTGGCACTCCCCTATGTCGGTTATTCTAAGTGTAAGTGGCCTAAAGATACATTATCCATGAAGGTATACGCCTAATGTGAAGAAATGAAGTTGCTTATAGACACACCAGTTTATTAGGAGAGCAAATTACTGTAAATCACTTACTTTTCAAGTAACTTTTATTTCGCTTTTTCCCTGAAAATTTCAATATTTTTTTGTTCGCGAGAATTATGAATTCGCATCATTGACATTGTCTTATTCCCAACTTCGGAGAATAATGATTTCGCGTGTCAACATCCTTGCGAATATAAGCGAAAATAAAACTCTCGCGAAAATAAGTGATTCACAGTAATTAACTAACTAGGAGAGCAAGTGAGTTAATGAAGTCAAGCATAACTGGTTTGGTGAATTGACTGCCGTACATGACTGAAATATTGTTGAAAATAGTACTAAACATAATATAGCAAACAAATCATTCCATCAGGTAGCTACGTCACTTTATATAGATTGATATTACAGTATGTGCCCTATATGTATCATATGTCACCTTCAACAGCATAATATTAAGTTATGTCCCCTATATGCATATATCTGTCATGTTCAATTGATTGTGAACGTACTTAGTTATAGGGAGGTCGGATAATATCTTTTATCAGCAGAATGACGACAGCATTTTAATATTCAGCTGACAATAAGGGCCATCTAGGGTCAGTTCAACAATGGCCATCTGACGACGTTGGAACAATGGCTATCTTACGTCATTCCAATCATGGCCATCTGAGGGTGTTGGAATGATGGCTATCTTACGTCGTTTCAACAATGGCCATCTGAGGGTGTTGGAATGATGGCTATGTTACGTCATTTCAACCATGGCCACCTGACGGTCTTGGAATGATGGCTATGTTACGTCATTTCAACCATGGCCATCTGAGGGTGTTGGAATGATGGCTATGTTACGTCATTTCAACAATGGCCATCTGAGGGTGTTGGAATGATGGCTATGTTACGTCATTTCAACCATGGCCATCTGACGGTGTTGGAATGATAGCTATCTTACGTCGTTTCAACAATGGCCATCTGACTGCGTTGGAACAATGGCTATCTTATGGCATTCCAACCATGGCCATCTGACATTGTATATTTACAACGTTTCAAGAATGGCCATTTCACGTTGTCCCAACATCCTTCAAAAATTTAATTCCATTTACCTAAGTTAACTTGAACATGTAACTAAAGGTGGAAATTTGTGTAATGTTTTGTTTCTATGAGATTTTTTTACATTTTATTTTGATGTTTATGTATCCAAGCAACAAACTTATGGAAAAACAGGGTTGTCACATATTAATACTCATGTGTAGCTAAACTCATGTGTGGCTGTACTCATGTGTGGCTGTACTCCTGTGTGGTTATACTCATGTGTGGTTATACTCATGTGTACCTAAACTCATGTGTGGCTGTACTCATGTGTGGTTATACTCCTATGTGGTTATACTCATGTGGCTATACTCCTGTGTGGTTACACTCAAGTGTGGTTACACTCAAGTGTGGTTATACTCATGTGTGGTTATACTCATGTGTGGTTATACTCATGTGTGGTTATACTCATGTGTGGTTATACTCATGTGTGGTTATACTCATGTGTGGCTATACTCCTGTGTGGTTACACTCATGTGTGGTTATACTCATGTGTGGCTATACTCCTGTGTGGTTATACTCATGTCTGGTAATACTCATGTGTGGCTAAACTCATGTGTGGCTATACTCATGTGTGGTTATACTCATGTGTGGTTACTAGTATACTTATGTGTATGACTATGTGTAGCTATATGGTCATACATGGTTATACTTATGTGTAGCTATGACTATGTGTAGCTATGACCATAATGTAGCTATGCTCAGGTGTGGTTATATTCATGTGTGGTTATATACTTATGACTGTGTTAAATTGCCTGTTATATTCAATGATTGCATTACCAGTTTATACATGTACATTGTGTTTTATGCCATGTTGTAGATTATATTGTAATAATTGTGTTCCTTGAATCTCAAAGCGGTGCATAATAATGTGTGTGATATTGAAGATATTTCGAACATTGGATTCCATTAAACCTCAGTAAGGATCTTGACCTTGGAATCCTAGAAATAGTAAGTGGGATCCTAGAAATAGTAAGAACCTTGACCTTGGGAACCTAGAAATAGTAAGTGGGATCCTAAAAATTATAAGAACATTGACCTTGGGATCCTAGAAATAGTAAGTGGGATCCTAAAAATTGTAAGAACATTGACCTTGGGATCCTAGAAATAGTAAGTGGGATCCCAAAAAATGTAGGAGCATTGACCTTGGGATCCTAGAAACAGTAAGTGGGATCCTAGAAATAGTAAGAACACTGACCTTGGGTCCTGGAAATAGTAAGAACATTGACCTTGGGATCCTAGAAATAGTAACTGAGATCCTAGAAATAGTAAGAACATTGACCTTGGGTCCTTGAAATAGTAAGAACATTGACCTTGGGATCCTAGAAATAGTAACTGAGATCCGAGAAATAGTAAGAACATTGACCTTGGGTCCTGGAAATAGTAAGAACCTTGACCTTGGGATTCTAGAAATAGTAACTGAAATCCTAGAAATAGTAAGAACATTTTTAAGGTCATGTTGTTTCATTTTGGGAAATTTTGAAGGAATTATAGAGAGCTTGTCACTCTATAGAGGTCAACTTAAAGGTAAATATTGACTTAGTGAAATTCTGAACAGGTTGTTATGGAGAGGTTGTCACTCTACAGAGGTTAAATTAATGATAATATTGACATAGGGAAATTCTGAAGGGGTTGTTATGGAGAGGTTGTCACTCTACAGAGGTCAAATTAATGATAATATTGACATAGGGAAATTCTGAAGGGGTTGTTATGGAGAGGTTGTCACTCTACAGGAGGTCAAATTGATAGTTAAAAGCAGCTTAGGAAAATTATAAAGACTTTCTGTAGAGAGGATGTTGCTCTACAGAGGGCTCTGGTGCACCGTGTATAAACAAAATCACTGTACTCATTATTGTGATACTATACAATTCAACGTGTACTCATTATTGTGATTGAAACATCTGGTGATTGTCCATCACTGTACTCATTATTGCAATACTATACAATTCAACGTGTACTCACTATTGTGATTGAAACATCTGGTGATTTTCCATCATTGTACTTATTATTGCAATACTATACAATTCAACGTGTACTCATTATTGTGATTGAAACATCTGGTGATTTTCCATCACTGTACTCATTATTGCAATACTATACAATTCAATGTGTACTCATTATTGAGATTGAGATTGACTTCTTTATACACTGTATGGAGAGGTTGTACAGTATGTTGTCCCGACATATTCACGTGATCCTGACCATTATACTAGAATATTTCTAGCATGGTTCCGATGCATAATTTATATAAACTACAGCTATAGTGAATCGGTGTGGTCAACTGTTGCAAAATTGGTTTTACAAATTACTTAATATGTAAACTGAGGGTTGCCCTCAAAACTGTCGTAACTGCTTATTATTAAAGAAGGATATACTGCAGTCTTAGTACTAAAAACATCAATGATAAATCATGCACGTCTGAATAATTCACCTTTGTGAATAAACCAAATTTGCCCGCCTTTCTAATTATCCTGGGCACACTATAGAAAACGTGCATTGTCAATCTTACATTTGTTTTGGTATTTCATCTCATCAAAGATTGGGGGGTATCACTAGTACAGTTGGTCAGGCTTTGTCATTACTAAACACTGAATTCACATAATCTGACCCTGACCAAGGTTTGTTAAATGTTCCAAGTTATCTTTGTATTTTTGTATTTTTACCTCATTTGTAAAGAGTTGTTAGCATGTGTTTATACATTAATTTTTATAGTACCGTTGTACCAGAAATGTGATCAGGCATATCGGTATTTACAGTATTTAGATAACTGCTATTAATATTTGCAATCACAGATTTGCTTAATATTTGGACTAAATTTCAACTTAAATATATTCTAGGACCTTATGTTAATAAGGACTCTAACTTATAGAGCTAAATTTCAACTTGAATATTTTCTAGGACTTTGTTTATAAGGACTCTTTCTCTTAGAGCTAAATCTGAACTTAAAGTCTTTTTCAGGACCTTATGTTGATAAAGGCTCTATCTTATATAGATCTAAATCTTAACTTGAATAATTTCTAGGACTTTATGTTTATAAGGACTCTTTCTCTTAGAGCAAAATTTCAACTTAAATAATGTTTAGGACATTATGTTAATAGGGACTCTTTCTCTTAGTAAGAGCTAAATTTCAACTTGAATATTTTCGAGGACCTTTTTCGCTAACATATTATGACTGAAACTTAAAATTTTTAAATTTGCATTTTAGTCCCATGTTATTATTAATTTATTGATTTTAATGTAACTTGGCGTATGAGTGCTGTGGGTACCAACAATTACCATAATCAATCACCCAAATATAGAACACAGCTGTGTATTGGCTGCAGGTAAAAAATGAGAAATGATTCAAAGAAAGGTCAGATGCAAAAAATTGTGAAAAGGCCAAACATACAAAAATGTTTGTTTCCCCATTCCTGACCCAGGCTAATCAGGCTTGAGTAGGTAGGTAGGTAAAATATTATTTATAAAAAAAAATTAATTTCTATTGTCAATAATTTGTACTGTATTAATTTTGTACTGTTGTATATTTTTGTCTGGTATAAAAATAAATAAAACAAGACTGCGTTCAATAAACGCTTATGCCCCCTGTGGAAGCCTTGTCCATAAATAAGTCTAAGTCCAAAATTAGGTCAAGGTGAAGGTCAAAATGGGGTAAGGTGATACAGGTATGTGAAGAGTGTTCATACACAACATCCATGCAAGTATGAAAGCTTTGTGGCAAGCCATATTAATGCTAGAAGAAACGGTCAATTTGGGTTAACCAGGACGGACGGACGAACGGACGGACAGGTGAATCACTATATGCCTCCTATCTATCGATAGGGGGGCATAAAAATTCAGAGGGTCAAAACATTTTTGGGTAGGGGACTTTTTGCTCGGGTAGGTAGGGAAGGGAAAACAATCAATTTTTTTAGGCCAAATAGGTTGAAAAAATACAGCCATACTGAGTCTAAGCTCGTGGAAAATGTCTGAAGCTGTGTAAAGGACACACTCAATATTTACAATTCTGGGTAGATAAAAGCAAGGACTGTACATAGAAGAATACTGTAACAGTATTTATATCATGGCTACGGCAATTTACATTGATGTTAACTGAGGCGGTGTGGCTAAATCCGATGATAATTGATGGGGTGTGTCTTAATTTTCAAAGGAATGAGTGCAATTTCTACAGTGCAGGATAATATTTTTCTGCACTGTATACATACAACTCCATTGTACTTTACTTTGGTCAACGTGACCTCTATCGATTTTCGTGGTCGAGTTATATTGGAGTCCACAACTTTAAAATCACAACACCGTGCTATTGATTTTCATTGGACATGTTAATCGGTTAGCATTGTAAAAATTTGGACACACCTTATGTTTACAAAGTGACAGCCAATGATATAAGTCAGAAAGAAAACGCTTAACACTTGGTTGTTTATTTTGTCTCGGGCTACGCCCTCGACAAAATAAGAAAACCTCGCGTCTGCGTTCTCTTTCTATAACTTACACCACTAAGTATTGCTAGGCAGATTTAAGAGGCGAATATTGCTGGACAAAATGATATTAATTTAAAACATTTTGTTATAAGTGTTCCATACATATTTTTTATTATTTGAATCTATGATTGCCTTTGTTGTTTAATTCTGGATTTTGTTAATCAGTATTACATGTTTTTTTTGTAATTAAATAAAATAAAACATAATGCAAAAATGTGAGATTTGTTTTTATTGGTTTATAAAATATCTTCTTATTTCAGGATTCTACAGGGGCATAATGCCCAATCCTGAAAATAAAATGCAAGTCTGTTTCAGGTGTTATTTATGATGATGATGGTTCTATTTAATAAAGGTAAAAATTCACCTTATGAAATTTCAAATATCCTACATGAAATTTCAAATGATATCAAGCACAAAAACTTTAAAGTATAACATAGTCAATATTTTGTGTGTCTCCGTAGCACAATGGTTAGCATGCTTGCCGTCTAATCAGATGACCCGGGTGGAGGCACTCCTATGCATGCCATATTTCAGCAGAAGGCTGAATGACAAATAAAAGCTATGCTCAGCATTAAAGACTGAACCATACAGTGATTATTTTCTTCCAATAACTCATTTTCTGCAGAAAAGTCCATTCTTACTAGTACAGATTTCGAAGTAGGCTAGTGACATACAGGGACGGATATAGGTCAATGTCTTGGACCTCCCAGGAACAAATCACTTGCCTGTTTCTATAAATTCTATTCACTAAATATATACACAGTGCTACAATAATGTATTGGATGGAGAATTTGGCATGATCCTCAACCTTCTGAAGCATAATTTTAAAGCTGATATATTGTCAATATTTATAACCCCGATTGTATGTTTTCATAAGCGGGTTACAGTATTATGAAAACGCTGGAGATGAACTACAAAGACAAATCTACAGGACAGATATAGGATGGTTTGCATGGGAAATTTACAAATTCAACTCAAGAAGATAATAGATCATCGGACAGGGAAGGCAGCACCTTGAAATACATTCATGCATAAGGTCAGGTTCAAGTCAAATTCTCTGTGTTATAGCTTACATGAGCCACACCTTCCACCCATACTGTTCAATGCGTTTGCTGCATTTACAAGCCTAAGTGATGGGGCAAAATATTCCCAGTAATATAATTTGTTCAAACTTTGTAAATAAACAAGCAAATTTGTTAAATTGATATCCCCCGCCTACTACAAGTGGGTGAGTACGGACAGACGGACGTACAGCTGGACGTGTCCCTACTCACCCACTTGTAGTTGTGGGGTGTGGAACAATAGGCTTTATTAAGGTTGTATTTATTATGTTGCTTACGGGTAGCAAAATGTTGCTTATGGGTTTTTCAAACAAATGGATGAACAAAAGAAAACCCCACAATGTCAAGTCAGAGATGGACGGACGACGGACAAAGAGCGATCACGAAAGCTCACCTTGTCAATTTGTGACAGGTGAGCTAAAAAATCGAACAAGAGGGCTCACAGGACCCTAGGTCGCTCACCTGTGCACATTGATCAAGTAGAACCATGTTGTTTTTTTAAAAGTTGTTTCCAATCAGTTGTCATGGCAACCAGAGTTCTGCATGGGTTATAATCTTTTAACTATTTTTAGAAAGGATAACCCAAGGAATATTGTTACCCATTTAATATGAAATTCAACCAGTACTTTTAGAGGAGAAGATTTTACTATGGATATATAGGGAAAAACAGCGCCCCACCCACTAGCGGCCATGTTTTTAGACGAATCAGGACAAATATGTCAATTTTGTAAGAGGGTCACCCAACAACTATTTCTGTAAAATTATTTTGAAATCTGGCAAGGGGTTGATTTTTTTATGATTTTTTAAAAGATTTTCCTATTGGTTGCCATGGCAACCAGAGTTCTGCATGGAATGTAATTCTTTTAGCTAGTTTAAGAAAGGATCACCCAAGGAACAATTTAACCAATTTATAATGAAATCCAACCAGTACTTTTAGAGGAGAAGATTTTTAAATATTTTACTATAGATATATAGGGAAAAACAGCACCCCACCCTCTGGCGGCCATGTTTTTGACGAATCAAGACACATATGTCAATTTTGTAAGAGGGTCACCCAACAACTATTTCTGTAAAATTATTTTGAAATCTAGCAAGCGGTTGATTTTTTATGATTTTTTTAAAGATTTTCCTATTGGTTGCCATGGCAACAAGAGTTATTTATAGATTACAATTCTTTTAGCTATTTTTAGAAAGGACCACCCAAGGAACATTCCTGTGAAGTTTGGTTGAAATTGGTCAAGTGATTTAGGAGGAGAAGTCGTTTGAATGAAATGTTGACGCACGCACGACGGACAAAGAGTGATCACAATAGCTCACCTTGTCACTTTGTGACAGGTGAGCTAAAAAAGGGGACAATTTTCCCCTTACCTCACAAGAAACTTATAGTGGCGAATGCCCTTAAAAAGCACAACAACATCTGATACATTATAAACCTTTATTAAGCATATTTACATGTATATATGACACTAATTGCTAGTACTTCATATTTCATTCTAATAGATCTTACTTTAAACCCTTCTCAGCATAGACATAGACAGACGCTGAACCCTCTTTAACTGCCAGTATTATTAGCTATAATTAATTTATTTAGGTCGATTGTGAAACAAGTTTTTCTAACTTCTATTTATCACTCTTGACACCTCATTTCAGATGTCATTCATCTCAATAAGGGCATGAGAGAGAGAAGCTAGCTTGTATGCTGAGCATCTAGCAAGAGAATTACTGGAACAAGTTTTATTTCGTCTTAGAAATGACACGACCTGAGATCGAACCTTGACCTTTTCTTGACTGCACTGTAAGCGGATGCTCTATCACTAGGTCAGCAAGGATGTGATTTTTAAATATTCTGATAAAAAAATATTTGAATGATTAATGTCTACAGCACACCTGTATTGAAACTCATCTATATCAGGCCTGGTAATTAGCAATAATTCTCAAACCTAAAAATCCCTATTTCAAAGCCTAAAAATCAATCTTTCAATGTAAAGAAAGAGAAAAATTCAGGATCCAAAAAAATCAGACACAAGCCTAAAAATACCAGGCCTGATATATAGAGAATAATTTATACTGTCAAGTCATACAGTAAAATTTCATTATGCTGAGCATCGATATTTTACGAGCACCCAGCCTAAGTCCAGCAGATGATGATCCCTTTCACCAGTATCAATCAGCAAGTATCCCAAGGTAATCATCCTACCGAAATTTTATACCTCAGTTGAACTGTCAGAACCTCGCGCTCTTATTAAATTTGCAAATAAAGTAACAGTTAATGCCTCGCAAAAATTTCTGATTTTGCAATAGACGCAGCTTTGAGGTAAAGGCCATACATGCCAGATCTCCTGCATCATGCGTGAGTCTCCTGCATTTGAGACTCTACTCCTGCATGATCAGAGGCCAATTTATCAAATCTCACGCATTTAATGGACAATCTGGAATCTGACATTTTTTTTTACAATATGAAAATGATGACAAATATTAGTTTAAATTGCTACATGAAGCATGTATGGTATTGTCATCAAATTAAGATAAGTGAAAACAGCAAATAAACTTCAATACTTTAAGTCTAAAGTTTTAGCAAGGAAAATCTCCTGCATTTTAATGAAATCTCCTGCATTTCCATCACCAATCTCACGCAATGGGGTCTGCGAAACATGGCATGTATGAAAGGGTTAACACTTATTTCATTCAAAAAGAATTAGTGATGACAGAATCATATAATATATACAATGTAATATTTTCATATGATATATATTATAAAATGAAGAACTTCAACAATCTGGCGCCAATCTACCGAAGCATCTCAGACTGAAATCTCATCTCAAATTGAGATTTTGGTCAAACTAGAGTTTTGGTTTGAGACAAATCTTTAGTTCAAGATCTTGAAATTTTACTGTTATAACCTCAAAATAGTCTGTTTTATGCTTCAAATTTTGAGTCCAGTCTCCCATGGAAATTAACTCGAAGACACATGACAATATTTGAGATGAAATTTTTTCTCAAACTGAGATGCTTTGGGAGACCGGGGCCTGGTTAAAAGTACAAACGGTAAAACCATAAAGTTGGCTATTTCATGATTAATAATTAACAGAACATATAGTGCAGAAATGGCACAACAATTTTTAACTAGAAGGATCTTTGCAACAAATAAGTACATCTCCAACAAAGGGCCACTACTGGTAATATTCATCCAACCCAAAAATCCTTACTTTTTGGGTTGGAAGTCAAGAATGGTCTCCCTTGATAAGGTGTCAAGTTATGTCTCTCTCAACAAGAGATGTTTGTAAAACACTTATGCCGATGGCAGCCGAATAGTCAGAAATGGTAAAGGTCACAGTGACCTTGACCTAAGGACTTCAATATCAATATGATTAGGGATAATCTACTGTTGATGACCAACCTCCATGTAAAGTTTGAAGATCCTATTGGCGAAATAAAAAAATCATTTGAGAATAATACTCGACCTACAGTACCTGTTTGCCAAAATGCTTTAAAGAAATAAGATGTATACAATTGAGCAATACAAATGCATGGGTGAGTTAGTAAATTTTATAATCCCGAAATCCAAAACATTAGTCAATCCATACAGGGAAAATAAAGAAAATATAGAAAACAGCTTTTTAGACATTCAATATCTTGAACTTCAGGCTGATCCTGAAAAATTTCACCCATGCTGAAATTAAACATGAAAACACTTTCATACTATACATGTATAAACTATATCTATTACATAGAGCATATAACACTATTCACACAAATAATTATCTCAAATTTACAGTACATAAAATATTTACTATAACAACAAACTTATCATTAACAATTACTGTTCAACAAATTACTGGCTTAAAATGAGAAGCAACAAAGACGCTATTTCAAGAAAAAAAGAAAACACTGTCTGAAAAATGCTCTTTACTTATGGAAAAACAAGCTTTTTCAACTTCAGTTTTGTCAACATGACTGGTTCCGATTTTCATGAAAATAAACTCATAAGAAGCGTCTTCTGATGCAGATTTAAAATATGTATGGATTTTATAATGTCGTAAGTAGTACTTATGACCTTCTCATTCTAAATCAGCAAAATGACTAAATGCTAAAGAACAGCATACAACATATGTTCCTTGGTAAGAGGCTCTATTTGATAATTGCCTCCCTTAGTAATATGTTAATTTAAGATGGCATTCATTGTGAGTGTTTATCTTAAACTTACATATAAATGAAAAATTAATAATTGTAACCAGTACTAACTGACCCTTCCACAAGGAACCAGCAACTTCACCAAATTTGGTGAAAAATTGATACTGGTGTTTAATTTTTATGGAAGGGGAGGACCGGCCATGAATGGAAATCAAATTGAATTGCTGGGTAACAAATCCAGGGCTTATACCAATGGACCATGGCCACCATTGGTATAGTAAATACCATAAATCTGGTACATGCTTGTATGTATAGTACAACCTCTCCAGAGCGGCCCTCTGTAGAGCAAAAACCTCTCTATAACAATACTTTCAGAAATCCGTGAGATAATATTTACTATATACACTGCCCACCAAAAATATTTCAAAATTTCCCTTAGCTAGTACTTACTATATAAAGTTAACCTCTGTAGAGCAACAATCTCTGTACTTCTGGCCAATATTTGCAGCTCCTAAAGGGTGTTGCTCTACAGAGGTTGTACTGTATATCATAATTTTACCCCATTTTATGCTGCTTAAAAACTTTGACTTTGACATGTGGTTTTGTAGTACATCTGTGTTAATTCATTAACAAACCATTTCCTCTAAATTATAGCACATTTTAACCGAAAATAGGATTATTATATAGTCAGGTTTAATCAGGTCTGTCACTTGTATACAAACATTGCAATATCATAACATTATATTTTTACTGTTTTAAACATTTTAATGAAAGAAAAGGGCAGTGAAAACCAATACATTATTCAATAAGCTACACATTAATACACATAATATCTATTAAAATAAGACTTTAATACAATTTTAAAATCCTTAATAAATTGCATTGTTTATGTGGTAATGTACATAATGTTACGTAAACAAGTGACTGACCTGATTAATTAATTTGTACAGTTAAAGACAGAATTAAACAACAATCACTATTACTACATTAGACCCAAATAAAAATGAATAAAATAAAATAATGGCAGCATAAAAATTTAAAAAAGACATATATTATTTTGCAGAAATTAAACAAGTGACATAATGTAAAAAAAGAAGTTGAAATTACATGCAACATTTCATAAACAATGTCATCATATAAACAAATCAGTACACACTTCAGAAATAGGTTCAAACTTAAACAAATTTAAGCATTAAAAAAGCTAGGAAATATATTACCATGGAAACCAAATTGTAGATTTGAAATCAACAGACAAGTCAGAATAATTTATTATATAATAAATTTATCTAATGACATGAGATGTTTGTACATAGGTATACCCACATGGTAAATTGTCCACTTTATCGTCAAGGTTACCTTGACCTGGTGACCTCAAGGCAACTACAGGACTTATCTGCATACAAAGTTGGAGCTTCATCAGCCGAATTGTTCTTTAGTCACCAAATGGAAACATACAGACTGACAGACAGCTATGTGCAAATCTATAAACTCTACCCATAATTTCATTCTTCGGAAAGGGATCATAATAGATGTATCATAAAAATCAACATGAATTCAATAGCTTACATGTGTATAAATTTATATAAAATGAAAACTATTGACAACAAACCAAGTTGATATAGAAGTTGTAATAAAGAAGAAATAATATACGAGGCAAAAAAAGAAACATCTACTATATAGTAGAGTGTTTAGTTTGCAACTGCAAGAACTCAATACCTACATCATATTTTCAATTCATTTTTTGCTAGCAAATACAAACACCCTTTGTGGAGAAGTATTACTTAACAGAAACAAGAGATGTTTGAAACACACATATGCTCCCATGGCAGCCCAATAGTCATAAATGGTGAAGGTCGCAATGACCTTGACCTACTGAAATAATTAGGGGTCATCTACTGTTGCTGACCAACCTCCATGTAAAGTTTGAAGATCCCAGGTCAAAGTGTTCTTGAGTTATTGAATGGAGACTATTTAAATAGTCAGAAATGGTAAAGGTCACAGTGACCTTGACCTTTGACCTACTGACCCCAAAGTCAATAGGGGTCCTCTACTATTGATGACCAACCTCCATGTAAAGTTTGAAGAACCTAGGTCAAAGTTTTCTTGAGTTATGGACTGACCAACAGACAGACATGTGCATTTTTTTAACAATATACCCCTTCATCAAAGATTGAGGGCATAATGATATGATGCATTTTTGTTGTGGCTTTGGGGTGATATAGGAGAAATCACAGGAAACATGCATGTGTTTGATGTCAATTGTGAGTTTCATCAGAGGTCCTACTAAGGCATAATACCCAATCCTGAAAATTAGACGCAAGTCTGTTTTGAGTGCAATATGCACACATCCCTACACCTAATCACTGTTTCAAACATTATTCTATAGCTTTAAAAAAAGCTTTAAAAACTTCAAATGACCATTACTTTGTTAATATTTTGAAATTATTCATCAAATTACTTTTATTTTCTGCAAAAAAGTTCATTCTTCCTAGCGATTAGTCCGGAATTGAAGGACCTCTGCGACTTACATCATCTGGGAGCTAAACTGAGCTACAGTTCTCTGAAACATACGACTCATTTCTATATCCTCTACATTACCACCCTCCTCCAAGGGCGTGCCAGCTTGTGCAGCTTGTTGTGCGGCCTGGGCGGCTTGTGCTGCCTGTGCGACAAGACGCAGATCTGTAGGTGCCATATTAGACACTGATTGAATGGCAGAGGTCGTAGCTAACTGTAACGCAGCAGTCAAGACATCTTGGGAGTCATTTTTTAATACTGTATTAGAGGCAGCTGGATTGGTCAGTGCTGCTGTGTAAACACGGACACCAGCTGTGGTAGTGTCTCCGATAGGCATGTTGACCGTAGCAGTAGAACTGGGAACCGAGATATTCAATGGCGGACAATATACAGCGTTTAAGTCTACAGGATTAGCATGAAGTGTAGGAAGACTTTGTAAGGACGGTGTTTCCACGGGTTCCATCTCCATAGTAGGTGCCTTCATTTCTTCAGGATTTTCAGGATTTTCATCGTTACCTTCGCGCGCTGTGCGTTTGTAAATGTCCTCCGTCTCCCCAGTGGCTAGTTCATACAAGGTCATGTATTTATTAAATACAAGATTGTGAACTTTTTTCTCGTGGCGGACTCGATCACCCGTCTGCTTAAATGTTTTCCCACAATTCTCCTCACGGCAGAAATATGGCCGCTCACCTGAAAAGTGCAAGAATTACTCCATTTTACTCTATTACTTGGTGGACTGCATATGGTTATATGATTTAGTTAAAGAACAAATCAAAAGATGCCAGTCAAAACTAGTCTGCCCCCATTCTCATTGGCAGACAAATGGTTAATTTCATAAAGGGCCATAAATTAAAACTCCAGCAAAATTCACCTGATCTAAAATTCCTGAAAATATACATGAGTGAATAGTGAAATCAGACCAATGGTTAAGGAGATGGAGTACCAACAACATTTAAGACATCATTTGATCCAGACAGAACTCCCGCACAAAAACTAATATAAATGTGACTTTCTGATAAACAGATATCAAATAATTTAACCAAGTTTAATTTTGCAACAGCTATTTACTGTATACTTATTTTTGGTGGGCACTGTATAGTAGAAAAAGATTTGGAACTGACATATATTTTGGATGATAACAGTTATTTGGATAGAAGGTCGTAAAAATAACGAGGTCCGATCATCTTGTAAAATTAACGAGGTCCAAACATGGTCAAATTCTCAAGGTCTGACTGTTGTCAAATCAACAAGAATCTGTCTGACCATGATCTAATAAACAAAATCTGACCACAGTCAAATTAACGAGGTCCGTTCATTATCCAATTAACAAGGTCCGACCATCACAAAGCTAACTAAGCCAGACTGACATCAAATTAATGAGGTCTAATTGTCGTCAAATGAACAAGGTCCAAAATAATCATTGTCAAATTAACGAGATATGATTGTACATACCAGTATGTGTTCTTTCATGAACTGTCACTTTACTGCGTAGCCCAAACTTTCGTCCACAATAACGACATGGGAATTTCTTCACACCTGAATAGAAAGATGGCATTGTGAATGAACAGTGAAACCTCTATACTAAGACTATCCACTAAGTCTCTGGAAAATAGTCTTTGATTAAGCTGGCCTGAGTATAACGACTTAATTAAAAGAAAGAGTGAAAACAAACTTGAAATGTTATGGAAAATTAAATCTAAATGCATTTTTTATGGAAAATGTTATCCAATTATGCAATCTTATGGAAAATTTAGTTTTTTTATGGAAAAAATTACTAAATGTGTAATTAATGGAGATTACAATGCAAATGTCTAAACACATGTATTTTTAGATCTTTGGAAAATGTGACCTTTGCACAATCAGGTTTCATGAAAAGCATTACTTAATGAGCTTTTTTAAGGTAAAAGTTGTAAACCTACGTCTGTGCTGCCATGTTTCAGCAGAAAGCTGATACGCAAATAGAGGCTAGGCTCGGTAAAATGCTCTACAATTTCAATTTTTTTTTGTAATTATTACCTAAACGCGTGCATTTTTAAAGAAGAAAATACCTAAATGTGTGTTTTTATGTCTCGTAAGATCACAGTTGGCCACAAAACACATTCCACAAACATCACATCTATACTTGCGCTCTCCACGATGTCGCTTCTGATGTCGAACAAGATTTCCTGAAAAATATGGATGAAATAAACCTTATTTACTATCACTTTCACTGTTGTATAAATCTTTAGAACCTGATGTTAGGAGTAATCAGTATTGTGTGTTTGTTTAATCAGTTTAGAAGACGTTTCTCAACAACTTTTCTGTTAAATACTAATACAGAGGCCAATTTACCTTACCAGTTTTCCATGACTGTATTTTAACCAGTATTAACTTGCCATTCCACAAGGCACCAGCAACTTCTCCACATTGAAATTGTGGTCAAATTTTCATGGATGGATATGTGTACTGTCAGGACTCGATATAACAACATCCGATATACTGACAAATTCATTATACTGACATCCTATTTTGGGACAAATGTATTAAAACGCTCTTTGTATCAATTCAGTACACTGACATATTCGTTTATGACATTTTTCTTGGAAACGGACAGCGTCGTTGTATCGAGTTTTGACTGTACACTGATTGGGAATCAAACCCGGGTACACATCCAGGGCACTCACCACTGGACCATGGCAGCAGCATTATAGGGAGTAGCAGGTCTAGCACTAAACACTGGACGGACCATGGCAGCAGCATGATAGGGATAGGGAGTAGCAGGTCTATCAGTCTACTTTCTTCATGTGGTATAAACCAATTTGTTTACTTCTTGGCAATTAAGTGAGGCATGTATTTGGAATAAACACCATTTTCTGTTACATTTCGAGGATTTCTCAGGTAGTATAGCCAGTTATTTTACATAAAACAATTTCATGAAAGTAGCCTGTATCATTGATTTCTGTGGAATTACAGTATATGGTAGCACATGTAAACACATTTTGAATTGCAAATCATGACCACATGGTATAAGAGAATATTGAACTCAAGAAGGTTAAATAGGGGCAAATTAAGGAGGTCATATGGGGGCAAATTAATGAGGTCATATGGGGGCAAATTAAGGAGGTCATTATGGGGGCAAATTAATGAGGTCATATGGGGGCGAATTAAGGAGGTCAAATGGGGGAGTTTAAGGAGGTCAAATGGGGGAGTTTAAGGAGGTCATATGGGGGTGTCTAAGGAGGTCAAATGGGGGAGTTTAAGGAGGTCATATGGGGGTGTCTAAGGAGGTCAAATGGGGGAGTTTAAGGAGGTCATATGGGGTGTCTAAGGAGGTCAAATTTACTGTACAAACTCTACTAATAAAAGTACATGTACATAAACATGCATAACCTAGATATTTACCTATAATCATGAAAAGATAATTTAATTATATTATTTCTACATTAAACTTGCAGGAAGTAACTCAATGTGAAATAAAATTAAGAAAGTAAAGAGTTACCTTTCCTGCTGAACAACATGGAACATATCTCACACTGATAGTCACGAATATTGGAGTGCATTAGTTTATGATCCTGAAAAATGCAGTATATACATTTGTTTAAATGAAATGAATATAAAACACTCAATATATAGTAGTGATGGGACATCTGTTGCAAATCATAATCGATCATCAGCTAGAATCGACTGGCACTTCTGATGCGATTTTCCGATTAATAACCAGCAGAGCAGGACAGTGACTGAATATGCAATGTGCTTATGTCTGTTTTCCTATTTCACAAGTTGCGAAAAAAGGTGACAAAGGGAAAATCGATGATTTTCGGTATTTTACTATCTGAGTCTGAAGAAATTGTTTGAATTGGTTCTTATAGGCATTTGATTGGTCGAAACTTCCATGCTTTTAATTTTCCTAGCAAAAATTTGATTAAAGAAGTCTTGTTTAACATTATGCTATAATTATCCGATGATCGATTATGGATGAATGACATCGATCATCGGAATCGGCTGACTTCTGCACACCACTAATCGATGTTATCCGATAATCAGTACATCACTAATATAATTTATAGCTTGTATCATTTTACATGTCACCCGTGACCGTGAGCCCATCCATCAACCAATCAGACGTGTTATTTTAGGACTTCCGCTGCCTGTCACAAATGGTGCCATTGGCACAGAAATCAAGAATATGGCGATAAAAAAATCGGTTTGGCGAATTTCATGGCGAAAGCTAATTTCATTACAAAATTTTAAACAGCCTTCAGTACAATGACTGGTGAGTGCCAGTGGTCAGATGTTATGTGATACAAATAAGTAGAAATATAAATGGCTTAGTAGAAAAAGTGTTGATTTTGACTGCCGTTAACTCCGATTAAATGTTCAAAACAATTTAAATACTGTAAAATCACATATTTTCGTGGCTATTAAATTTCATGGATTTTGATAAAAATGTATTTTTGTAGGGTGGTAAATTTGTTGATTACAGAACATAAAAGGGTTAACACATGTCTTCATAGGATAGATCATGTTTGTATACAAAGGGATTACTACCACCAGCTAGCTATTGGTGAATGGCAGGTTTTTATTGTTCATTCATCAAATAGATTGCCAATCAGCAGTTTGCATATGAATACGGTGATCTCTCCTATTTGAGAAGTCAATTAATTGTGGGGATTAGATTTTGTGGAGAAGTTCAATGACAAACTCAATGAAAATTCAACTCTCGAAAACTGATGAATTTATGGTACTTAGTTATGATCTTATATTGCTTGTATACATGCGATAGACCAGGCCCCAATCTCCCTAGTAAGCATCTCAATCTGAGTAAGATCTCATCTCAAATATTGGCATATACTTTTATGTTAATTTCCAGGGGTGGCTGGACTTAAAATTAGCATCACTAAACAGAAATGTTATTCTGAGTTTATTACAGTAAATTTTCAAGAGCGGAAGCTTCAGATTTATCTCTAATTCCGACTCTGATTTTAGCAAAATGTCAATTTGAGTTGAGATTTCTACTTGAGATGCTTCGGGAGATCGGCGCCTTGAATAAATGGACTGTAACTCACTTTCAATGTGGTATTATCTTTAAATGCTTTCCCGCACACATCACACTCCTTATCCGGTACCTTATGAACCTTCTTGTGTCGATACAAGGCTTCCTTACTCTTCAATATAACGCCACACTGATCACATATACATTCAATGGGAATGCTCTCTGGCTGCAACTCTGAGTGCTCCTTCTTTATATGGCGAGACAAGTGTTTACGATATTTAAACTTACTGTCACAGTGAGGGCATTGCACTTGTGGTGTGCTTTCGTGGACTGGTGTGTGATTGTCCAGGTGTGTTTTGCGATAGAATGACATCGGACATTTTTCGCATTTATAATTTGGCGTACATTGTTCAACATGTGTGTCATAGTTCTCTTTCTTAAAGAAAAACCTCTTACACTTAGAGCACTGATACTCTCCTTTGATGCCACCATTGTGAACCATACGTATATGTGTACTTAAATTGTCCTTCTTGGCATAGGTTGCGTCGCACTGTTCACAATGGTATGGCCTCTCCCCGGTGTGGATATTTACATGCTCCCGTGCCTGATACGGCTTCTTAAAAGACTTATCACACAGTTTGCAATCGTACTGCGATTTCCCTGATTCAAGCGTTTCTATGGAAATCACTTCTTTTTCTTCGTCTGTAAATACTGTTTTTGGTCGATCAGTCTCACTTTCAATCAGGTTATGGTTAAGGTAGTGCGATACTATCTCATTAGGTTTCTCAAATTTCTCATTGCAAACGTCACATTGGAACTCATTCATATTGCAATGCTGGCTCCTCATGTGACGTATCACGTGATCAGTACGACTGAACATCTGTGAGCAGACGACACATTTATGAGGTTTGATTCCTAAATGCATGTTCATGTGCTGCCTTAGTCGATACTTCTGCGTGTAAACCTTATGACATATATCACACTCATGGTGCCGACCTTTAGACGGGGAACGAGATGCTGTTCTTCTCTTACCCTTTCTACTACTAGTGGATTCGACGCCGTCTTCATCAGCCCCATCTTCATCATCGTCATCGTCTTCATGCGTTTGCATAAACTCATTAAACACATCTTCATTATCATCATTCTTGCCGTCCAATTCTTTCTCAGCTGTCAGGTCCACGCTTTCGTCCATATTCTCGCTGGCATCTAGCGATTTATTGTCCACCTCCACCTTAACAACTGCAGAGTCCACACCTGATTCTGTAGCGCTGTCATTTATCACTGCTATTCTTCTCTTACCAGCGTTCTTCTTACTTGCTGATTTCTTTCTTCGACCACGTTTTGTCGGGACTTCATAATCAGGATCATCATCACCTATATGTTGTCCACCTTTACGCTTGGATATTTTAGATCTTGTTGGTATGACTTTGCTACTGTTAAGGTCATTGGTAACCTTCACCTGAATTTTAAGGCACTCAGACACCCGATCTTGTATCATTCTGGTTAAACTTTCATCTTCCGTCGCATCTTCACTCTTCACTGATATATCACCATCGTCAATATCACTGAAATATACCATCATAACCATGTGATCAAACCATGTGACCAACCATGTGACCAACCATTATGTGATCAACCATGTGACCAACCATCATGTGATCAACCATCAGGTGATCAAACCATCAGGTGAACAAACCATCAGGTGATCCAACCATGTGACCATGTAGTCAACCATGCGACCAACCATCATATTGCACAGTTGAAACTATGTGATCAAATCAGGTAACTACCCATCATGAGACCAGGGGTGTCAACAGGGCCAAATTAAAAATCAGGAAAATCCCATGTTTGCCAAACAAGAGGCCTTCAATGACATTCTTTCCATAATTAACTCAGTTTGTATTAAATAAAATCCTTCATAGCAGATTAAAATTGCAATAACTTTGCCATTTCTTGAGATATTTTCAGCAAATAACTTTTATTTTGGTCAGAAGCTATTGCTCTATCAGTAATGATAAATTCCGGATAAATCAGGAAAATTGACACCCCTGTGAGACTAATCATGTGACCACATGATTGTCACAAAAATAGCAAAATTAAATATGGTATGCTACTTTAATAATCAGGAAATATGAACCAACAGCTCAATTTTTTCAAACTAGAGAAATGGTCAATTTTATAATTTAATTAACTGCTTTGGATACTGATAACTGTGTCAAGTCAACATAATGACACACGAAAGCATGGGAGGTGATGCCATAATGATGTCATAATTGTGAAATCATGATGTCTTATTTTTATGCTTTTTTTTCAAGAGAAACTATGTTTTGAGAACAGACAATTTATAACAAGAAATATCACTGAATTTAATGAATACACCCAGATACTGCTTGATGAAGTCACTGCAATGAGCTCTGACAACATGCATTAGAAGACTTAGTAATGATAAGTAATGCAAACTTTCATTGAAATCCAACCAGTGTTTACAGACGAAAAGCACAGACAAAATTTGTAAAAAAACAAAGGGCCGTTATTCCCTCAAAATTTATCAAAGCATCTTGCACCGAAGACATATGCACACATAGACTTAGTCCCGATCAGTCATGCAAATTTTTGTTAACATCTGAAGCATGGTTACAGAGAAATACACAGACGAAATTTGTAAGTGTAAAAAACAAAGGGCCATAACACCCTTTAGATTTATACCGACCAACATGTGCCGACGATATGCACAACTAGACTTGGTACTTATCATTCATGCAAAGTTTCATTGAAATACGACCATAGGTAACAGAGAAATAGCGCGGACAAAATTTATTAGTGTAAAAAAAACGGGCCGTAACTACCTTAAAATTAATCCAACCAATGTGTGCCAACAGTATGCACAACTAGACTTGGTACTGGTCATTCATGCAAAGTTTCCTTGAAATCTGACCAATGGTTACAGAGAAATAGTGAGGACATTTGCATGGACCAACCGACAGGCCAACCAATCCAACCTCAAGCATGACTCCAATAAAGCCCCCATATACTATGTACCTGTGCGTATAGTTACCTGTTTTGTGTCATGATGTTTTACTTTATACATTTATGTATTTTTCAAAACAAAAAAAATAGTAGAGTTTTGAAAACTAACACTCTGAACATCTGACGGAGAATGTATAATTAGTAACAATACCTGTTTTGTTTTAATCTAGTGAAGTCATCTCCATCACTGTTCATTTCTACAGTGTCCATGGCACTCTCATTTTCTACAGAATCATCCATATCATCACCAGTTTGTTCCATCTCCAGCCTCTCAGCTTCTACATCAAAATCTGTCGTACCATCTAGTTTAAAACCAGTGTCTTCTGGATCATCTTGATTTTCTTCATCACAGTTAACTGCCTCATTTATTCCTAAACTGGCATCATCTGTTTTAGAACCTTCAATCTCTCTAAGTTTAACATTTTCATCCAGTTCTAACTCAACTACATTGTCTATAACACCAGTTCCCTCCTTTTCAATGAGTACAACATCAGATTTAGAAGCATCTAGTTGAACACTTGCATTATCTGTGTCTTGTATTTTCTGTATTTCTGCTGATGAGTCTGGACCGAGATCTAAAGCCTCCACAATATCAGTACCAGTTCCAGTAACACTTGACCCAGTTTCCTTATCTGCCCCGCCGTCAGTAGGAATATCAACAACTTGCAGACTAGGAGGGTGCCTAACCTCATCCACCTTTGGCATGCTTAGGTACATGACTCTAGATGTATCCTTAGCTGACAGGTCCAGTACACCATCAGTTTCATTATAACCAGAAGCATTACCATTATCAAACACAGGAACAACTGATGCCTGAGTTACAGCCACATGAACTTGATCAGTTCTTGTATCAACATTTATTGTACTTTTATCAACATCTTCAGATCCTACTAATGGTGCATTTGGCTTCTCAAGATTATTTACAACCTTTTCTTCACCAGTCTTCTCTGTTTTCTTGGCCCCCAAGCTTTCTCCAAACTGTATCAATATTTCATCCAGTTTAGTCAGCATGTTGGCTTTGTTACTCTTTGGTACAGTTCTATTCCGTACTTGATCTTTGATATTGAGAGCAGTTTTAACAATAACACCATCCAGTTCTTCAGCCGTCTCATCATCATCGACACTGTCCATTAGTTTATCGTAGGAAATATTGATGAGGCTGTCGGCAAACTAAAACAAAGAAAAACAAAATGATTGGTAAATATCGAGCATCTCCAAAATCAAGTTTTATAGAATTACAGTCTGTCAATTTAGGATTTTAAATTACTTGCCTGAATCGGCAAAACTGAATATTTTTCATATGTACTCTATGTATAACTACTGCAGAAGTTACTTGCCCAATAAACAATAATTACTTGGTCCGAATAACTGGACAAGCGCTAAATGCGCAGACATTGAATTACTATAGGTATTGCTTGTACAAACCAACCCACGACAGCCAAATACTAGTAATTCTTTCAGTTCAAGGTCACAGTAACTTTGATCCACTGACCTCTGACCTCAAAACCAATATGGTTCATCTAATGACCATGCAGTCGGTGAATTTAGGAGAAAAATGAACCTTCTCTAATAAAATGTAGGAATCCTACTGAGACATAATGCCCAATCCAGAAAAAAGATGCAAGTCTGTTTCAGGTGCCACTAGCACACATACCTACACCAAAACTGTTTCAAATATTGTTTTTAGAGAATGTTGCTAAATTCAGCTTTTGCAATTCTGAATAACCATAACTAAGACAAATTTCAAATAACTTTTACTTTTGACAGAAAAGCTCATTTTTTCTAGTGCAGCAAGTATCTATGTATTCCTGATTTTAGGTTTGAAAGAAAATACAAAACTGTTACAGATGCCTCCATAGCTCAACTGTTAGCACGCTTGTCGTCTAATCTGGTAACCCGGGCTCAAATACAGGTGGGGGTACTCATAAAGCTAACTGGCAAATAAAGGCTATGATCGGTATTTTTTTAAATAAAAACTAAAAACACATCACCGACATGTTACAGTGGTAGTACACACAGTTATAATGCTTACAGTGTATCCAAGTGGCCAAACTTTCATCCATCTGTGAGCAAGTTTGAGAACTTTCCCTATCCGGCAATTTTCCAAAATCAAAGTTTCCACTTCGAGAGGGAGCACCTAAAAGAAGAAACAAAGATTTATATTCAAACAATTTAAAACTTATAAAATGTAGGGGGTACAAAAATCCTTCAAAACAATCTGGCCCTTCCCAAGAAATCTTTTAAGTGCTGGGGCAATGCTGCGATTTGTGCTTTAAAGGAGTTCAACAAGAATGGCTAAAATGTTTTAGAATAGAAAATTGGATCAATATCTATAGTTCAAAGGCTGGTTTAAGCACTTTTCCAATAAAGCATGTCATAATCTGTCAAATAACACAATACTGACCTAAAATATAAACACATACAAATATAAAGACACCATATCAGCATTCAGGGCACTGGGGAAAGCCACAGCGCCTTCTTTCCCTATGGAAGGGCCTGACCATTCTTTAGGTAAGTAAATAATCAGGAATAATTAAGTCTCCTGATATACCGAAATGCACGGAGCAGCATACACCTTGTTTTCTTCTTCTTTGGATGGAAAGGCGCACAAATATTTTGGAATATATATATATAAACATTTTGTACGTCTTTCAGCTTTTTAACAGCTGGGATTCAGACTTTCGACCTTTTGACAGCGGAAACTTTCAGTGGTTATTTCCTTTTCTCGTTCACTTGTGTGTCGGGCATTGTGTTGTGTTATTGTGATCTGTGTTGTTTTTATGGTTTCTGTGCTCAGCTGTTTAAGTTGAGTTCTACCTTTCCTGCCAGCTTTTTAGGATCTTTTTTCTTATGGAACGATGAATAAAACATTTCGAAGTACAAGAATTATGTTATGATAAACTAAAAGTACCTCAAAGAATTCATGACTGTCTATAATATGATCATAGAAATGTGTTTCCACCATCTCCCAAACTAGTTTCAACAAGTTACTCGTCCTCGGACTCACCATATCAGACTCCTGGAACAAATAACAAAACTAGAAGGGTTTTTGAAACAAAAACCTTTTTACTCCACAAAGGGCCGTAACCACGGCACAGATCACCAAACCTAAAGTTGTTGACCATTATACACAACTACTATTGTAGACTATAGGCTTGGTACCAGGTATTCACCTGCACTTGTGAAGTTTCATTCGAATCTGACCAATAGTAGACTATAGGCTTGGTACCAAGTATTCACGTGCACTTGTGAAGTTTCATTTGAATCTGACCAATAGTAGACTATAGGCTTGGTACCAAGTATTCACATGCATTTGTGAAGTTTCATTTGAATCTGACCAATAGTAGACTATAGGCTTGGTACCAAGTATTCACGTGCACTTGTGAAGTTTCATTTGAATCTGACCAATAGTAGACTATAGGCTTGGTACCAAGTATTCACATGCACTTGTGAAGTTTCATTTGAATCTGACCAATAGTAGACTATAGGCTTGGTACCAAGTATTCACGTGCACTTGTGAAGTTTCATTTGAATCTGACCAATGGTTCAGGAGAACATGTTTAAATCCATTCACCAAGCACAAGATCAATATGTCGTTGGCTTAGAATTAGAAGATTGTAAGTACTATTAACAACCTTATAAGACGCATGCATATTAGAAATCTGCATCTAAAAGCGCTTCTCATGAGCCTATTTTCATGAAAGTGGTCACGTTGACCAAACTGAAGTTTAAAAAGCTTGTTTTTCCATATTGAGCAAAGGCTAGTTTTCGGACAGGTTTTTTCTTATTTTCTCAAAGTATTGATTTTGTACTTACAACCTTCTAATTCTAAGCCAGCAATGTGTTTTTCCTGTGTAAGAGACAAAATATACTGAATACTAAACACAGTTGTTAAAGGTAGACCTGAAATGAAATATTGTTTGTTTCCCGCACTGATACCTATCTAATGAATTTGCCTATCCCAAAAAAATTATCAAGAAATCCAAAACAAATTTTGCTACAAAAAGAGAAAAAGTCATTCAATATTACATCTGTATTCAGCCCCTAGGGAAATAGTGGAACCTCTGTGCTCTTACAGTATCGTTATTCAAGTAAATTCCAATGTTTCGACAATGTTAATTTGTATCTAGACCTATTTAAGAATCATCTATGAAATATCACTGTTAAAGTAAATGCAAAATTCACAGTTTGTTCAAGCACAATTTTATGTCAGCTGTTCAGACAAGCTTGCAAGCAAATCCTCATGATTAGGACTTTCTTAACCACCAAAATGGAAGAGTCAAAATGACTCCTGACTCTCAAGTTTTAAAAGCAATCAAAATATTGCAAGAATATTTGAATTATAGGCACTAGTATAGTAGATTTGACTCTTCCACTTTAATTTTCACGAGTCAATACTGGCACTTTCGTCAAATCAAAATGCACTTTCAATAGTAACAAGAGGGCCTAAAGGGCCCTAGGTCGCTCACCTGTTATAGCAGTACATGCAAGACCTGTGATTTGACCTAGTGACCTAGTTCTTGGCCCCATATGAGGCAATATCGCACTTGACCTAGATTTTGTTGATCACTCTGACCAAGTTTCATAAATATTAGGTCAAAATTATGACCTCTAGTGTCTACACAAGGTTTTTCTATGATTTGACCTTGTGACCAGGTTTTTGACCCTGGATGACCCAATATCAAACTAGACCTAGATTTTGTTGAGATGATCATTGTGACCAAGTTTCATAAAGATTAGGTCAACATTGTGACCTCTAATGACTACACAAGGTTTTTCTATGATTTGACCTTATGACCTAGTTTTAGACCCAAGATGACCAAATACCGAACTTGACCTAGATTGTGTTGTGATGATCATTGTGACCAAGTTTCATAAAGATCAGGTCAAAATTGTGACCTCTAGTGACTACACAAGGTTTTTCTATGATTTGACCTTGTGCCCTAGTTTTTGACCCCGGATGACCCAATATCGAACTAGACCTAGATTTTGTTGTGATGATCATTGTGACCAAGTTTAATAAATATTAGGTCAAAATTGTGACCTCTAGTGTCTACACAAGGTTTTTCTATGATTTGACCTTGTGACCTAGTTTTTGACCCCTGCTGAGCCAATATCGAACTTGACCTAGATTTTGTTGTGATGATCATTATGACCAAGTTTCATAAAGATTAGGTCAAAATTGTGACCTCTAGTGACTACACAAGGTTTTTCTATGATATGACTTTGTGACCTAGTTTTTGACCCCGGATGACCCAATATCGAACTAGACCTAGATTTTGTTGAGATGATCATTGTGACCAAGTTTCATAAAGATTAACTTAAAATTGTGACCTCTAGTTTCTACACAAGCAAATTGTTGACAGACGGACGACGGACGACGAAGAGTGATCACAAAAGCTCACTCTGTCACTTTGTGACAGGTGAGCTAAAAATGAAAGCCCAGGCCACGATATCCCAAAGCATCTCAAGTAGAAATCTCAACTAAAATTTCGTTCAAGTCAAGAGTATAAATATGAGATTATTCTTAAGTTTGTGCTCAAATTTTTTTAAAGTATTAAACTCAGAACAATGTATCTGTTTTGTGGTGCCAAATTTGAGTCTGGCCTCCCATGGAATTTATCCCAAAGACACATGACGGTATTTGAGAATAATCTCGACTCAGATTGAGATGCTTTGGGAGATCGGGGTTTGATGACATGAGCAAGATAATCAGATTTAATAAAGAAATGCACAACAAACCTTTGATCCATCAGCATTATACAAACTCTTCTTCAACTCCAGATAAAGTTTCAAATAATTCTCTTTCGCTGCATACTGACTGATGTACCGTTCACCGAGCTCCAGTAACTCGTCAATCATTAAATACTCTGCCATTTTCACCAGGCCAGTAAAGTTGATATCATTCATGTATAGAGTACCGCTGTATAAGAAATCTATCACAGGTTCCAAATACTTGGCTTCCTCAGCTGTAAAACCTCCAAGCTCGAATGTTGACCTATTAACGAAACAGAATTTGATTGTTCAATATCCAGGGCTCGACTTTAACACTGGTCTGCTGGTACGAGACCAGTGAAAATCCAGAAGGACCAGTGAAAATTCTAGAGGACCAGTAACTGTCCTATTTTCAAATTGGGCGCTTTTGCCTTCGGACCAGTGGCCAAAATAGTTAGTGTCTAGGCCTGATATCCCATGTACATGTATGCCTTTATCATTCAAAGGAACAAAATGGTCTGACAGCCTTTCAGTGTTTTAATACTAAACAAAATGATAGTAACATGTATACCAGTATACATTTCATGCTCAAAAACATTGCCAAGTACAGTACAATCTCTGTAAAGTGTCCCTCTGTATGACAACACCTTACAAGTTTCCCGACATTTACTATAAATTTAACCTATGTAGAGCAACAACCTCTATACAATGGACAATATTTGCAGCTCCCAAAAGGTTTTGCGTTACAGGTCAGAGGTTGTACTGAGTTACTGTACATTGAAATAATGTAATAATGCTGATAATTAATCCAAAGCAATTTACACAACAGCCACATAGTAATTAAGCAATAAAACCTTGAGTGGACTAGAGAGCAAACAAAGAAACACAATTTTTTACATTAAGTCAAAGCTGTGTCCATAACAACCTGTGAACAAGACCACTAATATTACACAACTTGTCTAAAAATGCCAGTAAATTTTCTCTGCCTGACATCAGATGAATTACAATTATATTGAAACAGTTTAGAGAGACCACCTGTCAACAAAGACCACTTCTTCTGTTTTTGCACAGGGCCAAACTTAAAATATTCTTGGTTTCCCCATCCCGACCCTAGCAGATTTAGAATGGGTAGGTAGGTAGGGTAAATATTGTTTTTAACTGTATCAGTATGATAGATTAGTTATTGGTTAAGACATACAAATAATGAAGTTTAGAATTAACCCTAAGGTGAAAACCAACAATAATGAAATTTAGAATTAACTCTAAGGTGAAAACCACCAGTCTTAAATTTAATGGTAAGATTTAAGAAGCCAGTAAACCAAAAAAATATTTTTCACTTCTAATTTTTAATAAAAAATTTTTATTTCAATTTGGGCAATAAAATATTTTTGGTAGGGCCCATTTTAATCGGGTAGGTAGGGGATGGGGAAACAAACAATATTTTATTTTAGGCCCAGGTGGTTTGAGTCGGATGACTGCAATTATATTACATTCATATAAATGTTTACCTATTGAGGTGACGTTTATTCGTCTCGGCTCGTTGGAAGAGAATCTTGAAGAACTCACTGCTAGCAGCAAGCACACATTTGTGTGCGGAGACAGTGACGTCATTAGAGGTTATGGTGATGTCTTTATAGTCTACATCATTTCTCAATCGGTCATATCGACCCCTAAGTTTGACTGGGTCTAAATTCATCTGTGTAGTTTTCAACTTCATTTTTCAATCTAAATTGTTAAAATAGAATAAGACAAAATAGAATTTAGATGAGCCTTGTCAACAGCTCTTTTCAGAGCTATACAACCAAACGGCCCTTTTGAGGACCATTTATATAAATATACAATCTCTATATTACAAGGAAATTATCGGTAAAAATACAACAAAAACAAATTACCAAATATGAAACATCAAGTGAGAAAAGATTGTGCAGTTGCATGACAACAATGCAATGATACTATACTTCAGTCTGTATGTACCAATAAACAACTAAAACAGTAAATTTTAATTGGCTGTTTTGCTTGATCCTGCAATAAGCACCACTCAATTGAAACCATGCCCCCCCTAACTCTGGTAAAATTCCCCCCCCCTCGGGTCATACAGATGATTATCCCCCCCCCCCCCTTGCAACATTTGAACTGTTCAAATTTAAACAAGTGAAATCCCATATGTTAATTGAATATATGCAAACGACGTGGATGAATAATTGTTGGTCAACTATGGAGAGCTATCAACCGCCTATATGCCTGCAAAACTCTGTAAAATCGAAGGTATTGTAGTGATTTATGAGCCAGTAGCCCGGTTAGCTCAGTTGGTAGAGCGCTTGACTTGCAAGCAGGGGCTTGCAGGGGGTCGTGGGTTCGAGTCCTGCACTGGGTACAGATACTTTTTCTCCTTAAATTACAATAGAATAGTCACGGCTATATTTTTGCTATTATTTTGCGCGAAACAAGAGCCTTTATTAATATTCACACAGCAGGGCGGGGAAATTGGACAGTTGCCCCATCCTTCCCCGTAGTTGGGGGGTGGTTTGTGGTTTCAATGGACTGGTTCATTTTACGTTGATAATTGAGACACGATTCGTTGTCCCCAGGCTGCTTGTATTAGTTATAATGTCAACAACTTAAAAACATTATCGGAAGTTCAAGAAATCAAGTCAAATGCAGGTGACGCTCTTATAAATTCAACCACCAAGTGGGTAAGACTAACACGTCACGCGGTATATTACCCAGATCGTATATTCAAATCATGCATCGACAATCCTACTTACTTTTCGTGGTAAATGCATCAATATTACCATGGTAAAACTAGCAATTGTAACAGATAATTTTGCATAATTTTTGAGGACCTATTTTTTCTGTGCAAATGGTTGCATTATACACAAGGGGAATAACTGTGATAAAAAAACTTTTATGTATAAAAACCGAAATTTCCGGTCATATACGGATTAAAACCTGGATGATCACATTTTTAAATAGCTTAAAACTAGCACGCATGTTAATTAAATTAACATGCGTGAAACTAGTTAAGTTCATTGCTCTTAGATATTATCAATTTCAACCTGTCTTTGATTTAGTTGTAATAAAACTTATTTAAGGGGTTAAAGAGATCACTCCATAAAAATACAATTTTCATGTAAAAAAATGATAGTGAAACGCTATTATAGTAGGGCAGCAATGCTCCTACTCACTGGTATAGAACTCACTAGTCCTCGTAGAGTTTTTGAGTCTTGGTAGACTCATCTTCTACATCAATTTTGTGGTCATCACAAGTTGCATTGGTTCCGACGGTCATTATGAATAATTTTGTAATACTGAATTAAACATTTTGAACATGGCCATATACATATCACTTGTATCAAACTTTTCATGGTTGAAGTGTTGGTCGTAAAGAGTTTTGAAGGTTAACACTGACTTGGCTTGTATTATATTTTCAGGTAACGAGGTCCATCGATTTACGGCCCGTATGAACAATGAATGTTGACATATAACTTTTTTACATCTCTGTAGGTCTATCTTAAGTGAATGTCCACGAGTCGGTAATTCAGTTCTGAATATAATATGTCCTTCAGTAAGAAGATCATCGAAACCATGTATTACCTTAAACATCTTGATTTGATCGTATCGAATTCTTCGGTATAACAGAGTGGTAAGGCGTAGTTTGACTAAGCGTTCATGGTATGGTAAATCACTCAAAATTCGCAACAACTTGGTAGTCCGTCTCTGGATGTTTTCTACGTCTTTTATCCATTTTGGAAACAATATACTGGCACGATATAGTCAAGTATAGGCCTAATAATGGCCTTGTATATGATGAGCAAACTATTTTCATGTAGATGAGAGAATGACCGTTTGAATAGTCCTACTCTCTGGTTTGCTTTGTTTACTGTATTGTTTATGTGTGTATCAAACTTCAAGTTTGGTTGGAAATATATACACCCCTAAGTCTTTTTCAGATTCAATTGACTTTCGAGTACATAATGCGTGTGCATCCATGAATGTGTTTAGGCGTGCGTGTCTATGTGACAAAAAAATCACGGCCGTGAGATACCACAATTTTTGTAATCAATGTCATTTATTAATACTGGTTTTATTTTCAATATTTTGATATACAGTCATGACTCGATATAACGACACCCGATATACTGACAAATTCATTATATTGACACCATATTTGGAGACAAAAGTATTAAAACGCTCTTTGTATCAATTCAGTATACTGACATATTCGTTACAACGACATTTTTCTTGGAAACGAACAGCGTCGTTGTATCGAGTTCTGACTGTATTTAGAAACTATCTATCTATCTATTTATCTATCTATCTATCTATCTATCTATCTATCTATCTATCTATCTATCTATCTATCTATCTATCTATCTATCTATCTATCTATCTATCTATCTATCTATCTATCTATCTATCTATCTATCTATCTATCTATCTATCTATCTATCTTTCTATCTATCTATCTATCTATCTATCTTTCTTTCTGTACTGCCTAACGCCTCTTCCGAGTATTATTGGCAGGGTGCACGTCGGATAGTTAAAAGTAAAAAGAGTGAAGATAAAAACTGAAAGCGAAAGCTTCCAGCTAGACATGGTTAAAATGTTAAAAATAGTAAAAAGTAAAAGATAAGATAAAAACAACTGCCGGGTATCACTGATAAATCCTGGCCACTGACTGCTTAAATAATTCAAGATCAGTCAGGGTCGCGATGTGGGAAGGTAACCTATTCCACATGATTGCGGTATGGGCGGGAAGAAGGAAAACTTGAAGAAGACCGAGTTGGCTTGAATGGGGCGGGGACTATTGGGGTGCATGTGCCTTGTTGACCTGGTGGGGACTTCTAAATAGGCCGGGAGAGATGTACATACAAGATTATTATAAATCTTGTAGAATGAGACTAGCTTGGAGGCAAGGCGTCTGTTCTCAAGGGAGCTCCGTCCTAGTGTATTCTGTAAGTCCGATACGCTGGTATATCGGGAGTAGTCATTTTTTACCCATCTAATAGCACGTCTTTGTATCATTTCCAGCTTGGTCATGTTTACCTGTGTATGCGGTGACCAAACGGGTGATGCATATTCTAGTTGTGGTCTAACTTGTGTTTTTTATGCTAGAGATTTTATGTTTTCATGTTTTGTTTTGATGTTACGTTTGAGGAAGCCAAGTGTTTTGTTTGCTTGTGTTGTTATTCTGTTAAACTAGAGAGCTTTATAATGATGTAAAGAAATAGACAATTTAATTAAGAAATAAAAATCTGTTCGCGTTTATTGTCGGTGAATAAAACACAGGCAGGAGTTCGGATGCGGAAAAATTTAATTTTCCGCATCCGAACGAGTGCCTGTGTTTTATTTACCGACAATTTACAAGAACAGAGTTTTTATTTTGATTCTAAACACGATAGTATCCCGCACTATTTAACTGCGCGCATTCCACTTTACCTGTTTACCTTTCACGATTGCTGAAATTGAGTGGCAATAGCTGGTACAATTACCTCCCCCGACACCGATACATACCGGAAGTGCATTTTACTACGAACCGGAAGAATAATTTACTACAATGTTTACATTTTTCATTCATAAACATGTCACGTGATATTTATTTCACACGACGGTAGTTGGAACTATTTTTGAAACGCACATGTTGATGTTCGATGTATCGTGAAGAAGCGAAACACATTTTTGCAGTTCAATTTGTTTATTTGCAGAAACAGCAGTAACAATGTATTGAATAAATGCTTATTATGTATTTTATTGAGTTGTTTTGCCATTTTAGAGCGCACAAACTTTGCTGTATACGGGGCGTAAATAGTAACAGCCAATGTGACAGCTATATATTATGGGGGTAATAAAACATGGTTCGGTTTGCTCTTTGTGTATTGGATTAATCCGCGGATCGTGTTAGAATGGGAATTAAAAAATATACAGGTACGGTCGTAGAACTAGAACACATTAAAAATATAATTTCACGCCGAGAAAACTGTACTAGATATTCAATTAGCCGTTATTTTATTATTAATGAACGGGTTTTTAAAATGTTTGCCTATTTTAAAACTAGAGAACTTTATCTTTGTTTTATATCAATTATATAAAATTATCTTAAAAAATAGAAAAATAAACCCCTACGGCCGTGTTTTGCGAACACAAAAATATGTAGACTTTTTCCCGAAAAATAGTCTGTGTTTGAACCGTACGTATAATTCATATTTGCATTTCCATTATTTTAATATACATAGAATCAAGAAAGCTTTATCTTTAATTTGATAACAACATTTTAAAAATCAGTCCATAAAAAAATAATAACCCCCTAAAATCACTAGCCTACCAATTTCTCACTTTAGATCGCATAGGCCCCGGGGAAAACACACTCTACTTTACGCTACTTTATTTCTCTTTGCGTTACTTAACGCATTGAGGGTACTTCGCACTCAAAAAACGCTTATTAAAATATGCACGATATTCAAGCGTTTGAACTAATCCAGAGTTTGTATTGGTTCGATACCAGTCTGAATTTCTAGCCATGGACAAGTACGGAGGTGAGTTTCTCCTGATTTTGTTTGATTATGGCCCGTTTTGGTGCCAATAATGTGTTTGACCGAATGAAATTATTATGTATTTTATTTATTTTTACTCTTATCATTATTTTTGAGCTAGAGATTGGGGAAATATTTGTTTAAATCGCCGAATATGGAACGCCGATTCACGCGACCCTGATTGTTGACAAGTTGTTTACATGTCTGCTTTCCGTAGCTATGGTCAGTCTCAAGGGGTTAGTAAGGTTGTATGAGAAGTTGAGAACTGATCTGCTGTTATTTTTAATGGGTTTAAATATTCGTTATTTTCTGCTGGAAATGTCGAATTATCAGTGATATTATCAATATTTGTCTGCAGAAATTAGGTTCTGTAATGAGTCATTTCAATACTAATAAAAGATCTACAGTTTTTTAGATCTTTGTTTCAACTCACAATTTTATGAGTTCAAGTGTAGCTATTTTAGGTGTTTCCTTTATTTTAGCACTCTGTCAAAAATACAAACATAGCACAGAGCTACAGACTTGTGCCATAAGTGAACGTCACAAAACAACATGGCCGACGTCATGTAAAATATGCTCAAAATTAAACGCTGTATAATGTAAATAATATGAATAGGCTGTACTTAATATTTTGTGATGTAGTCAGTTGATTTAAGCATGTTCTGAATTCGCTTTGGTATGCTCGAATTCAGTTTTCTGAAGTAATTTTAGGAGTGTTTATCGAGGTGTCTCAGAGGGCGAGTTTTTGGTCTCTCTCTAGTGTCAATTAGTTCTGGGCTAGTTTTCAGTTGCCTCTTCAATCTATACCAAACGATCTGAATAATATTAAGGTCCGGGCTCTTGGCTAGCTACGCTATGGAATGAAAACAGATTTCTGGCCTTATATTTACTCAAAACAGGGGCTCTTTCTATAGGGGTATACGCCTTGGTATAAAAATCTCTCTGATGAAATCAATGTACAACAACTGACCAGAGGTTATCTTCTAGTATTTTAATTTAACCTTTGGTATTTATGTTTGAATCTTCAACAGTTAATATGACAATTAAGTCCGTTTTCTGTTTTCTTTAACTATCCTCAAAGGTTGTGGACCGTCACGCTCAGCAAAATTTTAGTTGAACGCCCTTTCTCGGAAGGTTCTCTGTTTTGTCACATCGCCTAAAACTATTAAAAATACCTGACAGTGTAGTTCTAGGCATGCCTATCCTATGTGATTTATCCGTCTGTGAGATTCCTGAGTTGAATCGCCAAGCTACGGCTTGTTTTATACCATGTGTAAGTAATTTACGCCTCTCTACCATGTTTGTTTACCTCGAAATGAAAGTATATCCCAGATGCTTGTTTGACATTTATTGCGTCATATATGACGTCATGACCTAGAAAAATATTTTAATCGTCTAAGGGACACAATCCCTACACTTTTTAGATAATGGGACGTCATTTAGTTCTCTCCCGTAATATCAACCGTCACTCTGAAACGTCATGATGACGTTTACTTGTGGCACGGCGCTGTACTTGCAGCTTTGTCTGTGACTCTGTGACGTCTGTCCATGTTTTGATCCCTGCCCTGGCATAGTTTGCTCCGCATATTGTCCGAAGCCCTTACTCTGTTGGATTCTAAATTCTGGTGATTTTCTGTTCTCGAGATAAGATAATGTCATACATGTGCATCTCGGAAATATCAACAAAAGCTTTCTGCAACTAGCTGATGAAAAACAAGTGTTTTTAAAAAATGTGACTAAAAATGGTAAAATGCATATCAACTGCAGTGCACTATTTATGCCCCAAAACTTACTTTAAAAAGTGTGTCAATTCATCTGCAAAAGACTGCATGGTTTACACTTGAATGTCACACTGGGAAATTTAGAAATAATATACATAAAATCTTGCGAGGTTCAAATTGATGCTTATCCCACCGCCCGGAATTCAGTCACAGTGATTTTACTTGAACAAAATGAAACAGCCTGTACCCATAAAATTGGAAATTATTTATTTATATTTTTAGCGCGACAATTCGCGAAATTGGGAATTATTAAAACAGATATGTTTGGTTAAAATTTTTCATATTTTTACAATTTTCTACTGATAATACTCAAGGCATATGTAGCAACGACTTTTGCAAGTGTGAAAATCTATTGTTTTGACTTTAAAACTGGCATATTGTTAGCTGCTTTTAAACCAGCGAGAACAAAACTGAAAAGGGGGAAAATATGCATTCTTTTTGGGGAAAAATTATTACGTTTTGGGAAAAATGGAGGTTATTTTGCTAGGGGAAGGTGCCTGTATTCGGCCCCAAAAATAACCAAAAAAAATCACTGGGTCATTCTAGGATAGTTAGCTCAGTTGGTAGAACATTCATACTAGCTGTGACGTGTTGAAGTGTTGGGAGTTTAATTGAGTCCCACATTGGTTCATTTTTCGCCTTTTGAACTTAAATGATGGCTCACGTTGGTCATTGGAACTTAGAAGGGGAGGAGTGTTCAATAGTCAGATACTATTGATTTTATCTCATTAGATAGAGTAACATACTACAGTAGACTTCTAGTGTTAAGACAGTTGTGGGTTTGAACCCCTCATCATGCACACTTTCCTCGTGCTTTACAGGCTTTTTGAAAAGGGTTAATCTCTCAGTCCTGACAAAAAAGTTCACCATGTGACCGACAAAATTTGACAAAATGTTGGTCCGTGGGACCGATGTGGATTTTGAGTGCGGACTTGATAATCCTGCAATGTAGTCATTGATTATTGTAAAGACTGTCCCCAAAAAGAGCGTGGAAAACCCTGGTCTCTTAGTCTTATGTTATTTCAGTATACTTGTGTTTATAGGAGCTGCAAAGGGACCGAAGTTGGACCTTAGACCCTGCAAATATTGCGGTCGAACTTTTGTTCCTGAATCCCTGGTATGTAGTTTTGATTTTTGCCGACACAAGACAAATCACTAAAATACCTGTAAGGTGAAAGACCCTTGAATTCTGCAGGACTTTAATAATATAAATAAATAAAGTGCTAGCTGATCATTTCTGCTTATTTCTTCAATTGGACAGTAATTAGTTTTCTATTTTGAGTATTTAAAACACTGATCTTGACCCAACTTGTCCTACTTTCTGTTTGAAGCGTCCACTTAACAAAAACTACTCTACAGTAATTTAAGTTTCTTCATTTATTACCTCATTTCTAGTGCCAGCAATCTTGACTGATTCTGGTTGAAGATTGGCAAGTCCAAATCAGAGGTTGCCAGCTATGTGTACTTCTAACTGACTGATTAGCCGAATTATAAGTTCCTCCTTGAAATCCATGAAAATTGTTAATTTCAATCATCAGGCATTTCAATTCTTGTCTTGTTGAGAATGTGAAAAATCATCAAAATAAGCATGTTTTTTGAAGAAAAAAAATGCATCAAATAGACCCTTATGAGAATACTTACCTCAGTGATGTTTTTCCCTGGATATGGCCGTCATCATCTATTAAAATGTGTTTTATAGGTGAAGCATCAGTCAAACTGCCAGAATGTTCAGAAAAAGCGTAAAGTGTTTGATACCACCAAACAAAGAGCAACAGATGATCTGAGTGTGAGGCAAATTAAAGCTGCACAGAAGAAGGTAATATAAAGCTTTTGTCATTTGTTTTACTGTTTATATTATTATTTATTTAGTAACTATTACTATTAAAGCTACTTATTACAGACACAAGAACAAAAGTAATCATTTAGTCCCACTTAAGAAATTTTGTCTTTTACATAAACATTGCATTTTCTCTTATGAATGTCTAATGCTAGGTTATAGTTAGAACATATTAAGTACATTTTAATGATTAAAAAGGGCAGAGTGAGCAAAGAATATGACATTCTGCATTCTGATTGGCTGATAGAAAGTAGCGCCAACGCATGACGTCAAGTATGTGAAGAGAAAATATTAATGATTAAATTTTCATTTAACTGCCTAAATTCGGCGTTTTCATGGCTCATAATGTAGATTATATTTTAATGGATGTGTATAAGTATGTGGCTAAGTGAATAAGGTACGGGTTTTCACTGCCTTTTTCTCTAATTCAAATGTTTGAAACAATAAAATTACAATGTTTAATGATCTTGCAATGTTTGTATACAAGTGACAGACCTGAATAAACAGACATATTCTATCTAGATACATTATTTTAATATATTTGCTTGAATTTTATTTAACCTATACTACTCAAAATTTGATAAGGGTCAATAAATTTTCCCTGTGGATATTTTGCAAATTTAATTTATTAAGATGTACTGAATTTTCAGAAACATAATGTTACATTTGCAATAGTGTAAATGAGTAAAGATTGCTTCAAACTGTGATGTCGTAGTGCTGATAAGCCCAACCTGACTTGAATGTTTGAGCTGCATTTAAGCCTCTTTGATAACAGAATGTTCTCCATTCTTGATATTTTTGGTCTTATTCATTGTGAGGATAGAAAAGGGAATACAAATCCATGTCATTCTTGCCACTTTGGTCCCTGCCGATCAGGCTTATCAGTTGCCTGGGAAAGGTCAGCATGATGTCAATGTATACCAAATGCAACGCATGAATTTTTCGAAATTTAGCTGCAGATTAGATGATATTTTGATAATATATTTTGGACAATGTTAAATTCATTTGTTCAGTTATCGCAAGACAGAACCGAATATTGATTTCTTGATGCTTATCAATCTTTGAGTAGTATAGATTATTATGGATGCAGACAAAGTTGAAACTATATATATCATAGTAACAATTTATGTGATGTTTTTATACAATCTTCTTTGGCTATGTGTTGTTAAGGTCCATCATAGATTATTGTGTTGAAAATTTGCCACTTACATTATGACAAATTATATCAATCATGTTCAGTAAGTTTGAAAGGCCATCCTGTGTCAAACATTAAGTCAGTCAGTGAATACAATGAACTTATTCATTGATATCTTTACATATGATATTTTCAATACAGACTTTTTTTGAAACAGTAACTGTTATTATGGCATTTATGTCAGATGTTGATACAGTACAACCTCTGTAGAACAACACCCTTTGGGAGTTGCAAATATTGGCCGTTGTGTAGAGGTTTTCGATCCAACTTATTATTATGTCATTCATGTCAGATGTTGCTACAGTACAACCTGTATAGAACAACATCCTTTGAGGGTTGCAAATATTGGCTGTTGTGTAGAGGGTGTCACTTTTAAGAGGAGGTTAAATTTAGAGTAAATATCACCTAAGGGAAAAGGAGTTGTTGTAGAGATGCTGTTGCTCTACAAAGGGCCACTCTGGAGAGGTTGTACTGTATTTTGAAGGATAACCTTCGATTATAAGTGTCAATGACTGAAATATTATTGTACATTAATGCCATAAAATTTGTGTAAGTAAACATGCATCTTGCATGAGAGAATCTAGAAAAATGTGTGTGTGTTTTTGTGTGTGGGCGGGGTTAATAGAAAATCTTTCTGATTGTGTTAGAATTATATATCTAACTATGTACAAATAATTATTGTCTTATATAAATATACAAATGTTCTATATAATGTAGGTTGTAACTCTATTAACCCATGTATACTAACTTTTCTATTTTTGTGGACACTATAAAGGCAGCCGCTGAACAAAAACAAAAAGTAAGTCGGAATTAGTTGAAGGTGTCCCAGGCTAATCTGAATTGGTACATTTGAAGTAAAACTGTTGGCGCATGTGACAAAATCAATCATTCAGAACAGTGATTCATACATTTGTAATTTTAGGCCATTATGAATTATTTTCTAGAATATCCTTAAAATATTTCTTTAAATGAAAAAAGAAGACTATACATAATTTATTGTTGCTTCTCAGGTCTCCTTTTGTTTGCTAGCTGCGAAAAAAAGTTGGGGCAGCATTAAATAGTTTGGGGACATGACCTGGGAACTGTTTTAATAAAATCTTAAACTTCCACTCAAATTTCAATTTCTTATATTGCTTTTACAACTACAAATTATTTTGTAGGCGTTTATTGTTGATTCTGCAGAACCCTTTCAGGCTTCGCGAAAGTGAGAAAAAAAGGCCGGACATCCGGTCCGGCATAAAATAAATTTGGCCGGACCGAATCAATTTTTGCCGGACCGAACAATATTAATAGGAAACAGTTTTTTGTTGAGATTTGTATTCACAAAATGTGTTTCGGAAAATAACATACTGAAGACAGAGTACAGTATAAGTATTCGTCAAATCAGCGTCTTTTTGCAAATTAGTTCTCTTTCCGTCCTTTAAACAACCAACCTGCGCATGCGCATTGTTAAATTACCGTAAATAATGCTTAGTACCGATAAATTTCGAACCAGACGATACGAAAATTTTGACGGACATTCGGACCGGCGAGCTATAATTTTTGTCGGACCAAACTGATTTTCACCGGTCATGACCGGCGGTCCGGCGACTTTCGCGAAGCCTGCCCTTTACCACATATTGTAGTTGTTGAAGATTTATTTTTAAATTAAATTTGAACACATGTTTAGTATTTCCCTTAGTGCTGTGATAAAACAGTATCCCAGGCCTAGACACTAACTTTTTTGGCCACTGGTCCGACAGGGCAAAAGCGCCAAATTTGTAAATAGGACAGTTACTGGTCCTCCAGAATTTTCACTGGTCCTTCTGGATTTTCACTGGTCTCGGACCAGCGGACCAGTGTTAGTGTCGAGCCCTGTATCCGGGTGTGGATGATAGTTTTAATAAATTTGATTTATTTTGGCCTAATTTTACATTTTAGTGTCCTTTTGGTGTGTGACCATGTTACTATTCTATACCAGATTCAAACACCATTGTTGGAATTATCAATGTTATAGTAATGTCACTTCAGTCTTATTCTTTTGGTTTGATTTCACAGTAATATGTTGGTATACCAACAGTGCATGTATATTGTTGATGGGTTATTAATAGATCTAAATGTCTATTATGTTAAGCTTTGTATTTGTGACTGAAAACCGTCACTTACCTATTATGTTTTTCCATTAATTAGTTAAATGAAGTTTTGCTACACTTAAAACTGGTTTTTACCAAATTCTTAACTGTGCAGGGAAGGCAGCACTCATCCTTACCAGCCGAGCACAGAAAACATGGAAACATACAAGGCACATTGTGCCCAACTAAATAAGCCATGATCCTCCCATGTCAAAGCAATGTTTAGTAGTTAAGTACTTAATCTGTATTGTATGTCACTAAATATGTATGCTGTTCATTCATAAATACGTACAATAATATATATAAAAATCTCCATTGAAGCAGGGCTCGACACTAACACTGGTCCGCTGGTCCGAGACCAGTGAAAATCCAGAAGGACCAGTGAAAATTCTGAAGGACCAGTAACTGTCCTATTTACAAATTTGGCGCTTTTGCCATGTCGGACCAGTGGCCAGAATAGTTAGTGTCTAGGCCTGTTGAAGGCAGTGCCTTACTTCATCTATGCATGATGATGATACTGACTACATTGACAGGGCTTGATCTACATTATTTTCCATGGTAGCCTGAAGGACCAACAGGCTTATAAATGGAACCTGCTAGTCATCAGAATTCTACATGGTCCTGCAGCCTATCAAACAATTTAAATATGAAAAATAAAATTGAAAGCGTAGTTTGCCATTATAAAAAATTTGGCGATAAAAAAAATCAATTTGGCGAATTTCATGGCGAAAGCTAAATTCTTTACAAAATTTGACCTAATGTCGTAAAAGATCCATTTCACTGCATGCTTATGTCGTAAAATTGTCGTAAAACGGTCTCTTCCAGGTCAATTTGTAGATTGTAAAGGTTAGAAACCACCAATTAAATTTGCTCTTTAGTTCAATGTAAAGTTACAATAGTAGGCCCAAATGTTTTACATCTTTTAGTCTATGGCCAGCAGGAAGACATATATCATTATAAAGAAGTACCTTTGAGCTTCAAAATAATACAATAAAAAAGGGGGGTCATGTATCTTCTAAGAAAAATTTTGTCCATCAAACATGGTCTACCTATTTTTACACACATCCGGACTGATTCAATCCGGGTTTTACCCTATTCTACTTTCACTTTGGTATCAATTTAAGAATACCAAGATATTCCAGATTTTCCAGTTTCACTACATAACATGCATATTTACAATGCATTTAAACTCAATTTCATCACTCCAGTGCACACTTGTCAAGAAATATCCCCATTTACAGGCAAGCCAAAGTTTTTTTAAGGACTACTTGAGTGTATCACCATTTGGCCCGCGTAGGCATTTGGTGGTTCTTTACCTAAACAATTAGCGAGGGTTACACAATTTGACATGTTTATCTGTTTATTGTACCCCTGCAATGTGTCGGGTGAAGCCAGGTTACCAAGGTGATTACGATTGAAGCGTGACATTGTTTGATCAATGGGTCACATTGGAAACTAATGATGTTAGATTGCTTTACTGTTGAAATTTCAACACTTGTTAAATTGTTTCAACGAGAAACTTGAAAGTTTGATAAGTCTAGTGATGAATGGAAGAAATAATTACAGTTAGTATGGGCCAGTCTGTCTAATTGATCTATCAGACTATTTAATGAACTGGGGTGGTATTCACAAAGTATCTTAAGTGAAAACTTAAATATTTTGACTTAAGTTAAAAGTTTATGCAGCTCACATGTCCCGCAATTTGAAAAATATTCCATGTTTTCTTAGTGATTATAATAGCTGTTTACATGATGCTTCGAACTATGTAAAATATTAATCATCTTGATTTTTCTTGCTTAGCTGATTCAATTTAGAACTTTTTACGATTTTAAGAAATTTCTAAGTTTCCTGCTAAGATGCTTTGTGAATACCACCCCTGAACTTTATTTCATGAACTTAGTAACTTGTAAATGTGCCAGTACGAGTGATCTGGTCATCATTTGTATAACCTCTCGATTTGAAGTCAAGATTTCACTGGAAACAAAAGGAATGCAATATTTTATTGCTCATAGTTTCACAACACACAGAAAACATTATTATTGTAATTTTTAATACATATACAAATGTACATGAAGTCAAATATATATTAGAAATATTGATAAAAGATTTGGCCCAAGTGGCGCTAAAGTGGCGACAACTTTTCATTTGGCGAATGTAGTGGCGAAAGCTAAATATTCTCCAGAGGAAGCCCTGCTCATCAGATGTTATAATTGTATTGATTTTAGTATGAGTTAGCTTAAAGAAGGTAATGGCAATTTAAAGGACAAAATTACATGTGTTAAGAATATGGACCCTGGAAAACAGTCGTTTGATTGCATCTGATAAAACTAGTTTTATTATAATAGTAATACAGAGAATTTGACCTGATCCTGACATTTATGCATGAATATATTACAAGGTTCTTGCAATGAATATATATTTGAAATTAAATTTCCTTAGGCAAATTGTGCAAAATCTGTTCTTCAGATTTGTGTTGAACTTGGTATTACACCCTGAGTGTTGTTGTGATTCATCCACTTATGAAAATATACAACCTAGATTATAAATATAGACTATATATCAGCTGTTAAAAGTTATGCTTATAGAAGGTTGAAGATCAGGCCAAATTCTAAATTATGCTTATAGAAGGTTAAAGATCAGGCCAAATTCTCAGTACTATATCAATACAAAAAGAATGAAACTAAATGCTATAACTTCATATGACTATTAATTTTTGTATATATTACAGAGCGTTGCACCTCCAAAGACCCACTGGAGGAAGACACATGAGGAGTTTGTACGTAACATTCGAGCGGCCAAGCAGTCACAGCATTGCATAGATCACGGACTTGCTTTACCTCCACCTCCACCACCATCTGAAAACCCAGGTACTTTTATCTTAACACCGTGATTTTTTATGCCCCCGTATCGATAGATCGGGAGGCATATAGTTATCACCTGTCCGTCCGGTTATCCCAAATTGGCTGTTTCTTCTAGCATCATTATGGCTTGCTACAAAGCTTCCACACTCTCCACACGTCTGTATCACCTGACCCCATTTTGACCTTCACCTTGACCTTATTTTGGACTTAGACTTATTGAAGGGCCAAATTCTTGGTTAACACAAATTGACCGTTTCTTCAAGCATCATTATGGCTTGCTACAAAGCTTTAATACTTGCCTCGATGTTGTATATGAACACTCTCCACACGCCTGTATCACCTAACCTCATTTTGACCTTCACATTGACCTAATTTTGGACTGAAACTTATTAAGCGTCCAATTCTTGTTAACCCAAATTTCGTCTAACATCAAGGCGTTGTCTTCAAACTTGACATACTTGTTTACCATCATAAGCCCCTTGTACTGACAATGCCATGTAACCCTATTTAACATTTTAACAGAGTTATCGCCCCTGATTAACATTTTTATGGACTAGGCTTCCACGGGGGTATAAGCGTTTATTGAACGCAGTCTTGTTTTTGTTTTGATTTTGAAAAGTTATGGTACCGGACAAATTGGGAAAAATTGTGGCAATTTGACCCATATTGGGTTTACCTTGCAGATGATGTTAAAGTTTAGCATTCAAATCTTAATCTTGAGAGTTCCCTTACTTATGATATTGATATGAACAAATGCACTGCATCCAGCGGGGATTTCCCATCAGGTTTTTAGCTCACCTGTCACAAAGTGACAGAGTGAGCTTTTGTTATCACTCTTCGTCCGTCGTCCGTCCGTCAACAATTTGCTTGTGTAGACACTAGAGGTCACAATTTTGGCCTTATCATTATGAAACTTGGTCACAATGATCATATTAACAAAATCTAGGTCAAGTTCGATATTGGGTCATCTGGGGTCAAAAACTAGGTCACAAGGTCAAATCATAGAAAAACCTTGTGTAGTCACTAGAGGTCACAATTTTGATCTAATCTTTATGAAACTTGGTCACAATGATCAACACATCAAAATCTAGGTCAAGTTCGATATTGGGTCATCAGGGGTCAAAAACTAGGTCACAAGGTCAACTCATGGGAATACCTTGTGTAGTCACTAGAGGTCACAATTTTGACCTAATCTTTATGAAACTTGATCACAATGATCATTTTAACAAAATCTAGGTCAAGTTAGATATTGGGTTATCTGGGGTCAAAAACTAGGTCACAAGGTCAAATCATAGAAAAACCTTGTGTAGTCACTAGAGGTCACAATTTTGACCTAATCTTTTTGAAACCTGGTCACAATAAACATCACAACAAAATCTAGGTCAAGTTCGATATTGGGTCATCTTGGGTCAAAAGCTAGGTCACAAGGTCAAATCATAGAAAAACCTTGTGTAGTCATTACAGGTCACAATTTTGACCTAATCTTTATGAAACTTGATCACAATGATCACCTCAACAAAATCTAGGTCAAGTTAGATATTGCATCATCCGGTGTCAAAAACTAGGTCACAGGGTCAAATCATAGAAAAACCTTGTGTAGTCACTAGAGGTCACAATTTTGACCTAATCTTTATGAAACTTAGTCACAATGAACATCACAACACAATCTAGGTCATGTCCGATATTGGGTCATCTAGGGTAAATAACTAGGTCACAATGTCAAATCATAGAGAAAACCTTGTGTAATCACTAGAAGTCACAATTCTAGCCTAATCCTTATGAAACTTGGTCAGAGTGATCATCTCAGCAACATCTAGGTCAAGTGCGATATTGTGTCATATGGGACCAAGAACTAGGTCACTAGGTCAAATCACTGATCTTGCATGTACTGCTACAACAGGTGAGCGACCTAGGGCCCTTTGGACCCTCTTGTTTGATAATCTGATCAAGAAAAAAAATGACTATGGAATTTGTTTGCTCAACAGACTCTAGATCTTGCCTCTGGCTGCCAGACAGCACCACATAGAAGACCAGGCGAACAAATACTTTGAAAAGAGTGTTTTCCAATCTAAGAGACGGGTTGCACAGATATTCCCTATCAATAGTTATTATAGTTTTACACTCGTCTTTTATTTGCTATTTATATTCAACACATTCACAAGTTGGCGCGCTATGCCATGCGACAACGTCGCTTTAACGTGTGATGACGTGGCGTTAAATGATGTGACATCATGTCCGACGTTGCCATATTGGTTTATTTACGTTGGATTAAATAAGATATGTATTTTTTCAATAATTTTCATGATTTGAATCAGGCTTATATGCCGAAACGTTATGAAAGAATTTGTTAGGACTCAAAAGTTTCGTAATTTGAATACTTCTAATTTCAACCATTCACTTCTTTCGACCCCGCAATTTTCTAAACCGGAAATAACTTTTTCTAAAACGATTAGTACAGACTCGAAACTCTCAAGAACATAGGCACGTGCGTGTTACTGGTATGGGTATTAACAATAGCCAGCGCTATTAGTTCACTTACAAATAGGCTGCGAATAGTCCAGAGTGCCGTCTAGTTCATGTTATTTAAACCCAAACAGTTAAATCCAAATTTGGATTAAATAGAATATATAACATTTTGAAGTCCATTTTAAACTGTTAGTGATTTAACTCCTGTTCCATGTGTATTTTAGACTATGTTTCCTGTCCTTACTGTAACAGAAGATTCAATGAGAAAGCTGCTCAGAGGCATATAGACTTCTGTAAAACTCAACAGAAACGAATCACTGCTAAACGGGAACCAACTGCGCAAGAAAAGGCTAGAGCTGCTGCTCAAAAGGTAAATAAGTTAACTGGTAGCCAGGGTACTGTTTTATCAAAGCACTTACGGAAATCGTAAACTTACGTTCAAAATTAAATTCTTTATCATTTGTTTACAATTATAAAGTGTTGTAAATGGAGCTGCAATAATAATAATGATCAGTTAATGTACTGTTACAAACCGTTTAAATCAAAACTTTGCGATTGTTAATGAATTATAAAGAATTTAAAATTTGATCGTAAGTTTAAGATTTTCGTAAGTACTTTAATAAAACAGTACCCTGCTGTATAAACTGTACTGGGTAGTTGCAAATATTGCTCGCATTAAGACTAACAGAAGTACTATTACGAGTATCAGTGCTATACACCGGGCATGTTGAAGGACCATGGACTCTATTTGGAAAGAGCTTGGGCAGCATGCTTGTATCACACAAACTTTCTGTTTCTTCCCTAGAAGCCGTAGGTTATTAGCCAATTAGGTAGGGGTAAAACTGAATGGCCACCCACTACCACTGTCTCAGTTGAACGCAAAACAAATTTCTGTATAATGTTGTCACTATTTGTGCTCACCGTATTTCTGTCATACTTCGTTACAAAGCAGCATCTGCTAAGATGTATAATTTAAAGTGACCAATTATTAACATTGTCAATAGAATACTCGTTGTCTTGTTGTGTGTTCCTCTATACTCCTTGATTATTGTATTGTCAATAGAAGGAACATACTTACTAGTTACCTGCAAACTGTTAACTGGAATAAATTGAAATAATTTGCTTACTTTATTGTAATTCAGAAATTGGTGCTATACTATTTGTTTGGCAGTTTTGTCTATTTTCTTGTTGTTCAATTCATATTACCAATGTAGCCTATCTATGATGTGACATGTAATCTACATCTTATTACTGCCAGTAGGCTTGCAAAAGTGTAACCAGGTGTGGTATTCAATATTCATCTTACTTTACTTAAGGATAAGGAAAACCAATCAGATCACACCATATTAAACTCTTGGTCAGTAACAGGCAATAATGATTGGCTATCCTAATTATCCAATTAAATACGATCAATATTGAATACCACCCCTGATTAAGAGTAAAAGGATAAGGGCAAAAACTGTATAATACATGTAACTGTTTTTGACATTCATGTGATTTATATCCAGCTATATTGTTATCATTAGTATCAACCACCCAAACCAAAGGGACGTGATCCACCAATGGATGCCCCCTCTTCTGGAGGGTACTCATCTAGAGGGGGTTATGGTGCAGCCCCTAGAGGAGCCCCACCCGGAAGGGCTGGCCCCACTGGATCGAGATCAGGTAAGCATGGCTAAATCAATAACATTATCAACATTATTTACAAATCTATTTAAAATTACCTTGTATTATGCTTCTGCAATCCTGAATGGTGTAGGGGGTAAGTAAGTCCATACATAACAAAATCCTGATCAATAACTCCTGAAAATATGGCTTGATTTATTCATTTTTTGGTAGGTACTGCTCCTTGGATTTCACATAAAAGTGCTTAAAAGGGGTTTTAGTGTTGAAGTTGAACTAGTATTAGAAGAAGTGATTTTATATGCAATTTTACCTTTTTTTCTATTTTATCTATTGTTATGTTGGTTTTTCTGTTGTAAAGTATTTAACATGTTTAAGGGTACAAACTCAATTTCTTGGGCATTTATTGTTACCTGTGATTGTTTTTTTATTGTTTAAGAGATGTTTCTACAGTTTTCATTTGATTCAAATGCTATTTTCATATATTTTGTTATTTTATTGTTTGAGGGATGTTCATATAGTTTGTGTATTTAAGTGCAAGTTCATCTATTTTGTTTGATTATGTTTTGCCCTTGAGTCTAGCCTTCTCAAATTTTATTAAGATTTAGTGTTTACAATTGAAAACCAAACATAAACCCATTGAATCACATTTCTTATCTAGGAACACCTACAGCCATGTTATTGCAGTAAATCTATTTATTTATTTAATTTTTTTTAAATGACATTGTCATATCACAGGTATGAATCATGTCCCTTCTATCAAAGTTACACTTTGAGGTCAGAGCTCATAGTAGAGAGGTCAAGAGGTCAGAGGTCATAGTTGAGAGGTCAAGAGGTCAGAGCTCATAGTAAGTGGTCAAGAGGTCAGAGCTCAAAGTAGAGAGGTCAAGAGGTCAGAGCTCATAGTAGAGAGGTCAAGAGGTCAGAGCTCATAGTAGAGAGGTCAGAGCTCATAGTAAAGAGGTCAAGAGGTCAGAGCTCATAGTAGAGGTCAGGATGTCTGAGCTCATAGTAGAGGTCAAGAGGTAAGAGCTCATAGTAGAGAGGTAAGAGCTCATAGTAGAGAGGTCAGAGCTCATTGTAGAGGTCAGAGCCCTTAGCAGAGAGGTCCATAGTGGCAATAATCACATGACTTTCTGTACCTCCAAGAACAGTGCTATGGCTTTGCTGGTATACACAAATTATTATTTCAAACCATATGGACATCCCTCATACAAATAAACATTTAATGCACCATAATATTGAATATTGTTAATGTACATGAGATAGTCAGTATTTTCAAATGGCAAACTATGGCGCGGTAAGGACTGTAAAATTATTCAAACATGTTTTTGTGTGTTTTTAAAAAAAAAATAGTTTTAAGACTTCCCAGCTCATAGTTAATAAGCTAAGTTTAGAAACCCGTCTCTGAATGAATGCAGCATTCTGATTGGTCAAGTTTAAAATTGCTTTCTGAAACAACCAATCAGATGCTGGAGTGTTAAAGAATGCAGCCTTCTCATTGGTCAAGTTTAAGATTGCTTCAGAAACAACCAATCAGATGGTTGTATGTTTAGGCTGGTCAAAAACCTACAACCTTTGATATACTATTACTAGTATGGTGTTCACTAGACATTGAATGCAGTATTTAGTTATTGTATTTGTCTCATAGTATATTCCAAAGGCATGTACAGGGTTTTAAAAAAGTTTGTTCTCAATGTTTAAGTTAATAGTTTATTTTTTCTGATATCAGAAGAATGTAAAATTGTCAGGTCAAATTACAGAAGGTTCTACCATTGTTCTAATCTAGCAAGCAATAAACGAAGCTATCCGTGTTAGAAATTAAAATAGTTCTTCACATACCGGTACATAGCTCTGATAAAATTTAGAATAAATTTAAATTTTAAGGACAAACTTTTTTAACACCCTGTAGTTCTTCAATTGTGTTCGGGTGCAATAGACAGAAACTAGGTGGTAAATTATGTCTCCTCATATGCTGGATGTCTGTCTGGATGGATGTGACAAAGTTTGTCTGTCCTTGTTCTCCTTGACCAATTCCAGTGTAGCAATACCACGTGGTTTTTAGCTACAGTTCCAAGTAGAAATTTGTAAACATTGGAACACAAATGTATCCATAAGTATCTTATTTCTTCATCGATTTCTATGAAATATACGCCACGCTAAGGGCGACATTATTTGCTTTCCATGAAATATAAAAGCTTTTTCAGCGGCTGTGCCGTTTTGTCCATTACCCTGCGAAACCGTGGAACGTATAGGTTTCACAGGGTAATGAAAAAATCGGTAAAGCTGCTGAAAAAGATCTTATATTTCATGAAAAGCAAATAATGTTCCCCTTAGCGTGGCGTATATTTCATAAAAATCGATTAAGAAATAAAATACTTATGGCTATTTTATTTTCCAATGTTTACAAATTTTTTCTTGTAACTGTAGCCAAAAGTCACGTGGTATTGCTACACTGAATTCTATTGATCAGTTTTCAATGAAACTTAATTCACATGTCTGTTGCATGAATATTGCCGGAGTTATAGCCCTTTGTGGGAGACATATGTTTTTATGTCAAAAACCATTTTATTTCACAATAACTGTATGCTTGATTCAACTAACCACTCATAAAGTAAAGGTTTTATCAGTTGTTAATTGTTAGGAAGCAAATAAAGGGCCTGAGCCTGTTGTTTGTTTTACATTGCCCCCCAGGTGTGTATTCTCAGAATCTCACTTTGTTTGGCATTAATGTTATTTTCAGTGGATACTGACACTCACAATTCTAAAAACACATCACAAGATTCACCACCGCCCAAGTCTGGCTCATGTCAGATATTGTGACAAGGTATTGTTTGCTTTACAAGGCAAGCTGTAGACGTGTGCTTTCACATTATCTATTTACACTCTAAACTTCTCATATACCAAACTAACCTCAATGTTAATAGGAAACATTACTGTGACGTCCATGTAGTATTATCCATTCCAATGCAAATTGCGACCCAGTATAGTTGTAGTAGTCTAGGTACTAGCTGGGTGAACATAGACTTGCCAACTCTAATGCTGTTCTATTATCCTCTATTTTATCTCCTGTTTCTGTCCATTTTAATTGTCCTTTTTATCATCCCCCTCCCCCCCCCCCCCCTCCGCATCGATCATGGCATTAGAAGTTGTGAATAACCATATTTATAATAATGTAATAAAGTAACTATGTTACTTGATACCAAATAAGATTCAGCATAAAATATTCACTGGACTAGCTCAGGTGGTGACTCCATAGATTTTGGTTCACTGACATGTTGAGTAGCTTTACTAATTTTCTTCAGTGACATTGCTAGGGTCATGTCTTCCACATGTGAGGTTGTTATTGATCACTCTTGCAGACAAAGCAAGGATATTTATAAATTCATTACATAATTAGTAGCCATGTTTTCCTAAAAACACTTTTTGTAGGTACCTTGAAGTCAAATTATGCAAAACTTGCCTTGTCAGAAGACTGCTGTATTATCCAATATTAAAATTTTACATTGGTTTTATTTCATTCGTTGACCAAGTATTTTAAACGTATTTCAATTGTTTACACTTATAAAAAGGGAATTATCTACGTCCATTGATTTAAGTAAAAATATTTTCCTTTTAAGACATAGCACCAGAAATGTCCAAGTATGTCCCTCTTAATGTTATGTGGACTTGGGGATCATTATAAGTTTAATGGCTATCTAACACTTGGTTAATCTCCTGTTCAATAAATTTAATGAATGTCCATGCTCGTGTATTTCTACACCTACTTGAAGAATGTAAAGTATACCCAGAAATCATTTTGCCATTTTATCCCTTCTCCACTTAAATCTCTTGTAGCATAATATCAGCAATAATTGAAAAGCTAAGTTTATGTTGTAACTTTATTTAAGAATAAGGAATGATATTAACACAAATGTATTCCCAATGTAGAATTCAAAACATGTTAAAGTCCAAGCAAACAATCTATATACTGGTGTGCAATGCTGCATTTCATATAATATCATGAGTCAGTATTTGTTAACACTTTGACTTGTTATATACATAGTTCAAACTATACAAAACAAAATATAAATTACAAATGTTTGAAATATACAAAAAAGAAAAACTCCTACAACATTAATGCAGTTCTCGTACATGGAAAACCATGCAATGGTAAATTTCCAGCTTTTTGTATGGTTTTAAAAGTTTTGTTATTTGGCTAGTGTTTTGCAAGTTTTGTAGTACATGTATTTCGTTATTAACAGATAAAATGACATTTTCTCAGATTTTTATACAAATGAAATCATGTATTTTATATGAAAATAACATATAACTGTCCCATAGTGATCTGTAGATAAACTATATGCAACCTTCTTTTTCCATGATATTCATTTTGTGTGTATAGATTAAAAGTTAGAAATATTTTCTTATTTGATGCTTCTAATTGATATATTTTTAGACTAGAATTACTAGTATCAGCTTATTGAGTCCAAATTAAATGTAGTTCTCATGTATATGAGATTATACCTGTCCAGTATATTATGTTACTTAATATTCTAAATATTCTGGCAAGTCCAATATGTCACTTTCACACTGAAATGTCTGTTTCACACTCAAATATCAGTTTCACACTCAAATAGCAGTTTTAATGTCCTGTATTTTGAGTGACCCTTTTAGGTCAACAAAAAAGTATTGTAAACCCATATGCCTGAAAGAAAATAAATATTTGATGAGGGGAACCAATACTTGAGTATTTTCTATGCACAATATAACCTACACTAACTGCTGGTACCCGAGTTCCTTGGTGGTGAGGAAGTAGTTATATTAACATGATTGTAGAATCCGCACTGTGTTAAATTTACACTTTGTTGATTTATTGTTTGTTTATAAAATATGCCCAGGAAATTGAGTTTATGTAAAATTGTGTGCTGCTTATGCTTGTTTGCTTGAAAATGATGATTATTAAGCAGGTTTTCAATGGGGGAAATGGATATTGGTGTTTGGTTGGATTTTGTGTAAAATATTTTTAGGGAGGGGGCACTGTTTAACTCATACTGGAAGTTTTAAGTTAAGATGATTTTGTTGACCATATATATGTTAAGTTAACATTCTGCTACAGGCATTTATTTGATGTTTAGTGATATCATTTCACATGTATATAGATAGCTTTCACGTTTGACCGATCCCATATTTATAAAAATATTAAATCATTCAATAGATTTTATAAGCCGTTTTGTTTACCTTTGGGATGATATTACTGTATTTACATTTATGGTATTCATATGACAAGCTATGTATTTATTCAAATGTTTTATTACACTTTATTGATTTGTTATCAAAATCCCATTAACCTTAGGTTAAATAGATTTTTTCTGATTTTTTATCCATTTCAAATTTGCATTTACAAATTGAATAGATTTGAATATTTTTGAATTCGGATTTTCCAGTATTACTAAAATTGCATATCATTAAGAGTTTTTTATGTGCCAAGTAACTGATGAGGCGGTATATTGATTTGAACATGACAATCACAAACAGTGCAAATGGTTTCTGCTCAATAACTCGAGAACACTTGGACCTGTATGATCCTTAAACTTTTCATAAAGGTTTGTCACAAACAGAAGATGACTCCTGTTGATTTTGTGGTCAGTTAATGTTGCTATGTCCTTCAATGCGGATGACTACCAAATGGTTTATGATTAAATATCAGATAGTGTATATTGAAAGTCATAAATTGTCTACCAACCTAGCATAAATCAGTGCAAACTATAACTGTGGTCACATTGAATGCTGATAATATCATATGTAAATGTTCATTTTCAGACCAGGGGAGGGCACCTGCAGGTGGATCTAGTACTCAAGCTCCTAGGGGTCGGGCTCCAGCCGGTGGGGCCACAAGAGGAAGGACTCAAGCTGCCCAAGGATCTTATGCTGTAAATATCTTACTTTGAATTTTTTCATTGCCCTGTTTGTAAAAAAATCTTTCACAGTAATCTTAAACACTTGGAGAATATTGTTTTGACAATTATCACTTTCCAAAACTGCAAGTATAGTTTAGGCTGTATGTGATTGGCAAAATTCACTTTAGTACCCTCTACTTGTGTATTTAAAAGGTAGTGGCTACAGGTTATTAGGATTACATAATATTTTCAATCTAGTCTTTTGACCAACTAGAGAACAACATCCTACAGTCACAGCTATAACTTAGCTTTGATCTGTAGATGATCCTGATGCTTTTGGAGTAAGCGGGCCAAAGGTCATAGCTTCCTTAAAATGAACAAAAATGACAATTAGGGGGAGGGGGTGGAGCATGTATATTTTCAAACATTTAATGTTTGCACTGTCTATATTCTCTATTCATTAAGTGATCATTATATGCACTGCATGTTAATAAGTTAGTTACACATGACAAGTACTGTGTCGTAATTCTTCACTCGTTTCTTATAGGATTGAATGGTCATTGTTAATTAGCAATTTCGGGGCATGGGGCTTGGTTTCTATAAAGGTGTTGGGCCAAGGATCATCAAACTTATTAAGGTTGTTGCTCACCATCAGTAGTTGACCCCCATTTATTTTGAGGTGGTCAGTAAGTCAAGGTCACTAGAACCTTAAAGTAATTGCCTATTTGACTGACTTGGTGGTCAGTAAGTCAAATTCACTAGAACCTTAAAGTAATTGCCTATTTGACTGCCTTGGGGCAGTGTGACATGTTTTACAAAAAATTCTCTTGTCTAAAGTTTGTCTGATTTTATATGTTCACTTTATTTTGATGGATATGTCGAATTTGGCTGTAAAAATAATTATTGAAGGTTTTGATATAAAAAGACAAAAATTTTTGACACTTTATGATAATTCATATGTAATAATTATAAGCAGGCATGTAACCATGCCGAGTTGCACCGAGACACTTGCCACAGTGAAAATTTCAGAAATTACCAAAATAAACATGCTTTTGAAGAAAAAACTGCCTCAAATAGACCCTAGAAAATATTTGCCTAGGTGCTTTTTGTGTCTGGATACAGCCATTTATTCATGTGATATTAAACTTGTTATGCAGAAGAACATAACAGTATACTTCTGACCAGCCACCTGTGGAGATACAATGGTATTTAGTCTTACTACATGGGTTTTAATATAATCATTATACTAAATACTTTTATGCCAGAAACATATGACATGTAAAATAATTGTGTTACCATGTAATGAAGTGTGAAACTTTATATATTAAAACCCATCGACTCATTATGAGTACATGTATATTATTGAATGCACTGGATATATATGTGTGCATTATATTTTTGCCATTTACACATGAATACATCTATTGGGCTGAATTTGTTCTTGTATAGAATTGTGCAGTGTGTTCGGGGTAGAGCAATTCTAAAGAATCATCTTGGTCCTCATATGTATAAAAGCTTGCTTTGATTGCTACATTATCTATGGTTTTTTAAACAAGACCACCTGTGGTTACTGCAGTAAGTCTTATGTTAGCTGTTAACTGCCATAGACTGATTATCAATTTAAAGATTGGTCCAAGAAACTGTACACAGCTGCTAACTTACTTTACCTTAGACAAGCGGTCACTCTGAAAGGGGTATAGAAATTAATCAAGCAATGTCGAAAAAATAATAACAATCTTTTAGGTACCCACATCATATACATTGCTAAACGACTTGAATTTAAATATTATAGTGCAAAAGATCACAGTTTTTGACACAATCGACTCGACTGCTATTCAGATATTTAGGTCGGATTCACTCAAAATTGGTGACCTGTTGTCGAGACATATTAAGTGGCATGAATTTGTACTCACAGGCTTGAGAATGAAATACTTAAGTTTCTTTTAACTTTGAGTTGACTGATTTCTTCTCGTGGTGTTCAGCCAAAAGTTACGTCACATATACCACATGGTATGACCATATACTGACTTGCATTGGGACCTGAATTAAATGGCTGATTAATAACTATTAGACTGTCACGTATCTTCTTGCATAGTATGAGTAATCTGTACAATTTAAACATTGACTGGGATATATTGGTATGTATTGTAGCATTATGACAGAAACGAGAGGTAAAGCTGCCGGTATTGCTGAGTTATTTGTCTATCTGTTCATGTGTCCGTGTGTTCCTAGTGCTACATGTTATTCATGATGATTTGTGTGCCCTCGCAACTTGGGATATAGATTTGCCCTTGTCTGTCTGGAGCCATATGTCAGGAACAGTTAGGATTTTTAATGTAACTTAATAGTTGTGTTGTGTAATTGTGGTATGTGCTGTTTTTATGTTTTCTGTGCTTGGCTGTTTAAGTTGAGTACTGCCTTCCCTGTATGATTTTCAATTCTCTTTTTAATGGTGCCCCCAAGTTTCACATAGGTTGGTTAATTGAAATCAGTTATGACCCTTGAATTATTTCAATACTTTATACTATTTTCTGCTGTAAATTAATATCAAAATTTGATTGGTCTACAATGACAAAATAAATATTCATTGGCTAGTGTAGATATTCAAGGTTTTCGACTTTTTTTCTTCTAAAAGTCGAGCTATTGTGGCCCGGGATTGTCTGCATCTGCTGTGCATAATAGTTTATTGTCAGAGTCATTTTCTCTGTCAATTTCTCAAAGACTATCAAAGGTATCCACTTGAAACTGAACATAGTTATTCACTATTACAAGGGGAGTTCATACAGACAAGGCTGGTAACCCTGTGACCTATATTTATGAGTTTTCTGCCCTTGTTACTCTTAGACTTTTGACTCACAGATGAGCAAGTTTACTATCAAGTACAAGAAAGTCGAGCATCTTGTCGGCGGTGCTCTTGTTATTTTGGACCTGCAAGTGTGAATTTACGGCATTTGAATGTGACAAAATGGATCAGTGATACACTACTGATTAGAGCTGAATCAGTGCTGATGTCATATAGAAACATTTCTAGTCTGAGTGAAGTAATTATTTTACAAGTGGATATGTTTTAAAGTAGGAAATAACTAAGTTTTCTGTGCTGAGAGTATGAAATGGAACTTGGAATGTATTCGAGATGTAATTTCTTGCTTGCTTGTATGCTCACTAATTTTGCTTTATTGATCACATTTTTTGTCATCCTACCAGCCTTCTACATACGCTGACCCTGGCTCTATGCAAAACAACCGTTCAACAAATGACCCCTTAAGGGTCCTTTCTGGATCATCATTGAAACTAAGACAACATAACGAAGTCTCTAAATCAAATACAAGAAAAGTTGCTTCACAAAGACAAAGTGTAGTATCATCTTCTAGGTATTAACTTCATGTTCATTGCATGCAGTTTAGGATTGTTGTATATAACATAAAATCTAACCAGTTTTTGTTGAAACAAAATACAGTGTTTGACCCTTTTACTTGTGCATGCATTTATAAAATTTTCTAGTATAAGTAAAAAAGTTTCCTCTCAATGGTAAATGAAACACATTTTCAAAATTGTTGATTTGCAAGCATGTCAGCATGTCTGTTCTTTCGTTAATCAGTACTTTTATAGTGCAGCAGATGCTTGGTGGCCCCACATCTGTCAGTTCAATAATTCACACAATGTTCGTACATTCATTCATCAGTTGGTGCATACCTCTATTCATTCACACATCTGTCGGACCACACTTACGTGCCATACCATGTCATATCATTGGCATGTTTGGCAGACCATACTTTACTTTACTTAATTTTATCCATTAGTCTGTTTGTCCGCGCCCACAAACTGGTACTTAGGTGGCTACTTTTTATGGACAAGCCAGTTGAAAATAGTTAAAACGAAAGTAGAATTTTCTTTTACGTGGCTAAAAGTTTCTTTTATGTGGCTAAAATTAGACACATAACTACTCTTCATTCTGTATTGTAGCCACATAAATACCGCTTCGTTAGAACGTCCGTCCGTTCATCCATCCATCCGTCCATTCGTTTGTTTGTTTGTTTCGTTCCTTCACTTATGTCTCCGTCCACATGTCAATTATTTGTTCATACATCTAGCTGACCATTAATTCACACATGTCTTAAACTTGTATCTACTTCATTCATATAATCATATTAAATTAACAATGTGGAGAGAGTTACACGTCACACAAAAAAATCAGTATAAAAATGTTACACTAAAACATAATTAGTATACTCTAATCGTTTAAAGGTTTACTATGTTGTTGCTAACATTTGTACGTCATCTTCTAACACATTTCTGTTTTATTTTGTGGCCTTACCTTTCATTTTGTTTTATTTATCGGTTGTCATACTAATATTGTCCACTGTATATGTCGACGCTCTAGTGCTATAAGGGCGTAAGTGCAATTTTACAACTTTTGGGAAATTGAAAAAAACTGTCTACAGGCTTTAATACTGTATCAATCATGACGAAATTTGGAACACTCTTAGAACACCTAATTATTGACTTACGAGAAAAATTTTCACATGACAAGATTACACCATTTCTATAAAATTCACTAAATTCGTTTTATGCACTTTTTATATTTTTATTGATGTGCATCGGCCGATAATTTTAAAAGGACGTAACTAACAGTTACGCCCTCAAAATTCTAACTCGGGTATTGCTAAAAAGGGCGTAACTACCACATGCGCCGTTTTAAAATTTGGCGTACCGACTAAGTTATCAATAAAATAATAGTTAATGATTGATCTATATTAGTTTAAGATTGGTCTATATCAGAAATAAATTATGATAAGTGACCATTTTCAAAGTATGTTATGTTCCAGGCTCAATTCAATTATAAGTCCATATGCCAGAGGGGTAACCTAACTTTGGGCTACACACAGAGTGTTTTGGTACCAATTTGTTCAGGAAGACATCCTCTCTTAGAATCAGTTGCATAACACTTCCTCATACTTGGGCATGTAGAAATAATTTGGACACCCATAAGTCATGGGTTGGCTGCCTTGGGTGACAGGAAGTGCCCTATATATAAGACCTGGTATGGCTGTACTTGGTGTTGGTTTTTGTCTCACATTGTGTGGAATGGCTGTCCTGTGTGGGGGAGAATACCACTTAGGTTCCGGTATGAATTTACGTTTTGGTAGTGATAACCCCATAGAGCCAGTAATGTATGTAAATGATGGTGAGTACCATACATGATCTGTGATTCCTGTACTTGGTGTTGGTGAGTACCCCTATAGGCTTGTATTGGTGTACTTTGTGGAAATAAGTACTCCATACAGCCTGGTATGTATGCACATGATCGTTGTGAATATATGGTGCGTGCTGGCTGTACAGTCATTGTGATGACGTTATACCTTAGGGCCCAGCAGTGTCCGTACTTTACTTAGTGTCGATAAATACTCGATATGATGTGGAATCACTTTTATTGCTGGTGAAGATTATCCCGTTCGTCCATGTAAGGGGCGTCTTTTGGTGATGAGTAATTCATATGATCTGGAATGGCTTTTATTTTGTGGAAGTGAGTACTCCATAGAGCCTGGGAAATGTGTATATGTACGTTCATAGTTGTAAGTACCTTATGTGGGTATGTGATGGTTGTACTTGATGCCAGTGAGTATCTCTTATAACCAAGTGAGATGGGAACATAAATAAGTGGTTCCGCGATCCCTATAGAGGCAGGGATGTCTGTTTAGATGTTGGTAGTATGGATGTACTAAGTGTTACTTGCTATCCTATAGAAGCTTGTATGGATGTGGTGTCTGGTTGTTCTTGGAAGTGATGAGCACCTCTTAGTGTCTGGGATGACTTTAACTAACGGTAATGAGTATCGCAATATGTCTAAGGATGATTGAACTTGGTTGTGGTGAGTACCCCTAAAGGCCTGGTATGGCTGTACTAAGTGGTAGTTACTATCCCATAGAGGTTGGGTTGCCTGTACAATGTGATGGTTAGTTCATAGGGTATGGGATGGCGGTCTGGGTGCTGGAGAGTATCCCTTATGGCCTGGTAAGGCTGTACTTGGTGGTGATGGGTACTTATTAGTGCATAGGAGTGCTTGATGTTGTGTATGCGAGTACTCCATAGGTTATGTGGTGGTTGTACTCCATAGAGCATGTTATACCATGCGAGTACCTCATATGACCGGGAATAGTCGACTTTGTGTTGATGTGTACTACATAGGGACATGTGTAGTGTTGGTGAGTACCTGACTAGGCCTGTGTTTTTTATGCTTGGTGGTTGTGAGTAATCTACGAAGCGCTGAAATATCATTTTCCATAAATGTCGGCACTATAATATTGCAGTATAAATCTGCAAGTTAATATCTACTTTTAGAGTGCTTGATTATAAAATCGTACAATACATGTCATTGAATGTATCCGATTAAAAAAATCGCACTTTTCGGTAATATGATTTCGTATTTTTTTACCCCAAACGCCCCTAAACGGCTCATGTGCAGACTTCGGGAAAATACTCATCTGACCATAGACTTCAGAATAATGGAGTCTCCAAAATCCACAAGGAGGGAGGGGGTTGATTGGCAGTTAATGGGCTATTAAGTAGCGCATTGGTCGTTAATTTGAGTTAAAGATAGATAATACACAAAATCCTAAAATGGCGTATGTAAGACTTAAGCCCTTTTAGTAGTTTGAAGTGTGTTAGTGAACTTAAATTTAATAAGGGCGTAACTAGTAGTTACACCCTTTTTAAATTTGTCGATGGTCACGTTTGGTGTAGTTACGCCCTTATAAAATTTTCATTTCGAACTCAATGCACTTACGCCCTACCAATAATTCTTCAATTTTGAAGCCAATTGTAATGCTATGACTATGATATTTGGTCAGCAGGTGCGCGATGACGTACTGCTTCGAATGGTGTAAAAACATCAAAAAGGGCCTAAGTACCACTTACGCCCTTATAGCACTAGAGCGTCGATGTATTGTGTTTAAAATAAATATAGTATGCTGTTTCTGTTGTATACTCTAACACATTCAAAGTACAGCCACTACAAATTACGTCTAATTGCTGGATACTCATATAAAATAGTATTTAAAAGTGGATGGTGAAGATTTATATTTAAAATGTGTTCTGGATTCAATTTTTGAAGTGACTTGGTTTTGTTTGAGGATTTTAAAACATTTTGATTTGATGGTCCGATGTTTTATAGAATAAAAAATGGTTGGGATGGCATGAAATATGTGTGGACTGGGATTATCATTAGCAACCGCAGATCAACTGATTCATAGCCATGTGGAATTTCCCAGTATTTGAGTTTGTGGTTGTCTTCCATTTCTCCATTTATGATTTCTCTCATTATTCTGAATCAATTTATTTAAGTCTAATTTCTTTTAAAAGCTAATAAAATTATCTTAAAAATGGTATAAAAATTAAGTTTAAAGCCAAGCAAGCCTTATACATTTATATGTATCTTCCGTTTGCAGTTACGACTTAGGGCTTGTTTTTCTTCTTATATGTTTAATTCATCTGTAAAATAAATGATTCTCAGAAATCTGTAAATGAAAAAACGGATATGACATCATACACAAAAGTACGCAAAAATGCTTCATTGTGGCAAACTTGTTATTTTAATTTCAAAATTGACGTATATAATTACGTGAAATGTGTATAAGAAACTCTTTGTTTGGTATTTTGATAAAACGTAATGCCGAAACGTTAAAAATAAAAGGCTATGAACTTAAAAGTGGTATTAATTCAAAATTTCATATGTAATTAAGTTATAGTTGTACATGAATAAATATGTAACACTGTATACCTATATATTTACAGGGGCGGTATGGAAAGTAATCAGCAGATGTCCTCCAACAAGTTTTCATCCTCCTCCTCATCATCTGGTAATGGTTTGCGTGCCACGGATTCTGGTTACCATAGTAACAGTTCTGAGATTGATTCCGCCGTTCCACGAATTCGTAAAACACGACCAGTCAGTGGAACAGCTAGATTTTGTCACGAATGCGGAACCAAGTATCCACCTACTCAAGCGAAGTTTTGTGGCGAATGCGGCATTAAGAGAGCTGATGTTTCTATCAGATAGGGAGATTGGTTCATTCATCCAGCATTTCATTTCATCTTAATATTAAATGCAATTAGATTGTTTGCCTCAGATATGCTCTAGTTTTACTATATTATTATACAGTAGTTAAGCAGATTATTTATGTGTGTGTGGAATTTGTTTTAACTCAATTACATTCTTATTCTTATTTTTTCTACAAATTCTGTATGACCATATACACTGTAAATAGGGTCGGGAATGGGAAACAAACAATACTTTATTTTTCGACTTGTCTGGAATTAGTGAGTCAATCATTATTGTATCCATGCTAGCAAAGTTATTTATATCATCATATCAATCCATTTATGCGAAGGTGTTACTCTGTCATTCTGATTGTCAACTATAATTTGATTTTTTTTATTATGCCCCAACATTTACTGATGCTAGAGGCTAGAGCATAGTTGTATGATTGGGTTTTATTTTACTCATAATGATATACAAAAATACATGAACATCTCTTATTTGGTGCTTTCCATGCTTGTTATCACACACAATATCAGTTATATCCAAGTACATTCCAGTAATGATAAGAATACAGTGACGAAGCGTTTGAGTCCACTTCTACTGTGTAAAACCAATTATCAGTATAAAGGCTTAAACAGACAGCTATAATTTCAATGCTAAACTAACATCACTACCTGTTCAGACAATGGTTGCAATCTTTTGTGTACACATAAACAACTACATCACTGTCGTTATATCTGGACTGTAACCTCATTTTTGCAACATTCCAGGCCCTGTTATTATAAAGCTATTTTTTAATCTTAACTCAACTTTAGCTAGGAGCTTGACTTGATTTGCTCCAGTAGTGGTAACAACTAACTCATCTACACATTATCAGGGAATATTACCATGTCTTCCTTGAGCCTATCCATTTAATATAAAAATTCGGTAAAGTATGGAACGTTTTGATGTAAGATCCATTTGAAGTTTGAGCTATTAAATGAGTTGAGCAAGAAAATTGTTTTATAATCATCGGGCCAGACAACTAATTAATCATTTATACACAAAATAAGTGCTCCAACCCCTCAATACATGTACTTGTTACTATACCTTCAAGATAAACTTATTAATAATTATTGTTGGGGTGCAAATTTTGTGAGTTTGAGCATAATTGTCTTTCATTGTCAGTATTGTGCTCATTATGAAATTACTTACTTAGTGAAATTTTACCCGTACAATACTCATTATTAGATGGGGCTTTAATGCCTCGAAGATCAAGTGTTATTTCGTATTGTCCCATGCTTTAAAACTAATATATTTGTGAAGTGTTCAGTAAAACCACCAGCTTTAAACATATAAATTTACTAAATATGATTAAGTATGGCCTCATACTAAATAGCTATATTTAATATCATTAGTTATATTTTAGTATGACATTGTAATTCGAGGATTTATAGAGTATTGCTATACTATAATTTTGTATTGTGCTTTGCAGAGAACCAAACATATTTAATATGCTGCTGTATTTGTATTATACAATACCAGTTGGGCTGGTATTCACAAAACATATTAATGGAAAACTTAAATATTTTTACTTAAGTTAAAAAATTGAGTTGCACATCTTTCCCAACAAACGGATAATAACCCATGTTTTCTGTGTGATTATTGTAGCTCTTTACATAATGCTTCTTAACTGCGTAAAAAATTGATAATCTTGATTTTCCTGTTTAGCTGATACATTTAAGGAAATTTTAAGATTTTAATAAATTACTAAGTTGTCGCTTAAGATGATTTGTGAATACCATCTCACTGTTGCAACATAATTTAGAATGTGCAAAATAGAACTGTTGTTATGGTAATGCATTGTTGTGTGATACTATATTGAACAATTGGGTTACTATGGTAACAAGAGTTTAAAAGATTTGTTTATTTTTTAGCTTGACAGTACTTTATGTATGCTTTTAATTGAATATTATATATTTATACTTGGAGGGTGCACAACTACTTGATTTTAATTGTAGTTTAAATAATGATTGTATGTAATATTATATAGTATTGGTGTAGGCAGAGCTGATAGCATGAACCGCGTGTGAGGCTCATGCTGCAGCCATGTTTTTATATGCACTATTTCTGGTAGCACTTACTGTTAGATTCATACACCATATCTGCTCTAATTTATGCGCCTGTCCTTTTAAAGGCACACTTGTCTTGTGATGAATTAAAATCAAATACTGGTATCCAATAACCAAAACTTTAAAATGCCTAACATTGGAACAACATGATATATAGTGTTATAAGACTAGATTGTGGACTATGAATTGTTAAAATTATTATAGTGTGGGGTTAAATACTACCTCTGAGTCTGGAACCCTTGTCGATTGAACAAACTATACAGTTGAAATTTATTCAGGTATACATTAATTAAGACCACTTGGTGGCATTTAGTCTGAGAGGGTTTTTGTCAGTTCCTTGGATTAAACCTCATTCAATGGTAATCATGGAGAGATGGCGCAGTGGTGTTTCGCATGGGACAATGTGCCAGGTGCATAGATTAAAACAAAAATGGAAATAAGATAATTTGATAAGAAATTGAATGCTCCACATGCTTTCGTACAGGGTGTTTTATTCATTGGTGTATATTATACAGGATGTTGTGCTTTTTGGGGTCGCGAGACGTATACCCTTAGTCTTTATTATAATTTATTACATGTGTATCTCATATTTAACAGATTTGGCAGTGACTCAGTTGTTGTACACCGCAATGACCTTTATAGTTGGCACGTTAAGTCTCTAAAAATGTGAGATTTATTGTTTACCATTGTTTTTCAGGACGCTACTTATTTTCAACTTTGTGTAATTAGATATATCAAGCTGAACAACATAATTTTGGGGTATAAATCTGGGACTGCTATTACACCCAATACTTACACTCAGCACTCAGCACTCAGCTCTCAAATAATGAAAATGTGATATAATGAGTTATTCTTTATCCTAGATTGCAAATTTTGATGAGAAAAATGCATACAATTGTTAAATGAGTGTTGAAAATAATATTTGACACACTTTTTGTCATTGTGTTCTACTTACGACGTATAAATGTAATTATTGAATCTGAGTGCCACACTCAGCACTCAGACTGAAAAATTACATTACAAAGCTTACAAATCCACTAAATTTCACTATGGAATAAGCCAATAATAATATCATCATAACAACTTCTTGTTCTCCAAAAAGTGTCGCTCTGAACCTCAGAAGATTGAATTTCAATATTTGAGTGCTGAGTGTAAGTATTGGTTGTACTCCTTGGCCCAGGGACACTACATTAACCTTGATAAAACATATCTTTATTCATCTTGCAGATAAACTTGCGTATTTTATTTTACAACAGTTTGACCAACTAATTCTGTGATTTCATTTATTTCATTCATTAACAATCAGTGTGGTTCTATTGTTTTCATGATGACCGACACTATGAATTAAGTCTATTAATCTGCCTTTTAAATATGTTTTATTTACAAGCTTGTACAAATATTATATTTTGTTGAGTAATATGTGTATTTTTACCTCCAAAAATGTGCTGTTTTAGGACATTGATACAAAAGTATTACGAAAAAAATAGAAAAACTTGGAAAATATTAATATTTTACTTTTGATATATTTTTAAATATTGATACGTTGACAGAAAATATTATCTCGACTTTTGTCCTAGGTCCTAAAGTCTCGACTTGTGGTATAAATAATGACAGATTATATTATTATCTCGACTTTTGTCCTTAGTTTTAACATTCTTCTTGTAAAGGTTAATTTTCAACTTGGGTAGCTAAACGGGGGGATTTACTGTATAAACTCTATGGTTAAAGTAGATAAACATGCATAACCTAGAAATACACCTATAGTCTAAATATTGAAACATTGTCCGAAAATATTATTATCTCGACTTTTGTTTCCTTGGTTTTCAAGTCTTGTCTTTTGACTTAAATATTGACCCATAGACAGACATCTTATAATATTATCTAGACTTTTATCCTTAATATGTATAGTTCGCCGGGGATAACTTTAGCCTTATCAAGAAACAAACAAAGCAAATTATAAACACTGCACGGTTGAATGGCCGCCAGTTATCAGTGTAGATTTTAAGAGTATATCATTAAAAGTGTATATGCACAAGATTGTACAAAAATGAATATCAAAAATGTATTTAATTTTCATTTTTATTTGTAAATAAAGGCTAGTGTTATCTCCGGCAAACTATATGATATTGAATTTCAGCAAAAGTTTGACCTATGTTAATTCAAAATAACTGCTGATTCATCATATATACGTTTACATGTTTATTTTATATGTTATTGCTTAATTGTATAGATCTACATGTTGTACAGTTACCGTATTTATAAGCCAACATTTGTGATATCGTTGCTTTATCCGTCCTTTGGAGAAAATAATTTATTGCTGGTTATTTTATTTTTGCCATGTTGCAAAATATTCAATAGTATTGTTACTTTTGGCATCTAATCTGTCACTAATTTCACAACTTACCATTTTCAATCAAGATCTGTCTCAACCAGGCCCCGATCTCCTGAAACATCTCTAGAAGAAATCTCATCTCAAAATGAGATATTGCTCAAATCTGAGTATGAGCTTTTTTAATTTTACTGTAATAAACTTAGAATAATGTTTTCTGATATGAATTTCGAGTCCAATCTCCAATGGAAAATATCTAAAAGACACATGGCAAACTTTTGACATAGAACGAACAATCCATATTTCAAAAAATGGAAATTTCAAGCATGCCTATATACTCACTCCTTAATTAATGACATGAGATTTAGCTCAGATTGATATGTTTCGGGAGATAGGGGCCAGCTGGATCTGTCTCAATCGGGATCTGTCTCTAACTTAATTTTGCAATGTGAAAAGTTATGTGAAATTGTGTTCAGAATAGTTTTATCTACCATCATAACTTAAAGGTGTGTATATTGTCTCAATGTATATTGTACTTGTATTCGTATGTCTGTGTTATAATTATATAAAAGGCCTTTCAATGTTTATGCACAAACATGTCTTTGTTGTATTTTCACCTGTCAGACTTCAAGAACAAAAAAATTCTGTATGTCCAAATCAAACTTTGTCAGTCAGAACTGACAGTACAATCTCTTCAAAATGACCCTCCATAGTGCAACAGCCTCTCTTAAACTGCATATTGTCATTTTGTCCCAGATTAAGTATTGATTTACAAAAGGTATACCACTCCAAGCAGAGCCACAACCTCTACACAACAACCAACATACATGTCTCCCAAAGGGTGTTGCTCTAGAGAGGCTGTAATGTACATGTATACAGGTGGATCCGAGTTGGTTCACGGTGGCAAATTTTGCGTTGGCACCCAGAGTCGTCGCCACTGACGGGTGGAAATTTGAAAACCCACATTGCGTGTATTGCATACCAAAATCATGCATACCACTTATCGACAGAATATGATGATTCACATTGGATTCCCAGGCAGTGACCATGGTGCTCCTCTCTAGTTGGTCCTCGTGATCGGAGATTGAACATTGCATGAGCAATGAAACTTGATGGTATAGTCCAAAGAATTTGACACAACTCTAGACCTTTAAATTAGCATAATTTAACAGCTGATATCTTGTCTATATTTATAACTCCGGTTGTATGTTTTCATAAGTGGGTAGTATCACGAAGACGCTCAATGTGTAATACTAACACTAATCAAAAGGACCAATATTGCACGATTTGCTCGCGAAAATTTATATATTCAACCCAAGAACCTTGTAATATATTCATGCATAAAGGTCAGGATCAGGTCAAATTTGCCGTGCTATACTGTGTAATGAAGTAAACCCCTTTTTCTTCAACCACAGACCCCTGGTAAAAGACAGAGACTCAACTAAGTTGAAGATTAACAAGTTTGTGAATGTGATGCTTAATGTGACTTCTACCAGGGGTGGTGCACCTACCAAAACGAAAGAGCAAAATGTATTTCTAAATGGTGGGTCCACATGAAATGCGGAAAATGTCACTCTCGCTCTGCCGGAGGTGCCCGACAACAAAATGTCAAATTAATGAAATGTTTTGTACAGCCAGGGATAGAACAACGACACTGGATGAAATCAGTCACTATAGCAACTCATTTTATTTCCAGGTCCAAATGGAATTGTTTAGAAATAATCACCAGGGTACTGTTTTATCAAAGCACTTACAGAAATCTTAAATTTGCGCTCAAACTAAAATTCTTCGTAATGTTCTAACTACTACAAATTGTGGCAAAGGGATACGCAATATTAAATTAATGATTCAGCTAATGAACTCATACAAACAATATCTGCCCCAAAGCGTTTTAAGGTATGCAAAGTTGAGGATAAATTTAAGGTTTTCGTAAGAGCTTTGATAAAACAGTACACGGGTAGATCCAGGTATGATTTCTCAAGTAGGATAAGTTCTTCATAACCAGCAACTTCTCCACATGTGGAGGGAAACATGGAAGGGTATGACCGGTCACAAATGGGAAGCAAACATTCTATGGAAATGGCTTGGCTGAATATACAAATAGTCGGAAATGGGAACCATTTGAAACCAATCCCTTAAGGTGAGTCGCTACCTTTGCGCGACGTCATATTTAAATTGTCGACTTCACACCGATTTATATGAAATTTTGATGGCTAAAAGTACAAAATCTGTAGTGTCCAAAGATATAAACTGGTTCAAAACTATACAGTCATGTCATTATACACAATGTAACTTTTGTCACTTGTAAACCATACGCATGTGTCCTTCATTTGTTTATTTAGATCTTCACTATTTGAGTGTATATTGTTTAAATACAGACACTCATTTTCCCAACAACTGCTATCTATCTTTAACGAAATGGGAAGGTTATTGCTATCCATCTTGACACCATCATATTCAGTATGGCATTCTTTTTCATTTGAATACACGACATTCTCAAGCTCATTATTACATAATGGTACACTTTGCTTACAATTTTCAGTTTCACTTTTTTCATCAATACAAGGGTTGTTGCATTGGAGTAAACTATTACAATTTGCTATTACATCTCTAGTGTCATCTATAGGATTTGAGTTAGCATATGGATAACAGTTGACACGATTATTACATGATTGGTTAGAGGCTGAGGTAATTGAGTTACAGCTGTCCATACCAGGTGATTCTGTATCAGGAAAATGATCAGAAAGTGAGCTATTAACATCATAGTTAGGCAATTTACCAACATATAAACTATCAATATCTAAACTATGAACTTGAACATAAACTGGAGAACAATTTAAAATAGTACGTGGTAAAAAAGAGGTACCATTTTCCTCATAAAAATTGTTACAATTATAAGCACTACAATCACACTTATGACTAACAGATTCAAAACTAAACATGTCATTATATACAATGTTACATTTGTCATTATGTAAACCATACATCCGAGTCACAACTACAGGTTCATGATTATAAATAAAATCATTGAAACTTGGAGGCAAATGACAATTTAATAATTGATCAGTTGTATTATTTGTATACAGACAATGACTGTTAACATATAAAGCATGGCCATATTCACAGATAGAACAAGAACTATGTCTATCAGTATCTACATGTATTGGTTCGGTGCTCCAAAAGGTCGATACATCATGTCTGATTGATTGTTCCAGTTTATTCTGTGAGGATTGTTTGAGTTATTCCTCCTGGCGTTGAAGTTTTGGTTTTGATGATACATGTATAATGAAAAACCATCACTTCATCATTATTTAGAAAGAAACAGTCAGCGTTTTTACACATTTCCGCAATCATTTCATTGGCTGAGCGAATGACGTTATTAACAAATTTCTCAGCATTCCATGGAAGTACACTAGACACAATAATCTTAGCTTTAGGGCTGGCATTTTTAGCTAAAGATACTGCTTTTTCTAGTTGTTCACTTACACTTTCAAGACTCTCTCCATCTGAAATGTTATTTGTTCCTACATGTAGCACTATAGCATCTAGTTATTTCATATATTCACTATTAGATCTACGCATATCTGATCTTGTCTTGGAGATAGTGGATACTTTACCACCAGAGTGACTTCTGATTTTGACATTTGTATCAGACATCTTTACTGGACTTATTCTTCTAGTGATGGAATCTCCAGCTATAAATATGTTTGCTTTTGAATTGATAATGTTTTGATCTCCATCACTGTTGAGAGACGCGCCACTGTTGACATGTTCAGTACTTTTACAAGCATTCTTTGTGACATGTGTTGTCACGCTTTGGGTTCTTTATCTCAGATAAGTTTATTTTCAACCGTGTTTTTTATACTACGTGGTACAGGTGATTTGCTAGTTGACTGAGAGGTTGGTACAGATGAGTGGCTGGTTGATTGTGAAGTTTTTGATAATATCACTTGATTCTGAGATTTTAATTCAGACATTTCTTGTAATAGTGAGGTCTATAGACCAAACATCTCAGCAGCTAGTTTTATTTCAACATTGTCTACCACACTTTGAATTTTAGCATCAACAGACTCCGAATTCACTTGTAGCTTTATGAGTTGTGACACCAAATCTGATTTCTCTTTAGCTATTTGACTTATAGTAGCTTTTAGTTTAACATTATCTTCTTCATTAAGAAGTTGCTTAGTTGTAGCAGTTGCCAAATCCTTTTTAAGCTTATTGGTTTCAGTAGTAAGTTTATCATTCTTCTCATATTGGGTCTTTAGAATATTTTTCAGTTTGGATATTTCCTGATCTATAATTTGAACAGATAGGTAAAATAAAATAGAAATAGCGGAGCACAGACACATAAAAACATCACATACCACAATTACACGACACCATGTCCAACAGATAATTGAGCGAGAAAATGAAATTAACCGCTCGAAGCCCAAGTTTCAGTTGTTAAAACATCAAAGCCAAAGATCTAGCTGTCTGAATGCCTTACTTTCAGCAATAATGTGACTGAATTACCTAGTTTCAGCTATAATTAAAGGCTCTGAATGCCCCGTTTTTAGTAATAAAAACGCTGAATGGCCTAGTCTCAGCTGTAAAAAAGGAGCAACACTACCTAGGTTTTAGATGTCTGACCTAGTTTCAGCTGTAAAAATATAATTGACCTAGTTTCAGCTTTATAAAAACTGAATGCCACAGTTTCAGCAAAACAAAACGCTGAATGATCTAGATTTAGCTGTAAAAAGGCTATCGTAATAGTCTAATATAGTATGTAATTAGTCGAGGGTGGTGGAAAAATGTATTGTCGACAATGTTGAATTGTATATGTGACATATTAACATGTCAGTTTTCGAATGAGCGGAAAATGTTGATTTTCATTTCGGAATATACACTATTGTCCAACATTAAAGAACTCAGAATTTTGAAGTAGAATATATTAAGTTTGAAAACACATTTGAGACATATGTGACGTTTACATTGTGTACACTATATGAACGACAGTTTAATGATTAGTATTTAGTATATTTATGGCTTTAACAGACATACAGTCTAACTTGTATTAAGCGACCACCCTGGGGAAGGTCTGAAAACGGTCGCTTAACAGTATGATCGTTTAACACAAATGTAAGAATCATTGAGTGTAATCATAGGGCATAGATAACACAATAATATTTATCGAACAACTCCTGGTGTAAATAACGAATATCCAATTTAGGCTGTCCGACTACTATTCAACTTCAATTTATAAAACATTAGTATATGTCAATAAGTTTACATATGTTAAGTGTACATGTATGCTTTTAACTTGATGTAAGTATGTATTGTTGAACAATTGAGATAAAAATTTAGAACGCGCAATATCTATGATGAACACTATTAAAGGCGGCGATCCCCTTCCATAGACAGATTAGGTTCCTTGTTTATTACATTAATCGACCGATTCTCCTAAATCAATTCAAATAATGCGTTGTAGATTATTTTCTTTGCTCAAGATAAGGGCGTTGTAGATTATTTTCTTTGCTCAAGATAAGGACTTTGTAGATTATTTTCTTTGCTCAAGATAAGGACTTTGTAGATTATTTTCTTTGCTCAAGATAAGGACTTTGTAGATTATTTTCTTTGCTCAAGATAAGGACTTTGTAGATTATTTTCGTTGCTCAAGATAAGGACGTTGTAGATTATTTTCTTGCTCAAGATAAGGACGTTGTAGATTATTTTCTTGCTCAAGATAAGGACGTTGTAGATTATTTTCTTGCTCAAGATAAGGACCTTGTAGATTATTTTCTTTGCTCAAGATAAGGACGTTTTCTTTGCTCAAGATAAGGACCTTGTAGATTATTTTCTTTGCTCAAGATAAGGACGTTTTCTTTGCTCAAGATAAGGACCTTGTAGATTTTTTTCTTTGCTCAAGATAAGGACGTTGTAGATTATTTTCTTTGCTCAAGATAAGGACCTTGTAGATTATTTTCTTTGCTCAAGATAAGGACGTTTTCTTTGCTCAAGATAAGGACGTTGTAGATTATTTTCTTTGCTCAAGATGAGGACTTTGACATGTTGGATTTTGTTCTGACACACAAGCAGATGTTACGCCAAGTATCGTCCTCTCAAGGTAAGGCGTATATTATGACATACTGGGTGAAAGCAAACAGAAACAACACAAAGTAGTTCCGAATTTCATCTTTAATTTTCCCATACATTTTAATACAAGTTTACTGCTTAAATGATTACATCAAACAACTTAATGAAAATATTTGATGAAAAAAGAAAATGTCGTAATATGCATGTTGTAACATCAAAAAGTATATTCCATCGGTCAATTACGGAAATATTTATGAAGTACAAATACAATATATCTATTCGGTTCATTATGTTAGTCTAAACTTATTTTTTATTTCGCATAAATTGACAAAAAGTATTATTTAAATTCTAACACGATCCGCGGATTAATCCATTAAACATAGAGCAGACCTGGCCATGTTTTATTACCCCCATAAAACATGGTAACAAATTGGCTGTTACAATTTACGCCCCGTATCACATGACCTATTTATGAATGAATGAACGTAAACTTTATAGTAAAACTTTAACGGACCGCGAGTTTCACGAGTGCTAACTCGTGATTTAATTTTTCGGCATCTGAACTCCTGCCCATGATTTATTCACCGACAAAATACGCGAACAGATTTTTATTTCTTAAACATCACTAGTATAATGCAGAAACATTGAGATTTTGTCGAAAGCTTAATGAGATCATGACAGTTCTCGTGAAATAAAACGAGAAGTATAACAAGGTAGTATTGTTAAGAAGGACTTCTTGATCTATAGAGCAATTTTTGCTGCGTTGAAAGTTAAATTCATGAATGTAAAACTTAACATGAAATTAATGAATTTTGTTATAATGCTATATGTAATTTCGTCGATTCAAATGAACACACATAAAACATTAGTTATCAACATGCATGCGCGCTCATAAACTGTAAAAGCGTGTGCTAATACAAAGGTCTACTAGCACACTTATGCACTCTCAAATTCACGTACTCTCGATCATTCACGTTCTCGTGAATACAAAATATTCCGAAAACATCTAATGCATGCGATTATGATACATCATATGGACAAATTTATGTAAATTGAAGTCACATCTTTTCTAGAAGTCGCGCGAGATCATGAGGTGATTTTACGAGTCTTGGGCCTCGTTTTGGTTGCACTGTAATTTCCGGTACATCGGGTTCGGAATAAATATGTCTAGGCACGGAGGGTTTGTGTCCCAATAGCAGCAGTATATTGTCTACAGTATCACAGAGCTGAGTTTCAAAATTATGCATTCGACTGAAACGAAATAAATGTCAGAATATGTATGATACAGAGAACTTTACATGATCCTCCTTGCTCGCGGAAGTTTATATATTCAACACAAGAACTTTGTAATATGTCCATTCATAAACAACAGGATCAGGTCAAATTCTCCGAAACTATAGATCTATTATATCTTTTTGTTGTGCAAGGACATCTGAAATGACACTCGGGCATTGCTTTTTCAGAACACAATGTACGTTATGTCGTGAAGAGAATATCCTGTAGTTTTAAATACGAATAATGCATTTCTTGGAATATTGTGTTTAAGACATGCTTCCTCAATCTGAACATGTTTTGTGATAAACAAGTCACAAATAATTGCAAGCAATACAGAAGTCCCATACCGGTACGAAGCCATGGACTTCAAATTATTTCTGTTGACATAGCAACCACAAACACTATTTAGATAGGCATAATTTTCTTATTGGCACCTACCTTCATACCAAGTTTCATAAACCTAGCTTGAAAACTGTTTGAGTTATGTCAGGATCCTAATGTTTTGATAGACAGACGGACAAAGTTCAAACATATTGCCCCCCTCCAGTTGAAAAACGGTAGGGGACTACAAAGTGTAATCAAACTTGCAAAATATCGTATTTGTTGAGTTTTTAAAACTATATATATTATTATACATTTTCACGGAAGTTTTAGCCAATGTGATTGCTAAAGAGGTTAAATAAGTTTAAACAAAAAATGTTCAAATGAGTATACAATGTACTTAAAAAGTAAACCTACTGTGCCAAATGATCCAGTTTGTTGTCGATATCTTCAAGATGAGAATAATGCAAGGAGTTATCAGGGTTGGCATTGTCACTGACATCCAATGAATGATGGTGTCCGTCATTTGTACACCATGAAGATCGATTTGTTCCACCGGAAGTTGAATAATACACACTAGAACAGTGTCCACCGGATACAGAATGGGCCATGTTGGTACTTACTGGGAAATAGACCAAACTTCAAAAATGTAGACATTCATTTTAACATATACATTGTATTCTATAAAAACGCCAATACAGCCTCTTTTTATTTTTTTACATTTCGGGAGACTCAAATTGTGGTTAATTGTGAAATGCTGTCGTCATGGCGATGTAAACATTGGTCATAATTTCATTGCTAAATGCAGGAAATAAATTGTGCTGTTACATTCTGATCTACAGATCATTTCAAATATTGCGGGTTGGAAACTTGCAACGCCGCAAGCTTACAAAAACATTGTTATAAGTCATGGCTGTTTTTCCGCCTCTTCGGGCCTACATTTTTAGAAGCGCAATGGAACTAGACAAACTTCCTGTCTTTCGAGTTGCTGTTACCATAATTTCGCATATTATGTCCTTTTTTGTTACTAGGAATATAGTACTATACAGTATCAATTGTGGACATGCCACGTGACGTAATTTGTGGCTAAGAACGCAAGTATTTATCCGTCAACAAAAAGTAAAAAAAAACAACCGCAAGCATTTTATTCATTGACCTATCTTAACGAGACGATCTCGGCGCTCTTCAAACGGCCGACAATGAGTATTACCCATTAAATGAATGTCACGGTGTTTGTCTGAAACCGACACAATCGCTATCTGGTAAAAGAATAAAATACATACAGGTGTTTTAAACTTGTTGCCGACAGAATTTTCCTTGTGTTCTTAGCCACGTGGTATGACCACACTGGTATACACAATGGAGTAAACCTTTTAACAGCATACATCCAATTGTTAACGGTTAACTTCATCATAAGCCTTACCGGTTTCAGCAGACGCGTGTGGCTTTGGTGACGAACTTCTGTAATAGGCAGCATCTCTTCGTCGACATTTTCTCAATGTGTCACCTGGAGACACTATAATTTATACTAACATTATTAAAATAACACAATTTATACTAACATTATTAAAAAAGCACACTTTATACAAACATTATTAAAAAAACACAATTTATACTAACATTATTAAAAAAGCACAATTTATACAAACATTATTAAAAAAACACAATTTATACTAACATTATTAAAAAAGCACCATTACTATGAGAAACCTTAGAAAATATACAGTTTAAAACAAGACTCAGTGCTAATTACACAAGACCGACCAGGAACCAACAAGAAAACAGACATCGAGGGGAGAGAGGCATGCTTTCGGGACCCATAACAAATTCCCTCAAGAACAAGGTAAGTAAGTAGTCATAGCAACATAAGAAAAGTTTTGTTGTTCATTCTGTATTTTATATACAATACAACCACTGCAGTATATACGGAACTGTAATATTCCGACATTTTGATTCAAAGTATCTTAATACATAGTTACATAGCAGATTCTGGTAGTAGGTTGAGATCCTCTGACACCAGCTCTGTGTTTTCGTGAGAGTCCCAGACCTTATCAAGTTTACTTTCAAACGATCTTACAGTTTCCGAGTTAATGACACTAGGTGGTAAGCTATTCCATTTATAGCATGGAAGATACCATTTTATTATGTTAAACAAATACGTTTATGTATTAGTTCTTAAAACATATTGATTATACTCATTGACATAAAAATTCTAACAAAGGGATTGCGGTGTCTCAATGGGAACACTTCTACAGTGCGCCCAGGATAACTTGATGGTAACAGACAAGAATCGGTTTGGTGAACTGTTCGAAAATTGGTTTTACAAATTAGTTTCAATTACTAAAGTGAACCTTCATAGTCAGTTTTGTATCACAAACCGGGTACGTCTGATTAATCCATCTTGGTAGAAAATACCAAATAGTCTCGCCTTTCACATCATAGTGGGCGTACTATAGTTGCGTTGTTACGTTTCTCACCTTGAGCTGACCTGTCTATAAACTCCTTATCTATGTCACTGAACGCTTGTTCCGGTGAAATCTCAATCGCTTGAGACGTTTGTTCTTCCTCTCCCATCTGTGGACCCTGACAGTTTCTACGTCTTCTCATACCCACACGTGATGAACCACGGCCTGCAAGTCAAAGAACAAATATATATGTACAAAGGTTACATTATCATATAACACATTCTTTGGAACTTCTTTTTCGGGTTATTGAAATAATGTTAGTAGCAAAAACTTCCCGCGATATACCGATATTTAATACGTGTTATTAACGGATCTTCGGTAATAACATCGATCAAGATTCAGTGTATTATCTGTTTTCATTTTGAGTTCTGGTATTAGTAGAAAATAGAAGCTAGTCGTCAACTTAATTGAACACCTTACTGTTTTAAGAAACCAACATTAACAAGAAGTTAACAGAAAACCGAACAGGTAAGAAAGCATCCAACGTAAACAGCCGAGCACATAAAAACATCACATACCACTATGACAGACACAATGTCCAACATACAACTGAACGAGAAAAAGAAATCACAATTGGTCATTTTTACACAATCTCGACCCTGCTTTAGAGCAGTCACCTGCTGGCAGCAATCAAATGGACTGTACCATTTAACTAACTGCTTAGCATAAGTTCGAATTTGATATTAATGTTGATTTTCCTCCACAAGACGAGACATTGTTTGTGTCCTGATGAAAGTAAGTACTGGTTTGGATGCAGCCTAAAAAAACCGGTTAGGTGATTCAGCCATCGTATATAGCCCAACAATTGTTGACAAATGGCGTTTATCCGGAATAAACAATTCATATTTAGAATACATTCGAGTTTTATATATTTACCGTCGTTGCCTGACTTCTTTCCTTTTGATTGCATATGTGGACGTTTCTGACGTATGAACTTCAATGTCTCATCATCTATCTTGGATGTTTTTCTCGTTTCAAATAAAGTTCCCTGAATGACATAAACAAGAGTCATGTTATCAAACATTATATATGACCTTACAACAAGAAAAGCTAGGCAGGAATTTATACTCAAATATAATTATGCCCTTGTCTTTGACGAGGAGGTAAATTGCTTTGCACATGTCTGTCTATCGGTCGGTCGATGTGTCTGTCGGTAGCCCAAATGGTTTCCATCCAATAACTCAAAAGGATGACCGTCACCATTTCTGACTATCCAAATGGTTTTAGTTCAATAACTCGGAGACACATTGCCTTAGACTCTTTAAACTTTACCTGGCGGTTGGCCATCAACAGTAGAAGACCCCTATTGATTTTAAAGTCAGTATGTTAAAGGTCAATGTCATTGTAACCTTCATCATTTCTAACTATTCCAATGGTTTCCGTTTAGAACTCAAAAACGCTCTGCTCTTAGAGGATCTTCAAACTTTATATGGAGGTTGGTTATCAGCAGTAGATTACCCTATTGACTTGAGGTCAGTAATTCAAAGGCCAAGGTCACCAATTTTACCATTTCTGACTATCGGGCTGCCATGGGGACATACGTGTTTTACAAACATCTCTTGTTTTTATCGCCAATAATTGGTCACTTCTAATCTAGGCATATTCTTTAAAATTACTTTACATTAAATGCGCACAAACACATGTGTCACTTCATGCCGTGAAAGTTAACACGTTACTTAAAAAAACAGGCTCCATGATTATAAATACTGTAGCGCACAGACCATCCAAAGCAACACAGAAACGACGGCAGCGCCTAGCCATCCACGCAAGAGTCAGACATAGAACGAACCATCCACATCCCCAAAAATGGATATTTCAAGCAAGTCTTTATGCTCAATCCGCAATGAATGACACACTGTTGACTTCGAATTCTGTGCATACTTAGCCATAAAGGGAGGTAATTATAAAGCTATTTTGTGCTCTACTCATCTTGAGTATCATGGGACCAAGTTAGGTGAACTAACTTCCATGTACAACAAATAACTACATCAAATGATTTACCCTTTTCAAATTGAATGTCACTTGTATTTTATCCATAAATTCTTGAGAGAATTCGGGATACATGTTTAAAGTATCTTTCAGCACGTGCAGTTCAATTTTGTTGATATCACAATAACTCAAAGCCCGAACAAAGTACACTGATTTCCCGGAACTCGACAGGTCAGTTAGGTCCCCTCCAAATATATCGTCTTTACCTGGAATGGGTTAAGCATATAATTAATTTCCGCATTACACAGTATACATACATGTATACTGCAAAGTATGCTGTTGTTTTTGTGCATGCTTTCTTTTTTATCTACATAATATGGATAATTCCAGTAAATACGGGGTTGTGTTTGCGTAAAGTTCTTGTCACATAATTTATAAACAGTTGTTGTATGTACATATTTATATTTCTACATTTTATTATGTTATATGTCAAAGGACCACAGTGGAAATGAGAGCTATGTATGGTTCTTGTTTGTGACATCCTTTATATGTAATGTTGATTGGCATGACATTATTATTGCATGCATGACTGTTTATTGATTCAATGTATGTTTTGGTTATATTGATATGTAAATTGTGCATTGTTTGTAAAAATAAATCTATCTAAATATATCTGTCTATCTAAACAAGAAGTTGACGTTTGGGTTTTTGTCAACAATGTCGTTTAAAATAGTTTGCACATCTATTCAAATTATATGGGTTTATGCAGAGACTATAGATAACACATAATCTCTGGTTTATCAAGAAACATTTACTGTAAACTACCCACAGTATGAGGTAGTAATCTAAGGGAAGCAACTCGTCTGATTTCAATAATTCAAGGGAGCAAAGTTGTGGAACCTTTGTACGCGTGTTTTGTGATTTTTTGAGTCCTTAAGTGACAAACTTACCATTGGAACTGCTGCGAACAGTCTACTCTTTTATCAAAGGCTCTAAAGAAAACAGTAAACTTACGTTCAAATTTAATTCTCAATTGTTATTTAAATCCTACATATTGGGGTAAGATATGGTTTGTTGGAGCACGTTGGGTCATTACTAAATAATATTGACAAACCCTTTACCTCAATTTCAAACTGTAAAATATCAATAAAGAATTTAAACGTAAGTTTGAGGTTTCCGTAAGTGCTTTGATAAAGCAGTACCCTGCATGAATCAAACTGAATACATAAATGGGATTATTGAGTTCTACCAACCTAATATAGCCATGACATTGTTCTCTGTGACAATCTCCAGTGAGCCTCTAGCTATAAAATATAACGCCGTGAGTATATCACCCGGATGTATCAGTGTGTCACCAGGGGGTGCATGTGTAGTTTTAAACTGCATAGATAAGGCACGCAGACATCCTGCAAGCATAGAATATCACATGAAACATCAAACAAATTTAGTGCGAACACAAGAAGGCTAGATGTTCGGTACAACAAAACTGCCGAAATTCCTGCCACAAATACGTATGACATCACTAAACTTGGGCTGTGATTCTGGCATTTAGATATACTGACGTCAATATTTATTAAATTAATAAAACTACATTTTACATGATTTTACATGACAAAATATAAATAATAACCATTGTTCAAATTAAAGTGTCCATACACCTTGTCCATAATAAATCGTGTCAATAGTAGACCAATTGTTCATAAAAGTCAATTGTTGGAATTAAATAGTTCATATTTCACACGTTGCCACTACTCGCAAAAGACAAATTGCTCATAATAAACACTGCGTCCATACCATAAAAAAGACACATGTCTAAATAAAATCTACCTGTTGAAGCTTTCTGGAATGCAGGACAGTTGTTTAGTAAGTTTCTATTTAGATGTAGACATATATCGGCCTGTAGGCACTCGGGAAACCCCTTCAAAACCTGAAATAGAAACATCGTACGTGATCAAAATGACATAGGCACTCGGGAAACTCCTTCAAAACCTGAAATAGAAATTCGTACGTGATCAGAATGACATAGGCACTCGGGAAACCCCTTCAAAACCTGAAATAGAAACATCGTACGTGATCAAAATGACATAGGCACTCGGGAAACCCCTTCAAAACCTGAAATAGAAATTCGTACGTGATCAGAATGACATAGGCACTCGGGAAACCCCTTCAAAACCTGAAATAGAAATTCGTACGTGATCAGAATGACATAGGCACTCGGGAAACCCCTTCAAAACCTGAAATAGAAATTCGTACGTGATCAGAATGACATAGGCACTCGGGAAACCCCTTCAAAACCTGAAATAGAACCATCGTACGTGATCAAAATGACATTACAACATGCGTGCATCAAGTATTCGCGCCTAAATGATGAAAAATGCCGTAAAATTGGGCAAAACAGTTCCAGCCTTTGAAAATTGTACATGTATATCACCAGGGGTGGTATTCAATATTGATCTTACTTGACTTAAGGATAAGAACAATCAATCAGATCACACCATATCAAACTATTGGTCAGTAACAAGCGATATGATTGGCTATCCTTAGTCTCCAATTAAATAAGATCAATATTGAATACCACCCCAGGTCCTGTCGAAGCTTTGCACATGTCGGTCGGTAGGTCGGTCATTCATTACACTTTCAGTAACTCAAGAAAGGTTGAGTCTAGGATCTTCAAAAGGTATGTTATTTAGTAGATGAACCCAAAGGTAACTGTATCAACAATAAAGAGTAAACAAAACAATATCTTTTTTATAAAACTTATAATAGCTTCATTGCACGGGAAATTGATCACACAGTCACTGAGGTGCAGTTTGTTTTTAAATTTAAATAAACATTTCATTAATACTGATGTTATCTTAAATACATTTACATAATCAGAAACTAGAGAGCTTCGTCTTTAATTTGTTATCAATATTTTAAAGTTCCGTTCATAAATAAGAAAACAAACCCGTAGGGCGTGAAATCACTTTCTTTTTTCATGTTTAGAATAGCATTGTCGTTTCTATTAAATGCACCTCAGTGACTGACTGGACACCGTGGTATACCTTGCATGGTGTAACTTTTGAACTGGTTGATCATTTTCGATGGGAATTTGCATGCAACAATGTTGTCTATGAATGTAATTACTTTATGAAGATATCGATATCCTTTGATACCACGAATATCTGACCACTTAAGTTAATGCACCTTTCTAAGATAACATAAATTTTATAAAACTATTTTTACCCATTATCAATGATACAGTTACCTGTGGGTGAACCCATATTGAGTTTCAGGTCAGTAGGTCGAAGGTAACGGTTGGCGTGACCTTTTACATGAACGAATAGACAGAATGATGTTCTATCAACAACAATTAGGTCCACGAGATTAAACCTTGATAGGACGGTTGGCCATATGTAGTAAAATATAAAATAAATATACCAGATTTATATAGCTTCTTTTTATGCGAACGCACGTTCAAAGGCACTGTACATGATTATGTTGCAGTCACAAGGACGCAGGCGCATCCTCTACCAGTGCAGAAACACCATGATCTGACCAGAGGGACAGACTGAGAGAAAACCCCCGAAGGAAGAGAGAGACATTAGATACAGGCATGTCCGGCGCTGCAGAAGTGCGCCTAGCTCTTATTTCGAATAGACAGCCTAGCCTGGTTCTTTAATGTGCCCGGCATATAGCACCGATACACAGCTTCATGGCACTTCCAGATATCCAGATGACGTTCACTATTTGGCTGTCATGGGGGCATACATGTTTAACAAACATCTCTCGTATTAGCACAAATTCACATTTTAACTTCTCTATCGACATAATCAGCACCTCGTGGCGAGAACGTCAATAAATGGACAGTGTTTGTTGATGGGTAGTGAAGCCTGGTACATATACGTTGTAAATGGACATTTGATGACAAACATAATGAGCTATACTGCTACATTAACAAGATGAAACGCGTATATTTATGTCAAGATTGTCCCAAATTGATCATTAAGTAATACAATATGGTAGTAAAGTAGGGTGTACTATAACTGTACAACAGGTACTAAATATCGGACATGGAAAGCAGTACTAAGCTTATATAGCCGAACACTGTAAACAGAAAACATAATGATAATAATAAAGACTTTATTTTACGAGGAAACTCATTTGACAATTATAATAAATGGCAATCTTTCATGAGATCCTCAAAACAACACAGAACACAATTACTCGGCGCAATACCCAACAATCAACTTTAGACGGTTTTGGGTAAAAATTGGCATTTTGGACAGTACTTGTTCTCGGCTTTAGCGTCAAAGATGCGTCGTTAAAATCGGTCAAAGATAAACTACTTCCTTTTTTAAAACTTTTGATATATTTTTACTTGCGTTCTTAACCAAAACATTACGTCACATACCACGTGGTATGTCCACACTAGTTACACTACATGCATTAGTAACAATTCTTTCTATGAGTTGCCAAACGAGCTGTGAACAAAAAGGATAAAAACCTGCGTCGAAATGGCGGGGAAAAACTAAATGAAGTAACAAGAAGCATGTTATGTCCCTACAATCCAAGACCGTAAATTACAATCAAAAGCCTCGTTTTGACAAATAAAACACAATGCTGCCAGAATATAACGCTTAATTTGTGAATGCTTTTAGCACATCGGAAGCTGCATTTAACACACGGATTATGTTGTGCAATAGTAACCGTATACATGTTTTACTGAGATCAACATTTTCCACGCAGCATGTAATAACACACGTTAACATACCGTAAAACTGGTTTCATTTGCGATCATATATTTGTTTGCGTTCATTCGCGATTTCAATCAGTTTCATTAGCTCGTTCAGTTGTTTGTTGGGCATTGTGCCGTGTGATTGTGGTCTGTGTTATTTTTGTTTTCTGTGACCGGTTGTTTCAGTTGAGTGCTGCGTTCCCTGTCTCATTTTTCATCACACTTCTTTAAACCTTCAAACTATACCGAACGTATTTCATGAGCATTTTAGATACATACGTGACCTATATGAAGAGATATTTCTTTTAAGCTTTTATTTTTTAGCGCGAAGTACTGACGAATTATAACGTTTCGCAATAAGTTATTGACTATAAAAAATACGGCTTTTTACATGAATGCTTAGATGTTTGAGAGTATGAAAGATTGTTCAACTTGACTATTCCTTTGTATATGTTACTAAACGTACAGTAAAACCCTCAACAAAAGACCAACTTGACGTCATGGCGTGGTTCCGACGATTGCTTTAAAAATGGTTGAAGTAATTCACGAATTATTATTTTAAAATCACGGGAATATGAAGATCATCGATTGTATTTTACGGTATATTTTAATGCTCTTCTTTGAACGCGCTAGCTTGATCGCTTGCTCTCGCTGCCTGAGTTTTGGACGTGATTGCGTTGCAGTTAAGGTGTAACGAGTGTTGTAAAACATGATAAAAGCTATAATCAAAGATGGTATCATTTTGAAATTGAAGTTATTTCCTATTTAAATTTTTTTAAAATGTGCGTATTTTAGATTATGACGTCGCTATGACGTCTTGAAGCTATTATGCTATGATTTTAATTGTTAAAATTGCAAATTCTTGAGGCAGGCTGTGGTGAAACTAGGTAAAATTGTCGCTATATTTAGTCTTCAGAATGTCATTACATACGCAGTTAAAGTTAAGGACATAGCCTACTATGTACATAGATATGAGACTATTGTGTACGCATATAATCCGGAACAATATATGTAAGGCTTTCTTATATTGTTCTTATACTAAATGTTACATTCATATCTCTACAGACTGCGTGGTCGCTATGTACTTGTATATGAATTATGCTGGTAAATGGATGACGCAAGTTAATAACCCACTTTTCTGCGCGTGAAGTAAGTTATAAAATAACCGACCGCTTTCTAACACGCAGAAGAAATTGGAACTTTGATCGAAAAGATATAGACGTTAAATGCGCCACCAAGCGGCGCACATGCGATTACATTTAAGAATTCCATAATGCCGGAAATAACTGTAGACATTTTAGATGATGGAATTATCTGTCATTAACAGAAATTGTTCATAGTCACGTGACCTTGTGACGTCATGCTATTACCATTAATGTCGAATCATTTTATACAATAAATCATGATAACAATAATTATTGGATTGACCAAGGACAATGGGAATAATTATATCATATACAAATGTAGTTAATTAACATACCGTATACAATAAATGTGTTCTAGCCCATTGTATTTACAATATCGTGGAACCCATTAAGTAGTGGACTAAACACATACCAGGTTTCACAGTAGACGACAATTTTTGTCTGTATGATAAGTTCTTTTAATATATAAATTAATATATTTAATACATGTTTACATATTATTTATTTTGCATTTAAATGATATCTTACAAGAGTGAAACATTTTGATGTCTCTAGATATAGATATAGAATATATAATCAAAGAATGTGGTTTCATGAATAACTTGACTGCTTAGCAATTCCTCCGGTAAAAAACAAACTCTTTGTCGGCCATTATAATGTATAATTTCTTTCTAGTTGATATCTCCGTAATAAACCGCATTTATGCTTTCTAGAAACTCTAGATGATATGTCGCGAATGCTATCTTATAATATTTAAACTAAATCTTTACAAGACACAATATAGTACATTGTATATTCGAAACGGGCCTACTTTAAAGAAGTACTATTTAGGACTGGCATTCTAATAGCGCAGAGAACGTGTATAATTAATTGGAAGTATGATGTAACTGTTATGTACCTCACAGTCGTTTCTTCCTATATGTGGAAAATAATTCATTTTAACGAAAATTAACGACATAAACGTCAGGAGGCCATACACATACTACTTTATATAGACAATGAAGGGGGATAGAATATAATTATAACAAGCAAGATGCGTTATTCCAGAAAGCACACTTACAGCATTGAGTCGTTTTACTAAATTTCAAACAACCGTCATTTTCGTAAATTTTGTCGCTAACGTTAATAGTACACTCAACCACTTTTCTAATTGTTCACTTTTCAAACCCGAAAAACCTTTAACTGTGATAATATTTTTTGATGGCGAAAATGCAAAAAATATCGCATGAATGACCACGCATACTTTGGCACGTGATTTTCATTTTTAAAGATTTGAGTGTTAGGACTATTGCATAACACGTTTGTGTGAAACATATCGTCAACAATTATGATCACAGTTAAACGTATTAAGGGTTTGAAAAGTGACAAATTAGAAAAGTGGTTGGGTGTATTTTGACTAACATTTCATGCAACTTTTTTGTACGTTTCTTCATAATAATTATCTCTATGACGGGTGAATATAACATGCGTAAATTCGTTATTGCCACGAATGTTTGTGATGTTCGTACGATGTTGATTAAAGAGTCAAACAAACCAAAATGATTGTACTAGCAACAAATATATAAGGAAGGTAGCACTAGAATGAAAGTCACCAAAAAGACCAAACAAAAGAAAAGTCAGAGAGAACAATTACAAATCACAAGGACAGACATAAAATTAACAAAAAATAATCCAAACAGCTACATAGGCACACCCCGCTATTAGTAAATTACATTAAATGATACTCTCCGACTTGATAGAGGATCAAAGAATAGGCTCGGACTCTCATTTTTAAAAGTGGTCCGACAACATTCCGACGACCCGTCGCCTTAATCAGTCAAACATAATGGGTTTACACTCTGATATACTTACTGTATTCATGTCTATCCCATTCGTATACGACCAAGTATGTTGGAAGGATTCTTGTAATCTGTTGGCTAGATTTTTTGGAAGATGGTGAAAGTTGATAAATTCTTTAATACCTAGCATCTTCTCATGATATTCATCCGAACCTTGATATACTCTCATCATAATGGACGATACGTTACCAAATATGGCAGCACTCAGTAGAGCTAAATATAGTAACATCATTTGCAGACTTAAATATACATGTAGAAGCAAAAATTGTAGGACATATATTGTAAACTAAGTAGCCTATGGATATAAACAGAAACAACCATCGTAAACTGAGAAGAAATTATCGATACAGTTTATTACGTTCAGACAGACACAATAAGAAATTAACAGCAACTTAGAACTTTTAACAATTTATTAAATGAATAACATATAATATTAATAATATTAACCATTCTAACATAGCACGTGAGATTATCCTTCTTTGCGTATATTGAGCTTACCATATTTTATTACCGCGATAAAATATAGCTGATTGGTGACGTCACATTTGACGTCATATACTATGAAAAATGAAGTAACGGTGACGGTAACGTTCCTAGGGAAGAAAGTAGTTTGACGTCAACCTGTCTTGTTGTGCTATAAATGGCAGATCATTGGCGATGTTAGAATCGAAATAATAAATAGGAGCTTTGCTTTGTTGTGTTAAAAAATATAGGCACTCGTTTGAATGAGTACATTAAATCACTCGTGCTACGCACTCGTGATTTAATTACTACGCATCCAAACACGTGCCTATATTTTATTACGCAACAAAACATAGCTACGTATTCATTATTTCTTAAGTAACAGAAAAAGACGCAGTTCAAACAATTTCTTAATTAAATGTCAAAATCTTATCTGAGATGTCCACTGTAGAATGTTCCTTCTAAATAAGTCAAATTACCACTAAGAACATTCAAGAATATGCTACGATATTCAAGTAAACATATTATCTATTAAAACCTGCAACCTTCCAGATCCTACCATACCATTCCAAAGTGTAACAACAATTATCAAAAACATGTAAACAAATTCAAGGTCATTTAAGTACATCATACCAACCAATATTCTTGTATACCGAGAAGAGATATAAATAGTAACAAGGATTGTAAACTGAAAAGAGATATAAACAGTAACAAGGATTGTAAACTGAAAAGAGATATAAATAGTAACAAGGATTGTAAACTGAAAAGATCTATAAATAGTAACAAGGATTGTAAACTGAGAAGATATATAAATAGTAACAAGGATTGTAAACTGAGAAGAGATATAAACAGTAACAAGGATTGTAAACTGAAAAGAGATATAAATAGTAACAATGATTGTTAACTGGGAAGCGCTAAATATAGTAACATTTAATCATGCAATTGACAAATCATGAGTTATTTAAGGTGGAACCACACTATAAAAAAAGTTCCTGACCCATATACAAATTTGTTATCATAGTTAACTTTGATTTATTCCCAATTCAATGTCGCGTCTTATATCTCCGTGCGCGTTCCCATGACGTTACAATGACGTCATGTAGTTACCATGGAAAACGCGTTTTGACGTCGTTCCGCGGAACGCAACGGAGTCAAGAAATAGCCCATGCAGGGCTTTATTATTACACGTCAGGTAAGTAGTAGGTGCCATTCGACGCATTATGTAATTTCGAATCCGGTCAGGTAACAATATATATAATTATTCCAATAGCGTGCTAACAAAGCGAACAAAACGTCGAGTCTTGCATTTTTGAGATTTTAAAAAATTATGACGTTTCGACAAATTGCAAAAATTCCACCCGTCAAAAAATGTTTGAATTTTATTATGTTAAAATGTTGCATACCTGTAACAAAATATCAAATTCATAGAAAAATTGACCTCGCGAAACTCGATCAATATAGTTTTAAAGTTCTATAGTGTGAACAGAAATTACGTCATTTTTCACTTTGACAACGTTACATAGCGTCAATTATTTTTCTGTGCTGCATCCACTGAGGGCAATATGTAAGAGAAATTAGTCAAGGCTATCGAGAAAATATAAAGTGAATTGATTACTCGACACTGATTCGTTACCCTAAAGCATAGGCAGGCTGCACGTACCCTACTACTTCACAAGTCATATCAACCTTCTCATTGTTTACCTATATAAGAAAGGTTACTTTCAATATTTCCGATTATAAAAGTGCCTGTCACATTAGTAGCCGTGTAGGTTTATTATTCATTGAAATGGTATATTACGGGTATCAACGTGTAGCTACTATATTTTACTTTCAGGATATATCAACACTTTAGTCCTTAGATACACACCCGTTTACACACCGAACGTCAGAATCAAGAATACAATTCCTTAATTAGGTCGCTAACTAAGACGTTCAGCAAAACCCAGATTTTCACGCTTGTAAACGTGAATTTTGCCTTGAAACAGAATGTATGCTTCACAAACGGGCCTAGCTAGTCATCCTTTCAGTTAGTGTAACTAAATAATTTACCTCACATGCCAATTAAACATCGCAATATTTCACTAGATCGATAATTAAAAAAAAATGTACGAACTTCGCCACCGTCAATTTCCAATTTTATTTAGTATTCCGATAACCTTTCGACCTCAACAGATTTCGAAGCGATCGTTTAATTGGCTAGAGTGTGTGTCACGTCATTCATAGTTGTTCAATCGTGTAAGCTCGGCCATTTCCGTTTGTGTCCGGTGTATATACTGAACTTCATAATTGATGACCAAAAAAAATTCGCGATTTGACTTATATTGTGTTAAGGGTGTGTATTTAAGGACTAAACTGTTTATATATCTGGAAAGTAAAATATCTTGGCTACACGATGATACCTGTAAGATAGCATTTGAGTGAATAAATAAAAGAATACGACAAGTTATGTGACAGGCACTCCATTCTTCGTGATTCACCTTGTCATAACATAGTAAACAGTGGTAAAATCCGGGGTAGTATTTGGGTACGTGCTGACTGCCTATGCCCTAAAGTATGATCCAAAAAAGGAACCCATTGTATCGCGCGTGTTACTCAATATAAAATGTTTTTTCGCCATTCTTTCTGACGATATTCGTTAATCTTTGATAAATAACATTCTATTGTACATGGTTTAATAGAGAGATTGCCAAGGGGCACCCGCATTAGGGACGGTATTTTGAACTATGAGTTCGAACGGTAATCGCTGTCTTGTTGAAAAGGAGATAGACGTATGCTGTGATTCCAATACAACTCCCCGGTGTATATATCTGCAGCTCTGACCATCATTTATGCACGGATTTGTATGTATGTAATGCAAACTAAACTCTGAAACAGGACAAGATGTGCAAGTTCAATGACCGCTAAATATAGAACGTCCCAATTTAATGGAAACGTACATTTTTTAGTAGTTACATAATGTGAATAATAGAATCGCCGTTTCGTCCACCCGACTGCCCGTCCATGCTAGTTCTCTGTAAGTAACTAGTGGGTGAGTTTCAATGACACTGTATTCGTAACTACCTAACATTAAATGTTTGCACATTCTATTAAGTTCCGGTTTTATCTATGTTCTTTAAGTTATTGCACTTGAGTATTTTCACTCATTGTTTTTTTTCACGCTATTTCGGAGCAACTATGATATGAACGGGGTTACTTTTATTACCACCCCACGGCACAAATAGTACAACTGTAAAATAAACAATATGAACCTAGAGTGAGATTCGAACTTATTATATACGGCGCCATCGCTTTGTAAAAGATAGAGAAGAATTCGACAGTTGTCACATACCTTTGGGCCCCGTTAGGGCACTGATCCTGACCCCTTTGTATAGCCTTATATTCTTTCTGTAGAAAAATAAAAACTATTTGGCGCTAAATGTTATTGCAATTCCACTGGGTAGAACCAGTAAATTCAGTTTTGTGAAATCTGCGTTCAAAGCCCTCTTTAAAGGGGACAAGTGGGCCCAAAAACCTATGCACGACATTGGGCCCGTAATATCCTTTAGTCTGGGGTACATGTGTACCCATGTGTACCCATGACAGCAAATTCCCGAATTTTGGCATTTAGGTCATAAACTACGGAAGGCCGAAATGGCCATCCCGGCGAGTCCGCATAGTACGCTATGGTAGCGGAAAGGGTATAGCATTTTTTGAAAAATGAATTGTATTCGAATTGACTCTTTATTCGAATACAGGTTCCAATAGCAAGGAGCAATAATCATGCGAATTCTGCTAGTTCAGACCCCGAGGTGTGAGAGATCAGAAAGCACACCCGATGCACACTCTAAGTGTTCTTCACTAAATTATAACTAGTTTAGATTCTGTCGGTTCAACATTCATTTTCAGTGGGAAATAAATATTTTGGTCAAAGTTTGTGCAATGTTATATCTCATATTATGGTCGAAACAGTGCTGTGTTTCTATCGCGTATGCAGTGATACTCTTCCATGTGTAAATCATATACATGTACTTATACATACGTAAAAATGTTAAACTAGATCTACGTGCATGTATTTAAAAGCGCAAAGCCTGTTTGTAAAGTAGGAAAAAACGTTTTAATGATAAATTGCGTCACTAATGCTGTACCATGATCAACATTTGCAAAGTTATCATATACGTAAATAACTGTCCTAGTCGAAAAAATTATCATAGGATTAAAAGTCCGAGACAATTTAACTGCAAGTTCGGATGTTTTAAATGCTAGTCCGGCGAGATTAGAGTTTTGTGGTATAACCGGTTTACCGGTTACCGTGGTATCATTTTGCCGCGGTACGATGCCGCGATACCCGAAATACCGGTACTTGATCATCATTATACCCTGCTTTTGATTATATTGAAAGTACCTGCTATAATAGCCAGGTTTCATCGTCTACGAAGTCGTGCAAGGCCCTACTAGTTCCGCACGACGTGTCTGCGATAACCTCACGGAGAGCATACGATAGCATCCCCTGAATATCGTAATAGCTGCAATCGGGCGCTTCGTTGATATGGCTCGAACACGAAATATTAGATAAAAAACTTAGTTTCTCGTTCAACAATATTTGCAATGGCAAGTGGCAGAATGCATATGTTTGTTCAGGATGTAAAAATGACGAAACGTCATAGTATTTGGATGTCGACTAGGACCAGCCCACGTTACATGTACGTTTTAAATGTCATTATTATGTGTACCCTTCGTCGCAGCACGTTCATATGCTATATTCGAACTACGGGATGGTGGCAATTTGTGCTACACGTTTTTCTTTCTGTTAATTAGTTTTTCATCAACACTGATTGTTCGAGCATTAACCTATCATTCCTAGTAACGTACGCAATATAATAATGACGTCATTCCTAAAGAACATACCAGCGAACTTCAAAAACGCATTAATCGAGTTTCACGAGGTCAGTTTTTTTTAAATTTTGATATGTTGTTACAGGTATGCAAAAATTAAACATAATAAAATTTAAACATTTTTTGACGGGCGGAATTTTTTCAATTAGTCGAAACGTCAGATTTTTTTGAAAACCAAAATGCCAAGCACGACGTTTTTCCCACTTCGTTAGCTCGTTATTAGATTAAGTGTAAATATATTAACATGACTAGATTCGCAATTACCTAATGCGTCGAATGATACCAACTAATTACCTGTCGTGTAATAATAAAGCCCTGCATGGGCTATTTCTTGACTCCGTTGCGTTCCGCGGAACGACGTCAAAACGCGTTTTCCATGGTAACTACATGACGTCATAGTAACGTCATGGGAACGCGCACGGAGATATAAGACGCGACATTGAATTGGGAATAAATCAAAGTTTACTATGCTACCAAATTTGTATATGGGTCAGGAACTTTTTTTATAGTGTGGTTCCACCTTAAGAAATAAAAATCTGTTCGCGTGTTTTTGACATTGAACATAATTCCACGCTGAAATTGAGTGGCTTATTAGCTGGTACAATAACCTCCTTCGTTAATAAAAAGGAAATAACACATTTTAAACATTGAAACAACTTTAATTACACGAGTATAGGGTATCTATTTCATGAAATGACAAATATAAATGAATTGATTATCAGAAGTTTTAATGAAACTTAGTTTCGAGAGTATATTGGAGTTTCTAAAATAGATGCGTCATAGCTGTATCACTGGATACTCGTGCAACTTGCCTTGTCATTGCGTCTCGTTGAAGATTTTACTATAAAGTTTACGTTCATTCATTCATAAATATGTCGCGTGATACGGGGCGTAAATAGTAACAGCCAATTTGATAGGTATATTTTATTGCGGTAATAATACATGCCCTGGTTTGCTCTATGCGTATACGGATTAATACGCAGATCGTTTTAGAATATTCAATGTGAGAGAAATATGTGCAATACAAATGTTTTAACTCAGTCAACATATTTAATTATTTCACTAAGGTGCTATGAGAATACCAGCTCAGATTATATGCCTTACTGACGTATGAACGAGACACAAATTTCCAAGATACTTACAACCTAACATCATGGCAAATATGGAGAATATCTTCTCGGCATTAGTGTTGGGTGACACATTTCCAAATCCAATAGATGTAAGTGAGGTGAATGTGAAGTATAAAGCTGTTATATAGTATGTCTTTATGCTTGGCCCACTGTCCGTGACATTAGCTACATATGGTTCATTGATGTTGTCCGCTAACGTATCCAGCCAACCTATCAATATAAAACTGCAATATAGTATGTCTTGTTGCTTGGCCCAATATCCGTAACATTAGCTACATATGGTTCATTTATGTTGTCCGCTAACATATCCAGCCAAACTATAAATATAAAAATGTAATACAGTATGTCTTGTTGCTTGGCCCACTGTCCGTATAATTAGCTACACATGGCTCATTAATATTGTCTGCTAACGCATATATAGGGCGGTGGCCTGTTTTGCACAATAGACTTTGAAACATGAAGCTAACGTATCAACCCAACATACAACTACACAGCTGTAATATAGTATGATGCCCGGTCCAATGTCCGTAAGATAAGAGTAACCAGCTCGCATATACGCGTAGGTAATGAATTAACTAGAAGGCTTCGACACAAAACTACAGTTACATTGAAATCCGACCAATGGTTAATAGATAAAACAACAGTAGACACACTTTGTGACATCCATTCAGATAAATACGATAACCAGATGACAAGCACAGAATCAATATGTCTCACCTACTATACGTGTGAAATATAATTACAATCACGGACCTACTAGCAGATCCACAGGAAACAAAACTTTATGTACAATGTGAGGAAGCGCAAGGATAATCATTTATTAATGCAAAACGGAAAGTAATAAACATAGTCTGGGAGACCATTTCCTCACAGGTAAAGTAAGGAAGATACATTTCAATATACAAGGCCAATGGCAGAATAAGGGAGAACGAATGGATTTAACGCTTTAACAGTGACCCAATGTCGATGCTCGCATGTCAATCGCACGGAACTCGCACGAGCACTTTGTGATCACTGTACGTACATTGTACGAACGTCATGCGTATGTCATACGAACTTACAAGTGCCGTGCAAGCTGTTAACAAGTTTCACACGTTGCAAGTTGTCTGCGAAGTCTGAAGATGGTAGGGGCACAGACTAGCTGTGCCCAGTCGCTACGAATGTACATAAACTGTAAGGGTTCAACAATGTGTGAACTCGTACGAGTTTTTGCTATGGTACGGCCATTGTACGAACTCTGTGACCGGGTATAGTGACGTTACTCCACATATTGTTTAACAACCGTTATTTGTAAAACCAAATTCACTTTAACAAATATTATCACAATTATTGTGTTTTTACTTTCAGTAGAAAGTGAAAATGCTCTTTATTGTATAAGGCCTGAGACCTACTTATACCCATAAGCTAATTAATTATCTGGTTTTATTCAGGATTTCCTGTACAGATACATTATCAAGGGTAATGGACACGAAGCCATTCACATCCTGTTTACATTTACTCTTGAAGCCATTTATAATTCGATCACGTTATGCCAGGATATATTAATTTAGGAAAGTTTATCCAATATTTAGCGTTAGAATGAGAGTACCAAGTGGCCTAAGACGTCTTTTTAGCAACTACAAGTACAACATTGTTATGTTTTATTTATACTTGTGTTGTTTTATCTTATACTTGTGTTGTTGAGAACAAATAGCTTGTTAGACATCCCTGAAAAAGGATTTCTGAATCTGCGCATGATGTATACCGAATGTCTACCATTAACTTACCAATGGCATCCTGTAAATGCGACCTTTCCCAGTATGCTATAGCGTAGAAACCACACGCCAACCAATGGCCGACCAGAGAGAAGGTTACCATTAGCAACAAGAGAACGGCGGCACCATATTCAGCAAACTGTTCAATCCTTCGTATCACTCTTAACAGACGTAGTAGTCGAGCTGTCTTTAAGATACCGGCAATAGTCATCGTCTGCAACATTAAGTTAAAACATATTTCATTATCACATTGTACAAACCTACAAGAAATAAAGAGGCTCAGAAATAAGTTCCAACAACTTAGTAACGATTCTTCTCTTACTTGTGACCGTCACATATTTTAACACCGTTAATCGAATGTTTCTACTTTAGACCATTTGTTATAATATATGTTTTTATTTCGTGACAACCATTAAGCACTTGCTGTCCAATATCGTCTGTGATGGTCATCAACTGTATATTACATCGATTCAGTGACCAGTTATATACACATAACAACATATTGTCTGTGATGGTCATCAAATGTGCTTAGCATCGCGTCAGTGACCATTTACAAACAAATGACAACATGTCGTCTGCGCTAGGCCAGTGATTAGTTATGTTCGTTTTACATCAGACAAAAGATAATTTGAGATTAACAATATATCATTATCATTCTATGTCGCGTTTGTAAACAGTCGAACGGAAAGCCAAGTCGTCTGCCAAACAGATGGTATAATATATGTCTACAAAGTAGTTTCCTTTAGTCATGAAATTGGGTTGTCAATAGACAGAATATATGCGATTTGTCGTCTGCTACAGTGTTTAGCCACCGTGGAGCAACACGGTGACAAAACAATCAACACCACCTGATCTAGGCAATTGTTCAAACCCGTTGCAAGTAACACATTAGTGAGGTGCATATGATAGTTCTCTAAAAAGGTTAAATGGGACATATTCTTTTTCACGAGAGGGGTGCCTGAAGTGGTAGAAGTTATATAACAATACATGTATTAGTCAGTTGTTCGTTGTCGTGTGATTAATTCGTTAAAAAGCATAATAAAAATCGGTCATGAAAGACAGCACTCAACTGAAATAGCCGAGGACAGAAAACAGAAGACTTAACACAATGAACTAGAAAATATATTAAACCAAAGTCCAAAATTCTGCTGTCAAAAGTCGAAGAACCAGCTGTTAAAAAGCAAAACAAAGCTGAACGACCCAGTTTTAGCTATAATAGGTGGCTTAGAAAGACCTAGTGTCAGCTGTAAAGTCAGGTTACGATCATTATTGTCAAAACAAACTCTGGTGCCATATTTATTGTTTTCAAAAAGAGTATATTAAGTCAGACAGGGAAGGCAGCACTCAACTTAACCAGCCGAGCACAGAAAACATTAAAAACACACAAAGCACAATGCACAACTAAACAAGCGCAGATCCGCCCAAGTCCAAGCTGTCGAAAAGTATAATAAATTATAACTAGCTGAATGACCTAGTAGAAAAGATACAGCAACCAAAAGGCGGAATGCCTACGCTGAATGACCTAGTAACAACAGTAAAACTGCTGAACTACATATTTATAGCAGCCTTTATTCTCAAAAGTTAAATAACAGTATTAAAACGTAGAAAGGCCCGTATAGTCGGATGACCTACTAACTAGCTGAATGACCCAGTTTCCACAGCAAAAGGACTATATTGCCCCGCTTTAGCTGTAAGAAATCTTAAAACGAAGAAGTGCCCAACCCACTACCGACCACTTGTCTCATTGTTTAAAAACTGAATAGAAAAGATTCAGCAAACAGTAGGCAGAAAGCCCACGCTGAATGACCTAGTAACAACAGTAAAACTGCTGAACTACATAGTCTTAGCAGCCTTCAGTCTCAAAAGTTAAGTAACAGTATTAAAACGTTGAAAGGCCCGATTTCAGCAACAAAAAATCTGAAAACCTTAAAACGAGTGACCCAGTTTAATTAAGTAAAATTACGTAATGCCGAATTGCATATTTTTTATTCAAAACGGTACACATAATTTGTGTAGATGGTTTTAATCGAAACACGCTGATTTTTATCGAGACTTCTAACCGGAAGTTTAAGATTCCGTGACACAACTATAACTAAAAGATAGCATTTCTCTACGCATTTGTAATAATCCGAGTACTTTATACAAATGTCATGGGAAAAACTATCGACGCTTTGAATGTTATTTCATACGAAAAACAAAATTTTTGCTTCTAAAAATACAAAAGAAACATTTTTTGTGACTTATATACTATTACATTGCAAAATGAAGTGATGAGATACGCCTCCTCAATAGCCTAGTGGTTGAGCGTTCGCTTCGAGTGCGGGAGGTCTCGGGTTCGATCCCTGGTCGCTTCATACCAAAGACGAAATAAAAATGGTACCGGAAATTCCCTTGCTAGACGCTCAGCAAAAAAGGGAAACTGGCTTCTCTTCTCTCATACCCTCGTGGCGATGGATAGCATCAGGAATGAGGTGTCGAGAGTGATTAATGTAAGTTGGAAAAACTTGTTTCACAATCGACCTTAAATAAATTAGTATAAACTATGAGATACACGACTGTTCACATAAAAAAACGAATGTGACGAATGTGATACAAAACAATGTTACATGACAATAACACATGTTTTAGCACGCCATGTAATGTCGAGGTTTAATTAAAAAAAAGAAAATATTTCATTTGTACATGTAAGGACACGGAGCATATCCGATTTTCTTCTTCTATTCTAAAGATTCTACTTGTTGCTTTTAACAATATCTAAGATATGAACAGGCTAAATTGGAAATCAAATGAAGGAACAGTGTTTTAGAAAGCGATTGTTCAATCAAAGACATTTGAAAATTAATGATCTTTGTTCGTTACAAACTTGGGATGTGATAAGAGACATGATCTCAATTTAAGTTAACAATGTGTGTCAACGTAGCAATTTCTGAAAAAATATCCTAAACATCTCTGCCATTTTTTTCGACGTCTTCGACACGATTCGTGTTATATTCATTTGTAGCAAGGCTTCCATGGAAAGATTAGTGAGATTTAGATTGTTATCTCTTAGGGTGTCGCTCATTTTTGTTCCTAAATGTAGTTCTGATGCATTATCTGATTTGCGCATTAATACAATTCGCTTGAGTCAGAGTTATCTATGTAGATCACACTTGATTTTAACCATTCACTAATTAGAAAACCAATACTCATGTCATATCTAAAGAAAGCATTTGTTTCGTGGTCCAATGACTTTATGGAAACTGGCGCCGCACTAGACTTTATCTGCGAACCATTTCCATGAGTCTTGTTTATAGCCTTCAATTTTATCAAAGATATAAATAACGTGTAATTAAAATCACTCAAAACACATACTTTCAAATACATAGTAGTGTGAAGCCAATAAAAAAAGTCAGTCAAATATTCAATCGGTTCGCATCTATCTTTAGTTAGTCAGTTTCGGCCATTTATTTTAGGTCGATTGTGAATCAAGGTTTTGCAACTGATACTTATCAATCTCGGCACCTCATGTCTGATGTTATACATCACGACGAGGGTGTGGAAGAAGAGAATCCAGATTCTTTTAAAGCTGAAGGGTACTACTGGTACGATTTTGATTTCGTCTTTGGTATTATAATAATTAGAAGCTATATACAGAAACAAAGCGGTCGACACGCGTGTGTACTATGCGACACGACACCGAAGATTTAGCGCAAGCATGGATATATCACAAGCACTAAAATATGTTCTCTCAAACCATTGTTTATCTGTGTATGGATACACATCACAGATGTAATAGTAATCGAATCACGCTGCCACCAGTTGTAACCGGATATGTTTTAGTGAAGTTGATATCAGGTGATTCTTTAAAACGACTTGCAAGGCATCTGTATGCATTTATTCGTGAGAATACTTAGTTTGGGCAATAAATATTCCAACACCGTGATACAGCTTAATTTTTTGTAACGACGTACTGGTATTACATTGACACCGGATACAACATGTTATCTTCCGATAAATTTATGAACCATCCAAGCAAACGATCTTCATAAATAAAGGCGGGTTTATTGCCACTCTATCCATTAGACGATCTGTTCTGGTGATCGAAGCCGACAGTATTTCTTATACATCATTGTTGTTAAAATATATGTAAATCTGAGATTGTGTTCGTAGATTATTGGGAATATTTCAAAGCTCTTTCAGAGATATGAGTGTTAGCAAACACAGATTGACAACGTGGCATCAATTGTATTAACTTTATGCTATATTCAACAAAACTAACACTCCGCGTCGTTAAAACATGCTGGTTTGTTTCTTATAATCACCGAGGAGTTAATTCAACGGAAAGTAATATTTCCGTTACAAATGACAACTTCTACCCTGCTCTCGTTACATTAACTAAAGAGAGTTTGTGTTTACATGAAAAAAGGTTAGGACAAAACAAATAGTGGATGGTCAGCCAATGAATTCAAGTTTTACACACAATTGATTAATTCACATACGGTGTCTAGTGCGCATAAGCGACGACCATCTTACTTCTCGGTATATCAACACTAATGATTTAAAAGGACAAACAAATATTAGTCACGATCGTATCTACCCGTACAATTCGCCAAATTATCTGCATCATTAATTTGACAAACACTACTCGTTATTTACCACTTAACAATATGTACGTATAGCAGTTTATATAAAAAGTCGTTTACAACAATTGCTTGTATCATACCAGCTTGCTCATTGTGCAAATTAGGACTTCGTAGACATTTAATTAACTGAAACTGAGAAAATGAAACCAAAACATGTTTTCGTGAATTGTGTTCAGCATTGTTTGCCCTAATACCATTGTGATGACAGATAACACTAGAAACGGTGCCCCTATAGTGTGTAGTCATAATTTATTTTGTGATATCTTGTATATACAAACTTACGTGACTTTACAAACTCTATAAGTTGTCACAACGTATTAACGACTTCTACTTGTTGTGCCCAAGACTTATTTTTATACTGTTGATTAAATGTTGCCTCTGCTTTAGACCTTTTGTTTTTAAATATGTTCTTTCGCTACAACCATCACGCACCCGTGTACAATGTCGTCTGTGATGGTCATCAACTGTACATCGCCTCAGTGATAAAATATATACAAATGACAACGTACCGTCTGCGCTAGACCAGTGATTAGTTTTGTTCTTTTTACATCAGACAGAAGACAATTTGAGATTAACAAGATATCATCATCATTATATGTCTCGTTTGTAAACAGTCGACCGGAAAGCCAAGTCGACTTCCGAACAGATAGTGTGATATACGTCTACAACATAGTTTCCTATTGTCATGAAATTGTTTTATGCAGACAGAACATAAATGATTTGTCGTCTCCTTTAGTGTTACCCAAAGAGGAGCAGCATTGTTACAAAATAAGTAACTTGATCCGGGCGAACGCAAGTGGAGCATTAGTGAGATGCACATACTTATGCTGGCCGATGATGCCAGGTTGTTTCTTTAAATAGGATAATTAGTCGTGGAACATATTTGTCAAGAGAGGAATATCCAGGATGGGTTGTTTTGAATAACAATATATGTACATTTGTAGTAGAATTATTAAGTTACTCGTATTGCCTTGAGATAATGTTTTAAACGGCAATAGATAATCGGACAGGGAAGGCAGCACTCCACTTAAACAGCCGAGCACAGGAAGATGAAAACATCACATACTACAATAAAATAGGCATAATGTCCAACTCTACTAACAGACGACTTTACAACAAAATAGCACATACAGTTACAATGCCCAAAAGCAACTACAAATTCACGACACCCACATCGAAAGTCTGACGCCTCAGTCAGTCAAACTAAACCGGAGTAAGAGCCAGGTTACAAGAATATAACAAACAGACGGAACAAAGGACAACCAAGACCAGATACAGTGTACATGCTATTTGGAAAGATACGAAGCAGTCTGATGCTGGAAAACGAAATTGCAGGAAGGATCACAATAATGAACACAGTTACACAAAAGGCATGATGGCCTAATATCTTTCGTTATAAATTATAGTGACACATCATTAATTCTGGTGGCCTTATTATTGTGTTTTATTACAGGCCTAAGGAATCATATCACACAATACAGAGTTTTGAAATTCCCCATTATCCTGTTTTTACTGTTTATTAGAGAACAGGTTGGAAACGCATTGTTCTGGCCCTTGCATAATTCTACTATTTGACGCATCATCGGACCAGGAAACAGTTGCAATCGAGTCTAGACGTGAAATACTACACAACACAATCAATATACATTGTATCTATCATTTACCTTGTTTAAGTTACATTTTAGGCAATATCTGTATTCGTGTATTTCATGACAGTCATTGTTATGGATGTAGTGTTCTGTCCCCTGAGGTCATTTAATGTAGTTTTAAGTCCCCTACCGGTTTTTGACCGGAGGGGACTTTTGGTTTGCCATCTGTCCGTCAGTTTTCGGAAATTGTGGTTGAAATGGCAACAGACACATTGAAAATAGCTTTAAACCGGTAGGGGACTTCTGTATTGCTTGCAATTGTTAATGACTTGTTCATTACGTCATATCTCGATTTGTTCAACTACGTCATTTTACTTATTGAAATTGGGTCACTCGTTTTAAGGTTTTCAGATTTTTTGTTGCTGAAATCGGGTCTTTCAATGTTTTAATACTGTTACTTAACTTTTGAGACTAAAGGCTGCTAAAACTATGTAGTTCAGCTGTTTTACTGTTGTAACTAGGTCATTCAGCGTGGGCTTAATTTCTGCCTTTTGTTTGCTGAATCTTTTCTATTCAGTTTTAAAACTATGAGACAAGGGGCGTTTAATTTTCTTGGTCGGTAGTGTGTTGGGCGCTTCTTCGTTTTAAGACTTCTTACAGCTAAAGCGGGGCAATATAGTCCTTTTGCTGTGGAAACTGTGTCATTCAGCTAGTTAGTAGGTCATCCGACTATACGGGCCTTTCAACGTTTTAATACTGTTATTTAACTTTTGAGACTAAAGGCTGCTATAACTATGTAGTTCAGCAGTTTTACTGTTGTAACTAGGTCATTCAGCGTAGGCATTCCGCCTTTTGGTTGCTGTATCTTTTCTACTTGGTCATTCAGCTAGTTATAATTTATTATACTCTTCGACAGCTTGGACTTGTGCGGATCTGCGCTTGTTTAGTTGGGCATTGTGCTTTGTGTGTTTTTAATGTTTTCTGTGCTCGGCTGGTTAAGTTGAGTGCTGCCTTCCCTGTCTGACTTAATATAATATTTTTACAAATTTAAAAACAGTCCCGCAGTAAATACCAAACGACACGCTGATTACCGCTGACTGCCCTTACTTATTTGCATATAACAATAAACAATGTTTTAAACTTTATACAGTTTATTTCAATTGATATTGTAATGTAATTAAATTAAAAGTCCAAATTAAAAAATGCTTATGTTTATTTATTCATGATAAAATAGGAACATTATTAGACTTTATATAATATACGCTAATGGCACAAAGCCTTACCATTCACTGCGGGACTAGACTAGAATAATTTGTAAACAATGACATTCATAAAATCCCAAACAACCACTCGAATACGGATATTGCCTAAAATGTAACTTAAACACGGTAAATGGTAGATATATTGATTGTTTATGTAGTACAACATATCTAGACCCCATTTCAACCATTTCCTGAGCATGTTACATACTGTAAAGACCGGATGATGGGGAATTTCAAATCTGTATTTTGTGATTAATTTCTTAGGCCTGTGGTTTTATCAACCTAAAAAGCGTATGTTGAAATTTCAAAGGGTACTGGTAATTGAAAAGAAAGGTGCTTATCTATATTTAGGCTTCAAACCGGACGATTCCGTGACGTCAAAACATATCGATTGAAACGATATAAGGACGCTTTAATTTTATTAAACTACATATAAATGTTTTGTTTCTGTAATGCAAAAATAGAAAACTTTTTAGTTAGTAAATTTTAGCATATTGCATAACCTCATGATACAAAACTCGAGAAAGAATGTGATGTTTATGTGATAAAACGAATATAACATTACAACCAATTAATCATGTTTTAGCACGCCATGTAATTTCGAGGTTTAATTTAAAAAGAAAAAGATTCAATCTGCACATGTAAGGACACGGAGCATTATCCGATATTTCCTTTTATCTTAAAGACTCAACAGGTTGCTTTTAAGAATAGAGAGGTTGCGAAATTGAATATGTCAACGTAAATGCTTTTTTGGGGGTACATGTATTTCGTCATCCAGTTATTAGTAGTTTCTACAAGTAACAGACATGTGGCAGACGAAAATGAATGTGTACTATGTCACACAGGTATGCGTATGCACATGAAAAACAAACTTCCATAGCCCGTGAATTCATTGAGTTGTTAAAAACGTTCATTGTCGATTCATGAAGGAATCATTTTTCAACTGTCATGTGATTTTACACGCACACGTTTTGTTATGCAAGCAAATTTAAATTACACCCTGTACCAATACATGGTACAGGTTCTCATACATGTTTCTTTCGCAACCTCCCTTTTATCTTATCAATGAACCGGCTAAATTAGAAACCAAATCAAGGAAAAATGTGTTTTAAAAAAACGATTGTAAAATCAACGACATCTGAAAATTAATGATCCTAGTTCCTAACAATCTCAGGATGTAATGAGAACACGATCTCAATTTAAGTTAACAATGTGTGTTGACGTAGCAATTTCTAAAAAAAATACCCTAGTAATCTTTGATATTTTTTGTCTACGTCTTCCAAAAGATTCGTGTTATATCCATTTGTAACAAGGCTTTCAGGGAAAGATTATCTCGTATTAAGTGGGATTTGGTTTGTTATCTCCTAGAGTGTCGGTCATTTTTGTTGCTAAAGGTAGTTCTGTTACATTTTCTGTTTTGCGCATTACATCAAGTCGCTCGAGTCAGAGTAATCTATTCAACATCACACTTGATTTTAACCTTTCCATATTGGAAAATCAGTAATCATGTAATATGTTAACATAGTATTTGTTTCGTCCAGAACACGTACTTCGACTTTTTGACAGCTGAAACTCGGACTTTCAGTTCATTTTCTCGTTCAGCTGTGCGTTCGGCATTTTACCGGGTGTTTTTTTATGTTTTCTTTGTTCGGCTTTTTAAGATGAGTGCTGCCTTCCCTGTCAGTTCTTTGTTATCTATTTTAAGATATGATTTATGATTTTCAAAATATATACACAATAAAATAAACCAATCTAAAGTTGGCCAAAATATTCAATCGGTTCACTTTTATTTGAACCTAGTCATGCAGTTCAGACCACGTTTAGCTTCAACTGATAGGTATAACCACGTAGAAGATAAATTTAATAAATGTGCGTGGTATTATATCGAGATCGAGAATAGCAACGTTTTCAACTTCAAATAGTGTTGCTTGCTTTAAGTAGCATTCATAATGAAGTTTTCAGTTTGGACATGAAGTATGTTTATGACCAATACTTTACGGCGCCATCGCCTTGCAATGTGAAGATCGAAGACGTTAAACCACTCGGCTATCGCAACATTCCTTAAAAAGGACGAGGATATTATGTGATACTCACAATCGACTTGAAATGCATCATGAGTTTATTGATGAGGATAATTTGTTGGGGCGATAATATCTCCCAACACCGTGATACAGCCTAATGTTTTGTCATGACATGCTGGTATAATATCGACACCGGATACAGCATGTTATCTTCCGATAAATTTATGAATCATCGAAGCAAACGATATTCATTATTAGAATATTACCTACATTATGAGCCAATGAAAACGCCGAATTTTAGCGGTTAAATGAAAATTTAATCATTAAAATTTTCTCTTCACAGACTTAACGTCATGCGTTGGCGCTACTTTCTATCGGCCAATCAGAATGCAGAATGTTATATTCTAAGTTAGTTAGAACATATTAAGTAAATTTTAATGACTAAAAAGGACTCGCTTCGCTTCGCTCGCTCCGCCCTTTTAAATCATTAAAATTTACTTAATATGTTCTAACTATAACATAAAGGCGAAGGTATTGGCACCCTATCAATTGGATCGTCTGTTTTTGTAATCGAAGCCGCCAGGTTTTTTTATACAGCTTTGTTGTTAAATTATATGTAAATCTGAGATTGTTTTTCAGATTATTGGGTATAAATATTTAAGCTCGTTCTGAGATATGAGTGTTTGCTATCACAGTTTGACGACATGACATAAATCCTATCAACTTTACGCTGTATTCAACAACACTAACACTCCGCGTCTTTTAAAACATACTGGTTTGTTTCTTATCATTATCCAACAGTTTTTTCAACGGAAAGTAGTAGTTCCGTTACAATTAGCAACTAATATACTGATCTAGGTACATTAACTCATGACATTTTTTGCTAACATGACAAAAGTTGCGACAGAAACGATAGTGGATGGTCAGCCAGTGAAAACAAGCTTTACACACGATTGAGTAATGCACATACGCTGTCTTGTGCGCATAAGAAACGGCCATCTTACTTGACGGTATATCAACCAATTATTATTTAACACTAATTTATTATTGAACATGTCTAACAGTTTGTCACCATGGTACATGTATCTAGTCTTGTCATGTGCCACATTAACTGTATCATTAGTTTGACAAACACGATTTGCTGGTCATCATTTAACAATATGTATACCAGACATTACAAAGACGACATTTTTATCTGTGTAAATAATGTATTCATACTATCTAATTAATTATTGCCAGTTTTATTGACATCTAAGGGAATGTTGTTAATCAGTTCATCTACGGTCTGACCGGGATGATAAATGATCTATTAATACTATTTTTTAATTAGCGCATTAGTGCCTCATTTACAAATCTCAGTTTCTTAAATTAAAAATTTAACTATATTTAATTCAACGTATTAACAACATTCTCTTAGTTTTAATTTTGTATATAAATTAATGTTTTTTTTTGTTTATAAATAGTGATATAGCACTGTTTATAGGACAGTTCATAGTACAAGCTAGTCATATAGTGATTTTATGATAATCAGATTATTTTAAGATTTGATAATTGTCTCTTATAATTCATAACTGAATGGTTATGTACATTTTATCTGTTCTGCTTATGTCGTATGTTATATGTATGTACATAAATGAGACGAAATAAAGAATATATATACCAGTTAAATATACATGTACAGTGATTGTGTTAGATCTGCTTGCTCATTGTGCCAAATAAGATTTAGTAGACTTTAAATTAACTGAAACTAAGAAAATGAAACTTAAACATGTTTTTCTTGATTTGTGTTCAGCATCTTCTCCACTTGTACCATGATGATAAATAACATCTGAAACGGTGTACTGAGTGTAGTTATGGTTTATATTGTATTATCTTCATAACAAACATACGTGACGTTTCGAATCGAAGAAGTTCTCACCATTATTTTACGGCTCTTCTTCTAGTTTGCACCGGACTTATCTTTATACTGTTGATCGAATGTTGTTTCTACTTAAGACCCTTTGTTATAGAATATGTTCTTTCGCTACAACCATTAAGTACATTGCTGTCCAATGTCGTCTGCGATGGTCATCAATTGTGTTTTATATCGCTTCAGTGAACATTTGTATACAAATGACAGCATATCGTCTGCGCTAGGCCAGTGATTAGTTTTGTTCTTTTTATATCAGACAGAAGATAATTTGAGATTAACAAGATATCATCATCATTCTATGTCTCGTTTGTAAACAGTCGACCGGAAAGCCAAGTCGTCTGCCAAACAGATATAGGTGATATAAGTCTACAAAGTTGTTTCCTTTTGTCATGGAATTGGGTTGTCTGCAGACAGATGACATGTGATTGTTGTCTGCTACAGTGTTTGATTGTCATCTGTTTAACTTCACCAGAAAAATACAATGGCCTCGACAGCGGTAACATAACTTTGTATCCATCTAGCTAATGCTGCATTGTGTCCCATGGTCAAGATTATACATTTCCTAGGTCTACAGCATCTCAAACCCGTAACCGGAAAACAATTATGGAATTCGTTAGGTTAAATAAGAAGATACTAAAAATAGCGATTTTAAAAATGGGTCACAAAAAAAATTAACCAAACTGTTAAGGAATGTATATTTTAGCGAAATTACGAAATCGTATGCATCATTGTCTTCAAACTGTTGATATATCAGTTAAATTTTTTGACCGAAAGTAGTACTTTTCGACAGCTTGGACTTGGGCGGATCTGCGCTTGTTTAGTTGGGCATTGTACTTTGTGTGTTTTTAATGTTTTCTGTGCTCGGCTGGTTAAGTTGAGTGCTGCCTTCCCTGTATGACTTAATATAATCTTTTTGTATCGTAGACTAGCCTGACGGTTACAATCGTAGGTGTTAACAGCTTCTAGAAAACAATGTGCAAGTCTAAATATCGTCGACAGGCGACAGTTAAGCTACTTTGCCGTGACAAACGTTACATATCTGCTTAAAGCACGTCAGTTATGCACCATTCTGTTCTGTATCATGAAAGCGTGGCGCTTAATACAACGCACTTCAAAACTCAATGGATGTTTTTTTAGTCGGGGTATCGTTTCCCTATAATATATAATACAATATAGAGTAATGGGGTAAATTGAAACATATTTTCGTGAAAATTTATACCTGGTGTACAAATATTTCCATATCTATTGTTTTATACTCCAACAAAATCAAAATTATAAATTTATACAAATAATACCAACCCCCAAAATAGTTGCGTTTCTAAATCGGTTAAGCGTATAACAAACTTTTCGCTTCTTGAATACAAAAATAGAAAACATTTTTGTGAGTTATATACTACCGGTAGTACATTGCATAATCATGTGATGACATACACATTTTCACAAGAAAAACAAACGTGACGTATGTTACAAAAATAATGTAACATTACAATTAGATATATTTTAGCGCGCCATGTTATTTCAAGGTTTAATTACAAACTAAAACAACACAATCTCATTCGTACATTTTAGGACACGGAGCATTATCAGATTTTATTTCTTCTAATAAATTCTACTGCTTTTAACAATGTCTAAAAGACGAACTGGCTAAATTGGAGACCAAATCAAGGAACATTGTTTAAAAAGGACTGTAAAATCTACGAATTCTGAAAATTAATGATCCTTGTTCGTTATAAACTAAGGATGTGATAAGACACACAATCTCAATTTATGTTAACGATATTTGTCAAAGGAAGCAAGGTTCGTCGATGTAGCAATTTATAAAAAAAATACCAAGGAAACCTCTGACAATTTTTTACGTCTTTGACAAGGTTCGTGTTATATTCATTGGTAACAAGGCTTTAACTAAAAGATTATCTCGTATTAAATGAGATTTGGTTTGTTATCTCCTAGAGTGTCGGTCATTTTTGTTGCTAAATATAGTATTGATGCATTATCTGATTTGCGCATTACATCAAGTCGCTCGATTCAACGTAATCTATTCACCAGTTTGTATTTCACTCTTGATTTTAACCTTTTACTTAATTAGAAAATTAATAATCATGTCATAAGAAAGTATTTGTTTTGTGGTCAAAAAACGGATCTATAATCAAAGCGCTGCAAGTGCTGAAGGCCAGGGTCTAAACTTGTTCGCTTATACTGACTAAACTGAAGTAAATGTAAACGGACCAAAAATGGTTTGTAGAAAAACAATTTTGATTTGGCTGTCTGTCAATTCGGACAGGCTAAGAAGCTGGTATCATAGCTGAGGAATTGGGGCACTGCACCTGGCCAAAATCTGGCGCCGCACAAGATTTTATTTTTGAGTCACTTCAATGTTTCGTGCTTTTAGTCTCAATTTTGATTAAAGGTGTGAATTTATTAAGATTACTTCTACTTCTTGACGGGACTTTCAGCGGTTAAGTTCATTTTATCGTTCATTTGTGCGGTATAATTGTGGTCGGTGTTGTTTTGTCTGTTTTCTGTTCTATGCTTTTTACGTAGAGTGCTGCCTTTCCTGTCCGTAGTTTTATTATCTATTTTACGATACTAGTATTAATAGTATAAAGCCAATCTAAAGAATTGGCCAAATATTCAAGCGGTTCACATTATTTCATCGAAGTCAGTTTTGACCATTTTTACTTTCATTTGATATGTATAATCACGAAGTAGAAAAATTAAATAAATGTGCGTAGTATAATGACGAGATTAGCAACGTTTTTAACTTCAAATGTCGGGGTTGTTGCTTGCTTTCCATAGCATTATCAATGCAATTTTTAGTTTGTACGTAAACTGTGTTTCGAACCGATACCGTACGACGCCATTGCCTAGAAATGTGATGTTCAAATACATTATACCACTCAGCTATCGCAACAATGAGGATAATTTATTGGCGCAATAAATCTCACAAAGCCGTGATACAGCCTAATGTTTTGTCATGACTTGCTGGTATTATATTGTCACCGGATACAACATGTTATCTTTCGATACATTTATGAACCATCCAAGCAAATGATGTTCATTTATACAGTCGAATTGATTGGCACCCGATCCATTAGATGGTTTGTTCTTGTGATCAAACCCGCCAGTATTTTTATACATCATTGTTGTTATAATAAATGTAAATCTGAGATTGGGTTCCACAGATTATTGGATACAAATATTCATAGCTCATTCTGAGATATGAGTGTTTGCTATCACAGATTGACAATGTGGCATAAATCGTATCAACTTACTAACACTCCGCTTCGTTAAAAACATACTCATTTGTTTTTTATCATCATCCAAGATTCATTTTAACGTAATGTAATAGTTCCATACAATTGGCAATGAATTTACAGCTCTCGGTACATTGATTAAGGGCAGTTTGTGTAAACATGAAACAGGTTGTGAAAGAAACGATAGGGGATGGTCAGCCAATGACAACAAGCTTTACACGCGATTGACTAATTCGCATACGATTGTGTTTTTTTTCTTTCTATATTTTATTCACAACAGGTTACAATATATACATAGTGTACATATATACAATAAATGATGTAACAATATTTTAATAATAAAGTTGTAAAGTTTACAAATTTTGCCAGTTTTTTATTTCTAAAGCTGTATGTTTAAATTAAGATATCATAAATGAAATTAGGGAATGTTGAGAGATTGACAAAATTTCTTCATGAAATCTGAGCTTTCTTTATTTTTATATTTGTAATATCGAGATAATGTGTCTAAATCAATACATAATATTTGGAGAATGTTAGTTTTGTTTTTCCTACGTTCGCATACGATTGTTATTGCACATGAGCGACGACCATCTTACTTACCGGTATATCTACACTGATTTATTATTTACCATTTAACATTAGTCGTATCTACCCATGTCAATTGCTACGTTTTCTGTATCAATAATTTGACAAAAACTATTTGCTGTTGATCACTTAACAATACCAGATTTTGCTTTAGACCCTTTGTTAAAATATGTTCTTTCGCTACAACTATTGCGGACATTGCTGTCCAATGTCGTCTGCGATGGTCATCTACTGTGTTTTACATCGCTTCAGGGACCATTTGTATACAAATGACAGCATGTCGTCTGCGCTAGGTCAGTGATTAGTTTTGTTCTTTTTACATCAGACGGGGGATAATTTGAGATTAACAAGATATCATCATCATTCTATGTCTCGTTTGTAAACAGTCGATCGGAAAGCCAAGTCGTCTGCTTAACAAATAGTATGATATATGACAGTAATTTCCTTTTGTCATGAAATTGTGTTGTCAGCAGACAGAAGATGCGTGATTTGTCGTCTGCTACAGTGCTTACCCGTAGAGGAGCAACATGGCGAAGAAAAAATCAAAATCATGTGATCTTGAGGCGAATAGTACAATACCCTAGTCAATGACGCGTTAGTGAGGTGCACATGACCGTCTAAGGCGATAAACTGTTTCTTTAAAAGGTTAAAATCGTATTTTTCACGAGATGGGTGCCCGAAGTGCTTGTTATCATATTACAATAAATGTTTATTCAGTTGCACGTTGTCGTGTGATAAACTCGTTAAAATACATAATACATATCTGATAGGTAAGACAGCACTCAGCTGAAACAGCATAGCTCAGAAAACAGAAATAACGCGGATCACCACACACAACTGGACGTAATAATGAAACGAAACCGTTGAAAGTCCAATATTCAGCTGTCAAAAGTCCAAGGCCCAGTTGTCAAAAAGCTAAAAAACTTAGTTTCAGCTATAAAAGAGCCTGTGAAAGACCTAGTTTCAGCTGCCAAGTCACCTTATGATCTATATTGTCAAATAAGCTCTGGTGCCACAAATACTGTCTTTAAACTACCTGAATTGCATATGTTTGTATTTAAAAGGGTACACATAATTGTATGTTGATGTTTTTAATCGAAACGCTCTAATCTATTTTTAGTCTTCAAACCAAAAGTATAATATTCCGTGACGTAACTATAGCTAACATAGTTAAATAGTTATAGCTAACTATAAAATAGCATTTCCCTATACATTTGTAAAAATTGTTCATACCAATGTCATGGAAAAATATCGTTCGATGCTGTGAATGTTATTTCATACGAATAACAAACTTTTCGCTACGGGAATACAAAAATAGAAACCATTTTTGTGAGTTATATACTAGTACTGTTGTCAAAAAGCTCACAAACTTAGTTTCAGCTATAAAAGAGCCTGTGAAAGACCTAGTTTCAGCTGCCAAATCACCTTATGATCTATATTGTCAAATAAGCTCTGGTGCCACAAATACTGTCTTTAAACTACCTGAATTGCATATGTTTGTATTTAAAAGGGTACACATAATTGTATGTTGGTGTTTTTAATCGAAACGCTCTAATCTATTTTTAGTCTTCAAACCAAAAGTATAATATTCCGTGACGTAACTATAGCTAACATAGTTAAATAGTTATAGCTAACTATAAAATAGCATTTCCCTATACATTTGTAAAAATTGTTCATACCAATGTCATGGAAAAATATCGTTCGATGCTGTGAATGTTATTTCATACGAATAACAAACTTTTCGCTACGGGAATACAAAAATAGAAACCATTTTTGTGAGTTATATACTAGTACAGTTGTCAAAAAGCTCACAAACTTAGTTTCAGCTATAAAAGAGCCTGTGAAAGACCTAGTTTCAGCTGCCAAATCACCTTATGATCTATATTGTCAAATAAGCTCTGGTGCCACAAATACAAAAATAGAAAACATTTTTGTGAGTTATATACTAGTACATTGCATAATCTTGTGATTTATTAATTTTCAGATGAAAAACAAATGTGACGTATGTGATAAAAATAATGTTACATTTCAATTATACATATAAGCGGATTTAGCTCCGTGGTAACGCACTGGGCTGTCAATCCAGAGGTCGTGGGTTCAATCCCTGGCATCGGAACTTGACATTTCTGAAATATTTATAATATTTCCCGCTATATCTGGCCGTGTGGTCTGCAAAGTATCTGGAAGTGCCAGGAAGCTGTGTATCGGTGCTATACACCGGGCACATTAAAGAACCAGACTGTCTATTCGAAATAAGAGCTAGGCGCACCTCTGCAGCGCCGGAAATGCCTGTATCTAATGTCTCTCTCTCCCTTCAGGGGCTTTCTCTCAGTATGTCCCTAAACAGTCTACTTGTTGCTTTCAACAATACCGGTATATAAGATATGAACTGGCTTAATTGGAAACCAAATCAAGGAAAGGTGTTTTAAAAAGCGATTGTATAACCAACGACATCTTGAAATTAATGATCTTAGTACGTTAAAAACTCAGGATGTAATAAGAAACACGATCTCAATTTAAGTTAACGATGTTTGTCAAAGGACATAGGAAGCAATTTCTGAAAACAAACACCCAGTAAATCTCTGACAATTTTTCTACGTCTTCGACAAATTTCGTGTTATATTCATTTGTAACAAGGCTTTCACGGAAAGATAATCTCGTATTAAGTGAGATTTGGTTTGTTATCGCCTAGAGTATCGGTCATTTTTGTTGCTTAATGTTGTTCTGATGCATTACTAGTATCCGATTTGAGAATTACATCACGACGCTCGATTCAGAGTAATCTATTCAACAGTTTGTATATCACACTTGATTCTAACCTTTCACTTATTAGGAAATCAATAATCCTGAATATATTACGAAATCATTTGTTTCGTGGTCCGATGACTTATCTATAGAAACTTGCGCTTTAGTGATATTGATATGAAGTGATACTCAAAACGACTTGAAAGGCATACATATGAGTTTATTCACGAGGATAAATTGTTGGGGAAATAAAACCTCCCAACACCGTGATACAGCCTAATGTTTTGTAACGATGTGGTGGTATTATATCGACACCGGATACAACATGTTATCTTCTAATAAATTTATGAACCATTCAAGCGAACGATGTTCATTAATAAAGGCGGATTTATTGGCACCCTATCCATTAGACGGTATGTTCTGGTAATCGAAGCCGCCAGTTTTTTTATACATCAGTGTTGTTAAAATATATGTAAATCTGAGATTGTGTTCCTCAGATTATTGGGTATAAATATTCATAGCTCGTTCTGATATATGAATGTTTGCTATCACAGATTGACAACGTGGCATAAACCGTATCTACTTTACGCTTTATTCAACAACACTAACACTCTGCGTCGTTAAAAATATGCTGGCTTGTCTGTTATCATCATCGAGGAGTTATGTCATCGGAAAACATATGTCCGCTACAATTGACAACTAATATACTGCTCTCGATACATTAACTTAAGACGGTTTGTGTTAACATGAAAAAGGTTGCGAAAATTTTTATACATTGTACACAAAACACACGACATTCTCAACGCATTTTGTTAACTATTTGTCAATTTGCATTAAATGGATACGTTCCGTGCCACATGCGCATGAGTGGCGGCCATCTTATTTATACCAACACTAATTTATTATTTCAATTTTCTAACATTACTGTAGTCCAATCGTACCTACCTGTACGAGTTGTCACAATTTTTGGTATTATTAATTTAGATCACACAATGCCTTTATCGCCCTATAACATATACAAGGACTTTCATAAAAAAATAATACAATGTATGTATATAAAATCGTTTACCCACAACCACTTTGACAATAAAAAAAATGCTTGTGTCAATAATCTGCATGCTCATGTTTCCTGTACCATACAGGACTTTGAAAAAATAAAATCGCTGAAAAAGAAAAACGGTATACCCAAAAATTGCATGTGTCTCTTGGTTTGTGTTCAGCATTAAGATAGAATTTTTTCCGTTTATAATTTATATACACACAAACCAGTATGGTCATGATCAATACTATATCTAAAATTTGTGAGCAAATGAAATGTAATACTTACGTCGCTGGTTCCAGATCCAAACAAGAGTAGATCAAAAGGCACAGCAGCTATTGTGTCAATCACGAACCAGCCTTTCACATAATTGATGGCAATTTTCTTCTGATTGGTAACTACTTCTCCATTATGGAGGTACGTAGTGCGAAAATTGATCAATATGTCAGCGATAAACATCAGATCTACGATCAGGTCTATAATCACCAATGGGTTGGCGTGTGACGATTCTGGGCTCTCTGTCCGGGTACCAGCATTCTTGTTTCGGGTCATCGTGGCTTCTTCCTCGTTTAACAAGAACGCCGTCTGATAGGGAGTGAAAACAGCCGTATACAGTACAAGTATTAGCACTACCCAGTCCCATACTGCTTTAAACGGGCTGAAATAGAATACACGTATTAGCACTACCCAGTCCCATACTGCTTTAAACGGGCTGAAATAGAATACAGGTATTAGCACAACCCAGTCCCATACTGCTTTAAACGGGCTGGAATAGAATACAAGTATTAGCACCACGCAGTCCGAGGCTGCTTTAAACGGGCTGGATTAGGATACAATAAAGGGTGTAAAAGATAACATTAAGTCGGAGAGGGACAAAAAGCATTCAACTTAACACGCCGAGCATAGAGAACATAAAAAACATACAAGACACAATGCCCAACACACAACCGAACAAGAAAATGATCCGCCAAGTCCAAGCTGTTAAAAAACTGAATAACTTGTTTCAGCAATCAAAAAGCTGAATGCCTTAGCTGAATGACCTAGTTTCAATGACATGTAAAATCGACTCTTACTGCTTTAACCCGGCTGGAATAGAATACAATAAAGGGTGTAAGCCTTGCTATTTTAAAGATTTGCAAACTCGTGAATATACCAACACTGCTATCAAACAGGCTGTAATTGAAGACAATAAAAGGGCGTATGGCACGATATTTCAATGAAATGTAAATTCGTAAAAATACTCTTCTAATAAGAAAGCACAGTGTTCTTTACGCATGGGATATGTTGAAAATGATAGAATGTATTTTTGCGAAAATCCGTAACAATTTCAACAAAGAGTGTGTGCTTTACGCGATAGTAAATACACGTTCTGACATATTGAACACTAAGCTTGAGTGCCTCCGTATGTCAATGGTTAGCGCGCATGACACGTAATCTGGCGAACTGAGTTCAAATACGGGTGGATGAACTCATATGCTTGCAATATTTCAGCAGAAAGCTGACTGGCAAATAAAGGCTATGCCTGGCATTCTACGTATGTCTGGCATTTGTGTGGATGGCTAGGCGCTGCCCCGTTTCTGTGTGGCTATAGTATCTTTAGGTCATTACAATTGGGGAAACAAAACGATATATACAATGAGCTTTTCAGTCAGAATTGACGAATTCTAGCTTCTCGCAAATGGCGTCACAGGTTATGTGGTTTGGCCATACTGCTTTATTTTGCTGCGCGTTATCGCCGTATGTTTGAATTGATAATAACCAAAAGAAGCATGCCGTTTAAAGGAAAATATATCTTCAAATATACCCTAGAACACCGTTGCCTCGGTGCTAATTGTCTCTGAATACGGCCCTAGTTTTCCGGTTCGTATATTTGACCTTAAGACAAAGTTATAATGATGTAAACCCATCATTTTGATACATTTAACCGACGACTAGTAATTCATATCATACTCATATCTTGATTTCCTCTGCAGCCATTTATTTCCTTCTTCGGCTGAGTTTGTTATCATCAAAGTAATGGATGTATGCAATAAATGTCCTATCAACCATGTTATCGTACAGACAATGGTATACGATGCACTATATTTTATATATATAATGTATACTACTCAGAATTGGGTAAGGGTCGCAAAAGTGTCCTTGTACATAGATCAGTGTAGCAATACCACGTGGTTTTTGGCTACAGTTCCAAGTAGAAATTTGTAAATATTGGAACACAAATGTAGCCGTTAGTATTTTATTTCTTCATCGATTTCTATGAAATATACACCACGCTAAGGGGAACATTTTTTGCTTTCCGTGAAATATTAAATCCTTTTCAGCGGCTGTGTCGTTTTGTCCATTACCCTGTGAAACCGTGGAACGTGTAGGTTTCACAGGGTAATGGAAAAATCGGTAAAGCTGCTGAAAAAGATCTTATATTTCATGGAAAGCAAATAATTTCCCCCTTAGCGTGGCGTGTATTTCATAGAAATCGATGAAGAAATAAAATACTTATGGCTATTTTATTTTCCAATGTTAACAAATTTCTTCTTGGAACTGTAGCAAAAAGTCACGTGGTATTGCTACACTGTAGATAGTTTGTACATTTTATCGGACAGACCATGGTATACAATGCGGATCATATACTACTCAAAGTTTGATTAACCAAATTGTCATTGTAGACAGTTTGCTCATTTTATCGGATCAGATGGAATTTTCAGAAAACATTATGTTCCATCAGCAATATTGTAAACGAATCAGGATTGGTTTTTATTTGAAGACTAAGTTCAACCTCACTTTGATGTTCAAACTCTTCATGTTCATGTTAGCAGTATTGGCTTTGTAAACACACTATGAGAAAGTGATATTCATGCCACTTAGGTTTTTTCTTGACAGACAAGTACCAATGAATGGCAAATGCATTACCTGATTCTTTGTACTTTAGCAACAAACTTAGTAATATTTTAATATTTGCTAAGTAATTCTTTATCGGTAATAGTACATAGAATTTGGCAAGGAATATGATCTTATTAATCCGCGTGTGTTTTCGTAATATACCGTAATAATGTTTTGACTAGTTAAAAGAATAAATCTCATTAGACGACGAATAAGCACGAATATTCGCCTGTCCAAATGTTACGTACTAAATGTAAGACGGTCATAATTATTGGTCTGGTGATGAGTATCAAATTGTGAGCAGTATATAAAACATTATCCAGTCACTTCCGGCAAAATCTGCCTGTTAACGGAGTGCCTGATAAACTTAGCGATAATCGGTCACCTGGTCATATGACTAGTGATAATCCGTCACTTTACCAGGTGATCTGAAGGACTTCTTCTCATATAAGAGTCGCCGGTTGCAATTCCGTGCCCGAAGATGAGGTTTTCCTATCCTAAATGAGCTGGTAGTTGATCGGCTATTTTCTTCGTCTAACCGGCGTCTACACGACGCCTATCAAGATGTCCGACGTCGTTGTTTATCGTGACGTCACGGAACGAACGTGACGTTGCGCACTAGTTAATGAAAGAGTAACAATATAGTCCCGAGTTTGATCCCCTACTGAGCAGATTAAGCGACTGGATAAATAATGAATGAAGTAAAAGTTTATCCGGCTCGGCTGCGGAAATTATCGGATTCGCCTACGGCTCATCCGATAAATTCCTCCGCCTTGCCAGATAAACTTTTTCATCCACGGCACTAACCTATTATTCTCTATTCATTATACAGATAAAATATGTAGTCTAGTGATACAAACCTATAATGAAGGATAATAAATTCTGGTTGTTGTTGTCGTTGTATTGATGCAGAGGTCTCGTGCACTTGTTCTAGAGTGGATCTTGTTTCTGTACTGTCCGTGTGTTCTTCTAGTTTTGATTCCTGCAATAAAAATAAATATAGGGAAACTGAAACACAAAGTAATCTTATTGAATCGAGAGCTTTTCCTGAGAATAAATTACACCCAAGGGATTGAGCCTTTCAATTACTGTCCATTATTTATGTTGGTAGTGTTTGTTTTTCAGTCAAGATTATAAATTGATATTGCATGTTATGTAAGATGCAGAAGTAAAATACATGTCATCACAAGGAATAAAATGTGCACTAGTCATTACCATGGTGAATTGTAAGACGGAGAATTTAGCGTAACTGTCCATTCTTCGGGATTACTCAGGAATGGACAGTTATTTTGACTTTCTCCCTAACTTAAATAATCTATCAGAGTATTTGATCTTTATCTTATTTGTACCATAGTTGGACCGATGGTGTGGGGGGATGGTGGTAAAATTTCACACTTAAAGGTAAAAAAAACTAATGGTCACCGACTGTCCACATGTTTGGCGTTAACGAAAAAAAATTTGGGAAGTGTGTGTACTCAGAGCAAATCTGTCTGATAAATCAGGCTTATAATTTTGGTCACTGTGCCTTTTTGTGAAACTTCGTTCACTTGGTATGTACTCCCCTTGTACAGTATAAGACTGCTTCGTTTCATTCAAACATGTAAATACACAGAATATGTTGATAATTGTTTGTGGGTTGTCATTGTTGTGTATGGTCGTCCTTACAGTTTGTTCTTGTGTTCTCGCTCTTGCTCAGCACTTTTTTGACTGACCGAGGCTTGACTGTTTAAGTTGAGTGCTGCCTCCCTTATCCAACTTTTATTATCTTTTTGAATACTTATTTGTAATGTAAATGTATACGCCTTGACAGTTGGATGTCGAATATTTTAAATCCCGGGTGGCACCGCCTGTCCACATGTATGACGTTAAAGGAAATGGATTGGGAAGTAAATCATAAATTTTCTCATAGGTCTGGCTTTACATTTTGGCCACTGTGCCTTTTTGTGAAACTGAGTTCATTTTGTATGTACTCTTTTGCCAGTTCCATGTCCACAATATAAAGCTGCTTCGTCCCTTTTGAAAGTGCACTGTATCTATGAGTGTTTATGGGTTGTCATTCAGGTCATTCAGCGTAGGCATTCTGTCTTTTGTTTGCTGAATCTTTTCTATTCAGCTTTTAAACTTTGCTGTGGAAACTGGGTCATTCAGCTACTTATAATTTATTATACTTTTCGAAAGCTTGGACTTGGGCGGACCGTCGCTTGTTTAGTTTGGCTTTGTGTCTTTATGTGTTTTTATGTTTTCTGTGCTCGGCTGGTTGAGTTGAGTGCTGCCTTCCCTGTCTGACTTAATATAATCTTGTTGTACCTGTGATGTGTGGTCGTCCTTTTTGGTCAGTTCTTGTCTTCTGACTCTTGCTCCTGGTATTTGTTTGACTGGCTGTGGCGGTATGCTGTCAGAGTGAGATGTCGTATTTTTGTAGCTGTACAGTATTTCGTGTTTGCTGTTTCTTAAGAGTGTAGAATTCCTGATCGTTTTTTACTTGCGCTTTTAATTTTGGGAACGATGTCATAAACAAGCGCTTAACTATACCCTGCAGACACATTAAGTAATCGACAGCTGACAAGCTTTGACAAATATAAATAATGCAGTGGAATATACAGACGCAGTTTATCTATTTATCTAATTCAGTTAAAATCTAACATTTAATCAATATGGCACAATGTCAAAACGGATATGATTTAGGTGATTCGCAGCACAGAATCTGAACGCGTCTTTGTTCTTCTAAGACAACTTATAACTCTAGTTGAAATGAAATAATGCATTTGTACGTTCAAATATTCCATACATTAGCTTGATGTTTTACATGGTCTGTTAAAGTCAAACGTTGTCGATTTTGAAAGTTTTAAGTTATAGTTAGAACATATTAAGTAAATTTTAATGATTAAAAAGGGCGGAGCGAGCGATGCGAAGCGAGTCCTTTTTAGTCATTAAAATTTACTTAATATGTTCTAACTAACTTAGAATATAACATTCTGCATTCTGATTGGCCGATAGAAATTAGCGCCAACGCATGACGTCAAGTCTGTTAAGAGAAAATTTTAATGATTAAATTTTCATTTAACCGCGAAAATGTGGCGTTTTCATTGGCTCATAATGTAGGTTATATTCTAAAGTGCTGTGCCGACTTTGTTGTCGAGATCTAAAAGGACTTTATTGTTATTTGCATATTTCTGCATTTTATGCCTGCACGTTTTGTTAGTATAGTTTTGGGGCATTGAACTTAAGCCAACCGAAATATTATATTCGTCGCCCGAAAGAAAGATTTGGAATATCCACGACTGCCATTTGATTTTTTCAGAGACGGTGGCCTTGTCATAGAAAGACATATAATTTAAACATTTTTTAAAGTAAACTATGCCCATGTGATAAGTATAGGTTATTCCACAGGACCGGTGGGCAATAAGTCAATATTTGTATACTAGGTGCTAACTATTGACTTTAGGGCGTCAGCCCGAGTCCCAATACCGGTTTAGTGTGTCATATTGACTTAATACACACTGGTCCTGTTTTATGAATAGGCGAAACATGTAGTAACAATATATAGAATAATCACAGGTAACCGTATTATTAATAAAGAGTAAATAAAAAATATATAAATAAACAATATATGAGCCAGTCTCCAAGAAAACCTGCAATTTTTGGCATAATGAAACTACTATATGTTACAAGGTTTTTAAAAATCTCTAAAATAAGAAAAAATAACTATTGATTCTCGTTTAAGTAATTTACCCATATAGTACAATATCTTAGCTTTAAATTTTCCCATGAATTATGTCGAAATCAAAAACTTCGTTGCTATCGTGACAAATTTCGGAAAAGTACTCTGGTTGTGAAAAGCGAGTAGTTAGTTGTTTAACACAGTAATAGCATTTCTCCGAACGCTAACACTTTCGATTTTGATACATATTTTAAAAATTAAAACATAATTCTAAACATAATACTATTTTGACCAGTTTACATCAAGAATTGATCAAATGGCGTAGTTGTGAGTAACGTGTTACAGTTGCGTCGAATAACGTTTGAATGACGTTTGCGACGTCACACAAAAAGCTCTGAAAAGGGACTCTAGTAAAATAGCTGTAACTTCCTTCAATCTCAAGATATTAACAAACTTTCTTATGCATTTCACTTCTTTAAAATTATCCTTGTGGAATAATTGTGGAAAATCTCAAAATCAATATTTTGTCCAAATAGCAGGTTTTCCTGGAGACTGGCTCATATATAATATCTTAGACAGGTTTATAATACGGAAATTCACCACACAGTTACTGAGGTGCAGTTTGTTTTTAATAAACATTTCCAGCCCGTTTCATAAAGAATCATAAGTCTAAAAACTTATGACAGACTTAAGACTGACATAAGTTTTGACATAAGACCGTTTCAAAGAAGCTGTCTTAAGTTTGTCTTAATACTGGTGTTATTTTAAGTATATTTACATAATCAGAAATTAGCGAGCTTCGTGTTTAATTTGATACCAATATTTTAAAAATCCGTCCTTTAATAAGAAAATAAACACAAAGGGCGTGAAATCACTTTCTTTTATCTTGTTTAGAACAGCAGTGTCGTTTTCATTGAATGCACCTCAGTGACTAACTGGACACCGTGGTATAGAATTCATGGTATAACTTTTTAACTAGTTGATCAATTTCAATGGGATTTTGCATGGAGGTAGTTCTAACGATATTGTCTATGAATGCAATTACTTCATGAAGATATCGAAAGCCAATTCTTGTTTTTTTTTTGATACCATGAAAATCTGACCACTAGTACAAATGTACATTTCTAGGATAACATAAATTAATAATTTTGTTGTGTTTACTGTTCAATGATACAGTTACCTATGAGACTAATAATGAGGAATAAAACTGTTATGATAGTATGAAAATTTCCCAACACCCCTCGCATTTTAAAGTTCATTTAATGTAGGCGAAATGTTATGAAACATGCTACTAGTATTTTGACAAAAGGTTAATAGATGTTCCTCTTGGTGCGTCGTGGTGAGTTAGGGTGAGTTAGCAGTTCAGTAAACAAATATTGTTCTTCATGTTTATTGTCGCATGTTGTAATGAGTCGATAGAAATGTCGGCATTAGGTCTGTTATGAATGATTTAAATTGAGTCGTTAATGTTATAGAGGAAGTTCCGTTATGAAATGTTGAGACAATTTTCTTTGCTTGAAGTGAATCTGTGTTTTGTGCGTCATAAAATTCTATGAAATAAGCACAATTAAAGCAAGAACATTAGCAATATCTGGAAATTTTCTTGATGCATCTACATGTGTTCGCGAGGAAACAGACATGCGACTACCGGAAAGCATTATCGCCAATAAATACTTGAAGAGCGGTATTCAAAGCCGTCAATGATCCTTGTAATTTCGACAAAGCCGTTACGTCCTACATTTGTGAACATCTTTATAAAAAAATCATATTATGTACTAGTAATGCAGGGAAGGCAGCACTCAACTTAACTAGCCGAGCACAGAAAATATTTAAAACAAATAAGGCACAATGCCCAACTGAACCAACGCTTTCAGTGTTCAATGCTTAGACTTTACGGCCGTTCAAAAAGTCAACTGCTATGGAATTCATGGATCATTTTTTTGTGAATTTGTGCTATTTTCGTCATACGAAGGCTTAGCCAAAAACACAAACTGGGAACCAAAGCAACTATCAATGGCTGCGGTAAGCTTTGTATATATTTGCTTTTGGTCATATGCAAGTGTATCGGCTAAACAGAAAAAGTCAAGATTATCAATGTTTTACATAGTTTAGAAGCATTATGTTAGGAGCTTAAACAATCATTTACGTTTTCCCTAAAGATGCTTTGTGAATACCAGCCCTGCCACCTGTAGCCGTTTAGTTGATCAGGTTTGACCAGTTTATTGTGGTATGTAGGCCTACTTAAGGTATGTGATTTTCCTTTTTTGTATGTTCATCATTGTGTCTTTCGTACTCTGCTATTTCTATTGAGAGCTGCCTTTCCTCTCCGATTTTATATGATCTTTTCGCATGCGATATCATGATGTTTATATTTTGCCTATTGATTATCGTTTGCATTATTGCTAACTTTCTTTTCACTCGTTCATGACGGCGGTTAATACCTCCTACAGTTATCCCTTATACTCCTAATCAAAACATTAGATCGGAAAATCCTTCACGATTTGTAAGAACGCCTTATTAAGGTCAAAGAAAATCCATACTTTCGGTTTGGTGTCTAAAATTGGATTGTTTGAAAGTGCAGAAAATCTAAACAGACGGTAGCGAGGTTATAATAGGGATTTATTTGAGGATTCAACTCATCTCATACGAAGGGCATTTTAAAAGTTTTGATAATGCTTCTGTAAATTGTTTAATATTCACTAATGTATATGAAAGTGCATATTGTCTGAAAGATAAACCTAATTCTAGCGAAAATAAATAATTATAATCGGGGAATTTGATATTGACCTATATACCTTTATACATGTAGGTATATTACCAATTGTATTGTGGACAAAATGAGCCATATTGTCCCCTGAAAAGGATAACATTAATGTCAATAATTTCTTTACTTTCAACCCAATGTGTTATCAATTTACACATAGCTTGTATTATATATTTTACACTGTTATTAAAAAAACACCATAATACTGATTGAGGCATGCTTTTGATAAAAGCAACGCTTGATAACTAAATGCATACTTTTGATGAAGGCATGTTTTGATAAAAGCATACTTTTGATAAAGGCATAATTTTTATATCTTTATAAAGGTATAGGCCAAAATGTACATGAAATAAAAAACAAGATTTACATGTACATGGGACATGAAATGCCATATGAGTGGTCTGAAATTACATGTACCAAATATTCAATAGTGAAGAAACGACAGAAAGCGCCGTTTATAGTTACGAAACAATGTATGGTGATATAAAACGAGTACCAACACATTGGAAATGTTCAGTGTCGTTTAATGCAATCAATGTGGCCTTTTTATTGCATCTTTATCGAGTCTTGGTACTTAAACTGGGCAGTAGGTTTGGTGATCGTTTCATTCATTGCCGAGTAATTGCCTCCTATCGCCCTTAAGCATCTCACTTAATACGTCCGCGTGATGAACATCAATAAGAGGAAACGGCGAGTTTTTGTCTAATTGAAACATTTTATGTGTTTTATATTCAATCGGAATACCTCAACTAATTATACGGACACCAGTAATATCTCGGGCATGTAGGTGGTTGGACTTTTTTTAAAGAAGACAACAGCAAGGAACAAAGCAGAGTACATGTACTTGACAAAAACATTATAAAAGGTTGCCAATGATGTGTGTATTAGGGAAAATGTTATATTATTTCAACTGGTGAGACATTCTCATAATTATACATAATACACAATAGAAAATTACTGATGAGCCTCGCATTTTATTATTTTATTCAACTTGTTTAATAAATTCAATATGAAAAGACACTCATGTAATATCCTCTATATGCATGATACAATATATAGAGGATATTACATGAGTGTCTTTCCATATTGAATTTATCAAACGAGTTGAATAAAATAATAAAATGCGATGCTCTGCCGAGCATTTTATCGATTTTTTCAACGAGTTTAATAAATTCAATGTGGAAAGTCACAAATGTAATGTTCTTTTTATCACATGTTAGCCTTTTCCGGCCGAAACATAAAATAGCTACTTATTTTTCACTATAATAAACGCGCAACTTTGACGACGTCGCCTATCCTTTGAATGACGTCGCGTGATGGCTTTATTACACTAGTGTATTATCAAAAATAAAAAATGGCTTTATTACGCTACCGCGACGTCAAACATGTGATAAACAAAAATACTGCGCGGACTTTATTCTTGGAAGGTTTGATCATTTGTTACGCGTGTTTGCATGCTAATATTAGATTTTTCCTCGTGGAATGACCAAGGTGTTTCAATTACGTTGTATGATTGATATATAATCCTTATACTCAGGGTAAGAATCATCTACGTCACGTGTTAAGCTGGGATAGACATTTGGTGATTTAATGTGAAGCCTATTAGACAGGGCTAATACCGTTTGTTTTAGCAGGGTGCTATGTCATTTTTCAGGACTTTTTCAGTCATTCTACGGTAGGTTGATGATTGAACAATTAATTTACAAATGATTAGCAACCAAATATTTACTGGCTCCTCAGCAAGTCACTGTCACCTTGTAATAATAATAATAACAATAGTAATAATAATGAATACTTTATTTAAAGAGCGAAAACGGGCCATAGTCCTGGGGTGGTATTTAATATTGATCTTATTTAATTGGAGACTAAGGATAGCCAATCATATCGCGTGTTACTGACCAATAGTTTGATATGGTGTGATCTGATTGATTGTTCTTATCCTTAAGTCAAGTAAGATCAATATTGAATACCACCCCTGGGGTGGTATTTAATATTGATCTCATTCAATTCGAATATTTTTGGATGGTTCTTTCTATATCTGTCTCTTGTGTGGTAGGCTAAGCCCTTCCGTCGTTTCTGTGTGACTTTGGATTGTCTGTGTGCTACAGTATCTATATACAGAAAGAACACAGGCCATTGTCACTGAGTATAATATTAAGGAAGGCTTTTTTATAGAGGGAACAGCGTCCATTGTCAAATATTCTATGCGAGCATCTTATCAACTTTGATGACGATGACAAGGCTGTACCCTGTATACGCTGTAGACCATAGCCTGTCTAAAACGGACCTTATAGCCTGTTACCGACAGCGTTAACTATGACGGCCTCACATCACCTAATCGTGTGAAACATTTTGCAATTGTTACCCACAAGCTTGATATTTATGTTGAAATAGTTCCTGCTTTCGAAACAATAATTGATGATAACATTGTAACTGTGAAGGCGTGTGTATAAGGTTCGATCCTAGTCCGCATCATACCTTTTGAGGACATAATAACAGTACTACCAATAAACCCCTTACTAGAAACTGAACATATTTAAAGGGACACCTGGCTTCTCTCTCTCATACCCTCATGGAAATGGATACTATCAGTATTGTGTCAATAATTAATAATATAAATAATTAGAACTTGTTTCACAATCGGACTAAAATTTATTAATGTAGAAATATGTCGGATATATAGAGAATCATAGGTTAGTGCCGTGGATGAAAAAGTTTATCTGGCAAGGCGGAGGAATTTATCGGGTGAGCCGTAGGCGAATCCGATAATTTCCGCAGCCGACCCGGATAAACTTTTACTTCGTTCACGGCACTAACCTATTATTCTATTTATCCAGTCGCTTAATCTGCTCAGTAAGGGGATCAAACTCGGGACTATATTGTCACTCTTTCATTTACAAGCGCACAACGTCACGTTTGTTCCGTGACGTCATGATAAACAACGACGTCGGACATCTTGATAGACGTCGTGTAGACACAGGTAAGTCGAAGAAAATAACCGATCAACCACCAGCTCATTTAGAATAGGAAAACCGCACCCTCGGGCACGGAATTGCAACCGGTGACTCTCATATAAGAAGAAGTCCGTCAGATCACGTGGTAAGGTGACGGATTATCACTAGTCACATGACCAGGTGACCTATTATCGCTAAGTTTATCTCCTAACAGGCAGATTTTGCCGGAAGTGACTGGATAAATAGGTTTAGTATGTTCTTTCTGTTATCAATTGATTGCGTATAAAGTGTATATCACAATAATAGTATCGAATGGGTGTCGCTGTGCTGTCATTGAACTTAATAGTGCAAACTATACATCCCTCCTAAACAATAATCTAAATAATAGCTTAAAATAAATGTAGAAAATTCTACAACACCGACAAGGTAATAAAAAGGTTAAGTGGGTATGCTCATTCTTAACACTTTTGTACAAAATTGCATGAACAATTGGTTTTGAATAGAGAATTTGCGTGACTCGAACACTTCGGAAGTAGTTAGAACCGTTTTGAAATGCCACTCAGCCTTTGATTCAAACCTGTTCGAAAGTTACGCCGTATTAAGTATTAAAAACCTCACTATTAAAGCAGTCGTTCCAACTTGATTAATTGAATTGTTCATTTACATCATCAAACGACGCTCCGGTCATGAACGAGCACTTCAAATAGGAGTCGAAACATGATCTTCAAAAAGGAGGCGAAGCATGAAATTTTAAATAGAATTCCAAACCGAGAGCATCCGTGAGTACATGATTTGGCCAACGGTCAGTAAATGCTTGAAAATATATTGTGTTGAAAGATACAACGGGCAAGTTTTTTAAATTGATATTTAATGACTACATGTAATCAAAAGATTCTCCTTCCGATATGGCGTCCACGCATGCGCAGACCGTAGGAAAGTACCGACAGGCTTACTACTGTTGCAAAAACTGTAAACTCAACCAAAACTGTTCATTTCTCTGCTTTGTAAACATATGTTAAATCACAGACTATATGGTACATCAACCACAAGCTAGACAAACGTCAAGAGATAATGAAGCCATTGTTGTTTGGCGTTCCGTGATATGAGGTGATTCTAAAATCGTTACATTACCATATGTTATAATTGCGCAACGTCTAATGTATCGTCGTGTAATTGCTTGCCTGAAAGCGTACACGTATTCATGTCATATTGATTTTGTTTATAGTGTTATGTTATGTCTATAGGACATTTCATGTTGCCCTTTTTGTCCCCTTAACGTCTCCGGGATGGGATTGTTTAGCATAATCAGCCAGACCCAATGCACTTTTTACCCTGTTCCAACCCCCTAAACAATCTAACCCTGAAGAACTTCGTAAAATACATTGTTTTGTCTATATGGCAAATCGTTAATACCAAATCGGACAGGAGGGGCAGCATTCAACAGATACAGCAGATCACATTCAACTTTATATATGTATACCAGAATTAGGACGAAAAACTGAAACAATACTCGTAAACGAAAAATATCAATTTCTTCATGTCTTGGAAAAGTTCCGAATGTTCTCTATTCGAAATGAAATGTTGTGTCTACAAGTCATATGTCAAACGTGCCCTCCAGGACTTCCATATACAAATGATTATTAATTGTAAAAATAAGGTGAATAACTTTGTCAATAAAGCATGTTTCTATAAATGTGTCCATATTTGAAGTTATCACATTATTTTTAAGAGAAATCAATTTTCAGAAGAGACAATGAGCCATAACTTTTGTTTGAAAGGTAAAAGTTTATAGAACTTTCAAATTCAATCAGTATTCTTACTTGGACTGATAAAGAACGAACAGGGGACGGCATTACTCAACAGACACAACGGAGAACAAAATCACACAAAAAGAACGGATTGCATTTGGTATTGCAATTTAATAGGTAGGTTAAACCTTAATAAATATATAATGGTAGTATTCACCAACTTAAGTATCTTAAGGGAACTTAACTTAACTTAAAATTTTCTTATCTTTTTCTTTTTTTACTTCTTATCAGCTAATCAGGAAAATTCAAGATTATCAATTTTCAACATTGTTTACGAGCATTTAGTAAAGAGCTATAATAATCACAAAGAAACAGTTTCTTTTGAAATATGTGCAGCTTTCCTTTAAGATGTTTTGTGAATATCAGCCCAGATCATGTTTGACATAAATATAGAGGCATACATCTTTGTATTTGCAGTCTTTGATAATCCATAAAAAATCTGACAGGAAAAGCATCACTCAACTTGAACAACACACAAAACACTAACTCAAACAAACCCCATACATCAAATATGCTGTACTTCAGCTGTTGATAATAAAAGTTCAATGTTTTAAAACATTTGCAATTGTTTCTAAGAGGAAAGTAAATACGAAACTTTAATGAGCGCGGGTTATATTGCCAACAGATCCTGAGAAATGCCAGTGGAAAATTCATAAAAACTATACAATGTGCTACCGGTGGTATATCTATCAAGTAAGAATGTAAGATAAGTTACATAACACGACTTTGACATTCATTTTCGATACATATAATGCTACTCAAAGTGTGTTTCAGTTAGAATTGATGATTGATGAGTTAAACATTCCTCAAAACATGTGCAAATTTAATTTGAAATAGTTTGATGGTTGTTCGCATCATTATAACGATGTACCAAAATATTTGTACGAGCCAAATCACAAATTATATACTTGTATTTGTTATGTACGAAATAACATCCTCTAGGTTAAAATCCATATTTTACTTAATTCGATATAGTTTAATTAAGAAAATGCAATGTATTGGTCAGATATCGTTGTATTCGTCTTAATGACGTCATGGGAATATCAATATAGATTTGCGAATTCCGTTACAAACATTGTATTGTAGTCTATAATATCTAGTTCAATTAAGAAAATGCAATGGATTGGTGGGATGTCCTTCTTGAAGTCATAACGACATTTATGGACGTTTGATACAGTTGTTTATGCGCACCATTTCTGCGCATATACTTTAAACGGGGATATGGGGCCACGTTTTGCACTGGATCGTCATGAAAATTGAGCAAACTGTTTGTCGTGATACTATGTAGGATTAGTATAAATATAGGTACTTTTAGGTAAAAAATAAATTCACTGAGTAAATAATATGAAAACACTCTGCGTGAAATAGCGGTTACATGTTCATTCATTGTTTGTGAATTAGAAATTATTACTGGGGTTACCTGTACCCATTTATAATGAGTGTTTGTATTGCCTGGGACTGCACAGATCCCCATTTACCGATATATAGGGAATAAATTAATCTCTTGACTAAAATTGTGAAGATTATTCAAGTGAGCATTTCAGGACACATCTGTGCCCAATTGCTATAAGGAATGCGACGTCACTGTCAAATTGGGAAAAGGGGAGATAATTCAGCCATTATAGCACAGAGCGTAATGTTTGATTTTAATGTTTAGATAAAGTACACTTTAATCAACATCCTTAGCCAAAAATAAATTATGACAAGACTTGAAATTATGGGAAAAACATATGTGCAAAATGTACTAATTTGGCCTTTTTGTGCCATTTTATCGCCATTTTACTGCAATTTTCATTGCAAAGAGAACCAATTACGACGTAACTGCCGCAAAAAAATGATTCTTGTAACACGTCAATTTATTTTTCATGTGTATAATATGCAAATGTAAGTGCTGTTTTGGTATTAGAATTTATTTTCCGCGTAGATAATGCGTCACTTTTACACAATTTCACTAAGGTTTTTATGATATAGGGGTATAATAATGACGTTATAGCGCAAAAAGTTGTACCGTGGCCTATCTTTTTTATGTAATGTTTGGATTTAGTACTTTTTTATCAACGAAACATTACGAATTTGCTCCATGAAACCGTCATGTTTGGACAAACCACAGCATTTGGTACCAACGACATTAAAACGAAGCCACATTTAGTAGAAAACTATACGAAATTTACCACAAGCGTTAAGCGTCTTTTCAAATATTTGGACTAGCACAGGTGAAACAGAGACACAACTATTTTTGTCTTGACTCCCGAACGAACTCGACAAAAGATCAACATAACAAGTAAAACAATGACTTTTTGTATAGTGTATAAGGTAATAAACAAAATGAATGCAATTGTACACAATAAGACAATAATTATGATTACTTGGACTATCACCGAGGAAACCGTCATAAGTGTTGCCTCTCCACAATGGGACTGTTGGTCTTTACCCGGGAATGATAAAGGACAGTAGTAAAAAGCGTCAATGAATTAGTTACCGTTGTATACACTCAACCACTTTTGTAATTGGTCACTTTTCAAACTCCAAATACGTTTAACTGGGATCATATCTTGCACACAAACGTTTTATGCAATTGTCCTAACACTTAAATCATTGAAAATTAAAAGCATGTGCCAAAGTAAACTTGGTCAGTCATGCGACCAATTTTGCATTTTCGCCGTCAAATAATGTGATCACAGTTTGAAGTATTCCGGGATTGAAAAAAGTGACCAAATAGAAAAGTGGTTGAGTGTATTGAGTATTAGGAAGTAACTAGTTGACAAAATGTATGCAATATCTTACAAAATATAACAAATCATACCTTGTTCCAAAATAAACTGTAGATGCTAGTAAGTAAGGTTTCTGATTTTTGCATGGCAAGGTTAACCGATGATCACCTCTATTATTGTAGATAGAAAATATTCTGATAGCAGGTTCCAAGATATGTGCACTTCACATGGTAACGTGATCACAGTATATAATGGAAAACGTGTGGAGCTTCATTATACACAGCATGTTATAAACCATTTAACGTTTGCAATATTGAATATCGGAAAGCACCTGTTTACACTTTTCTTCAACTTCAAATATTTATTGCATTAAAGCATATACATGTATGTTTACAGTTTATTTGCTTGTTGTTGATTTTCAGCATATTTCCATACGAACTGATACGTCTTATCTGTCCAGTCAAAGCAAAGGTTTCCAGAACTTTTCAATATCCTTTACAAATCATATCTAGATCAATTATAGTACCTGTAATAACTAATCAATTAGGTACAATCTTGATAACTTTTCAAAATCCTCCGCAATAAACTGTTTTGGGTTATGTGCTAATAAAATATAGTCAATGATCACTATACCCTGCAAAGCCAATACGGCATACGTGAACTATTGTATATAAATATAATATCCATACGAGCTTTAAACACTTTATTTTAATAATAAATACACCATATATTTCGATTCTTAATTCACCATTTTATCGCCCACTTTATTAACTCAAACACAATTTATTTTACTCGTTCATTATCATTACAATTATATAGGTACCATATGATTTATGTATGCCTATTGGTTGGTTTTATTTTCTTCAAATTTAGCAGTTGAAATTTTGAACCAATGCTTAAATTAATTCCTCTTGTAAGATTTTATACCTAAGAATCATACGATGTTAACATACACGCTGCTCATACTATTAAAAATGTTTCACATCGAACTAGAGAACTAGACATTGTACAAATGTACTATAATGTTCAAACACACGCACAAATCCACGACGAACACTATTGGAACTCTCTACTATAACGTCATATCTAAACACGGAATCCACTTTATTCAACGAATTCCTTAATGTCTCGCAGAGTCTCTTTAAACAATTACATTTGTATATCATGCCAGTCTAACTAATGCGTTTCTTGTAAGTCGTCCACTAACAAATGACGTTGCTTTCTCATTTTCTTTCATACATATGGGTTTGTTAACGCAACAAATGACAATGTAATGCTTCGGCAACAGCACTCTTTTGCCAACAAACCAATAAATTGGAAGAAAGACATAAGATAAGCCGAAAGCAATGCATCCGAATCATTTCGACATACAACGTCAATTTCTTTTCGCTAGTGTGTTTGTTCAGCCCTCCAATGCTGCTTTATGGTTAGTGACTCTAGGATGAGAATTCCGCGGGAAATCCAATATAGTATGTAGCAAACAAGGTGGACAGCCGGAAACCACATAACATATTGAAACCGGAATCCAGACTACAGATTGATTAGTCGCTGTCTGATGACGGATTTTTGTCATATGTGTAATCTTTTAGCAAGCGGACATCACGACAGCACATTAAATTAGCAAAAGTTAGAACAAGACTAGCGCACTAACAGTAAAGATAGTTTTAGAAACAAAACCACACGACACATAGTTCCTATAGGACAAGATCAACGAAGGAATTTTAAAACTACCAATAATGATAAGGGTTACTGTCTGTGCATTACAATGTTAAAATATACTGTATACATAAAATAAATCACTACAGCAGTTGTCAGTGCCCTGTGACAGTAGCCAACAAAACTCATTCTTTTGAAATCAAGTCATAAAAAGATAACAACTATTCTGACAGCAGAGAAACAGAAACAGCGGACCAAGAAAGGCACAAAAAATACAAAGAAAAATCACAGACCACGTCACAATGAAAAACAGAAAGATGAACAAGACAAATGACACTTAACAGTTACTAAATTCTACTTTCATATGCCAATTTGGCCCAATAGAAGTTAATGCGAGTGTTCTAATACTGTAAATTGTAAAATCATGCCACTTCATTTATGATTTTTAATGGATGTCAACACTAGTATACTAACATGAGTGACATGTTCTGCACATGTGAAGGGAGGAATTGTCCATAGCTTGATACATATATACTTTTATATTTAGATGGTATGAGCAACATGTCAGGGGTGGTATTCACAAAGCATCTTAAGGGAAAATCTTGTACGCATTATGTAGAGAGCAACTATGATTTCTACAACGCAAATGTTTGACTTTAGTCAAAATCTGAAATTTTGCCCTTAAGATGCTTTGTGAATACCAGCCCTCATTTAAAAACCTATCACGCGTAAATACGATCAATCAAATCAGTTTGGTTCTGTTGCTCTTTAATAGAATCAAATTCTCAATTATTACAATTATATTCGGGCAATTCTGAAAGGCACTATTTTGATATGCAATTGATGTGACGTTCTAATGCTATAGCAATCAGACATGATAAATCATATTTGTTGCGTCTAGACTCGGTATATTTAATTATACTGAAAGCGGAGGTATGTCCCAAAATACTAAACTTCATTTTATTGTAACAATGGAGAAAGCTTTGATTGACTGAAACTATAAAGTTGATTCAGCTTTTTACATATGGGACTTGGGTGGATAATTTTCTCGTTCGGTTGTGTGTTGGGCGATGTGTCATGCATGCTTTTATATCTTCTGTGCTCGACTGGTTAAGTTGAGTGAAGTTGAGTGTTGCCTTCCCTATCCGACTTAATATTATCTTTTTGTGCAGAAAGTCAAAACATTATCACAAAATACATTTCTGACTGCTAACGAATTCTCAAACATATGCCCATACAAGATACAATCAATGAAAATTATAACGTGTCATGAGATGAATGACTTTTTAATGTGTAAAATCTTAGCGGTAGAAATATATTGATTTGGTAACCCGTATTACATTAAAGACGGTCCTTGCTCAGACAATTTGAAGCCATACAGAAACGGCGACAGTGCCTAGCCACCCACGCAATAGACAGACACAGAACTTACTGGTCTGTATTCCAAGAAAAGTTCTTTCAAGTAATCCTTATAGATGTACAAAAGTTCAGTTGGAGGTTCAGAGATGCAAAACCTTGAAATATTGCATGATTCAATTAGAGTAACGTTATGCGTCTCCAAAACCGAATTATCTGAATTAATGAGACAACGTCACTAGCACTGTCAACTTGTATTCATTAATCTAACATTCATTAATCTATGTCTTCCTTGATAACCCTCTAGTTTGAGCAAAACCAATACATGTACAAACCTCGAAACATGTAATACAAATGTACAGTGAGTTTCATAGTATATGTCCCCATTATAACCGAATGCCATGAGATAATGCTTGATGTCATATTACATTTTCATATACATGTACCAATGAAATGCAAACAGTTTTATTCAGTGTATAGCAAGACCATATTACTATCAACGCAACCCAGGAATCAAGTTTCTGTCAAAAAGTCATTTTTAATAAATGCCGAAATAACACTCAATGATGCATTAGTAGTTGGCAGTGTTTTTGTTAACATGCTTAGACAAAGAGGGAATACATATGGTAGAGCCAGTATAATAACGTCATATTCACGAAGTGCGTGGTAAGTACTGAGACAATATGAAGCTGACACAAACACTATTACATTCGCAATATAATGTCAACTACGCCCATTTCCAAGAAACATCAACTTCAAACGCATGAGGGGTTTGTGAGATGTCAATGATCTATGGAAATTGGACAATAGGGAAATGGAGAGATGGATGACTGAGTGTAACACAGTGACCGTTTAACGAGAGTGAAATCAGTGCGTGAAGAGCAATGGTCGTGTATCTGAAACGAACGGTGTTGAGATATTCCTGTGCCGGAAGTATTGAATGCTTATTTTTGCAAAAGTCTAAAATCGGAAGGTAGTTTTGGTGTATTGTGCATCGGTACAATACAGGTTAACGTCGGCCCAGAACAACGTTGACAAACGTGACAATTCTGAATTGTTTGAATATTTATCAAATATATAAAGCACGGATACGCATAATTAAGGGGTATAGAAATGGGAATGGGGTGGGCGGAATCAATATTGGAATATGTTCAGAGAGAATATTAGCCACTGGCAAATGATTACGAGCATGTTGGCAGACCATACATAAGAAATCTATCCAAAATAGAAATAAGTCTAAGATTTCGAAGTTTGCTTACATATTTCAAGAAAACCATTTAGCTTTTATGTCACATCTTAAATGTTAAATGCAGCACATCTCAACGGATATTGTAGCATAAAAATGACATGGCAACCTTTATTTTAACAAGCTAAATTAGGTGCATGGTACATTCAAAGTATATTGTAGACCACGCCGACTGAAACTAAATAAAACAGTATCAGTGATGACTGAGATATATAGGATCTGTCATGAGTTGTCTTTGAAGATCAACATTTCTTATACGAGCTTAGAATACACTAGTTATTCAGCTAGCTTTTGGCGAGCTCAATTTGTTTCTCGTGGACGAGTTTAAGAAATGTAGATCTCAAAGACAACAAGTTACGGAATCTTTTTATCACATTTCTATAGTTATCGGGTCAAACCAAAGTCAGAAATAACTAATTTAAACAGACGTCGTTACGTTTTCGCCGAAAACTGATGACGCCATACATTTTGTATCACACACGTTGGAGAAATTGTTCCGTGGTTTGTTCTCATATGGAAGATGACCGTATTAATGTGATAAATATGTATCCATAGCTGACATGGTGTATAACTAATAAGTGCGCAACAGTTTATGAAATAAGTCATTTCACCCGATACGTCTGTATGATAAAGCTTCAACTATCGGACAATATTAAACAAAGTTATTTTGTCTAGACTTAAGATGTTTACATAGATACTCGAACCATAAACTATATATGTTAATACCATTATGCTGTGATAAATCAGTCTCCTTCGATACTGCAATACCAACCGTTCTAGTATATCTACGACGGTTCATTTATAAATGTGTAGATAGAGAGGGAAAGGCAGACAGGACGAAAACTAATCTCAAATAAAACATTAGGTTTTTACACTTTAATGAATTACAACGCCCACCAAAAATAAGTATACAATAAATAATAGTTGCAAAATTAAACTTGGTTTAATTGTTCAATATATGTGTATCAGAAGGTCACAATTATACTAGTTTCTGAAACTACAGTTTCTAAATGAGTCAAAATAGAGATAGAAATAAAGATGAAGATGTTCGGAACTAAAATAACCATGTGATCAAAAAGGCTGAATTTTCCATCTTTTTGTGACAAAGTTACAATTCAAGAGGGACAAAGAAACTTTAGATTTTGCACCTAGGGTACCAATTAAGGTATGGCCTTTCCATTTAATAAACAAAAATATTCATTTTCTTCCAATATATGATTGCTTCACTGTTCTGCAAAAAGTAGTATTACAGGCAAGTAAGTGGGCAAATAACATATGTATACTTATTTTTGGTGGGCAGTGTATTTTAGGTGATAAATCATTTAAGTGAAACCTATTATTGATTACGCCGAATACTTCCACTTGCAGGCGAACGATTTAGAGTCAGTAATAATTATTGGAAACATGCTAATACTAACAGTATACTTTGTATTGATATATACTTTTAGCGTGTTAATACCATACCGATTGAAAACTGGAGAACATTAACGGTAAGGGTGATACTGTATGATTTTTATTATGCAAGTTTTTATTTCCAAAAAAAGAGTTATTTGTTGTCCATCAATATTACAAAACAGGGAAACTGTCAGTGCACGTAGTGTTTTTTTATTGGATGAGGTATAAGGACAGAAAGTTATGCAAATTGAACAATTAAGACCAATCTGCATGATTATGAAATCAAATTACTTTAGTTAATTAGTTTAATGCCAAATTGCAAATGGGTCTCCCGGCATCAATAGCGTCAAATTAGTTATTTGTCAGTAATCACCCCTCGTTCATATTGTACTGTAGTGCTATGTACCAACTATTTCACAAATCACTGGACATTTTGTATTAGACATTTGAGTAGCACTGAACCGTTGAATAGTATATATGTCCATTTTGTATAAAACGGCGGTCATCTATATTAACTATGTATGCTTTTTATTCTACATATTTATAAGAAAGATCGTGGTGGCCTTTTCAGCATAGTGTTGCCATAGGTTAAGTTCTATACGCGAATGTACTGAAAGTAATTTTAGAAATAGAACATGGAGGGTAGATCACCCCTATTTCTATAGAGACAAGATCAGTTGATCACCGGTCATTGCAGTATATGTAGATTGTTTGATCAAACCAAGATGTACAATATATAGTATGTACAATCACTGAGGGAATACAAGAGATACATATTGTTACAGATAACCATACACTAGCATATGATAGGTATAAGCAGGCAAGCGTTAGACAAGATCCAATTCTGGATTTCCATATTTATATTACAAACCAATTACTGTTGTTAATATAACATTGTATACGATGAGAGATGGGGTCTGATAAAAGTCGCCGACCAATGATGATTAGATCCCCTCTATCAATGCAGTTTAAATAATCTGTTTGCAAACATGTTTCGCATTTCTAAAGTTGAAACATGGAATTCCACTTTTTGACAACTGAAGCTTGTATTGTTGGTGGTCAAGTTCAATTTATCATTTGGTAGTATGTAGCGGATTGTGCTGTGTAAGTGTTCACTGTGTTGTTTTTATGTTGGTTTTGTTGTACTCAACTTGATTGCTACCTTCCATGTACGTTGTTGATTATCTTTTTTTCAATAGAGATTCCTACTAGAAATAGTTACTAATAGAACTTGTAGTAAGCGACATATTCACAATGTTACCTTAGAATAATATTTCCCAGGGGGAGCACGATATGTGTTAATTAACGAAGTGTAAAAAGATGATATTAATAAAGACAGTGAAGGCAGCACTCAGCTTAACCAGCCGAGCACATAAAACATAAAAAACACACAAGGCACAATACCCACCTGAACAAGCCGAGCACCGAAAATATAAAACACATCCAAGGCACAATGCCCATATAAACAAATTATTATCCTCCCATGTCCGATCTGTCAAATTCTAAATGAACCATAAAAAAGAGTATATTAAGTCAGACAGGGAAGGCAGCACTCAACTTAACCAGCCGAGCACAGAAAACACTAAAACACACATAGCACAATGCCCAACTAAACAAGCGCAGTTCCTCCCAAGTCCAAGCTGTCGAAAAGTATAATAAATTATAGCTAGCTGAATGACCCAGTAGAAAAGATACAGCAACCAAAAGGCGGAATGCCTACGCTGAATGACCTAGTAACAACAGTAAAACTGCTGAACTACATAGTTATAGCAGCCTTTAGTCTCAAAAGTTAAATAACAGTATTAAAACGTTGAAACGTTGATAAGTCATCTATGACAATGTGACAACAAGACAATGAAGAATTGAGTTACACAATAATAGCCAATCAAAGACTGTTTTCAAAGTTTTAAAGTCTGGATGAACGATTAAATTACTATCATTGAGAACTGCAACAGAGGGAAATAACACTTGTACGTGAGAAACATTTATTGAAATTGGACAATTATGAACCAATTACGGAGAGTGAAAAGAGAGGAAAGTGGGACGGAGTCCATACCAGTACATGATGAAAGAACATGTTGGCGGCTGACAAAGCATAAATTAAGTATTAAGTATTAAGTATTTTGACATTTCGATTTTTGGGGCATGTTTCTGAAATAAACGAAACACAGCGCAAGACATTCAAAATGTTCTAAAATATTTTCAACAGACCCATTTTAATATTATATAAATGCCTAGTTATATTTTTTTCCTTTACGTATAGTGTTGTTTGTAACAGAGGGATATCGGAGGAAAGCCTTTCTTTAGAGATCTAACATAGACCCATATTTTAAAAAAAACATACCAACTTAAGTCTATTGTCAGACATACATCCGTTAAACCGAATGTACATTAAACCCGACCATTGAGTTGCAAGGCAGATGATACACTCGGCTTCACTAGCAGCCAACTCAGGTACCCAATTATACCCATACCCTTATAATGGTTCTACCGTAGTTCAACCACTGTCAGTTTTGGTGGTAGCATGTTGAACAATGATAACCATGGTTAACGCCAAAACAAAATCCAGTCATTACTGACATGGTGTGATACAGTAGTTGTTCGATCAATGAATGCTCTACAGTTAATGACATTGCTCACTGGTACATATGTTAGACAATAATTTAACTATCTGATAGTATTAATCAAAGTTATCCTGTCTAGACTGAAGATGTTAACATATATCCTGAAATCATACAATATATATGTTTATACCATTATGCAGTAATAAACCAGTCTCCTTCGATACTGAAATACCCGTAGATCTATTATATGTACGACGGAACATTTATGAATGCATAGATAGAGAGATCAAGGCAGACAGGACGAAAACAAGTCTGAAAGGTTGTTTTCCCAGGATAGGTAACCAGACGGCTTACGTATGTTATCCTTTAATATCGTCCATTGTAATTATACTTTTCGTACGTGAATAGCTTTCGTAAGCTGGATCATATTCCACAGGACAAGTCAATGTTTTTGTTAAACCGGATACTCTTCTACACAGACAAGGTAACTATATCAGGGAAAGGTTAATGTACTATCAAACATCATATTGAAGAATCTCTTCGTTGTCTGACCTTGTTACAGAATGACGTGACTTGTGCATTTATCATTATTCCTGATTACTAAATTATATTTAATTGAACAGCACCGAGTGTAGAGAATGGTCCATCCATTTGTTTGTCAAATGTTTTGTCGCAGGTTTAAAAGCCAGTCAATGGTGCAATTTCGATTAAGGTGGAAGTGTACTTTTAAAACAAATTACATACCCTTATAAAAGTTGGTACCGTTGGAAACTATAAGCTATTTACAATTCAATGGTATATCTTATATGTCGTCGTTGTTTAATCTTGAAACAGAGTGAGGTGAATTTTTATAGCGCACAAAATGATTGTAATTGACATTACGGGTTTGTTTCAAACGCCACATCAAAAATTGTTATATCAGCTATAAGCTGCGATTATTCCCTACAAATCTATGTGTGTAAAAACGTGGATTTTGTTGACGTATGGTCAATTTTGTACCCTGAAATATATTATGATGGAGTATTATAAAAACAATTAATGCTTGGTTGTAATATAATATTTGTAAATTAGACGTTAATTGAAATTCAATGGTGCTTCTTGCTTGGTGTTATTGTCATTAATGACGTTGTCAAGACATCATGAACATGCGCACCACTTTGCGTTCTTTTATGTCACTTTTACACCGCCCAAAATATTATACTTGACATTTCGGGCTTGGTTTAAATGTTGTACCTAAATGTAATATATCAGCTGAAAGCTTGAATTATTCTCTCCAAATAAGCGCCTATGTAGAAACGTAGATTTCGCTTACGTCAATGAAGGGGACGCTGAATACTGATGACATCGGTCTAGGATGGATATACAATACCCTGGAGTAATACTGACATAGTTCTCATAAAGATAAAACATGAAATATCATTGTTTGATAAAACAATTTATACAACATGGAAAATGAATTAGCATTTAATAGACATATTCTGAATTCGTATTTCATTGGAATAGTGTACACACCTAATGCTAATATTGTCAAACAGATTTCTAAGACCCTTCCCATGAGATACATGGCATTATATCTATTAAAGTTGTATGTATGAAACATACTATAAAGCACACGCTTCAATACAATTCAATACGTTTATTAATGATTTAGGCTATAGCCCAAAACATAACATAACATTTATTTACAATACATTTAACATGTGTAGGTACATGTACGTACATAGGTTATCAAGAGAAGTAACACGTGCTATATACGTACAACACATACGTATATGCAGTTTGCAACGGATATTTGGCTTTTAGAAAAATTACTTCCCAAATGAAACGACTGAACGAAATTTAATATTTTAGATCAACAACCTTATAGTATACATTTAATTTAATTCCACGAGCCTAGACAAAACACAATATGATTCATTATGCCTGATCGGGTACAATATAAAATAGATGTTTTCAAAATTGCTGAACTGCAATTGTAATAAATGCTAACTCGAGTCTCCAAAGAAAAATAATCTCACTGACTCATATATAAATATGTACATGTAGTAATTTGTATTCCACGTCATACAAGAGGACCAAAATTGTCCGAATAACAGTCACATGCCGTTATCGCTAAAGGTCACACTGAGTAAAATTGCTGTTTGGGTGCTGGTTCCATTTCTTATTCTTAGTTAAAAATGTTTAACTTTATTCTAAATATTAAAGTTCTCCCCTAAGATGCTTTGTGAATACCAGCCATCGGTTAATAACCTATCCCGCGTAAATACGATCAATCAAATCAGTTCAGTTCTCTTGCTCTTTAATAGAATCGTGTTCTCAATTATTACAATTATATTCGGGAAATTCTGAAAGGCACTATTTTGATATTCAATTGATGTGGCGTTCTAATGCTGTAGCAATCAAACATGCTAAATCATTTTCGTTACGTTTAGACTCGGTATATTAAATTATACTGAAAGCGGAGGTATGGTCCAAAATATTAAACTTTATTTTATTGTAACACTGGGGAAAGCTTTGATTGACTGAAACTATAAAGTTGATTCAGCTTTTTACATATGGGACTTGGGTGGATCATTTTCTCGTTCGGCTGTGTGTTGGGCAATGTGTCATGCATGATTTTATATCTTCTGTGCTCGACTGGTTAAGTTGAGTGAAGTTGAGTGTTGCCTTCCCTATCCGACTTAATATTATCTTTTTGTGCAGAAAGTCAAAACACCATCACAAAATACGTTTCTGATTGCTAACGAATTTTCAAACATATGCCCATACAAGATACATTCAATGAAAATTATAATGTGTTATCAGATGAATGACTTTTTATTGTGTAAAAAACTTAGCGGTAGAAATATATTTGTTGGTAACCCGTATTACATTAAAGACGGTCCTTGCTCAGACAATTTGAAGCCATACAGAAACGGCGACAGTGCCTAGCCACCCACGCAATAGACAGACACAGAACTTACTGGTCTGTTTTCCCAGAAAAGTTCTTTCAAGTAATCCTTATAGACGTACGAAAGTTTAGTTGGAGGTTCAGAGATGCAAAACATTGAAATATTGCATGATTCAATTAGAGTAACGTTATGCGTCTCCAAAACCGAATTATCTGAATTAATGAGACAACGTCACTAGCACTGTCAACTTGTATACATTAATCTAACATTCATTAATCTATGTCTTCCTTGATAACCCTCTAATTTGAGCAAAACCAATACATGTTCAAACCTCGAAACATGTAATGCAAATGTACAGTGAGTTTCATAGTATATGTCCCCATTATAACCGAATGCCATGAGATAATGCTTGATCTCATATAAAATTTTCATATACCAATGAAATGCAAACAGTTTTATTCAGTGTATAGCAATACTATCAACGCAACCCAGGAATCAAGTTTCTGGCAAAAAGTCATTTTTTTAATAAATGCCGAAATAACACCCAATGATGCATTAGTAGTTGGCAGTGCTTTTGTTAACATGCTTAGACAAAGAGGGAATGCATCTGGTAGAACCAGTATAATTAACGTCATATTCACGAAGTGCGTGGTAATTATTGAGACAATATGAAGCTGACACAAATACTATTACATTCGCAATATAATGTCAACTACGCCCATTTCCAAGAAACATCAACTTCAAACGCATGAGTGGTTTGGGAGATGTCAATGATCTATGGAAATTGGCCAATAAGGCAATCGAGAGATGGGTGTGGCACAGTGACCGTTTAACGAGAGTGAAATCAGTGCGTGAAGAGCAATGGTCGTGTATCTGAAACGAACGGTGTTGAGATGTTCCTGTGCCAGAAGTATTGAATGATTATTTTTGCAAAAGTCTAAAATCGGAAGGTAGCTTCGTGTATTGTGCATCGGTACAATACAGATTAACTTCGGCCCAGAACAACGTTGACAACCGTGACAATTCTGAATTGTTTGAATATTTATCGGATACTCATAATTAAGGGGAATAGAAATGGGAATGGGGTGCGCGGAATCAATATTGGAATATGCTGAGAGAGAATATTAGCCACTGGCAAATGATAACGTGCATTTTGGCAGACCATATATAAGAAATCTATCCAAAATAGAAATAAGTCTAAGCTTTCGAAGTTTGCTTACATATTTCTAGAAAACCATTTAGCTTTTATTTCACATCTTAATCGTTAAATACAGCATATCTCAACGGATTTTGTAGCATAGAAATAACATGGCAACCTTTATTTTAACAAGCTAAATTAGGTGCATGGTACATTCAAAGTATATTGTAGACCACACCGACTGAAACTAAATAAAACAGTATGAGTGATGACTGAGATATATAGGATCTGTCATGAGTTGTCTTTGAAGATCAACCTTTCTTATACGAGTCTAGAATAGACTAGTTATTTAGCTAGCCTTTTAGCGAGCTTAATTTGTTTCTCGTGGACGAGTTTAACAAATGTAGATCTCAAAGACAACGAGTTACGGAATCTTTTTATCACATTTCTATAGTTATCGGGTCAAACCAAAGTCAGAAATAACTAATATAAACAGACGTCGTTACGTTTTCGCCGAAAGCTGATGACGCCATTCATTTTGTATCACACACGTTGGAGAAATTGTTCCGTGGTATGTACTCATATGGAAGATTACGGTATTTATGTGATAAATATGTATTCTTATACTCCGACACGCCTACTGATTCCATTCAAAAAGTGTACTTTATTTTCGTAAGCAGACACTTTTGTGCGCTATAAGGAAACTGTTTCACTCAGAAAATAATTGCCATCAATGGTCAATTAGACGAAAACTATGACAAATCTGAGTAACAGTTAAATAAACGACATAGCAACTGATTGCCTAAAGCATAAAATACCAAGCTAAAATTGTAAAAACACACAGCATGGAAAAATATGCTGCATTACTGTAATGAACGTCAAGTTTGTAGCGTTAAATTTTAATCAATGTCTTGGTTGAACTATATCATAAAATTCAATCCTCACAATTTATCTACACCCAGACAATTATACAACAATGGCTTATTTTTTATAATCCCCAAAACAGGGAGTAAGCTCCTCTAAATTCAATGATTTTACAGTATTAGGTATCAGTAGCAATTGAAACCGAACTACAAACAATTTGTAAGCTTGAAACATATATTTTACAAATTGACAATCAATTGCAAGAAACCTGAATTATATACTTCAACCGATTAGTGGCTTTACTGTTTTCGATTTTGTTAATATGCATTGGTGATGTCATTAAGGTGATGTCATTAAGTATCACTTCATTAGAACATTATATCAATAAATGTATCCATGTGAAACAGGTATGTTTAAACTAGAAAATATGTCATTTCTTTAAAAATCTTATAATACAAGCAGTTTTTTTTCAAGTATGAACCAAATACATTGTCTTAACATTCAAAAAACAGTTTATGATCCATTAGAAGCTTTTTTTATATGAACCTAAAGTATTTTCATGGATTGTCTATTTTTTAAATACAAAATAAAAGACAAATAATATGCACAGATATGTACCTCAAGCATGTATCATCAGTCACCAATGTGGAAACCTATAGATGTGTATTCTTTTATGTGGAGTAATAACACATGGGCATTCATGATGTTTACTCAATACATTTTCACATGCTGATAAATGCTCAGCACTGTATGAATGGACAGTTAGATAATCCCTTAGGATCATTAGGCCAAGCTTATTTTGAACATTAGAATTATATTTTCTAAACTGTAAAACATCTTCTGTTCTTGAATAGTGCCAGAATAGATTTTGATAATCATTGTCTCTCAGGTGATCGTTGCATTTTTGTCGGAGGCTTCGCCTCGGACAATTATGTTGTTAGTCCTCCCCAAACTGTACAATAACCCTTGTAAGAAGACACTTTTGACGAATAACTAGTACAATATCTATTACATAGCTGACATGGTGTTTAACTAATTAGTGCGCAACAGTTTATGGAATAAGTCATTTCACCCAATAGTTATTTTGTCTAGACTTAAGATGTTTACATAGATACTCGAACCATAAACTATATATGTTAATACCATTATGCTGTGATAAATCAGTCTCCTTCGATACTGCAATACCAACCGTTCTAGTATATCTACGACGGTGCATTTATAAATGTGTAGATAGACAGGGAAAGGCAGACAGGACGAAAACTAATCTCAAATAAAACATTAGATTGTTTACACTTATAATGAATTATTTTAGGTGATAAATCATTTAAGTGAAACCTATTACTGATTACGCCGAATACTTCCACTTGAAGGAGAAATATTTTGAGTCAGTAATAATTATTGGAAACCTGCTAATACTAACAGTATACTTTGTATTGATATATACTTTTAGCGTGTTAATACCATACCGATTGAAAACCGGAGAACATTAACGGTAAGGGTGATACTGTATGATTTTTATCATGCAAATTTTTATTTCCAAAAAAATAGTAATTTGTTTTCCATCAATATTACAAGACAGGGAAACTGTCAGTGCATGTAGTGTTTTTTTTATTGGATTATGTATAATGACAGATAGTTATGCAAATTGAACAATTAAGACCAATCTGCATGATTATGAAATCAAATTACTTTAGTTAATTAGTTTAATGCCAAATTGCAAATGGGTCTCCCGGCATCAATAGCGTCAAATTAGTTTATTTTATCAGTAATCACCCCTCGTTCATATTGTACTGTAGTGCTATGTACCAACTATTTCACAAATCACTGGACATTTTGTACTAGACATTTGAGTAGCACTGAATCGTTGAATAGTATATATGTCCATTTTGTATAAAAACGTATGCATTACTATGTATGCTTTTTATTCTACATATTTACAGGAAAGATCGTGGTGGCCTTTTTAGCATAGTGTATCGAAAGGTTAAAATATTACATTAAGTCAGACAGGGAAGGCAGCACTCAACTTAACCAGCCGAGCACAGAAAACATTAAAAACACACAAAGCACAATGCCCAACTGAACCAACCGAGCACAGGACACATAAAACACATAAAGACACAATGCCCAACTAAACAAGCGCAGATTCACCCAAGTCCAAGCTGTCGAAAAGTATAATAAATTATAACTAGCTGAATGACCCAGTTTCCACAGCAAAAGGACTATAATGCCTAGTTTTAGCTGACAGAAAACTTAAAACGAAGAAGTGCCCAACTCACTACCGACCAAGAAAATTAAACATCCCCTGTCCCATTGTTTAAAAGCTGAATAGAAAAGAGTCAGCAAACAATAGCTCTATAAGCGAATGTACTGTAAAGTAATTGTATGAATTGAACATAGAGGGTATATCACCCCAATTTCTATAGAGACAAGATCAGTTGATGACCGGTGATTGCAGTATATGTAGATTGTTTGATCAAAACAATATGTACAAGATACAGTTTGTACAATCACTGAGGGAATACAAGAGATACATATTGTTACAGATAATCATATACTAGCATATGATAGGTATAAGCAGGCAAGCGTTAGACAAGATCCAATTCTGGATTTCCATATTTATATTACAAACCAATTACTGTTGTAAACATATATTGTATACGACGAGAGATGGGATCTGATAAAAGTCGCCGACCAATGATGATTAGATCCCTCTATCAATGTAGTTTAAATAATCTGTTTGCAAACATGTTTCGGCATTTCTAAAGTTGAAACATGGAATTCCACTTTTTTGACAACTATAGCTTGTGTTGTTGGTGGTTAAGTTCATTTTATCGTTTGGTAGTATGTAGCGGATTGTGCTGTGTAATTGTGCTATGTGTTGTTTTTATGTTGTTTTTGTTGTACTCAGCTGTATAAGTTGAGTGCTGCCTTCCCTGAACAATGTTGATTATCTTTTGTCAATAAAGATACCAACTAGAAATAGTTACCAGTAGAACTTGTAATAAAGGACATATTCACAATGTTACCACATACTAATATATCTCAGGTGAAGCACGGTATGTGTTGATTAACAAAATGTAAAACGATAATATAAATACAGACAGGGGAGGCAGCACTCAGCTTAACCAGCCGAGCACATAAAACATAAAAGCACACAATGCACAATACCCACCTGAATCAGCCGAGCACAGAAAATAGAAAACACATACAAGGCACAATGCCCACTTAACAAGTTATGATCCTCCCATGTCCAATCTGTCAAATTCTAAATGAACAATAAGTCATCTATGACAATGTGACAACAAGACAATGAAGAATTGAGTTACACATTATAATAGCCAATCAAAGAGTGTTGAGTTTGTAAAAAAGCAATACTCGTGTATCTGAGACGAATGGTGTGTAGCGCAATGGTGTTCAGATGTTCATGTAAAAACAATAACATGTAACAATGGTATTGTATGATTCTGTTTTCAAAGTTTTGACGACTCGATGAACGATTAAAATACTGTAATTCAGAACTGCAACAGAGGGAAATAACAGTTGTACGTGATGAGATGTGAAGACAAATATTTATGGAAATTGGACAATTATGATTGATTTGAATGATTAAGTAACCAATTACGGAGAGTGGAAAGAGGGGATAGGGGGCACGGAGTACATATCAGTACATGCTGAAAGAACATGTTGGCGGCTGACAAAGCATTAATTAACAAGTATTTTGACATTTTATTTTGGGGCACATTTCTGAAATAAACGAAACGTAGCGCAATACATTCAAAATTTTCTAAAATATTTTCAACAGACCCATTTAAATATTTCAAACGTTATGGCATATTATATCAATGCCTAGTTAGATTTTGTTTCTTTGCATATAGTGTTGTTTGTAACAGAGGGATATACTTTAGAGATCTAACATAATTTTGTATTTTTTTTAAAATTTGGGTCTATGGTATATTTAAAAAAAAAAAAAACTAAGTCTATTGTTCGACATTCGTCCGTTAAACCGAATGTATATATAACTCGATCATTGAGTTGCAAGTCAGATGTAACACTCGCAGCCACAGAGCATTGGCTTCCATCCCTCTCAGATACCCACTTATACCCATGGGTTAAGTAGAGCATTGGGGAAACGAACCCGAGTTCCCTCGAATTCTAAGCACACACCCTATCGATTTCCATTTTGTTATACGTTGGATACCTAATGTATCCGTATACAACCCTGATTAAACGTTTGCTGCTGTACCATATATTTAATAGCAGGGTTTTGGTGCTAAATACAGTTTGGTCAGGTTCGATTATTTGCGCATGTCTGGTTTCTTCTGTCGCCAACACCCACATTTGCGTTATTTTGTTTCAAGATAGCTTAGATTAAACGTTTGCTGCTGTACAATATATTTAATAGCTGGGTTTTGGTGCTAAATACAGTTTGGTCAGGTTCGATTATTTGCGCATGTCTGGTTTCTTCTGTCGCCAACACCCACATTTGAGTGTGTTATAGTTTTAATATAGCGCAGACAAAACAAGAACAAAAGCGACCTTATGTTGGTTCGACCATAGTTCAACCACTGTCAGTATTGGTGGTCGCACGTTGAACTGAGGTAACCATGGTTAGCACCAAAACAGAATCCAGTCATAATTGACATGGTATGATAAAGTAGTTGTTTTAACAATGAATGCTCTACCGTTAATGACATTGCTCACTAGTAGGATCTGTAAAACAATAATTTAACTATCCGATAGTATTAATTGAAGTTATCCTGTCTAGACTGGTGATGTTAACATAATTATATCATGAAATCATAAAATATATATGTTAATACCATTATGCAGTGATAAACCAGTCTCCTTTGATACTGAAATACCCGTAGATATATTATATGTACGACGGAACATTTATGAATGTGTAGATAGAGAGATCAAGGCAGACAGGACGGAAACAAGTCTGAAAGGTTGTTTTCCCAGGATAGGTAACCAGACGGCTTATGTATGTTATCCTTTAATATCGTCCATTGTAATTATACTTTTCGTACGTGAGTAGCTTTCTTAAACTGGATCATATTCCACATGGACAAGTCAATGTTTTTGTTAAACTGGATACTCTTCTACACAGACAAGGTAACTATATCAGGGAAAGGTTAATGTACTATCAAACATCAGATTGAAGAATCTCTTCGTTGTCTGACCTTGTAACAGAATTACGTGACTGATTCATTTATCATTATTCCTGATTGCTAAATTACGAGTATATTTAATTGTCCAGCACCGAGTGTAGAGAATGGTCCATCCATGTGTTTGTCAAAGGTTTTGTCGCAGGTTAAAAAGCCAGTCATAGGTGAAATTGAGTTTTCGATTAAGGTGGAAGGGTACTTTTAAAACAAATAACATATCCTTAAAAGGTTGGTACCGTTGGTAACTAGAAGTTAGTTACAATTCAATGATGTATCTTATATGTCGTCGTTGTCTGATTTTGTAACAGAATGACGTGAATGTTTATGGTGCCCAAAAATGATTTTGATTTGTTTTAAACGCCACATCAAAAATTGTTATATCAGCAACAAGCTGTGATGATTCCCTACAAATCTGTGTGTGTAAAAACGTGGATTTTGTTGACGTATGGTCAATTTTGTACCCTGAAATCTATTATGATGGAGTATTATAAAAACAATTAATGCTTGGTTGTAATATAATATTTGTAAATTAGACGTTAATTGAAATTCAATGGTGCTTCTTGTTTGGTGTTATTGTCATTAATGACGTTGTCATGACATCATGAACATGCACACCACTTTGCGTTCTATTATGTCACTTTTACACCGCCCAAAATATTATACTTGACATTTCGGGCTTGGTTTAAATGTTGTACCTAAATGTGATAAATCAGCTGAAAGCTTGGATTATTCTCTCCAAATATGCCTAGTATGTAGAAACGTAGATTTTGCTTACGTCAATGGAGGGGACGCTGAATACTGATGACATCGGTCTAGGGTGGATATACAATACCCTGGAGTAATACTGACATAGTTCTCATAAAGATAAAACATGAAATATCATTGTTTGATAAAACAATTTATACAACATGGAAAATGAATTAGCATTTAATAGACATATTCTGAATTCGTATTTCATTGGAATAGTGTACACACCTAATGCTAATATTGTCAAACAGATTTCTAAGACCCTTCCCATGAGATACATGGCATTATATCTATTAAAGTTGTATGTATGAAACATACTATAAAGCACACGCTTCAATACAATTCAATACGTTTATTAATGATTTAGGCTATAGCCTAAAACATAACATAACATTTATTTACAATACATTTAACATGTGTAGGTACGTACATAGGTTATCAAGAAAAGTAACACGTGCTATATACGTACAACACATACGTATATGCAGTTTGCAACGGATATTTGGCTTTTAGAAAAATTACTTCCCAAATGAAACGACTGAACAAATTTAATATTTTAGATCAACAACCTTATAGTATACATTTAATTTAATTCCACGAGCTTAGACAAAACACAATATGATTCATTATGCCTGATCGGGTACAATATAAAATAGATGTTTTCAATATTGCTGAACTGCAATTGTAATAAATGCTAACTCGAGTCTCCAAAGAAAAATAATCTCACTGACTCATATATAAATATGTACATGTAGTAGTTTGTATTCCACGTCATACAAGAGGACCAAAATTGTCCGAATAACAGTCACATGCCGTTATCGCTAAAGGTCACACTGAGTAAAATTGCTGTTTGGGTGCTGGTTCCATTTCTTATTCTTAGTTAAAAATGTTTAACTTTATTCTAAATATTAAAGTTCTCCCCTAAGATGCTTTGTGAATACCAGCCATCGGTTAATAACCTATCCCGCGTAAATACGATCAATCAAATCAGTTTGGTTCTGATGCTCTTTAATAGAATCGTGTTCTCAATTATTACAATTATATTCGGGAAATTCTGAAAGGCACTATTTTGATATTCAATTCATGTGACGTTCTAATGCTGTAGCAATCAGACATGATAAATCATTTTCGTTACGTCTAGACTCGGTATATTGAATTATACTGAAAGCGGATGTATGGTCCAAAATATTAAACTTCATTTTATTGTAACACTGGGGAAAGCTTTGATTGACTGAAACTATAAAGTTGATTCAGCTTTTTACATATGGGACTTGGGTGGATCATTTTCTCGTTCGGCTGTGTGTTGGGCAATGTGTGATGCATGCTTTTATATCTTCTGTGCTCGACTGGTTAAGTTGAGTGAAGTTGAGTGTTGCCTTCCCTATCCGACTTAATATTATCTTTTTGTGCAGAAAGTCAAAACATTATCACAAAATACGTTTCTGATTGCTAACGATTTCTCAAACATATGCCCATACAAGATACATTTAATGAAAGTTATAACGTGTTATCAGATGAATGACTTTTTAATGTGTAAAAACTTAGCGGTAGAAATATATTGGTTTGGTAACCCGTATTACATTAAAGACGGTCCTTGCTCAGACAATTTGAAGCAATACAGAACCGTCGACAGCGCCTAGCCACCCACGCAATAAACAGACACAGAACTTACTGGTCTGTTTTCCAGAAAAAAGTTCTTTCAAGTAATCCTTTTAGATGTACGAAAGTTCATTTGGAGGTTCAGATTTGCAAAACCATGAAATATTGCATGATTCAATTAGAGTAACGTTATGCGTCTCCAAAACCGAATTATCTGAATTAATGAGACAATGTCACTAGCACTGTCAACTTGTATTCATTAATCTAACATCCATTAATCTATGTCTTCCTTGATAACCCTCTAATTTGAGCAAAACCAATACATGTTCAAACCTCGAAACATGTAATACAAATGTACAGTGAGTTTCATAGTATATGTCCCCATTATAACCGAATGCCATGAGATAATGCTTGATCTCATATTAAATTATCATATACCAATGAAATGCAGACAGTTGTATTCAGTGTATAGCAAGACCATATTACTATCAACGCAACCCAGGAATGAAGTTTCTGGCAAAAAGTCATTTTTTTAATAAATGCCGAATTAACACCTAAGGAACGAGTTTATAAATAAGCTTTGCTTTCTACTCAATCCTTAAGTTGTGTAAATAAATGTTATCAATTATATGTTTATAAAGAAATAAATATTGTTTAAACTAACACCCAATGATGCATTAGTAGTTGGCAGTGCTTTTGTTAACATGCTTAGACAAAGAGGGAATACATATGGTAGAACCAGTATAATAAACGTCATATCCACGAAGTTCGTGGTAAGTACTGAGACAATATGAAGCTGACACAAACACTATTACATTCGCAATATAATGTCAACTACGCCCATTTCCAAGAAACATCAACTTCAAACGCATGAGGGTGTTTGTGAGATGTCAATGATCTATGGAAATTGGACAATAGGGCAATGGAGAGATGGATGACTGAGTGTGACACAGTGACCGTTTAACGAGAGTGAAATCAGTGCGTGAAGAGCACAGGTCGTGTATCTGAAACGAACGGTGTTGAGAGTTTCCTGTGCCAGAAGAATTGAATAATTATTTTTGCAAAAGTCTAAAATCGGAAGGTAGTTTTGGTGTATTGTGCATCGGTACAATACAGGTTTGTCGTCGGCCCAGAACAACGTTGACAAACGTGACAATTCTAAATTGTTTGAATATTTATCAAATATATAAAGTACGGATACTCATGATTAAGGCGAATAGAAATGGGAATGGGGTGGGCGGATTCAATATTGGAATATGTTCAGAGAGAATATTATCCACTGGCAAATGATTACGAGCATGTTGGCAGACCATACATAAGAAATCTATCCAAAATAGAAATAAGTCTAAGCTTTCAAAGTTTGCTTACATATTTTTAGAAAACCATTTAGCCTTTATTTCACATCTTCATCGTTTAATACAGCATATCTCAACGGATTTTGTAGCATAGAAATAACATGGCACCCTTTATTTTAACAAGCTAAATTAGGTGCATGGTACATTCAAAGTATCTTGTGGACCACACCGACTGAAACAAAATAAAACAGTATGAGTGATGACTGAGATATATAGGATCTGTCATGAGTTGTCTTTGAAGATCAACATTTCTTATACGAGTCTAGAATACACTAGTTATTTAGCTAGCCTTTGGTGAGCTTAATTTGTTTCTCGTGGACGAGTTTAAGAAATGTAGATCTCAAAGACAACGAGTTACGGAATCTTTTTATCACATTTCTATAGTTATCGGGTCAAACCAAAGTCAGAAATAACCAATTTAACCGACGTCGTTACGTTTACGCCAAAAACTGATGACGCCACACATTTTGTATCACACACGTTGGAGAATTTGTTTCGTGGTTTGTTCTCATATGGAAGATTACGGTATTTATGTGATAAATATGTATCCATAGCTGACATGGTGTTTAACTAATAAGTGCGCAACAGTTTATGAAATAAGTCATTTCACCCGATACGTCTGTATGATTAAGCTTCAACTATCGGACAATATTAAACAAAGTTATTTTGTCTAGACTTAAGATGTTTACATAGATACTCGAACCATAAACTATATATGTCAATACCATTATGCTGTGATAAATCTGTCTCCTTCGATACTGCAATACCAACCGTTCTAGTATATCTACGACGGTTCATTTATAAATGTGTAGATAGAGAGGGAAAGGCAGACAGGACGAAAACTAATCTCAAATAAAACATTGGGGTTTTTACACTTATAATGAATTATTTTAGGTGATAAATCATTTAAGTGAAACCTATTACTGATTACGCCGAATACTTCCACTTGAAGGCGAACGATTTAGAGTCAGTAATAATTATTGGAAACATGCTAATACTAACAGTATACTTTGTATTGATATATACTTTTAGCGTGTTAATACTATACCGATTGAAAACTGGAGAACATTAACGGTAAGGGTGATACTGTATGATTTTTATTATGCACATTTTTATTTCCAAAAAAAGAGTTATTTGTTGTCCATCAATATTACAAAACAGGGAACCTGTCAGTGCACGTAGTGTTTTTTATTGGATGAGGTATAAGGACAGAAAGTTATGCAAATTGAACAATTAAGACCAATCTGCATGATTATGAAATCAAATTACTTTAGTTAATTAGTTTAATGCCAAATTGCAAATGGGTCGTCCGGCATCAATAGCGTCAAATCAGTTTTTTATCAGTAATCACCCCTCGATCATATTGTACTGTAGTGCTACTTTTTCACAAATCACTGGTCATTTTGTATGAGACATTTGAGTAGCACTGAATCGTTGAATAGTATATATGTCCATTTTGTATAAAACGGCGGTCATCTATATTTACTATGTATGCTTTTTTTATTCTACATATTTACAAGAAATATCGTGGTGGCCTTTTTAGCATAGTGTAGCGAATGGTTAAAAGATTATATTAAGTCAGACAGGGAAGGCAGCACTCAACTTAACCAGCCGAGCACAGAAAACATTAAAAACACACAAAGCACAATGCCCAACTGAACCAACCGAGCACAGGAAACATAAAACACATAAAGACACAATGCCCAACTAAACAAGCGCAGATCCGCCCAAGTCCAAGCTGTCGAAAAGTATAATAAATTATAACTAGCTGAATGACCCAGTTTCCACAACAAAAGGATTATAATGCCTACTTTTAGCTGTCAGAAAACTTAAAACGAAGAAGTGCCCAACTCACTACCGACCAAGAAAATTAAACATCCCCTGTCCCACTGTTTAAAAGCTGAATAGAAAAGATTCAGCAAACAATAGCGCTATACGCGAATGTACTGTAAAGTAATTGTATGAATTGAACATGGAGGGTATATCACCCCTAGTTCTATAGAGACAAGATCAGTTGATCACCGGTGATTGCAGTATATGTAGATTGTTTGATCAAACCAATATGTACAAGATATATGGTTAACTGATTTAAAAACGCGACACTTTGGTATGTTGATATATTTTAGGAAAACAAATTCCCATGTAAAATGGTTTTTGTATATTAGTAAAGGCTAATTCAATATCGTCATTTGATACCAAATTTAATACAACCCAACGTGTATTAACTAAATTATCGCACGAATAAGACATTGGTCCAGAAAACAAAAGTAGCATGTTTATCGACGCATTGGTTTTGTCGTTGAAGATGACCATCCTGTACAACAGATCGAATGTTTACGCAAGGCTAGTCTAACTTCTATATACACATTCTAAATTAAATTGAATATAATAAATGACATATCCAACTTTTATTTAAAATGTGTCTTTATGGCACGGAAACATTGTTGCAGGAAACATACACCATTGTCTCATAGACCTGCATATAAATGTTTTTATGGTCATGGGGAGGTAACCATGTAAACAAATTTGGTCAGAATGCGACTTTTGTTTTCTTGATCGGCATATTGATTGTACTATATATTTGTTAATACTCATCTCATTTTTATCATCTTAGTACCAAATGACGCCAATACATTAACCGTTAATCTGCACTATTCCGATACCAGCATAACTTGAATTGTCTGCTTTAAAACAGCATACCACCAATGTCGCGTTTTTAAATCCGTTAAGTATATTATGTTCAATCACTGAGGGAATACAAGAGATACATATTGTTACAGATAACCATATACTAGCATATGATAGGTATAAGCAGGCAAGCGTTAGACAAGATCCAATTCTGAATTTCCATATTTATATTACAAACCAATTACTGTTGTAAATATATATTGTATACAATGAGAGAGGGGTCTGATAAAAGTCGCCGACCAATGATGATTAGATTTCCCCCTATCAATGTAGTTAAAAAAATCTGTTTGCAAACATGTTTCGGCATTTCTAAAGCTGGAACATGGAATTCCACTTTTTGACAACTGAAGCTTGTGTTTTTGGTGGTTAAGTTCAATTTATCGTTTGGTAGTATGTAGCGGATTGTGCGGTGTAAGTGTACTCTGTGTTGTTTATATGTTGTTTTTGTTGTACTCAGCTGTATAAGTTGAGTGCTGCCTTCCCTGAACAATGTTGATTATCATTTTTTCAATAAAGATACCTAATAGACAAAAGTTTCTAGTAGAAATTGTAATAAACGACATATTCACAATGTTACCTTATACTAATATATCTCAGGTGAAGCACGGTATGTGTTGATTAACGAAATGTAAAACGACAGGCAAGGCAGCGCTTAGCTTAACCAGCCGAGCACAGAAAACATAAAAAAATACACAAGGTACAATACCCACCTGAACAAGCCGAGCACAGAAAATATAAAACACTTACAAGGCACAATGCCCACTTAGCAAGTTATGATCCTCCAATGTCTAAGCAGTCGCAATTCTTAATGAACAATAAGTCATCTATGACAATGTGACAACAAGACAATGAAGAATTGAGTTACACAATAATAGCCAATCAAAGAGTTTTGAGTTTGTAAAAAAGCAATACTCGTGTATCTGAAACGAATGGAGTGTAGCACAAAGGTGTTCAGATGTTCCTGTAAAAACAATAACATGTAACAATGGTATTGTATGATTCTGTTTTTAAAGTTTTAAAGTCTGGATAAACGATTAAATTACTGTAATTTAGAACTGCAACAGAAGGAAATAACACTTGTACGCGATGAGATGTGAAGACAAACATTTATGGAAATCTGACAATTATGATTTATTTGAATGACGGAGAGTGGAAAGAGGGGATAGGGGGACGGAGTACATACCAGTACAAGTATTTTGACATTTTGATTTTTGGGGCATGTTTCTGAAATAGAGGAAACATAGCGCAAGACATTCAAAATTTTCTAAAATATTTTCAACAGACCCATTTTAATATTTCATTCGTTATGGCATATTATATAAATGCCTAGTTAGATTTTTTCCTTTACGTATAGTGTTGTTTGTAACCGAGGGATATCGGAGGAAAGTCTTACTTTAGAGATCTAACATAGACCCATATTTTAAAAAACATACAAAATTAAGTCTATTGTCAGATATGCATCCGTTAAACCAAATGTACATTTAACCCGACCATTGAGTTGCAAGGCAGATGTAACACTCGGCTTCATAAGCAGCAAACTCAGTACCAAATTATACTCATACCCTTATAATGGTTCTACCGTAGTTCATCCACTGTAAGTTTTGGTGGTCGCATGTTGAACTATGATAACCATGGTTAGCGCCAAAACAAAATCCAGTCATTACTGACATGGTGTGATACAGTAGTCGTTCTAACGATGAATGCTCTACAGTTAATGACATTGCTCACTGGTACATATGTTAGCCGAAGGCATCTCGATTAAAATCCAAGACGGCATTGTACGTGTTGCGAGTTAACCCATCCGAAATTTGGTCACCCCTGTCCGATTGAGATTTGCGTGTACAGGAAGTGTTTTTTCGGGGTACTCTGAAGACGTGAATGGAATTGGCAAACTCATTAAAAAAATATTTTTGTTGTTAATAAATTATCTTTTATTTTCTAATGATGTTTAAAAATGTTCCTTGAGATAACCGAAGGCCCTAGCTTACACAACATTAAACGCGATAGGGGAGGTAAGAATGCTAGCGCGCGACATAAGGCGATCGGTTAGCATTTTAGACTGTCCCTCGCAAACGGAAGAAGTTGTTTCATTCGACTGCCGTCAAGTAAGTACAGCCTACAATCGTTAAAATGACTGCTTATACGATTAAAGTACTTGTTTTAAACAAGGAAAGCTGTCTTTTATACACATAATTGGCGTAGGTAAACAAAGAAATCAACTTTCGATGCTAATTTGCATCATAAAATTTGATAAACGAAGCGTATCCAAATTTGTTCGTCCCAAATTGTCAACAACAAACAATCAACCAACCATTTATTGTGAATTAATTATCAACAATCATTCTGTGTTAGATGACCATGTTAATTGATCACAACTGTCTACTGCTGGTTTGTCAATACAGATCTCCGTGAAAAAATATGAGAATTGACCAAAATACAAACAATGTAACTTTTCATGAGTGCTTTTATGATTATTTATAAGAAATTTCTTTTGGAAAAAAAAGACATAACAAGACCGGAGAAGTGACAGATGTCCCAAGACCCTTCAAAGAACCCTCAGATCCAGTTAAGGTCTGTGTTGGTTGACCCGCGTTTAACAAAGTTTCTGTCGTGTTGATCGGTATTCATCTGTCGCTCTGCTGTGACTGTCCATTACAGTATGTAGCTGCCATGTGACCTCCGGTGTGATGCCATCATAAGAGCTGTCATTGACCTAAGCGGTATCAACAATATTTTTAACCAATCGATTATCGATTCACATTTTAGAATATTCACCATATCGACATTACTGGTTGAAACCCGTTGTCTGGGATTACGGAATTAATTGAGCGATAATGTGCGAGATATTCTGAATGTACGTCATGGGGGAAACTGATATAGCGTATAGAGCAACTAGGTACAAAAATCGCGATTATTTTAGCCAAAAGATAAGAATTTGAATAAAGTCTTACTTGAACACATTGACAACATTATTTTACGACCTCGCTGACAATATTTTTGCCTCAATAATATGTTTAACTTGAAAAATGCGTATATTTTCTCACCATCGGTATCGAGCTTCGAAAGCGACAGTGTAGAATAAAATGCAATATTCAAATATTGAACATTTTTTCAGATAATTCTTGCTAAAGTTTATAAAATTAAGATGTTTAATGATAATGTGCAATAATTGTTTTATATGTTTTTCATGTTTAAACGTTGAAAAAGAAAAAAATATACACTCCCACTATACCGCTTATTGCTCGCTAACCCCCTGACCGTGAAATTCCGGATCCGGAAAATTGGGTTTTAATTACCGAGTAATGTCGATATCGAGAACCGCTACCTGGGTAAATGAATGGAACCTCCGAAAATCCTCCTTTTCCTGCACAAAACAGTCCCTCTGTTAAAATGTAAGTTCACAAATTGTAAAAATGGGTCAAGTCTAAACTCTAACCAAAGGTGCTATCTCAAAGCTGAATATATACCCAACATGTACAGTGTAGAATGGCTAAAAAGGGATCATTGACTGAAAGGCCTGTTTCTTGTTCGTCTATTATAGGACTCCAACATTTTGCTAAGAAGGAGTCCTGGGACTCCTACTTCAAAATCCTACCGAGAACCCGTTCTATATGTGTAACTGTATAACGATGTATCGCCGATGCTTGTCTTCCTATATATTGGAATCATCGATATGCCTTGGGTCGTATCAATGACAGCTCTAGTCGTCATTCAAGAAAACGCTAAAAACACACTGTTCTTAAAACCATATTCTGGCTCATTATCATTTTGATTCCTTAGGGGTCTCCTAAAAGGTAGTTCAGTTATAACTGCAGATACGGTTTGTCACTTTACATATCAACATTACAGGATAAAACCCGTTTTCCAGTATAACAGAATTAATTTAACAGCAATGTGCGAGAAATTCTGAATCTAATACTTTTTGACAGGGGGTGGCTGCATTAAGCGAATAGAGCAACTTGGTACAATAATCGCGATTATTTTTGCAAAAAAGGAAGATTATGTGAAGTCTATATAGTTACATTGTGACTCACTGAACTTATGTAATGCTTAACTTTTACTCCGGCACTTGGGGTAATGTGCGTGTGGACTGGCCATACGGCTTACAAAGACGCATCGCCATCAACAGCCATTTCTCTGTAACTTGCATGTAGAATTTCATGGAACTTAATCAAAATAAATATGAACAACTATACAGTACTTTGATGATGCCTGTCAGGTGTTTTTCCTTTGGCAGTCATTTACCTTGATTTATTAAATATTTCTGTCTGTCCTTCCGTCTGCAGCCATTTTTCTACTAACTGGTACATTTTTAAGCAACTTAAAATAAAAAAGTCATGATGCCCGTCAAGTTTGTTTAAGTTGGTCAATTTTCCTTAAGAGTTATTACCCTTGATTTACAGTATAATTCACTCTGACCGTCCATTCGCATTCCTTTCTTTGTAACTAGCTTGTAGAATTTCATGAAACATAAAATGAATATGAGCACCCAATTACTGTGATGATGACTGTCAAGTTATCATTATTGGTAAATTTTCCTTAGAGTTATTGCCCTTGATTTATTGAAAAATTTCATCCGCCAGTCCATTTGCATTCAGTTCTTTGTAATTAGCTGGAAGAATTTCATGTAACTTAAAATGAATATGAACACACATTCTGTGTGTCAATTTTCTTGAGTTGTCACCCTTGATTTATTGAAGAATTACCTCCGCCCGTCTTTTCCTAGTCAATTCTTTGTAACTAGCCGATAAAATTACATGAAACTTAAAACGAAAATGAATGCTCACACTAAGATGATGCCAGTCAAGTTTTGTTATTGGACAATTTTCTTTAGAGTTATTGCCCTTGATTTAATGAATAATTCACTCTGCCCGTCCATTCACATTCATTTCTTTGTAAATAGCTGGCTGCTGGTATGATTTCATGAAACTTAAAATGAATAGGAACGCTCATACTGTGATGATGTCCGTCAAGTTTTTAGCTCACCTGAGCACTCGTGAACATGTTTTACCTAATCTACATGAAACTTGGTCACAATGTTTGTCGCTTTGCAATCTAGGTAAAGTGCGTAACTGGGTCATCTGGGGTAAAAAACTATGTCACATCAAATTAAAACCTTGTTTACGCTCTAGTAGTGATGGGACATCGGTTGCAAATCATAATCGATCATCAGCTAGAATCGACTGGCACTTCCAATGCGATTTCCCGATTAATAATCGGCAGAACAGGGACTGAATATGCAGTGTACTAATGCATGTTTTCCTACTTCCCAAGTCGCGAAAAAAGGTGACAAAGGGAAAAACAATGATTTTCGGTAGACGTTTTACTATCTGAGTTTGAACAAATTCTTTGAATTGGTTCTAACAGGCATCCAATTGGTTCAAACGAATTTTCCTAGCAATTTTTTATTAAATAAGTCTTGTTTAACATTTTGTTATATTTATCCGATGATCGATTATGGATGAATGACATCGATCATCGGAATCGGCTGACTTCTGCACACCACTAATCGATGTTATCCGATAATCGGTACATCACTTCGCTCTAGAGGTCACATTTTTATGTTATATTAATGACATTTGGCCACAATGTGTAGCTTTATGAAATCTAGGTATCTGGGTAACTGGATCTCCTGGCGTCAAAAACTAGGTCACAAGGTCACATCAAAGAAAAACCTTGTTAGCAATCTAGAGGTCACATTTTTACCTAATCTATATGAAACTTGGACACAATGTTTATCGCTTTGAAATCTAAGTCAAGAGTGTAACTGGGTCATCTTGGGTCAAAAACTAGGTCACATCAATTTTAAACCTTGTTTACGCTCTAGAGGTCACATTTTTATGTTATATTAATGACACTTGGCCACAATGTGTAGCTTTATGAAATCTAGATCTAGTTCGTAACTAGGTCATCTGGGGTCAAAAACTAGGTCACGAGGTCACTGATTCTGCCTAAACTGCTGGTCATATGGTGAGCGCTTTAGAGCCAATGGTCCTCTTGTTGTATTAGTCAATTTTCCTTGAGTTATTAAAATTCTATCTGAATTTCATGAAATGTAGAATAAATACAAACTGTATGAACAACCATACTGTGAAGATGCCCCTCACTAATAACTGTAATGAGTTACTTTGATATAGTATCAATGGATGATTGAATCCCCTTTAGGCAATGCCTTAGTTCATATTAATCAAAGTTATCCTGTCTAGACTGAAGATGTTAACATATATCCTGCAATCATACAATATATATGTTAATACCATTATGCAGTGATAAATCAGTCTCCTTTAATACTGCAATACCAGTAGATCTATTATATGTACGACGGAAACATTTATGAATGTGTAGATAGAGAGATCAGGGCAGACAGGACAAAAACAAATATCTTACAAAACATTGGGTTGTTTATACGCATAATGAGTTTTTATAGGCGTAAGATAACTGAAGGAAATCGATGGCGAAATGTATTGAGTCATTGATAAAGAAAACAAGCTCATTCAATGAATCCTCCATGTTTACTCTTAGCATGTTTGATTGTATGCACCTACTATAGCACAAAGCTTGCGTATACAAGGTCGTCCGAAACTTGATGTGAAAACGCACTAGCAAATGTGCAGTCAGTTCAAGATGGAATACAATAAAGTCGATACAATCCAATATATGTGTTGTCATTGGGATAATTCCTTCTAAACGATCCCGGTTTCTTACATGTATTCTGTCAAAATATGTTGTCCCTGACTAACATCCAAACATAAAGACAACGACAAATAAAATTTGGTCACGGGGATACCCGACGACAATGGTCAATGGCAAAATCCCTAGAAAAGTGTTTATGAGTTAATCAATCTTCATACAACTTCACTCATTAACAAAACACAGTGAATCATGATCACAATTTATATTCCCAAATGCCATGACATAGTTACTGACTACCAGGACAAACAATGATCAATCAGGAGGACTTAAAGATATCCCCAATTTGATTGGTGAATTATGGCGTTGCCAAAGATGTTATGAGCACAACATTGAGACACGTCGTCATCGCGTTGTTTTCAGATTCTTCTGTATTTTATATAGTAATATCATATCATTGTCGTTTCATGTTAAATTTATTAAAGGAGCTCTGATGTTTTGCAATAAATTCAAAATAGAAAGTCACAATTGTAATATATGTGGGCAAAAACATCAAAAATGCAACTTTCTTTTTTTTGTAAAACATCAATTTGACGAACATCCCTGATGCTTTTAAAGACGTCATGCCAAGATTTTTCTTACACTATTGTGTTCTCATTTTTATGTAATGGCTTTATCGAAATCCAACGTCGTCAAAATTTTGAATAATAATAATACATTTTGACCATTCATCTTATACTGGAGACAAAGAAAGGTTGTTTTACCAGAAAAGGTAACCAGACGGCTTAAGTATGTTATCCTTTAATGTCGTCTTTTCGAACGTGAATAGCTTTCTTATTCCACATGGACAAGTCAATGTTTTTGTTAAACTGGATACTCTTCTACATAGACAAGGTAACTATATCAGGGAAAGGTTATTGTACTATCAAACGTCAGATTGAAGAATCTCTTCGTTGTCTGACCTTGTAACAGAATGACGTGACTTGTGCATTTATCATTATTTCTGATTACTAAATTATATTTAATTGTCAAGTACCGAGTGTTGAGAATGGTCCATCCATGTGTTTGTCAAAGGTTTTGTCAAAGGTTAAAAAGCCAGTCATTGGTGAAATTGAGTTTTCGATTAAGATGGAAGGGTACTTTTTAAACAAATTACGTATCCTTATAAAAGTTGGCACCGTAGGAAACTAGAAGTTATTTACAATTCAATGGTATATCTTATATGTCGTCGTTGTCTGATCTTGTAACAGAATGACGTGAAGTTTTATGGCGCCAAAAATGATTGTAATTGATATTACGGGCTTGTTGTAAACGTTATATCAAAACTTGTTATATCAGCTATAAGCTGTGATTATTCCCCACAAATCTATGTGTGTTAAAACGTGGATTTTGTTGACGTATGGTCAATTTTGTACCCTGAAATATATTATGTTGGAGTATTATAAAAACAATTAATGCTTGGTTGTAATATAATATTTGTAAATTAGACGTTAATTGAAATTCAATGGTGCTTCTTGTTTTGGGATATTGTCATTAATGACGTTGTCATGACATCATGAACATGCACACCACTTTGCGTTCTTTTATGTCACTTTTACACCGCCCAAAATATTATACTTGACATTTCGGGCTCGGTTTAAATGTTGTACCTAAATGTGATAAATCAGCTGAAAGGTTGGATTATTCTCGCCAAATATGCCTATGTAGAAACGTAGATTTCGCTTACGTCAATGGAGGGGACGCTGAATACTGATGACATCGGTCTAGGATGGATATACAATACCCTGGAGTAATACTGACATAGTTCTCATAAAGATAAAACATGAAATATCATTGTTTGATAAAACAATTTATACAACATGGAAAATGAATTAGCATTTAATAGACATATTCTGAATTCGTATTTCATTGGAATAGTGTACACACCTAATGCTAATATTGTCAAACAGATTTCTAAGACCCTTCCCATGAGATACATGGCATTATATCTATTAAAGTTGTATGTATGAAACATACTATAAAGCACACGCTTCAATACAATTCAATACGTTTATTAATGATTTAGGCTATAGCCCAAAACATAACATAACATTTATTTACAATACATTTAACATGTGTAGGTACGTACATAGGTTATCAAGAGAAGTAACACGTGCTATATACGTACAACACATACGTATATGCAGTTTGCAACGGATATTTGGCTTTTAGAAAAAATACTTCCCAAATGAAACGACTGAACGAAATTTAATATTTTAGATCAACAACCTTATAGTATACATTTAATTTAATTCCACGAGCCTAGACAAAACACAATATGATTCATTATGCCTGATCGGGTACAATATAAAATAGATGTTTTCAAAATTGCTGAACTGCAATTGTAATAAATGCTAACTCGAGTCTCCAAAGAAAAATAATCTCACTTACTCATATATAAATATGTACATGTAGTAGTTTGTATTCCAAGTCATACAAGAGGACCAAAATTGTCCGAATAACAGTCACATGCCGTTATCGCTAAAGGTCACACTGAGTAAAATTGCTGTTTGGGTGCTGGTTCCATTTCTTATTCTTAGTTAAGAATGTTTAACTTTAATCTAAATATTAAAGTTCTCCCCTAAGATGCTTTGTGAATACCAGCCATCGGTTAATAACCTATCCCGCGATCAATCAAATCAGTTTGGTTCTGATGCTCTTTAATAGAATCGTGTTCTCAATTATTACAATTATATTCGGGAAATTCTGAAAGGCACTATTTTGATATTCAATTGATGTGACGTTCTAATGCTGTAGCAATCAAACATGATAAATCATTTTCGTTACGTCTAGACTCGGTATATTAAATTATACTGAAAGCGGAGGTATGGTCCAAAATATTAAACTTTATTTTATTGTAACACTGGGGAAAGCTTTGACTGACTGAAACTATAAAGTTGATTCAGCTTTTTACATATGGGACTTGGGTGGATAATTTTCTCGTTCGGTTGTGTGTTGGGCAATGTGTCACGCATGATTTTATATCTTCTGTGCTCGACTGGTTAAATTGAGTGAAGTTGAGTGTTGCCTTCCCTATCCGACTTAATATTATCTTTTTGTGCAGAAAGTCAAAACATTATCACAAAATACGTTTCTGATTGCTAACTATTTCTCAAACATATGCCCATACAAGATACATTTAATGAAAGTTATAACGTGTTATCAGATGAATGACTTTTTAATGTGTAATAACTTAGCGGTAGAAATATATTGGTTTGGTAACCCGTATAACATTAAAGACGGTCCTTGCTCAGACAATTTGAAGCCACACAGAAACGGCGACAGTGCCTAGCCACCCACGCAATAGACAGACACAGAACTTACTGGTCTGTATTCCCAGAAAAGTTCTTTCAAGTAATCCTTATAGATGTACGAAAGTTCAGTTGGAGGTTCAGAGATGCAAAACCTTGAAATATTGCATGATTCAATTAGAGTAACGTTATGCGTCTCCAAAACCAAATTATCTGAATTAATGAGACAACGTCACTAGCACTGTCAACTTGTATTCATTAATCTAACATTCATTAATCTATGTCTTCCTTGATAACTCTCTAATTTGAGCAAAACCAATACATGTTTAAACCTCGAAACATGTAATACAAATGAACAGTGAGTTTCATAGTATATGTCCTTATTATAACCGAATGCCATCAGATAATGCTTGATCTCATATTAATTTTTCATATACCAATGAAATGCAAACAGTTTTATTCAGTGTATAGCAAGACCATATTACTATCAACGCAACCCAGGAATCAAGTTTCTGGCAAAAAGACATTTTTTTAATAAATGCCGAAATAACACCAAATGATACATTAGTAGTTGGCAGTGCTTTTGTCAACATGCTTATACAAAGAGTGAATACATATGGTAGAACCAGAATAATAAACGTCATATTCACGAAGTTCGTAGTAAGTACTGAGACAATATGGAGCTGACACAAACACTATTACATTCGCAATATAATGTCAACTACGCCCATTTCCAAGAAACATCAACTTCAAACGCATGAGGGGTTTGAGAGATGTCAGTTGATCTATGGAAATTGGACAATATGGCAATGGAGAGATGGATGACTGAGTGTGACACAGTGACCGTTTAATGAGAGTGAAATCAGTGTGTGAAGAACAATGGTCGTGTATCTGAAACGAACGGTGTTGAGAGTTTCCTGTGCCAGAAGTATTGATTGATTATTTTTGCAAAAGGCTAAAATCGGAAGGTAGTTTTGGTGTATTGTGCATCGATACAATACAGGTTAACGTCGGCCCAGAACATTGTTGACAAACGTGACAATTCTGAATTGTTTGAATATTTATCAAATATATTAAATACGGATACTCATCATTAAGGGGAATAGAAATAGGAATGGGGTGGGCGGAATCAATATTGAAATATGTTCAGAGAGAATATTAGCCACTGGCAAATGATTACGAGCATGTTGGCAGACCATACATAAGACATCTATCCAAAATAGAAATAAGTCTAAGCTTTCGAAGTTTGCTTACATATTTCTAGAACACCATTTAGCTTTTATTTTACATCTTAATCGTTAAATACAGCATATCTCAACGGATTTTGTAGCATAGAAATGACATGGCAACCTTTATTTTAACAAGGTTAATTAGGTGCATGATACATTCAAATTATCTTGTGGACCACATCGACAGAAACTAAATAAAACAGTTTGAGTGATGACTGAGATATATAAGATCTGTCATGAGTTGTCTTTAAAGATCAACATTTCTTATACGAGTCTAGAATAGACTAGTTATTTAGCTAGCCTTTGACGAGCTTAATTTGTTTCTCGTGGACGAGTTTAAGAAATGTAGATCTCAAAGACAACGAGTTACGGAATCTTTTTATCACATTTCTATAGTTATCGGGTCAAACCAAAGTCAGAAATAACTAATTTAAACAGACGTCGTTACGTTTTCGCCGAAAACTGATGACGCCATACATTTTGTATCACACACGTTGGAGAAATTGTTCCGTGGTTTGTTCTCATATGGAAGATGACTGTATTTATGTGATAAATATATATTACATAGCTGACATGGTGTTTAACTAATAAGTGCGCAACAGTTTATGAAATAAGTCATTTCACCCGATACGTCTGTATGATTAAGCTTCAACTATCGGACAATATTAAACAAAGTTATTTTGTCTAGTCTTAAGATGTTTACATAGATACTCAAACCATAGACTATATATGTTAATACCATTATGCTGTGATAAATCAGTCTCCTTCGATACTACAATACCAACCGTTCTAGTATATCTACGACGGTTCATTTATAAATGTGTAGATAGAGAGGGAAAGGCAGACAGGACGAAAACTAATCTCAAATAAAACATTAGGTTGTTTACACTTTTAATGAATTATTTTAGGTGATAAATCATTTAAGTTAAACCTATTACTGATTACGCCGAATACTTCCACTTGAAGGCGAACGATTTAGAGTCAGTAATAATTATTGGAAACATGCTAATACTAACAGTATACTTTGTATTGATATACATGTATACCGTTAGCTTGTTAATATCATACCGATTGAGAACCGGAGAACATTACCGGCAAGGGTGATACTGTATGGTTTTTATTATGCAAACTATTATTTCCAAAATAAAGAGTTATTAGTTGTCCACCAGGATTACAAAACAGGGAAACTGTCAGTGCACGTAGTGTTTTTTATTGGATGAGGTATAAGGACAGATAGTTATGCAAATTGAACAATTAAGACCAATCTGCATGATTATGAAATCAAATTACTTTAGTTAATTAGTTTAATGCCAAATTGCAAATGGGTCTCTCGGCATCAATAGCGTCAAATTAGTTTTTTTATCAGTAATCACCCCTCGTTCATATTGTACAGTAGTGTTATGTACCAACTATTTCACAAATCACTGGACATTTTGTATTAGACATTTGAGTAGCACTGAATCGTTGAATAGTATATATGTCCATTTTGTATAAAAACGTATGCATTACTATGTATGCTTTTTATTCTACATATTTACAAGAAAGATCGTGGTGGCCTTTTTAGCATAGTGTAGCGAAAGGTTAAAAGATTATATTAAGTCAGACAGGGAAGGCATCACTCAACTTAACCAGCCGAGCACAGAAAACATTAAAAACACACAAAGCACAATTCCCAACTGAACCAACCGAGCACAGGAAACATAAAACACATAAAGACACAATGCCCAACTAAACAAGCGCAGATCCGCCCACGTAAGCTGTCGAAAAGTATAATAAATCATAACTAGCTGAATGACCCAGTTTCCACAGCAAAAGGACTATAATGCCTAGTTTTAGCTGTCAGAAAACTTAAAACAAAGAAGTGCCCAACTCACTACCGACCAAGAAACATCCCCTGTCCCACTGTTTAAAAGCTGAATAGAAAAGATTCAGCAAACCATAGCTCTATACGAGAATGTACTGTAAAGTAATTGTATGAATTGAACATGGAGGGTGTATCACCCCTATTTCTATAGAGACAAGATCAGTTGATCACCGGTGATTACAGTATATGTAGATTGTTTGATCAAACCAATATGTACAATATAAAGTAGGTACAATCACTGAGGGAATACAAGAGATACATATTGTTACAGATAACCATATGATAGGTATAAGCAGGCAAGCGTTAGACAAGATCCAATTCTGGATTTCCATATTTATATTACAAACCAATTACTGTTGTTAATATAACATTGTATACGATGAGAGATGGGGTCTGATAAAAGTCGCCGACCAATGATGATTAGATCCCCTCTATCAATGTAGTTTAAATAATCTGTTTGCAAACATGTTTTGGCATTTCCAAAGTTGAAACATGGAATTCCACTTTTTATCAACTGAAGCTTGTGTTGTTGGTGGTTAAGTTCATTTTCTCGTTCGGTAGTGTGTTGCGCATTGTGCTGTGTAATTGTGTTCTGTGTTGTTTTTATGTTGGTTTTGTTGTACTCAACTTGATTGCTACCTTCCATGTACGATGTTGATTATCTTTTTTTCAATAGAGATACCTACTAGAAATAGTTACTAGTAGAACTTGTAGTAAGCGACATATTCACAATGTTACCTTAGAATAATATTTCTCAGGGGAAGCACGGTTATGTGTTAATTAACGAAGTATAAAAAGATGATATTGATAAAGACAGTGAAGGCAGCACTCAGCTTAACCAGCCGAGCACATAAAACACATAGGTGTTCAGATATTCATGTAAAAACAATAACATGTAACCATGGTATTGTATGATTCTGTTTTCAAAGTTTTGACGACTCGATGAACGATTAAATTACTGTAATTCAGAACTGCAACAGAGGGAAATAACAGTTGTACGTGATGAGATGTGAAGACAAATATTTATGGAAATTGGACAATTATGATTGATTTGAATGATTAAGTAACCAATTACGGAGAGTGGAAAGAGGGGATAGGGGGCACGGAGTACATATCAGTACATGCTGAAAGAACATTTTGGCGGCTGACAAAGCATTAATTAAAAAGTATTTTGACATTTGATTTTTGGGGCACATTTCTGAAATAAACGAAACGTAGCGCAATACATTCAAAATTTTCTAAAATATTTTCAACAGACCCATTTAAATATTTCAAACGTTATGGCATATTATATAAATGCCTAGTAAGATTTTGTTTCTTTGCATATAGTGTTGTTTGTAACACAGGTATATACTTTAGAGATCTAACATAAATTTGTATTTTTTTAAAAATATGGGTCTATGGTATATTTTAAAAAAAATACCAAATTAAGTGTATTGTTCGACATTCGTCCGTTAAACCGAATGTACATTTAACTCGATCATTGAGTTGCAAGTCAGATGTAACACTCGGCTTCACTCGTAGCCACAGAGCATTGGCTTCCATCCCTCTCAGATACCCACTTATACCCATGGGTTAAGTAGAGCATTGGGGAAACGAACCCGAGTTCCCTCGAATTCTAAGCACACACCCTATCGTTTTCCATTTTGCTATACGTTGGATACCTAATGTATCCGTATACAATCCTGATTAAACGTTTGCTAATGTACCATATATTTAATAGCTGGGTTTTGGTGCTAAATACAGTTTGGTCAGGTTCGATTATTTGCGCATGTCTGGTTTCTTCTGTCGCCAACACCCACATTTGAGTGTGTTGTAGTTTTAATATAGCGCAGACAAAACAAGAACAAAAGCGACCTTATGTTGGTTCGACCATAGCTCAACCACTGTCAGTTTTGGTGGTCACACGTTGAACAATGGTAACCATGGTTAGCACCAAAACAGAATCTAGTCATTACTGACATGGTGTGACACAGTAGTTGTTCTAACAATGAATGTTCTACGGTTAATGACATTGCTCACTGGTACATCTGTTAGACAATGGTTTAACTATCCGATAGTACTAATCAAAGTTATCCTGTCTAGACTTAAGATGTTAACATATATCCTGCAATCATACACTATATATGTTAATACCATTATGCAGTAATAAACCAGTCTCCTTCGATACTGAAATACCTATAGATATATTACATGTGCGACGGAACATTTATGAAAGTATAGATAGAGAGATCAATGCAGACAGGGCGGAAACAAGTCTGAAAGTTTGTTTTCCCAGGATAGGTAACCAGACGGCTTACGTATGTTATCCTTTAATATCGTCCATTGTAATTATACTTTTCGTACGTGAGTAGCTTTCCTAAACTGAATCATATTCCACATGGACAAGTCAATGTTTTTGTTAAACTGGATACTCTTCTACACAGACAAGGTAACTATATCAGTGAAAGGTTAATGTACTATCAAACATCAGATTGAAGAATCTCTTCGTTGTCTGACCTTGTAACAGAATGACGTGACTGATTCATTTATCATTATTCCTGATTGCTAAATTACGAGTATATTTAATTGTCCAGCACCGTGTGTAGAGAATGGTCCATCCATGTGTTTGTCAAAGGTTTTGTCGCAGGTTAAAAAGCCAGTCATAGGTGAAATTGAGTTTTCGATTAAGGTGGAAGGGTACTTTTAAAACAAATTACATATCCTTATAAAGGTTGGTACCGTTGGTAACTAGAAGTTAGTTACAATTCAATGATGTATCTTATATGTCGTCGTTGTCTGATTTTGTAACAGAATGACGTGAATGTTTATGGTGCCCAAAAATGATTGTAATTGGCATTACGGGCTTGTTGTAAACGCCACATCAACAATTGTTATATCAGCTATAAGCTGTGATTATTCCCTACAAATCTATGTGTGTAAAAATGTGGATTTTGTTGACGTATGGTCAATTTTGTACCCTGAAATCTATTATGATGGAGTATTATAAAGACAATTAATGCTTGGTTGTAATATAATATTTGTAAATTAGACGTTAATTTGAAATTCAATGGTGCTTCTTGTTTGTGGTTATTGTCATTAATGACGTTGTCAATACATCATGAACATGCACACCACTTTGCGTTCTATTATGTACTTTTACACCGCCCAAAATATTATACTTGACATTTCGGGCTTGGTTTAAATGTTGTACCTAAATGTAATATATCAGCTGAAAGCTTGAATTATTCTCTCCAAATAAGCGCCTATGTAGAAACGTAGATTTCACTTAAGTCAATGGAGGGGACGCTGAATACTGATGACATCGGCCTAAGATGGATACACATTACCCTTGAGTAATACTGTTATAGTTCTCATAAAGATAAAACATGAAATATCACCGTTTGATCAAACAATTTATACAATATGGAAAATAAATTAGCCCTTAATAGACATACAATGTATTCTAAATTCATATTTTATTGGAATAGTGTACATACCTAATGCTAGTATTATCAAACAGATATCTAAGAACCTTCCCATTAGATACATGGCATTATATCTATCAAATTTGTATGTTTGATACATAATTACATTACAAGCAGGTGAACGCATATCACGCTCGTATGACGAATATTTCCGATTGTCTGCACGGATATGGATTATTCATAATCTACCAACACTTTTTTTGTTGGTTCTGTAGGGTCAGTTTTTTTTAAAGCCAAAACACAACACCCTGTACAAGGTGGTCGATGTACTACTTAACACATTTTCTTACATGGTTCAATAGAAATTAATCGCTTTTATTATCGTAGTATGAAAAAATTCGATATTCAATTTTGTTCAAATATAAGTTGAACACCTCTCGTATATGCAGTTTGTGATGGATATTTGGCTTTCAGTAAAATACTTCACAATTGAAACGACTGAACGAAATTTAATATTTTAGATCAACATCCTTCCTTTGAGTATACATTTAATTTAATTCCACGAGCCTAGATATAACACAATATGATTCATTATGTCTGATCGGGTACAATATCAAATAGATGTTCTCAAAATTGCTGAAGTGCAATTGTAATGAATGCGAACACGAGTCTCCAAAGGAATATAATCTCATTGATTCATATATAAATATATACATGTAGGAGTTTGTATTCCACGTCATACAAGAGAACCACGATTGTCTTAAGTTCCGAATAACGGTCCAATGCCATTAACACTGAATGTCACACTAAGTTAAATTGCTGTTTGGGTGCTGGTTCCATTTCTTATTCTAAGATCAAAATGTTTAACTTTATTCTAAATATTAAAGTTCTCCCCTAAGATGCTTTGTGAATACCAGCCATCGGTTAATAACCTATCCCGCGTAAATACGATCAATCAAATCAGTTCGGTTCTCTTGCTCTTTAATAGAATCGTGTTCTCAATTATTACAATTATATTCTGGAAATTCTGAAAGGCACTATTTTGATATTCAATTGATGTGACGTTCTAATGCTGTGGCAATCAGACATGATAAATCATTTTTGTTACGTCTAGACTCGGTATATTAAATTATACTGAAAGCGGAGTTATGGTCTAAAATATTAAACTTCATTTTATTGTAACACTTGGGAAAGCTTTGATTGACTGAAACTATAAAGTTCGTTCAGCGTTTTTACATATTTTCGTTCGGTTGTGTGTTGTGCAATGTGTCATGCATGTTTTTATATCTCCTGTGCTCGATTGGTTAAGTTGAGTGAAGTTGAGTGTTGCCTTCCTTGTTCGACTTAATATTATCTTTTTGTGCAGAAAGTCACAATATTATCACAAAATACGTTTCTGAATGCTAACGAAAATTCTCAAACTTATGTCCATACATGATAAATTCAATGAAAATTATAACGTGTTATCAGATGAATGACTTTTTAATGTGTATAAACTTAACGGTAGAAATGTATTGGTTTGGTTACCCGTATTACATTAAAGACGGTCCTTGCTCAGACAATTTGAAGCAATACAGAACTGCCGACAGCGCCTAGCCACCCACGCAATAGACAGACACAGAACTTACTGGTCTGTATTCCCAGAAAAGTTCTTTCAAGTAGTCCTTATAGATGTACGAAAGTTCAGTTGGAGGTTCAGATTTGCAAAACCTTGATATATTGCATGATTCAATTAGAGTAACGTTATGCGTCTCAAAAACCGAGTTTTCTGAATTAATGAGACAATGTCACTAGCACTGTCAACTTGTATTTATTAATCTAACATTCATTAATCTATGTCTTCCTTGATAACCCTCTAACTTGAGCAAAACCAATACATGTTCAAATATCGAAACATGTAATATATTGTACATATTAGAATATAATCAAATACATATTCAGACATATGTACAAGTTTCACGTAGTTTCGTTGCATATAAAGCATTTGAATAAAGTTTACTGAATAAACAAAGCAAGGATAACCTCGCAAAATGTAATACATGTACAGGGTGTTTCATATTATCTGTCCCCATTATAACCGAATGCCATGAGAAAACGCTTCATCTCATAATACATTGCCATATACCAATGAAAAGCTAATATTTCAAAGTTTTATTCAATCTATAGCACGACCATATTACTATCAATGCAATCTAAGAATCAAGACTCTTGCAAAAAGTTTTTTTCCATTAAAGCCAAAATGTCATCCAATGATGCATTTGTAGTTGGAAGAGTTTTTGTAAACATGCTTAGACTAAGCGGGAATAAATCTAGTACAACCAGTATAATTAACGTCATATTCACGAGTGCGGTAGGTTCCGGGTTTGTTCACTGGCCGCATCATACCAAAGACGAAATAAAAATGGTACCAGAAATCCACTTTCTAGACGCTCAGCATAAAACGGAAATTAGCTTCTCTTCTTTCATACCCTCGTGGCGAAGAATAACATCAAGAATGAGGTGTCGAGTGTAATTAATATAAGTTGGAATAACTTGTTTCACAATTGACCTTAAAAAGTTCGTGGTAAGGACTAAGACAATATGAAGCTAATACAAATACCATCACATTCGCAATATAATGCTACCTACAACCGTTTCAGAGAAACATTAACTTCAAACGCAAGAGGGGTTCGCTAGATGTAAATGATCTATGTAAATTTGACAACAGGGCAATGAAGAGTTGGGTGACTGATAATGATACGATGACCGATAAACGAGCGTGGAATCAGAACAACGGTCGTGTATCTGAAATAACGGTGTAAAGATTTTCGTGTGCCAGAAGTATTGAAAGGTCTATATTTGCCATTTAGTCTTAAATCCGAAGGTATGGTGTTTTGTGCATAATTATTACAACATAGGGGAAAGTCGGGACAAACAACTGTGACAAATGTGGCAATACTGAATTGTTGGAATATTATCAAAAATATTTAGTATGGATTCATGTTTACCCCTTCATAATTAAGGGAATAGAAAGGGGGTGTAAGGTGGGCGGAATCAATATAGGAATATGCTGTGAGAGAATATCTGCCACTGGCAAATGAATACGAGTATGTTGGCATTTCATACATAAGAAATATATATATAAAATAGAAATGAAGCCAAACTTTCAAAACTTGCTAACATATTTTTAGAAAAACATTTGGCTTTTATTTCACGTCTTTATCGTTAAATACAACATCTCTCAGTTGATGTTTGTAAACATAGAAATAACACGAAACCTTTATTTTAGCAAAATAAATTAGGAACGTGGTACTTTCAGTGTATCTTGTATGCTACACCGACTGAAGAAAATAAAGGCTGAGATATGTATCAATGGCTGACATTGTGTGATACGGTAATTGTTTTAGTAATAAGTGCGCAAAAGTTCATGACATTCAGGGCCGTATGCTTTGACAAAATTACAGCGAGGTAAATATTTCGGTAGTATTCCTGAGGCATTTCTGTTCTTTATAAGGTTTGCCTTTTGGTAATTTCTTAACTTTTCACCGAGGCAAATACGGTGTGGCTCTGTGTGGTTATTTGCCTGGTATTTCATCCGATACGTCGGTACGATTATGCTTAAAAGTTATCTTGTCTAGACCTAAGATGCTTACACATATCTTGAAATCATAAAATATATATTCTAATACCATTATGCTGTGATAAATCAGTCTCCTTCGATACTACAACACCAGTAGATCTTTTATATGTATTACGTACATTTGTACGAGTGTAGAAATAGAGAGAGAAAGAGAGCAAAGCAGACTGGACGAAAACTAATATCTCATAAAACATTAAATTGTTTAAACATATAATGAATTATTTCCGGTGATATATAATTAAAGGGAAACCTATACAAGATTACGTCAGATACTGGCACTCTGATGGTAAAAGATTTTTAATCAGCCATATCGGAACCTATATTTTTCAAAGCTGAAAATATGTCTTAAATTCTTGTATACACTACGCCGAATTTCTAATTGGCCACCCTATAAAATTTGATACTATGTGATATATTCAATCAATACATATGAAGTTGAGTTATGTTTTCATTCGACACATAAATCTATCGATTTACAGAAATAAAACACGCGTTCAGGTGCAAAATCATCCATGCAGAACGGTTAGTGCGAAATTACTTTTATGCACGTGGTGCTCGTGCAAGGCACGAACTATGTCCGTATTTTGTTGGAACACATCCTATGTGGGTCTCCTTTTATGAAAAACATAAAACCTCGCGAGAATGAGCAACGGGAATGCGCTCAAGCTGTCAGATGTATGCATGCACTTCAATAAATTTCTGTTTGACCACGTGTTTTTTAAATATATTTTAGAAAAAGTGTTTGCAGAAGAATACAAATGATCCAAAACCCGATGATGTCTACTTACATGGTAGGAAAAAATGTTTCCCACAGTAGTTTGCGCTAAATTAAACGTAAATAAAGAGTTTGTAATTTTTTAAAAAGACGTGGGGCGCACTTCGCTGTTTTGAGTGGCGTTACTCATGATTCGGAGGGCTTTGGCGAGTTCCACATTATTCAATCTCTCAATGTTTAATGTTTTTTTCATAAAAGGCAATCCACAGAGGATACATTCCAACCAAATACAAACATTTTTCATCCCGTGCACGAGCACCACGTGCACAAAAGCCATTTCGCACTTACCGTTCCGGATGGATGATTTTGCACAAAATCACGTGTTTAATTTCTGTAAATCGATAGATTAACTTTGGAATAAAAACATAACTTAATTTCATATGCATTGGTTGAATATATCGCATAGTATCAGATTTTATAGGGTGGCCAATTAGAAATTCGGCGTAGTGTAGTTGGGATTAGGAATAACTGAAACTTGGAATTTTAGCGGTTTTAAGTTCATTTTCATGTTTTGTTGTGTGTTGGGCATTGTGTCGTGGCATTGTGGTTTGTGACGTTTTAGTACTTTCTCCGCTCGGCTGTTAAAGTTGAGAGCTGCCTTCCCTGTTCGATATTTTATAATCTTTATGCTCATACAAACAGTATACTTGATATTAGTGTAATATCTATAGTATCGCGTAACGATTGAAAACCGGAGACCAAAAATCGGCGAATTTACCTGTACGAGTGATATCGTATGACTCTTTTGTTGGTAATCAGAATTAATTCACATAGAAACGCCAGAGCAAAAAACACTTTTATTTGATGAGGTGTTAGGACAAATATGTATGTAATATTGTAATTTAATTACGTGGAGGTGAAAGAGATAAGAGGGGGATTGAAATCCATACCATTGCATGTTGAAACAGCACACTGTCGACTGACAAAGAACAAATGACTACGATCAGGTTGTCAAGCAGAATAAACAAAAATGTCAAACATTTAAAATTCTCTATAATTATTACTGCACGTATTTTGCAGTCACGCACTCAACACTCAGTTCACATTAAGGTATATTATCCGTTAAATACTTCTGATAACGACAAACATACATGAATATGTTTGTTTGTAACAAACGAAAAACTGGGAAAGATGTGAAATTGATTCACCATTGCTCGTCATTATTTTATACGAAGTACCAGTCATGCTTTCAAAAACAAGGATTCGATAAAAAAGAGTGTTTTAATGTCAAAAACTTTACAAACATGATGTCAAAAATCTCTTTGACAACATGAGCCCGTTAAAGAGTCATTTACTTCGGAGTGATCGTCTTATAACAACATCAGTGAGAAAAATAACTTGGCGATGGAATGTTACGTTGTGAATGGAATGTTGTAGAATGCAAAAAGATATAATAGCGTGTAAAATAAAATATGAGTCGCATATATTCATACACAGACACGGGAATTTTAAATGGCGCATTTCACAGTGTTGTCGATCTCCCCGTGTACATTGTTCTTAGAGCTAAAGGTTTGCTGAGCACCAACTATTTCATAAATAACTCGAAATTTGTATTATAATTAGACATTTGAGTACTACTGAACGGTTGAATAATATATAAACCCATTGATATACCTTTGAAGCGACAGTCAACTATATTTACGCTGTACTTTTGTTTATTATATATATTTTCAACAAAGATCATTGTGGCCATTTTTAGTAATGCGTTGCGATATGTTAAGCTCTATACGTGAATGTACACTACCCAAAAGTGCGACCTCTTAATATCCCAGTCAAAAGTAATAACCTAGCTATGGTAGCTAGCTACTATAGGAGGCTTTCACAAATACGTCATCAATACAGCCTGCTGTACAGGTTATTTCGAAGGTCGGTCAATCCATGTAAACAAGTAAAACGAACTATAGTTTTGAATTGGTTTTAAACTTCTAAAAACAAAATAATTAGTTTGTTGGTAAAAATGTCTAATCACATTAATACTTTGATACTGAATAAAATAACAATGTCATTATTTCGTATCTTGTAAAACAGCATGCATAACTAGCAGTGTCTGTGACCATGTTCATTAAATATCTTGCCTTCAAATGTCTCTCACAAAGTTTTTCTACTTCGATATATTTGTGAGTGGCAGATTTACATTTTCGTTTCGAAGATTTCTTGACATCATCGCAAATGTATTGAACAAAATGCATGTAACGATCGTATTCTGTCATTTAACTCAACGCTGTACATCTGTTTTAAAGATATTTCTTATTAAAATATTTCATGCACTCTAATGAAAAGTTGCATGCCAATACTTGAATAAAACATGCAGTTAATTATTTATTTGTTTTGGACGATCAACAGTTATGTTAGTCGTAACAGGCGTTGAAGTATTCTGTCATTGAAAAAAAGCAAGATAACCACTAAAATAACAATTACAAACGAAATGGAATATCATTGATTTGTTATTCAAAAAACTAAGAGCCACAACTCTAGCTGAGCTCATAAAACACCCCGACAGGTCAACCGCGTTCGTCAATTCAGCATGTTCGATGTTTTTCGCGTAGGAAAATCTTCACTTACACCAAAACCGTACATGATGCGCCTGTCTTACACGTGTAAATAATGCTAGATTACGTAACATGTCCAAAACGGTACATTAGACCGCAAGTTAGCCAGAATTAAACAAATAATTGTTTTCATTGCATGTTAATATATTCATATATGAAATAATTAATTTCGTGTTAATAAATGCATTATGGAAAAGAATATTAAAATATAATAAATGGCAACTAGGAATTATGTTCATAGCGATATTTCGAAATCTCATGAGTGTTTCTCTCGAGTTATTTTCAGCATGCTAAGTGTTTTTTCATTATGAATGGTCATCAGATATGCAAAATTTATTCATTGACACGTGAATTATGGTGTACATGTAATGCACGCGCAATGCACTGAATTTTGCTACAAAACGGACAGACAAAATAAATCAATAATCAGCACCATCTCCTAATCAAGAATCGGTGTGCGAAATTTCATGTGAATACGAGTACATGCATTTTTGACGAAACAGGAATTAAATATCAACTGGCGGTTAAGCGCTTTGTGGAGTGTACTGTAAAGTAATTTTATGTAAAGAACATTGATGGTATATTACCCCTATATATATATATATATATACAAAATCAGTTGATCACCGGTGATTGCATTGTATAAAGATTGTTTGATCAAGCCAATATGTACAACATATAGTTTGTTCAATCACGGAGGATATACAAGGGATACATTGTATTACAGATAACAATATATCGGCAAATGATAGGTATAAGCAAGCAAGCGTTCGACAGATCTAATTCGGGATTTCCATAATTATATTACAAACCAATTACTGTTGTAAATATAGATTGTATACGAGGAAAGATTGGGTCTGATAAAAGTCGCAGGCAATGATGATCAGGGCTGGTATTCACAAAGCATCTTAGCAGAAAACTTAGAACATTCTTAAAATCTTATTTTTTTCTTAAGTGTATCAGCTAAGCAAGAAAGTCAACATGCTTAATATTTTACATAGTTTTGAAGCATTATGTAAACAGCTACAATAAAAACATGGATTATTTTTGGAATTGCAGGACATATGAGCTGCTCAAATTATTGACTTAAGTCAAAATATTTAAGTTATCACTTAAGATTCGGTGAAGAGTGTGTTGCGTTTGTGTAAAAGCAATGATCATGTATCCGTCAGAACGGTGCGTAGCATGAAGGTGTTCAGATGTTTCTGTAAAAATAATAACATGTAGCAATGTTATTGTATGATTCTGTTTTCAAAGTTTGAAAGTCTCGATGAACGATTAAATTACTATCATTCAGAACTGCATCAGAGGGAAACGTTAACACACGAAAACACCAGTACATGATTAGGTGTGAAGATAAACATTTATGGAAATTGGAAAATTAGGACCAATTTGAATGATTTGGTAATCCAATTACGGAGAGTAGCAAATGAGAAAGGGGGACGTAATTCATACTAGTACATGAGGAAAGAACATGTTGACCGCTGACAAAGCACAAATTAACAAGTGCATTTTGACAAGCTATTTTGGGAATATTTCTGAGACTTACACAAAATAGCACAAGACATTCAAAATTTCTAAAATGTTTTCCACAGACCAATTTCAAACGTCATGGCAAATTATAAAAATGCCAAGTTATAATTTTTTTCTATGTACGTATAGTGTTGTTTGTAACGGAGGGATATCAGAGGAAGGTCTTACTTTAGCAATTGAACATAGACCCATCTTACAAAAACGTACCAAATTAAGTCTAATTTTAGACATACGTCCATTCAACCAAATGTGCATTTACCCTCGATCATTGAGTCGTAAGTCATCTGTGACACTCGGCACCGCTCAAAAACAACATTGGCTTCCAACCATGTCAGGTACCAATTAATACACATGGGTAAAGTAGAGCATTTAGGCAAGAACCAGAACACCCCAAATCCAAAGCACGCGCCCTAACTCCAGGCTACCACATCTCACTCTGCTCTACGTTTGTTACTTAATGTATCCGTATACAACCCTGATTATATGTTTGCTACAGTCCCTTGTATTTAATAGCTGGGTTATTGCGCTAAATATAGTTTGGTATGTTTCGATTATCTGCGCATGTCTGATTTCTTCTGTCACCAACACCCACATTCGTGTTTGAGTAGTTTCAAGATAGCGCAGACTAAACAAGAACAGGAGAGGCCTTACATTGGTTCTACCGTAGTTCAACCAATGTAAGTTTTACAGTAATTGTTCTAACCATGAGTTCTCTACAGTTAATGACAGTTCTCACTGGTAGGACTGTAAGACAATAATTTAACTATCCGATAGTATTAATCAAAGTTATCCTGTCTAGACTGAAGATGTTTACATATATCCTGAAATCATACAATGTATATGTTAATACCATTATGCAGTGATAAATCAGTCTCCTTTAATACAGAAATACCAGTAGATCTATTATATGTACGACGGAACATTTATGAATGTGTAGATAGAGAGATCAGGGCAGACAGGACGAAAACAAATCTCTAAAAAAACATTGGGTTGTTTATACGCATAATGAGTATTTGTAAGCGTTAGATAATTGTAGGAAATCGATGGCGAAATGTATTGAGTCATTGATAAAGAAAATAAGCTCTTTCAAGGATTCCTTTATGTATACTCTCAGCATGTTTGATAGAATTCCACTAGTAATGCTTTGAGATATAGTATGCACGTCGCGCCGAAACCTGATGTGAAAACGCTCATGCAAATGTGCAGTCGGTTCAAGATACAATCCAATATATGTGTTGTCATTGGGATAATTCCTTCTAAACGTTTCTTACATGTATTCTGTCAAAATATGTTGTCCCTGACTAACATCCAAACATAAAGACAACGGCAAATAAAATTTGGTTACGGGGATACCCGACGATTATGGTCAATGGTAAAATCCCTAGTAAAGTGTTTATGAGTTAATCAATCTTCATACAACTTCACTCATTAACAAAACACAATGAATTATGATCACAATTTAAATTCCCAAATGCCATGACATAGTTACTGACTACCAGGACAAACAATTATCAATCAGGATGACTTAAAGATATCCCCAATTTGATTGGTGAATTATGGCGTTGCCAAAGATGTTATGAGCGCAACATTGAGACGCGTCGTCATCGCGTTGTTTTCTGATTCTTAATAATAATATCACATAATTTTCGTTTCATGTTAAATTTATTAAAGGAGCTAAATTGAATCCATTTTATTCAATGTGTGCAATACATTCAAAATAGAAAGTCACAATTGTCATACATGTGGTCAAAAACATCAGAAACTTTTTTTAGTAAAACAACCTCAATTGACGAACATCTCTGATGCTTTAAAAGACGTCATGCCAAGTTTTTTCTTACACTATTGTGTTCTCATTTTTATGTAATGGCTTTATCAAAATGCAACGTCGTCAAACATGTGATGAATAATAATAAAGTTTGACCATTCATCTTAAACTAGAGACAATGAAAGTTTGTTTTCCCAGGATAGGTAACCAGACGGCTTACGTATGTTATCCTTTAATATCGTCAGTTGTAATAATACTTTTCGTACGTGAGTAGCTTTCTTAAACTGGATATTATTCTACACGGACAAGTTAATGTTATTGTTAAACTGGATACTATTCTACACGGACAAGATAACTAAATCAGGAAAAGGTTATTGTACTATCAAACATCAGATTGAAGAATCTGTTTGTTGTCTGATCCTGTAACAGAATGACGTGACTTGTGCATTTGTCATTAAACCTGAACGTTAAAGTATATTAAATTGACTAGAAGCAAGAGTTAAGAATGGTCCGTTCATTTGTTGGTAAAATATTTTTGTCCAAGGTTTTTGTCCAAGGTTAACAAGGCAGTCAATTAGAGCAAGGTTTTACAACCAAAATTAAACCCTTGTATTGGTCAACTGAATCTTCGATTACCATATATGACGTATGGTCAATTTTGTACCTTGAAATCTATACTGGAATGCTTGGTTATAATATTTGTAAATTTGAAGTTAATTGAAATTTAATGGTGCTTCTTTTATCAGGTAAGTGGCATTGCCTAGACGTCATGAATATGGACACTTTGCATTCTTCTTTATTTTTATGTCATTTTTACGGCGTCTACAAGTATTATACATGTACTCTACAGTGCGGGCTCGGTTTAAATGGTGTACCTAACTTCTCTACAAATATATTGATGTAGAAACGTAGATTTTGCTAACGTCAATGGAGGGATGCTGATTGCTGACATCGACCTCCTAAGATTGAATATACATTACCCTGGAGTCATACTGTCATAGTTCTCATAAAGATAAAACATGAAATATCACCGTTTGATCAAACAATTTGTACAACATGGAAATGAATTAGCATTTAATAGACATAATGTGTCTATTAAATGCTAATTCATGTTCCATGTTGTATAAATAGTATTCTTAATTCATATTTGATTGGAATCGTGTACATACCTAATGCTAATATTGTTAAACGGAGTTCTAGTAACCTTACCATTAGACACATGACATCATATCTATCAAATTAGTATTTTTGTATATTTGTTATACAGGCGACATGCTGTATCCAGACTTTAGCAAATACATCTATCACAAGGTCACGATAGTGACATGTAGTACATGCTTCCCATTTTATACTTTTATAACTTGTTCAAAACGATATAAAATTGTTCTGGAATATTGTAGTAATCAAAAACGAAAACTTATTTCTCTTAACACATTTTCCGTACAACACACGTAAATGCAGTTTGTGAAGAACACTTGACTTTCAGTAAAGCATCTCCCCAAATGTTACGTCAGAACGAAATTTAATATTTTAGATCAACATCCTTTCCTTTAGTAAACATTTAATTTAATTCCACGAGTCTAGACATAACGAAACATGATTCATTTATGTCTGACTGCATACAATATCAAATACTTGTTTTCAAAATTGCTGAAATGCAATTGCAATACATTCGTTATCGTGTCCCCGCAGGAAAATAATCTGAGTGACTATTTAATCATAGATAAAAAAACATGTACGTATTAGGTTGCATTCCACGTCATACAAGAGGATCACAATTATCTTAAGTTCCGAATAACGGTGCAATGCCACTAACGCTGAAAGTCACACTGTTTAAAATTGCTGCGATTTCTGCTAGCAAGTTTGCGTGCTGCTTCCGTTTCTTAACTTTTCATCAGAAATATCTACAAAAAAGTGCTATAAATGATTTTAAGTTCCATAATAGTGTGGACATGTTTGGCTTAGAACGCTAGAAAATGTATATCAACACAAAGTCAAAAACATCTGAAATTCTTTTATTCTTTGGCAAATTTTAACGAAACATCAATAACGCTCAAGCCAAGAATGTGCAATGTCCACACAACTAAACACTATTTTTAAAGAAAATGTTACATTTGTGCCCAAACCGATTCAACTGCCTGGATAGCAGTTGAGACGTTTTTAGGTAAAACATATTTACTATCAGAAAAGTATCATTTTGCTTGGGACAATGAATTCAGAAAATGTTAATGAATTGGTTCATTAAACGCAGGTATTTCATGTTTATGAAGCGACTCGTGGTACATATTTTGAATATTCATGAGTCGTATATGGTCGTAAATAGCACTTACGACCTTCTCATTCTACACCAGCGACTTGTGATGTGTACTTGTAATATTATGTGTGTTCTTCTTGTGCATTTCCTGATCTGCTGCTTCCGTTACATTCCCTGTCCGATTTATTACATGTATACATTTAAGTTCAACGTCTTTATAATGTGTATAATAAATAAACAGTTTAAATATTCATATTAGATACTAGTGCATGTAACAATCTGGTTTCTTTGAAAATTATGATCGATTGCGCTACAATATAAAACCTTAGAATCTAGATTTTATTACAGCGTATACTTTAAAGACTGTCAGTTTATAGTTTATCTATTACGCTTTCCAGATGTTTCTGGTTTTGTTCTCCACAGCAGACAAAACAATTTATCAAAAATGACTGTTTACTACAAAGAAAGTAATTTTATGTATTTAAGGTAGAATTATTATTGTGTTTTAAGAGGTTTACAGTCACAGGCGGTCTTATTGTCTGACACAGTCTGAACTATATTCCTTGTAAGGAGGTACGAAGTTACTTGTTTTGTAAGTAATAAACAAGTTAAAGCATTACAAATTCGTATTATACCATTTGTTTTGCGTTTAACCACAGGAATTTAAAGTTCTTTCAAATAAATATTATACAGATCGGTCCATCACAAATCTCTCTATACGTATATATAATACTGAAGGAACGCAACGCCTCCCCCACCCTCCAAAATGGAAGGCGTTGTGTTCCTTCAGTAATATATATACGTATAGAGCGATTTTGATTAGATTGACTGCTATGATATTTTATGGACGGAATTTCAAATTCCTGTGGTTTGACTGAGACAATCGTAGTGCGTAGTCATTCGGGTTTTTCCTGCCTAATTGGCCAATGACATCCGGGCGTATGATACCATTAGTCTGGTTCCCGATCTTTACAATCTACGCAGTAATGTAAGATTGGGGAACGGGAACCAGACTAATGATACCATATGAATTGAAGTGGAGGATAATAATGATAATCAGTTTCAGTTTATTTTATTAGCATAAGAACATTATTTATGTTCGTCGCCTTAAACAATAATAATAATGCACGATGCTCATACTGATTTTCGTTTTTGCATGCACAATTTACACAAATATGAGTGGAAATTATCATCTTCTTAGATACGTTTCTATGTTGACATAAAACGGCCGTATTTCGAAATGATGTAAATTGCAGTTATTATAACAAATGATTCGTCAAAAATCAATTGCATTGCGTAAAAAGTCCAATCGTATAATCAGTTATATGTTTCACTTAAAATATATATCACCTCAAATAACTCATTTTATGTAGAGACATCTAAATATTTTATTTGAGATTTGTATTCTGCCTGTCAGTATTTCTACACATTTATAAATGAACCGACGTACATATAATAGAACTGCTGGTATTGCGGTATCGAAGGAGGCTGATTTATCACAGCATAATGTTATTAACATATATATTTTATGGTTTTAGAATATATGTTAACATCTTTAGTCTAGACAGGATAACTTTGATTAATTATATTCGATATTTAAAACATGGTCTTACAGACGTACACGTATAGGCTATCAATGCCATGCTTATTGACTGTTAGAACAACAACTACTGTACGATATCATCTTGATCTTGGCATGTCCGCAATATGTGGTACAAAAATCGAGTGGACGCAATTATATTAAACGCCATCGATTAAATCGATGTACGACCAAATATGAAGCATATGTTAACGGCAGACATAGTTACTATAAGTGATATCCAAAATGTCCCTCTGTCAACTTGACTTTCATTCTATCAGCCTTACCCTTCATGTGCCCTTTGAAACATGTTTACGAAATAACTTTAAACAATACTAGTCCGCATTCCATAAATGTTCAGACTTCGACCCGACTTCGAGATGAACAATAGATTTAAAATGCAAATTAGTTAATCGGGACCAAAAAATAATTCGACATAACGAAAAATTCGAGCCGAATTCGAGCCATAACTTCGAGATAGGTCTCGAGATTTCATATAGACAAAGAAGGAGAAAAATCGGGACTTGAAAAAAACTTCGACATAACGGAAAATTCGATATAAGCGAGCTCGAGATAATGAGAGTTGACTGTAATTGTTTAGCTAAGTATGTTACTTGAATCTTTTGCTAATTAAATGCATCCAGTCTATATTTTGTTTCATCAGTGGAATGTTTATATTAGAGAGCAATACAATCAATAATTAGTCAGATTTTTACAGAAAGTTGTGTTTTAAAGTAATATAGCTTAATTTATAAGACATTAAGTGAGAAATTCATTCGGATTCCTTGGGCATTTGTTTCAACTTACACCTATTATATGATTATTCATCATTAAATACACATTGTATGTAAGGAATTTACAAACAAGACTGGTATAATAATAAAAATATTAATAAATTATTGTAGTTATACAGCAAATTCAAAATAAGAGACTTAGCTAAGTAATTGCTTTTAAAGTATTTTGCTTGGTTGGTATTCACAAAGCATCTTAAGGGAAAACATAGATCTTCACATATTGCCCACGAAACGAAAAATAACCCATGTTTTCTTTGTGGTTATTGTAGCTCTTTACATAATGCTTCTAAACTATGTAAAAATGATAATCTTGATTTTCCTGTTTAGCTGATATACTTCAGGAAATTTTAATGTTTGAAGAAAATTCTAAAATTTCCCCTAAGATGCTTTGTGAATACCACTCCAGATATGGGTTATCTAAATCATCTAGTAGGCATCGTTATAGAAACATAATTATTCTTTAAACTTCACTGAAAGGGGGACTTTTGATCATCATTGGCCTAAAACATTTATTAGACCCCATCTCTCTTCGCATACAATATCCCCATCTCTTCTCGCATACAATATATATATATATACAACAGTAATTGGTTTGTAATATAATTATGGAAATCCAGAATTGTATCTTGTCTAACGCTTGCTTGCTTAAACATACCATATAATATATAATTATGGTAATATGTAACACTATGTCTTTCTTGTATTCCCTCCTTGATTTTACAAACTATATCTTGTACGGATATTGGCTTGATTAGAATTTGACAGCTTGGATATGGGAGGATCATAGCTTATTTAGTTGGGCATTGTGCCTTGTGTGTTTTATGTTTTCTGTGCTCGGTTGGTAAAGTTGAGTGCTGCCTTCCCTGTCTGACTTAATATTATCTTTTCGATTGGTATGTTTTTATGTTTTCCGTGCTCGGCTGGTTACGGTGAATGCTGCCTTCTCTGTCCGACTTAATATTATCCTTATGACATAGAACCTCTAGTACATGTCAATGCACTGTTAAATACGAGTCCAATAAGGCATCGATACTTTTTCTATTCCATCTTACATTCCAGAGTTGGCTAATTCTGACTTATTCCATATTAAAAGTTATTAAATCGTATACATGGAGCCGGATATGGGTTCAGAAAGAAGCTAGGTGCTGTTCTAACGGTGACGCTTAGAATGTCATCACGTTTCGTCCAACGCCACGCGCCCTTTATATGAATAACAATATTTTTTAAGCGCATTCGGTCCGAGATATCTTAATCTGAATTATAATGAGTTGCTTTTGAGCCTTGCTGACAAAACAAAATTGCTAGATGAAAGGTCTTCGAATATATTGATTACCCCTTGTATACTGTTGAAATTAATCACAATTGTATAATGGTCATTGTTGCAATTACTGGTCGAATTCCACCCATCAGGTGAAGGTTCATATACGATTTTGAATGTGTACTTGCTTTGTTTTGCTGATGGTCTGTGTTGTGTCTTTTTATGCGTTAGTTTCTTTCCTTTTGTGCTCAGCTGTTTCTGTTCAATACTGCATTGCCTGTCCAATGTGTAAGAAAAATTGTGTTAGGTATGATTTCAATACATTAAGCCCATGTGTTGGTATAGTCCAGTCAGGGTAAGAATACAGTGACGCAGCGGTCGGGTCCACTATTACGGTGTAAAACCAATTATAAAGGCTTAAACAGACAGCCATAATTTCAATGCTAAACTAACAAACTATATTCGCACTACCTATTCAGACAATGGTTGTAATCTTGTGTGTACACATAAACGGCTACATCACTGTCACCAGATCCTAACTGGATTTTAATTGCTTTACAATGCGTATCATATCCACAATTATGATTTTAATGGTGACTAGCTGTGGACTAGCTTTGGAACAGAAAACATAGTTACAGTCTAAGTCGTACTCGGTAATAGTTCATTGCAAAATATCCATATTTAAGATGTCAACATCAAAAACGTTATAATGACATATTAAATGCAATGTTTGACCAAAAACGCAGTAACAACCATTTGTACCCATATTCATACCATACAACATGTTGCGTCGAAGGCAGCGGAACACAATGGTTTTGCGATCCAAGTAGGTTGCTCAACTTAACCAGCTGAGCACAGAAAACACTAAAACACACAAAGCACAATGCCCAACTGAACCAACCTAAAACACCTACAAGGCACAATGCCTACTAAACAAGCAAAGATCCGCCCAAGTCCAAGCTGTCGAAACGTATAATAAATTATCGATAACGGACTGGCTTGTATATAACCCTTTAAATTTTTATTAAGCTCTAGTATTATCTGACCACATTACACTGAGACTAATCAGATTTCAACGAGCATAAGCTCGGAGGCTTAATTTAATGAAGTCAGATAATGCGATGTTAATATTCGTTTGCCATTGATCATGAAACATGAGACTGGTCACTAAAATATAGTTAATGTGATCGCCGTTAATCTATGGCATCTAACTACTTAAACTTGTATTCTACACCAATATCATATGGCATTGCGTTACACGCTCAATGAAACACGACGTTTATTTGCCAAGGGAGACTGAACAAATCACATTAGATAGGACGTAATTAACTGGTGATGTTTAGAATAAGGCTCCGATATTTAATTAGTGCTCGATGTTCGTAGGAAACTTCATTACCGAAATCATCCAAGAGCAAATGCAGACACTAAAACTGAACTCAAATAAAAATACGATAAAAAAAACTTAAAATATGCTCTTTTGGTGTTTCGTTATAGCGTGTAACATGAGTTTGAAATTGCGCAGCACTAAAAATGTTTTCCCTAATCACGCGACAACCTTTTTGTTCACCAGTCACCAGTTCAATTGAGTTTTCAATATTCACGTCATTAATTGTGCTTCAGCAGTCACGTGATTACGATTCTGTTTTCAATAGTCACGTGATTAAACGTACAAGTTATGCTTTCAACAGCCACGTGATTAAATGTACTATTCTTTTAATAGTCACGTAATTACTTGAGTTTAGCGGAAGATAAAAAGGCAATTTAATTAATCTCGATTCAAATTAAATGTCTCGTATATCTCTGTGGCAAAAAGATCGATAGCCTTATGATTAAAAAGTTAATAATAATACGAACAATGAAAGCAACAAACAAGCAACATAGAATCACAAAAATGAACAGTTCAATGAAAAGAAAAATTGATAAAAACCAATACACTGCTAATGGTCGCGATTATTAAGTTTCCGTCAATGACTTGACATGAAACGTTTTACGGACATCATCGGTAAAAAAGACATTCTGTTGCGGCAAACAGCAATTTTAAATGTTCATATCACTGAGGGCCCTATGAAATTAAATAGACTTGCTAGTCAGCCCTAGCGGTGTTTATTGACCAAAGCAAAATAATGGCTCAGTAGCAATTTCTTATAAAAATTGCGACCATATTGTACCAAAGTCGGTCAAGTCAAGTGGTCAAGCGAATAGAGCTACTGACTACTGATCCGAAGGTTGTGGATTCGATCCCTCCACCAGACGGTCAAAAATAAAAATGATTTTCAGTGTTTCTCACCCAACATAACTAATATTAATAACAGTAATTCGGACAAGACGTTAAGCGAGGTCCCGTGTATGATGCTTACACCAGGCACGTAAAAGAACCATGGGTGCTTCTGGAACTGGTGCATCTTCTGTTTCATGCACTATCCCCCAAGAATAAAAGAGACTAACCTCTTCTGGGGCCCTCGCCCATAAGGATTTCCGGTGGCGAGGATAAATAAAAGCAAATAAAATATTAAAAAATAGAAAAATACCAAAAGTCGTATAAAAATAGCGACCATATTGTACCGAAGTCGTATAAAAAGGGCGACTATATTGTACCGAAGTGGTATAAAAAGGGCGACTATATTGTACCGAAGTGGTATAAAAAGGGCGACTATATTGTACCGAAGTAGTATAAAAAGGGCGACTATATTGTACCGAAGTGGTATAAAAAGGGCGACTATATTGTGCCGAAGTCGTATAAAAAGGGCGACCATATTGTACCAAAGTCGTATAAAAATGGCGATCATATTGTACTAAAGTCGTATAAAAAGGGCGATCATATTGTACCATATTCGTATAATAATGGTGACCATATTGTACCAAATGTGTATAAAAATGGTGGCCATATTGTACTAAATTGGTAAAAAATAGCGGCTATAGTAGAAAAGAGAAATTTTGTAAGAAATGGATTTTCATTAAGAAAATCCATTTCTTACATTATCTTACATTAAGTTCGGTCAAATGACCAATTTTGGTGTAAGTTCGAGATATTGGTTCAAGTTTTTAATTAATCGCCCACATCCCTAATGCTAAATATGTTGTCCATTCACACCACTAGGGCTGACAAACCAGTATTGGGCATGAAGTAATGTGAGCTGTGGGAAATAAAAGACAAAAATCCTAAAAAGCTATGGCGAAATTTAAAAAATCTTTCTGGTAAAAACACACCCCAAAATAACATTACTATAAATGATGATGATGGTAACCCCATAACTTGTTCAATGAAAAGTGCTGAAGTATTTAATACATTTTTTACAAATATCTTTAAAAAAGCACCATTAAACATCAATGAATTAACTAAAGAAAACAAATCATTACTGCAAAACTTTGTTGACGTCAGAACACATGCTTGTACAGAATTTAAAATCCCTGATATTACGGAAGAATATGTGAGAAAGGAACTGCACGCATTAGATTGCAGTAAATCAACTGGCCTTGACGGCTTAGGAGCCCACTTTCTTAAAATAAGTCACGATAAAATAGCTAAACCTCTCACAAAAATATTTAACCTTAGTATTTCTACAGGGAAATTTCCGAAAATGTTCAAGATAGCAAAGGTAACTCCTATTTTTAAAAAAGGTGAGAAGACAAACAAGAATAACTATAGACCAATATCTATTTTGCAAGTCCTATCTAAAATATTGGAAAGGCATATATCTAAGAATTTAAAGCATTATCTTGAAAAATATAAACTACTACATAACCAACAATCCGGTTTCAGGCAGTACCATTCTTGTGAAACTGCTCTAACAGATATAGTTGATGATTGGATAACAGCAATTAATGATGATGCTCTAATTGGAACAATTTTTATTGATCTTACAAAGGCTTTTGATCTAATCAATCATAAATTACTCATTGAGAAGTTAAAATGTTACAAGTTCAATAATAATGCACTTGAGTGGTTTTATTCTTATCTGTCTAATAGATCTCAACAAGTCAATGTATCTGGAAAGCTCTCCGCAGCCCAAGAGATTGTAGCTGGTGTTCCCCAAGGCTCTGTCCTTGGCCCAATACTTTTTATTATTTTTATCAACGATCTACCTTTGAATGTTAATAACTCACAACTTAAAATGTTTGCTGATGATACAACTTTATCAGCTTCTGGTGCAACCATTGATAATATTAAGCACAACTTACAAAATGACCTTGATTGTATTGAAAACTGGTGTAATAATAATGCTATAATTCCAAATGCAAATAAAACAAAAGCTATGGTTATTTCTGCATCAACAAAACTTTCTAAAGAAATTGAAAACGATGATAGCATGGAACTAAAGATGTGTAATCAACCTCTTGATATTGTAAAAAATGATAAACTCCTTGGAGTACAAGTCGATCAAAACTTAACCTGGAAAAATCAAGTTGAAAAAACACTAAAAAAGTGCAACTCCCTACTTTATCTTCTAGTAAGAATAAAATGCTATCTTGACTTGCATGCTCGCAAACTATTTTTAATGCTTATATTTTACCTCACTTGGATTATTGTAACACAATAGGGGGAACTGCTGCACAAAAGTACTAGATGATTTGATAAAATTTCAAAAGAGAGCAGTCAGAATAATTTTAGATAAACCATATGATGCACCATCAAGTGATCTTTTTAAGCAACTAAAATGGATGACATTTCCACAACGTGTCGAATACAAAAAAGCCATGACAATTTACAAATCTCTAGATATTAAAAACCCAAAATGTCCTGAATATATCTCAAATAAATTTGAATATGTTAAAGAATCAGGCCTTAGGTCTTCAAGTCAAAAATTACTTCATAAACCAAAACCAAAAAAGGAATTCTTTCGAAAGTCATTAAGCTACACTGGACCAATACTTTGGGAAAAGATACCTTTTTATATAAGAACTGCTAGCTCTCTTGAACGATTCAAAAGAATGTATTTAAAATGGAAGTTTCCCGACTGGGACTACCAATAAAATAAGTATGTTCTATAATCGTTGTAAATATTATGTTATTGTCTCTTAACTTGTTTATATTATGTCTTTGTATCATAGTGAGTATTTGAATAGCACAGTCGTGTTTATACAAACTTTTCATTATTCATCTTAGTTAATATGTTTTATCTACTTTCATTCAATTGTTATGTTTGCTTACTTTCATTTCATTTGTTAAGTTTAGTACTCTGTTTGCAACTATCATGTTAAATGTATGTATTATATGTTGAGGTCCGCATGGAAGATTGTGTTTATATGCAAATGTGTTAACCTCGTAAAATAAAGTCATTATTATTATTATTATTATAATAACTACACTACAGTAAACAAAATGTTAACAATAAAGCACGCAGGTGTTCCATTTGACTCGGGAGTAGGGGTTTGGACCCTTGTAATTTCCAAAAAGCCACATTTTGACCCATCAAGATATTGGTTTAAAGGGACATTTTCACTTAAAATCATGGGTATTTTGCCTATAAAACGGTAGAATTTAGTCAAAGTATCAAAATGACCCTTCAGATTCAGCAGCTAGTGGAACCCCTGACACGAGGAAAGGGTCATGACAAAGTTGTAAGAACTTGTCGCGGTCAATCTATTTGCTGATACTAGTATGATGTGTAAGAATCTATCTATAAAATATATTTTAAACTAAGAGAATATGAACTTTATATCAGTTCACCAATATAAATGTACAATGGACATCATTAACCTTTAAATACTTCATATGGAAGAACTTATCAGTTGACCTTAGTTTGATTCCTCGAGGCCCTTATGTCATCGACTTCATATCTCGATTTGTTCAATCACGTCATTTTACTTATTGAAACTAGGTCATCAGGCTATGGCTTTGAGATTTTTTGTTGCTGAAATCGGGCCTGTCAACGTTTTAATACTGTTACTTAACTTGTCGTCGACTTCAATCAATGATACGACTGTAAGTAATTTTGCTTTTTATAGCTGAAACTAGCACAAGACTGTAGTCTTAGCTAAGCAATAACTTAAGTTTGTTCGTCGAATTGGTGCCTGGTCAGGAATCGAGAAACCAACCAATACTAACAACGGAGCTAGTCAGATTATTTGCAAAATAAACATAAACTGTATGTACAGCCATTATTGTGGTCTGACGGATAGGTTAATCGAATTTTTTTGTGTCTTAATTTTAAGGTGGCAATTAAATGAGAGTCATTAAGAGAGGGGTTGTTCATAATGGTGGTGGTAATATTAAGGTGGGAATTAAATGAGCGGTTGTTGAAAACAGTAATAATTGTGGCTTGACGTTTACAATGACACTTTTGGTGTCTGAAATGGTGGTCCTAATATCAAGGTAACCATTACGTGAGGACTTGCTTGAAATACGAAAGCTGTAATAGGTGTGTTTTGGTGGAATACAAATGACACTTATTGGGCCTCTAATGACAATATCAGTAAGGACAGAGGTCAGACATACAGTATATAGTCTGATACTAGCTAATCTATTAAACCACACATACACTGATACTTTAACTATGAGAACACTGGTTTACTTAGGTCTGCTGACATTTTGTCTGGCCGTGGATGGCTTTGATCGAGCAACACTGTACGCTACAAATATAATGGATGCCGACTATTATACCAGGTAAGAATGTTTCACATTATCATATTATCCGGACCATGTACATCGTACATACATGTGTAAATAAAAGGCAGGTTGTGATACTGAACTTGTACGCATACGGCCAGTTACGTGTAGACCACTGGTGCGTGTTGCTTTTACAAGTAAAGTGGTTGTAACAGACTTTGCAGCTTAGATGGTTAGCAACGGATACCAAAATTGGTATTCGGATATGACCTAGTTTAAGCTATAACAAAATATATATGTATGCCCATAGTGCACCCTTATAGCGGGGAATAAAAAGCGGAATGACCTAGCCTAACTATGTATCTCTACTGTACGTACAGAAACGAATAATCAACTTGATGAATGTGCTGGGGAATCAAGATTTCCAGTGATTAAAGCAATCGTACGTTCAAATGCAAATGGCTTGTATCTTTTATGATATTCACAATCATGTGGTTACTGATAACATCATGTACAATCATTGAGAACGATAAAAACAGCAATACAAAAGATTTCTCAGCTATGTTCTTTGTAAATGGGCTTAAAGCCAGTGTCACGACATTAGCCAAGAATGTGATTTACCGATTAATGTTAATATTTCAGGTCGTATGGAGATTCCGTAACGGATTCAGGAACCGGAAGTAGCAGCGGCGGAAGTAGCAGTGGTACCGGAAGTGAGACTGGTTCCGGTAGTAGCAGCGGAAGTAGTAGTGGAACCGGAACTGAATCTGGTTCCAGCAGCGGAAGTGAGAGCGGCAGCAGCAGCGGAAGCAGTAGCAGCAGCAGCAGCAGTAGTTGGAGTAATAGTAGCAGTTGGTCATGGATTGGACGATCTGCCCACAGACTAGATGCTGGTATCGTCGTGAAGACCTGGGATTTTGAGGAGTACTTCATACATAAAACTGGCGTGTATGGCGTTAACTGGCAAACTGAGATATATCCTGCCAGTCAGATGCATGGGTAACAACCTATAAATTGTTCTTGTTCTACCGATTTTGCTGATTGAAACTACGCCAGGGCAGCGATCGCTCAGCCTTATTATTGCCGAGTTGTAAGTTGATTGACGAAGGCTTTCACGCGAATCACCATTGTGTGCTTAGAGTTTACAGTTACAAAACTTAAAGCGTACGTAAAGGTACCTAAATAATAACTGTCGTATTGTCAATTACGAAAATGTATATGTAAGGTTGCAGAACGAATACACGATTTCGTGAAATAGCTTCTGCCACAGCGCATGACACTAGGTTTTGTCTTCCGAGAGTTATATGTACATTAAAGGGTTATCCAATGAATTCACCTAGAAACCCTTGACGAACAATGAAGCAAAATGTTCTCTCTCTGGCGATTGTTCTATCTGAGAATTCCGTATACATTAGACAGTTGACCCAACCAGTTTCGTCCTGGAATTAATTATCAACCAGTTTATAAACACCGGTGTTATAAATTAGAAATTCTATTGAATTAGGGGACACCTAGAATGGACATTGGACAGGGGACTGCCAGCTAGAATGGACATTGGACAGGGGTCTGCCAGCTTCACACACCAATTGAATTACAATTTTATCGCAAATTCACAATATTTTCCATTGGTAACAATTAACTGATTTAACTCCAATACGGAAATCACAAATTATTTCTGAAACAAATGTATATACTATGTTTTACTTCAGATGGACCAGGACAAAATGTGGCAATGTTATACTGACGACAGTAGGTGAGCTGGTACAGGCATCCAATCTACGATGTGCGTCATCATGTGATAGTATGGATGCAGCAGACGCTATGTGGAGACTTGTCCACGAGTCGTCCTTTTGTTTTTCCTCGTAATTTAATAGAAAGTTCAGATAGAATTCAAAAATAAACATCACTCCTGAATATTAAATTGACATTGTCCTTCAAACAATGCATTCAGATGCGGGAGGTCCCGGGTTCAAGTTCAGGAGTTTGTGTGGAGTATATCATTGAAGTTGAAGGCCGCGTCATACCAAAGACGAAATAAAAATGGTACCAGCATTTCCCTTGCTAGACGCTCAGCATAAAAAGGGAAACTGGCTTCTCTTCTCTTATACCCTCTTGTTGACGGAGAACAGAAGGAGTGAGGTGTCAAGAGTGGAAAAACTTGTTTCGACCTAAAATGAATTAGTATAAATTAACGCATTCAAATCGCTCTATAATGTTTGTATGCGTTTAATGATACAGTAAGTTTAGACTATACTAATTTGTTTAAGGTCGATTGTGAGACAAATTTTCCAACTTACATTAATCACTCTTAACACCTCATTCCTGATGTTATCCATCGTCACGAGGGTGTAAGAGAAGAGAAGCCAGTTTTCCTTTTATACTGAGCGTCGAGCAAGGGCATTTCTTGTACATGTACCATTTTTATTTCGTCTTTGGTTTGACGCGGTCTGGGATGATCGAACCGGGACCTCCCGCACTCGAAGCAGACTCTCTATCCCTAAGCTATCGAGGCGGTTGATACTGATACAGTTAAAGTTGCTCGTATTTGGTGACATTAGTCGATATGCTCCTGGTTTTGCGCCGTGTTGGTTTCCAGCAAATATTTGATACTGGACGCTGTTTGGTATTGCGCGATACTGTGCTATCTTAGGTATAATGCGATTGTCGGCACAGTGTGATACTGTGCAGTGTTAGGTACGAGTCGATGTTTGGTACTGTGCGATACTGTGCACTGTTGGGTACGGTGCGATATTTGTTACTGTTCGATATTTCGTCATGTTCGGTATTAGGCGATAATTGGTAAAGTGCGATACTGTGCAATGTTAGGTACGAGGCGATGTTTGGTACTGTGTGATATCGTGCAATGTTAGGTACTAAGCGATGTTTGGTACTGTGCGATATCGTGCAATGTTAGGTACGAGGCGATGTTTGGTACTGTGTGATATCGTGCAATGTTAGGTACGAGGCGATGTTTGGTACTGTGTGATATCGTGCAATGTTAGGTACTAAGCGATGTTTGGTACTGTGCGATATCGTGCGCTGTTAGGTACTAAGCGATGTTTGGTACTGTGCGATATCGTGCGCTGTTAGGTAATAGGCGATCTTTGGTACTGTGCGATATCGTGCGCTGTTAGGTAATAGGCGATGTTTGGTACTGTGCGATATCGTGCGCTGTTAGGTAATAGGCGATGTTTGGTCTTGTGCGATATCGTGCGATGTTATGTACTAAGCGATGTTTGGTACTGTGCGATATCGTGCACTGTTAGGTAATAGGCGATGTTTGGTACTGTGCGATATCGTGCGATGTTAGGTACTAAGCGATGTTTGGTATTGTGCGATATCGTGCGATGTTAGGTACTAAGCGATGTTTGGTACTGTGCGACATCGTACGATGTTAGGTACTAAGCGATGTTTGGTACTGCGCGATATCGTGCGCTGTTAGGTACGAGGCGATGTTTGGCACTGTGCGGTGTGTATACTGTCTTTCTAAAGCAACTAAAAAGATTTTATGATTTTATAGAAAGACTACATGTACTTCTGACAACCTAAATTGTATGCAAAGAAATTATTTTTACGGGTGCATAATGAGTGCAGTGATGTCTTGTAAATGGACGGCAATCAGAAAACCATCGCTAAACGTTGTCACAAATTATTTCAATGGAACAATCTCTCGTGTACTTTAAGATGAGAAAAAAAGCTGAATGGGCGACAAATTACTAATTTCCTTTTCTTTGAGTGATCGTTTTTTTCTCAGTTATTGCGTGCTGAATCGTGGATGGTTGAATGATGATATTAACTGGACGATTGTCAGTTAAATACATTCCATCATGTAATCACGTCGATGCACTCATTAACATAAGGTACACGGCGATTTAACAAATTCCTGATTCCCGGCGCAGAACACTGGACATAGAGCTTCGCAAGACAATGATGTCATAGAGCAAAAGTCCGGGCTATGGACCGAACCAGATGGAGCGCTGTGCTAAAGGCCCTATGCTCCGACCGGAGTGAAGAGGACTAAGTAAGTACACGGCTATTAACATAACGTTTGTAAGTGACGTTAGGAATCGTTCTACTATTGGTCTGCGTACCACGAAGGAAGGTAATCGTCGTGCGAACTTCGTTTGAGCATGCGTACTACGACTTCCAAGAGCTAACTCCGTGATATTGCAGTTTAGAAATATGGTTTATGTGGTAGAGTTATCTAGCCTAACATTGGTCCCTTTAACCAACTGTATCGTCTATATCGGTGATGGCGTTCGTGATTTCATGATTGCCACTTTTACAGATTCATGTACCCACGATTTCAACTCCACGAATTGATTAACCCACTATTTCAGCTTCACGAATTCATTAACTCACTATTTCAACTTCACGAATTCAGTAACCCTCGATTTCAATTTCAGGAAATCCTGGGTCCACTTTTTGCAATAATCCCAAGCATTCAGCTTCATAAATTCGTGAACCCACGATTAGAACTTAACGAATTCATAAACCCACGATTTCAATTTCACAAATACGTAACCCACGAATTCAAGAATTCAATCATTGTGCAGTCAGTATTTTTTAAATCGTGGATTCCAATAAATGAATTCGGTCTTCCTTGAAATTGAAGTTGTGATAGAAATTATAGATTTGTAACATTCCTTTAGGGGACATGATTAAGTATAAATGTCCCCGCCAGGGTACCGTAGGTTTATAAACTATAAGTGAATTGCGACAAAAATTGTCATATAATCAGCCGCCGATGATCTCCAAATGAGTTTGTGGGTGTTATCACAATCTAAATTATTTCCTTAAAATTGCCATCGTGTCGTTATAATAAGACATATCAACATTTTGATCGAATTTATATTCATGTCATGCTCTTTATCGAATCCACAAGGATCTGAATTATTCAAGGACAATTCGTGAACGGAATAACTGAAAACATCACAAACTAGAGTCTCGTTTTCTCGCAGATTAAGGATTATTCGTCCAAAATACCGCGAACAATCGATTACGAATTATACTATATACTTGCATTAAAGGGCTGGCACTCATTGACACAAATATACTGGCCAAAGGGCTGATCCCGCTGAAAGAACAGGGTTTCTCCAAAACTTTATAACTGATGTAATAAAAGAGCTGTTCTGTTCTAAATTGACAATTTCAAAATTTCATCTACAGTAAGAGAATTGTCTTAAGCAGCATATCAATGGAATAGACACGGTCTGAACCTTTCTTAGACTGACCGCTGCTCGTATCTGGAACACTTTGCGAATGCTCTCCTGACTTAGCTATCCGGTCCTTTACACAACTTGCCAATAATGTGAACAGTTTCAGACCGTGCCAGATGCATCAAACATGTATTGTTCAAAGTAAGTGAATGTTTCATACGTATAAAAATTGAAGCAGAATAGTATTTATTCTGGCCAGCATAGGTATCCGAATACTTTGATTAAATCATAAACATTATTGGGGTAAAATCGAATCACTAGGAAAACCACAGTGACAAGGACAACCAACAAAATGCACCTATCAATGTTTTCCCCCAGGGGGGGGGGGGCGGCGGGCTGACCCAGGGGAATTTGACATTTTTACTTTTTCAAAGTCTAAATTCCCACCCTAGAGCAAGGGCAATTTGTCAAATCCCCTCACTGGGAGATGCTTTACATACCCCCCGCGATCAAAATTTCGGCCAAAGTCAAAATTTCCCGGGACTCGGCACCATTCTGTCTGTCAAATTCCCACCTATCGGGAACAGCCTTCTTTCAAAAGTCTCGTGTATGCCCGCCACTCCCCCCTGGGGGAAAACATTGATAGGTGCAAAACACCCAACAAGAATTCAATTAAATTGAGAATCTTGTATTAGTGCCTACTACATGCAAGTTTTATTAAACGAGTGAACAAAATAAAATGACACGAGGCTTTGCCACATAGACTAAAAGAACGCTCATTATCGTTCAAAAATCTCCAATTGAAGAGTATTTAGTGTTCCGTATAAGGACAATGACGTCATGTGATTTATTGTCTTGATCTAACACTTCAGACGCTAAATGACAAATACGATTAGTAACACGCTTTCTTCGAGACTGAATATCATGCTGCTATTATATACAGTTCAACCTTTTCAGAGCGTCCTTCTGTAGAGCAACAACCGCTCTATAACAACACCTTCAAAATTTCCCTAAACCGATATTACAACACATTTAACTTCTGTAAAGCAACAACCTCTTTGTAACAACAACTTCAAAATTTCCCTAAACTGTTAGTTACTATAAACTTAACCTCTGTATAGCAACAACCTTTCTATAACAACACCTTCAAAATTTCCCTAAACTGATATTTAGTATAAACTTACCCTCTGTAAAGCAACAACCTTTCTATAACAACACCTTCAAAAGTTTCCTAAACTGATATTAACTATAAACACACCCTCTGTATAGCAACAACCTCTCTATAAGAACACATTCAAAATTTCCCTAAACTGATATCAACTATAAACTTACCCTCTGTAAAGCAACAACCTCTCTATAACAACACCTTAAAAATTTCTCTTAACTGATATTTACTATAAACTTACCCTCTGTATAACAACAACCTTTCTATAACAACACCTTCAAAAATTTTCTCTAAACTGATATTATCTATAAACACACCCTCTGTAAAACCTCTCTATAAGAACACCTTCAAAATTTCCCTAAACTGATATTTACTATAAACTTACCCTCTGTAAAGCCACATCCTCTATAAAACAATATCAATATCTGCCGCTCACATGTGCTCTACAGAGGTTGTACTGTAGTTTCAACTTAACTGATATGTGTTTTTCACTCGTATATATTTGGACGTAAATGACAAATTCGGTAAATATGGTTGGTTGCTATGGTAATGGATTTAAAATGTATTGAATGGAGAAAAATAATTCTGTATTAGCGTTATAAAGCTCTCTAAAATGTTATTATATTCGCTAATGTTGTTTGTAAAATGTTACTGTTCTCTCTTTTTATTACCATAACTATACACAGTATAATATATACGTACGTACCTTAGACAACCAGCAGGAAAGCAACCAAATGGGCCGTTTTTCCAGCACCCTGTAAAACCTAGAAGTTGTACGTGTATGCGACCAATCTTCAGTTCAATCCGAGGTTTCACAGGGTGTTGGACACAATGCCCAGCTGCTGATAGGAATCCTGTATTGCGTGGAAAATGTATACCCTTTTCCTTTAGACTGGCGTTTGTTTCATAGAAATCGGTACAGAAATAAAATAATAGAACGGCTATTTTTGTTTTCAAATGATTTGATTTGATGCCTTTAGTGACGTCAGAGTCATGTGTTATTGCTGCGCTGTGTTTACAATGTAGACTATATCAAACACATTATCGTCGATCTCATTCCGGGCTGGTATTCAGAAAATTTAAATATTTTAATTTAAGTTAAAATATTGAGCTGCACATAATTACCAAGAAAATTAGAATAACTCGCGTGTTTTTGTGATTATTGTAGCTCTATATATAATGCTTATAAACTATGTAAAAGATGATAATCTTGACTTTAGGCCTACTGTTTAGCTGATACACTTAAGGAAGTTTTCCCTTAAGACGCTTTGTGCTGGAATACCAACACATAACTTAAAAAAATACTTGAGAAAAAAACCCCATCTAGTTGGAACTTGTGCTGAGTAAATTAAATACATTCTCCCCATAAAATGCACACCGTTTGTTTATTGTGTTGAGTAGGTGAGTATTCATTTATTATTTATAAAAGACTAACAACATATTAATCCTACAAAGTGTTTTCCGATAGTTTTATGTCAGAATGATAACAATGTATTCAGCTATATACACAGTCTGACATAGGTCGACTATGATAACCTCTGATCAAACATGTTATTAAACAGATAAACAGAGTGTTTACCGTACATGACTACTGTGTAAGTGGATATTTTCGCGGGTTGAAACGTTAGCGAATAATAAATGTTTGACATTTTTAAAACATGTGGAAATATTCGTGATTTTTTTATCATGTGTTGGTCGAAAACTACGCTCATTGGAAAGCTAGGCTACGGGAAAAAATAGCGAATTTTGTAAATTTGCGGATTTCGCCAATATTTCTATTACAAAAATCTACGTTACAGGAAAAGTTAGCGTTAGTTTGTCAAATCGCCAATAGTTTTATTTCGCTAAGTTACCTACTTCTACTTACAACTGTTCGAAATCTACGCTACGTAAAAGGTGAGCGAAATTTGTGAATTCGCCCATATTTCTTTCCACTTCGCTAAGTTACCCGCTTGTACAACTGGTCGAATCTACGCTACGGGAAATTTCGCCAATAATTCCACTTCGCTATGTAACACGTCGAAATCTCTGATACGGGAAAAGCGAATTTTGTAAATTCTCGAAATTCGACATTAGTTTCACTTCGCTAAGTTACCCACTCGTACAGTAGCTCGCGTCATTATCATTATTCCAGTGACAATGTCGAGTGCGTACTTTAAGATTGAGAATAAATCAACAATCAATGAATTTATTCAACTAATTTCTATACAGTGCCACAGCTAAGCTTCTGATTCATGTATCGCAAGATAAAAAGCAATTTCGATTCACATGCAGTCGGCGCTTTTGTTAACAAAGTTCGATACGATGTGAGAGCTTTATCCACATTGACATATACCATTTAGACAACGAACATCCTAGAGAGGTTGTGTGAAAATCGTCATTTTGATATTCAATAAATTAGCATGACAAGAAAAGAAAGTATCGACATATAAGGCAACATTATGACGTTGGTATACTGCAAACATATTGACCTGGTCGCAATCTCCCAGACTCAGAATCGCAATGTGAGCGAAAAGATTATATAAAGTCAGACAGGGAAGGCAGCACTCAACTTAACCAGCCGAGCACAGAAAACATTAAAAACACACAAAGCACTGAAAACACGGCATCCCGTCCTGAAAGTCTGCCGCCTCAGTCTCATCTCATATATTGCCATGTATTTTTATGTCAATTTCCATTGGAGGCTGGACTGAAAAATTGGAATCACAAAACATTTGAGCGAAATCTCAGTTTAAGATGAGATTTCTACTTGAGATGCTTCGAGCGATCGGAGCCTGGGGTGGTATTCAATATTGATTTTATTTGACTTACGGATAAAGACAACCAATCAGATCACACCATATTAAACTATTGGTCAGTTACAGGCGATATGATTGGCTGTCCTTATTCTTCAAGAAATAAGATCAATACTGAATACCACGTCTGGTCGTCTTCGAACCTTCTATTTGCATAATTTAATGGTTGCTTTTTAATGATTATGTTTATACTAATTCACAATCATCTTAGTAATAAGGTCGACAACTTCTATGCATTACTCTATCTGTATTTCTGACGGGATCCATCGTCACAGTGCACAAGTATCATTGACAAAAAAGGAAAATTGGGCCAGGGTCTTTTTGTCATGATCTAACACCATAAGGACATGCTACATGTATAGGAGAAGCCGTGTTTCCTTTTAATGACGAGCCCTAAACAATAAAACTGATGAAAACTGGCACCAATTTTTCATTTTTGGTAGATCTGTGACGTGGCCCGGGAGCGAACTAATCGTAACCCCGAATGGTAGACTGGTAACCCAGGCCGGTTTTGACTATCGTAATATTCGAACGGTAGACTACCAGTCCACCAATATGGCCGTTCTACCATCAAGCAGTGCATGAATTGGAGTACGTCCATTGTTCTATTATTCATTAATGATCAAAAAAGGACAGTGACGAAGACAAGTGAGTAATTTACATTCGGTGCTACGCGACCATTTCCGAAGATAATGGGAAAATTCGAGGAATTCCGGATGTAGCAAATACAGTGACGTCATAAACTTGACGTCATCACTTACCGTAACTGGACATTCATTCAGCGGTGTCGTTTCGTCTATGTCAGCTTCTAACTCGTCCTTAGAACGCCGTCTGAAACGTTCTGGCGACCGAAGCTGGTGAAATATTTTCAACATGGTTCTGAAAATTATGCAAAATTTCGTAAGAAAGTACACCAGAATTTATGGTTTGTTTATTTTTCATTGCAGACATTTCACTCAATGTAATGAAATGAACAATATTCCCGACTTGACTTGGAAACATGCCTATTAATTGTAGCTTTCTCTATTTTCTTCTTACTAATGAATTACATTCGGAATACCTCAGACAGTTACGCCAGACTGGTAGAAATGAAATTACTAAAATTGCCCGATTTATTCCAAATGATTAAATATGACATTCATATACAACATAATTGAATGCCGTAATTTGACGTTTCAATGCTCAATGAAAGTCAATGACCAAAGTCAAACGGTTCTTTGCTGATGATGCCAATAAACTGTGAGCTCAAATTGAGCGAAACACATAGATCGTCCGCCGTGAGCAAAGCAGTATAGCCGTAATAACTTCTAATAAGGTTAGCTTAAAAAAAGCTAGCTAGAAAGTGTGTTTTATATGCTTATATTTATCTTCGCCACCGGAAAGCTATTTGGGCGAGGCCCCAAGAATAGGCTAGCCACTTTAGTTTTGGGGGAATAGTGCATGATACAGAAGATGCCCCAGTTCCAGAAGCATCCCTGGTTCTTTTACGTGCCGATGTAAAGCATCATACACGGGACCTCGCTTAACGTCTCGTCCGAAAGACTGTTAGTAATTTTAGTTACGTAAAGTGGGAAACAGCATTTCTGTTTTTGACCTGGCTGGAGTAGGGTTCGAACCCACAACATTTAGATCAGCAGTCAGTAGCCCTTACCACTAGACCACTTGTCCACCTTGAGCTAGAATTGACTCGTTTCGTTCTTTATATAGTCAGTGCAATTGTCACGCTGTCTGAATGTTATATCTGGTCCGATGTCTGTCCGGCCTCTGGTCCGATGTCTGTCTGGCCTCTGGTCCGAGTACACCAAGTGCGCCGTCCGATGATCGGACAGCGATCGGTTGTATTTGTGGCATATATTTGTAGCGAACAAGAATCAAGATGAGGCACATAAATATAAAGAAAGCTTGGTGCAATTTTCCTTCAACCTAACAATCACATTCAATATCGCTGTCGTCTCAGGTAAACATGTGAGTCCAAATAAATCGGCCGAAGATCGACGAGCAATTAAGTTTGTAAATGACACAAAATTGACACTTATTTATCGCAAGTTAATATATTAATAATATATGAACAGTTTGATGTTGGTTGTTGTGCAGATACGTGTATAATGTGGAGTTATGAATACATAGTTTTTCTCGTGCGTATTTCCGCAATCACAGTCCTCGTACATTAGATAAAACTAATGGGCTTATTGGACTCACACAATGACTCATACGGTCTGACCGGGGCGATAATTGATATTATAAGGTGTTCTTTAATAAGCGCATTAAGTGCCTACATGTATTTACATTTTTTCTGTTTCTTACATCAATTAATTATTTTAAAAAAAAATAAAACAACGCATTTACGGCAATCTCTTAGATTTATATATATATATGTAAGTACGTATGTGTTATGTCAATGGTATTTATAATAAGTAATGTGACAGATTAATGTTGGTGCTTTATTGAGTTTATTATAAGTGCCAAATGTCTCTTATAGTTCAATGATGAACGGTTATGTACATTAGAAATGTTTTATATGATGTAATTTTTATGCATATACATAATGTATATTATACATCAATGAGACAGCAATAAAGAATATAAAATTATACGCATGTAGTAGATGTAGTGATATAATAGCAAGATATCCAACAACAATCACTGTAAGTTGACGCTTCACTTTGTCCCTCTTTGGCTTTATTTTTTCAAAGATTTTTTTTCTGAAACTGAACTGAAACGAACATGAGTTCTTGAGTTCTGGCCCCGAAACATCTCAATCTGAGATAAATCTGAGATAAATATGTCTTTTAGATTATTTCCACGAGAGACTGGACTTGAAATTCGCATCACAAAACAGAAAACATTTATTCTTGGTTTATTATAGTAACATTTTGAGAGCTCGAACATAAAATTTATCTCAAATTCTGACTCTGATTTTGAAAATCTCAAGATCTTGAGATGAGATTTCTACTTTTGAGATGCTTAGGGGGGTGGTCGGGGTCTGATGGTGCATACAAATAATATGCTATGATATGCATGATATAATACTCCGTTTACACTATTTCAAGCGTACTTTCTTCCACGCGTCGATAGCTATTACTTTATTTGTAAGTAAAAACTAACAAGTGTGTTCTAATGTATATCAAAATATAAATTTTGTCAACATTTTCAGCTGACAATAATGGCGGCAACAGAGATATTCAAGGGAGCTTATCGGGCAAATGTAAATTAATAAGGAATTAATATTACTGTCGGACTTGTTTCCCAATCGATCCAAAAAAATGAACTAATTTGAATTTGAAATTAGTGCTATGTTTATCTTTTTTTATTGAGCACAGAAAACTTACAATAGATAGAATATTAACTCTGCAATTCGCAAAAGAATATCAACTAACAGTTCAAGATCATGCATATTTATAGATCGTATTTGTATTAATTAAACCACAAGTGCTTTTAATGGGCGGCGTGCGAAATCGTTCAATTTATATGAAGTGTTTTTGCTTTATTCTGACCGAGTGTAATGTCAATAATGTCCAACGATGCTTGAAGCTGTATTTGTATCTTGAATAACTTATTCACGTTATAAGGGAATCTCATTAATAGAATAAACACTATTTTTTCTTCAAGAACCACTGAGACGTATTGATTGTTTGAATTAACTTGAAATATCTGTCCGGAAAACTCAATTATCCGAATATATAGTCACTATTTACCCGATCGATAATCGGTGGCATTTCTGTAAACAAGCTTAGCTTTATAATATCGGGTTTAAATAATTAATGTTTCGGTAATTTAATAAGTTCCCGTTACACAACCAATGGTAAACAAAGTCGTCGGCTTAGCGTCGAGTTCCTCTACTACGATTATCGATACACACCGAGTTATTCCGAATATTAAGAGAGGCTAACTTGAAAGTATCAATTACGAGCCACGAATTGTCATGCAGAATCGACCCTGGATCAATGCCTGTGCCTAATGTTTCCTTTTTACTTTCTTCCTAGAAATCTCTTCCAAATTGCAAAACTTGAATAAGTGGAACTTTCTGCGCAAACTCCGATAAGTTAAATCAACAAGTAACGTTAGAAAAATACGATCAACTGATTACAAAAGACAAATAAATATTTATTTATAAGGCGGTTTATCAATAAATATACAGGCATTTATACGTTAGCTTTTAAGATCATGTAATAAATACAATCATTACTAAAATATACGTTTAGTATTCTATCACAATTTCTGACATAATCGTTGCGAGAGTAAAGGTTTCTGTTTGATGGCAAAAAAGCTAAGTTTTGTGTTTATAAGAAAATTCGGAAAATTTTAAAAACTGATCAAATCACTTACAAAACCGTACAATTACGCTCAATTTTAAATTCTTAATTCTGTGTAGTTCTCCAACTAAACTTACGCTATATTGTGGTAAAGGGGTTAACTATAAAATTAAAATAATGTTAAAGTTAATGAAGTCATCATAGTCATGCAGACCCTATTTGTCTATAATGTGTATGTGTTCAAAAAGTGATAAAGAAATTATATTTAATCGTAAATGTATGAAGTATTTTGTAAATGCTTTGATTAAACATTACCGTCCTGAAATGAAGTATAATATGATACAACAAGCGTGTTGCGATCCTCATGTTGCGCATGTCGCTGGCTTAGAATTAGACAGTCGTAAATGCTACTTACAACCTTATACGGCCAATACATATTTGAAATCTGCATCATAATGCGCTTCTTATGAGCCTATTATCATGATGATCGGAACAGGTCATGTTGACCAAATGTAAGATGAAAAAAATGTGTTTTTTCCATAAGTAAAGAGTAGTTTTAAACAGTTTTTTCTCGTTCTCTCGAAATAGTGTTTTTGTACTTACGACCTTCTCATTCTAAGCCAGCGAAATGTAAAAAATGTACATTTAACTAAGTTGTAGAACACGAGTCCCAAACGCTTTCCTATGAATTATATCACTTACACTTTTTGCAGGTAACTAGGCATTACATATACATGTAGTATAGCAATGTTATTGCTGAACTTCTAAACCAAATATATGTACCATACGTGTCAAAGAACACGAAAACGTTTAGGGGCCTAAAGATAAAGGATAACTTTATTAAAAAGTTCAAAGACAGAATAAGTTGTTCTATCTGTTTGGATTACAAAGCGCACAATCTCTACGTACAAGAAAAAAGTAGAAGTATCTCATTTTCTGTCATAAACAAATAAAGATAATAGCGCATGTACGTATATTATACTGATTTATTTTAGCATAATTTTATACCGTTTGCAGCAAGCTTTTTTCAAACACATTTCAAATAAATTTGTTTCATATTTAAAATTTTTACTTCAGCGTATGACTAAGGTTTTCGTCGCGGAAAGAAATTATACTTTTTTCATGTTAAATATGTTGCTTGTGTATACAAGTAGTCTCTTAGATAACTTATAAAATTAACTTACATTCTAAATGAAGTCCAATTAAGTAGACAATGAAGTTTCGACTTATTACACTTTTCTAAGATAACTGTAACGTCATAATACCACGTGGTATGAATTCAATTTTTTGAATTTTAAAAACAAAATGTTTACAGCATGCGCAAGTAATATACATGTATTTTACAAACTTTTCATTGGGAATGAACTAATACTTACGTTTAGTTTGCATTTAATCTAATTAAATATCCATAATAAATTGAATGAATTTGTAAAAATAATGATTAAAACACACGTGATAAAAATTTAACTAGCTTGTTTCACTTCGGTCTGTTATACTAATGATTCTAGGAAAGGGACCCCGGACAGATATGGAAATCTTGAGCGCAATCATTTTGATTGATTTATTGGTAGTAAGATCCATAGTGGGTAGTCTTAAATATTCCTGCGTGTTTACTTATTTCGCCAGTCATATATAATATCAAGTTATTATGTCAATACCACGGAAAGCGAACGATTTTGTTCTGTGGCAAGGCACCTACTGTGAAGTTTGTTATTTTAGCACAAACAATCGAAAAAGGGTATACACATTCTTGTAACACAACTTCGATAAAAATTAAAGTAACACTTTAACTACTGTTGATTTGTGACGTGTTTTTATTCTAACACAAGCGATCGACAGAGAGAACAAACACTCCTGTAACAGAGCTTCGATAAACATTTTAAAGAAACCTTTAAAATGTAAGGTTTTGAGTGTTATTGCTTTCTTGAAGGCGCAATAACGTTGACTTTTCTAGGGACTTTGCTAGGGACGGTACCAACTGCAGAAAGCTGACATCAGCAGTAAGTGTCGAAGTACACGCAGAGGAATTAGTAAAGTTTTTCAACTTATTATATTCTAGACGGTGCTATTCAAAATTTGATAAGCGTCAACAAATTTTCTTGCAGGTGCTTTATATGATAACAAGCCTTTAAGAATTGCAAGCAATACAGAAGTCCCCTACCGGTTTAAAGCCATGACCTTTTAATTATTTTCACTCTTTCTGTCTCCATAACAATTTTTATCAGAATCAAAATATTTTTAGACGTGCATAGTTCCCCTATTGCCCCCTATCCACATACCAAATTTCATAAACCTAGCTTGGAAACTGTTTGAGTTATGTTAGGTTCTAGATGTTTGACGGACGGACGGATGGCAAACCTATTGTCCCCTCCGGTTGAAAACAGGTAGGGGACTAATAAATACCAAATTTATAGTGCGCATTTTCCATGCATGTGCATGTTCGATGTTCAAAAGCATTACTCCAATCCATTCTCGGCTTGGGCGTCGAGGAAGTCTCGTAACTCTCGTTATAATAAAATACTTACCACGGATGTTTTTAACATTTTTGTTGACAAATTTCTACATGCGTTCTTAGCCACAATTACGTCACGTACCACGTCGTATGTCCTATTATGTATTGTTTTCTGTGAATCAAGAATACCGTCGTATTTAAGTAAATCTACAGTTGTTGTTGCTGCTGCTGCTGATGCTGTTTTTATAGTTGTTGTTGTTACTGGTGTCATGGTCTTGTTGTTATTGCAGCTACTGTTGTTGTTTTTATTGCTGCTACTGTAGTTCTTGTTGTTGCTTCAGCTATTGTTAATAATGGTGTTGTTGCTGTTGCTACAGTAATTATAGTTTGTGCCGCTCCTATTTGAATGTTGGATATTAAAATGGTCGCAAAAACATTAAATCTCATTGCAATATTTGTGTATGCCGTTATATTTCACTGTGTGCCTATTCATCGACGGTTGATTTTTATCGCAAATTCTGTCAAGTAGTGACAAAGATTATAGCTGATTTTGACATTGATGGTGTGTTGTGTAATAATTACACCCTTGTTTGAAATTCCAAATCCATAATGATATTCCATGAGTTGTATAAGACGTTCATTTGACGCAGTGTACCAAAAATACAATTATTTCACTTTGCAAGCAGTGTGTTAATAATGACTCCCTATTCATCATTTTTACAGTGATCTATATGGGCTTCTGACTCGAATTGCTATATCCAATCCATTTGCCGACTTCATTCCCTCTCTCATTAGATTTGATTAATGACTAGAAGGTGGCATGGTAGCATGGTGCCATTCTTTTCATGGGGAAATTTCCGCTCAGATAACTTGCGTTTTATCTGGAGAAAGATATGCAATGGGTATATTGTTACAAAATTCTACAGTGGTTGATAATATTCATTAGATAACTGCCATGGTATATCATTACGCAACATGAGTGCTGACAGGAATTAAGTGCACTACAGGGAAATGGCGCTTTTGTAACGACAGGAACATCACAGTTTTGTTACGGCTGGGAAATGACGGTTTAGTATAGAGGATTACGGTTATATAAAGGCAGTGAAAGGGCGGTCTTGTAACGGCAGAAATAGGATGGTTTTGTAACGGCAGTGGAAAAGGCGATTTTGTACCGACTGGGAAATCATGACAGTCAAGTAAAGGCGGGAAACGGTTGTATAGCGTCAAAGAAATTTCAGAATAGTGACGGTTATGCAACGGCAGAGAAATGACGTTTTTTAACGGCAGAGAAATGACTGTTGTTTAACGGAAGAGAAAACACGGTTTTGTAACGACAGAGAAATCACGGTTTTGTAACGACAGAGAGATCACGGTTTTGTAACGACAGAGAAATCACGAGTTTGTTACGACAGAGAAATCACGGTCTTGTTACGTCAGAGAAATCACGGTTTTGTAACGTCAGAGAAATCACGGTTTTGTTATGGGTCGTAAATGACGGTTTTGTAACGTCAGAGAAATCACGGTTTTGTTACGACAGAGAAATCACGGTTTTGTTACGTCAAAGAAATCACGGTTTTGTTACGACAGAGAAATCACGATTTTGTTATGGGTGGTAAATGACTGTTTTTTACCTGCAGAGAACTGAAGGGAAATAAATGACTGAATAAAGTAAATTGACCGATATCAAATGGGACAAGATAACCCTTATTGGACATGTTTACAGTACAGGTAATTAACTACTGCAAAAAGACCTCATATGTTGACCTACACGAAAAATTGAAACCACAAAATTATATATTTGATGGGCATTGTCAACATTATGGAGCATCGGCAAACTTGCGGCAGCGAAAGATGATATGAAAGTGGTGATATAACCCCATTAGTGTAAAGATACACTTTAAGATACAAATCAGGAAAACATAAAAGTCAAGTTTTAACATTAGCACCGGTGTTGCATCGCGTGTGTTACTATTGACAGCCTATCACGTTCATTACGAACTAACTCGGACAAAATGTCTAGTATGCTGCTCACTAAATTATCTGAAATCCTGTCTGTAGAACCTGCCTAAGCAATCATCTGTAACATAACAACTACCTTACTGTAACAGCCAGTGTGTGGGGGTCCCAATTGAATGTTTAGACATAATGGTTTAACCCTATCTATATCAACAAAATGTCCATCGAGTCCAATTGCTCAGTGCGAGTAGGCGGTGCGTAACGCGTGAGTAGTCGGTACAATCCAGTGCGAGTAGGCGTTGCGTAACGCGTGAGTAGTCGGTACAATCGTTCAGTGAGAGTAGGTGGTGCGTAACGCATGAGTAGTCGGTACAATCGTTCAGTGAGAGTAGGTGGTGCGTAACGCATGAGTAGTCGGTACAATCGTTCAGTGAGAGTAGGCGTTGCGTAACGCGTGAGTAGTCGGTACAATCGTTCAGTGAGAGTAGGCGTTGCGTAACGCGTGAGTAGTCGGTACAATCGTTCAGTGAGAGTAGGTGGTGCGTAACGCATGAGTAGTTGGTACAATCGTTCAGTGCGAGTAGACGGCGCTTAACGTGTGAGTAGTCGGTATAATCGTTCAGTGCGAGTAGACGGTGCGTAACGCGTGAGTAGTTGGTACAATCGTTCAGTGCGAGTAGACGATGCTTAACGCGTGAGTAGTCGGTGCACTCGTTCAGTGCGAGTAGACGGTGCTTAACGCGTGAGTAGTTGGTACAATCGTTCAGTGCGAGTAGACGATGCTTAACGCGTGAGTAGTCGGTACACTCGTTCAGTGCGAGTAGACGGCGCTTAACGCGTGAGTTGTCGGTACAATCGTTCAGTATGAGTAGTCGGTGTCTTGTCGACAGGAGTACATCAGCCTCGGTGAATTTTCGACAGCAAGGCCAGTTATAAAAGTCTTAGTAGCGAACAAATCATGATAGCGACCATATTTGTTCCAAATTTACGACTCAATTTGTATGAGCATGGTCTTGAAAGAATTTAACTAGGCTGGTATTCACAAAGTATCTTGAGGGAAAACTTAAATAATTTAACTTAAGTCAAAAACTTGAGCTGCATATATTGCCCACGAAACAAAGAATAACCAAAGATTTCTTGTAGTATTGTAGCTCTTTATAATAATGCTTTTAACCTATGTAAAAATTGATAATCTTGAATTTCCTGTTTAGCCGATAAACTAAGGAAATTTAAAGGTTTTAAGAAAATTCTAAGTTTTTCCTTAAGATGCTTATTGAATACAACCCATGGTCTTACTGGTTTTAGCAGAACTTCTAAAACGGATTGCCGTTGCGTAATACTAAATAATTTTGGCAGATTGTACTGTTTAAGCAATAAAAATATGTTCTTGTATTTTGTCGTTGAATAAAACACAGACAGGAATTCGGATGCGGAATTTTCCGCAACTAAACGAGTGCCTGTGTTTTATTCACCGACAAATTACAAAAACAGAGTTTTTATTTTGATGCTAAACTCGATAATATCCCGTACTATTTAATTGCGCGCATTCCATTTTCACCCATTTTACATTGAACACATTAACTGAGTGGCTATTAGCTGGTACAATTACCTCCCTCGTTAATGAAAACGAGCTTCGTAATTTTCTGGTGGAAAGAAGACATTTTAAACATTGAAACAATTTAAATAACACGAGTATAAGGTATTTATTGCATGAAATGAAACATATCAATGAAGTGATTATCAGAAGTTTTTATGAAACTTAGTGTCGATAGTATACTTTTTTCTAAAAATAGATGCGCCATTGTTGTTACACTGGCTACTCGTGCAACTTGCCTTATTCGCATCTCGTTGAAGATTTTACTACAAAGTTTACGTTCATTCCATCATAAATAGGTCACGTGATATTTATTTTCACCGAATCACTTTCAAATCGAATATGCTGATGTTCGATGTTTTGTGAAGGAACGAAACATATTTTTAGAGTTTAATTTGTTTATTTGCAGAAACAACTGTAACAGTATGTTCAATCAATGTTTATTATTATTTTATTGACTTGTTTTGTCATTTTGAGCGCACAGACAAATATGACAAATTTGCTGTTTGCGGGCGTAAATAGTACCAGCCAATGTGTATTTGTTGTGGTAATAATAAACAACTTGTTTTCCTCTATGCGTATATGGATTAATCCGCAGATCGTGTTAGAATAACAAGTAATGTGCAATTCAAAAATTCTAATCACTGGTGATCGTTTATTCCTGATGCTATTCCTCGCTACGAAGGTATGTAACGGAAGTGCAGTCAAATCGACTGTTTTAAAAGTGCTGACCCTTTGTTAAGTATGTGCGATTTATTTCTCTGGAAAATTGAAATGACATTCTTAGACATCCCGACAGATCGCAGACATCGCAAGGCTGCCGTGTAACGCTCGTACCTCTGTCAGGTAAACATCGCTAGACTATACTAGAAGTAGAAATATTTTGTAACGGTAAATCGCAAGCAAAACATGCAGAGAACTTGATTAGCGACTTTGCTTTCATCTTGTGGCTAGAATATTACGTACGATATGCGGAGGATTGTCTAACGGCAGTCGCACGAAGCACGAACGTTTTCCCAAATTGGTGCATATGTACTTGGTTTCAAATTATCTGAGTCAAACTTATCTGAGTGTATCCTATATAGAGAGAAGATTGGGCAGCGGGCATGTTTAGCCGCAACGGATATGACATTACAGAAACTGGTATCCGTGTTTGCTGTGACAACTGTAGAAAAACTGGGTACCAGCTTTCGAAACGTCATTTCCGTTGCGGCTAAACATGTCCTTCTCTCTACATAGGGTACACTCAGATAGGTTTGACATAGATAATTTGAAACCGTGGGCCTATGATTGGGTGCATCAAAAAGTGAGACATTTGCATGGTTGTCGCAAGGCTGATGTTACGCAGGCTTTATTTCGTCATCGGTATGGCCGCGATAACCATAGGCTGAACCTCCACCTCAGTGAACCGCTGCACTCTGTGTGGACTGGCAGAACCACAGTGTGGCATTTTGTAGTTGTTATTTATCTGCCAATTTTAACTTTTAAACTTAACACTACTTTACGAACATTCTACAAGATGCCGATCAAATGAGATTTTGTGACCATCCAATAAATTATTTCGATTAATCGCCTGGCAAAAAGTACAAGATCACTCATTCTACGATCATTTCATTCTAGTTTGCAATGCATCATTACACTAGATTGATTTGATTGGGAATATTCCGTGAGATTGAGGTCCTGATCTATAACGTAATAATCGCAATTTGTATTATGTTTTTGTCTTCTTCAGTAAACCAACGATTAAGTCAGATTTTAAACACGTGACATATCGTGTGTTCACGTGATCTTGTTTCCTTTAAAGGCTAAAGCTGGTTGGATTATTTCGGTACAGATAAGATTGTCTTGGTGGTTCCCTTTAGAAAGAAGCCGCCTGTTTTAAACCGCCTGTTTTATTAAATTCCAAATTGTCATTTTATAATAAATATCGGTATACACGTCCTGTAATTCTATAAAACTTATTTTCTGTGAGGTCAAATCATGTTTGCACTTAAAACATTTAGATACTGTAGCGCACAGACAATCCAAGGTCACACAGAACCGACAGCAGCGCATAGCCATCCACGCAAGAATTACCCAATCATATCCCCAATAAAGCCAAATATTTCAAGGAAGCCTATATACTCACTTCTCAATGAATGACATACTGTGGACTTAACTAACTCTTTATTTCTTATTCGTACAATATCTTTTACACCGTTTATACTTTTTCGAAACTATAAAGAATAGTCATTAATGATAAAGGTCAATGTGACCATGGACCATGGATACCCATGTTTGGTCATACGCTCAGATTGTATATTGACAAAGAAGGAACAACTCACTAGCAAAGTGGTGTAAAATATCTTCAAAAAAGGCGATCTAAATATTTATTAAGATACATGAAATTAATATCACCTATTGTGTAAGACATTAAAGATTACAGATCTTTTCGCACCTAAGAGTTTGCTTGTCTAGTTTATTCGTTATTATGAAAAAACTATATTGTCCCTTCTTATTTCTATATAGAAAAATGAGCGCTATCGATTAACCGCTTGAGGAGAATTCTTCCACATGGCTGCTGACCTCAAAAATAATATTAGGGGCCATCTACCGATGGTAACCATCCTGCCCATAACGTTTCAAGATCCTAGGCCCTACCATTCATAACTTATTAGTATATATTATTGACCCAAAACCATTTGATCTAGTCAAACGATGGAACAAAACAGGGGCCACATAAACTCCCTAAAAATCGAAAAAATCACTGATTGAATGGGGAATACACGTGCTCCCTATTTTTAGGAAATGCATAAAATCTCTGATAACATTCGTTGCCTTATTTTAGAATAATGTTGAAAGTGCTTCTCGTGAACTTATAAGACCCATACAGGATTTTCAAGAGTTCAGGATTTATTATGAACATCAATTTTATAACAATACATAAAATTGTAAAATAGGTCAAAGATAACCCCTGATCACAATATCAACATAAAATCTTTCTTTAAAATCGTATCGGTGTCAAGGTAAAAAACAAACAATATTCGAACCCTGCCTCACTAGACGCATCTAATAAATCAATGTTTATGAAAAATCAGAAGAGGTCAGCACCGATCTCCCAAAGCATCTCAATCCGAGTTAAATCTCATCTCAAATGTATCTTTATGTTAATTTCCATAGCAGGCTGGACTTAAGAACAGAAACATTATTCTGAGCTTATTACAGATTTTTCATAAATTCAGACTCTGATTTAAGCACAACTTCAATTTGAGATGGAGTTCTACTTGAGGTGCTTCGTGAGAACCGGCCAGGTTCACTAAATTGAAGTAAAAAGGGGCTTCTTGGGGAAGTACATATAATGTAGTTTTCATACATCTTTTTTTTATTTTCTCAAAAAGCATGTTTGCACTAAAGCATTATTCCATATAACATAATTATACAATAATTACCCCACGTTATATTTTTGCGGCGAGTGTGAGAGGTCTCAGGTTAGATCCGTGACTGTGACATACCAAATACATTAAATGTGGAACTGATGTATCATCATTGCTTGATGATCAGCATAATTAGTTCACTCCGTTTATGTGTTTATATATAGTGGGAAATGGACTTGCACTTTGTTGGCGGAGTGAAATATTAATTATTAAAGTTTGTGGTTGCAACCAGGTCACTATGGGTTCGTTCTGTTTCATATCAGGGAAGTGTGACTGGGTAGCCTCCGTGATGACGGAAATACTGTTGACCAGTGGGATTATTGTTTATATTTAATACTATATCAGAATTTCTTACGTTAGTTTTGTGTTCACAATTTAACATAATTAATACCTAATTTACTTTAATTAAATTAGATCTCCCTCTTTTAAACTTAACTTTAAATAAAACAAATAATAATACATATACATATAATAATTTGTGTTCTGTGCATATAAATATTCATGGTTGCGTTTAGGATTTTGCCTCCTGGGCGTTGGTATGCCTATTATAAATTATAATGCAGACGACATAATTTCAACTACATCTATAAAGTATCATATCAAACATACATAGTTTTATCTTTTCCGACCAAAAAGTAAATAATTATTACTTTTATTATCCGCTATTTATTTATTTATCAAATCCGCTTTGAGATCTTCAGACGATAAATACGCGCTAGACTGGTCACGTGACTTTTATATGTCAAATTTGGTCGTCTGCGCAATTAACCCGTATCAGACGATAATAGGGGCCAGCTGCAAATACTATATATAGGAGTCGGTAAATAGGATGTGATAATTTAATTAACGAACGATATCATAAGGGACCATTGCTTTGGTCATATATAATAGGTTATTATTGCGTTGTGTAGTTCAGTTATTCGCTAATATACAAGTAATAGACAACGGAACTATGTCGGAAGTTAAAGGTATGTTTTATTAGTTTTATTTATTTATCTTATTATTTTACTTTTATTCATTGACTTGTTTCGGGTTACAATGCATATTATGTACACAGTATTGTCACACTGCTCGGCTAAGAAACGCTACTTCATAAATAATTTCAACATTTATTACAGATTACAGTAAATGTATTATCAAATTTCAGTTTCGTTTTAAAAGAATAACTAACAAAAACTGGTAACGAAGCAGACCGCATGTATATTTCATCTAATGTCATATAGGATTATAATTTACTATACAATACTTTGTAAATAAGTATGTTTTCGTGTGCTATATAATTATTATGAGTGTATAATTAATATTACTCATTTTTTCTTTATTTAATTAACTTATAAATGTATTTCATTGTACTTAATTTGTGAGTTCAAATGCCAACTGTTTATGGCGACGAACATATCTACAAATCTATGCCAAATATGGTGTAATTCTAAGGTAGTCAATGGGTCTATACGCATGTACATTAACTAGGTGTGGACATCTAAAGCAACAAACTACACATGTTATGTTACTACTGAAGTAACTCTTTCGTCGCTCAATCTCATTTCAGTTTCGCTCCATGATTATAAACACTTGTTCATACTAAACTCAATTTCCAGCTCAAACTTAAAATGTCTCACTAAGTAAACGTTCGTGATTTACTGAAACTATTTTTATTAGAAGGAAATATATCTTTGATACGGTAAAAAATATTTAATCGTTGCATTGCCAATGAGCTAATCAAATTCCATGCTAAAATTTAGTTAAGGGTGAAAAATGTTTTATAAAATTGTCGAGCATGATAAATGTTTTATAATCACAGGGTCTGGTTTCACTGATGACTCTGGTTCAACCATCGAATCGCGATTTGCAATACCTCTATTTGACTGACCCCTACTTGTATGATATATTTTACTGACCTCTACTTGTATGATATATTTTACTGACCCCTACTTGTATGATATATTTTACTGACCCCTACTTGTATGATATATTTTACTGACCCCTAATTGTATGATATATTTTACTGACCCCTACTTGTATGATATATTTTACTGACCCCTACTTGTATGATATATTTTACTGACCCCTACTTGTATGATATATTTAACTGACCCCTAATTGTATGATATATATTACAGTACCTCCCGTGTGTTCAAGATGCAACAAGTATATATACGACGGAACTATAGTTCAAGTAGAAGGGAAGTACCTACACACTGACTGTGTACAATGTGTGATCTGCCGGAAGTCCATTACTGGATCGTGTCATCTCAAAGACAATGACTTCTATTGTCGTCTGGATTTCATAAGGTAAATAGAAATGCGTGTATTCGTGCGTGTGTGTGCTTCGTTAAGTTAAAACAATGTTGATTTCCATGATACATTATAACAAGCATTCTGTTTTACAAATCAAGGGATCAGTAGAAAGCTAATACTTGTTTTGTGAACACTTGTTTGTTCGTTTGTGAATCAAAATATCACCAAGAACAAGATCTATATATAATAGTAATAAAAGTAAATATATGAATTTAATTTTACGACATGATTATGACTTTGATTGCTGACACTAATTCATTCTATATTTCGACATCTTGGTTAATTTTCTACTTTTTTAGGATTTCTGACAGCTAAAACTAGGTATCAATGCCGTTTTACTGTTGGAACTGTGTCATTCAGCTAGGGCATTCCGTTTTTGTATTGCTGAAAGTAATTCATTCTACTTTTCGATAGCGTAGACTTGAGCGGATCTTTTTCTTGTTTAGTTGGGCATTGTGCCTTTTATGTGTTTTATGTTTTCTGTGCTCCGATGGTTCAGTTGGACATTATGCCTCGTATGTTTTTATAATTTTCGGTGCTATGCTGGTTAATTTGAGCGTTGCATTCCCTGTCTGACTTAGTGACTTAGTATTTATTATCTTTTTGTCAATTTCAGGTTACACGGTGCTCAATGCTCTAGTTGTCATGACATCATTTCACCGTCAGAGGGCGTACATGACATCAATGGTAGACTGTATCACACCTCGTGTTTCTCGTGCAGCTCATGCTCGCGACAACTTTGTACCGGGGACTTTGTCTACCTTAAGGAGGATGGGAAACTACTGTGCACACATGACTATCAACTGGTTACGGCGACAGGTAAATGATATATACACTTCACTTACTCAGTTTGGACATAACACGTGGTATGTGACGTCATTTTTGTTAAGACCACGATGAGTCGGTTTCAGCCAAAAACAGTGATCTTGAGTACAAAAATATTTCATTGTGTGGATCGAACTCATTCTAAGCTTGAGCGTCGAGGCTGTCACGTTAATAATAGGTCAAAGAAAAAAATACTTACTGTTGTTTTACTAAGAGTTTCTTAGAATTGACACATTTTCCTTGAGGGCTTAGCCAAATCTACGTCAAATACCACATGATATGTCCGCACTGTTATAGACCAAGATACCATGTCTAAAGAAAAGAAATGAATTTGTTCAACTAGAAACTACTGGTGGTGTTCGCAAAGTATCATAGAGGAAAACTTCAGATTTTCTGTTTTGTTTTACAATTTCTTTTTGTGTATCAGCATGACAAGATAATGAAAGTTGTTATTTTTACGCAGTTTTTAAGTATTCGTTAAAACAGCTACTGCTAAAAGCATTCGTTAAATTAGCTACTGCTAAAAGCGTTAAATTAGCTACTGCTAAAAGCATGGGATAGTCTTAACTTATATGGGAATGCACAGCGCCAAGTACATGTAGTTAAGTTCGCTTCGAGTGCGGGAGGTCACGGGTTCGATCCCTGGCCGCGTCATACCAAAGACGAAATAAAAATGGTACCAGAAACGTCCTTGCTAGACGCTCATCGTTCAAGGGAAACTGGCTCCTCTTCTCTCATACCCTCGTGGCGATGGTTAACATCAGGAATGAAATGTCGAGAGTGATTAATATAAGTTTAAAAAACTTGTTTCACAATCGACCTTAAATAAATTAGTATAAAATAAAAAAAGTTTTCCAATAACACCAGTCCAGAATGGCCAAGTACTTTTTCACCGGGACGTTTCTCTGGCTAGTCAACTAATACATTTGTAGTAAAAAATATTCAAACATTCAGATCACCACATTTTTTGTTTATCTATTAATTTATATTGTTTTATTCTTTAGTACAAATAAACAACAACAATATAGACCACCTCATTGGTAACACTGTATTTTCGTGCACTGTACAAGTGTGCTGGATTTTAAATTATAAATTATAAACCTTTACAGTCGTATTCATATTGATTCATACATATTTTCATCTGTCAAACTTTTATTATAAAATTGGACACAATAAATTTCGTTTCCTTGGAAACAAAAATATTGATTATCCATAAATCGATCATGGAGTATAGTAGAATATATTTCGAAACGACCAAATCATTATTTGTTATATTAGTCGTTTTTGTGGTCAATTGCTCGGCGTTTTCGTGAAACTCGTTAATTAGAAATCAATAAATCGATCTAAAGGTGTTCAATGTTTGATCCCTTAAGGGTCATCTAGACATCTAGACGATCTGATTAGGGTAATTAAAGGACAAACAAACGGCTAAATTCGGCTTTTATCGGTGTTAGCATGTCTCGCACGTTTATTGTTTTGTAATCTACGGGTCCTTGTAAGATGCTAATGTTCTTATCACGAATAACACTCGAGGTTGTTGAAAACTTAAATACATAGTTATAGTATACACCGCGCGTTTTATGTGCTTAAAATAAAAAACGTCTTAAACTTAGATGGCTGTGGATTAAACGATAAGTACTATAATCCAGTAGCACATGTACTTTTATCGCCGACGAAAACACAGACCCCCTGTAAAACAAAATACGTAACGCTCTTTTCTTCACATTCGGATCCCCTCAACTAAAAACGTTTTAAATCGTTTTAAACGGACATTGACGAGTTCTTACGAGCGACAATACTCAAGACTTTAGGCTGGTCTTCGGTCACATTTCGCTATGGCAATATTCGAGCGGGCACCAGTTTAATGTGATTTGAGAAAGCATACGTTTATACAGTTTTAGGCTGATTTATATAATAAATTATCGATTTGCGCATCATTACTTAATTACGTCATTGTCGTCTTTACATTGCCATGGCAACACTTGTTTGTGTTCCGACAAATCGTGTAGTGATAACCATCCTCATACCATACGGAACATTGCTGTAACGTATCGGGTGTTATCGGCAAAGTAGCCTCCCTTGAAAACGTCTAATCGATCACATCGATAACGTTTAACGATACACCGATTTACTATAGATTTATATAGGAGCCGTATGGTTTAACTTTAATTACTTGTTTATAACATTAGATGACAAAATTTTATAACCTCGTGAAGTAATCTTCATTCTTTGCACTTTATTTCAATATAATTTTTATTAATGTCGTACGTCAACTTTTTGCTTCCATTTTCGTTTGAAGTTTGTGACTACCATTCCTATATAACTCTATATGAAAATTGTCAAAATACTAAAAACCGCGTTTTTGACAGGCTATAAAGTTGCTTTTTACTTAAATGACATTTTTTTATAACCTCGTGAAGTATTCTTTAAAGTCTAAGCATTGTTACAATATATTTTTTAAGAAATTTGCAAATGTAGAAATTGCTTCCAATTTAGTTTGAAAATGAAGAAATTCACGTTCTAGTACGCGGTTTCATATCGTTAAGTATAATGTATATCGTGAAACATCGGCTATTTCCGTTTTTCTCCGATCTATAATGGCCGAGGAGATCACTATGTGTAGCAAATAAGACGTTTATTATACGTGGGTTGTTTTGGGGTTTCGTATTGTGTAGTATTTTTGAAAAAAAAAGGAAAATAAATCCTTTTAGATTTTAAAGTCCCGTAGAACAAAGTAAGGAGTTCAATTTTCAAATCAAATCTTAATTAAGTTTATTTGAACATTTTCTTCTTTTTAAACGCATGTTTTCAACACGTTTTGTGTGCATTAATATATATGTTTTTAATTATTCTTTTGATCATGAAGGTGGGAATTAATTTAATCAAACCAATAAGACGTAATTATTGACATATACATTTGAAATACAATTGAATTGAAATACAATTTTATTTAAAAAAAGGGGGGGACACTTGTGTAATTATCACGTTCTATACAATCTGGGAAGAATATTATACGTCCCTGATACAATATAAGTATACATTTAACATGTGGCTAATTGATTCGTTGGTTTTGCCGGTGTTTAATTATAAAGTCGGCATATCTTTTACCATGTAGAAAAACTGATAATTTTCAGCAAACTTTACGATAAATCAAATAACTCGCTAAATATTTGTTTCTCTTAAAAAATGACGAGCATAGCCTTTATTTGCCAGTCAGCTTCATGAACCCGGAAACTGGTGAATAAATTATTGCAGATAAGATAAGATAGTCTCACTTTCCAAGATGCATAAACAATAAACAATTCTAACAACATGATCAACGTCAAAAAACGCCTCACAGACCTCAAATTAATTATTTGATTCATGATGACAATCACTCAATCTGGACTGTACTTGTTTTTTTTTGTACGTGCGAATATAACATAATTTACAAAAAATCAAGCATAATTTATATCGGGATTAAGAAAATATTTGATAATAAGCGAAGTCATCTTGTTGTTACTAAGATACTACCACACGCATACCAGAATTTACCAGAAGTCAACATCAGCAATTCAAATTGAAATGTATACATGATCACGAGACGAATAGACAGTTACAATCATAAATCTGAAAATATGAAAAATCGACTGCTTATCTTTTTATCTGATCAGTAGCCCCTCAGGCTACGATTTATGTAGCTTACCGTTATCATTCGTGACTATCGGAAAATTTACGACCACTAACGGAAATAGCCGACATCGATCTGAATCGATTGGATTAAGATAAGCGAAATTGTTGTGTATGGGGAATGTTTATCGATTTTTGTGGTGTAAAGGGAAACAACTCGTACAAACACACAGGTACAAAAATCACTTTTCACAGAGTTGTCTTTTCCTTAAGAATTAGCTCAATAGTTCCACATGCGTACAACAGTTGTTATTCGAACGCAAAAAAATCAACAAGACATACCAATTATCAGAGAGTCACATATTGTGCGTCAGATTCCCTTCCATATAATTGACCATAATTACGTGAAATTTCTATTAAAAAACAATGGCTTTTTATCAACTTGTCACGTCTGAACCAAAAAACGCCGTAAAAACGCGACTAATTTTGATGCATTTTCGCCGTCTTTTTTTGCTGTGAAATTTTGTTACATTTCCTTTAATGGTATTTCGATATTTTGCAGGTAACGACCAACCGGAAACAGACAGTGGGTCTGATGAATCAGGATCAGACGACACTGACGTTCGTCATCAGATGACGGTAAATGATACACAACAGCGGGCACTCAATGAAGCATATAACCAAAATAAGCGCCCTTCAAAGAAAACTCGTACTCAGCTTGGCAAAGATACCAGTCTAAATGATCGAACAATCCAAATGTGGTTTCACACTCGAAGAGCTAAAGACAAAAGTAGTTTTAGCCAATCGAATGTCTTCATTCAGAAACGTAGACACACAGTCGAACATCGCGCAGTAAACACGCCTGATGAACGTCATTGGAGAGGCAACAAACTTGAAGGCCAGGGATCGTGTTTTGGAGAGAATCAATCATCTACTAATGAGGCGGCTCCTTTTAATTCCAGCACTCTGTCGTCAAATTTTCAACTCTATTGCCCTCTTGATTATTTGGTTCCTAATGAAATGCCGCCAAATGTTGATTTGTCGTCTGCTGATATTTGCAACGGCGAAGTGATTCCAGGAAAACACAACACGTCTAATTACCAGACACGGCACGTTCCTGAATATATTCCTGAATATATAAGCCAATGGTTAACAATCTAGGTTTCTATTAAAATAGAGCTGTTCACAGACTGAAGTTCATCCAAATTTATCTTGAAGTGTTGATCCCAATTCACCATGTCAATTAATAGACATTGATCCCTTAATTAATTTTATTGAGTTCCCTTTTTTAAGATAAATAGATATTTTATTTCCTCCAGTACATGAAGAGTTAAACACATACAATATACATTTTACATACAGAAAAATGCAATACTAGATAAACCCTACCCTAACGAAATATCCTTTAAAAATGGCGTTGCTTGAAAATCCGTACGTACTAGTAGATGTATTTTCGGTAAGGGTCGTTTTCTAATTGTCAGCGGTTAAGCGGCGCTTGTCACACAAAACGATTGCTGATTTTGTACATTGTATATTTATTGTGAACTTATACAGTCCGACGATGATAACACTAGCCTTTGTTTACAAATCAAATTGAAAATAATTGCAATTTCGATGTCCAGTTAGGTTCAATCATGTGCATAATCACTTTTAAAATTTTAATGCATACATATTATACTCTTTCAATCTACGCTTATAACAAGCGACCAGTCGACCGTGCAGTGTTTATATTATCCATGTTTATTTATTGAAAACGCTAGAGTTATCTCTGGCGAGCAATACAAGGTAACCCCACGTGAAAAGGTCAATTTATTATTATATAAGACAAAGAGCAAACATTTTCTATTGGTCGCTGGCCTAAATACCTAAATTAGGCCTTTGGCTGGCCCAATGTATCATGCGATGTAGTATTATTGTGAATATGTTGTCTCAGGGATAAAGCTCATCTTGTCATTATCAGAAGGGTAATTTACTGCATGTTGTGTATAAAGTATTGAGAAAGATATAATTTAATGACTACCTCTTTGACAAGACCATAAGAATACTGTAAAATCATTATTTTTCGAGGAGTTGAATTTTCGTTTATTTCGTTCTTGAGCTTGATCACGAAATCTAATCACAACCATTAATCGATCTCTCGAAGTCATACATGAGTTATCCCTTTCTTGTTCTGTTATCCACGAATTTACGACCCAACAAAGATGCTTTTAATCAAAACCCACGAAATTCAGTACCCACGAAAATATGTGATTTTACACTTAGTATAGAAGTTTTCATTGTTTTTCTTTAATATTAAGACTTTAAGTTAATTTTATTTAAAACATGTGTATATTTTATCGCTAACGAAGTAGGATCGGGCACCAGGCTTATCCTATAACTACGTTGAATAGAAATGTCTTCAAGGGTACCGAGAGTGGTCTAATTACAGAGGTTTTGTTGTATTTGTAAGTCCATACTGTTTGAGATGTATTTTGTTGTATTGTTGCATAGTGACATTGTTGTTTTTGGTATTAAATATTTATTATATAAATACTTTGTTGTTGTTGTCTGTACGATAAAATACGAGGGCGTAGCCTGATATGAATTCCAACACAGCCAGCAGTGTGACCTATATACACATATAAAGAAAACTAAGGTGTTGATGGAGTTATAGTTAGAACATATTAAGTAAATTGCATTCTGATTGGCCGATAGAAATTAACGCCATCGCATGACGTCAAAACAGTTAAGAGAAAACTTTAATGATTAAATTTTCATTTAACCGCAAAATTCGGCGTTTTCATTGGCTCATAATGTAGGTTATATTCTAATTACTTTTAAAACACAGCTACGGCAAATAGTTTAATAGCCTTCCGAGATAGAAACTAGTGCAGTGGCTACTACATGTATGTCTTGCTGTGTTGTCAAATGTGGTATATTGGCTATGTTAGAATCAAAATAAAGAATATGTACCAGTGTTTTATCGTAGAATAAAGCACAAGCAAGGGTTCGATTGCGTAGTAATGAAAGCACGAGTGCGTAGCACAAGTGTTTTGATGTACACATCCCATCAAGAGACGGTGTTTTATTCTATGATAAAACACGGGTACATAATTATTCATTATTTCTGAAATAATAAAATATCCGAGGTTTAATTCGTTGTCCGTTTTCGTGTAACTTAGTTCAATTGGGGGTTGGTGGGTGTGGTGATAAAAAAAGTACATCCAGTGCAGAAATTGCACTTTTTCCACCGTAATTATACCGGGGTTATACAAGTTAGGGTAATTATTGCATAGTTCATTAATTAACCGCTAACAGAACTGGGTTCATAGGACATGTATTAATTATCTACTAGAATACGAAGTACACCATTATATTCAAACACAAGAAAAGCACGTAATGTACAATGCTAAATTATTATATGTATACGTGGGTTGGCAATCGAACATTTGAAATAAGTTTTATTTATACAGACCTACTACTGTGAATATTTTAGTCTATTTGATATCATTGGATTCATCGTACAGTGTATTATATAGTGCATGAACGTCTTTAGAACATTGATTACATGTACATCTACATATTATTGTAAAATCATTTATATTCGTGGGGTATTTTCATGGATGACTTCAACCACGAAATCTAATCCCCAATGAATAAGTATACCAATAAATATATCAAACTTACAGCAGTTGAATTTCAATTTGCTCTCATCAGTCAAGTTCGTGCTATAATGTTGACAATTTGCAGTCTTGGCATCACAGTAAGATCGTGCTTCAATCCCGTCGAAGTTTCTTAATCTGAACAAAATATCCGCTCAAAAAAATTACGTACACATATAACTTTGAGTTAATTTCCAAGCAAAAAGATAATATTAAGTCGGACAGGGAAGACAGCACTCAACTTAACAAGAACCGAAAACTTAAAAACATACAAGGCACGATGCCCAACACACAACCGAACGAGAAAATGATCCATCCAAGTCCCAGCTGTCAAAAAGCTAAATGAACTAGTTTCAACAATCAAAAAAGCTGAATGCGCAAGCTGAATGACCTACAACAGTAAAAAGACTGAACTACAATGTACCTACATGTAGTTTTAGCTGTCTGAAGTTCTAAAAAGATTTAAAAAATGACTCTAGTCACTGAAGTCTGTATTACAAAAAAAACCCATTGTTCTGAGCTTATTACAGTAAAGCTTTAAAGAGCTCAACTTCAGATTGTCTCAAATTGAGGCTCTCGTTTAAATAAAATCTTAATTAGAGTTGAGTTTGTGCTTGGGATGCTACGGCAGATCGTGGCCTAGATGCGGTGGTTCCATCGTAGTATATTCTAGTACATATATAGTAAATTCCTACCACTCATTGGTACAGCAGAAATTTGTTAATTCCATGACCCATATGCTCGTCTTGCTAATACCATCAAGTAGCTCGACTGTATGTGTATTTTATTTCTGTTCCTGGTTATATTGTTGGGGTTTCCCTAACCGATAAATAAGGGCTCCGGCAATGCTTCCGGCTAATGTGCCGCAATGTTTGCAGTAAATTTGCCGCAAACTACTATACGAGCACTTTTAGCATGCAAATGAGGTTTGCAGCAAATTTGCGGCAAACTATTTGTGAAGCAGATTTGTTTGCTACAAAATTGCCATAAATATATTTGCATATTCCAGTTATGAGCAAAGGAAAATCGAGACAAATCCCGACCTAGATGCACCAGAATCGCGTGAAAATTTTTCAATAAAGGGGAACAACTCGATTTATTCATACACAGCATCAATACATAGAGTGCGTTACCCTCGCATCTCATCTTTTTGGAGTGAAAATTAGTATGCCCGTCGGTCAGTTCATTATATGGTGATGGGGGGCGCAAATAGTTTACAATTCACTCAGTCGTATGAATGAGTACCTGAGAGGGTGAAAAAGTGAAGGTGTTGTGGCTGCGAGTTTAACAGCCATCAAGGAGAAGACTGGAAAGCGGACATTTGTACCACTTTCACTCAACAAGAAGCCCGTGGCAAAGACCTATGAAAGGATAACCCATGTTCGATATTTGAGATTGTGTGGTCGAGAGCAACAACGAAGTCAAAGATCATACATAAAAGAGTGTTCTTTGACGAAATCAACGAAAATTCAACTCCCTAGAAAAATAATTATTTACAGTAGATATACTTGTATTTGAGACTACATTTGTAAACAGGCCGTTTTTGAAAAACGAATCAATTCAAATAGTTTCCGGCGCAAAGTTCCCAGCTTATTGCCAAAGTTTACGACCTATTCACAAAGTATACTTACATATCAAAATATTAAATATTGTACATGCGCAGGTAATTTGCTGCCATACATAAACGACGACAACGCCTGGCCATTCACGCAAGAGACATGCAGAAACAGGACGTAGTCTACTCTCCGTGTCACTAAAAATGGATATTTCAAGTACATGTATAGGCAAAAATTAATGAGTTTATGCAATATAGTTATTATTCAGTTTCATTCAATATGAGAAAAGGTGTTTTTTTTTTATTTTGTCGACGTAAACCACAGACCTTAGTTGTTATAAAATGCATTTATAAACAATTATGAAATCATACCAAACATCATACAGTATTCTTTGATCATACATAAAGTAATTCCTGAACGTTAGAAATTCAAAGCCTTAACGAATTAGCAGTTGTTAGCTGCGATCAACTTCAAACTAACGCATTTTCTGGATAAAAAATCTAGATCCGCATTATAAATAAAAAAGCTCAATTAAAAAGAGCCCACCAATTAAGGGCTGAAATTCAAAGGGAAGTAACTGCTGCTGGTTGTTTGGTTCGAATTTAGGGCCGAGATGTTTGGGTTCGTTTTATTTTGAGGTCGCCTTCAATATCACAACTTCCGGTTAAAAATTCCGAGGAATAAAAATTTGATCGGCCGATACTTGGTCGTTTATTTGGAAACTTTGACTTAAGATACATATAGTTGAGATGTATTATATGTAATTTATCAAACGGACTGTTTTTGATAAGACTGGATTCTCTGTTTTGTGTTAAACACTGCAGACAAGGTTGCCCGTGTACCCCACCCACTACAATTTGCATGGTATCGAATGTAAACAATCTCATGCATTATTTATTTGTCGCCGATTTTTCTTAAATTGACGAATAATTTACCATATAATGTTTTGAGATATATGAAGGTGTGACACTTGTCTGCTTTTACAAGTATTTTAAAGCGATACAACCAATGTGGACCTCATAATGGCGATTTACAAATGAGTTGATTTGGAATGGAATATAACAAGATGAAGGGGAAGAGAGCTCTACGAATAAAAATCATCAGTATGGGAAATGCTGAAGTCGGGAAGGTAAGATTTTGTAAGACCATGCACTAAAGCTTTCAGACATTATCAGAGGCTCAGATAAATTATAACAGACATACCAAAATTTGCCGGTCCAACAAATATGTTTTGAAGATTTTGACTAGGTCTGCCGTTTTTTAATCCGGAACCAGTCAGACTGGCCGGCCTTTATCCACAACTTTTATTTATCAAAATGGCGTTGTCTTACAACATGACGATGCACAATCACAGATAAAGACAAAACTAACTGTGGTCGAATGCACACATGTATAAAGAAACAGAAAAACACATACTTTCCATGAAAATGGATTAAACATCATTGCTGGTTAGTTAAATTAGACAGAAATTGTTAAAACACATTTATTCAGATTTCCGAAAACAAACAAGAAATATTGTATTTTTGATCTGGCAATTTTGCCTTTGGTCCTGCAGTTTGTAAGACCTCACCGGGCCTAGTGTCTGGCAATTTTTGCCAACTTTCAGGATGTTTGTTAGGGGTGGCGTGGTGGACGAGCGGATAGCGCTCTTGACTACTGAATGAGAGGTCCCTGGTTCGATCCTCGGCTGGGGCACTTTGTCATCTCTGAAACGCTTTTCATTGTTCCCCAGCCAACTAGAGACAAATTGGTTGGAACCCAAGTGGTAGTATCGTGTGTATCGGTGCTGTACACTGGGAAAGTTAAAGAGCCACAGACTCTATTCGAAAAGAGCAAGGGTAACACACCCAGATTTCTTGTATCACACCTCTGTCTCTCAATTGATTTTATGTCTGCCCTTGTCAGACATCTGCCAGAGCTACAGATAAGGTTTTAGTCAATTGGGTATTTAACTATTTTACCCCCGAGTTTCAGTTTTGATTGGGTTTTGACAAATTTTAATTGGGTATTTAATAAAACTCAAAGGGTAAAGAAGCTTTTATGTACTATTTTTCACTATGACACCCTTTTCTATTGGGGTATTTCAGATTGTCTTTGCTTTTTCTTACTCCCTCCTCTCAAAATCAATTGGGTTTTTAAGAAAATCAATTGGGTAATTATCCCCAATACGCAGCTTATCAGTTATCTGTAGCTCTGCATCTGCCAATGCGATTGTCGGCAGTAAAAAGTTGAAGTGGGCATTTTATTTCCCTCACAAAGTGTGAAGAGAGTCACCATTAAGTTTTTGTGTGCAAGTATTGATGTTACTTAGAAGTCTGTATCTCTTTGTCTAATAGTATCCATGACATGCCATTGCTATTACATGGATCTTTAAACACTTACTAAGACTACTGACACAAAATGTCATTGAAAAACTATGATGAAAATCAGTACAATATCACAAGACTTTCTCCATTTCAGAGTTGTATTATAAAACGATACTGTGAGAAGAGATTTGTGCATAAATATTTAGCAACAATTGGTATTGATTATGGGGTATCAAAGTAAGTATTTAAAACATAGATTTAATATTACTAGTTTCTGTTTGTTCAGTACTAACCTATTTAAAGAGGGGTTCAGATTTAAAACATGGGTTTAATATTACTAGTTTCAGTTTGTTCAGTGCTAACCTAACAGGGGTTCGGATTTAAAACATGGATTTAATATTACTAGATTCAGTTTGTTCAGTGCTAACCAAACAGGGGTTCCATTTGACTCGGGAGTTGGGGTTTGACCCTTGAAATTTCCAAAAAGCCACATTTTGAACCCCAAGATTTTGGTTTGAAGGGTCATTGTCTCTTCAATTCATGGGTATTTTACTATTTTGCCTATAAAACCATTCAAGTAAAATTAAATCAAAGTATCAAAATAACCCTTCATATTCCGAAGCTAGTGCAACACCTGACCAAACTGTTAAATTGCTACTACAATATGTAGACATGGAACTATACAACATGACATGTAGTTCACAGCTACAATATGATACTATTTTGTTACTGAATCATTATTATATATACTAGTACATGTATTCACATTCATGTTATAAACCATAGCATTCAGTATTTACTGTATACTAGTATCTTTTTATCTAGTAATATTCTGGAGTCAAGCCCTGAAAGTTTATACAAACAGTTTGTAGTACAAAGCCACCTGCAAACTAAGACCACTTTAAAAAATACCCTGTTTCCAAAGACCACAAATTGTATCTTTTATTTACCCGTACTCTTAATCAGAACACTTTCAATGATATAATTTTAATCTGTTAAGAGAGACCACAAATTGTATCTCTTAAACAGGGCCTTTTCAATGATATAAATTTAACCTGTTAAGAGAGACCACAAATTGTATCTCTTTAGCAGGCCACTTTCAATGATATAAATTTAACCTCTTAAGAGAGACCAACTGTCAACATAAACCGCAATTTAGTATTCCCATTGGTGGTATTTTACAGACTGATTTGACTCACTGTATTTATCTTGATTTAATTTGTGTGTTGACTATTTCAGAGTTACAATTAAAGACAGAGAAGTTAAAGTGAATATATTTGACATGGCTGGACATCCTATATTTTATGAGGTAAATAAACTCATGGTTATGTACATACTGTGTGTTACATTCCGCTCATTAGGCTGAAATAAATGAGTTTTTAGATTTGTCACCTTAACATGCTATTTTTCAAGAGGCAAAGCCTGCTCTTTTAGCTCTCGTGTCACTATGAAATGAGGTTGGAAGCTCTGCTGGATACCTCATGCCTGCAGTCTCCAAGCCTGGATGATGTTTTCAGGATTGTGAAATCTCTGTGTTGTAAAAAACAATTTGGTCACTAGTACTAGTGTTAGACCAGTGGTTTTCATGGAGAACCACTAACTCATGGAATGTAGGTGGGTCCCATTGACATCTGAACACTCCAACAAATTTTTAACTGGGATCAGGGGTGGTATTCAAAATTGATCTTATTTAATTGGAGAATAAAGATAGCCAATCATTTCACCTGTTACTGACCTAGAGTTTAATAAAGTGTGATCTGAATGGTTGTCCTTATCTTTAAGTCAAGTAAGATCAATATTAATACCCCCCACATTGGTATTCAAATGGAACATATATAACCTGATGATTAGCATTGTTGAGCGTGAAATCACATTCAGTCTTCAAAATAAAACAAAAACGCAACATATAGAGGTTGTATAATATAGAGAAAGTTATATTTAGAATGCTTAATAAGCAATGTAATTCTGTCAAGCTCTGGAAACCTTGTTTATATGCTGGGGCTGGCCTGACTCTTTTGGGAAAAGGACCCACTCATGAATAGATTTTTAACAAAAAGAGGCTTAATCAAATGTCATCTATATTGTATCTCAAGCAATATTTTGGTCTGTAATGTGTGGTTATTGTGTAATTAAATGACTTATGGGGCTTCAACTATGCCCATGTCATGAAATGTAACATGAACATTCACTGTAAACCAAAAAATACGTGAATTAATTTCGCAGAGTTCCCGAGTGGTAGAATTTTGCGAAATTAAGTCGCCATTAAAGGATAAAAACAACATTAATATGGACATTACATGAAATTAAAAAAAGTTAGTATTCGCGAGAGTACATGTAAATTGGTTTACAATATAAAATTGGGGAAAATTGATGATACTTTGAATTTGGAATTGGTCCTTTTCTTTAGGAATTGGGTCTGTTTTCTGCACCTGCAGAAGGTTCAGGAAAACCCCTGATATGTGTATATATTTTAGGTGAGAAATGAGTTTTACAAGGACACACAAGGAGCAGTATTAGTGTTTGACATATGTGATAGAGGCAGCTTTGAAGCATTAGATCATTGGTTACTAGAAATGCAGAATGAAATAGGCAACCAATCGGAACATGATAATGTTGTTGTGTGTGTATGTGCTAACAAGGTAACTATGTAGTCCGTTTATATTTCACAGGGTGGCCACTGACTGTGAAAAACGGGTAAAATGTCCCGCCCCCCCCAAAAAAATTCCCTGATTGATGGTTTATGAATATGGGTCTAGTTTAATTTTGTTAAAATCATACTCTTGCATTATGATACGTCTCATCAAAACATTTAGACTTAAAAAAAAAAAATCTAGCCAAGTTGACGTTAATCAAGGGATTTTCTCACTTCTATTGCTTCTAGAGCTGTCATTAATTTGATTCAAGACATATCGACGTTTCCGATACATCGGAATACAAATATAGACGTCCCAGGCAATTTATTTTCATGAGAACTTCAGGTGAAAGATCCAGGGCGGCTACATGTACATTCACCGCACCAAAAACCATTTTTTTGTGTATCAACATTTCATAATAAGAATCAGTAATTGATTGGCTAAAATATATCGTCTACGGCTGGCGGCTCTAATTGCTTCTCTGCAAAAATCCATGGGGTCCCAACAGGGACATGCAGGGTCAGGAGAATGCAGTTAATTAATAATAACTGTGGCTGGTGGTATGATTCAGTTTCAGCCATAAAAGGTTAAGGATGCTCGTTTGCCCTTACTTAAAACATCCCTTATAGAGTCTTGATTGTGATTATCATTTGATTAATATCGCTATTTTGATTATATAATTATATAATTTTGATTTATAAGTATATAAAATATAGAATCTAGAAAAATGTAATGTCACGCTATGGGAAAAAATATAATTAAAAATAGTTGATAACAAGCTGTATGGGTTATTTATGCTATCAACTATTTTTAATGATATATAATATATAGAATATACTTTAAAAAACTGTATTTCATTGTTTTATTGATACAGAGTGATCGTAGACGGACAGTTGATGAGAGTGAGGGACGATTATGGGCTGATAGTAAAGGTTTTCATTACTTTGAAACTTCTGCGCAAACTGGGGAAGGTGTGAATGAAATGTTTCAAGTAAGACCTCTTTGCTCCTAATTACCTAATTAGTAACATTTTAGTATTTTGCTTGCTGTATTTCAAACTCCTCACAGTAGTTACTTCCTTTACACTTACAGTGGCAACCCCAGTAGACACTACTGATAAGCAGTGTTTATCTAGAAATTAGCTGATTTTTATGCCCCTCAGTGAAGAAAATTGTCCATAACTTCTTTATTTTTATTGCATCTTTTTGTGGGTCATATCATTTAAAAGTTGCAGCAAACACTGTCTACATGACATATCACATCATGCAATTATGATAAAAATGTTACGAGGGTCATTCAATAAATTTGTAGTCTGTGTTAATCATTTTAACCTCCGATGACACAGAGAAAAACAAACTACATCACGTTAAACTACAGCCTTTCGGAGACAAGTGCTGAAAATATTGCGCGAAACAACGCATTTTTAAATAAAATATGGCTAAAATATAAATATCACTATACCGGTACCACCACACACCGCAATTTATGATCTGATGTCAGCGACGTTATTGACGTTTTGCTGTTTCTCAAATGGTACCCCGAAATGAAATTATGTTATTATAATAGAAATAAACACAAACATTCAAATTGTATATGATTTAACATATCTTCCACAATATCTTATATAGTCTAAGTTAAGGATTTTAAAGGCTTTGCATAATGGTTGTATATTAATATGAAAATACCATGCTGCGTTTCAGAAATCTGTTTTTGCCACTTAAACAAAAGACCACTGCATGCTGTATGTTCTCCTTTCACTCTCTGTAGCACCTCTTGTGTGTCTGCTGTGTTTTTCCAAGCCTCATGCACAATTAAATAGTCGTATGAATTTCCTTGCGTAAAGAAATAGAAGTTTTGTCGTTGAAAACGCGACTCGCCTTGATAAAACAGTTTTCAATTCACACTCTGACGTCCAAATAACTTCATAATTTCATAAAATCCCATGATAATATTTTGCAATAATCTTGCAGAAACATTTGACTGTACATTAACTTAATCGGAATTTATAACTAGTTGAACTAATGAAAAAGGCATGTTACGTCGGTCGGGGTGGTAGCGCGTTACTATGGTAATAGAGAGGCTGATAAAATGGTACTTGTTTGCATTATCCAAGATAGATTTGCATTGACCGTTGGTAATAAGTCACTTTTGTAATGCTGTTAAAATGAGAACAATTGTCAACGAATATATTTAATGACCCTCGTACATGACATTTTATAATGGAGAAGAAGCTGCTAAAAGAGTCCCTACACCTTGCTTCATTGTTACTTAACTATAAACACATGGGTTAATGTTTTCAGGCGCATGCCTTAACTTCAGGTTTTTTAGGGTCCCAAAATGCCTGTTTTCCTTTTTTTTCCTTATATAAGTTGTCGATTTTTAAGGATTGCAGGTTTTTCTGAATTTCAAACTTTCACCCATGTTTAAAACATTACATAATCTGATGCAGGCACAACCAAGATTGCCAATATAAAACATTGTTCAGTGGAAAGCCGATGTGTTGAAATTTGTTTGAGAATAGATTGAATGAAGCAAATCCCTAAATTGACTGCTAACATTGACTTGGTTGCAATGTTTGTCTAAAGCTGTAATACCAAGGCCAAATTCAACACTGGGTCATCTAGGGTAAGAACTGAGGTCGCAAGTTCAAACATTAGAAAATCCTTAACAACAATGATTAAATTTGGTAGCATTGTCTTGTAGTCACAAGATAATTTGCATATGACCAGTAATCAGAGGTAAATGTGTCATTGATAAAGAATAAACATTTTTTTCATTTTTGTAAAATTTATACATCTTTTAGACTACCGTATATTTCAATTTCTTTTCTAATGAAATTTTTTATCAATGATACATTTACCTGTGTCACTAATATATAGGGAAATGGTTTGACTCAGGTTAACAACCAATAACCATGTTGGCCCTCTTTTATGCATACATGTAGCCGTGATCTCTGAAATATACCAAAATCAGACTCAAAATGAAAAAATGCATATTTCAGCAAAATTAAAAATTTGATTTGAGCAAGAACGGGGCCTGTATTCAAGACTCTATATGAAAATGTATACTGTATGAAAATGTATACCATTGTACTTGTATTTCAGGCTTTGTTTGAAGGGGTCGTTACAGCTGTAGAAAACGGGGGCAAGAAAGCACCATTCCAGACACAATTAGGTTATACCAAAGATCAGCTTGAAGCCATACAAAAATTGAAAAATGCAAGAAATGATCATGAGAGACTTGGTCTGCAAGCCGGAGCTTCAAAGTAAGATACGTGTATTCAGGGCTCCTACAATTCCAGAAAAATCTGGATTGGCTGCACTACAAAAAATTTACTTTTCTGCAGAAAATGAAAGTTATTTGATGAAAATATTTCAAGAATTGGCAAAGTTATGGTCACTTGCTGAATTTTAACACAAGAACATTGTTTGAAACAACCCTTTGGTAAAGGGATGTTGGCTATTGACACCTGAAACGGACTTACACCTCATTTTCAGGATTGGGCATTATGCCTTAGTTTATACTAATTTATTTAAGGTCGATTGTGAAGCAAGTTTTTCCAACTTATATTAATCACTCTCGACACTTCATTGCTGATGTTATCCATTGCCACGAGTGTATGAGAGAAGAGAAGCCAGATTCCCTTTTATGCTGAGCGTCTAGCAAGGGAATTTCTGGTACCATTTTTATATCGTCTTTGGTATGACGCGGCTAGGGATCGAACCCGAGACCTCCCGCACTCGAAGCGAACGCTCAACAACTAGGCTATCGAGGAGGCGGTTGCCTTTGAGGGACCCTTGATATACAAATGTATGGGAACTGCAAATATTGGCAGCTGTTGAGAGATTAATACTCTTAAGAGGTTGAATTTATAGTAAATTTGGTCTTAAGGATATTTTGTAGGTGTGTTATAGAGAAGTTGTACTGTATAACCTGGGTGTGGTGCAAAACTGGACCACATAGTGTTTATGATTAGCAATTGTGTGGCACGTTGGTCAAGTAAATAATACTCCTGACTACGGATCAAGGGGTCCCTGGTTCAAGTCATGGCTAGGGGTGGTATTTAATATGGATCTTACTTGACTTTAGGATAAGGACAACCAATCAGATCACACCATATTAAACTCTTGGTCAGTAACAGTGGATATGATTGGCTATCCTTATTCTCTAACTAAATAATATCAATTTTGAATATCACCCCAGGGCTTGTCAGTAACAATTGTTTTAAAGACCACCTGTGAACAGGGGTTGTCTTGCAAAGACCAGTTAGACTGCTAATTTTATTTCCAATTAGACCATTTTCAATGATATCTTAACCTGGTAAGAGAGACCACAGGTCAACAAAGATCACCTATTGCTCTCCTGGATGGCCTTAACAGATGCCTTTGATTGAATATTATTTCTGAGTGAACATTTTCTATTCATAAAAGTTTATTAGGATTTTTCCTAAATATCAGAATTTTTAGTGTCTAGAAATGGTCTGTTTTTAGCTCACCTGAGCACAAAGTGCTCAAGGTAAGCTATTGTGATCACCCTTTTGTCTGTCGTGCGCCGTCAACAATTGGACTGTTAACACTCTAGAGGTCATAATTTTCAATTAATCTTTTTTAAACTTGGTCACAATGTATGTCACTATGACATCTAGATCAAGTTCGTAATTGGGTCATCTGGGGTCAAAAACTAGGTCACTAGGTCACACCAAAGAAAAACCTTGTTAACACTTGAGAGGTCACATTTTTACATAATCTGAATGAAACTTGGTCACAATGTACATGTATGTCTCTATGAAATCTAGGTCAAGTTCGTAATTGGGTCATCTGGGGTCAAAAACAAGGTCACTTGGTCACGTCAAAGAAAAACCTTGTTAACACTCTAGAGGACACAATTTTGACATACTCTTAATGAACTTTGATCACAATGTATGCCTCTAACAAATCTAGGTCAAGTTCGCAACTGGGTTATCTGGGGTCAAAAACTAGGTCACCAGGTCACATTGAAGAAAAACCTTGTTAACACTCTAGCGGCCACCATTTTTACCTGATCTTTATGAAACTTGGTCTCAATCTTTGTCTCTATGAAATCTAGGCCAAGTTCATAACTGGGTCATCTGGAGGTCAAAAACTAGGTCACCAGGTCACATCAAAGAAAAACCTTGTTTATACTTCAGAGGTCACATTTTTTACCTCATCTTTATTAAACCTGGCCACAAAGTGTTTCACTGTAAAATCTAAATAAAATATTAAGGTCATAATTATATCATAACAAAATCTGATTCTGCCTTAACTGCTAGTCATCAGGTGAGCGCTTCAGGGCCAATGGCCCTTTTGTCTTTTATTTTTCCTACGTAAATTGAAAACTTTTAAGATTTTCAGATTTAGGATTGTCAAAATATTCAACTTTCACCTATGTAATAACAACTGATATATTCTGTTTTCAGGGACGAAGTTAACAAAGCATACAGACGATTAGCTGTCTTATTACATCCTGATAAAAGTGTTGCACCAGGAGCGGAGGAGGCGTTCAAAATTCTTGTAGCTGCGAGAACGACGTTGCTGAAACGATGCTCATGATATCTGCTGTATTATACACATAGAATTTGTGTTCTCTGTAGATTATTATCAATTTACAGTTCAACCTCTGTAGAGCAATATCCTTTGGGAGCTGCAAATATTGACCGTTATATAGAGGTTGTTGCTCTTCAGAGGTTAAATTTTTAGTAAATGTCGGCAAAGGGAAATGTTTAAGGTACTGTTATAGAGGTTGTTACCCCACCGAGGACTACTCTGGAGAGGTTCTACTGTATGTTTTTATCAGGGGTCCTACGGTTCTGGAAAAATTATTTGCTGCATAAGAAATAACACATTTTTCTGCAAAAAAAATAAGTTATTTGATGAAAATATTCAAAGTTTTGACAAAGTTATAGTCATTTGAAATTTCAGTAGCAGAATTTTAGCTATAGAAAAATGTTTGAACTGAGATTTGGAGTAGGGGTGTGTGCTAATGGCACACGAAACAGACTTTTGATTTGTTTTGAGGATTGGGAATTAAGTCTCAGTAGAACTTCTGTTATATGGTCATTATGTGGAATAATCAGTATTGTTTATTGAGGCCACAGTTCTGTAGGTTTCAGTGGAGATTCTCAATTTAATTTATACCAATTTATTTATGGTAGATGGTGAAACAAGTTTTTCACCATATATTAATCATTTTCGACACCTCATTCCTGATGTTATCCATCGCCACGAGGGTATGAGAGAAGAGAAGCCAGTTTCCCTTTTATGTTGAGCGTCTAGCAAGGTATTTTCTGGTACCATTTTTATTTGGTCCTTGGTATGACACGGTCTGTGATCGAACCTGGGACCTTCCGTACTCAGAGTGGACACTCTACCACTAGGCTTTCGAGGTTTCTAAATTTGCTTGTTCAGGGTATTGTTTAATCAGTACTTACAGAAATTTTAAGATAACAGACTAATTTAAACAGGGTTCCCTACGGTCAGGGAAAAACATAATTTTTTCAAGGTCAGGGAAAAGTCAGGGAATTATGAGATTAGTCAGGGAAATTTGGAAATTGACCAAAAGTCATGGAAAAGTCAGGGAACTTTTTCATTGAAGCTGTCGCTAAGTGTCATTTCCTATGAAGAAAATAACTAAGACTGAAACAATTCTTGCTCGCTCAGAGTATTTCTAAGTTGAATTAAATAAATGTTAATCAACAGCCTTTAATACTGCTAACCTAAACTCTTTTGTTCCGTATAAAGCAAATATAGCCTCCGTTTCTCTATTTTATTGCCATATTTTGCTCTAACAAAAAGATGCCGATGTCGCCCGATCACTCTAAAACGTCAGGGAAAACTGCTCTGTGGTCAGGGAAAAATCAGGGAAAAGTCGGTGAATTTTGTCTTAGAAAATTTGTGGGAACCCTGTTAAATTCTTTGTTGTTCTTCGATAATTACATATTGGGGACAAAAAATGATTTGTGTACACATTAGTTGAAACCTGATTCTAGTGGCGGAGGTGTACCTGGAGCCCGTTGCCTAAATAAAGTGCTACCAAGGGCTTGATAGCGCTATGCTAGGAAATGGCTTGCTTAAAAAAGCACTATGTTGCAGAAGGAGTGAAATATTTGTATGCTACCGGGCGAGCGCTTGGGGATAGCAGACTGTTGAACAACAAAGAGCTCAGAAGTGCTCGCCTAGCAAAGTGATAAAAACTGTATGCTATTGGCAAGTACTGCTCGTTGGTAGCGTGTCTTTGTACACTTAATATTATATAGCTATTTGGTAGCGGATAAGTTAGGCAACAGGCTCCTCGTAACTCTACTGTTGGAAAATATCTGATACTTTTTAGTCCAGCAGTACCAGTACTGCACTATAAAAAAGTGCATCAGGTTGTGATAAAATTATTTTTGTGTTATATAATTGAAATTTGTATGTATATTACATGTACTATATTTGTATATTATACAAACATGTGATATAGGACATGTACTTGTACTATGAAATGTGTATGTATATTACATGTACTATATTTGTATATTATACAAACATGTGATATAGGACATGTACTTGTACTAGTAGTGTGTTGTTTTTCTTTAATTTATTTTGTTTATCGGTATATCTTTATAGCATTATAGTTATATTTTAATTTGTACTATCTGTATTGTATTTATTATTTATTTATTTATGCTATAATAATACCGTCCAGTGTAAATGTGAGAGAAGGCATGATAATTATGTTATATATCTCATCATGGGAGACAACCAGTACTGACATGTCTTAGTAATTTAGTAATACCAGTATTACTTCCCTTTAGTGTTATTTCATTAATACATTCATTATTTTTCATATATATTTTAATATCTCAAAATTAAGTCATGAAATGCGGAATGGGATTAAAATAGGCTTATCTCTGTAATAACCTCATACCAACCACCATGCCAAGTTTCATGTTTCGTAATTATTTAAACATATCTCTTTGTTATTACACCCCTGTGCAACAGGTTATTGGGGGTATACAAGATTCAGCTTGTCTGTCTGTCTGACACATTCTTGTGGACATAACTTCTCCTACAGATTTAGCAGGATTTCCCTCAAACTTTTAGAGATGATCAACCTCAACATGTAGATGTGCATGAAGGAAGGATTTGGTGCAATGATTATTTTTGCCACAGTTATAGCCCTTTGTTCTTTTATTTATTCTAAAGCGTATAGGGGGTATATTGGTCTTCCCAATAGCGACAGGTCTAGTTGTATTTTGAAAGTAAATATATTGGACCAATTAATGCACGGAGTAAATCTAGCATCTTTTATTGACTGTTAATTATACTCTGTGGTGTACGGGATTTCGGTACTTTATTCTGAATGAACCATAATAGGCCTTTATTATATTATATCTACATAAAATTGTTTTTAAATGTATGAAATGTACTGTATATTTATAACATTATTTCAGATTTACTTGAATGTTATGTACATACCGTAATATCACAGATTTTCTAGGGGATTAAATTTTGTGGATTTTGATAAAAATGCATTTTCGTGGGTGGAAAATTATTGGATTACAAAACATGACAGGGTAAAGCCATGTTCTGTATATGGGAGGTCGATTAATCGTGGGCATTAGATTTCGTGGTGAAATTTAAACAATGAAATCAACGAAATTTCAACCCCCTTGAAAAATAATTACAGTATTTGTAATGATTTGTGTTTTACTTTACGTGTTAAAACTATTCACATTGCCGTCCAAAGTTTGTATAAAAAGTTACCTTAATTGTGCGTGTTCAATTTGTAGAAATGTGTGTGCAGTTTCAAGTTGTTGATTAAGTTTGTTTTTGCATAGTTTTATTTCTGTCACTAGATCATTCATTATGACCCAGGGTACTGTTTTATCAAAGCACTTACAGAAATATTAAACTTCATTCAAATTTAAATTCTTCATAACTCTGAAACAGCTACAAATTGTGGTCATAGGTTGTTCAATATTAGTTGATATTCTGTAAATGAACTCCTACAATCAGTGATGGTCCCCAAACTGTAGGTTATAGTAGCATTTAGCATTTAAAATTGAACGTAAGTTTAAGGTTTCCATAAGAGCTTTGATTAAACAGTACCCTGGCCCTTTTGTAGGATTACATTCATATAGTGCCTGCCCATGTTGGTCAGTTAATCCGCCATGTCTGATTTATTAGACTAAAGTCTATGGTCCTCAAATATGGTAGAACGGTAGGTTTTCACTGCTGATGAGCCTTATTGCTTTTGAGGTCATGGTTCAACACAAAACTATTTGGCTACCGGAAAGAGCATTATCACTTCATGTTTTACAAACATATCTTATTATTGTGATTTTTACCAAATTATTAAATCCAAAACTTATGTGATAAACATGCCATTGTCTCGCACGTATATTTTATTTGTATAATTATTATTAGAAAGTAAATACATGAACTTAATGTTTGTTTTCTGCTTCCTGATTTTTCCTCCAATTGGTGTAACCTGTAATGATATACATGTGTGAGATAGACATGATCTTGTAAGCACACTTCCTTCGTATATCATGTACTGATTGGACAAGTTTTTACACACTTCCTCCATCGTAGTCGTGCAGGATAGACAATGAGTATCACTGGTTATGATATTCGAGCGTCTAATCTCATAACCAGTGATACGAGATGTCTATCCGATATAGACTATGTGACTGACTAATTTGTACATGTACCGTTATTCATGCACATTAAAGAAGTTGAACATTGTATTTCTGACCAGATTATGCAATTTGCTCCGAGCAATAGGATTAAATTCTGCCCTTATTACACTAAACAACAAAGGATCAAAATCACAGGTTATTCAGCTCAAAAGTGTTGGATATTAGATTTAGACAATGGCAATACTGTGCTTTGATTGGCTAGTGGTCTTAAGTATTATATATAACGCCCACCAAAAATAAGTATACTTCTTTAAATAATAACTTATATAATATCTAATAATAATTATTATTTAATATCTGTTCATCAGACGGTCACAATTATATAAGTTCCTGAAACTACCGTTACAACTACCGTTACTAAATGATTAAAAAAAAACAAGGAAGCAATATTTCAACTTTCAAAGCTAACTTTGTCATCAATTTATCTTTTAATCATTTATCTTCCTTTGTTTATTCTATCAAACTGAGAAACAAGGGAGACAATCTCCTGTGATTTTATCACACATCTCCCTAAGTTTATTCCATCATAACTAAGCAACAAGGGAGACAATTTTCTGTGATTTTATGACTTATCTCCCTTAGTTTATTCCATCATAACTAAGCAACGTGGGAGACAATTTTCTGTGATTTTATGACTTGTCTCCCTTAGTTTATTCCATCATAACTATGCAACAAGGGAGACTATTTTCTGTGATTTAAGGACTTGTCTCCCTTAGTTTATTCCATCATAACTAAGCAACGTGGGAGACAATTTTCTGTGATTTTATGACTTGTCTCCCTTAGTTTATTCCATCATAACTATGCAACAAGGGAGACAATTTTCTGTGATTTTATGACTTGTCTCCCTTAGTTTATTCCATCATAACTAAGCAACGTGGGAGACAATTTTCTGTGATTTTATGACTTGTCTCCCTTATTTTATTCCATCATAACTATGCAACAAGGGAGACAATTTTCTGTGATTTTATGACTTATCTTCCTTAGTTTATTCCATCATAACTATGCAACAAGGGAGACAATTTTCTGTGATTTTATGACTTGTCTCCCTTAGTTTATTCGATCAGAACTATGCAACAAGGGAGACAATCTCCTGTAATTTTATCATTTACTCCCTTTGTTCATTCCCCCATAACTAATTTAAAAGGGAAGACAATCTGCATGATTTATCTGACAAGGGAGATAATTTGTAAGTTATAAGTCACGAACAAGAGAGACAATTTCCTGTGACTTCATCTAACAAGGGAGATAATTTGTAAGTTATAACGTACGAACAAGGGTGACAATTTCCTGTGACTTCATCTGACAAAGGAGATAATTTGTAAGTCATAACGTAGGAGCAAGGGCGACAATATTTGGTGATTTTATCTGACTTAGGAGATAATTTGTAAGTCATAACGTAGGAACAAGGGCGACAATATTTGGTCATTTTATCTGACTTAGGAGATAATTTGTAAGTCATAACGTAGAAACAAGGGTGACAATATTTGGTGATTTTATCTGACTTAGGAGATAATTTGTAAGTCATAACGTAGAAACAAGGGTGACAATATTTGGTGATTTTATCTGACTTAGGAGATAATTTGTAAGTCATAACGTAGAAACAAGGGAGACAACCCCGTTGATTTCCTCTGACAAGGGAGATAATTTGTATGTCATAACTTAGGAAAAAGGAAGTCAATCTTTGGCGATTTTATCTGACAAGGGAGATAATTCACAACATGGGAACAAGGGAGCATTTTTTGGTGATTTTATCTGACAAGGAATGTAGTTTGTAAGTCACAACTTAAAACAAGGGTGACACTCTCTGGTGATTTTTACGGACAAGGGAGGTAATTTGTAAGTCGTAAATAACTAGATAAACACCTCATAGAAAATAGAATAGGAAAATATGTAAATATCAGACAGTATCGGACTGTCTGCCCTATTTGATTATGAAAGATATTACTAACAATTTAGCTGTCAACAGATCAGAAGATAATGGGACCCAACGGTCTAGTTCTCATGAATTAAATAAATTCTCAGTAAGTAATGCTCAGTGTTTAGTATAGATATATAGTATTACAAGAATCTCATTGCCTGTTAGGCGTGGGATCCTAGAACATATTTATGTTTCACTGTAATAAATGAAATGTGTTGAAAGTGGAACTCAACTAGTGGTTTGCACCAGGTCTTGAAACTCAAGGGTCATTTTTTATAAATTTGCTATATAGAGAAGAGCGTTCAAAATAAGAAACTTATGTATGTAGATATGTCATGCAGGGATCCATGGGTTGACTGCCCATCCAGATTCCTCTGGAATTTGGATCAGGACAACCCTCTAAAAAAAAGTTAGTCATCACCCTTCCCCCTTGTACAAAATAGCTGGTCAGACCCCTTCCTGACTAAAATTGCTGGGTCTATGCATGCTTTTATTGTCATAGTGTCTGTTGTTCAGTTTTCTAATCAGACCCCTTCCTGGGTAAAATTGCTGCATCTACGCATGATTTTAGTAACTTTTATTGTCAATGTGTCTGCATATCAACTACATTTAAGTTTTATAACCACAATTGATATGTTTACATAAGACCATTTATAATAATATAATATCAGTTTAAGTAGGCAAGTACCACAGTAGCTGTATTCGACAATAAATAACTAAACATATTATATTGCTATTACAATAAATTACTGTAATATAATCCTATCTTAACAGATGTGTGGGCTGTCTTGTTATAAGAATCAAATCATTATGTTGAAATATCAGGGGTGGTTTCAGGATTAGGTTTGTGGTAAATGAATTCGCTGGCTTAGAATTAGAACTAGCAACGACATTGTAAGACTTGTGCATATTTGAAATCTGCATCTCAAGACGCTTCTGATGAGCCTATTTTCATGAAAATCGGAAGTGGTCATGTTGACCAAAGGTCGTAAGCAAGTACAAAATCGATATTTTGAGAAAACAAGAACAAAACAATCTGAAAACTACTCTTTACTTATGAAAAGCAAGCTTTCTGGTCAAGTTTAAAACGCTTGTTTTTCATAAGTAATAAGTAGTTTTCAGACTGTTTATTTTCTTGTTTTTTTTTCTCAAAATATCGATTTTGTACTTACGACCTTCTAATTCTAAGCCAGCGAATTGTTGATCTATCCAGAATGACACAGTGGGTATTTTGGGAGCAAAAAATGCATATTAAATGTTTTCACTAAACATAGACAAATTACATATGTTCCAGCAATTTAAGAGTGGCGTACGCGATCTCTTCCCTCCCACCCTTAAATCCGCCCTTTGAATATCACCGCGATTATAAATGATCTGCGGATGCTACTTTAATTGCCGAGCAGCAAGGAGATCACTGGGTATGAGTTTTAGTAGAAATCGGCGTAGAATAGAAACAATCTCCCGGACTAAAAGGATTCACATATACATGGTACTATGGGCGTGTCATATCCTGGATTGTGGGAAGCTTAAAACTGCATGCTATACAGGATAATCGAGGCCTGTAATCCTAGCTAAGCACATGAGAGGCGGTCTTGTAGATGTTGCGTTCTGTGGGCGTTTGTGCATCCTGGTTTCAGCTATAATTATGTTAGTGCAATTTTAAAAGTGATGAATGTATCTTTATTTCCCATACTTGTTGACAAGTGGAATCACTTCACACATGCTCGATACATGTATTTACAAAGTCGTTATTGTAACCATGCAGCAATACGAATAATAATATGAATGACTAAGTATTTTACAACATCTACCAATATTATAAAAGATATGTTGTATGACTGAGTCATGCTGTTTTCTAGGAATTAATTATATATTCAAAGTCCTTTTACTTGCTCTTCCGCAAGTTACTCTCAACTTATCCACATGTGGATCGAGTTCATGGTTGTACTGTAGTCAAATATCATTAAAGAATAAAACCTAGCTGCCTGACCTATCCAACATGCTTATCGGAAGGTCACTGTGATTCAAGTCACATTATTCAAGAAACTATGTGTTAGTGGTCACATGATTCAAGAAACTATGTGTTAGTGGTCACATGATTCAAGAAACCATGTGTTAGTGGTCACATGATTCAAGAAACCATGTGATAGTGGTCACATGATTCAAGAAACATTGTGATAGTGGTCACATGATTCAAGAAACCATGTGTTAGTGGTCACATGATTCAAGAAACATTGTGTTAGTGGTCACATGATTCAAGAAACCATGTGTTAGTGGTCACATGATTCAATAAACAATGTGCTAGTGGTCACATGATTCAATAAACAACGTGCTAGTGGTCACATGATTCAAGAAACCACGTGCTAGTGGTCACATGATTCAAGAAACAACGTGTTAGTGGTCACTGTAATTCAAGAAACCACGTGCTAGTGATCACGTGATTCAAGAAACAACGTGTTAGTGGTCACTGTAATTCAAGAAACCACGTGCTGGTGATCACATTATTCAAGAAACCACATGATAGTGGTCACATGATTCAAGAAATCACGTGTTAGTGGTCACATGATTCAAGAAACAACGTGTTAGTGGTCACTGTAATTCAAGAAACCACGTGCTAGTGATCACATGATTCAAGAAACCACATGATAGTGGTCACATGATTCAAGAAATCACGTGCTAGTGGTCACATGATTCAATAAACAACATGCTAGTGGTCACATGATTCAAGAAACCACGTGCTAGTGGTCACATGATTCAATAAACAACGTGCTAGTGGTCACATGATTCAAGAAACCACGTGCTAGTGGTCACATGATTCAAGAAACCACGTGCTAGTGGTCAAATGATTCAGGAAACCACGTGCTAGTGGTCACATGATTCAAGAAACAACGTGTTAGTGGTCACTGTAATTCAAGAAACCACGTGCTAGTGATCACATGATTCAAGAAACAACGTGTTAGTGGTCACTGTAATTCAAGAAACCACGTGCTGGTGATCACATTATTCAAGAAACAACATGATAGTGGTCACATGATTCAAGAAATCACGTGTTAGTGGTCACATGATTCAAGAAACAACGTGTTAGTGGTCACTGTAATTCAAGAAACCACGTGCTAGTGATCACATGATTCAAGAAACCACATGATAGTGGTCACATTATTCAAGAAATCACGTGCTAGTGGTCGCATGATTCAAAAAATCACGTGCTAGTGGTCACATGATTCAATAAACAACGTGCAAGTGGTCACATGATTCAATAAACAACGTGCTAGTGGTCACATGATTCAAGAAACCACGTGCTAGTGGTCACATGATTCAAGAAACCACGTGCTAGTGGTCACATGATTCAGGAAACCACGTGCTAGTGGTCACATGATTCAAGAAACAACGTGTTTGTGATCACATGATTCAAGAAACCACGTGTAAGTGGTCATATGATTCAGGATAGCATGTGCTAGTGGTCACGCGATTCAAGAAACCACCTATCTTAAAGAGAAAGTATGAGCTTCAATGCTTGGGCATTCGAACCAAGTGAAAGTATAAAGATGATGCAACATCAGACATGGAAGGCAGCATTTGAAACAGAAATCAGCCAAGCAGAAGAAAACAAATAGCACAGACCAATATCACATGGCGCAATGCCCAACAAGATTGTTTGGCTTTTCATGGGTCATACTGAGGCATAATGCCCGATTCTGGTTAGTTCCGTGTGTCAATTTAGCACACGTCCCTACACCAAATTCAATTATGAAATTTCAGATGACCATAACTCGGTTATATGTATTTTTTCATCATACAACATATTTCTAGTGCAGAAAATCCGGATAATCATTATTCTGGAAATGTAGGATTCTTATTTTATACAGCCTTGAACTTTGCTGTATCCATGTGATGATCGCAGACGCAGACTGTTCTGACATTCTACTATCAACACCACACGTTGCATAATTATCCAGTCATGTGCACACGTAGATTTTGACATTTTATTATTTTGACTAATGGAATGATGCAGGAAACACGTGAGTCCATATGTCATGAAGATGTAGGAATCATATACACACCTAGTACTTGCAGTGACGCAAACTATTTATAGATGTCGGTCTACATGTATATATATGGGACATATTAGGCGAACACAGACTTGGAAGTCTTATGCGCAAATACCCTGTACTATACATGTAAATGAGCCGTTCTCCAGGAAAATTGTGGCGTCTTTAGAGCCCATCTTGAGAAAAACAAGGGGTTAATGCATATTTTAAAACAGTAGATACTTTTTATCTAAAAGCAAGTATTATGCGCAAATACCCTGTGCCGTTCTCCAGAAAAACTGGGCTTGGTCACATCTTAAGTAAAACGAGGACTTGGTGATTAAAAACAGTAGCTACTTTTATCTGAAAGCATTCACTCATGATTTTTGATATATTTTATTTAGATGAGAATATATTTCTAAAATGTGATAGAATTTCGAAAAGTTCAATCAATGATACTAGTACATGTATTTATTGGACAACAAAGACCACTTTGCTGTTCATACGGGTGCTCTCTTCAAACAGGTTCGACAGCATGCAGTGTAAATCAATAACAAATGTATATTTTGCAGAAAATTAGCTAGGTCAGTAAACCATTCTTAGAAAAATGAACGGGTTGGTTGTTATCAGTTGGGAGTGTTCATTGTATAAGATACGGTATCTACTCAATTTATGTCTTGACGTAGTGGTATATCATCGCAATTGAACAGTCCTTGAAAAAGCATGTTAACATTAATGCATCGTATCGGTTAACATTTTCAAAACATGAAACCGTAATTTCTGCTTTCTTCGCATTTAGTTTAAATTGTATTTATTTCCATAGTCACAAGACATATCTACAATATTACAAACATGGAATGAGCCAATGGATCGGAAAACAAGTTTAAAAACTTTTATTATTAGCTTTCAATGAATTATGGAGATTTTTCAGTGAAAATAACAGTGAAAATAACAGTGAAATTATCGTTTTGTTATTTTCACTGTTTTCGAAGCTGGTTCCAGTATCGTTCAGAAATAGAAACGTAACGTCAACGGCACCGGGCTTTAAAATGTACGTTACGTCATTATGACGTCATAATTGTTACGTCGTGACGTTCCAATTTCGACGTGATTTTTCCAATTAAGCCAATTACGATACCCTTTTAAGAGAAATTGAAGCATATAATAAACAGAAAATTTGTTGATTTTTGGTGAAAGATCAATTTTATTTCACTCGTGATCACATAAAATTAAATTTTCACTCGTGGCTACGCCACTCGTGAAAATATGTGACGCGCCATGAGACTTTGGGTCCAAATGCGGCAAATGACGTAACGTCGTAAACAGAGAAATGACGTCGCCGTATAATCTCAGCATGTTGATTACTCTAACGTGTAGTCTCGACAATTGTGCATATGTGGTAGAGTTCAATATATCATTTGGGATTAGACAATAAATATTATATATAGATTATATAAGTATATAATGAAAACAAGTAATAACAGATATTTATAGCGTACATTCTAAATAGAACAAATATTTCTAAAAATATCTGAAGGCAATGCGGATTGGATGGACTCCGTCAATTTGTAATCACTAGAGTCGTGACCGACACTCGACGATATTCGCCTATTTTTTTCTTTATTAATACACAGATGTAATTTCAAAAAGAGCATTAACACCCCGTGTACCCCGATAAGACGTGCTAGCCTGAATACTGCTGTGTTAGCCTACCGCAAAAAATTCAACATTCAAGAGATTAGGTATTTTGTGCCTGTTTCATTTATTTCGTGTCTACACCAGTAAAACGAAGAACGTGTACATGTGCAGTGGTTCTTCCTCGACACGAAGATGTGTTTTTTTTTATCACAAACGTCACATTATAATTTAAACTTAATAAATGTGTCAAAAAGTCAGCAGTTTGGTCTTTAAAAAATAATTAAAAATACTTATAGACCGCGTAGAACGTTCAAATTTCATGAACATGTAGTGAAATAATAGTAGCATATTTCATTATATTAATGTATGCACTGGCATCGGTATTTTTCTAAAAAACGACAGGTTTTCCGCGCTTGGTGGCATAAACTGGATAGTGCACGAGTTATACCGTAGATACTGCACATGTCCACTGTAAAACAATTATTATACTGCCCGTGTTGTCTGTTTTAATACTTGTTTCATGGATAAATGCAGGCCTGGAATAGATAATTTAACATTTTCATGGGATTAAATCTACAGAGTTCTTACTCGAGATAATAATACAATGTATAATAATATTGGTCGGCATCATTGTTACCTGTAAAATCACAGGTGTCAGTATCGTACTGTTAGTCTGTTTACTTACGAGTATAATCTACAAGCAATTACATAAATCGAGTAAAGAGCGCATTGAGCTACCTGTTATCACCATGAGAGTTGAAGACATGAGAAGCCAGATTGTTCATTCTATACAGAGCGTCTGCTTGATCCGCTCATGCGAACCCAGTATATCACTTTTCGTTAATTACTTTCCACGTCACTTTACTTGCGAGTAGGTCTATATGTGTATTTTGAAACCACTAGTCCCCTAGACATAATAACCCCTACTAACAATGCTCTCCCAAAAGGGAAGCCCCGCTGTATGTTGTCTTGAAGTACTAACAAGCCCGCTCATGATTGAACGATGCCTATAGGCCTACCATCTACACATTTATTCGCATGGCTATTGATAATATTATATAAAAAAAACATTGAATACATGTGTCCGGTCTATTCCGGAAATGCGGAAACACTGCGGTATACAGTACACCGGCTATTGCTAGTAAGGTGAGTAATATCCAGTTTCGCAACCTTTAAGTGCACAACAGGGTGAGTTCAGAGACGCTGTTTTGTCTTTCTGAGTATGTTGAATGTACACTTTATACAAAAGTATCTACTTCAATAATTTTCCTTGCCCTGAAAACCGGCAAACGACCAGGGAGTTCTCTCACGCAAAAAAAATGCTCGGTCTGTCAAATAAAGATGTTTTGGTTTATATTTACTCGTAAAACTACAAAACTTGAATCGAGCAAAAGCACTTTCGAGTGACAAAGTTTATCTTGTTAATGTTTTACCAGGAACTGAGTGATAAATAACGGTGCATTTTGAGAATTTTAGTATTGCATTAGTATTGCTCTTTGTTGTACAGAGTATTGCTGTTCAGAGTACGGAGTATTGCTCACGGAAATTTAGTAAATGCTAGGTATAACCAGATATATTACTTATTTTGTCTATATAATTATGTTGAAAGTTGGAGAGTGTAAAAACTACATGTACATAACACATGCTGGAATGACGAATTCTGAGGGGGGTCCCTCGAGATTTTAAATGTAATACTGTATATGTACACAATTTTGAGATATACTTATTTTAACTATGAGTTAGACGCTTTTTTATTGTTCAAAATTACACTCAGCACTCAAATATTCGAATTCACTCTTCTGAGGTTCATAAAAATAGTTATAATGTTAAATTGGTACTAAGTAGTAGTTTTGGCTGATTTCCTGGTTTAATAAGAGTGAGCTAATGTGCAATACTCTGTACAGTAAACATCAATACGCTGTACACGCTCTTATTTACATTTGTATTTTGGTGTGTTGAAGTTCAATCATTTTTTTCTGATATTTGGACTGAAGACATTAAAGTTCAGTATATCTAGAATGCCCAGTTCAAACGCATTTAAATCGTTGTGGGCAAAGTTTGCGAGTCGGCAGCGGACAATAACTGAGTAATTTGAACACTTCTATGAAAAATACCTGTTATAATATGGCGTACTATAAAGTTATGAAAATATCCGAATACATTAAAACCTAGTTGAGATGAAGAAAGTAGTAAGTAATTTGGAAATTATCGTCTCTGAACTTATAATCCCAGTGAAAACTATAATGTCGCGAAAATCGATAACATTACTCCCATTCACTAGCAATATCCGGTTTACTATATACCGCAGTGGAAATACATGATGTATAATTATATGATAGCACGGCAGATTTCATACAAACGGAGATGACATGAGGTGTTCAACAAGAGGATAATTGAAAGGATAAATCCCGTTTGTTGCGTGTTTTGTTGTTGTCTGTTATGTTACGTTTAGTTACCAGTTTTCGAGGGCCTCCTTAAGCAATCAAGCTACCCTTCGACGTTTAACTTCCCCTAGGCATTGGACTACCTAAGGAAACCTGCGCTCGAGTCCTAATATGGAGACTACTTCTCTCCTGGTTTGTGTGAAGACAACATCGAGATGCGACGACCAAGACTATCGAACAAACACCACCCTCACAGGTACCAATTCACAGCTTGGTCGAGTTGAACATTATATGTTAATTTTGCTCCGAGAAAATGAGCAGTTGCGCAGACGGAAATTGAACCCGGACCTATCTATCTCCAAGCGCGTGTCCTACCTGTAGGCATCCACATTGAGTTTCGTGCCCAGCTGTTTCCGTTTAGTCCTGCATTCCCTGTCCGATCTGTCATTATCTTATCGAAAATCCGCTGAATATCTGCAGTACACTGAAAGTAGCCTTGCAGCATTTGTTTTCTGGATTCCAGTTTGATGTATAGTGGAAGACAAACATTAAAACAAAATTCGAAATGGAAAAAAAAAAGGTCACTAGGGAGTTGTTAAATTGAGTGTCAGTGACTTCACTGCAAAATATTAAGCGTTTACAACTTTCTCATAAACGCTTTCACAGATAAGCTGCGATCTAACCCACGATAATGGTTTCTTTATATTTTGTTAATTCAGAGTACTGAAAACTCATGGTACTTATTGGATACTAATTCGTGAAACGGGGCGTCTATGTGATTTTAAAAATGTAAGGTTCAAACTGCAAACCACTTGTGATCAAGCGACGTACTAACTTATTAGACCGTTCAGCTATTGCAGCAACTCCTAAAAAGGTTGCGTAACACCGGTAATTGGTTGATAAAGACAAGGTCTTAATACTCTTATTGACAATTTTGCTATATGTATGTGTACGTCTATATTACCTAGGCCATATTTTTCTGATTTATAAGAATGGTTAAAGGTATCTTTACATGCCGATTTGCTTTAAATAAATGGTAAATTGATAAAAATAACACTCGTTACATAAACGGAAAACGCACAAATAGCGCTTCTGTGAAATAAAAAGCAAAGAACGAACGCATTAGATGTATACGTCCATGCGAAGATACCTTAGTACATGTGGTGTAACTAAGAAAATGGTACACGGGATTTAGACAGTTATTAAATTCAGCAGATCAATGCAATTAAAACTAAATACATGTTTAATATAGGTAGACAAGAATTGTTGTATGAAAATTGTGTCGTAAAAATGTTGTTTTCAGTCCTAAAACATTAAAACTGTGAGCAACAAGGGCAGTATTCATCTACGACTCGGGCAGTATCTAGACAATTTCACCATATAACGCGTGCACTATCCATTTTATGCCACCAAGCGCGGAAAACCTGTTATTTTCAAGAAAGATAATGATACCAGTGCATACATCAATGCGAATAAATATGCTACTATAATTTCACTACATATTCATGAAATTTGAGCTTTCTCCGCGGTCTATAAGTATTTTTAATTATTTTTTAAAGACCAAACTGCTGACTTTTTGACACATTTATTAAGTTTAAAATATAATGTGTCGTTTGAGATCGAAAAAAACCACATCTTCGTGTCGAGGAAGAACCACTGCACATGTACACGTTCTTCGTTTTACTGGTGTAGACACGAAATAAATGAAACAGGCACAAAATACATAACCTCTTGAATGTTGAAATTTTTGCGGTAGGCCAACACAGCAGTATTCAGGCTATCACGTCTTATCGGGGTACACGGGGTGATTAAATATTGACCGAAGATACGACGATCGAATCACTTTTTAGTTCATCACCGAGTTACATTATCCTCATAGACAACAAGAATATTGTAGATCTACAGCCATTGTTAATTAAATCCAGTAAATATTTGGTCTCTTACGTTTCTGTAATAAATGGATATATTCCATTCTAGATAAATAGATCTAGAATATATTGCTGTAAACACTCAGGTACATGAATCGCGACACTCGCGTGTAGGCATTGCTCAATACACAAAATATCTAGGTCAACATATTTTAACTAATGTCTGTGTGTCGAGTCCTGTGACAGAAATATAAAATGAGTTATCATTCAAGTAATTAAAAACATAAATGTTGAAAGACTCCACCTTTAAAAGAATTACAATTTTTTAAATAGTTTGCTGGGCAAAAAACAAACTACGGCCGTAGACTGATATCCTGATGATTATCAAATAAAAGTTATGTCACCGATGCCCACGAAACATCTATACTAAATCTATTTATCACAGAACGGGGCGTGTATTTTCTGTGAAATGATTACATCACATGTCCTATAAACAGATGTTGATTTAAAAATAATGTTACCTTATTTATTCATAGATGGCAACAAGTCCACCTTTCAAATTTGAGAAATCACATTCTTTAAAATAAAATGCGCACTTATAAAAACAAGGACAATATTTTCGTATCTGAAGTCCTAAAATCACCAAAAGACAATATTTTCGTCTCTTGGGTCATAAAAAACAAGGACAATATTTTCGTCTCTGAAGTCATAAAAAAGGAAACTATTTTCGTCTCTAGAGTCATGGAGTGGTTTTAAACTATGTTTACCATACAATCATGTATGTTAGATTCTGTGATTAATTGTCTGTGTGGGGAAAATAGTATTTGTCAAAATAATTATGATCAGCGTTGTGTCATATCCTGGTGCAACAATACCAGTTGGAAATTTATGTACATTAATTTGTATTGGACTTTTTGTTGAGGGCTTGTGGGGTCGGAGTTAGTGTAGGCTATTAAATTTAAAAAAAACTGTAAAAACAGTTCATCTCTAGTTAGGTGGGACACACTGAATAGCGTTTCCAGTTTCTCCCAACCAACTAGAAAGAGATGAACTGATTGGAAACTCAGAGGTAGTATCGCGTGTATTATAGGTACTATGTACATCGAGCACGTTAAAGAACCAATGAGTCTATTCAGAAAGAGCTAGGACAGCCTGTCCGAATTGTTTGTATCACACAAACTTTGTCTCTTTCCGCGGACTGTAATTTTTTTAAACATGTATATATTGCATGCATGAACTGTTTTAAAAGTACGGTACACTCATTAAGACTTTAAGAGCATAAAACTGTAAATAAACCACTAAGAACAGTGCATATACGTTATTCTGCGTTGGAGGTGATGGTGTTATTGTAAAATAATTCTTGTTTCCCGAGAGGGTGTGCCGCGTGATGACAAGGGAAAATACAAGAACAGAAGGAAGGAATGATTGGCCAATTACGCAGGGATAAAAACTGAATGGCTACGCACTATGATTGTCTCAGTCAAACGCAAAAAAATGTATAGGCCCTACGATGCATGTAACAAGATAGCTTTACCCTGTTCCATAAGCCCAAAAGTCACTGCTGATTAAACATGAATAAGTTACACATAAAGGATAATCACAACATTACAACAGTACAATAATGCACCAGTCAGTTGAAACCACGGTCCAAACCCCGGGGAGGGTGGATATAGTGGGGGAACTTCCCTGTGATTTTACTTTTCCGATGTCCCCGCACTGCCATGTGAGTGGGGTGCATTTGTTAGCTTTTGTTTTGCATAGCGGGAAAATATAGCCATTACTATACCCGTGAGGTATAGGGCCGGGCAATTTGCGACAGTTTTACCATCTGTTTGGCCATGTGGGGCAGGGATTTTACCAGGGGTTTTCAAACGTGAATAACCCCACCATTCCCCGGGGTAGCGGCGTGGTTTCAATTGACTGGTGCATAATTATATCGATGATTGTGGTATCAGATAATTAGTAAAACATTCCGTACAAAAATACTTGACCCAACATATACGTGGTCGTCACAAGTAGTTGTATCATTATGTGCCCTTATTAAACAAAAACTTCGTTGCGTTAACACCCGAGTTATTCATTAAAGTTACGGGTTTGCTGAAGAAAGTTTTCCAACGCTAGCCCTGTTATAAACGGTTAACAAATTTTACCAGCGGTAAACAATGTCATCCTTCCAAGAGCTATAGTGTGATCCCAACCTGCCGAATACATTGGAGGGATTTCGTAAACGCGACGTGTTCTATTTGTTGTATAGAAATTCGAATGTTACTGTTACTTTAAAATACGAGCTTGTGTGGACATCATTCTTTTACACCGAGTACATTATGAATATTATCGCAGACATGTGCACCTAAACAAATATGGGTAATTGATCTTCCTCTAAGAGCTGTATGACCTGAGAGAGATTGAACCCATATCATTCGGAAACACCGTCGCAAGATTCGCATGGAACTACACGCTACCAAGGATAAATTTGCACATACTATTGATAACGGGTGATTGTCCCTTACCACTTGCGGATATATCCAGACTGGGAAATATCCACCCTGTAAAATGTCTTATATCCTCGCTACCATAGCGAACTAATGCAGACTGGCCGGAATGGCCATTTCGACCTTCCGTAGTTTTCGACCTAAATGCACAAGTTCGGGAATTTTGCTGTCATGGGTACTCAGGCATCCAAGACTAAAGGATATTACGGGCCCAATGTCGTACACAGGTTTTTGGGCCCGCTGGTCCCCCTTAAAGAGGGCTATGGGCGTAGATTTTCCATAACGTCCTACCCGCGATTGCGATACGATTCCCTGTGGAATTGCATTAACATTTAGCGCCAAAAAGTTTTTATTTTTCTATAGCTAGACAAAGGGGTCAGAATCAGTGCCCTAAAGGGGCCAAAAAGTAGGCCTACGAAGCTAAGGGTCACCGTCTAATCGTCATTTCCGGTGACTTTTAGTCGAAATGTTGACAATTTATCCTACTTTCACTTTGGGGTAGGTGTGTAGTATCCGGATGTATCGAGTTTTTATCAGTGCTGCAAGTCAATAGTGTCTCAGGGACGGGGTATGGGGACCATATGAAGTTCTCATGCCCCCCCCCCCCCCCCTAAAATCGTGGTAGCGGAAAGGATATGAGCAGCTATAGCACGTTATTACTGACGATAAAAATGTTAAAATCCGTAAATTTACCACACACAAACAATGCAGTACCCAAATCATTTTATTAGGCTAGCAACGTACCCCATCATTGACCTAAGTCCCCGACGCTTACCTGCTTACTGATGATAGGTAATCAAACTTGTCAACACAATTTTAACACACGCCTTTGGTATCAGCATTGTCTAGTACATATAGCAAATGGTGGACCAAATAACACGATGTTTATTTTATGATTCTGCACGAGATCTACAGATAGTGTTTAAATGCATTTAGTATTTGAAGTTAAAGGCATATCGTGTTTTAACTGTTAACTGTGACCATGGCAACCAAATTAAGAAATGTATTTTATCAACGGGTTTGTTTCAATTATGATGAATATATTATGTGGACACAAATAAAACAAATTTTCAAAAATTCTAAAAAAATGTTTTCATATTTTGTAAAACATTTTCTATCGTTGCCATGGTAACATAGTTTTTAAAAAAAAACGCCCTTCAAAAACTTTCTTTATCACAATTCATGTGAAATAATTATATCACAGTATCATGTTCCAAAGAATTAGGCATGGGTCTAAATTGACCCTCCGTGGCCCAAAATAGTCTATGCAACTCATTGTACAGAATTGCTAACGTCGAACCGCAGTTGGAATGAAGATATTGCATATGTTTGTGACGTCATAGCAACGTAACTAGACCAGATACAACAATGAAATTTCATATTTGTAATAAGGAATGTCTAAACATCATTTTGCAGTAAAAAAATCATTTTCGAAAAATTCCTCATTTGGACCCAAAATCTCATGGCCAGTCACATATTGATTTTCTGTGATCACTCGATGAAATAAAATTCGATCTTACACCAAAATCAACAAATATCCTCTATATATTAATTCCTTTTTTCTCATTTATCTATTCAAGGAAGTTACATGTAATGCATGCTGTTAAGCTTGTGTTAAAGACGACCTGACGTGCAATCAGAAACCACATTTAAAAACTATCTTCCATCAAACTACATGTTCAATGATATTTTACCTGCTAAGACAGCTAAGAGATACCACCCTGTGTACAAAAAGAATCAACAGGTTTTTCTGTTCCTACGAATGCTCTAATTTCTAAATAGACATGTTTGACTCTATAGTGTTAATGAACAAAGTACAAACAATAATACTAATGACATCTTTGTTTTGTCCGCGCGTTACATCGATTTTCAGTTTCGTCAGAGCCAAAGTGAAAACAGAACTATTCTCTGACAGAACTGGGAAGCGCTGTGTCGGGATTCCTACCGTGACAGTAAGGGAGAACAGCCTTGTCAGAGAACAGCCTTGTCAGAGAACAGCCTTGTCAGAGAACGGCCTTGTCAGAGAACAGCCTTGTCAGAGAACAGCCTTGTCAGAGAACATCCTTGTCAGAGAACAGCCTTGTCAGAGAACAGCCTTGTCAGAGAACATCCTTGTCAGAGAACAGCCTTGTCAGAGAACAGCGTTGTCAGAGAACATCCTTGTCAATGAACACCCTTGTCAGTGAAAACTCTTGTCAGAGAACACCCTTGTCAGAGAACATCCTTGTCAGAGAACAGCCTTGTCAGAGAACAGCGTTGTCAGAGAACATCCTTGTCAATGAACACCATTGTCAGTGAAAACTCTTGTCAGAGAACACCCTTGTCAGAGAACATCCTTGTCAGAGAACATCCTTGTCAGAAAACAACCTTGTCAGTGAACAGCCTTGTCAGAGAACATCCTTGTCAGAGAACATCCTTGTCAGAGAACAACCTTATCAGAAAACATCCTTGTCAGAGAACAGCCTTGTCAGAGAACACCCTTTATCAGTGAACAGCCTTGTCAGAGAACACCCTTGTCAGAGAACATCCTTGTCAGAGAACATCCTTGTCAATGAACACCCTTGTCAGAGAACACCCTTGTCAGAGAACATCCTTGTCATAGAACAACCTTGTCAGTGAACAGCCTTGTCAGAGAACAACCTTGTAAGAGAACATCCTTGTCAGAGAACAGCCTTGTAAGAGAACATCCTTGTCAGAGAACAGCCTTGTCAGAGAACACCCTTAGTCAGTGAACAGCCTTGTCAGAGAACAGCCTTGTCAGAGAACATCCTTGTCAGATAACATTCTTGTCAGTGAACATCCTTGTCAGTGAAAACCCTTGTCAGAGAACAGCCTTGTCAGAGAACAGCCATGTCAGAGAACAACCTTGTCAGAGAACATCCTTGTCAGAGAACAGCCTTGTCAGAGAACAACCTTATCAGAGAACATCCTTGTCAGAGAACAGCCTTGTCAGAGAACAGCCTTGTCAGAGAACACCCTTTGTCAGTGAACAGCCTTGTCAGTGAACAGCCTTGTCAGAGAACATCCTTGTCAGAGAACATCCTTGTCAGAGAACATCCTTGTCAGAGAACAACCTTGTCAGAGAACATCCTTGTCAGAGAACAGCCTTGTCAGAGAACATCCTTGTCAGAGAACAGCCTTGTCAGAGAACACCCTTTGTCAGTGAACAGCCTTGTCAGAGAACATCCTTGTCAGAGAACATTCTTGTCAGTGAACAGCCTTGTCAGTGAACAGCCTTGTCAGTGAACACCCTTTGTCAGTGAACAGCCTTGTTAGAGAACACCCTTGTCATAGAACATTCTTGTCAGAGAATATCCTTGTCAGTGAACATTTTTGTCAGAGAACATCCTTGTCAGAGAACATTCTTGTCAGAGAACATCCTTGTCAGAGAACATCCTTGTCAGAGGACATTCTTGTCAGTGAACATCCTTGTCAGAGAACATTCTTGTCAGAGAACATTCTTGTCAGTGAACATCCTTGTCAGTGAACAGCCTTGTCAGAGAACACCCTTTGTCAGTGAACACCCTTGTCAGAGAACACCCTTGTCAGAGAACATCCTTGTCAGAGAACACCCTTGTCAGAGAACATTCTTGTCAGAGAACATCCTTGTCAGTGAACAGCCTTGTCAGAGTACACCCTTGTCAGAGAACAACATTGTCAGAGAAAACCCTTATCAGTGAACACCCTTGTCAGTGAACACCCTTGTCAGAGAAAACCCTTGTCAGAGAACAACCTTGTCAGATAACAGCCGTGTCAGAGTTCACACTTGTCAGTGAACACCCTTGTCAGTGAACAACCTTGTCAGTGAACAGCCGTGTCAGAGTACACCCTTGTCAGTGAACGCCCTTGTCTGAGAAAACCCTTGTCAGAGAAAACCCATGTCAGAGAACACCCTTGTCAGAGAACACCCTTGTCAGAGAACACCCTTGTCAGAGAACACCCCTGTCAGAGAACACCCTTGTCAGAGAACACCCCTGTCAGAGAACACCCTTGTCAGAGAACTCATCTAGCTACGTACGTCCGGTGTGGTGCCATGTTTTATAACGAATTTCGTTATACATGTATAGGAAAAATATATACCGGTAGAGCGAGTAATGCTCCTTTAACGAAATAAAGAAGTTTTTTTCTACAAGTTAATAGTCGTCATATGTTTAAAAGGAACATACAGAAAATAGTAACACTAAAGTTAAAACTTATCATTAATTAACGTCACATGCACAAATGAGGATGAGTCAACAAGAATGAATCACGACGTTTCCTATCCGAAGTCCAACAATGCTCTTAATTAGAAAAAAACTATTAATGCAATTAAAGCACGTGAATTCGCCAAACTGCAATATCGTCAAGTACAAGCAATTAGAAGTCATTATCCCATTCATAATTCTTTACTGTAAAATCGTCGAATTTAGTAAAAATGTATTTTAATGCCAAATTTTACAGGATAGCATAAGCGCACAATACTACATACAAAAAGGCACCCTGTTAAGGGGTCTGGCAACAAGTTATCCCAGCTTAGCAAGAGCCATTCCCTTTTAGCGAAATATACGCAAACAAGTGTCATCGTTCTTGCAGCAAAAATGAAATAGCGGTTCTTAATAATTATTAAATGATGAAAAAGATTCGAATTAAATCTTGAACCGAATTAAGACATTTAAAAGAAGAGATTCCAGTTTTTGGGCGATAAGTATATAGAGATAATAATGTGCTGGCCTAGAATGACAGGTCGTAAGTGCGATTTACGACCTTAAAAGACTCGAGCATGTTGGAAAACTGCTTCACAATTCACAAGGCGCTTTTGAGCCTAGCGAATTCGAAAATGCAAGAATTTTAAAATCAAAATGATAGAAGGAAAAAATACATTATATAATCGTTTTCGTGTTTTGATAACGTTTCATACTAGTATATACATGTATGATAGTTAATCCACGAACGCTTGTAATCCACGAAAATGATCCTTGAACGAAGATAAGCTGATTTTACAACACTAATAATTTCCCTGAAATCAAGACCTATTTGGTGACACAATACCGTACTGTTTTATATCTTATGACGTACAAAGAAAGTATATTTTCAATTGAAATCACAAGGACATTTTTCCTGTATCAATTATTACGTCACAAACTAACCATTCATTAATCGGTCATGATCTTCGTTAAATATAAATACATATAGTGCAAAGTGTTCAAAGCTCAGCATTAATTATGAAATGAAACAAAGTACAGACATGGTATTACCAAATGGTAAATTGCGTAATTTCAGTGAAAGTGAAGTACAATGTATCATGTTTACTTGTCGATACATGGTCAGGTGATCCATGATTAACACATGTTTGTGAACATGTATTATTAATAAGTTTGCATTAACTATTTTACTCTACTTTAACCAGAGACTATAGATAACATTACCTATAGTCTTACCTGTAGTCTCTATAGTTATCTATAGTCTCTGCTTTAACATTCGTGAAAAGCACAATGCCAGATTGAATTGCTTAGAGGGTTGTTGAATTCAGGTGACATTAACACATGTTTGTTAACATACATGTATTTAAATTAATTAACATAATCATTTTACTCTTCTTTAACATACATGAAAAGCACAATGCCAGATTGAATTGCTTTTAATAGAGGGTTGTTGAATGCAGGTGATATTAACACATGTTTGTTAACATACATGCATTTAAATTAATTAACATAATCATTTTACTCTACTTTAACATACATGAAACATAAAATGCCAGATTGAACTGCTTAGAGGGTTGTTGATTTCAGGTGACATTAACACAGGTTTTATCTACTTTAACATACATGAAAAGTACAATACCAGATTGAATTGCTTAGAGGGTTGTTTGTTAACATACATGTATTTAAATTAATAAACATAATCATGTTACTCTACTTTAACATACATGAAAAGCACAATGCCAGATTTAATTGTTTAGAGGTTGTTAGATGCAGGTGACTATTAAAAAGATAATGAAAAATCGGACAGGGAATGCAGCACTCAACCATCACAGTCATTAACACATGCTTGTATTTAAACCATTTAACATTAACTAATTTATTGGCACGGCTACAGAAATTGATATATAGTTCGTCTAAAAGAGCAGGTATAAATTTTACCTTTTTTTAAAAAATCATTTTGTTTTATTCTTTATCAATGAAACAGTAAGATCTACCTGTGATTTTACTTTAACCACAAGAACGTGCATAATTCAAAAAAGAAAAAAATGAAAAAAAATGTATTAAAAATATATTTTTTATTTTAATACAGTAGTGATTATTTTTTCTTTTTTTTATTTATGCAAGTTCCTGTGCTATAACATACATTAAACGTAAAATGTCAAATAGTATGTGGACAAATGTTAGTGTAAATAGTTGTACAAGATCTTTCATCATTGTTATTCGATGTTTACCTTATATGTCACAATAATTGATAACATGCACACGTCATTATACGGCACACCTATGTTTACAACATTTGCATAAGGTAAACTAACCTTGGGTATTATACGTGCTGGTATGTACCATTGTATGACATCTGCACTTATATAATTCGCTGGCTTAGAGTAGGAAGGTCGTGGGTACTACTTACAACATTATAAGACTCATGCATAATTGAAATATGCATCTCAAGGCGCTTCTTATGACCCTGTTTTCAAGAAAATCGGACTGTGACATGTCATGTTGACAAAACTGAAGTTTAAAAAGCTTGTTTTTCCATAAGTAAAGAGTAGTTTTCAGACAGATTTGTTTCTGTTGGCTATTGATTTTGTACTTACGACCTTCTAATTCTAAGCCAGCGTTATATTGCAGGATTATAGCATGTATAGTTTACCTTCGATATACACAGTGTGAAGACGATACCGTGCCGTATTCCTGTGTGTCGACGTGCAATGTTGCTAGAAAAGTTAAGCTACCAGTCAGAGAAAATAAAGCAGTGGCGCAGACAGGGATCGAACCCGGGACCTCTCGATCCCAAAAAGCGCGTCCAACTCTAAGCACAGGAACTTGCACAATCTATAAAAAAATCAATACTGAGAGCCTGTATTAAAATATAATTTATTGGTAGGCCTAGATTTACTGATTTTTTTTTTCATTTTTTTTTTAATTATGCAAGTTCCTATGCCCTAAGCCACTGCTCCCCAATGACTATGAATGCCGACGCTTCTTTGTCGTGCCGTTTCTATATGCCTTTCGATACCAAGCTGTGGGGAGATTCCAGCAACCTATAGAAGATGGTGCATTTCATCACCAAATCCAAACTGAAGATAGAAACATCGTAAATGATGGAACAAATCAAATGCATTTTACCAGAACGCCAACTGCCACGATCAATTGGGGAAGGGGGGGCGTAAATACATTAAATCATACGTGCGTATTTATTATGTAAAGTAGATCTATATCAATTGATCTATACTATATTTGGCCGAGGTCACCGTTATACATGTCATATTTGCGCTGTCACATCGAACGCTCTGTTAATTAATATTACTTAAGTATATCCTTGCAAAGCTATATCTTAGTCAGTGTACTTTGAATACAAACAGTACGTACCGATTATAAAAATACATGTTAGTTAAACCTGTAAAAATGGGTCATTTGCACGAAACATGCAACCACGCACTGTCTCGTCAAAAATGTATCTAACGTGTCTTTCGAAAGCAGTCATATACATTACAACATAATTCTGTTGAGCAACGCCCTCTAGCTGCAAATATTGGCCGTTTTTTAGAGATTGTTGCTATGCAAATATCGGCCGTTGTTTAGACATTGTAGCTCTATCAAAGTTAATTATTCATAGTAAATATTGGCTTAGGAAATTTTAAAGGTGTTCTTGTAGAGAGGTTGTTGCCCTACAGAGGGCCGCTCTGGAGAGGTTGTACTGTAATTGTATATGCAGGACATTTCGTAATGTAGCAGGAAGGTTATAAGACCTCATCTCCCGAGAACAATCTTTAAAATCATGCAAATTTTCCAAAAAATAAAATTAACCTCTACTAGGCAGTCATGCCACGTAATACCTGTTTTAAAGGTCGTGAACCCAATCCCCAAGATGAAACAAACGTCCTGATATTGCCACGTGGCGGGGGTCAAATAAAAATATTTACTTCCGTGATATCATAGTAAACCATGCTGGTGGGAATTTAATAATATTGACAGGTCAGTGGTTGGTGAATATACCATAGGGGTCTGTATCGACTCATTGGTCTCTAATTTACTAGATACAATCACAGGAATTTGAAGTTCTTTCAATAAAATACTATGCAAGTCGGTCCATGACAAATCACTAGATACATATACGTATATATATAATGGAAGGAACGCAACCCCCCCCCCCCCCTCTAAAGTGGAATCCCGTAGCCAGTGCTAACAAAATAAAAGATACAAGCGATCACTGTGATACAATGTATAATTATATCTAGTGAATGAGAGACTGGTGGTGTCGATACAGGCCCCTATGGAATCCACAGGTCGCGGTGAAAAGTGTCCTAGCTCACCTATGTCGTTGTATATATAGAAGGACAATGTCAATTTCACGGACCTTAGGCTGAATACACGTGATCGTTATGAGAGATAAAACAGACGTTTTAACTTAACTTGTTTTCTTTCACTGCATTTTTATTGATATAAAGAATCAAGTACCTGTGCTCCTATTTAGTGCAATATAATCAATATTTGTATTAAATTAATTAATTAAACATATAATAATGACATTGACCCCCCCCCCCCCCCCAGTCTACTATTGAAGTTGATTAATATTAGTACAAATGTAAATTGATTCAATACACATTACCCATGTTCGTGTTGTATTGAATGCACGAGCAATATCGCTCGGTTTTTAATATCGGTCGATGAAATACCTACATAAGTATTTAGTTTCGATTAGAGGTTAATATTCTTCTTGAAAAAGTGCTAAATATTGATTAATCTGGCTTCTGGCATAGTTGAAATCTTTGATCACAATTCGCTATTCATGGAATGCAAATTTTAGGCCTACCAGTTATATAATGACCTATTGCATTGATTGTTCTGTTCTCAAACATTTCAGGCTTTTATTTAGACATAATTATTGTGAAAGTTCTACCAGTGACATTCAAGAAGCTCTTACTCTCTGGTTCTATAGCTTTTATTAACTATACGAAAGTCTCGACCATTCCTCGGGTTGTATCAACATGCAGGGATTTTAGTGACGAATTTTAAAAGAAGAGGGACCAGCATATACGAGCCAGTGGAATACTCAGAGTGGGTCTGTTACCGTGATGTCCTCTATTTTGGCCATGCAAACGGTGTCGAACCTGCTACATTCAGTAATGCAACCATGCAGCCTAGGCTACGTTTACCTAGAAATGACGTTCTCTTAAATTATAGGTAGATTCTACTGTACTGGTAACTATGTTACAAGATCTAGGCCTACTCACTGTGGAAAAACTTATCATGTGACACTCGTTATTTGAATCTAATCAACTGGGTCTAGAACTACTAGTAGTGTGGCATGTATTAGGAAAATATTTTCTTGTAAAAATCTAAATAAAAAGAACCGACGTAATTAACTCATGAATGTAGGATAAATTAAAGAAACAAAATTGATCAGACGGACATACTGGTCAATATATATACACCTACTAGTGTGTTTAACTTGTTATTTTTATAAGCAGCATTAAATATTTGTACGCGTTGTTTATTCGCAGAAGTTGTTCCTGGTCAAGTTATATTTAATGGAATTAAATATATTTTCTTCAATAAATTTACATTTTGTTTACTGTACTGTACAGTACATTGTATCTATAAATTAAATTAATTAGCGGCTGTTAATTAGTTCTATATTGTAAGGCTTAAAAAAGCCCTTACAATAGCCGTTTTTTATTTGTAGAGTTTTTTGTAGTTTCCAGCAGATACTAGAGAAACGAGGAAACCCGTGTAAATTAGAAGTTTAAGGGAAATTTTATTTGTTTCCGATCAGTTAAATGCGCCTATCATAAATAACGCACTGTGACTCAACTCGGGATAATCCCACATTTCAGTTCTTCTCACGAGGCCGAAAAGTCCGGAAATGACGACATTTTTATAAAAAGTAGTGCATACATAGCAGGCCGTTTTCTATCATACTCTTTCCGAACATTAACCATAGCAAATGCAGTTTCGCATTACATTGGATAAACAATAGATTTCATTAATATTATTTTCTCAAGTTATTTCTAAGATAAAATACAAACGCCATAGCTACTAGAAAGCGTAGTAATATTTCTATAAATGGTCGTGTGAAAAGTAGTACCGTAATTTGTTGGGAAAACACGACCAGTTCATTAATAACCGAGTGATTAATTCGTTTTGTGTGTGTTTTTGTGAATTAACACTTAAAGGAACTTAACAGAAGAGACAAGAAGACTGTGATGAAACGTATTTTAGGAATATTTGGGGTCGGTGTACTCCTGTTGGTCGTAAATACCGAGGCTTCGGTAAGTTCAATATTTGCCCTTATTTCAGCCGCTTTACAAACAAAACAAAATTCTCGAGACCCTCGGGGTTTTACTCCGACTCTCGCTCGACAAATTCGGATATTAGGAGTAAATATCACCAATTGATACATTAAAGTCGTGTGTGATTTATTACATGATCTGCATGTTTTGTTTATTTTTGAGTCTTTTGTCGCTTGTATAGTTTCTCGTGAAATCGTGTTTACCTAAATTTATGGGTACGGTATGCCTTTCGTCTTCTATTTTTAGAATCCATACCTACTTTTCCATTCATAATCCTTTGTGACAGTGTTTTCTTGATATTAACACTGTTATTTTAGAATGGTTGTCACTGTGCTTACATTAATCCATTGTTGTGAGGATGTGACACAGTAGGTAGTGCTGTGAGTTTGACACAGGATAATTCAGACGGCCACCTCATGATAGAGCTCGGACTAGTTTTAAGGGGGTCTTAAGTTCGGGCCCAACATTTGGCACCCTTTCATCTTGATTTTAAATACTCCCTACGTTGGAGACTCGAATCATTAGATTTAGACGTCAGAAGGGAGAATTGACTTTAAGATTTAATAGTGAGGGTTACGGGTTAGCTCCAATCCATAGAGCCCCATGGGTTCAAACTTCCAGGAATACAGGTTATTTTGTCACCGGGCTTTATTGTAACCAAGCATTTTCGGCTGTTTTCGTAACCGCATTTTAATAAAGTATCAGAAAGTTTAATGAACACATAGGCGGTTACGAATTTGCAGGCCCTTTTTGGGGTCGGTTACGATTCAGCCAATATTGTGGCTACGAAATACCAGTTCCACACTGCCTCAGGACACACTGTTTACAGTCTGTTATACTTATAGAATGGTGGCAGCAATGATAGTTGCGCCGCATAGGATGAGCTGTGGAACAGAAATAGAACTTGAACCGCCATCTGGAAATTCTAGATCCCAGTTAGCTCAGACGTGTTTCTGGGGTTTTGGGTTTTAGCACCACGTCAGGCGACAAGAAAAGTTTTTAAACAAGTTTGTCTGAATTGGTTTCTTTTCGTCTAATAGAAAATTACAGGATTTTCTGTCAGTTTGAATCAAAATTTGTCAGTCAGGACTGGAGGACTGACAGTTTCAAGGGACCTGAGGACTGACAGTTTTCATGGGGACCTGAGGACTGGCAGTTTTCGTGGAGCCTGCCACGCTATCCACATCCTGGCTCAAAGTAACTTGAGTTGAGGAAAAAATGAAATTTCCAATGCTAAATTTTAACAAAAGAAGAATGTTTGAAACTGAGATTTGTTGTATGGATATGAGCAAAGAATTGCACTCGAGACACTCTGTCTTGCATCTTTATTTTTAGGATTGGGCATCAATGAAATTTATGCCTCAGTAGGACCCTTCACAGCAACTAGAGTGCAATTTATATCATATTAACATTTTTTAAGTATTGTACAGCGAGTTGAGACAGTCAACCCCCTGAAGCTAACTGTTGTTATTTACTTATATCAACATCAAAGTCAGTTCAGAAGGCACTCCGCCCGTTTAATTATTTATGTTCATACCTGTATGGACTTATTAAGTTTGCATATATGTGTTTCATTTAAAGTTGTTTAAAATGTGCAGATCTGGAGCTGCTACTGCTTATAATTAGTGTTAAGGTGTTCTTGATGAAACTTGGAACCCGACTGAGAGGAGAATACAATTTATCAATTACCATCCATGCATGCATGAAACGTCTCAGTATTTGAAGAATGTGAGCATGATGGAGGCTATTATATAAATATCAGATGCCTGCCTGCGTGACATTGATATTGTCAACCCGAGGGCAGAATGTCACCCCGAGGCGAAGCCGAGGGTGACATTCTGTTTCGAGGGTTGACAATATCAATGTCACGCAGGCAGGCATCTGATGTTTATTTTATTATGCCGAACAATATTATAAGTCTAGCAAAATGTTCACAGCCATGATTGTGATAGTTATAAACAGTAGACATGACTGTGCTTTAATATATTGTTATGTTTATTCCACATTCTATTTTTAGTAAATCTTGTATATTGCAGCAGTCAATTAATTAAAATTGGCGCAGTTACTTGCCCTTGCATGACATTCAAAATGTCAGGTCGATCACATGACCTGACAGTCAGTTTTCGGTCGATCACGTGTTTTTTAGGTTGGACAGTCAAAATATCTGCCTCTGGGGGTAATGGGACTTTAGCATTGTAATATAAAGTGAGGTATAATAAAAGTTATTACAGTCACTTGACCTTAAAGGCAACCTTTCAGTCTGAATCATGAAGAGAAAAATTGAAACTTCAGGGATGAGTTTCAGTCATTCCGAAATTCGCCGGTCCTACGGACAAGTCTGGAAGATTTTTTAAACGGTCCACCGTTTTTCAATCTGGAACCGGTCCTACTGACCGGCCTTTATCCACAACTGTCAAAATAAAAAATGGCGTTGTTAAATGCACAAGCACCTAAAATGATTGTTTAACCGCGGCCGTCTGCACAGAGTATAAAGAAACGGGAAAACACGTACTTTCATTGTTAAATGTGTTAGCTGATGTTTAAATATTCCTCAATAAAGCAGTAGGTAAGTCATGTAATAATGTATACTTAATATAAACCCCATGGGAACAGTAATGTTGTGGTGCATGTAAAACCGTCATCAACACGGTGACGTCACGTTGTGGACGCAATGTATACAAACTCTAAAGAAATACCCCAAGTATGCAGCTAAGTCGTGCTAGAAATGCCGTGTATGTGTACAAAGAAATGTAACATGATTGAACAGCTAGTAAGTGATGATCAGGACCACTGTGTGACAGGTGACCAAAATCATCAGACTTTTAATTTGACAAAGCTAATGATGCAGTAAAAATGAGACTTATAAGAGTCTGGGGTATTAAGCATCCACTTTTCTAAATGTTTTAGACAGATTTTTGTGGCAGTTACCATTGAAATGCTAGAGTTACCTCTGGTTACCTCCAAGTTACCAAAGAAACAGTGCAGTTCCTGGTAACTAGAACAGGAAAGGTCTTTTTCCATTGATGGCAGTTACCATTGAAATGCCAGAGTTACCTCCAAGTTACCAAAGAAACAGTGCAGTTACCTGGTAACTAGAAATGGAAGGGTCCAGGTCTTGTCATATTTAGCATAATTTTGCCACATTATGCTATAGTCTGAGTTACCATAGATATAGAGCAAGTTACCTCAGTTACCAAAACAAAGAGTGGGTAACTGGCACGCTACCTTGCGCAATTTCACTTATTGTCCCATATATGTTTATATTGCAAGTGCAAGCAGTTTATATATAGGTCGTTAAAACTGGTGTACCAGTATTTACAATGTAAATGTTCTCTGCCAAGTACAGTTGGTTCAATATCTTGAAAATTGCCCTGATGTTCATTAAATTTCAGCAAGTTTTGAGTAATTATGGCAGAAATTATATTTTTAGAAAATGTAATCATCTTAGTATTGATGGGAGTTTTATTAGGTGCAGGGCAGACATAATCATCTCAAAGTAGTACAGAACTTAAACTTAGCATGTAATAAATAATATTGAAATATGTACGAAGCTGCCTTTTATGTCAGATTAGGAGTCTAGGACTGCTAGTGAAGAAGAATGGTTGTAGCTCAGGATCAATATGCAGCATGCTACATGATCATGTAACTGTAAGGATTGAATAAAAATTGTCTGTTGTTGGTACAGTAGGAGGGCTTTATATTTTCTTGGAATTTCGTATCTTGATTAATGCTTGGATTTTGCAAATGACCCAATTTTGAGGCTCGGACATTCTACACGGCATGCACAATCTTGAACCTTTATAAGATTAGCCCTGTGGGCATATGTGTTGACAGTGGCCGAGTCTGCGAAATTAGCGCTTGTCCAATAATTTATTGTACAGTTCAAGAAATTGTTGATTCGGGCAAGACTGAAGTACAGTAACTTCTGCAGTAATTACATTTTGTAAGCATAGATTATATAAAGGAAAACTATTCAGTTTACGGATCAAATAAATTCCTTGCTTGCCGGTTGATTTTCTGGACTGGTTTATATGACTTCCTTAATACGGCTTCAAGTCCTTCAGCTGAGTGGAGCAGCAATGCATACCACTAGATCTGTTAGTGCGTACTGGTTGACACTGCGTTGATCTGCCATGTTATGTTAACCCAATATGTTTATAAACTCTGGATCTTTTGTTAAAATAACTCTATAATCTTACATTATAGACCTATATCTAATTATAGTGTATGTAAGTTCATACAATTTGAATATTAAACAGATCTGATAGAATGTACAGGTTAAATCATGGAAGATAATTGGCATGCTGCTTTGAAACCAGAGCTGAATAAAATAATGGATGGAATCCAGGATATAAATTACCATACGTTTCACTTCTGTGTAGTAGGTACAACATGTACTGTAAAATCCTAGCAAAATCACAAAATTTTGATGTCACGAAAATATAGGACCTACCAGTATACCGGTAACTATATTTTCATGACTTCAAAATGTCGCATTTTTTGTCATTTTATATAGGAGTTTAAATCTTAAACAACAGAAATAATTACCTTTTTACGGTCATTGTTTATCAAGTTCATGAGCATAAACTTTGTAATAATTTCGGCTTATTTTACATAATATTAAAATTAATCTCTCGTGAATATTTCAGGTTTTAATCCAGTACTAGCCTACCTAAGGTAGAACAGTCAATTAACTTCCAATTCTGTGTTTTCTTTTATCTTCCAAGTGGTTCAATATCCCTGATACTGAAATATATAATTATATAGAAAGCCTCGTATTTGAATTGGTTTCATTATTACAGTTTAATTTGAGTTATATGTATATATAATCGTTATTTATCCTTATTTGCTTTGTATTATATTGCTCGACTTCAAATATATGGGTGGTAGTGTATTATTGTATTATTTGTTCAAAACTATTTTGTATCTGATATCAATCCGCACATTTTGCAAATATCTGATTGCAAATTGGTATTATACTCCATGGTTTACTGACCTAAGTAGGGTGGGTATCAGTGAAGAGTTAGGTGTGTAATACATCGCTAGTTCGGATGGAATGGTTTTAACGTACTCTGATGTCATGGCCCTGTGATTATACACAAAAACTGCTCGGGACACCGAGATACTTGTCACATGTGAACGAGTACGTATGAAAAGAAAACTATTTGGTATCAGAAATCCATTTACAATTGAATGTTTTGTTGTCAGTGTAACATATCAATGTAACATATTTAAAGCCAGTACAAATTTTTATATGCAACTATCACTTACATTTAAATCACAAACTCATTGAGGCACCTCCAACTGACAGGCTTCAATGTATATATATATCTGTATATTATGTGGGTTAAGTAGGCTAAATGTTTGGTTTTATTTAGGTTTGACAGTCTTGGGATTTCTAATGTAAACTTCAGTTTGAGTTTAATACTTGTCAAAAATTACTATGACCAGGGGTTCCATTTGACTCAGGAGTAGGGTTTTTGACCCCTGAAATTACCAAAAAGCGACATTTTGACCCTCAATATTTTGGTTTGAAGGGTCATTTTCTTTTAAAATCATGGGTTATTAATTTGCCCTTAAAATGGTAAAATTATGTCGAAAGTATCAAATGACCCTTCAGATTCAGAAGCTAGTGGAACCCTAGCTATGTCATACATGTATACAACATGATAATCAGCATATACATATGTAACTGTAAGCCTAGCTATGATGGTACAGTGTCCATTTGATTATGTGTGAAGTTAAAGGTTCACACTCCATGACACACTTTGTCAGGTAATTGTCCCCTCCCCGAGATTGTGGAAGGGGCTTTCCCTAGGGACAGGGGTTCCATTTGACTCGGGAGTAGAGTTTTGACCCTTGAAATTTCCAAAAAGCCACATTTTGACCCTCAAAATTTAGCCTATGAATCTGAAGGGTCATTTTCTCTTGATGCGTAATTTGCCTATAAAATGGTAAATTTAGTCAAAATTGTCAAAATGAGCCTTCAGATTTAGAGGCTAGTGGAACCCCTTGGGAAGGACAAATTGATGACCACCATCCAACTCTAGTGTACATGGTATAAGGCAGTTCTGTCATATCCTTGTGGCGAGTGATATATATATGTACCAAGATACCAAGAGGTCGTGAAGGAGGTAGATTTTAACTAATTAAGATAAAGAATCAAGCGCAAGCAAAACTTTTTCCCCTGATCCCAATTACTACATCAGCTGACAATCATTCTTCGTAATTGTAATGTGACTCCAATTAACGTGTGTCATTTCCATCTAGATACATTTGTACTTGGAAAAAAGGTTGTGTTAATTGATATATCATTATATGTTAAATTGAGAAACTAGTGAAATTAGAAACGACACCTGATGACATAAAAATTCAAGCAAACTGTAACACAAAAGTCCCCTCTTCCTATTAGCATGTCGCCCACAAGAAAATATTAACCCACAAATGTACTGTAGCTACCACTACCAGTGTTTGGGACATTCAGACTTTCAATCTTGAAAAATAATAAAAACGTTTCCAAAATTATGAACACAAATAAAAGTGTTGCCAAAAAAATCAAAATCAGTCCAGAGAAAAAAGATCCTCGCTCTTGCCCTTTTGAGTATCTACAAGCTAGAGAATAGTATTGCTGAGAAATGTAACACAAAATCAACACAATAAAAATAAAATTATTTACCTATCTACCTACCAAGTAACCTACCCAATGTAAAAATATGGAGTTGGTAAAGGTCAAACTAACAATATTTTAATTTAGGCCTTACAGTCTAGCAATTAATTTGTAATTGCCTTAAGCTGACATTGTTGTGGATGACATAATTTACATGAAGAGGTTACAGTAACCATACATATACCTGGACCTGATTATGATAATAATGTTGTCACAGCATGCTCTAGTAGGCTTTCGGCTTGTTATCAATGTAGCATCATTATACAGATAATAATGCACATTTTGATAGAGGAAGATTAGATAAAGTTGTAATACAAACTGTTTGTTTACATCCTATTTCATGTTTATTGGTTGATAAAACATGATAATACATGAATAGTTTCTAGTTGTTATCATATACATCATTACATGCATCAGGCGTTGTACATTGATGGGTTTATTGTTTGTTTAGAATATGTTACGGATGAACAGGCCCAGGTTCCAATAGCTTCTGAATCCGAAGGGTCATTTTGATACTTTTGACTAAATTTTACCATTTATAGGCATAATACCCATGATTTTAGGAGAAAATCACCCTTCAAACCAAAATCTTGTGGGTCAAAATGTGGCTTTTTGGAAATTTAAGGTTCGAAACCCCTACTCCTGAGTCAAATGGAACCCGTGGATGGATAATACATCTGAGAATGTGCGTGGTTAAGGTCAAAGACTGACGCTTCCTGACTGTGTCATACAATAGTTGATGAAATATCAAATGGTACCTGTATCTCCCTGTGCTTGGTTACGTACAATGTATATAATGTAACATCTGACATCTGAAATGCACATTTAGCAATGAATAACATCAGTACTGAGATGTCAAGGAAAAACAGCTGGAAAGAGATGTTGAGAGTGATTAATATTAATTAGTAGAATTTGTTTCACTGTCAATTTGAAATATATTGTTCCATACAATAACTCAATGTTGTTGCCCACCAGAGCATATATCTTTTAGAGCATCATGCACTCACAACTTGTGAAAAGGGTGCTGCATCTTCTACTGTATGTCTGAGAAATTCTAAACATGTCCTGTGTCATATATGTTTAAACAAGCTATCACAAAAAATGACATAGTCACAGTGTCTCACAGGAATTATGCGTCTCTACTCTCTGACAATTGTGTCTCTGACATAACGGTTTTTAGACAGGAATCTTGATAAACCTGCTGTTTGGCATTTTTACGAAGAAAAGGCATTTTTAAGTTACTGAGTTTCTGGTGGCCATTCTTGGTACTGTACTGATAATGTTTTCGTTTAATGGTGTTGGATTGTTACTACTGCTCTGCAGGCCCTTCCCCAGGGACAGAAGGTGCTGTGGCACCCCGGTGCCTTAAATCTAGATTTAGCTTTCCCCAGCGCCTTGAATCCTACATTTAGTATTGTGTCTTTAAATCACTATGAATGCTTATATTTCGGTTGTGTTATTTGCGAGATTATGGCCTTGAATATGTAAACCAGCATTAAAATTATAGAAAAACATGCAGTTTCAACCATTCTTAGACTTTTCGATCTCCTTTAGCACAAATCCCAGCATTGCCCCAGCGCCTTCAAAACATTTCTGGGGAACTGGTATGTGTGATTTGTGTCCCTATATGTACAGAACTGGCTGTCACTGCTTTTAAATTTGCTTATCATGTAAAAATACTTATTTCAAGAGTGCATTGAACTTACTCTATACACATACATAGTCGTTTTGATAATTTTCTTTGACATTTTCAATTTGGTGTCCCAGCTCGTAATTTCACTGGGTCGTTGTATAGATTATGTGTATAATCCTGAGAGATTTCAGTTGTTGACTTGTATATACATGGAGTTGTATAGACACCAATTTACATTATCAGTATGCAAGTATTTGCAATAGATTGGGTTTTTAAATTGAAAATGTTGGGAGTAAGAATCAGACAGACAGTACTGTTCGACTTGTTCTTATTTCATCTTATTGATTGTTCTTATGTTCTTCATTTTAAAATAAATCCAGAATTTGGGTACCCTAGTTCTGGCAATACAGTACCGGTAAATTGGTGGTCTTTGCAGACAATGTTTAGTGATATTAAATACTGTGGCCTTTGTTCGCAGGTGGTCATTGTCAGACAAAGACGCAGGCTTGGTTTGGTTCGTTTGCACTTGGTCATTAACATAGATTTTTCCTTTGTTTGCTGGTGTTTATAAATATAGGGCTCAGGTCTTAGTTTGCAGGTGTTCATTAACACAGGGTTGGCCTTAGTTTGCACATGGCCATAAATACATGGTTAGATATAAGTTAACAGTTTCAGTAAGTGCTTTGATGAAAGAGTACCCAAGTGACTAGAGAGGTACATGTACCACTGCCTGTACAATGTGTTGTCTGCTTATAAGAAGGACTGCTGCATACTTTTAAAAGCCGAATATTGACTCGGGCATCCACCAGCTTCTGAATCTGAATGGTCATTTTGATACTTTTGACTAAATTTTACCATTTAATAGCCAAACTACCCATGATTTTAAGAGAAAATGACCCTTCAAACCAAAATCTTGAGGGTGAACCTCTGGCTTTTTGAAATTTCAAGGGTCAAAACCCCTACGGGATCGGAGTCGAGTGGAACCCCTGAAATTATTTTACTTCAAGCAACATTCTGTTTAATCCTGGTATTCCTGGACACTTGATGTTGCTGGTAGGAAGTTGATCTAAAACCCGATGGTCATAATGACATACTGATGTGTGATGTTACATGAATACCCATGTAGGGTTGGTTATTGGTTAGGTGCTTGAATATTCTGTCTGGTTTCATTTCATATGATTCGACTCGACTTGCAAATTCCACCCACTGTACTGTGAAAAGTGCTTTAGACATTGTTATATATATTGATTCATTTCATAAAAGAATTTCAGGCTTTTTCAGCTAATGAATACGATGGTTTTAGCACATCTGGGTGAAATGATTGTTTAAGGCTCGATTTACCTTTATTGATATATTTCACTATACAGATGATATTATCATAAGTATAATATGTTTAATGTGGCAGACTTATCTCTTATTATCTGTCACCATTTGTCTGGTTTTAAGAGAGGCTTAGCTTTTATATTCTGTTTCAATACAATTGTATGGACAACTTTTTGTACCCAGTGACAACTTCATTGATACTGTGATTGACAATTGGTTTCTACCCTCATTATACATTCAGTATACTCAGGCTGCTACAGTGAGATCATTGAAGAATAGAAACCAGACCAGTTTTAGACTCTGACATATTATGCTACTCAAACACACTATTTAATATGAGTAGTTTCATTAGTGGATGTGGTTGTAATGTCGTTCTGCCCTTTCCAGACAATGGAACACTGTGACTTACAAACAAACCGGAACACTGTTCAGAACATGTTCTCTCTTCACCTGCCAGTGAGATCAGGTGCAGCCAGACTAGTCACATACTTGATTAGAACAAAAATCGCGACCGAGGAACTTTACAAACTGTGTCATTCTTATCATAGGGGTCTGTATCGACTCACTGGTCTCTCAATCACTAGATATAGATTAACAGGGACGTAACTGGTATCAAAATTGCGACACCACCAACTTTACAAACAGTCTTGTAACTTTTCCAAAAAGGCAATTAATCACATACTGTTTTCTCCAGTAGCAAGCTTATACATTTATCTTCGAGATACACCCAATCTTATGTCAAAATATATCGCACTCGAGCCGTTACAAATGCATACATGTTGAAAATATACTGAAAAATAAAAACAGGACAAAATTGTGGACAGGCCCTTACCATACTATAGGGCTCTTCACACATGAGTGTCGACAAAAACAATTCCATGGTTGGATGAGCGTATAATAACTAAAACTATAACCAAAATATCACCTCTGAAAGGTAACACAAGCGCTAGTGCGGTCATTCTATCATTTTGAAATCTAAAAATGTTCATCGGACTTCCATGTTTGTAAAGCCGAACACCCGATGATACAAGCTATTTTACTGGATAAACTTTCGAACATGTGACCACTGCAAACAGATATACTAGTTCTCGATATTCTAGCGCAGGTGATACGTATTGGATGCACAACCGGGATCAAGTAGTTTGTAAATAAAAATACTACGTATCGGTCTACAAATTGTGCACAAAAAACTCGTGTTCTGATCCAAGTGAGTAAGCAAGGAATGTAGAATGGTTGTAAATATTACTATATTCCACTGAAAAGCGTGCAGCAGTTAAAGGTTTTAAATTAAACAATGAGTCTACTTCCCATTTTTAGAAGCACACGTTAAATGTACATGAGGGATGATCAACACATAAAAAGGAAAATGCTCCTAAATTATTGTTAAGTGACCAATGTTGTTTAAACATATAATATATTAACTTATTATACATAATGAACTATAAAAAACGTTCATTTTAACACAAACAAACAAACAACTTAACGTTTATGTATTTGGATTATTTTATTTAAAAATTCCCGACATGTGTAATAAGGAGTACAGCACTGAGAATTGGGTCTGATCCTTACCTGCGAACAAATTATAAATACCCATACCAGTAACACGCACGTGCCTATGTTCTTCAGAGTTTTGAATCGGTACTAATCGTTTTAGAAAAAGTTATTTCCGGTTTAGAAAGAAGTGAATGGTTGAAAGTATTCAAATTGCGAAACTTTGGAGTCCTAACATATTCTTTCATAACGTTAAGCCTGATTCAAATCATGAAAATTATTGAAAAAATACATTTATCACATGTTTGACGTCGCGGTAGCGTAATAAAGCCATTATTTATTTTTGATAATACACTAGTGTAATTAAGCAATCACGCGACGTCATTCAAAGGATAGGCGACGTCGTCCAAGTTGCGCGTTTATTATACTGAAAAATAAGTAGCGTTTTTTATGTTTCGGTCGGAAAAGGCTAACATGTGATAAAAAGAACATTACATTTGTGACTTTCCACATTGAATTTATTTAACTCGATGAAAAAATCGATAAAATGCTCAGCATAGCCTCGCATTTTATTATTTTATTCAACTCGTTTAATAAATTCAATATGAAAAGACACTCATGTAATATCCTCTATATCTTATTTAATCCAACGTAAATAAAACAATATGGCGACGTCGGAATTGACGTCACATCATTTAACGCGGCGTCATCGCACGTTAACGCGACGTCGTCGCACGACATAGCGCGCCAACTTGTGAATAAAATTATGTTTAATTGAAATATAAATAGAGGATATTACATGAGTGTCTTAACTTTGACGACATCGCCTATACTTTGAGTGACGTCACGTCAAAACTTTATTACACAAGTGTATTATCAAAAATAAATAATGGCTTTATTACGCTGCCGCGACGTCAAACATATGATAAATAGCAAATAAAAGACGAGTGTAAAACTATAATAACTATTTATAGGGAATATCTGTGCAACCCGTCTCTTAGATTGGAAAACACTTTTTTCGAAGTATTTGTTCGCCTGGTTTTCTATGTGGTGCTGCCTGGCAGCCAGAGGCTAGAACTATAGTCTCTGTAGTAGAGCAAACAAATTCCAAAGTCATTTTTTTCTTCGATCACATTATCAAAAAATCTGATGGGAAATCCCCGCTGGATGCAGTGCATTTGTTCATATTACATATAGACAATATATCATCTGTTAATTTATGCTAATAGAATAGGATCAAGTTAAATTCTCTGTACTTTACTACATGTATATTGATACCATATATATATATACAACTACAAATGTACATATCAATGCACGATCAAAACCAACCCGTTATCAAAACATGACGTTACAAACGCACGATTGGTATTTGTAAAACAGTTTGCGACACGCAACGTTGGAAACATTAAGCTGTAAGGCGTCGAACGAAGTTACCACAGGAGGTCATGTCTATTCGGACTTTGGTTAATAATAAGAATATATGGTTAAAGAAAGGGTACCTATATAAATTATTTAGAACGTTTCATAGACTTCCAATGAAGAATAAAGTAGATAGGCCTACAGTACTAAATTAGTAACTTTTCCGCATATTTGTTGATCAACCCTCGATCGAATTTCCTAATGTCTCAAGGTATGGTTTGTGACGTCACATGTTCCATCAAAGCGTGTCCAATAAAATGGCTTGTATCATCGGGTATTCGACATTACGTCACGTGACTCAAAATGGAAGTCCGATGAACATTTTTAGATTTCAAAATGATAGAATGACCGCACTAGCGCTTGTGTTACCTTTCAGAGGTGATATTTTGGTTATAGTTTTAGTTATTATACGCTCATCCAACCATGGAATTGTTTTTGTCGACACTCATGTGTGAAGAGCCCTATAGTATGGTAAGGGCCTGTCCACAATTTTGTCCTGTTTTTATTTTTCAGTATATTTTCAACATGTATGCATTTGTAACGGCTCGAGTGCGATATATTTTGACATAAGATTGGGTGTATCTCGAAGATAAATGTATAAGCTTGCTACTGGAGAAAACAGTATGTGATTAATTGCCTTTTTGGAAAAGTTACAAGACTGTTTGTAAAGTTGGTGGTGTCGCAATTTTGATACCAGTTACGTCCCTGTTAATCTATATCTAGTGATTGAGAGACCAGTGAGTCGATACAGACCCCTATGATTCTTATCACCTCAGCCTTTATGCATTGCAATGGTACATGTATATTAACTTGAGAAAAATGGAAATGGTCAAGCTTTTAAAAATTTACAAAATGTATCATTCTTATCACCTCAGCCTTTATGGATTGCAATAGTATATTAACCGGAGAAAAATGGAAATGGCCAAGCTTTTACAATTGGAAATACATGTGCTTGTGGCATATTTCTTCCTTCAATATTACGACTGCTACTAAATGTAGTTTTTTTTGTACAATGTTTTACTTGTTCTTATTAATTCCTGTTCCCTTTTGTTCATAACTAAAATGTTTGTAGTGGAACATTCGGTACACTATCCAGGACACGCCCTGCAATTACACGCCCTGAATCGATCCATATTAACTTAATTACTACATATACATGATATATACCACCAGGCCTCAACAAATATGTTTAAAAGCGCTCGTCCTGCAATATAGACAAAGAAGAAAACCCCAAAATCTTACTTGTCCTGCTATAATTATAAATAAAGAAAGAAAAAATTGTGCAGGACGAGTGGATTTATTGAGGCCTGTACCAGTACTGTATCTATATGATTGATTGCTGAGACATATTTACTAAAACTTAAATACCTTGTTAACTGGTTCAATAGAATTTTAATTACTTTGCTATTTATAGTCTCTTTCAAACTTACTTTGCACGCTCGAGTCCCACATAAACAGAGTTACCAGACAGTATAAATGATAATAGCTTTCTGACAACCAATGATGCATGAAAGACGATAGTAATTAAAAATTCCAGTTGTTTTATTTTAGTCGATATGTATGTTGATATATAAATACATGTAGCCCTACAGAATTTATTGGTGTACGGTATACATATGTTTCTTCTTGGAAAAATCTTGTTTTACCTAATATATATTGATTGTTATATACCGGCAATTCCTGGTGGAAATTATGCTTAAAAAATATACTGACACTTCTGGTTGGAAATGCTGTTTGTTTTGTGATGTGTTATATATAGTATAAACAACATTGGTTTTCTATCTAGTGTATTGTAGTAAAGTTGGGTTCAATAATAGATGTTTATAATAAGTTGTTGGTCTGTCTATTTTGTTGATAATCCCTTCTGGTATTGAGTCAAGTTACCTCTTGTCACTCCTGATGATCAGGGCTGGTATTCACAAAGCATCTTAAGTGAAAACTTAAATATTTTGACTTAAGTCAATAATTTGTGCAGCTCATATTTCCCACAATTTGAAAAATAATCCATGTTTTCTTAGTGAATATAATAGCTGTTTACATAATGCTTCAAAACTATGCAATATATAAAGCATGTTGATTTTCTTGCTTAGCTGATACACTTTAGAAAAAATTAAGATTTTAAGAAATTTCTAAGTTTTCTGCTAAGATGCTTTGTGAATACCAGCCCTGGCCTTCAGGGTTTCGATTTATATGCTTTATTCTTGCGGCCGGAAATCCATATAGGCGAGGCACCCAGTAGATGTTAGTCACTTTAGTTTTTGGGGATAGTGAATGATACAGAAGATGCCCCAGTTCCAGAAACATCCCTGGCTCTTTTACGTGCCTAATGTCAAGCATCATACACGGGACCTCGCTTAACGTTTCGTCCGAAAGACTGTTAGGTAGGAAACACTGGAAAGCATTTCGGTTTTTGATCGGCTGGAGGCGGGATCTAACTCACAACCATCAGATCAGCAGTCATTAGCCATACTGGACCACCTGTCTACCTTCAGGGTGTCTTGCTTTTGTTTAAATAACCCAAGGTTTGTGAATAGTGGCCAATGTGTAAAATTATGTTTACATTACAAAAACAAACTTAAAAAAAAATGTCAGTTATAAAAATGAAATGTTTTCCCTATCCTCATAGTTCAGTGTCCGATAAATCAACTGCCCGGAGCCCGTGGGCTACCAGAAATTTTGGTCGGGCTACCAAATAATTGTACCGTAAGCCCATCGGGCAACCATAAAATCACAGGATCGGTAGCCCGGTCTTTTTCATTTTATAAATTAAGTCTGTAACTTCCCGTCATAAAAGGCAAAGTTGAAACCAAGAATGTATACCCCAATAAACAATCGATAATCCATCTTGCCACTGTTAGTTCATTTTTTTCAGTATGTTTAATTACCAGCACCAGTCCACAATTGACAATATTAATTTGTTTTGTCCTTTGGGTCTTGACTCTTGTACATCAGACTGCAATTTTTGTGAAGAAAGTTTCTTATACAAGTTGCATTGATTATGGTTCATATGAAAACTGAAGTTACATGTACTGTCACAAATACACCGCATATAAACCAAATCACTGTACTCATTATTGTGATACTAAATCAACGTGTTATCATTATTGCGATAACCGGAAGTTGAATTGTTTATACACTGTGAAATATACCCATATTATGTTACGGAAGTTGAATCGTTTATACACTGTGAAATATACCCATATTATGTTATGGAAGTTGAATCGTTTATACAATCGTTTATACACTGTGAAATATACCCATATTATATGTTATGGAAGTTGAATCGTTTATACACTGTGAAATATACCCATATTATGTTATGTTAAACTTCTCACATGGCCTGGTCATTAAAGGGTCAGCAATCACCTTTTGTCTCCATGTGTGGAATCTAAGTATCACCTGAAATATCCTTGACAACTGTTTGTTTATTGCATCATTGTACCATGGGTGGGTAGAATGAGTAGGAACGGTTGCTGCTTATGTAACCTTGCAACACATGTATATAAAACCTTCAGCATAGGGTTACCACATACATGTATGTAATTTATTAGCAAGTTTCCCAGAATAAACTGACCTACTAACAATCGGCAATTACAAAATGTCACATTTGAAGTGACATTTGAAGAAAAAAGGCGCCTCAAATATTGTAACCCTAGTAAATATTGGCCTCGGTGATTTTTTGTTGCTGCTGTATTATATGTTGTTGTATATTGTTACTTCCATGTTTCGTCTTTAATTTATTTTAATACATATTTTTTGTTTGTTTCAGGTGAATTCAAATCGAAACTTCTGGAAATTACCATGGGGTTCGGGGTCATACGATCAGGCGTCTCCTGCTTCTGGCAGCGATGATTTGACTTTTGTAAGTAGACCATGTTGCTTTACGTGTTTACTTGTGTCGGCATGTTTTGCCTTGATGTTAATGTACGTAGCTCGCTAGCCTGTAGGCTTTGTATGCTGTCCAACAAGTCATGTATGGATGTTGTTTGTGTTAAGGGTCCTATAATTCCCGAATAATCAGGAAATCTGGATCTGCTGTGTTAGAAAGAAGTATCTTTTCTGCACAAAATAAAAGTTATTTGATGAAAGAATTCAAAGAATGGACAAAGTAATGGTCTTTTGAAGTTCCATAATCTGAATTTTAAAAATAGAACAATTTTTGAAACCTTAGGTTAAGGTGTAGGGATGTGTGCTTATGGCACCCGAAACAGACTTGTGACTCGTTTTCAGGATTGAGTATTATGCCTCAGTAGAGCCCCTGATAAATTGCTCTCTGCCATTGGAGCTTACACTGTTTATGTGGAATTTCAGCTGTTTGCTCTTAGAAAGCACAAGCTTCTGACTTTAATAGGCGTTGATGTTCTGATCATTTTAACAAAGATCATTGTTTAGGATTAGAATTTAGATGTAGACGTATACTTTGATAGATGCACTTGGTGGAAAAACTTGTCTTGTCATTCCAAACTGTTTACGTTTAAATTTTAACAAAAGATGATATAACATTATAGGATGCTACACTGAATATATTTACAATTGGCCAGGATTCCAGTATCATGCTTAACACACTCTGATCACGCATCACTGACTTTATATATATTACTATTGCCCAGGATTCCACTCCAGTTCAAGTGTTTCAACGCTGCTACATGAAACTCGCAGACTACAATTACCTTAGGGAATAGCATAATTATTAATAATTAATTACAATAATTTGCTTAACATGAAAAGAACAACTTGAGTTTGTTTGCTTGCTATGTGTTCTGGGGCAGCAAGCTAATTGAAAGTCTGACATTATAAATGCATGTTTGGTAACATCAATAGTTTCAGAGATAAACTCATGTCCATGAAATTATTCTACAATATACAGTGCTCCAGCTAGGATTTGAAAAGGGCAGGGTGCAACTTTGTGAAAAGGGCACTTTGGGGGAGGGTTCGTGAGGGGGTGTCCCCCGCCCGGCCGAGGGGGGGGATTGGGGGTCCTCCCCCAAGAAAATTTTGAAGTTTTAGTGTCTGCTTATGGCATCTCCTGTGTTTCCGGACAGAAATGTGGTGTTTCTCCAGTAAGCAAATATACCTTTTCATTAAAAGGAAAAAAATATTTTGTAAAAAAAATGAAGCATAGATTTCTAAATGATCACAAAACATTTAAACAGACAAATGTCCTATGCCAAAGTATTGATCTACTTGTATGTACAATCAACACTTATATAATCAACTCTGATTGTTCTTTCAATTCACAAACATCATAGTAGTTAATGTTTATTCTTTTGACAGCATTCATTAACTGTTTAATTGTACGATGTAAAACATACAAACTACGATTTTCTCATCAAATTTCTCTTTCACAACGGTACGGACGGTGCGCGAGTTTTATCACTAACCGAAAACGAAAGTAATTTCGGTGCGATATTAGTATCATATCACGGAATCACTGATTTAAAGAAGGGAAAAGAATAAGTATACCAAAAAAGTTTTTAGATCGTACTCAATGAGATCGAAATTCGGCCAACTAGCGCGTACGGCAATTAATCGACGTGGGTAATACGAAATTTTAAATCCCGGCCCGTGAATCTTCATAGATTTCTATCTATTTTCTACACCGATCTGTATTTGATACCAAGGTAGTATAGACTTGCGGAAATAAGACTTTTCGCGTAAAAAATTATAATCTAACATAAAGAACGACATTGGAAATTGTCCAACTTTAGAACTTACGCGAGAATTGTCAACCCTGTCGGTTCTTCATTATATGAGTGAATCTCGTGAAAATCCACGTCAATAACTTTCCAATGGTCAAAGACTAAGGCGCGATTTAATTCATTAAGATTTATTTTAACATCATCAAAAAATATAACGTGTACACTGTGATGCTTTACAGTAGGCCTACGCCCAAGTCTCTACACGCGTGAGTTTTACACACCGTATGACGTCACTACTGTATGTAACTCACTGAGTTTACACGTTTCTCTGGTAAATTAACGCCTTATATGGCGATGCGTCGAGGACTTTAATAGTGCTCTGTGCTTTAAAATTCTTTTTGGATTCACGACATATTTTTTATTGAGGATTAAACATGCTAGTCAACGGGTTACATTGGTAAATAAAGGTTAGTTAGAGTGATTTAATGGCGCGCGTTTATTTCCCGCAAGATCCTGAGAAAAAATGTGCGTTATTAAAACTTCAAAATTTAAGAATGAATTCATCATTACTGTAACTTATGTTAAACATTTCTGTTGAAATTGACAAGTGCCCTCTATGTTTTTTTACTTGACTTGGTCAAATTCACGAACAATCTGTGATTTAATTCACTGGGATAAATGCCAATTAGCTATTCACACGTTGATTTTGCGTGAACGTGAGACACGATCTCATTGGTTGATAGCCGTTGCAGATGACAAGCCCCGCCTCCAAGTTATCAATTTAAGAGTGTTTTATGGATGATTGACGTATCTGATTAATATACAACTTGTCACGTTGTTTATTACTCGATTGACCCAGTTTTTTACACACATAAGAATTTAAAAAGGGCAGGGCGGATTTGACAACAAAAGGGCACAGCAGGGCGCAGGAAAAGGGCAGCAGGGCGTTGCGCCCTGCTATTAAGGTCTAGCTGGGGCACTGAATATATATCTTAGAAGGTCGTAAGTACAACGACTTTGCATCTGAAGGAGCTTCTTATCAGCCTATTTTCATGAAAATCGGAAGTGGTCATGTTGACCAAACTGAAGTTTAAAAAGCTTGTTTTTCCATAAGTAAAGAGTAGTTTTCAGACAGTTTTTTCTTGTTTTATCAAGATTTTGTACTAACGACCTTCTAATTCTAAGCCAGCGATCTGTGGTAATCAATTATACTAGGGACTGAAACTTGTATCTTTGTTTACACTTACAAAAGTTGATAAACAGTCAAACCTTGGTTAGTGGTCCACTGAATTAAACAACCAGGGGTTTTCCTGGTCCTTTTGGGAAAAAGACCCAGTTAAGGGAATTTGGAACTTTTGAACTAAAGAAGCTTAAACCAAGGTCATCATTATTGTATCCTACAGTGATGTGTTTACATGGTCTGTAAAGTAATGTAATACTCTTGTAAAGTTGAAAACAATTAAATTGAAGAATATGTCAATGACAAAAAATGCAACATGAAACTGTTCATACCATTGGGAAAAACGGATGATGTTTCCATTGGGAATGGGTCCGTTTTCAGGACCTACAAAAGGTGTAGGAAACCAGTCTTTAATTTTAAAAAATAATCCTGATAGGCCGTTTTTATGTCGCTTAAGTATAAAATACCAGGGTTAGAGATGCAACTTATTGTTATTAAGGTTTTCAATGTAAATATATTCAAATGATCTTTTTAAGCAGCCATTGAAGGGATTATATATCACATCAGGGATATCATTTGACCTGGGAGTAGGGGTTAAAAATTGACACTTGAAATTTCCGAAACGCCACATTTTGACCCTCAAGATTTTTGTTTGAAGGGTCATTTTCTCTTAAAATCCTGGGTATTTTGCCTATAAAATGGTAAAATTTAGTCAAAAGTATGAAAAATGACCCTTCAGATTCAGAAGCTACCCGGTACATTGTAGTGGAACCCCTGTCAAATGTAGCAGCTTTAGACAGGCTTGGGCTTGACAATATATATCATATATTTACCTTGAAAACCTTAAATTGTATCACTTACTTGTTTATGTTCATAGAACTTACTTAACACTCACAGTCTAATTGTTGGGTTTGCATTTGGATTGAAATTTGAAATTGTTGAATAGGAAAATTAGTTAGGGTGGATAATTTATATAAGTTAAACTAGATAACAGCTGAAGCCTACCACATTCATATAGTGTACACATAAGTGAAACATTTCAAACTCTAAATGTTAGTAGGACAGTTAACAGTTTCATTTTTAAACCAGACATGTTTCCTATTTGAAGTGGATGATTTTGTAACACTGCCAAATCATTTAAATGTGAACCAGGGGAAAGATGGGAGAGAAAAAACACCCTCGCTGTACAGTGTACTGCACTCATGTATAAAATGTGTGCTAAGTTTTTAATGAATTTTCCGTTTTTCTCCTGAGCAGCTGATGCCATTCACAAGCATTGTATATTTTAATAGCTGGAGGGCTCAGTTATACTCGTTATCTTATGGAAGTATTTTATAAATTAACGATAATTATATGTTAGCTAGCTAGGTCATGAAACATGTTTTTCTAGTGTACTAGTGTGTCATGTTTGGATCCTGACATGTTTTCATGGGGACCCGGCATGTATCAATGTTAACATGTCCTCTGAAACGGGTCCGACCAGCTACTGTATTTTACTCAGGGCAAGATCCAGCGAGCTATTTTTTCATAGACTGAGGTTTCCTTATCAGACTCTTAAGTCCTAAATCAAACTGTTACTTCAAAATTTAATAGCATCTTGAAAATTAACCGGGGTTCCTATAATTCAAACTTGGAAATCAGGAAAGAATGAATTTTTCTGCAGAAAATAAAGTTATTTGGCGAAAAAATTTAAAGAATTGACAAAGCTTTGGTCCTTTGAAATTTCACCAGAATAGTGTTTGGAAATCAACTGAGTTTTGATGTAGGGATGTGTACTAGTAGCATCTGAAACAGACTTGCATCTTATTTTTAGGATTGGACATTCTGCCTCAGTAGAACCCCTGAATTATGATGTAAAATGTTACTTCAAACAGCATCTTGAAATTGACTTAAATATCAACTTGCAGTGATTTTTTTCCTTCTTTGTTTGCTACCGGTAAACGGTACCTTCCCAATTCGAAAAAGGCTATAATTTCCCCAAATTTGAAGGGAGAAATTCCCAATGTACATTTAAAAAAAAAAATTCAAAATCGGACATAAAATGACAAAGTTATGAAAATTTTTGACAAGAGGTCAAGCATAAAAGTTTACAGAAACCAGTAAACAGTAACATGTAATCTCTTTTGCTGTTTTATTTGGCCTTCCTACTTATGAAATTTCCAAATTTCAAGTTGTCACGACGCGAACATTCCCAATCTGAACGGACCCGGACCCTTTCCCAAAGATTAGAAAAAAATCACTGACTTGATACTACTAGTAGTTCTCATACTTGGGTTCACATTTACCCAATCCCTTAAATACATCACAATATTATGTTGCTAGCTTGTTTTCAACAGTTGGTTTGTCCATTTGATAAAATAAGCCATTAATTTGATAAATTTGAGCAATTTTATTATTAAATACTAAATAGGCTATTTTATGCCAATTTTGGCAAATTTCTGTTGTTGGGAGTTTTTTCCTCCCTGAATTTCAGGCTGTTAACATTAATATAATATATATGTACGAACATGAACTAGTGTTAAATATTTCTGTATAGTGTAACGGACCAATCTGTATAATGTTGCAATTTGCTGTACTAAAAACTCACAAGGCTCAAAAAATAACTGCTTGATTATCGTCCAGACTTCAGTCCCTTTTTCATATGAGGCCCCTTTATTTATTAAATTATTATAGAACAAATTATATTGATGTAATCCAAAGAGTATCTTTCCAAAAGATTTCAGCAATTTAATGAAAAACTATTCCATTTGAATGGAAATCAGTTGAATTGTTTAAAAAAACATAACTCCCTCCTACTGAGAAGGGCTTCCTCTTTACAGAAAAAAGTTATATAACTAAGTTAACTAACCAAGCAGACTAGTACTTTGCTATGATACATTGTCAATTAGGCCATATTTTCATGTCCATGGTGTAATTCTTGTTTTAAGACAACTTGTACAGCCAAAAAACTGATAACCCCAACAAGTTGCTATGTGATGAGTGTTAACTTATGGTATGTTTAAAATGTGTATCAGAGACAGTGTTAGATTGTATCCATAACCCCCCCTCTCCCCCCTCTAGTGGTATGATACTAGTCAAAACAGCTTGCCAACTGACATACAGTCATACTTGTGTTATAATACCACCTGGGAATAAAGACCACTCTTGCAAAAACCTGCCTGTAAAACCATTTCTATTGGAATATTTTAATGATGTTATATAACCTGACAGAGAGACCATAAAGCTTCACCTCTAGGTACAAAAAAGGTAATAGAAAATGGGACAGTCAATGCAGCACTCAAATTTACCAGCTAAGCACAAACAACATAGAAACATTACCACAATTACAACGGCACATTTATCCAAAACACATAACTGAATAAAAAAAGGAACTTCACCACCAAAAGCCCAAGTTTCAGTTGTATAAAAAGGCTCAAGATCTAGTTAAGCTGTCAAAAAGTCCTTTTTAGCCTTAGTTGTGCATATTTCGTGAAACTGAGTATCTTGTGAGTATTATTCAATGTATGAACTTGTGTATGTTTTAGGACGGAAGTGGTTTTGATAAAGATGATAAAGTGACGAGTGGTGTGCACGAAGATGACGAGGATTACGATGGCAGTTCTGGTGATAGCATCATTGATCTAACACCCGATGATGACGATGATGATGATGATGACAGCAAGAAAGATGATGATTACTACATTTATGAGGACAAGGATGATAAGAAGAATAAACCTAGCGATGACGAAGATGATGATGATGACCTGTTGGATGGTAGTGGAAGTGGCGATGGTCTCGCACCTATCGAGGAAGTTATAGGTAAGTTGTTTGATGCACTTGATAAGAACCAGTCAGTTTTATTGTTTAAGAACACTAAGTGTTCATTCTTAATAGGTTTAGTGGATTGATGCACTTGATGAGAATCAGTCAATTTAGTTGGGAAGTGGTGATGATAGCGAACCTATCGGGGAAGTTATTAGTATGTAGCTTCAAGCTCTTGATGAGAACCAGTCAGGTAGGTCTGTGTAAAAAGCAATCAGTTTTAGGAAGTGCTGGTCAGTTTTGAAAATACAAAGTGTTTGTTCTTCAAATGATTAGGAAATGCGCTTTAAATATGTTCATGTACAACTGCTCTTGAACACCAAACAAGAGCAGTTTAAAAGAACTGTTTCCAATGTCCTAGAACACAGGCCTGGTAATTTTCAGGCTTGTGCCTGATTTCAGGTTTCTGAATCCTGAATTTTCCTTCTTTGTTTATATTGAAAGTGAAATTTCAGGCTTTGAAACCTAGATTTTCAGGCTTGAGAATGATTGCTACATGTAATTACTAGGCCTGAGAACAGTTCTTGAGCAGTTCTAAACCATAAGAATTTAAACATCAGATGGACCCCTTTTACCAAAATCTATAATATTACATCCACATTTCACCAAACTCCTATTTTATTGCTATGAAATTTATAAAAAAAAACACAAAAATCAAGGATGTTACAGAATCCAGTTAAACTTGGTACTGTTTTATCAAAGCACTTACGGAAAACATAAACTTGCGTCCAAATTCAAATTCTTTGACACTACTAATTGTGGTACATGGTTCTGCAACATTACCAATAATTCAGTAATGCACTCATAAAAAACCATACCAGTCCCAAATTTGTAGTTGCAAAAGCAGTATAAGGACTTTCAATTGGAGAGTAATAAGTGCTTTGATTAAATAGTACTCTGGGTCATAGAAAGGTCCATAATCTTATCATGTATACAGGTCTTGATTAGAATTAAATATTTATATATAATATTGATGTGTCTTGTTCATTATCTGATATAACAATGAAGCGCAAAATAACAATAATGAATTAATAAAAAATAGATGTTTCCCCCAGATGATATAATTCCCGTATCAAGGTAATGGTTTATTTCTGTATCAGGGCAGCACATCGCACCCAACTACTGTAACTAGGTGTTGATTAAGAATTCAGTTAGCATAGTTTAGTGGCAACCCCTCTGTATGATTACTTCTCAGAATGACTTTGCGGCCATGCATAGTTTTGTGTGACAACCACTGTACTTTGGTGAATGTTTGTGATGCCCCTAAGCATTGTTTTGCATGGCCCCTAAAGAGCTGATCCCTAAGTTACTGTTGTGATCACTACTGAGTATAGTTTGTAATGATTGCTCAGGTTATCCTTTTGTGCTGCCCCCCCCCCCCCCCCTCATCATCATATTTTTGATACCATGCTGACCCCTGTCTAATGGCCCCATTTAACCCTTAGCATTAATTGTCCTAATCTGTGTAATAACCCCTCAATTTGCCAGTATCAGATCATCCATGTGAAAGCAACATGCATGTATGGGACTACTAAGTTCATCAGGTTGCCTTATTCTCTTATCTATACAACTATTTAAAGTGGCCTAATGCATGCAAGGTTTATTCATACGTTGCCTGAGATTCGATTCATAAATGCTTTGATAAGTGAGTTTTTCATTAAGTTTCCGGTAAGAACGGTTCTTAATGTATTTTCCATGCTATTGTGTATTGGTTGTACAGTAGAGTCGAGTAGCGTAGGCTTGCCAATATATTGATGTTCTAGCAATAATGCTTCAATAAATGTTTCGAATGCCTGGCCGTGGATGTTAATTCTAACATTGAATGTAATAGGTCTCTAGACAAGCTGTCTTGTAGGCATTGATTGTTGCTTTTCTCTTTCATATAATACATCCCTAAATTGCTCTAATACCATGTTACAGTAATGTTTGAGCCAGGCATAATTCCATGTATTGCTCAAATACCATGTTACGGTAATGTTTGAGCAGCATATAAAACATTATAAGTAAGTTTCGATTCGTCTAAATAACCATAAAACTGTAAAAGTATTCATATTTGTTGATATTAAATTTCATGAAATTCAGTAAAATGTCTTTATCGTCCTCACTACAGTGCGCCCACGATATTGAGAATTAGGCAGGAAAATGTGGTATGTTCCTCAAAGGTGGATTAATCAGATGTGCACAATTTGTCAGTCATATTTTGAGTACATTACTGACATCATCGGTTTACTACAGTAATTAATAAAATCAATTTTGCAACAGTTGACCATACCGATTCATGTTTGTAAATATCACATTATCCTATGTGCACTATACATGTGTATGATTGTCTATCCTAGTGTCAGTTGGGTAAACATAAATCAATGCTGTCAGTTTAGAATTTATAGATCAATTCAAGCATGGCATACTGTAAAATGACATCTTTTCGTGGGTATTAAATTTCTTGGATTTTGATGAAAATGCATTCTTTTCCTTGGGGTCGTTACAGTTTGTGGATTACAAAACATGGAAGGGTAAACATAATTTTCTGTATTGGGGATGTCGAGTAATCGTGGGGAATAGATTTCATCGTCAAGTTCATCAACGAAATCAATGAAAATTCAACTCCTCGAAAAATGATTATTTTACACTAGATGAATGTACATCAAATCACACTTAAGGACCACTTTGACATAACTACATATACCACGAGCATGTTCAGGGGTTTCACTAGCTTCTGAATCTCATGGGTCATTTTGATACTTGTGAATAAATGTTACCAATTTTTTAGGCAAAATACACATGATTTTAACTTTTTAAGAGAAAATGACACTTCAAACCAAAATCTTGAGGGCCAAAATGTGGCTTTTCAGAAATTTCAAGAGTCAAAACCCCCTACTCCCGAGTCAAATGGAACCTCTGCAAGTTCTTGATTCAACCATGGTTAATAGGAAAAAAATGGTGCATTAGTTCTTAGAAAATCCTAATTACATGGCAAATGCTGCTAAATCTGAATTCCTAAAAATGAAACTGACCAGAGTACCAGTAATGTTTGCTAAAGAGGCAATTATTTGTGGATATATCAGGATGCTAAAACTTGGATAAGAATCCTCCAATATACAGGGAACTGTAAATCTGGTTAAGTTGAAATAATGATTGGCCTCTTTAACATCAACTGGTCAGTTGTCTGTGGGTCAATCAATCAACTGTGATATATTCCTGGAGAAGAAAGTTGTTGCCATTTATTACAGAGTTAGTATAAGACAGTTCTTGTGAGCTAGCCTTATGTGCTTGACCTTTGACCTTAAAATACTGGAACTGTCTTATACAGGCAAATCTGTACAGGAGTGTAGAACTGTTTTCATGTAGCCACTTTAACTAATATTTAAAGTAAGCAGTTCATGTCAGTGTTCTTCCTAGGTAAAAAATAGAAAATTATTAGCAAGTAACAAGCAAGAATGCTCTAATAGCCCATTGATTTTGCCACTCATTTCTACACCCCTGACTGTAATACCCCTTGTCCTAAGCTATATTTGAAGTTTAATATTAAATGCACCAGTCCTGTTATATAGACCCATACTGGCTAGGGAAGGGCTATTCATGATTTCTTACTTGGCTATAAAATGGTAGTGTATATTTTCAACCTCTTCTTGGGGTCATATTGTACGTGCAAAGTGGGTGGGGTATTGCGACCTATACCATAATTGTTATACATTCAAAGTGGGTGGGGTACTCGTTCAGATTAGATAAATGGTTAAATATTAAACAACTGCAAGCAGGCGTGTAATTGGTAATGTCTAATCTGTTTGATTTACGTGTGCTGTATACTGGCCAGAAAAACTGTTGTATCATAATTATTGCGTTGTTATCAGATTTTATACACTGTAAAATTTACAGTGATATACTTTTATCAATGGTGGTTGCATGTTTATAGGCTAGATAAAATATAATGTATACATGAATGAAATATTTACTATACTTAGCACCAGTGAACTTGATTCAATTATTCACAATCACATACAGTACTGTACATGTATAAATTTATATATCATTGGCTTAGAATTACAAGGTTGTAAGTACTACTTGCAACGTCAACCTTATAAGACTTATAAGCATATTTGAAATCTCCATCTCAAGGCGCTTCTTATGAGCCTATTTTCATGTTGACAAAACTGGAGTTGAAAAAATTATGTTTTTCCATAAGTAAAGAGAAGTTGTCAGACAGTTGTTTCTTGTTTTCTCAAAGTACTGATTTTGTACTTACATGTACTAGCTTCTAATTCTAAGCTGGCGATATGTATACAGTGATTTTTTTCGCTTCTTTTGGGAAAGGGTCCGGGTCCGTTCAGTTTGGGAATTTTCGCGTCGTGACAACTTGAAATCGGGAATTTTCATGTAGCAGAAAGGCCAAATAAAACAGAAAAAGGGATTACATGTGATTGTTTACTAGTTTCTGTAAACTTTTATGCTTGACCTCTTGTCAAAAATGTTCATAACTTCGTCATTTTATGTTCGATTTTGAAGTAATTTTTTTTTAAATGTTCATTGGGGAAATTATAGCCTTTTTCTGATTGGGAAGGTACCGTTTACCGGTAGCAAACAAAGAAGGAAAAAAATCACTGGTATACCTGTATTGGAAAGTCAAATTCTGAGAAATAACTCATAACTTTGGTTGTTGTTTTGACTTGGATATCATTTAGATACACAAGGTCAATATTTACAGTGAATGCCTTAATGTTGTAAAGCTTTTTGTCTTTGTTGGGGGGGGGGGGGTGTAGTCAACTTTAATCTGGCTTAAGTAGAAATGTGAGATTGGTACAGTTGGGCTAGTTCTATTGTTTAGTATGAGTCTATGTCACAATTATTATATAGGATCATAAGACTGTGATTGTATGTTTTCAGTGCCTGACAATGTTGGAGTAGTAGATGCTAAAAAGCCAACAACTACAGCTCCTAAGAAACAACTATCACCTTGCGAGCACTTACAGAAAGAGGCAAAGAATGTGGAATCGTCATTTATGCCAGAGTGTGAATCCGACGGTGCCTTTAAGAACTTACAGTGTATGGATGATGCGGGTACCGGCAAAAGGAACTGTTGGTGTGTTGATCCCCGGGGTATTGAGATTATGGGAACCAGAATGGCACATCCTAAAGTACCAGGCTGTCTCGATGGTAACATACTTTATACTCATTTACTTACTCTAGGGTTGCTTCTCAGGACTGTCCCTGACTTTTGAGGAACGGAACTAGACCCAGGCCCCAATCTCCCGGAACATCTCATCTGAGCTCAATTTCAACTCAAATTTTGTCACCTATCGTTTGAGATAGTTTCCATGCAAAATTGTACTCTTAATTGGTACAACAAATCAGAAACCTTATTCTGAGTTTATTACAGCAACATGTGAAGAGCACCAGCTTCATACTTTTCTTAAATTCAGACGTTGATTTGAGCAAAATCTAATTTTGAGTTGAGATGTCTACTTGAGATGCTTCGGGAGATCAGGGCCTGATCTCATAAAGCATCTCAATTTGAGCTTAATCTCATCTTAAACAGTGTCAATTGTCTTAGAGGTAATTTCTGTGAAAGGCTTGACTGGAAAGGGGCTAGGGGCTGCCACTGTTCCTGTATGGCTTCGTGCATCTATTTAATTTAGACAGGGGGAATTCTTGGCCCATTTGGGGGAAACATATAATTTTGAAAAGGGGATGGGGCCTTATATGTTATATCGGCCCTCGAAAACAACCTAGTGAAAATCTTGCTCCTGAAACAACAATTTATATTGATCGCTCTCTCTTGGAATTCATCTTTGTTATTTAATAATATTAATATTAAAATCAGTAAAACACAAACTTCAAAAATCAATCAAGGCTGAATTGTGTCTTTACCTCAATACCTGGCTGTTGTTGTTTTAGATAGGTAGATTGTATGAATAGTTATACAGTACTATCAGAGCTACAGATAAGCTGCGTATTGGGGTAATTACCCAATTAATTTTGAGAGGAGGGAGTAAGAAAAAGCAAAGACAATTTGAAATACCCAAATAGAAAATGATATTATAGTGAAAAATGGTACATAAAAGCTTATTTACCCTTTGAGTTTTATTAAATACCCAATTAAAATTTGTCAAAACCCAATCAAAATTGAAACTCGGGGGTAAAATACCCAATTGACTAAAACCTTATCTGTAGCTCTGAGTACTATTATTTAATGTTTCAATGATACACTGTGAGTGTCACCGTGACTACACAAACACTGTGAGTGTCACCCTGACTACACAAACACTGTGAGTGTCACCGTGACTACACAAGCATCAATAATGGATAATGTTCAGTCAGCCACTCATTACTTATTCAAACTGACATTTATTGGGTACCAATGATAGAGATGGTATCAAAACATATAAATAACAAACAGTTGCGCAAATAGTTGAGCAGGCTTGTTTTAAATTTGAGGCGATCAAAACATCACTATTTCATCAATTAAAAGAAGTCTTGAATCTTAGTTAAATCTAAGTTGTGAGGCAGCCAAAGTTGTCAGGTATTTTGACCTACAGTCTCCTAATAATGAGAACCCTGCATAAGCATGAAATTTTGTGAAATTTGGTAAGAATATGTCTTTTAATAAAAATAAAAGGATTAACCCCATTTGTCCCAATGTACTCACTTATTTGCTGTATAATTCTCAAGTTATTTTCTTTTCTTTAGGAACGCTTTTGACCGAATGTGTGAAACATTTGTTACGTAATAGCAAAGAGGGTCTCCTGGGAGCATTCAAACCTCAGTGTTCCGATGAAGGAGAGTATGAGCCTGTACAATGTCACGGTTCCGAGTGTTGGTGTGTAGATAGCAAGGGAAATGAGATAGTTGGTACAGTCACAAATAGGGCAAATCAACCCAAATGTCCTACAGGTATGTGTATTGGAATTTGTTTGAAGTTATGTCAAAACATCCTTACCATACTGCAATGTAAAGTACTGCAATTTTCAGTACTGCAATCAAAATTGCAGAACATATCCCGGTAAATTATTTGCACTATACATAAACGCTTGCAAATAACAAAAGTTTACACCTTAAGTCTGATAGTGGGATTTGAACCCATAGTGTAGGACACCATTGCCTAGCAATACTAAAAAAAGCATTAAAACAAATAGACTACTAACTTGTTCTTCATTTGAATTACTGGTCAAACATCCTGTCCACGAGGTCCATGTTGAGATACATCGCTGGGGGAAAGTTGTGAAGCTAAAACTTAAATTTGTTTATTTTGGGTACCAATTTTGCCACTCGTAAAGAAGCTACTAACAGTCCTTTTGAGAAGTTGCCCTATTATTTGTTGAAGTTGTTCTGCGCAGGCTTGCAAGCTTATCTATTGGAGCTTGTGGTTGAAATGGATTTTTATCACATAACATGCGGTCCAGGAGTGCCGTAAAGCCGTGACGTAAATATCGTTCGGCACTCCCAGACCGTGCAATAAATATTTAAATTAGCTTGACGTGACGTTAGCCAATCCATGCATTGATCCGTCACTGACGTCAGAATAATATCAACGTCGCCATGACGTCACGCTCATTGTACTGCTAAATTTTGGCTGAAACATATGCAGCGCATATTATCCTTCTGAACAATATTGAGCGTTTACTAAGGTTATGTGATAAATAGAATCTTACATTCGTGCTCATCACATACGAGTTTTATTAAACTCGTCGACAAAAACAATATGACACTCGGCAAAGCCTCGTGTCATATCATTTTGTCCACTCGTTTAATAAAACTCGTTTGTAATGAGCACTCATGCAAGATCCTCTATAAAGGTAATTGATCAACTACATCGTCACTTTGGCAAAACAGTTGTATCTCACTCTATAGTATTTAGAGAGATTTAACCTTGTTGCGCCAAAAGGGACGAACTGGCGTAATATAAATTATGTTACCTCGATAGCCTAGTGGTTGAGCGTTCGCTTCGAGTGCGGGAGGTCTCTGGTTCGATCCCTAGCCACGTCATACCAAAGACGAAATAAAAATGGTACCAGAAATTCCCTTGCTAGATGCTCAGCATAATAGGGAACTGGCTTCTCTTCTCTCATACCCTCGTGGCGATGGATAACATCAGGAATGAGGTGTCGAGAGTGATTAATTTCACAATACACCTTAAATAAATTAGTATAAACTAAATGATGTGTAGGTTAAACAATTAGTGTTTTAGCTTACTGTGTGTCTGTTCATAGATGTAGAATATGTTAGTATTAAGACTATTTCACATGTAAATTTCAGAATCCAATGTTGTTGATAAACCAAGTAAGCCAGATAATACTGCTAACTTGCCTAAATCTGATGATGGGTACACAGTCTCTGGTAACACTAAGGAAGATATCGACAACGTTATCGTAAATATTCGCCCAGGTCAGTATCACTTAATTTAATATTTATTTATCATTCAATGTGTTTCAGTTTGCTGGTGACGTTGCGTTTAATATTGACCAGTCTGATTGTGCAAACATTATGAGCATAATTAGGTATTGGCTGTGGATGTGGTCTAATTCGCTTGATTTGTAACATGGTTATCTGGGTTTGGTTCCCAGTTGCAGCTTCTATGAAAACGTGACAACAGTGTCAATTTTTCTCCACATGTGGTGAAGTTGCTGGTTTCTTGTGGAAAAGTAATTCATATTAGTTACAGACCAGGACAACAGGCTATGTGAATCGGCCACCGAATATAGCTGAAAATTGTTGAGAAACGGTGTTTAACCCGAAATAGAGCTTCAAACAGAATCTGATAGTTCAGGGTTTAGAATGACTGCTGATCGATTTTCATTCACATGTTGAGAAGTTGCTGGTTTCTTGTGGAATGGTTAGAAAGTACTGGTTACAATACTGTCCAGGAAAACTTGTTAGGTGAATTGGCGGCCGCCATATTGAATTGAAAAATGATGGAGAAACGACGTTTAATCCAAATGACGTTTAATCCAAATAAACAAATCAACTGCCTGGGGCCAGGCATTAACTGCCTAGAGCCGGACTGTGACAGCCAGGTCATGAATTATATTGTACTGCTATAATAACCTTCCGTGGTGTTCAATGTTTTATAAGGGTAGTTCAATTATTGATTGACCTCCCCCCGCCCCAGTTAGAATAATGTGACTAAGTAGTCTCAATAGGACGAAAATAACTTCATATCTCTTCCAATATTTATGATTAATTTGTTGATGTAATTGCAGAAATCCCAGATGAAGAAAATACGTTTGACGAATCTGAAGAGGAGAGAACAAACAATATTGGTGAATCATACGCCACAATAAAACAGAATGAAGCAATTCTGAGACAGCCAGGGCTTCTAGCTGGTATGCTATTTTGTTTGTTTAATATGCATTCAATCACGTCTGTAAAAAAACACTCATAGAGGCAGAAAGAAGAGGTCTTTATTGACCCATTGTCTTTCTTTGGTCTTTCTTTTAAAAGCAGGTTCATTATTATTGAAAATGGTCTGATGGGAAATAAAATTAGGTGGTCTTTGCAGACAGGTTTTGTGAAAGTGGTCTTGTTTGCATGTTGTCTTTATTACAGGTTTGACTATATTATATGACTGGTGGTTTGGCAGGGGGACATCTTGTCTCTATTCAGATAATTTATTTTGCTTATATTGGCTCCATCCCCTAGATACAAGCAACACATGCATGGGTGAATGTTTTCAGGCACATGCCTGAACTTCAGGTTTTTGAGAGTACCTAAAAGCCTGTTTTCCCTATTTTCTCTTTATAAATTGTTGATTTTTGATGATTTCAGGTTTTTTAGAATTTCTTACTTTCACCCATGCACATTTACAATGTTTTCTTTAATTAATTATTAATCAGTAGAATGCAGAAATATATATATATCCTAGTACACAATTTGTCAAAAGTCAGAAACGAATTTTATCGTAGAATCATTAAAACTAATTTGGATCTCAGAAGGTACAGTGGTGGAGTCGGTAAAGCTCTTGACTATGGCTTCGAACAGGGTCATTTGAGGGTTTCTCACCCAATTTGAGATTAACTGGTTGGTACCACATAGTCTTGTGTATTGGTGCTACACACGAGCACGTTTAAGAAAGAAGAGGTCTATTTGGAAAGAGCTAGGGTATCGCACCCGCAGAGCTAGGGTATCGCACCCGCAAAGTTTCTGTCATTTACCTTGAAGCTGGAGTCAACAGCCAATTAGGCAGGGGAAAAAATGTATGTCCACGGCTTGTGACTGTCAGTCAAACGCAGACTTCAAGCCTGGTGTTTTTTAGTTCTGTGCCTGATTTCAGGTTTTGGAATCCTGAATTTTCCTTCTTTGTTTATATTGAAAAATAGAATTTCAGGCTTAGAAACTGGGATTTTCAGGCTTGAGAATGATTGCTTATTACCAGGCCAGATTACTAACAATAGTATGGTTCTCAAATTGAAGTTACTTACCCTAGAAGCTGCGCTACTCAGTAAATGTGACAGTCTGACATCTCTATTAACAATACTCTATATTTTCAGCCATTATTGGTGGAGCTGTGGTTGGACTTCTATGCATGGTTTTACTTGTGATGTTCATCGTTTATCGTATGAGGAAGAAAGATGAAGGCAGCTACCCCCTCGATGAACAGAAGTATCAAAATTACTCCTATTCAAAAGCTCCTGACAAGGAATTCTATGCTTGAAGAGTTGAATGTACGATGCTAACATTAGCATGACTGTTATGTTATGAATTACTGTGAAAAACTTTGGGTCGATCACCTCTGTATGTGATACTTTTGGCAGGAATATTTTTTTCGGTACACAATGCAGTAATGTTTGAATGTATACTTTCAATAGAAATAATTCGCTTTTCGGATAATCTTGAAAACAATATCGCTTTAAAGTGCACGAAAAAATGCATGAATGTTCGTACTGTCTATTCATCAATCGTCATAATTTTTGTGTTTATTTCGTGAGAAATTCTTCAGTTTCGTGGGCCAAACATGTCATGTTTCTTTCATTGCTTGAAATCCGTTGTAAAACTTGTATTAATTATTTTGTTGCAACTAACTCGGATAATGCAACATTTCTCTGCTTTCGGCCTGAAGTTTTTCAATGGTAATCAAATGTGAACAAATTTTTTATTCAACTGCGTATCGTACCAAACTTTTACGCACCTTGTTGCGTGGAACTTCTTTGTACACCTATACACAGCACAAATGTCAAAAAATACATTCAAACAAAGGCCTGGTTAGTTTGAACAAGGGAATGACAATTTTAACACTAGTATGGAAATAATTTATGTACATGCATCAATGTATGGTATTGAGGGCTTGACAGATGCTGCACTTAGTAGCGCACGTAGCCAGTGTGACATTTTAATATTTTGGGAACATCGCCAAACTTTGACATTTAATTGCAACAAAATGTTAGAATGTTTTTATATTGATATTTATGTTGCGTGTAGGTGTAGTGTATTTGCTATGTGTATGTCAAGGCTACTCGATCGTGATACCTCAGTGTAGCTGGAGAGACCAGATGGGGGTGGGGCGAAGTGATTATGTTTAATTTTTCGAAGATATACAGTTCTGTGATTATAATTATATTTTATTCATTGAATGATGAATTGATTTGTCGGTTATATCATCATACCATGAATATTACTCATTATCATGCTTTAATGGTCAGTATATAAGTGCATGTTGAGCCCAGTTGGATAACTAGATCTGATATTCATAATATTTATCAATGAAAATAAGCAACTACACATTATTAGTATTTAACTGTTTGGTTGAGATTTCTCTTAGGTCCTGGGTCTGTTGATGTTTTTTTTAATTTCGATACATCATCTTAAAGATTATGTGACCTTGAATAAAAAAAGTGAGATAGCCCCCAATTTGACACATTCCATTCATTCATTGTATAAGTTTAAGGCTATCATTACCGTGGCAACAGTAATCATTTCGCTGTTAAATTTGTGTTATAATCATTGAAATGTTCCAAAAGTGAGATTAATAGTAATAATAATAATTATAATAAAATACATACAAGAATTAGGCACTGGTGTTGCCGATGACCAGTGTTGCCATGGTAACAAACTTGCCTTTGAAGGTCACATGGTGCTTTTAAACATGGAATCTATTAATATGATAAGAGACTTTAATCCATGCATGAAATAGGAATGAAATGCATCCCCGCTGTTGTTTTTTATAATCATGAAATTGTAATTTTATTGTTCTTATGTGAGGCAACTTGTAATTGGTGCCAGTTGTGTGTATGCGAGAACAAAGTTCTCATTTACCCCACCCACTATTTTATATGTTATCAAAAATAGCATTTGGGTGAATTCTATTTTATGCTGTGTTAAAATTTATTAATAGTGTTTGAAAAGTTGCTCCTTAGTTCTTTATCATATAAATTTTACTGTTTCTAGGACTTTTTAAAAGTATTTACATCATACCTTATTTGGAAGCCATTATGTATGTTATTGATCATGTGATCTAAATCATGCTATTAATAGAATTCACTCATCTTGCATTCTTCACGTGAATATGATGTTTTATTGTTGTGCTACCTCCGTTTAACGTTCAGAGTTCGATTGACTATAATACAAATATTATGTGAACATTTTCGAAAAAGATAAGAAATGGATAATCAGTCTCATTTTTGGCGACGAACATTGTAAAAAATAAAATATTGAGGTTTTGCATTATCAACTAATGTCAAACTTGCTAGAAGAAATCTATGTTTATTTGTTTTAATTTTGTGTACATATGTTGTTATGTTATACTTTTCTTTCGACACAAAATCAAATGAGAGAATTTGTACTATACACCTAATCATGTTACGTCCGGATGATGATCAGATTGTTGCCAATTTATCCGTGTCATACAAACCTGCAATGATAGATCAGCAGATTTGTTTCATCAGTTTTCTTGTTGTTTTATTTCGAACGAATCCTTTAATTCATGGCTTTTGTCTTAGCTATGTCTGGACTAAAATCCATTTACTTAATAAATTGAGCTGTTAGTAGTTTCTGTAGAATGTAAAGTTTACTTTGAATGTGATTGTAAAAGGTTCATTGCATTGTTAATTTTTTACACATTCTGTTCTTTAAAAGGTGGTCATGCATTAAAGTGGTCATACATTAAATCTACATACTACATTGAAATCAGACATCATTTTTCGCTGTATTTCGTCTCTTGTTCAAAGGGTTAAGCGCTTTTCTTGAACTTACGTAATTTATTTATTTAATTCTTGTCCCCTTGAACAAATTATTAAGATTCTTTCTGAGCAACGTAAAATGTTGGCCACGTTTCCCTGCGCAGGAAAATGAGAAAAAAACTTTAAAATGTTTTACTTCTAAAAAAGCTAGAAGAGCATGATGCTTTCCGTTTAGTAGGATGATTATAGAATCACGGACATATATATCTCTTTCTTACCAATATAATTGTATATAGTTGTAATGTTATGTTTATTTGTAAATGTAAATACTTTAAATTGTTTGTTATCATATATTTACTCATCATATTTCATTACACTCGATCATTTAAAAACATTTCATGAAATAGTGAAAATCTTTGATTTATTTTGAGAAAAAAAATGTTGTGAAAACATCTTTTATTTTACATGTTCTGCTTTATTTTAGCTTTATGTAAAACAGAACAGAAGTTCAATATAGGTTGTTTGTTGGTTGTTAAAGGGGCAAAAAGTGAACATTATTTCTTTCATTCACGACTTCAGCAGAGGTGTTCCGATTTGCATGTACTTTGTGTAACATACGACACCTTTGTGACTGTACGCTTCGATAACTTCCACTTCAAATCCATCCCTAATAATCAAATTTAAATATTCTTGTTAAAAAAACAACAACACATTTTTGGGGAAAAGTGCCGTAATACAATTCTGGTGAAAATCTTTCTTGCTAAAGCCCCTTCATTTCTGGGAAAAAAGCCAAACAGACACTAGTATGAAGCTAAACGCCTGCTTGAATCATTTCTATTATATAAATACGGGTTATTCTCTTCTGTCTACACTGATTACTGGCTTAATAACTCTCATGTTTCTTGGATGACCATGTTACTAGTACAAGTCCAGCTTTGATCTATTTCCTCTAGCTGTCTTATTATCTGTGTTAATGCAGAGTGTCCATATTCTATAGTTGTGCATCATCTACTTAAGGGTACCTTACAAAATGTTAGTATGATGAAAATATAATAATAGCAATTTCTGAAATAATGTCCCGCTCTCGGTGCGGATGATTAAACATGAAGCAAGCATATGATAACGATTCAGCCTGCGTTGCCAATGACAATTCAAGAGAACTCAATTATTATCAATGTGTTTAAGTTAAAAGTCTCAGTACTGAGTTTGATGATCTTTAGATACCAAAATTAAAATAGTTTCCTTATTTATGTTTGTATATGTAGACAAATGTGGTTAAATATTGCCTATGCAACATTGTAATTTCATTTTGTGAGAAGTACCTTGAAAACCAGGGGTGTCAATATTCCTTATTAATCCGGAATTCCGGATTTATCATTCCTGAAAGAGCATTGGCTTCTGGCCAAAGTAAAAGTTATTTGATGAAAATATCTCAAGAAATGGCAAAGTTATGGTCAATTTAAACTGCTTGGAAGGATTATTTTTATACAATTATGGAAATAATGTCATTAAAGGCCTCTTATGGACAAAATACGGTAGACTGATTACGATTTTCCTGATTTTTAATTTGGCCCTGTTGACACCCCTGGAAAACATAAAGCTTTAGTGTCCACTTTATGGTTGTTATCTTTTTATGTACTTTTTTCCGAACATTGCTTTATTATTTGTTTATATTATAAGTATATATATTTACAATTCCAGACATTTTTGTATTCTAAGTTTCGTTTTTAGAAGATTAAACTGTCCATTATTTATTTAAGATTTTATTTATAAAATGGGATTTGTGTGATAAATTGAAGCTAATAATTAAAAATAGATTTTCCAATTTTTGGTACATGATTTAGGAAAGCTTATATTTTGAGTAAGTTACTACGAGTGAGTTATACTTATTTTTCGGTATTTTATTAATATTTGGTCATACTTCATCTGATTTCATGAAACATGTCGATACAAACATAATTAATCATATGTGACGTTAATTACCTGTATGTATATTTATGATGTCAATGTGTTTTTTTGTAGATATAGACGGGACTTGAGAAATGTCGAGAAACAATTTTTCTGTAATTTCCATTAGAGTCTTCTCATTACATATGACTGTGAGCACACTAGGCACTCTCTATTTTCTTCACGTTTATTTTGTAAACAAACTATTTTTGGTGTGCTTTAGACTCAAGTTGAACTTGTATACTTCTTTGATAAAAATCCTTCAGCAGTTTTATAAGACTTTTTGTATGCGACTATTTTGTTATTGAAGATATTTTGAGGAACAGTTTTTACTATGTATGTGTTTTGGGGTAAATATTTAATAGGCAAAACAATAAGACGTATTACTTGAATTCGGTTATGCACTTGTATGTACGTAAGTATCCGATGACTTGATTGAAGCATATTTTTGAGTGTATGAAATTGTCAGAGACGAAACAAATTTTAAAGCTTTTATCCATCTAAATAATATCACTGTCATAAAAGTTGACCAAAACATTTTGGAAGAAAACAATCTGTAAAACATAGGAGTGAGTTATCACTGTCTGCTTTTATAATATTTCTATATATTAGACCATTATAGATCAATTACTAGATTATCATCCAATCCTTTCTTTAAAAGGGAGTAGGAATTTTTCTCCTTGTTTCTGAAACTGATATACCGTCGGTATCTGAATATCTGTTTTAAACTTCTGATATATTATCCCCTTGTTAACAGTTTGAAAACGTTTTATGATTTCTATTGGAACTGTATGACTAGATTTGGCGGACCAATGTTTAAAAAACTGACATAAAACCATCCACCTTTTGGATTATATAGTATTTAACAATTCACGATCAAATTGATTCATAAAAGGAGCATGAAAACTAGGCGACGGATGTGGATGATGATCTAGGAATTAATTTATCATGGCCCTAATGATGTAAGTTTAAGTGCTCGGTTACATCGTTTTTTAATGTCTTAGCATTTTTTGTAATAAATTTAAAATCATGAGTTACATGTTGCAGTTTGATTTATACTATTATGTATTACAAATTTTAGAAGATTTTTTTCAGCCACAGTGTTAAATTAGTTACTCATGTTTTAGAATTATAATTATCATGGATATCTACCACTTATAAGGATGTTTAATTATTAAAGACATTTCTTTAACAATGTATTGTTGTTTTTATACCCCTGCTGGTTGGAGAACATCGGCCTTTGTCCGTCCGTCCATGCCAGATACTGTAAAACAGTTATATTTGTGGGAGATTAACAAAGTTTGGTTGATGAACTATAGAAATGAAAAATATAATCACCATTATTAGTCATCTTTTGATGAAATGTGTAACAGGGTTCGGAAATGTATTTATATAAGTCTTATATAAGACTTGTTTACAAATCCAATTTCTACCCAAATTTACCATAAAACTACCTGTTACTAATTATTGTATATGTACCTCTTCTCTTCAATAATCTGTCTATGTAACACATAAAAAATGCATGATTATGGAAATAAATATTGTTTAAAGTAAAGGGTGGGGTCTTCTAATGACTTAAAGTCATGAATTTACCCATTTAACACCACGAAATCTGTCTATGTAACCATAAAAAATGCATAATTATGGAAATAAATACTGTTTAAACTAACAGGGTGGGGTCTTCTAATGACTTAGTCATGAATTTACCCATTTAACACCACAAAATCGTCATGTTATCAAAATCCACGAAATTCATTACTCAAGGAAACGAATGATTTTACAGTATTAGTTACTGACCTGCATAATTATTTTGAAACGTTGAACGGACTCGCTGCATAGTGCGTATTGGCTAGATTAGTATAGGGCAATAAAACACAGACTGTGTTCTATCATGGATACAATCTACCAATGTTTGGCAAAGTGACGTCCCTTACTTGGCATGATTTTTCATTCTTAGAACATGTCAAGTTCCTTTGCACGAGACATACTATTTAGTGAGACAACAAATAGGCAGCATCCATGGAGGATAGAGTAAAATAGTTTGGACAGTATAAAACATGATCGACCTGGACAACCGATGTTGGGAGAACTGAATACACAGCAAATTTAATGTCACAATGGAATGAAGTGGCACATTCACAGAATCCACAGCTAAGCTTTAAACTACACATAGAAGTACCGGTAACTAGAGTATTTATATATATATATAGAGGATACTACATGAGTGTCTTCATATTGAATTTATTAAACGAGTTGAATAAAATGCGAGGCACTGCCGAGCATTTTATCGATTTTATTCAACGAGTTTAATAAATTCAATGTGGAAAGTCACAAATGTAATGTTCTTTTTATCACATGTTAGCTTTTTTCCGGCCGAAACATAAAATGGCAACTTATTTTCAATATAATAAACGCGCAATTTTGACGACGTCGCCTATGCTTTGAATGACGTCGCGTCGAAGCTTTATTACTAGTGTATTATCAAAAATAAATAATGGCTTTATTACGCTACCGTGATGTCAAACATGTGATAAATATATAATATAATTATGTACTAAGGGGCCATACAGTGTACTTATTATTTGAGCCTCACGCGACATACCCCAAAATGCACATCATTAAATGTCCAAAATAGCCGCGAAAACTGATAAAAATATCATCATCCTTTTTGAACGACAGGACAAATCTGATGGTTGGAGAATGTTATGTTATCACGTGACTGTATAACATTTCTCAATGGTACCCAGTGGAGAGGATTGCTACGGGTTAAACTATTTCAACTTAAATTTGGTTGAAATTGTTTCATGAAAATGAAAAATCAGTGAAATCACCAATTCTATGAAACTACATAGCAACATCTGAAATTATGTTTTAACTACTAGAAGTGTGCAAGATACAACAAATCTGCCTTCGACGCAGTGGGTTGTATGGTGTGTTATGACTTTTGTTTTCTAGACTCGTTTGAGAAATATTGGTAATCAAAGATAACACGTGATGGATCCTATATCCTTCTGCTACCATAACGTGAGAATGTTTACTGACCGGGATGGCCATTTCGGCTTTCATAGTTTATGACTAAATGCCAGAATTCGAATATTTCACTGCGACAGTCATGGATACACATGCATCCCCGATTAAAGGATATCATGTGGTCATGATCGTGCTCTGGAATTTTGGCCCGCTGGCTTTGAATGTAGGTTTCCAAAACTGAAATTACTGGTTTAATATACTTGTAATTCAGTTCATATATTGCAAGAAAATGGTTGCTTGTATAACCCACACATAGTGCTTCACAGAGCATTTCAATTTGACATGCTTTCACAATTCATAAATAGCTCGCCACAATTTCAATATTTGGCACCAAAATGTAGTGTTGAACGATATGCCATCAGGACATATTAATGTAGCTGTTACCGCTGTTTCAACATTTTGCTCTTATCTTTGGTAAACAAGTTTATAGCTGTCAACGGAATAAAATATGCCAGAAAAAGCGGCTTTCTATAGAGGAAATAATATTGGTTGTATGTTAGTCCAAATCCCTCCACTATGCATATCCATCAACGACTCTACACTTGCTGTTGTTGAAAACTTCAGATATTTGGGCTCAAACATCTCCAACAAGCTATCACTAGATCCAGAGATCAACGCTCGTGTTGGCAAAGCGGCAACAGTGATGTCCAAACTCACAAGAGAGTCTGGGAAAACAACAACCTAACACTGTCCACCCAGCTGAAAGTCTACCAGGCATGCATCATCAGTATGCTCCTCTATGGTAGCGAGACTTGGACCACTTACACCAGACAAGATTCCAAGCTGAACGTCTTTCACTTCAGATGTATCCGCAGGATTCTAGTCATATCCTTGCAAGACTAGGTGACAAATACAGAGGTACTGCACAGAGCCCAGACAACAAACATCTACGCAATGCTTAGCGAACGGCGCCTGTGCTGGCTCGGGCACATACGGGCATATTCCAAAGGACTTTCAGTACGGGCAGCTTGAAAAAGGGACGCTTCAAAGACACATGTAAGCCTGATCTCCAGTCAGCACATACTGATGTAAGCGTGATCTCCAGTCAGCACATATCGATGTAAGCCTGATCTCCAGTCAGCACATATCGATGTAAACAATTGAGAGGATAAAGCATCAGTTCAACCTTAATGGAAACCAACTGTGAAAAAAAGGATCAGGATTTCCGAAGACAACCGTACAGAGAAGAGAGATGACACAAGATGACACTGCGTTTGTCTGCGTAGGGACTGCCACTCGCGCATAGGACTGTTCAGCCACCGCAGACGTTGTTCCAGTTCAACAACAACATAGCGCAATTCATCGTCTACAGGGACGGACGAAGGCTGATGTATGTATGCATTCACTTAGTGGTATTTGAATGAAACTCATAAATAATCTACACAATGTACATAATGTTACATTTCCTCCATATAATAGTGTTACATGGTAAACCAGTCAGTTTGGTCAGTCTGCCATTATCTTCCTGTACTATGTATACTGGCAATTTTTGTGTCTACTTGTTTCTGGGTATCTCTGCTTTTATTAATAAACTGTATTTACATATGACTCTGATTTGAAGGTTCTTAAATGCAATTTGTTAAGAGCATTTTCCGGGAAATAACGCATTTCTTAGCTGAAAAGGTAAAAGTTTTGGACCAGACTACCCAAATAACTTTAATGTGTTTTCAATAAAAACACAATAAACTCATTGTTTTGAGTGACCTTCGAAAAAAGCTATAGGTTTACATGTAATCCTAAGGAGAAAATATGACATGTTCGTTTCTTTATGTATATTAAGCTGATCTGTCTGCCGGTTAAATTTCAAATCATGAAATGTATTCTTTCAGGGGTTTGTTTTTATACCCCCAGATACCAAGTATATGGGTGCTATATTGCAGTCATGCGTGATGTTGGTTGGTTTGTTGGTTGGTCGGTCTGTGCAATTTTTTCTGCGCTAAGCCTATTTCTCTGGTACAAATGGTCGGATTTCAACGACACTTTGCCTGAATGATAAGTACTGTACCAAGTCTAGTTGTACATATCGTCGACACACGTTGGTCGGATAAATTTTAAGGGAGTTATGGCCCTTTCTTTTTTACACTTATAAATTTGTTCGCGGTTTTCTCTGCAACCAATGATTGGATTTCAACGTAACTTTGCATGACAGATCAGTACCAAGTCTAGTTGTGCGTATCATCGACACGTTTCTCAGACAAATCTAAAGGGAGTTATGTCCCTTTGTTTTTTACACTTATACATTTTGACAGCATATTTTCTGATCAGGACCAAGTCCAGTTGTGCATATCATAGGCACAAGATGTTGGTATCAATTTTAAGAGAGTTTTACAGTTATAAACTATACATGTCTGTGTTTTCCTCTGTAACAATTGGTTGGCTTTCAATGAAAGTTTGCATTATTTATCATTAAGAAGTCTAGTAGTGCATATTGTCAGAGCACATTGGAGTGACTGTGTCAAGCAGTATCTGGAGTAATCATCACATTCAGTGATATTTCTTGTTGATGCATACATTCTTAATACTTTCCGGACATCCGTTGTACATCTGATATTGCCAGCATCTGTTATTTCCGGTCACTGTATCACTTGTTTGGATCCTATACAATTCCAGTGTATGACTTATTGCGACAAGCAGAAGTTGACTCATTTATATACCATGGTAAGGCCAAAACAAACTAGAGCTGTCGCCATTCGGCAGACTAATATACCCCCGCCGCCAAAGGGCCATAATTCTGCAAAAAATTAATTGCAGCGCAAATTCCTTTCTTCGTGCACATCTGTATGTTGAGGCTGTTCATCTGTGAAAGTTTGAGCGAAATCCTGCCAAAACTGTAGAACTTGCGTTCACAAGAATGCGACTACGGACAGACAGACGGACAAGCTGAATCCAGTATACCCCCCTTACAACTCGTTGTGCGGGGGTATAATTAACTACATTTGTATGTGGTTCTAGTAACCCAACCGACCCTAATTTATAGGCCCGACCCTAAACATTTTATTGCAAAAAATTGCGGAATCGGCGATTTCATGAATATTGAGTTTTGGTATTAAGATCAAAATATCATTTCTTGCTTTTGTGTGTGTTCTTTTGTGCCTTCTGGTTACTTCTGTTGAGTGTTGCCTTCCCTTGATTGGTAATCAGTATCTTTTTAGATCTTTACCAAATGTAAGTGGGTCTGAACTGTAATATTGTTATAAAAGGAAAAATAAAATAATTTAAAAAAATAAAATGTTTTTCCTACCTACCAACCCTATTTTTTTTTCACCATGTAACTAGAGCCACATAATTAATTTTGGCCTAAATGTACTCTCATAAACTAAGATGTACAATTGAATTGACAGAACTGAGATGGTTCTCGTTGTCTTAATTGTTTGGTGAAGATGTTCAGGCTAATTAATTGGACCATGCATGTGATTATAATATACCGCTAAAATGGATTTAAAGGCTATTGATTGACAACACAAAGTAGAATAAACTAATAAATGAACGTGTTGACAACTGGCGTTCAACTGGTAGGTATAGTAGACGCCTTTGAAACTGTCAAACAGAGAATGTTGGGTACAGAAGCTGGCTTCTGGATAACCTCCCCTATATCACTATGTTACTAAAACACTATAGTACGACGGGAACCAGACTAGCTTCTGGATTGTTTGGTGCTTGTGCCCAGGACGCAATTCTGCATACTAATGCAAGCCAGCCATCATGGAAGTATGATAGCAGTTGGTAATTCTCAACAAGATTGCACATTTTCAAGTGACTAAACGCCAAATTACAAAAATAAAACACAATGCATTTTAAGGTAATGTTAATATATATTTATTTTCATACAAAATGTGTGAACTCTTTTAACATGATTGCGTTTTCTTGTAAAATATCAGTAAAATGTTACATGGACCCGTGTATATATATAGACAAAAGTGACAATACAATGAACAACTGTAAATATACATATGAGCCAGTCTCCAGGAAAAACTGCTATAATGACATTATGTAATTACTATATGTAACAAGATTTTGAAAAAGCTCTAAAATACGGGGAAAAAAATAACTATTGATTCTTTTTTAAGTAATTGACCCATATAGTACTATACCTTAGCTTTAAATTTTCCTATGAATTATGTCGAAAACACATACTTCGTTGCTATGGTGACCAATTTCAGAAAAGTACTCCGATTGAGAAAAAGAGGATTTAGTTGTTTAAAACAGAAGTAGCCTTTCTCTGAATGCAAACAATTTAGATTTTGATATATATTTTGAAAAGTGAAACATAATTATAGAATTTGGTACTATTTTGAACAGTTTATGCCAAGAATTGATCAAATGGTGTAATAATGAAATACTTATTTCAGTTACGTCGAATAACGTTTGAATGACGTTTGCGACGTCACACAAAAAGCTCCGAATAGGGACTCTACAAAAACAGCTGTAACTTCCTTAAAACTCAAGATATTAACATAATTTCTTTTGCAATTTGCTCATTTAACATTATCCTGTAATACTACAGAAAATCTTAAAGTCAATATTTTTGTCAAAAAAGCAGGTTTTCCTGGAGACTGGCTCATATACATGTAGATGAGAAATCAGCAGTTACTGTTAAACTATGCTAATATACTAATGTATAAATATTAGGTATGGCATACAAAACGGATCCTAATACATGTAGATGAGAAATCAGCAGTTACTGTTAAACTATGCTAATATACTAATGTATAAATATTAGGTATGGCATACAAAACCAATCCTAAAGTAATCAGCTGGTTAGTGGTTAGTACCATATAAGGCAGGTAGGTTTCGAGGGATGATCACAAATATCTTGGTTCATAGTATCGAGGGCTGATCACAAATATCTTGGTTCATAGTATCGAGGCTGATCACAAATATCATGGTTCATAGTATCGAGGGCCAATAAAAAATATCTTGGTTCATAGTATCGAGGGCCGATCAAAAATATCCTGAATCATAGTATCTAGGGCCGATCAAAAATATCTTGGTTCATAGTATCGAGGGCCGATCACATATATCTTGGTTAGTAGTAACAAGGGCTGCTTTGAGAGATCAGAGCCTGGTACGCATTTAGGCTTGAACTTGTTGTTTGGTTTTTAATGCTTCGACATAAGTCTGGCGTACTGGATGCTCGTCTTCACATCTGTTATGAGGTGTCCACACAGGTTCCCCAATAAAGAATCGTTTAGCTTGAATGTAGTTCTGCAATAAATAAACACAGTGTACAGTACAGGAAAGTCAGTGTTTCAGACACCTGGTCCTGATCTCCCAAAGAATCTCAATTTGAGCTAAATCTCATATCAAATATTGTCATTCATCTTTGAAGTAATTTCCATTGATATGTTGGATTCCAAATTTGCATCACAAAACAGAAATCATCATTCTCAGATTTTTACAGTAAAATTTGAAGAGCTTGAACTTTTAGATTTATCTCAAATTCAGACTCAGAATTGAGCAAAATCTCAATTTGAGTTGAGATTTCTTCTTGAGATGCTTCGGGAGATCGGGACCAGGGGGCCACTTCATAGACATATCTTTGTTACGATCAGACTTTTCCGTAGCTTTTTTTAGAGCATACCATATATTTAAGTTTAAACAGTAACTTGTGATAATTCTAGTTTACATAACTTTGCTTCAATGTACTAGCTGTCTTACTTTTCTCAAACAAGCATATCAAAAAGTCAAACCTTAGCCAAGACATGTCCATTAAACAGGCCCCTGTGTTACAAAACTTCAGACTCCTATCATAAGAAGCCAATAGTGTATCCATCCCCATCCAGCAATGTTCTCAGAGGGGTGTGGGGTCTGATCAGTTAGTGCATGCTATGTTTTATGTAGTAGTAGTCGAATATTTTAAATGGCGAAAGAAACTTAATTTTGGAGCAATTTTCTTTGAAAATGACAAAAAAACAACACATAGACGCATGCTAACATTTTGTTATTAGTAGTCAAATATTTTGAATGGTGAAAAAAAACCTTATTTTGAAGTCATTTTCTTCAAAAATGCAAAAAACACTACTTTTTGAACGAATTTCTTAAATTTCAGTAACCATTCGCTATTTTGGCTACAGGTAGCGCTAACAATTTTAAATAAAGATATCGTACCGAGGTATCAAGTGTGAATCGGTGATATATTCCAGCAGGTAAGATGATCATGTCCCCTTTAATGAGCTCAATACGAATCCATTTATCATCACGATCACGTACATCGAAGTATCCACTACCGTCCATACATAGTCGAATCTCTTCATCAGCATGTAGATGCTCCTCGAAGAACTTCTTCAACTGTAAACAATGTAACAATATCTTAATATAGTACTATAAAATCTTAATTTCGTGGGCATTAAATTTCATGGAATTCAGTAAAAATTTTGAAAATATCTTGAAAATTTAAACTGCTATGTCATTGTTTTTATAAGCTCTTTCTTATGAACTTGATTGCTGTGATATTAGATAATCTTCAAAAATCAGCTGGGGTTGCTAGTAAAATGCAAAAATTTGGTAGAAAATTCATCCATGGAGAAAACCCTTTTTTCTATATTTGGCCCAAAGGGACATACTCACCTAGCTTTATCCTTAAACCAGCCACTTCTCCACATGTGGAAGAAAATCAATCATGTTACTGGGCAGCTAATTTTTGGCATCCTATCCAGGGGAGATTATCACAATTCAAAATTAATTATGTTGGGTTACTTCCCTTACCACATATTTGTCTAAAACATGTAGGGAGGTTATAAGTAACATTTTGTTTAATAACCTTACTAAATGTTATTATTATAATAACCTTAATAATAACTGTTAATATACAGCCTAGTATAGAACTGAAAACCTCCAATTTTAGAGCTGGACACTAGAGCTGGCTACTAGAGCATCTATTTCATTTCTAACAAAGCTGGTATGTTGAAGAACTAAACCTATATGGCTTCAACACTACCAAAGAGCCAGTCCGGAAATTTCTCTCAGTTAGGGGGTGGAGGGTCTAACCAATTAAAGGGTCTCATTAATTATATTTATTTATGCAGGAAGATGTTCAACCAGATATTTGCTCAAAGGGGGTGTAACAAGACATTTTTCTCTTAGAAATGTCATTGTCAGACTGAAAACTTGAGACAACATATTGTATAAGATAATCATATTTTTTACCAAAATTCCAGGGAGGTCTTGACACCAAGGTAATGTTGTATTAAAGAACTTACAGGAATCGTAAAGTTACACGCAAATTTAAATTCTTCATAATTCTTGAACAACTACACATTATGAACATACATGTATGTGGCTTAAAGGAATGCATTTACTGAAACATCACTAATAATACAGATCCCCTTACCACAATTTCCAACTGTTAATGAATTACATAGGGTTTAAATTTGAGTGTATTGTAACATTAAGATCAGCGTAAGTGCTTTGATCCAACAGTACCCTGATCATCCCCTCTTGATCCCCACATGCTAATACAACAGCAGCATTATACAGTCAAACTTGTATTAAGCGGCCACCCTGGGGAAGGTCTGAAAATGGTCGCTTAACGGAATGGTCATTTAACACAAATGGAAGAAACTCCAATTTTAGGCTGTCTGATTACTTTTGAACTTCAATTGATAAACATAAGTGTGTAAATAAATTTTATGATGATTCTTACTTGTATGCATCGTCTTCATAAGCATTTCAATTTATCATTTTGATAATCTTACTGATATATTACACAATGCAATTAATGTAAGTCAGTTTTGCTTGCACTCGAAGAAAAAAACGCGGAATAGACCGGGGTTTAGCCCAATCTAAATGAACGTAGACAACAAGCTGATTGCAGCAAAAGATTCAACAATTAAAACGTAATAATGTCACATTATGTGTGTAATCGGATTAAAATCATCTGAATGACATGCCCTACGGACACAATTGTGATTATCAATGGTGTTAAATGGGGCCCAATTAACAAAAGACAAACTCTGAAGTGTGAACAAACAATGATTTATGATGAGGAATCAGGTATAAATTAACAACCTGTCACTACAGACAAGCAGTGATTTACAATTTTTTGGTCGCTTAATGCAATTTTACCCATGAATTATAGTGCTTAAACAGTGGTCGCTGGTCGCGTAAGACAAAAGTCGCTTAATACAATAGACAAATAGAGCAAATATGGTCGGGAGGATTTGAAACCGGTCGTTTAAGACAAAGGTCGCTTAATACGCGTGGTCGCTAGTAAAAGTTGGACTGTACCTTGTTCTCATAATCAGGCAGTTTATCAGGTGAGCAAGTTATCATATCTTCATAGGTATAGCCATGAGTTTTCTTTATTTTGTTGAGTTGGTCTGCATGATCCAAATCATCAACATTTACCTGTGAACACAAACAACATACGATAATATAAGCATTACAGTACACTACTACTGAAAAACCGTAACATTTATGTTTAAAAGGGACCAATTTAATTATGACAGAACAACGTACATGATCGACTGACTGCTAAAGACAGGTGGTTGCTTAATTGGTTACTTAATTACTGATAACCAAGGATTTAATATGAATGACTGCTTAAGACAGGTGGTTGCTAATTGGTTGTATAGTTAACAAATGGTTTAATATGAATGAAGAAAATGTGCAGCCAGACTGGGACTCAGATCTGCTTAAAGGATGAATGCTCTACAGACTGAGCAAGCCAGCCACCTGCGCATTATATTTTTCTGTAATAGCAAAAAAAATCACAGTGTCTTCAATGTAAAATATCGTGGTACACGAATGTCCAGTGTTGCGTGACATTAGTGTCACCGGCGTTTATCAATGCAACGATGAGCTGATGAGTAGATTTAAAAACTTTTTTACTTTATATAGATTACTTACTTTGTAGTATAAGACGCCCAGATCGGCGAGTTTACCCATCTCGACGGGTTGTGGTGGATCTAACTGGTGGGATTCACGTTGTTCCACCGACATGTCAGTGTCCATATACCAAGCACGAACCATTTTGTTGAAACAACTTCTCAAAAACACGAGAGAGAATGAAATCGGATCGCAGGTAGGTCAAGGCCGACAAACCGGTGTCACGGTATATTTTACTTCGCGTGATAATAGTTATTTAAAGCGTACGTCTTATACAATGAGAGACTATAAGTGTTATCCAAAGTCTCTGTTTTTGTCTAGAAATATAGGAACTAATTGCTGCTTCACGAGAACACAGGTCTAAGAAATGATATCACAAAAGTTTTGACATTCCGTAATGGGGAAGGAACTATGCTACATCCCTGATACATAGGAACTCGATCTGGTCTTCAAGAGGAGAGAACTTTTGAAAACGGGGTCTGATTTCTGGATATGCTAATATAATAAAATAAATGACATACATTCAGTCAATATTCATCATTTTGACCCCGACCAAATTCGTTTGGAGCAAGTCATTTTTTTCGTATTCACACTTCTGGGCGCAAAATGTGATTTTGCCACCTTGCATTGCCACCTTGCATTCAATAACTTACACGTTGTACATAGGAGTCAAATGTGATACAGTTTGAGAACTAAAGCGGATATACACGGGGAACAAGTGATCGCTACGCATTACACGAAGAAAATGTTACGACAGGCTGACCAAAACGTCCGATTCAATTTGTAGCTTTCTAGCTTAATTTTCATTGTAATGTCGGTACGATGTGTACGAATGTTACATCACAGGAACTTACATTTATAATTTGAAAAAAAAATTAAAAAAAAATTTTTTTTCACCAGGCCTACTTTACTACTAAAATATATTTTAATAGTACAGTAGGCCTAGTGAAAAAAATATTTTTTTCAATTTTTTTTTCAAATTATAAATGCAAGTTCCTGTGGTTACATCTAACCAACGTCAAATTGGATTGTTTAGTTTATACGAATTTATTTAAGGTCGATTGTGTAACAAGTTTTTCGAACTTACATTAATCACTCTCGACACCTCATTTCTGATGTTATCCATCGCCACGAGGGTATGAGAGAAGAGGAGCCAGTTTCCTTTTTATGCTGAACGTCTAGCAAGGGAATTTCTGGTACCATTTTTATTTCGTCTTTGGTATGACGCGGCCAGGGATCGAACCCGAGACCACCCGCACTCGAAGCGAACGCTCAACCACTAGGCTATCGAGGAGGCGGATTGTTTAAGGACTGAATCGCTCATTTACCCTGCTGAAACATGTCATTATCATTTATATATCATTAAAACTGAGTAATTATTGTTTCGGGTTAGATATTTTCTGATTTGAAGGACAATTAATGTTTTTCAATAACGTCAGTCACAGGTAACTGTATCATTGATAAAGAGTGAAAAAACATATTTTTTTCTTTTATAAAGGGGTAAAGCCACGAAGGGAAAAAATGGCCCCATGTCCAAATCCTGTGAAAATGATAAATTTATACCATCAGTTGAAGTATTTTACAAAAACGGAATTTTTTAAGATTTATTTTTGAAACTGTTACCATGGTAACGGGTATAATATTTTGCCAAAAAATGGAAAAAAGCTTCTATTTCCAAAAAGTGAATCGAAATGTAAGTGCGCATCCATAGAGTGAAATAAAGAATTGAAACTTATCTTTCTTACGAATTTGGTTGCCATGGTAACAGTTTTCAAAAAATGCCCAAAATGAACATTTATGAATCCAAATTAAATAAATTGACGTTTTTGTTAAAGTGGGTGGGGTTCAGTGGAGTATATCAAAACCGCAAGGCGTATTTTTTAAAGTTTTTTATGTATCATTGAAGTTCAATGTCTAATGATTGTGTACAGCATATAAAACATTGTACAATAAGTACTAAATGTATTGAGAATATGGCTAAAAGCGGGGTGAATGTCATGCCTTCATGGCTCTATGACGAGATGAAATAACGTTGAAGGGGTACCTAAAATCTTAAAATTTAATATGGGCACAGCTCTCGACCATCATGAATTGTGCTGTAAACAATGTATTATTAAGTACAATTTCACATTTTAGTCATCTGGTTTTGGTCGAGGACTGTGCCCATATTAAAAAAATCACTTATAGTGGGAAAATATGGACAAAATATGCCATTTTTGTGAAAAACGGCCAAACGTGGATACCAATTAGTGGACAGGTGACCGGTAAAAATCAAATTTGATGAAAAATGCTTCCCTATGCAAACGGATAAAGCTATCCACATTACAAAAATATACAAATGACACATAATAACATACTTTGATAATTTAATCATGTTTAGGCCAATTCAGACCTTTCGTGGATTTACTCCTTTTATGTTATCTTAGAAAGGTGCATTTGTACTAAAGTGGTAAGATTTTCATGGTACATGTATCATAAACTAGATTTTGCTTTCGATATCTTCATAAAATAATTACATTCATAGACAACATTGCAGTGACTGTGTGGTCAATTTCCCGTGTTATAAACCTTTCTAAGATATTATAAATGTTATAAAAAAATTGTATTTCTTTGTTTACATTTTATTAATGATACAGTTACCTGTGGCGTTAGTAACGTAAATGTCGATGAGCACGAATAGCTTGCGCAACGTCATATCTAAGTTATAGTTAGAACATATTAAGTAAATTTTAATGATTAAAAAGGGCGGAGCGAGCGAAGCGAGGCCTTTTTAGTCATTAAAATTTACTTAATATGTTCTAACTAACTTAGAATATAGCATTCTGCATTCTGATTGGCCGATAGAAATTAGCGCCAACGCAAGACGTCAAGTCTGTTAAGGACGTTTAGGACCTTTCTCCGACGTCATCGGCAAAAAATCGACTTTTCGCCGAATCTAATGAAAATCTCCAGAGGTATGCTTTAACATGCTCTTCGTTTTATTTCGTTTTTATTTTTTTAAAATATCGCGTCGTTTCCTAGCAACGCGACGTTATGTACACGGAGCGTTAAATTGAGGTTTTAAGCGTATTTCTCCGTCAAATTAAGGTCTACATAGTTGTAATGCAAATACAATGTAATAATAACGTTTAGTATACAAGTAAACTTTTGATGTATAAAAATCTGGAAAGTTAGTACCGCACTTGTCTAGAAATATTGCCTCTAACCAAGCTTATATATTTGGTTTAACTGTTACACAACACGGTTAAGCACGACATTCTTTGTGGTAGGTGTTTAACACAGTGTTTGCTAGGAGCAAGTTCATATCTCTTTATTAATAGGAAAATGTATAAGTAATAGTACATTATACATCACTAGAAATCATAATTCCTACACTTTTAGGGGTATATTGTAAATCTCATCTTGCATTCAGCATAAGGGAATGTGTTCTTATGTTTTTTTCTTTATTGAAACAAGGTACCGATGCGCTAGAGATACCGTACATCAGACCATGACGCTGACGTAGCCATATTGCTCGTAACGCCGTGTGACGGCACGACGTTACGCTTTTTACGTATGTCCGCTTTTCGTCCGTAAGAAAAGTATGTATGACTCGCTGCTTAACAATCAATTAATTCTATTTAATCGAGGTAATATTTGTAACAACATTTCTCACAATATTGTTATGGTTTTATTATTATTTACAATGTGTATTTATTGTATCGATGTATTTTTCATTTTTATTATGAACACAAACTCATTATAAATATACAGTAATATACCATTTTAACAATTCACAAAGCACGGAACGAAAGGGTACATTTTTCGTCACTTACTAATGTTGTTTCAAATAAGCTTATGTATTAGCTAATACATTGCTTGAAGTTATTTCGCTAATACCAGTGGCTTCTTTATTCCTATTGTCTTAAGAATTTGATACAAACCGTCTTGACCAGATCTCTGGAAAATCTTTTCCAGATTAGTAAATGCAAGTCCACTGCCAGCGATTAACTTTCCATCCGTTTTTGTATACTTATGCAATACACCGTGGTGATTCAGTAACTCTATAGAATAAGCTCAGGCGATAAAAAGGGGGTGATCTCGCATATTTTCGACGAAATTGAATTTCAGTATCAAAACGGACTTACGGAAAAACGTTACGTCGCGCATCGTAACGCGGTATGTAGGTCCGTTCTATTGACAGGCGTGCGTTCTATATACAATATTTACATGTTTTAAAAGAATAAAATTCACGCATTTCACCTGCATCAGTTCACTTATCAAATCATATAGCTTTGTTCAAAGCAAACTCTGTCACTACATAAAAAATTCGATTTGAGTGTGGAATAACTGTACTAGATCTACATGTTCTATCAGTACTGCGGTTTTATTATTCTTCACAATGCGTCTTTACTGGTACTTTTATTATGAACACAACGACGACTGTGTTATGTATTTAAATTATCTAAAAATCCACTCAGGATACTCGATCGGACATTAAATATACAGACTATGAACTTAAGTTTTCTAAACTAATTATTACGTCCCTTTAATATAATGATAACTTAAATGTGTATACATCGTTTCTTTGCAGACATACATAGTTGTAATGCAAATAATAATAACGTTTAGTATACAAGTAAACTTTTGATGTATAAAAATTTGGAAAGTTAGTACCGCACTTGTTTAGAAATATTGACTCTAACCAAGCTTATATATTTGGTTTAACTGTTACACAATACGGTTGATTCCTGTTTGAAGCTGGATTAAGACTGATGCGGCCGGTAGGTGAACCACTAGCAAATTAAAATAAAGTGTTACAAAAAATATAGGAAATGTGGTTACATGTATTTCGTGATAATATAAATTAATGTACATCTAAATATATTTGAGCCGCTATTAGATGCGTCATTGTATGTCTCGGCCTGTTTAACTTCACACATTTCGTTTGACAGGACAACAACGCTTTTTTTTCAGGAATTTTTGTAACGTTACTATTTTCACATTATTTTCACATTATTTAATTCGATATTCACGGTTTAAGTTGACATTTTGGCTTATGTGCCTTAGTTGGAATACACATCTAACATGACGTAACAATAGCGGGGAAATACAGCCCTGTGTATACCCGTGAGGTAATTATATGTCAGGGGCATTTTGCGGGGTTTACCATCTGTATGACCACCGGGACCAATTGCCAGGCGCATCAGAAACGTGATTCGGCCACTTTTGGAATTTACTGTACAGTAGTGCTATTATGTTGCTGTTTAGTGAGTTTGGGGAACAGTCTTACATATGCATATGTGTTATATTTTCTATTTGTTACCTTTTAGCATGCATGACCACCTATACAGTCCTAGTAATACTGTTTACAAAACCATGCTTAATTTTGATAATGCAGGTTCTTTGATTAATCAATTTGACTATGCATTAACAATTTTATCTGTTTAAAAAGGTTTGTAAATGTAACACATTGTGTCGGCGTTTTGGGCTACTTTCGACCATTTATTGAAAATATAAGTACACACAAAAGTATGTTCGTCGGCATTTATTATATTAAACATTTTAACCCCAGGGACTGCAACACTTTGTCCCGACCCCCCCCCCCACTGTGCGTACAAAATAGACAGTTCGTCAGTTCGTCAAAATGTTAAGCACGATATTCTTTGTGAAAGGTGGTAGGTGTTTTAAAAAGTGTTTGCTAGGAGCAAGTTCATATCTCTTTATTAATAGGAAAATGTATAAGTAATAGTACATATATTTCACTAGAAATCATAATTCCTACACTTTTAGGGGTATATTGTAAATCTCATCTTGCATTCAGCATACGGGAATGTGTTCTTATGTTTTTTTCTTTATTGAAACAAGGTACTAATGCGCCAGAGACACCATCAGACCATGACGCTGACGTAGCCATATTGCTCGTAACGTCGTGTGACGGCACGACGTTACGCTTTTTACGTATGTCCCGCTTTTCACTAAAATTCAATTTTGTCGAAAATAATGCGAGATGACCCCCATTTTTTATTGTTTGTGCTTATTCTGTAGGATTACCGCATAACCACGGTATGTTTCATTAGTTGATTGAATCACTTTTTATTGACCAAATTGTGCCCTGAAGTAAGTAGGGTGTCGCAAATACGCAGTAAAATACAGGTCAATTTTCGATATAAAACCTTTTTCGTTGCGAAATTGTATGTCGCAACCGCTACAAATTTTACAAATACGTATTCAACGGATGAAGGACTTACAAATAGAAATTTGACAATTATTGTAGACCTTAATTTGACGGAGAAATACGCTTAAAACCTCAATTTTACGCTGCGTGTACATAACGTCGTGTTGCTAGGAAACGAAGCGATATTTAAAAAAAATAAAAACGACATAAAACGAAGAGCATGTTAAAGCATACCTCTGGAGATTTTCATTAGATTCGGCGAAAAGTCGATTTTTTGCCGATGACGTCGGAGAAAGGTCCTAAACGTCCTTAAGAGAAAATTTTAATGATTAAATTTTCATTTAACCGCGAAAATGCGGCGTTTTCATTGGCTCATAATGTAGGTTATATTCTAAACGGTTTTGACCGTTTTGCGCGCTGTAGATGTGATATGTTAGATTCGCATATTTTATCTATCTTTGTTCATGTATCATGTGAACATTTGATTTATCTCACTATCTGGACGCGCAATATTTACACAATGGCGATATACTTTACAAACAACATTAACTACGATAACATGTTTTCCGAAAATCATGCATGTACAAACATTGGATAGCTCTATCTCATGATTTGGGGCGTTTTAGATTTTGTTTGATCTGATTTTGTACTTAATGTGGTTGATATATTTTAGTTTTTATGTGTTTGGTATATACGGACACGTACCAGTGTGTGGTATAACTGCGTACATTTAAAGCTACGGACACGTACCAGTGTGTGGTATAACTGCGTACATTTAAAGCTACGGACACGTACCAGTGTGTGGTATAACTGCGTACATTTAAAGCTACGGACACGTACCAGTGTGTGGTATAACTGCGTACATTTAAAGCTACGGACACGTACCAGTGTGTGGTATAACTACGTACATTTAAAGCTACGGACATGTACCAGTGTGTGGTATAACTGCGTACATTTAAAGCTACAGACACGTACCAGTGTGTGGTATAACTGCGTACATTTAAAGCTACGGACACGTACCAGTGTGTGGTATAACTGCGTACATTTAAAGCTACGGACACGTACCGGTGTGTGGTGTAACTACGTACATTTAAAGCTACGGACACGTACTAGTGTGTGGTATAACTGCGTACATTTAAAGCTACGGACACGTACCAGTGTGTGGTATAACTGCGTACATTTAAAGCTACGGACACGTACAAGTGTGTGGTATAACTGCGTACATTTAAAGCTACGGACACGTACCAGTGTGTGGTATAACTGCGTACATTTAAAGCTACGGACACGTACCATCACTGCTAACGTCACCATGTTCCGGCAGAGAAATGCTCGGCTTCGTTTTCACCCATTCTTACGCAGAGGACGACCCAACGTCTGGCACCAAACGTATAAGCACCAATCCGATGATGGTCGGAAACAATACATTGATATGATCGAAGAAAAGATACGTGTTACCAAAGAGGACAAAACCACCGCTAGACAATTAGTTGATGAGATGTTACGACGTCTGTTGGCGGAAGTCAGACGTCAGCCAGGAGGTGAAATATATGGCGTCAGTGTAACTAAGGCTGGGAGTTATCCCGTGAACACTAAAATTGGGAAAGCAGACGAATTCGACACAAACATTCCGTTGAATTTACCGCTGAAGAAAGTTCACAGGGAGAAACTGTCGTATACCTTTGATCCGCCGCCAAACATGGTAAGATTGGATTTTCTTTTGCAAGGCAAAAAAATGTGTTGTTCAAGTAAACCAATCGATCGTAGATTTTCTACAACTACCCTAAATATGTTATTGGCAGTTTGCTCGAAGTCACTGTAAATCATTGATTTTTCAGTGCTTGCAACCAATAAAATCATTTTTAATAATATTGTTATAGTCTGTATGGTCTGTAATAAAATCACTCTGTATGGTCTAAAATGAAGATTTCTCAATATTTACTGCACCTACGAGTATGAGATTTTGCACTAGTAAATGAAATGTATCTACCAAATATACAATTAAATCTAAGCAACATCGGACATGTGTGAAAAAAGTTTTGTACATAAGTTCTATGTAAAATATTTGTAGTTTACAATGAAACTTCATGTTAGAAGACTCGATACACACAACAGCCAATTTTATGGTCACGTGACACGTCTAACGGTAGATTGTACTTGTAACCTATTTAATATAGCATATCGATGGGTTGGCGGAAAACTATTGTAACTCCAATATAAAACATAGGGAGTTACAATAGTTTTCCGCCAACCCATCGATATACGAGGCCCGTACGTACATCTGCCCTGCGCTGTACTGTCTATGTGTATCATATTTTCGGGTCTAAACGTATAAATGGCTTGCGTCTAGCAGCCTCCTTCTCGAATTATAAAAACAAGGATTTTACAGGGTCTTTAAACGATTTTGACTGCTTACTATTAGGCATTCTTCAAACGTGTTCATGAATGTCGATTTCAGACTAATCCTAAATGTTTTGGTAGACGTATATAACTCAATTATTTAGGACTGGTTCAGTCATACGACTACATGTCATTGCGCACATATACATTACAATGCTTTTATTAAGTTCTTAATTTAACATTATCATATACGTGTATGTCAATATATACATAGCTTATGTAGTTTAGTGAATAAGGGTTTGGTTTTCACTGCTTTTCCGTGATATTACATGATATGTATACACACAAGCGACATACCTAAATATATCGACTTATATGGGACTCATGAATTTCGCTTTCATCACAGCAATGTTAATCTCGCTGATCACGGATTATAACAGTTTTAAATAAAAAGACAGTTAAACATCAATGAAATACCAGATTTCCTCCCTGCGTTAAAGTGTTCAAATGCAAGTAATATCAATATACAATACAGAATTAAATAAGTAATTAAAAATTATGAAATTTAAAATGGGAGTAGGTAGAATGTTATTATGATTCTACTTAATTTTTTATCAACATCTGGGTACTGTTTTATCAAAGCACTTACGGAAATCTTAAACTTACGTCCAAATTTGAATTCTTTATAATTCTTTAACAGCTACAAATTCTGGTAAAGGGATGTGGAATAATAACAATTATTAAGTTAATGATCTCCTACAAACAATACCTGTCCCCTATTTGTAGATGTAAAAGCATTATAAGGTATTTAAATTTGAGCGTAAGTTTAAGATTTTCGTAAGTGCTTTGATAAAACAGTACCCTGATGAATAGATTATTAACCATTCAAAATTTAGACGATTTTTTCGCTGCAAACGGGCTATACTGGCTACACCCCCCCCCCCTATTTTATTTCAGCATGTTACCAGAACCACGATATGAAATTGTTTGGCCTTCAATAAATACTACTGTGTGTTTATTAATATTAAATAAACGAATATATTTATTTGTTTCGCATGCTACATAATTGTGTAAATACTTTTTTTCAAGTGTCATGACTCTCAATTTTAATATGATCTGACCACAATTCTAACGTACATGTGCTGTACAGTCATCGTACATCTCTGCACATGGCGCATGTATGAATAAAAATCTATTGATACATTTTACAAATATAATCAGAAAGTTTTGACAATGGAAAGCGATACAAGTCATTTTTCATTTTAAAAGTTTTATAAACACAATCATTCGTAATATAAAGCATTTTTACCATCAAATACTAGATACTTATTGGTACCCCGACGACGAAGACTTTGCGTCGGTCAGTTCGACCAGTGGACATTCCAGCCGGACATCGGATCATTGAAATCGACCAAACTTGTGTACAGCAGAAATTCCAGCATACCACGCGTGAACCAGTATCGTGGTCACCCTGGAATAGCATTGCCATTCGTCGGAGAATACAACAGCCACGGGGACCAGTTGCTAGGCAACAGGAAATATTACTGAACAGAGGAACTGTTGATGGATGTATTCAAGTCATTCCCAAAGATATAAAAGATGATCTTATGATGAAACTGAGACAGGCGATAAAAACGTTAAACTTACAGAGTGAGCGTTTAATAATTTGACATTATTTATATTCAGTATACAATGTATATAAATGCATTTCCGATGCCCATGTTTGGTTTACGTCTCGTGCATGAACTGTCCATTAATAATAATAAATGCATTTCATGCAGAAACGTTTTACTATTTCAGTGTTTTAAATTGCGATGAATAATCATTATTATGATGTTTTGAAAGCATGATATATTTAAGAAATAGTTCACATCACTGAGGGCCCTATGGCATTATATGGACTGACTAGCCAGTCCATATAATGTCATTGGGCCCGAAGTGATGTGAACTATTTCTTATATTATACCGAACATTCAATTTCAATATTATATTTTCTAAAGAGAAAACATTAATTAAATCTGATTTTAATTCGTAAACTACAGATCATTATAGGCAGACCTTACATCTATGTTTGGTCTATTGCTGGATACATTGACTGATTGGAATAACAAAGAAACAGTTGAACGAAATTAGGGTGAGGTATAATATATACAATTATTAATTATATATATGGCTTTTCATTTTTTGTAATGTATATACATTGTATTTTATTAGTCCCTTACCGATTTTCAACGTTTATGAAACTTGGTATGTGGGTAGGGGATAATAAGGAAACTGTGCCCATATAACTATTGTTTTATTCTGACAACAAATGTGGTTGCTATGGCAACAGAAACATTGAAATAATTTAAACGTCATGACGTCAAATCGGTAGGGGACTTCTGTATTGCTTGCCAATCGTAAGCCTAAGTCCCACTGAGGAATTCCATATCGGTGATGTTCTCCCGATTTCTTCCGATACCACCCGTTTGACCACAATTTCTTTCGATTTCACAAACTGTCTAATGACTTCCCCGACCACGAGGTACCTGTTCCCGATATCCTAATAGGCCATTAATTTAAATCCTGAGTACATCGCCGAGGCAAAAAATGCTCAGTGGGACCTAGGCTTTAGTGTCTTGTTATTTATGTTTAAGGTATTGTTAGTCTGCAGAGGAAACCACATGGACCAGCTTTAACGTTGATCTATCAATCTGGTGCTGTCCAATCGGTGAAACATAACATCGATATTGATATAGTCCCCTCTGTATCATACAGCATCAATATGTCTGCATTTGAATGGCCGAGGAATGAGACAAGACGAGCATTTAGAGCTGATCTTATAGACCGTGTGTTACAGGCCGGGACACATTTGGTTCCCAAACATGATCTATATTGGTCCGTGTCCTTCTCCCGAATGGAAAGAGCATTACAAAGTGGAATAGATGCTAGATTTGGGTGCAGGAAGTATGTGCTCAGAATTTTGAAGAGACTTTTAAGGAAGTGGAAAAATCAATGTCGATACTTTCCAAATACCGACATTTCGTCGCATATTCTAAAGGTAACTGTCTCTTTCATCTCCTGCCGGGGAATCCCCTAAACTCATCCCTTCCCTAAACTCCACCCTCTCCAATAATGTAATCACAATTTCCGTTGCTATCCTTTTGGTGTCGAATGGATTAACTTTATTTGTAAGATACTTTGTTCGTCGTACTATGTAGGTATTATTTAATCGTTTATTAATAGATAAAAATAAATATACCAGATTTATATAGTGTCCTTTTCATGCGAACGCACGTTCAAAGGCACCTTACATTATTGTGTTGCAGCCACAAGGGCGCAGGTGCATCCCATACCAGTGCAGATACAGCATGATCTGACCAGAGGGACAGACTGAGAGAAAGCCCCTAAAGGGAGAGAGAGACATTAGATACAGGCATGTCCGGCGCTGCAGAAGTGCGCCTAGCTCTTTTTTCGAATAGACAGCCTGGTTCTTTAATGTGCCCGGTGTATAGCACCGATACACAGTTTCCTGGCACTTCCAGATACTTTGCGGACCACACGGTCAGATATAGCGGGAATATTATAAATATTTCAGAAATGTCAAGTTCCGATGTCAGGGATTGAGCCCACGACTTCTGAATTGACAGCCCAGTGCGTTACCACTGAGCTAAATCCGCTAATATTATCATGTTTTGGTATTTTATGGCAATCCATTCAAAACAAATTATATTTCGTAGCTGGTTTTTGTTTCACGCTCATTCAACGACTTAGAAGAAAATGGGTCTCAAACATTAGTCGTTCTTCAAACTGTGTGTGTGCCGTGTGGCATCATGAATGTAATGTTTTGTCTGCAAATGCACGAGCGGTGAGCCATAATTTGTTAGGAAGAACTTTAGAAATTGATAAAATTTGGGCCGCGTTCGGTAAATAACAACGATCAAAGGTGGATCAATTTGGAGTAGATGTACCTGAATGTCCTTAATTTTCTTTTTTATCCGTTTATAATGACGAATATTAATTACATGCCAGCATTATAGATCTATATAGTCCGGGTATTTATTGATCACCCCTCAAAGGTATGAACTCAAACCTAACCCTGTGTGTTTCAGACGCAGCTATTGTGGTCATGTGAGATACATTGTGATGAACCTGGATACTGGCACAGAAATAATCGAGATATATGTCTCATTAACACCATGGAGGAACTTAAACAGTCACTGAATTCAGGCATCCTGCCCGATTATTTCTTCCAGTACAAAAACATACTTGATGGAAAACCGGATATGAGTCTGCGTAACCTCGGATCATTCATTTCGCAAAAGAGAGGGTATGTTGTGCAACTCGGGAATAAGTAAATGACCAGTCAACAGCAAGCTCAAATATATATGTCGTGGTTGCTGTAATCATAACTGGTCATGTGACACTGGCGTCAGAAAATACTGGTCATGTGATACTGGTCATGTCATTGTGACCTTGGTGTCAGGCAATTCAGGTCATGTGACCCTGGCGTCAGGAAATTTTGGTCATGCGACACTGGCGTTACCATGGTTACCGTAATTGACTTTTAAAAGTGATATAATTATAAACTACTGTATATATGTACATAGAATCTATTCAATACGTTCATATTATGGTCAATCATTACGTGATATTGGTCATGTGGTACTGAAGTTATGTGATATTGACGTCATGTGATACTGAAGTCACGTGATGCTGAAGACATGTGGTATTGGTCATGCGATACTTTTATCACTATGCACTTATCGGTGTTCCCAGGTTTCCATTGTAATGAAAATCTACCATAGGGATATTTGGCACCAAGAACAATCACACCCTAGACAGGACTATCGGCACATGGGAGGAAAATTTGACAATCAATTTCTAAAAATGTCTAATTCTCCTCTATAATCCCCCTCTGGGGAAAAACATTGACAAGTGCATTAATTCTTGGTAATAATGCACCTATCAATGTTTTCCCCCAGGGGGGAGCGGCGGGCTGGCCCAGGGGAATTTGACATTTTTACTTTTTCAAAGTCTAAATTCCCACCCTAGAGCAAGGGCAATTTGTCAAAATCCCCTCACTGGGAGATGCTTTACATACCCCCGGGATCAAAATTTCGGCCAAAGTCAAAATTTCCCGGGACTCGGCACCATTATGTCTGTCAAATTCCCACATATCGGAAACAGCCTCCTGTCAAAAGTCCCGTGTATGCCCGCCGCTCCCCCCCTGGGGGAAAACATTGATAGGTGCATAAATATAACATGTAGTGTAAATTGTATATGCATGCAAACAGTTGTACACATTTGATGTTATTGTTGTATTATTGGTATAGATCTATATTATCATGTGTAAATTTCTGCTGTTTGATTTAGAGGCTCACATGGAATATTTGACAATCGATGTTTTAAGAACTGTTTTGCCCTCTAAAATGTTTTATTATTATTATAATTATATCATATATTTGTCATCTCAATTAAGCAGCCACCTGTTTAAAGCGGTCAATATCATTAACTCCAACATGAATATACATTTTAGTGTCTTCATGGGGGCAGGTTTGACTTGCGTGTGTGTGTGTGAAAGGATGATGGCTTGAAAGGATAATGAACAAGTTGTGTGTGCGTGTGTTTGCGCGTGCGAATGTGTGTATGTCGATCGTTGGTCAAGAAACCAAATATTATGTACAATAATTGCTATTATAAATACAAAATGTATTGCTCCTATCAACCAAGCTAAAACAATGGACTAATTCACCACCAAATCAAGACACTTAGATTCTACACTCTAATCATTTAGACTATGTTTCGACACACTATTTCAAAATCATATTCAATTTGCTTAATAAGTACTCTCTTTATATGTTATACTTTATTTTGGCTTTTTAATTTCATCACATAAAATATAATTATAAATAATACCATAAGATAATTATAACAATGCAAGTGAGCCATGCATATTGTTAACATATGTTAGGATTTCCGTTATACGTTTACCATGACTGGGTTATGTTTATTATGTTGTATTGTATTCTGTATACTCATGAATGTGACGTTTATACGATTTGAGTTAATAAAGGTATGTTCTGTTCTGTTCTTTTCTGACTACATAATTATAATTATATGTTTATACCAAAACAGGACTGTAGATCTACGTGTTATGTAAAAAACATACTTGTCCCTGTATACCTTTCAAAACCTATATAGTTCCATAGTCTGTTACGTGTTCCATTTAGTCGTGAGGTGGGTGTAGTGTACTGAGTAAGCTTCCTCCATGTAACGACTTCATATTTCCTGTCTAGTTAAACAGATAGTTGGGGTGTTTTACAGACTCCCCCACAAATGTCGAGTAGATTGGGTTCTATTCATTCACAATACAATATACTCCATAATGTTTGCACTTAATACTCTGAAGTTCCAATTAAAGTATCTTTGAAAAAAGTCCTTCTTGGAGTTGTTTAACGTCAGAGTGAAGATGAACAACATCTTCAAGGAGTCAATAATCCTGGTTCGACATCAACACCAACACCGAGTTCAAGTAGCTCGTCTACGAAGGTGTTCATGCTTCAAACTTGGCATATGTATTAACAACATTCTCTTAGTTTTAATTTTGTATATAAATTAATGTTTATTGTTTACAAATAATGATATAGCGCTGTTTATAGGACAGTTCATAGTACAAGCTAGTCATATAGTGATTTTATGATAATCAGATTATTTTAAGATTTGATAAGTGTCTCTTATAATTCATAACTGAATGGTTATGTACATTTTATCTGTTCTGCTTATGTCATATGTTATATGTATGTACATAAATGAGACGAAATTAAGAATATATATATATATGTGTCCATTAGATTATTGTCTTCACTTGGGCAAAGTTTTGGTGAAATCCATTCATCAGTTTGGTCATTATGTAGATCTATGTTTAATAAACACTTACTACTTTTTACTAAGCTAAAAACGTTTTAGGAAAAAAATATTTGGAAACATTGTCGGCTGGCTCTAATAGTGTTCAAAGTTTTGGAGAAAATGAAGTTTGAACATTTGACTTTGTCAAATATCTGTTTGTAAACCGATTTCAAAAATTAAAAAACGTAGATGTAGCACAATGGCTTCATTTTTACCATTGTATTCATTATTCCGCCTTAACATTGGCGTAGACAAAATACTGTGTTGGTGAGCTCAAAACGGGTGAAAATAGCTCGAATCGGGTAACATTTTTCCTTTTTATTTTCTTAGTACTGCATGAATTTTCATGAAACAAAGACGAGAGCCGTCTCCTTAGCGAGAAACACATTGTGCAGTTTCAAATATGTACCAAAATCCCTTTATTTTCTCAGAAAGTGCAACCGCGCATTTACAAAACTGAAAACGTAATGCTGTGTTGCCGGTGAGCCAAGACATAAATATACAAAGATTGGAAAAATCTACCAAATCTCGCAATATCTCGCGGCAGTCTTCTGAAATCTCGCGAAATCTCGTTTGTTTTTAATTCCTTATATCTCCTGTTTTCGTGTACATAGGAAAAAACTAATAAGTTAATGCAATAGAGTTATTATTCTGCTTTAAAATGAAACATAACTTATTGAAATCATTCCAGAAATAAAACATAACACCTCAAAGAGCCAGACCTACTCTCATTTTAATGGAAATTCCAATTTTATCAGAAAATACCCAATTTGCCTCATTCAAACAATAATTTTCTGAGTTCTATAAGAGCACGGATATACACACTAATGTATTTCCGTGATAAGTATGGAAAGCCGGAGTTCACCTTTTGCAAGTTCGCTCTTTAATCTATATGAATGTTCATTTTTTGTCAGTTCGTAAGTTCGCAAGTTCGTAAGTTCGCATTTTGGCATGTTCGCAAGTTGGTAACTTCGTCACTTGTATAGTTCGGAAGTTTGTAATTTTGCAAGTTCGTAACATCGTCAATTGGACAGTTTGGAGCTTGGTTAGTTCGCAATTTCGTAAGTGCGTAACTTCAACAATTGAATGCGTCCACATTGCCCGTGTTCCGAACTTCCGAACCTGCTTATTCAAAATGTGCAAGTTCGCTACTACAGTCATAAACTTTACATCGGGGATATATATGTGCAGATCTACATGATTTATTAGCAGAAGTATATCCAACTTGCGAACTGACTAATTCGTAGCATTTCCTAACTAGCGTCTAAGTTCCGAACTGTCGAACTGCACATTTCGCACGTTCGTCAGTTCACACTGTGTGTGTAACGTTATATATGATTCTCACAAATCGTTTAAATTGTTGCATACTGACATTTATCCGTTTAAAAACAGAATTACAGCGTTACGGACATCGTTCTTAATACACGCTGGTTGTTTCCCCATTTATATCACAAGATTATTGTACAAAAAGCAAGTTTAAAAATGAACTAGCGAACCATACAAATCTGCAGGTTCGTAGGTTCGTCAGTTCACTCTTTATGTATATGATTCTGTTCTATTCCATTCTCATATGAAGATAGAGTGAACTGTCAGATTTCGCAAATTTGAGCAATCTGTGAAATGTATCCGTTTTAAAACAGAATCACAACATTAGTGACATCGTTCTTAGTACGTACTGCTAGTTACCCCATTTATATATCAAGAATATTGTACGAAAAAGCATTTTTGACGAACATGACAAATATTCATTTTTGCTAGTTCGACGAACATGACAATTTTTATTCATTTTGCTAGTTCGTGATAATCCAATCAAACAAGCCGTACTAGCTGTGGTTAGGTATGAAACCACGCCCCTTCTCATGCGGAATCCTTTGGCAATATACTCCATGTTGTTCAACGTTCAACACGCTTGATGCAAAATATTAAATCATTAAATTACTCGGTGATATATCTATTATATATCTTTTTCTTCGTTATAAGACAAGGAAGCACAGCCAAACAGTACTTATATGTAGTGACAGAAGGTATTGTAAACTGCTAATATGTTCTTTCATTGATTATTTTCTGCCATAATTTTTATTCGTCTCATATTTCCGTGGTACCCGTATTTCCGTGGAAGAGATATAGAGAAACTCGGGTCACTGTCCGGCGAGAACAATGTTATCAGGCGAGGTGATATCGTCCGGGTGGCGAGCCTTTGGCGAGTCACCCCGGACGATATCGCCGAGTCTGATAACATTGTTCGATCCGGACAGTGACCCGAGTTTCTATTTATCATGCAACCAGCACCACGGAACAAGTAAGAGGCGTAATTCCTCATTTTTTAAAGTTACAACCGAGTTGTGGGTTTTAGTAGATCCAGTAAACCCGCCGATTAACACAATTCAATGTGCTTCCGCGAAACAAAATAGTTCTCAATTCTACGCTGCTTAACAAAAGAAATATTAAAAAATAAAATATTTCAATTATATATTCAGAAAGGGAAATCTTAGTAAATGATATTACCAAATAACTACATTGTGTCATAATAGTAGAATAAAATTTCGCTCATGAATTTATGAAGTTTTTTTAATGAATAATGACGTACGGTCGTTTACTACGTCATAAATCCTTCTGTTATTCTTAACAATGCCTTGGAATAAATACAAACGTGTGAAACACTGGGGTGTTTGCGGTAACTGTCAGTGCAAAATTGAATTCCGGACGGGGGAAATAACTTCAAGAATGAACAGTTTATACAAGCTTACTCGTCTTAGTCAAGTTGGTGGGTGGAGAATGGCAGTTGGGAGACCTCAATGCTTGGAAAATAGATGGAAATAGAATATGGTAAGACATTGATCTTGTTGAAGAGCCTATTATAGTGTTTTATGTTTTACCTTTGTATGAACCATATCTACACTGAATCTAACAGTGAAATAACTGACCCACTTAGTCTTAAGATTCGCCAAAAATTTCCGACTTTTTTCATTTTCAATGATTTTGTATGCGCATCGTATCGAGTCTTCAAATGAGTTCAAAATTGCATTTTGTCCAGTGTATTTGATGTGGAACCGTTGTCTATGCATACTCTTTTATGTTTATTTATCTTTGATGATCCTACGCCAGTGGATTTATGTGTGTTTATTGTTTTTTTCAGGGCCTTTCCCAAACGATTGACCCGTGGATGACCCGTATGAATTCAAGAAAAAATACACTGGCGTAGCCCTACATGGCGAAGAAATATTGCTGATGTTGGTTGTAAATCTAAACTTTGAATAAATATTAGCTATCAAATGTATATTTTTGTAGTTTTCAATAATATGTTGGTCAGTTTTAGACGGAATGAGAAATGGGAAAATAGTCCGTGATTTGTGGGCGGAGCCAAAAAGTGTTCTCAGGCTACTAGCAGCCTATTGACCTGAGAACACATACTGTTCTCAGGTCATGTGTTATCAGGCAGTTACCATGGCAGTTGCATGATAAATTACAGTTGTGTGCACCATGCACGCACCTTAGTCAACATAGTAAGTAAATAAAGTAATAAGTAAATTACGTATATAAATATATATTACGAGGCAAACATATTTTCAATGGTTTGAAAAGGTTAAAGTCCTCGCCCTTCGGGCTTCCCCCGCCCCATAGGAGTGCACACCAGCAGTCAAGGAAGCCTCCTACAAAGCCATGGTTCATCCCATCATTGAGAATGCGGCCAAAGTATGGGATCCTACCCAAGCGAGCCACATCAAGAGGCTTGAACAAGTACAACGCCGAGCAGCCCAATTTGTCCACAACGACTACTCAACAACGACCCCAGGATGCTAAAAGACCTGAAATGGGAGTCCCTTGAGAGTCGCCGTAGACAAAGCAGGCTGTGCATGGTGTACAAAATACAGAATGGGCTTGTAGACATCACGGCAGACACATACTTTCACAAGAGTGATGCCAAGACACGTGGCCAACACCGCCTTTACTAGAAAAGGGTCCATGACCAGACCCTCGTCAGCACATTCTTTGTGAGGACTGTGCCAGAATGGAAACTCCTCCCAGCTTTGACGTTCTCGGCGCCAAGGTTAGACGCCTTCAAGACCCGACTACATGAGTAGACATCAGTGCTGTGTACATGTATATAGTTTTAAATCAGTTTTGGACTATTTTAAATTTTTGACTCTGTACACCATCACCATGCATATAAAGTTGAGCTAATTACGCCTATTAAGTGCCCAGCTCAGTACACGGAAGAAGAAGAAGATAGCTGGGGCTTGGTTTCAATTGAATGCTGCAATGCATTTAGATGTAGGTTAATGTGTTGGAAAGGTTGTTGGTGTCCCAGTAACTGCAGACACTTGCCAATCATGCGATCTAGACTACTAGTCCTATCCACAGGTGTACCGCTGTATCTCTCTGGTATGTAGGGTCTAAAAGTAAACTAGACAGGCTGCTGTCTCCAAATGTCTGCTGATGGTCCAGTCCCGTATGATAACGTGGCAGGGTGGTCAAGTGGATAACACTCTTGGCTACTGATCAAGAGGTTCCTGGTTCGAATCGCAGCCAGGGCACTTGGTCATTTCTGAAACGCTTTTCAGTGTTTCCCACCCAACTAGTGACAATTAAACCGATTGGAAACACAGAGGTAGTCTCGCATGTATCAGTGCTATACACCAGATTTAGCAGTGATTTTTAGTACAACACTGACCATATCAGTTTTCTTTAGTAATTTGTAAAACCAATTTTGTGACAGTTGACCAAACTGATACACGTTTGTAAATATCAAATTACCCCGGACACACTATAGCACTTTTGACTACCTCAGTTGACAGCAAACAAAGACCTAAATATACAAATATTGGAAAAATCTACTGGATCTCAAAATATCTTGCGGCAGTTTTCTGAAATCTCGCGAAATCTCGTTTGTTCTTAAAACCTTATAACTCCTGTTTTAATATACATAGGAAAAAACTACTAAATTAATGGAATATATTTATTATTCTGCTTTAAAATGATACCTAATTTATTGAAATCAGTCAAAGAATAAAATAATATACATCAAAGAGCCAGACCTACTCCCAATTTAATGGAAATTCCAATTTTATCAGAAAATACCTGATCTGCCTCAGTCAAACAGTATTTTTTTGAAGCCTCTCAGAGATAGAAAAAAATAAGTTACATCATGCAGTAGAAAAAGCTTAGCTCTTCAAAATGTGATATTGGTCATTAAAAAAGGTTGACAAACAAAAGTGATCATGCAAAATATCATAATCTGCTGCATGCTATTTTGCCTTTTCTCTCTGTTTTCAATTAAGTGTCCAATCTGTATATATTTAGGTCTTTGTCGCAAACAAACTACATTGACATTAGCTATATAGTATTGTCTCCACATTTTAAGTTTAATTGATTTGATTATTATAGTTTTCCTAACAAAAAATATTAATAATTGTATTTCATAATTTCAGTAATACACAGATTTATGTTTGGGGTCCAGTGCACTGGAGAAGAGGATTGGTTCAGAGAACAGTTAGCTGACATGTTGTGAACTTGTGAAAGTGGAGACTAAGTCTAAGGTACAAATTTTACTCAATTTTGCTTTTGGTCTACTTGGTTCTTATCCATGTAAGAAGTGTCCTACCATTGTGTTGTAAGGGGGTATACTGGGTTCAGCTTGTCTGTCCGTAGACACATGCTTGTGGACGCAACTTCTCCTACAGTTTTTGCAGCATTTCCTTCAAACTTTAACTGATGCACAACCTCAACATGTAGATGTGCATAAAATAAGAATAAGCTGCAATGATTTTTGCCACGTGGGGGTATTTTAGTCTGACGAATGGAGACAGTTGTAGTTGGTCAAGTCACAGGGTATTGAAACATATTTTGGTTAAATGGTGTCTTATAAAATAAATTTTACAATGTCTTGTTAAATACGTGATATAATCTATATGAAACTTGGTCACTATGATCATCTCAACAAAATCTGTATTTTGATTAATTAGCATATTTTATTTTACCCCTACTACATGTAGGTTAGTCTAGTTATTTTTTTATCAATTTTCAGGCCATTTTATCTAAATGCGGATGTCTGAATGTAAGTTCTGCAATCATGATGTGTGACATGGTGCCAATAATCTGGATTGTAAGTTCATATGCACTTTCATACTTAATACATGTATACTTTATATTTGTATATATGCAATACTTTTGCATTTCTTTCATTTTATTGTTAACCTTACATGAGCTTTCCATTTGTTGTTTGGCATTGGGACATCTGACAGTATTGAAATGGATAATTTACCCTTTCACATTGGCTTGGTCCCATGCAGTCATTAAATAGAGTTTGTCACCATACTCCCTGATACAAAGTATATCAGGGGCAACATTGGAGTCAAGCTTGAGGTCGGTCAGTTGTTTGGTCCAGCAAATTTTGTTCAGGCTATTTCTTAGTAACCAATTGTTGGATTTCAACAAACTTTGCATGACTGATCAGTACCAAGCCGAGTTGTGAACATCGTCGGCACACTTGGTCTGATTATTTTTAAGGGAGTTATTGCCCTTTGTTTTTGACACTGATTTTGTTTGGTTGGATTTCAATGAAACTGTGCATGACTGATCCAGATTCAGTGGATAGTCAAATAATGATAACTGCATGCATAGTAGTACACAGTACTAAGTATCAAAACATAAATTTACTCAGAACATGATTGTGTGCCTCATATAATACAGTTAGAGATTAAATTTATTTCTATGTGTCTATTCTCATGTATATTGTTTGTACATGTATACTAATTAATACATTGCATTTCACTTTCAGGCTTTGTTGGCATCAATTATGAATCATGTCAGTAACCAACAGGGTTCTATGACAATGATATCATATTCATTATGTCATAGAAAGGAGACAGCAAATTTTAGTTGAGGCCTACTTCATATACACTAAGAGCTACAGATAGTCAAACAGACTTTAGATGTACAATGACAGTGGTATTCCACATATTAAATATTTTATCAGTAAGTAATCAAATTTGTTTTTCAAATAAGTATGTCTCCCACATATCGGTATAATATTATTGTGTCTGGGGGACAGGCAAATTGATTTTGTCTCTCTGGATGGGTGTCACAAATTGTCCACACTATTTCTCCTTAACCATTGGTTGTATTTCAAAGCAACTTCACATGAAGTACCTACCTAGTTGTTCATATTGTCAGGAATTATATGTTGTATTTTGGGGGTAAAAAACCCTTCTAAATTTACTTTTTGGGTCAACAAATATTACAGTAACAATTTAAATTGTGTGTTTATAATAATAAATATAATCTGTGGAATAAGTTTTTCGTATCATAGTTGATTTATCACATAACCTGCTGCAGCCTAGCTGTGCCATAAAGATGTGCCGGAAATTGCTCTCAGAAGGTTAGCCAATTCCAACTTCGTCAAGACTTTTAGCTCATTGTACCGCTAAATTTTGGTTGAAACATACCTAGTATCACAACATTATCATTTTGAAAGACACATGTAATGAGCCTTCTCTATGTGAAAGGTTATGTGATAAGAAGAATCTTCCATTCTTACAATATTTGAGACAAAACAAAAAATAAAAAGTGATAGTGTGACTTTTAACATGTTTAACATTCACAAGAAGTGGTGTTGTAGATAGCAACAGTACTTTCAAAGTTACTATGCTTAATGTAAATTAAGTAATTGAAATTATTGTTTAAAATATCTTCATAATTTACAGCTTATCTGGTAGAACCATTAAGACGCCACATGGATTAAACATCATTTGGTGTGAATACATTGTAATTAGGAAACTACATCAGACAAGAAAGCTTCAACAACCATCTCAAGTGTGTGCTCTAAACCAGGTATCTAATCTGTTTTATAATCAGTGTTAACTAAGAACATGTTGTGACAAAGACAGTTATCTGACAACTTTAAGCTTTTTGGCTTCATGCATTTTCATAAAAGAGTATTATTGACACTGCTTGCGCTTATTTATTATGACACAGTACTTAAATTATCCTCAAGAAACAACTGACACTATGTCCTGAGAAATGATTTTGGATTTGAACCTAAGCCCTTAACCCATTCATTTAGTACACTATGGACTACATACATAACAGGCAGATACTAATAAATGTATTGATAATTTCTGTGTTAAATATTCAATCTTTATTTATTTGCATGTATGTTATGATATATGTTTTTGATCTCATTAATTTTGTCTCCTGGGGAGACATATTGATTTTTACTGTCACAAAGTTTGTCTGCGTCTTTTTTTCTTAACCACTGGCTCGATTTCAATGAAACTTCACATGAATGCTTTGTACCAAGCATTGTTGGACATTTGTTATAATTGCATATTTTTTGTTTCAGGTGCAAAAGATTATATGCAAATACAGGCATTTACTGCGTCTATAAACCAAATCACTGTACAACTTTTTGGGATACTATACAATTCAACCTGTAGGACTTATTGTGATTGAAACATCTGTGATTTCCTTTCACTGTACAACTTATTGCAAGACTTCAATTCAACGTGTACTCCTTATTGCGATAACCGGAAGTTGACTCGTTTATACACTGTGATTAATGTATGTCTTCTATGCATATGTTCATATTTGAAGTCTGCTGTGAGAAGTGTGTTTGGAGCTGAAGTTTTGAAAAACAATTCTACAATGTAATAACAAAATAAAGGATGTTGAATGTGCAGATTCTATTGCTAACAGTGGAGTTATGGCTCTCTAAAATATTTTTGTCTAGAGTCATAAAGTGTAAACGACTGTTGGTTTGAAATGTATTGTACATTTGTGCATTACATGGTTTAATACTGTTATAAATGTGAACAATAGCAGCAGAGATATTGTCCATGGGCTATGAACAAAGAGTTAGGCCACAATGGGTTTTGTCTGTAAATATCAATTAAAGTAGAATGTCAGGACTGTTTGAAAATTATTTCCTGATAAGCTGCATAATGTGTTCCAATATTGAGTATTGCCTGAGGTCGGTCAGTTTGTTGGGCTATGTATATTTGTCAGCGCTAATTCTCAGTAACCATTGATTGGATTTCATTGAAACTATGTATGACTTATAAGAACTATGTCTGGTTTTTCTACTTAAAAGTTTTGAAGGATTCATCAGTACCAAACCTATGCTAAGTTTTGCACATCAGCATACTTCTAATGCTTGCAGTATCTGGGGTATTCATCACATTCAGTGTTATTTCTTGTTATAAGTAACATGTATTAATGTATCCTATGCAACAACTATTCTACAAATGGGTTTCACAACTTCATGATATGGTATTTTCTCCAATGGAAGTTATGTATGTGTATATTAGATGTTCCTTACTTGTTTGAATATACATGTAGGGTTAATTCAGTATTCAATCTACACTATAGGCAGAGAATTTGACACAACTCAACCTGCTATTGGCATAATTTCACAGCTAATTTATTGTCTATATTTATAACCCCAGTTGTATGTTTTCATAAGGTGGAAGTATCACGAAGACGCGCGAGGTGTAATACCAACACAAATCTTAATCTAAAGGACCGATATTGCACAATTTGTTCGCAGAAATTTATAAATTCAAAGCAAGTACCTCGTAATATATTCATGCATTAAGGTCAGGATCAGGTCAAATTCTCTGTGCTATACTCATCATACCAAATGTAGCATTTTTATGCCCCCCTATCGATAGATGGGGAGGCATGTAGTGATTCACCTGTCCGTCAGTCAGTTCGTCCGGGTTAACCCAAATTGACAGTTTCTTGTAGCATTATTATGGCTTGCTACAAAGCTTCCATACTTGCATGGATGTTGTATATGAACACTCTCCACACACCTGATTCATTTGACACCATTTCGACCTTCACCTTGACTTAATTTGGACTTAGACTTAAGTGTCTAATTCTTGGTTAAACCAAATTGACAGTTTCGTATAACATCATGTTCATCATGGCGTGCCTTAAAACTTGGCATACTTGTTTACCATCATAAGCCCCTTACATTATCAAAGCCATGTAACACTATCCAACATTATTATAGAACTATGGCCCCTAATTGACTTAGCTTTTTATAGGCAAGGCTTCCATGGGGGCATAAGCGTTTATTGAACGCAGTCTTGTTATCCTTTGTAAGTGTTGAGAACAGTAACCTTTTCAAAGTGTAGACTTTGTTCTCTATTAATGGAATAGTCTAACCTGTCTTTAGCAGCCATCCAATGCAAAGGGCCACCTTGGCTGTTCAAGATCAGTGTACACTTAATGAAGATTTTGTGTTGATCTAATTGCAATGTTGATTACTTGTAGAAATTAGGGTTGGGTACCTGGAACCCAGATGTGCAAAAACTGTCTCAATAAAGTGGTGATAATCTGTATGAATGAAATTCTTGTATTTTTTTTACTAAACCCTAAAGAATAAAGCAGTTGTCGGATTAAGAACAGAAATAGTGTTCTCAGGCTACTATCAGCATATTGACATGATGTTCTCAGGTCATGTGTTATCAGGCAGTTACCTTGGAAATTGCATGATAAAATGTGTAGTCGTGTCTGTGATCTAGTGCTTGGTGTGAAAGATTTGTAACATGGCCATTCAGGTTTGATCCCCGCTTGTGGCAAGTAATTCTCTTCAATGATGTTGATTTTCCTCCACATGTGGAGAAGTTGCTCGTATCTTGTGGATGGATAAATATGTACTGGTTGAATATGAGGGGTGATCAATATATTCGAGAACTTCCCTTCTAACCTTTTAAATATTGATTCTAGAACAATTAAATTACCAGGAAATGTAGATCTGTCAATTATCTAGCCTTTTAATTATTTAATTATATTGTGACCAAGGTGAAGCGCGCGGGTACTTGCTGCTCTAATGGTGGCGCTTGGAATGACGTCACATGATGACCAATGTCACACGCCCCTTGCATAAATAAAAAGATGTTATAAGTGCATTTGGTTGGCGATATCTTAGACTGAATGATGCTTTGCTGTCAAAACAAAATTGTTAGATGTAAAGTTCTCGAATTTATTGATCATCCCTCGTACAGTCCAAAGAACCTGGTTAGGTGGTAGGTAATGGGTCACTGTATATAACTGCCAAATTGTTGAGAAACGGCAGCAAACAGTAATAAATCATCAATGTATCTTGGCCAAATAAAGAGCATGTGTGGTTCAAGTAACATGATTGAAATATTTGTCTTCATGTGGCAATTCTAGTTGCCATTGATTTTAGTTTCATTCAATTCATGAAGTTTCACAGAATTTCTGATTTCAAGTAACTAATTCATTTGAAAGAATCATCTTTAGCAAAAATGTTAGTTCTTGCTATGTTAATAAAATCATGTCTGTGTGAAAAATCTAGTATAATTTGGCTTCCTAAATCACACATATTCTTTAGCCTTGTATGTTTGTCTGATGTGGTCTCCTGTAAGTCTAACAAAAAATGGTTTGTTTCCGGTAACACACCCTAGCAGCTAGGAAATGTAGTTCAGTAAATATGGTTCAATTTTCTTTCACATAAAGAAAGAACAAATACTCTTAGAAATTAAAGAAATAGTTGGGGATTGAAACATTTAGGACTGCAGAAAATTTGTAGGCCAGGGAAGAATACTGGAAACAAATATTTTTTGTGTATATGTCTTGCGCTTTACATTCATCATCAGAATCTACCATCTAATACAAAAGTGAAAAATACAAGAAATTGATCAATGGTTTATTTTTTATTTGCGATACACAGTCAAACAAGTTTTATAACTTATTTAGCAATGTCATCATAACACTCGTCTAATCCGGGATGGTATCCATTCCCATAATTATATGAATGAGAAGCCAGTTTCTTCATTTCAAAAACGAAAAAAACACTGACACCACTTTATCTATAGATTGACACGATCACAGAGCAAACCCCTAGACCCGACACTAAATGCGTTACCACTGCCCAATAGGATAGACTGTCTCGTATTCCAAACAAACATTTTTCATAGTATTTAGCTTGACTTTTCGAAGAAAAAAAGTAAAGCTATTGTTGTGACGGGATCGTCTGCATTAACTGGTTAAGTTTATTGTAAGAGTCATTTTCTCAAAGGCTATCAAAGGTATCCACTTGAAACTCAACATAGTTATTCATCACCACAAGGGGAGCCCATACTGACAAGGCTGGTAACTCTGTGACCTATATTTATGGAGTTATCTGTCCTTGTTTAGACTTAGTACATAGACTATCAATGGTACCCACTTGAAACTCAAACGTAGTTACGCATCATCACAAGGTCCATACTGACAAGGCTGGTAACTGTGACCTATATGTATGAGTTATCTGCCCTCGTCACTTTTAGAATTTTCACTCACAGATGAGCAAGGGTACTATCAAGTACGAGAAAGTCGAGCGTTCGGCACTCGTAGGCAGTGCTCCTTAATTTTCCAAACACAGGTGGTATTTTCTTCATATATTCACACTCAATTGGTCTGTCATCCATCAGTTGACTGTAGTAGACATGTAGTGTTTGTCAGAAGAAGAAAATGCACATTCTGTTGAAGAAAAAACAAGCATTAATACTTTCTAAAAGATTGCATAATAATTTATTAACCAGGGTTTTCAACAATTGTATTTGGGGTCAGTGGGGTCAAGGTCTAAAAATAGAAAAAGGGTTTTTTACTCAATTAGTTGAGTTCAGATTGATCCCTATTCATCAAACTTTGGGTATAGCAAGCTTGCATGGAGACGTACCCAATTTGGCTGCCTCATTAGGTGGACAATGCTCAGAAAACCTGGCATTGCGGCAAGGCCGTAGCTTGTTTTTCAACAGTATTAAGAACAGCAAGAACTTTTTACATATCTGCTATATATATACTTGCTACCAGGAACTCAAAAGTTCTTGATCTTTAACTGCTGAACATTTTCACTTTATGAACTTGTTATTTCATGGAACCGCATTTCTTGAACTATATGTACTAGTATATTATGTTCAAGAAGTTTAAGGGTAAATACCTGTAAGACCAAAACAAATCACTATTGTGGTTCTGGTAACATGCTTAAACATGGTAGGAAATACATTTTATGGTTTTATACACTGGAAAATCACCGATCTGCACCGACTTTTTACAAAATACCAATGAATTGTTTATTGTATGGGCACGAAATTTGGGTCAGTCGGTTTACTAGAACCACATTATCGATATAATTTGGCCTAATGAACTTGGCAAACTTAAGTTTAATGCCTCCTTAATCTTAATGAAGCTTAGTCACAATGATCATCTTGTGACAAAGAGTGATCATCAAAACTCAACGGTGAATTTGAGGGCCCATACAAGGTGAGCTAAAAAGTGGTGATTGCGTACTTTAACTTTACCTGAAGTGTAATGTTTCGGTGGACTGGAGCTTTGTTCAAGAGCCCAAGATTTATATTTCGAGGCATGGTATAACTTCGGCCTTCTATCAAATGTTTCTTTCACAGTTGTTGGACTCATAACACACTGGTAACCAATCCATACATTCACCCAAAATACATCTTGAACTAGATCTGTTGATAACCAACTTCTGAAAAAGTAACATCAGGATATAATACATTTTTTACTATGATAAGCCCGAAGGACCGTATTTTGTTGTCGCCTCCATGTGCATCAGATTCTGTCTGCCCGTCCGTCTGTCTGTCCTTATCAATTCCCCTTCGTCTTTGTAACTCTTGAGCCCCTTGAAGGATTTTAAAGGAACCTGACAAAAATGTTCACCACATCAAGACGACGTCGCATGTTCTGGAAGGGTCGCTTCAAGGTCAAGTTCACACTTAGGGTTAAAGGTCATATGACTTTGTTTCCATTGAGCTCTGTAACTCCTAAACCCCTTGATGGATTTTATAGAAACCTTACACAGATGTTCACCACATTAAGCCGATGTGCATGCAGAGTGCATGTTCTAAAAGGGTCGCTTCACAGTCAAGGTCACACTTAGGGGTTAAAGGTCATGTGACTTTGTTAACCAATCGAGGTAAACAAATGAGCAAATTACTGCTTGGTGGCACCAGATGTTCTTTATTTGTGGGGAACCGATTTTTAAATAAATTAGCATAAATGTTCAAAATGATTAGATAGCATTTCAAGTGCAAGACACATGTACAAGGGTCAGCGGTCAAGGTCACACATGAAGGAAAAAATAGAAGTAATAGTGCTCTACATCTCAGTCATGCTCACCAGTATTCTAATTGCCTGCTTTGAGAATTGGTACATCATGAAATATGTAGGTCAATTTTGACTTTCGTCGATTAAAACAATTTTGACACAGTTATGCCCCTTGCCCATAATACATGTGAAAATTATAAGATTCCAAAATTCCAGGGGGCAGGTTCCCCAGTTTGTACACCCTTAAGATATGTACATGAGGCCTGACCTAAAAATGAAAGTTATAACTGCATGTAATACACTAGCCAATTGAAATCATGTACTCCCACTGCGGGGAACTAGCTAGCTGCCCCATGTCAGGCCTGCCATAATAAAATCATGCAAAAGCCTGAGATTCTAGCAAACATTGAATTAAAGCGCGCAATGCTGGCAAATTCAATATTTTGCGCTTAGCGCGCGAACCGCTTAGTTCAAGCCGCTTAGCGCGCAAACCGCCTAATTCAAATCGCTTAGCGCGCAAACCGCCTAATTCAAATCGCTTAGCACGCGAACCGCCTATCATATAGGCCCTCCAAGATCAAAAACCACTTCATTTAATTTGATAAAGCCATGCAAGTAGTTGTTTTGTAATATTTAGGTCTTAGAATAAATACCAAGGGAGAATTAGAGCTCTACATTTCTTAGTAGCCTTGTCCAGAGACTCATATAAATCTATAAGTCTCTGCCTTGTCTAAGCAAATTTTAAAAAAAAGATATTTCCTCAATTCTAATAAATTAATTAGCAAAAATATTTAACTCATGTTGATCAAATATCGACAAGTATTTCAATAATTTTCGATAATATAAACAATTTAGCTTAAAAAGCAAATTATTAATATAAAAATGCAGAAAAAATGTCTGTAAAAGACCGACTTTAAAATCATCTATGTCAAAAAGTCGTTTTATAAATTGAAAATGAAAGCGTTCAAGTGAGACAGATCTAGTATATTAAATCTGAATCACATTTGGGGAACAATGGGAGATGGTAAATTTTATGACACCCGCTTCCTGTTAATTGCTTTATCACCAATTACCGACTGTCAATATACACTATGAACCATGTACGCTACGATTTTATGAAAACGGTATACACTGTGGAGAACTATGTATGCTTTGATTTTCTCAAGATTGCCGGTAAATTGGACCTCAAAGCCGGTGAGCCTGTAGTTGCATCAGATTGCCGGTAATTACCGGCTCAATGCCTGAGAAATGGCAGGCCTGCCATGTTTTACCTAAATACCGATGCTTTTGTTTCACGCCAAATTAACGTGGAAATATAGCCCTGACTATACCCGTGATGTATAGGTCGGGGGCAATTTGCTGGCGTTTTACCATGTACATGGGGAAAGTCCAGGGGGTGGAAAGGCCGGGTGCATAAGCCTAAGCATGTAGCGACACACACGCAATCAACACTATCGCTATGTTTCAGACTGCTTGTTTCACAATAGACACAGCATTTAGAATCAACCAACGTAATTTTATTCTACTTTCGTTTTCATCATAACAGACATGAATAGGGCCTAACTCTTGACGCTAGTATGCAGGCTAATAATTAGCCATTTATAATTATCTAAAGATATAAATCGATGATCTTACATGAACAATATAGAATGCATAAGATAAGAACTTACTTCAACAGATCTTCGTTAATCAAGTCGTTTTTCGTTAACCACGGTGAAGACAAGAAAAGCGTCTATGGATGTTGATGATGTATAGCAATCTTACGAGCAATCTGATTGGCTACAGTACAAAGTGTTTGATTGGATTATCACCAACTTGCACTAAATTTTAATGAATATGCATTTGTCGAGTTCGTTCATGCGCGAACTATACAAAATGTCTAAAAATAGTTTTACGAACTGTACAAATTGTCCAAAATGTCTAGTTCGTAAGTTCATAGAAAACTCGCTTTTTCGTACAATAATCCTGATTCAAGCATGTGGAAACGATTAGTACGTGTTAACAACGACGTCCGTAACGTTCTCACCTTTTTTCAAGCGGGAATATATCATAGATTTTTATATAATGGCAAATTAGATAGTTCACACTGGTATTCATATGGGAATTGAATAGAACAGAGTCGCCGTTCGCATGTTCGGTTGTATAGTTCGTCAATTCGTCATCTCGACGAACTTGACAAACTTATAGGTCTGTAGTGTTTAACTCTACAAGCTTATAGGTTGGTAAAGTTTAACTCTACAAGCTTATAGGTTGGTAGAGTTGGACAGTAGCAGTAGTAACGTTAGAGAATTAACGCTGTAGAGTTAAACTTGCAGATATGTATGCAAGTCGCGAGTTGACAGTGTACCTAATATATGGAAAGCCGGACTTCACCTTTTGCAAGTTCGCTCTATAATCTATATGAAAGTTCATTTTCGACAGTTTGTAAGTTCGCAAGTTGGTAACTTCGTCACTTGTACAGTTCGCGAGTTCGTAAGTTCAATATTTCCACAATGTGAAAGTTCCGAAGTGACGAACTGTCTATTTAAAATAATACAGTCCGCAAGTTCAATACTATAACAAAAGCCTCAATGTACCAGAGTGCCTAACCCGCCAACCTCCGAACCTGCCTAATCCAAATCCGCAAGCTAGTTTAAAGCGAAATATAAGCGCATTATTCAGACCGCAATTGTCATTTATCCGACTCTCAACAATACACATTTTAAACCTGCTGGTATACAGAAACATTCATACAGATTCTGCACGTTTAACTCGCTAATATTAGGTACACTGTCAACTCGCGACTTACATACATATCTGCAAGTTTAACTCTACAGCGTTAATTCTCTAACGTTACTACTGCTACTGTCCAACTCTACCAACCTATAAGCTTGTACAGTTAAACTTTACCAACCTATAAGCTTGTAGAGTTAAACACTACAGACCTATAAGTTTGTCAAGTTCGTCGAAATGACGAATTGACGAACTATACAACCGAACATGCGAACGGCGACTCTGTTCTATTCAATTCCCATATGAATACCAGTGTGAACTATCTAATTTGCCATTATATAAAAATCTATGATATATTCCCGCTTGAAAAAAGGTGAGAACGTTACGGACGTCGTTGTAAACACGTACTAATCGTTTCCACATGCTTGAATCAGGATTATTGTACGAAAAAGCGAGTTTTCTATGAACTTACGAACTAGACATTTTGGACAATTTGTACAGTTCGTAAAACTATTTGTAGACATTTTGTATAGTTCGCGCATGAACGAACTCGACAAATGCATATTCATTAAAATTTTGTGCAAGTTGGTGATAATCCAATCAAAAACTTTGTACTGTAGCCAATCAGATTGCTCGTAAGATTGCTATACATCATCAACATCCATAGACGCTTTTCTTGTCTTCACCGTGGTTAACGAAAAACGACTTGATTAACGAAGATCTGTTGAAGTAAGTTCTTATCTTATGCATTCTATATTGTTCATGTAAGATCATCGATTTATATCTTTAGATGATTATAAATGGCTAATTATTAGCCTGCATACTAGCGTCAAGAGTAAGGCCCTATTCATGTCTGATATGATGAACTGATGAAAACGAAAGTAGAATCAAATTACGTTGGTTGATTCTAAATGCTGTGTCTATTGTGAAACAAACAGTCTGAAACATAGCGATAGTGTTGATTGCGTGTGTGTCGCTACATGCTTAGGCTAATGCACCCGGCCTTTCCACCCCCTGGACTTTCCCCATGTACATGGTAAAACCCCAGCAAATTGTCCCCGACCTATACATCACAGGTATAGTCAGGGCTATATTTCCACGTTAATTTGGTGTGAAACAAAAGCATCGGTATTTAGGTAAAACATGGGGCAGCTAGCTAGTTCCCCGCAGTGGGAGTACATTATTTCAATTGGCTAGTGTATTACATGCAGTTATAACTTTCATTTTTAGGTCAGGCCTCATGTACATATCTTAAGGGTGTACAAACTGGGGAACCTGCCCCCTGGAATTTTGGAATCTTATAATTTTCACATGTATTATGGGCAAGGGGCATAACTGTGTCAAAATTGTTTTAATCGACGAAAGTCAAAATTGACCTACATATTTCATGATGTACCAATTCACAAAGCAGGCAATTAGAATACTGGTGAGCATGACTGAGATGTAGAGCACTATTACTTCTATTTTTTCCTTCATGTGTGACCTTGACCGCTGACCCTTGTACATGTGTCTTGCACTTGAAATGCTATCTAATCATTTTGAACATTAATGCTAATTTATTTAAAAATCGGTTCCCCACAAATAAAGAACATCTCGTGCCACCAAGCAGTAATTTGCTCATTTGTTTACCTCGATTGGTTAACAAAGTCACATGACCTTTAACCCCTAAGTGTGACCTTGACTGTGAAGCGACCCTTTTAGAACATGCACTCTGCATGCACATCGGCTTGATGTCGTGAACATCTGTGTAAGGTTTCTATAAAATCCATCAAGGGGTTTAGGAGTTACAGAGCTCAATGGAAACAAAGTCATATGACCTTTAACCCTAAGTGTGAACTTGACCTTGAAGCGACCCTTCCAGAACATGCGACGTCGTCTTGATGTGGTGAACATTTTTGTCAGGTTCCTTTAAAATCCTTCAAGGGGCTCAAGAGTTACAAAGACGAAGGGGAATTGATAAGGACAGACAGACGGACGGGCAGACAGAATCTGATGTACATGGAGGCGACAACAAAATACGGTCCTTCGGGCTTATCATAGTAAAAAATGTATTATATCCTGATGTTACTTTTTCAGAAGTTGGTTATCAACAGATCTAGTTCAAGATGTATTTTGGGTGAATGTATGGATTGGTTACCAGTGTGTTATGAGTCCAACAACTGTGAAAGAAACATTTGATAGAAGGCCGAAGTTATACCATGCCTCGAAATATAAATCTTGGGCTCTTGAACAAAGCTCTAGTCCACCGAAACATTACACTTCAGGTAAAGTTAAAGTACGCAATCACCACTTTTTAGCTCACCTTGTATGGGCCCTCAAATTCACCGTTGAGTTTTGATGATCACTCTTTGTCACAAGATGATCATTGTGACTAAGCTTCATTAAGATTAAGGAGGCATAAAACTTAAGTTTGCCAAGTTCATTAGGCCAAATTATATCGATAATGTGGTTCTAGTAAACCGACTGACCCAAATTTCGTGCCCATACAATAAACAATTCATTGGTATTTTGTAAAAAGTCAGTGCAGATCGGTGATTTTCCAGTGTATAAAACCATAAAATGTATTTCCTACCATGTTTAAGCATGTTACCAGAACCACAATAGTGATTTGTTTTGGTCTTACAGGTATTTACCCTTAAACTTCTTGAACATAATATACTAGTACATATAGTTCAAGAAATGCGGTTCCATGAAATAACAAGTTCATAAAGTGAAAATGTTCAGCAGTTAAAGATCAAGAACTTTTGAGTTCATGGTAGCAAGTATATATATAGCAGATATGTAAAAAGTTCTTGCTGTTCTTAATACTGTTGAAAAACAAGCTACGGCCTTGCCGCAATGCCAGGTTTTCTGAGCATTGTCCACCTAATGAGGCAGCCAAATTGGGTACGTCTCCATGCAAGCTTGCTATACCCAAAGTTTGATGAATAGGGATCAATCTGAACTCAACTAATTGAGTAAAAAACCCTTTTTCTATTTTTAGACCTTGACCCCACTGACCCCAAATACAATTGTTGAAAACCCTGGTTAATAAATTATTATGCAATCTTTTAGAAAGTATTAATGCTTGTTTTTCTTCAACAGAATGTGCATTTTCTTCTTCTGACAAACACTACATGTCTACTACAGTCAACTGATGGATAACAGACCAATTGAGTGTGAATATATGAAGAAAATACCACCTGTGTTTGGAAAATTAAGGAGCACTGCCTACAGAGCACTGCCTACGAGTGCCGAACGCTCGACTTTCTCGTACTTGATAGTACCCTTGCTCATCTGTGAGTGAAAATTCTAAAAGTGACGAGGGCAGATAACTCATACATATAGGTCACAGTTACCAGCCTTGTCAGTATGGACCTTGTGATGATGCGTAACTACGTTTGAGTTTCAAGTGGGTACCATTGATAGTCTATGTACTAAGTCTAAACAAGGACAGATAACTCCATAAACATAGGTCACAGAGTTACCAGCCTTGTCAGTATGGGCTCCCCTTGTGGTGATGAATAACTATGTTGAGTTTCAAGTGGATACCTTTGATAGCCTTTGTGAAAATGACTCTTACAATAAACTTAACCAGTTGATGCAGACGATCCCGTCACGACAATAGCTTTACTTTTTTTCTTCGAGTCAAGCTAAATACTATGAAAAATGTTTGTTTGGAATACGAGACAGTCTACCCTATTGGGCAGTGGTAACGCATTTAGTGTCGGGTCTAGGGGTTTGCTCTGTGATCGTGTCAATCTATAGATAAAGTGGTGTCAGTGTTTTTTTCGTTTTTGAAATGAAGAAACTGGCTTCTCATTCATATAATTATGGGAATGGATACCATCCCGGATTAGACGAGTGTTATGATGACATTGCTAAATAAGTTATAAAACTTGTTTGACTGTGTATCGCAAATAAAAAATAAATAAACCATTGATCAATTTCTTGTATTTTTCACTTTTGTATTAGATGGTAGATTCTGATGATGAATGTAAAGCGCAAGACATATACACAAAAAAATATTTGTTTCCAGTATTCTTCCCTGGCCTACAAATTTTCTGCAGTCCTAAATGTTTCAATTCCCCAACTATTTCTTTAATTTCTAAGAGTATTTGCTCTTTATTTATGTGAAAGAAAATTGAACCATATTTACTGAACTACATTTCCTAGCTGCTAGGGTGTGTTACCGGAAACAAACCATTTTTTGTTAGACTTACAGGAGACCACATCAGACAAACATACAAGGCTAAAGAATATGTGTGATTTAGGAAGCCAAATTATACTAGATTTTTCACACAGACATGGTTTTATTAACATAGCAAGAACTAACATTTTTGCTAAAGATGATTCTTTCAAATGAATTAGTTACTTGAAATCAGAAATTCTGTGAAACTTCATGAATTGAATGAAACTAAAATCAATGGCAACTAGAATTGCCACATGAAGACAAATATTTTAATCATGTTACTTGAACCACACATGCTCTTTATTTGGCCAAGATACATTGATGATTTATTACGGTTTGCTGCCGTTTCTCAACAATTTGGCAGTTATATACAGTGACCCATTACCTACCACCTAACCAGGTTCTTTGGACTGTACGAGGGATGATCAATAAATTCGAGAACTTTACATCTAACAATTTTGTTTTGACAGCAAAGCATCATTCAGTCTAAGATATCGCCAACCAAATGCACTTATAACATCTTTTTATTTATGCAAGGGGCGTGTGACATTGGTCATCATGTGACGTCATTCCAAGCGCCACCATTAGAGCAGCAAGTACCCGCGCGCTTCACCTTGGTCACAATATAATTAAATAATTAAAAGGCTAGACAATTGACAGATCTACATTTCCTGGTAATTTAATTGTTCTAGAATCAATATCTAAAAGGTTAGAAGGGAAGTTCTCGAATATATTGATCACCCCTCATATTCAACCAGTACATATTTATCCATCCACAAGATACGAGCAACTTCTCCACATGTGGAGGAAAATCAACATCATTGAAGAGAATTACTTGCCACAAGCGGGAATCAAACCTGAATGGCCATGTTACAAATCTTTCACACCAAGCACTAGATCACAGACACGACTACACGTTTTATCATGCAATTTCCAAGGTAACTGCCTGATAACACATGACCTGAGAACATCATGTCAATATGCTGATAGTAGCCTGAGAACACTATTTCTGTTCTTACTCTAAGGGGACAACTGCTTTATTCTTTAGGGTTTAGTAAAAAAAATACAAGAATTTCATTCATACAGATTATCACCACTTTATTGAGACAGTTTTTGCACATCTGGGTTCCAGGTACCCAACCCTAATTTCTACAAGTAATCAACATTGCAATCAGATCAACACAAAATCTTCATTAAGTGTACACTGATCTTGAACAGCCAAGGTGGCCCTTTGCATTGGATGGCTGCTAAAGACAGGTTAGACTATTCCATTAATAGAGAACAAAGTCTACACTTTGAAAAGGTTACTGTTCTCAACACTTACAAAGGATAACAAGACTGCGTTCAATAAACGCTTATGCCCCATGGAAGCCTTGCCCATAAAAAGCTAAGTCAATTAGGGGCCATAGTTCTATAATAATGTTGGATAGTGTTACATGGCTTTGATAATGTAAGGGGCTTATGATGGTAAACAAGTATGCCAAGTTTTAAGGCAACGCCATGATGAACATGATGTTATACGAAACTGTCAATTTGGTTTAACCAAGAATTAGACACTTAAGTCTAAGTCCAAATTAGGTCAAGGTGAAGGTCGAAATGGTGTCAAATGAAACAGGTGTTTGGAGAGTGTTCATATATAACATCCATGCAAGTATGATAGCTTTGTAGCAAGCCATAATAATGCTACAAGAAACTGTCAATTTGGGTTAACCCGGACGAACTGACGGACGGACAGGTGAATCACTACATGCCTCCCCATCTATCGATAGGGGGGCATAAAAATGCTACATTTGGTATGATGAGTATAGCACAGAGAATTTGACCTGATCCTGACCTTAATGCATGAATATATTACGAGGTACTTGCTTTGAATTTATAAATTTCTGCGAACAAATTGTGCAATATCGGTCCTTTAGATTAAGATTTGTGTTGGTATTACACCTTGCGCGTCTTCGTGATACTTCCACCTTATGAAAACATACAACTGGGGTTATAAATATAGACAATAAATTAGCTGTGAAATTATGCCAATAGCAGGTTGAGTTGTGTCAAATTCTCTGCCTATAGTGTAGATTGAATACTGAATTAACCCTACATGTATATTCAAACAAGTAAGGAACATCTAATATACACATACATAACTTCCATTGGAGAAAATACCATATCATGAAGTTGTGAAACCCATTTGTAGAATAGTTGTTGCATAGGATACATTAATACACTGTTACTTATAACAAGAAATAACACTGAATGTGATGAATACCCCAGATACTGCAAGCATTAGAAGTATGCTGATGTGCAAAACTTAGCATAAGTTTGGTACTGATGAATCCTTCAAAACTTTTAAGTAGACAAGAGGGCCCAAAGGGCCCTAGGTCGCTCACCTGTTATAGCAGTACATGCAAGACCTGTGATTTGACCTAGTGACCTAGTTCTTGGCCCCATATGACACAATATCGCACTTGACCTAGATTTTGTTGAGATGATCACTATGACCAAGTTTCATCAGGATTAGGTCAAAATTATGACCTCTAGTGACTATACAAGGTTTTTCTATGATTTGACCTTGTGACCTAGTTTTTGAACCCGGATGACCCAATATCTAACTTGACCTAGATTTTGTTGTGATGATCATTGTGACCAAGTTTCATAAAGATTAGGTCAAAATTGTGACCTCTAGTGACTACACAAGGTTTTTCTATGATTAGACCTTGTGACCTAGTTTTTGACCCCGGATGACCCAATATCGAACTTGACCTAGATTTTGTTGTGATGATCGTTGTGACCAAGTTTCATAAAGATTAAGTCAAAATTGTGACCTCTAGTGTCTACACAAGGTTTTTTTATGATTTGACCTTGTGACTTAGTTTTTGACCCCGGATGACCCAATATCGAACTTGACCTAGATTTTGTTGTGATGATCATTGTGATCAAGTTTCATAAAGATTAGGCTCAAATTGTGACCTCTAATGTGTTCACAAGGTTTTCCTTTGATTTGGCCTAGTGACCTAGTTTTTGACCCCAGATGACCCAATATCGAACTTGACCTAGATTGTATGAAGATGATCATTGTGATCAAGTTTCATATTGATCAGGCTAAATTTGTGACCTATAGTGTGTTCACAAGCAATTGTGAACGGACGGACGACGGACGAAGAGCGATCACAAAAGCTCACTCTGTCACTTTGTGACAGGTGAGCTAAAAAACCAGACATAGTTCTTATAAGTCATACATAGTTTCATTGAAATCCAATCAATGGTTACTGAGAATTAGCGCTGACAAATATACATAGCCCAACAAACCGACCGACCTCAGGCAATACTCAATATTGGAACACAATATGCAGCTTATCAGGAAATAATCTTCAAACAGTCCTGACATTCTACTTAAATTGAGATTTACAGACAAAACCCATTGTGGCCTAACTCTTTGTTCATAGCCCATGGACAATATCTCTGCTGCTATTGTTCACATTTATAACAGTATTAAACCATGTAATGCACAAATGTACAATACATTTCAAACCAACAGTCGTTTACACTTTATGACTCTAGATAAAAATATTTTAGAGAGCCATAACTCCACTGTTAGCAATAGAATCTGCACATTCAACATCCTTTATTTTGTTATTACATTGTAGAATTGTTTTTCAAAACTTCAGCTCCAAACACACTTCTCACAGCAGACTTCAAATATGAACATATGCATAGAAGACATACATTAATCACAGTGTATAAACGAGTCAACTTCCGGTTATCGCAATAAGGAGTACACGTTGAATTGAAGTCTTGCAATAAGTTGTACAGTGAAAGGAAATCACAGATGTTTCAATCACAATAAGTCCTACAGGTTGAATTGTATAGTATCCCAAAAAGTTGTACAGTGATTTGGTTTATAGACGGAGTAAATGCCTGTATTTGCATATAATCTTTTGCACCTGAAACAAAAAATATGCAATTATAACAAATGTCCAACAATGCTTGGTACAAAGCATGCATGTGAAGTTTCATTGAAATCGAGCCAGTGGTTAAGAAAAAAAGACGCAGACAAACTTTGTGACAGTAAAAATCAATATGTCTCCCCAGGAGACAAAATTAATGAGATCAAAAACATATATCATAACATACATGCAAATAAATAAAGATTGAATATTTAACACAGAAATTATCAATACATTTATTAGTATCTGCCTGTTATGTATGTAGTCCATAGTGTACTAAATGAATGGGTTAAGGGCTTAGGTTCAAATCCAAAATCATTTCTCAGGACATAGTGTCAGTTGTTTCTTGAGGATAATTTAAGTACTGTGTTATAATAAATAAGCGCATGCAGTGTCAATAATACTCTTTTATGAAAATGCATGAAGCCAAAAAGCTTAAAGTTGTCAGATAACTGTCTTTGTCACAACATGTTCTTAGTTAACACTGATTATAAAACAGAATAGATACCTGGTTTAGAGCACACACTTGAGATGGTTGTTGAAGCTTTCTTGTCTGATGTAGTTTCCTAATTACAATGTATTCACACCAAATGATGTTTAATCCATGTGGCGTCTTAATGGTTCTACCAGATAAGCTGTAAATTATGAAGATATTTTAAACAATAATTTCAATTACTTAATTTACATTAAGCATAGTAACTTTGAAAGTACTGTTGCTATCTACAACACCACTTCTTGTGAATGTTAAACATGTTAAAAGTCACACTATCACTTTTTATTTTTTGTTTTGTCTCAAATATTGTAAGAATGGAAGATTCTTCTTATCACATAACCTTTCACATAGAGAAGGCTCATTACATGTGTCTTTCAAAATGATAATGTTGTGATACTAGGTATGTTTCAACCAAAATTTAGCGGTACAATGAGCTAAAAGTCTTGACGAAGTTGGAATTGGCTAACCTTCTGAGAGCAATTTCCGGCACATCTTTATGGCACAGCTAGGCTGCAGCAGGTTATGTGATAAATCAACTATGATACGAAAAACTTATTCCACAGATTATATTTATTATTATAAACACACAATTTAAATTGTTACTGTAATATTTGTTGACCCAAAAAGTAAATTTAGAAGGTTTTTTTACCCCCAAAATACAACATATAATTCCTGACAATATGAACAACTAGGTAGGTACTTCATGTGAAGTTGCATTGAAATACAACCAATGGTTAAGGAGAAATAGTGTGGACACAATTTGTGACACCCATCCAGAGAGACAAAATCAATTTGCCTGTCCCCCAGACACAATAATATTATACCGATATGTGGGAGACATACTTATGCATTTGAAAAACAAATATGATTACTTACTGATAAAATATTTAATATGTGGAATACCACTGTCATTGTACATCTAAAGTCTGTTTGACTATCTGTAGCTCTTAGTGTATATGAAGTAGGCCTCAACTAAAATTTGCTGTCTCTTTTCTATGACATAATGAATATGATATCATTGTCATAGAACCCTGTTTGTTACTGACATGATTCATAATTGATGCCAACAAAGCCTGAAAGTGAAATGCAATGTATTAATTAGTATACATGTACAAACAATATACATGAGAATAGACACATAGAAATAAATGTAATCTCTAACTGTATTATATGAGGCACACAATCATGTTCTGAGTAAATTTATGTTTTGATACTTAGTACTGTGTACTACTATGCATGCAGTTATCATTATTTGACTATCCACTGAATCTGGATCAGTCATGCACAGTTTCATTGAAATCCAACCAAACAAAATCAGTGTCAAAAACAAAGGGCCATAACTCCCTTAAAATTGATATGACTTGGTGCTGATCAGTTACTGAATGTTTTGTTAAAATCCAAATAATGATGAAAAGAAATAGTGAGGACATTTGTTAGTATAAAAAAACAAAGGGCAATAACTCCCTAAAAAATAATCAGACCAAGTGTGCCGACGATGTTCACAACTCGGCTTGGTACTGATCAGTCATGCAAAGTTTGTTGAAATCCAACAATTGGTTACTAAGAAATAGCCTGAACAAAATTTGCTGGACCAAACAACTGACCGACCTCAAGCTTGACTCCAATGTTGCCCCTGATATACTTTGTATCAGGGAGTATGGTGACAAACTCTATTTAATGACTGCATGGGACCAAGCCAATGTGAAAGGGTAAATAATCCATTTCAATACTGTCAGATGTCCCAATGCCAAACAACAAATGGAAAGCTCATGTAAGGTTAACAATAAAATGAAAGAAATGCAAAAACGTTGTATATATACAAATATAAAGTATACATGTATTAAGTATGAAAGTGCATATGAACTTACAATCCAGATTATTGGCACCATGTCACACATCATGATTGCAGAACTTACATTCAGTCATCCGCATTTAGATAAAATGGCCTGAAAATTGATAAAAAAATAACTAGACCTATAACCTACATGTAGTAGGGGTAAAATAAAATATGCTAATTAATCAAAATACAGATTTTGTTGAGATGATCATAGTGACCAAGTTTCATATAGATTATATCACGTATAACAAGACATTGTAAAATTTATTTTATAAGACACCATTTAACCAAAATATGTTTCAATACCCTGTGACTTGACCAACTACAACTGTCTCCATTTGTCAGACTAAAATACCCCCACGTGGCAAAAATCATTGCAGCTTATTCTTATTTTATGCACATCTACATGTTGAGGTTGTGCATCAGTTAAAGTTTGAAGGAAATGCTGCAAAAACTGTAGGAGAAGTTGCGTCCACAAGCATGTGTCTACGGACAGACAAGCTGAACCCAGTATACCCCCTTACAACTCATTGACATTGTGTGGCGGGGGGGGGGGGTATAAAAACACAATGGTAGGACACTTCTTACATGGATAAGAACCAAGTAGACCAAAAGCAAAATTGAGTAAAATTTGTACCTTAGACTTAGTCTCCACTTTCACAAGTTCACAACATGTCAGCTAACTGTTCTCTGAACCAATCCTCTTCTCCAGTGCACTGGACCCCAAACATAAATCTGTGTATTACTGAAATTATGAAATACAATTATTAATATTTTTTGTTAGGAAAAGTATAATAATCAAATCAATTAAACTTAAAATGTGGAGACAATACTATATAGCTAATGTCAATGTAGTTTGTTTGCGACAAAGACCTAAATATATACAGATTGGACACTTAATTGAAAACAGAGAGAAAAGGCAAAATAGCATGCAGCAGATTATGATATTTTGCATGATCACTTTTGTTTGTCAACCTTTTTTAATGACCAATATCACATTTTGAAGAGCTAAGCTTTTTCTACTGCATGATGTAACTTATTTTTTTCTATCTCTGAGAGGCTTCAAAAAAATACTGTTTGACTGAGGCAGATCAGGTATTTTCTGATAAAATTGGAATTTCCATTAAATTGGGAGTAGGTCTGGCTCTTTGATGTATATTATTTTATTCTTTGACTGATTTCAATAAATTAGGTATCATTTTAAAGCAGAATAATAAATATATTCCATTAATTTAGTAGTTTTTTCCTATGTATATTAAAACAGGAGTTATAAGGTTTTAAGAACAAACGAGATTTCGCGAGATTTCATAAAACTGCCGCAAGATATTTTGAGATCCAGTAGATTTTTCCAATATTTGTATATTTAGGTCTTTGTTTGCTGTCAACTGAGGTAGTCAAAAGTGCTATAGTGTGTCCGGGGTAATGTGATATTTACAAACGTGTATCAGTTTGGTCAACTGTCACAAAATTGGTTTTACAAATTACTAAAGAAAACTGATATGGTCAGTGTTGTACTAAAAATCACTGCTAAATCTGGTGTATAGCACTGATACATGCGAGACTACCTCTGTGTTTCCAACCAGTTTAATTGTCACTAGTTGGGTGGGAAACACTGAAAAGCGTTTCAGAAATGACCAAGTGCCCTGGCTGCGATTCGAACCAGGAACCTCTTGATCAGTAGCCAAGAGTGTTATCCACTTGACCACCCTGCCACGTTATCATACGGGACTGGACCATCAGCAGACATTTGGAGACAGCAGCCTGTCTAGTTTACTTTTAGACCCTACATACCAGAGAGATACAGCGGTACACCTGTGGATAGGACTAGTAGTCTAGATCGCATGATTGGCAAGTGTCTGCAGTTACTGGGACACCAACAACCTTTCCAACACATTAACCTACATCTAAATGCATTGCAGCATTCAATTGAAACCAAGCCCCAGCTATCTTCTTCTTCTTCCGTGTACTGAGCTGGGCACTTAATAGGCGTAATTAGCTCAACTTTATATGCATGGTGATGGTGTACAGAGTCAAAAATTTAAAATAGTCCAAAACTGATTTTAAACTATATACATGTACACAGCACTGATGTCTACTCATGGAGTCGGGTCTTGAAGGCGTCTAACCTTGGCGCCGAGAACGTCGAAGCTGGGAGGAGTTTCCATTCTGGCACAGTCCTCACAAAGAATGTGCTGGCGAGGGTCTGGTCATGGACCCTTTTCTAGTAAAGGCGGTGTTGGCCACGTGTCTTGGCATCACTCTTGTGAAAGTATGTGTCTGCCGTGATGTCTACAAGCCCATTCTGTACTTTGTACACCATGCACAGCCTGCTTTGTCTACGGCGACTCTCAAGGGACTCCCATTTCAGGTCTTTTAGCATCCTGGGGTCGTTGTTGAGTAGTCGTTGTGGACAAATTGGGCTGCTCGGCGTTGTACTTGTTCAAGCCTCTTGATGTGGCTCGCTTGGGTAGGATCCCATACTTTGGCCGCATTCTCAATGATGGGACGAACCATGGCTTTGTAGGAGGCTTCCTTGACTGCTGGTGTGCACTCCTAGTCCCATGGGGCGGGGGAAGCCCGAAGGGCGAGGACTTGTACTTTAACCTTTTCAAACCATTGAAAATATGTTTGCCTCGTAATATATATTTATATACGTAATTTACTTATTACTTTATTTACTTACTATGTTGACTAAGGTGCGTGCATGGTGCACACAACTGTAATATCTCTTCCACGGAAATACGGGTACCACGGAAATATGAGACGAATACAATGGCAGAAAATAATCAATGAAAGAACATATTAGCAGTTTACAATACCTTCTGTCACTACATATAAGTACTGTTTGGCTGTGCTTCCTTGTCTTATAACGAAGAAAAAGATATATAATAGATATATCACCGAGTAATTTAATGATTTAATATTTTGCATCAAGCGTGTTGAACGTTGAACAACATGGAGTATATTGCCAAAGGATTCCGCATGAGAAGGGGGCGTGGTTTCATACCTAACCACAGCTAGTACGGCTTGTTTGATTGGATTATCACGAACTAGCAAAATGAATAATTCATTTTTAATTGTCATGTTCGTCGAACTAGCAAAAATGAATATTTGTCATGTTCGTCAAAAATGCTTTTTCGTACAATATTCTTGATATATAAATGGGGTAACTAGCAGTACGTACTAAGAACGATGTCACTAATGTTGTGATTCTGTTTTAAAACGGATACATTTCACAGATTGCTCAAATTTGCGAAATCTGACAGTTCACTCTATCTTCATATGAGAATGGAATAGAACAGAATCATATACATAAAGAGTGAACTGACGAACCTACGAACCTGCAGATTTGTATGGTTCGCTAGTTCATTTTTAAACTTGCTTTTTGTACAATAATCTTGTGATATAAATGGGGAAACAACCAGCGTGTATTAAAAACGATGTCCGTAACGCTGTAATTCTGTTTTTAAACGGATAAATGTTTAAACGATTTGTGAGAATCATATATAACGTTACACACACAGTGTGAACTGACGAACGTGCGAAATGTGCAGTTCGACAGTTCAGAACTTAGACGCTAGTTAGGAAATGCTACGAATTAGTCAGTTCGCAAGTTGGATATACTTCTGCTAATAAATCATGTAGATCTGCACATATATATCCCCGATGTAAAGTTTATGACTGTAGTAGCGAACTTGCACATTTTGAATAAGCAGGTTCGGAAGTTCGGAACACGGGCAATGTGGACGCATTCAATTGTTGAAGTTACGCACTTACGAAATTGCAAACTAACCAAGCTCCAAACTGTCCAATTGACGATGTTACGAACTTGCAAAATTACAAACTTCCGAACTATACAAGTGACGAAGTTACCAACTTGCGAACATGCCAAAATGCGAACTTACGAACTTGCGAACTTACGAACTGACAAAAAATGAACATTCATATAGATTAAAGAGCGAACTTGCAAAAGGTGAACTCCGGCTTTCCATACTAATATTAGCGAGTTAAACGTGCAGAATCTGTATGAATGTTTCTGTATACCAGCAGGTTTAAAATGTGTATTGGTGAGAGTCGGATAAATGACAATTGCGGTCTGAATAATGCGCTTATATTTCGCTTTAAACTAGCTTGCGGATTTGGATTAGGCAGGTTCGGAGGTTGGCGGGTTAGGCACTCTGGTACATTGAGGCTTTTGTTATAGTATTGAACTTGCGAACTGTATTATTTTAAATAGACAGTTCGTCACTTCGGAACTTTCACATTGTGGAAATATTGAACTTACGAACTCGCGAACTGTACAAGTGACGAAGTTACCAACTTGCGAACTTACAAACTGTCGAAAATGAACTTTCATATAGATTATAGAGCGAACTTGCAAAAGGTGAAGTCCGGCTTTCCATAGATAAGAGATAGAAAAAATTAAGTAGAAGAAAATGTTTGGACTAAGTTGCGCGAGTGCACATGCGCCGATGAAACTGTGTTAAGAAGCACGGATATACGAGACAGCAGGATACATTATATTAATTAAAACACAAACAATTCTGAAACATATTAAGTAATGTATATTTACAAGTAGTATAGGCCTACATGTATGTATGTATGTATGTATGTATGTTAACGGATCTACACATTGTACAGAGTTTGGAAATTCCCCATCGATTCATCAGGTCGAGGCAAAACATTCATCTACATTACATCTACATTATACGCCCGAGCAATCGAACTCGATTATAATTGGGAGGCGCGTTGTCTGGAAACTTACCGTCCAACCATGTTCATACAGATATCCATAGATATCTGCGTTATATGTTCACGTACTTTACACAATTCTAAGTTGGCGGCAAGCAACTTGAGGTTAAAAATACGGGGATAATTTTATTCAAATGATTCACGATTATATAAACCTACTTCAGTGAGTAAACAATTAAACTTTTAAGTTCTAACTCATAGCAAAATTGTTAAAATGATAAATTATGATAACTTCGAGACAGACGCTTTAAATAGTAGGTAAAATTATTGGTTCCCGCTACTCAACTTCCGTCATGACCAACGCGCAGGTAACAGAGAACCATCTAAACACGACCACGTAAACGTCAACAAAATTGTTCTACTTTCAATTTCAGTATGGTCATTTTGTGGGACATTTCAAGGATAACCTGCCATACTTCTTGTGGTAAAATCTTGGTTTTTAAACGTTTATTATATTGCTTTAGTGTTTGGCAATGTTGTTGACTTGATTAGTCTATCATCGGCAACTATTCTCACCAATAAAGGACACATGTTTTGTAAGAGTCCCCGGTTATAACCAATTTCTTTATCTGATTACGATCGTCAGATTATATCAACTACATTATTGTCAGATAATTTGTTGCATGTTTTCCTGTAGGACAAGACACAATGTGCGCCACACACCCAGGTAAGTCATTGTGACCTATACATAGTCAGGTAAGACATTGTGACATCAACTATACATAGTCAGGTAAGACATTGTGACATTAACTACAAAATGTATACATAACCAGGTAAGACATTGTGACTTCAGGGATACATAGCCAGGTAAAACATTGTGACTTCAGGGATACATAGCCAGGTAAGACATTGTGACTTCAGGGATACATAGCCAGGTAAAACATTGTGACTTCAGGGATACATAGCCAGGTAAGACATTGTGACTTCAGGGGTACATATCCAGGTAAAACATTGTGACTTCAGGGGTACATAGCCAGGTAAGACATTGTGACATCAACTATACATAGCCAGGTAAGACATTGTGGCATCAACTATACATAGCCAGGTAAGACATTGTGACGTCAACTATACATAGCCAGGTAAGACATTGTGACATCAACTATACATAGCCAGGTAAGACATTGTGACATCAACTATACATGGCCAGGTAAGACATTGTGACATCAACTATACATAGCCAGGTAAGACATTGTGACATCAACTATACATAGCCAGGTAAAACATTGTGACATCAACTATACATAGCCAGGTAAAACATTGTGACATCAACTATACGTAGCCAGGTAAGACATTGTGACGTCAACTATACACAGCTAGGTAAGCCATTGTGACGTCAACTATACACAGCCAGGTAAGACATTTTGGCACTGAAAAGGACATCACTGTTCACTCAGTTAAAGCTATGTAATGGAATAAGTTGTATGCTACAGCAACTAGTGTAAAAGTTACTAGAAGCTTACACACATTTCGTTTTTTTTTGTAGATAAAAAAATCATTTTATTCAGTCTGCCTACAAGATGAATGATGAAAATTCTACAGCACAGAGTTCTTCTCAAAATAGATACAACATAAGAAGTCGAGGTAAAGGGACCGATATGTCTGACATGGAGCACATCAAACCAGATAAGCCAATGTCTGAGCGACATGAGGATAGTGTGAAGATATTTAGATGGTCAATGAACAAAGTGATACTGATCACACATGTGAACATTTTCCTATATTCTACATGCTTCTGGATACAAACTGGAACTTTACCTGTGAGTTGATTATCTTAAACTTAACCTGTAAGTTGATTATCTTAAACTTTACCTGAAAGCTGATTATCTTAAACTTTACCTGTGAGTTGATTGTCTTAAACTTTACCTGTGAGTTGATTATCTTAAACTTTACCTGTGAGTTGATTATCTTAAACTTTACCTGTGAGTTGATTATCTTAAACTTTACCTGAAAGTTGATTATCTTAAACTTTACCTGAAAGTTGATTATCTTAAACTTTACCTGTGAGTTGATTATCTTAAACTTTACCTGAAAGTTGATTATCTTAAACTTTACCTGTGAGTTGATTATCTTAAACTTTACCTGAAAGTTGATTATCTTAAACTTTACCTGAAAGTTGATTATCTGAAACTTTACCTGTGTGTTGATTATCTTAAACTTTACCTGTGAGTTGATTATCTTAAACTTTACCTGAAAGTTGATTATCTTAAACTTTACCTGAAAGTTGATTATCTTAAACTTTACCTGTGAGTTGATTATCTTAAACTTTACCTGTGAGTTGATTATCTTAAACTTTACCTGAAAGTTGATTATCTTAAACTTTACCTGAAAGTTGATTATCTTAAACTTTACCTGTGAGTTGATTATCTTAAACTTTACCTGTGAGTTGATTATCTTAAACTTTACCTGTGAGTTGATTATCTTAAACTTTACCTGTGAGTTGATTATCTTAAACTTTACCTGAAAGTTGATTATCTTAAACTTTACCTGTGAGTTGATTATCTTAAACTTTACCTGTGAGTTGATTATCTTAAACTTTACCTGTGAGTTGATTATCTTAAACTTTACCTGTGAGTTGATTATCTTAAACTTTACCTGTGTGTTGATTATCTTAAACTTTACCTGTGAGTTGATTATCTTAAACTTTACCTGAAAGTTGATTATCTTAAACTTTACCTGTGAGTTGATTATCTTAAACTTTACCTGAAAGTTGATTATCTTAAACTTTACCTGAAAGTTGATTATCTTAAACTTTACCTGTGAGTTGATTATCTTAAACTTTACCTGAAAGTTGATTATCTTAAACTTTACCTGAAAGTTGATTATCTTAAACTTTACCTGTGAGTTGATTATCTTAAACTTTACCTGTGAGTTGATTATCTTAAACTTTACCTGAAAGTTGATTATCTTAAACTTTACCTGAAAGTTGATTATCTTAAACTTTACCTGTGAGTTGATTATCTTAAACTTTACCTGTGAGTTGATTATCTTAAACTTTACCTGAAAGTTGATTAATCTTAAACTTTACCTGTAAGTTGATTTAAATTGGTGTTTTCCTTATCGGTACCTTTAAGATAAGTCCATTTAGCCAACTGTTTATTTACACTCTGACGTTGTATTCACAAAGCATCTTAAGGGAAAACTTAGTATTTTCTTAAAATCTTAAAATTTCCTTAAGTGTATCAGCTTAACAGGAAAATCAAGATTTTAAATATTTTACATAGTTTAGTAGCATTACGTAAAGAGCTACAACAGTCACAAAGAAAAACGTGGGTTATTTTTAGTTTCTTGGTAAATATGTGCAGCTTAATTTATTGACTTAAGTCAAAATATTTAAGTTTTCCCGTAAGATGCTTTGTGAATTACACCCCTGATCGTCAAGTTGGAAGTCAGCTGTAACACTCAGCTGTCAGTCACAGCGGATTGTCTTTGACTGATATGTCCCGGCAGATTGTACACTTCCAAGATAATCTGACAGCAATGTCCTCTTTGCTCCACATGTGGAGAAGGTGCTGGGAACTGTTTTATCAAAGCACTTACGAAAATCTTAAAGTTATGCTCAAATTTAAAGTCTTTGTAATTCTTAAACAACTGCAAATTGGTGAAAGATATTGTTTGTAGGAGTTCATTAACTAAATCATTATTAGTATTGCAGCTCCATTTACCACACATGATCACAGGCAGCCAGCGCGTACCCTACTACTTCACAAGTCAATTCAACCTTCTCATTGTTTACCTATATAAGAAAGGTGAATAACGGAGAATGGAGTGCCTGTCATATAACTTGTCGTATTCTTTTATTTATTCACTCAAATGCTATCTTACGGGTATCATCGTGTAGCGAAGATATTTTACTTTCCGGATATATAAACAGTTTAGTCCTTAAATACACACCCTTAACACAATTTAAGTCAGAATCGCGAATTGGTTTGGTCATTAATTAACAAGTTCAGTATATACACCGGAAACAAACGGAAATGGCCGAGCTTTCACGATTGAACAACTATGAATGACGCGACACACAGTCTAGCCAATCAAACGATCGCTTCGAAATCTGTTGAGGTCGAAAGGTTATCGGAATACTAAATAGAAATTGACGGTGGCGAATTTCGTACATTTTTTTTTATTATCGATCTAGTGAAATATTGCGATGTTTAATTGGCATGTGAGGTAAATTATTTAGTTGCACTAACTGAAAGGATGACTAGCTATGCCCGTTTGTGAAGCATATATTCTGTTTCAAGGCAAACTTCACGTTTACAAGCGTGAAAATCTGGGTTTTGCTGAACGTCTTAGTTAGCGACCTAATTAAGGAATTGTATTCTTGATTCTGACGTTCGGTGTGTAAAGGCTGTATATTTAAGGACTAAAGTGTTGATATATCCTGAAAATAAAATATAGTAGCTACACGTTGATACCCGTAATATACCATTTCAATGAATAATAAACCTACACGGCTACAAATGTGACAGGCACTTTTATAATCGGAAATATTGTAAGTAACCTGTACACAGTAAACAGTGGTAAAATCTGATTTGGCCGGGGTAGTATTTGGGTACGTGCTGACTGCCTATGCACATGATAAGTGTTTATAAATTGTGAAGAATTTAAATTTGATTGTAAGTTTACGATTTCCGTAAATGCTTTGATAAAACAGCACCCTGGTCTTGTGGAAGGGTAAGTTATTACTGGTTAGGATACAGTCCAGGTAAACTAGTTAGGTTAGAATATCTCCACATTTAGCTAAATTATTGAGTAACAGCATTTAACCTGAAGAAAACGAATTAAGTCCTCTGGGTATAGTATGAATGAATTCTACATGTACTCTGAGTGAGTATTCAAGTTCAACTTACAATATTCTATATTACAGTATTTATCCAAGAAGTTGGGTGTGAATGCTGTGTGGTATGGTTACTTACAGACAACGTTTGCTGTGGTACAGCTGGCTGGTGGCCCTCTCTATGGTAGATTCGGTGATTTATTTGGAAGTAGATCGGCAATGACGTTAGCGTTTGCTTCGGCTGCCATGTCATATTTACTGTTATCTATGTCATCATCTGTAACAATATTATTCCTGTCAAGATTACCATCAGTCTTCATGCACGCCATGCAAGGTAAAAGTTTTACTGTTAAGTCATTAATATTTGTGGGGGATTTAAGTTCTTGGATTTTGTGAGTGACCTCAACCACGAAATTAAATCCCCATTGAATAATTATACAAATTAATATGTCAAGTTTACAGTGGCGGCTGTACTTACTTTCAAGTTCAATGAGGTATGATACTTTGTGTTAGGAATTTCACTTGCATACATCATTATACAATAAAATTGTTATTATGTCTGTGTGCTTTTTAAATGATTTCTGAATTTTGACCTTGCCATTAATCATGTATTCTGAAATCCCACAAAATGGTCTTTTTCACCCAAACCACAAAATTTTCTCCCATTGAAATTACATTATTTTACTGTAGCAGTTATATGTACATGTATTGTCAATGATACACTAGTTGTCACCTGAATTTACCAGTCCCCTGCCTAAAGTATTCTAAATTATCTAATCCAAATAGGTCATTTTATAAAAGATACACCTGCCCATAAGACCACTTCAATTATGATGAATTTTGCAAGTTTATGGTCCACAGTATTAATTTTAGAACCAAAAAAATTCTATTTAGACCATTCACTATCAAAACCAGCCTAAATGACTAGTCTTATTAGGGTTCCAAAGTACTAATTTCAGAACAAACAAAAATGCTATTTAGACCAATTCACTATTAAAACCAGCCTTTTGACTGGTTTTATTATGGGAACGTCCCTATTTCATCTACATGTATTTATAATTACAGGTGGACAAATGATTGTGACCGATCTAGGGGATTCGGGTAAACGTGCCGATGCACTGGGTAAGCTTGGATTGTCGTACGGTGTAGGCATGGTGCTTGGACCTATTCTTGGTGGACTCATCACAAAGTTTCAGGGGTAAGATTGCAACAAAAATGTCGTCGTTTTATTTACAGTAATGTTGTTTTATTGTGTCAAAGATTATCAAATCAAATTAATTTGAATAATCGCAATCAGTTTTACTTAGAAATGCAAGAGCAAATCAATCCAGGTGATGAGCATTATGTGCAGATTTCTCAACTTTTGATACTGGGGTTACTTCAACTTTAAAGGGCTTGTCGTGCAAAAGTCTGTTATCCAATGTTTATTAAACTGCACCAGAACTTGTGTCATATATTGTTATTTAAGTGAGCCAAATTTCAAGTCAATTCATTGTGCCGTTTTTAAGAAAATTGGAAAATATTAAAGGTTGTGTTAGAAGTGCTGTTACAATCCAGCTAGGATCTTGTGAAGTAGCCGTTTATTTGTACACGGAAGATTACAACCATTGTCTGAATAGGTAGTACGAATATAGTTTGTTAGTTTAGCATTAAAATTATGGCTGTCTGTTTAAGCCTTTATAATTGGCTTTACACCGTAATAGTGGACCCGACCGCTGCACTACTGTATTCTTACCCTGACTGGACTATAAGTGCATGTATTTTCTTACATTACAGACTTGAGTTTGCAGCATTTGTGGCATTTCTGGGATCTGTACTCAGCATTATACTTGTCCTCGTATTTGTGCCTAAACAAACAAAACAAACAACTGTTGAAAGTAAGAACCACTGATCAATTTGTCTTAATAAACATTCTTCTCTCGTAATAGTAATTTATTGAGTAACAATCCATTAAGTGTTCTCATCTCTGTTGGATTTAGGATCGTTTTAAACTAAAAATCAGTTAATTACATTTTTGAATTTTTCGCATCCAAATGAAATAGGAAAATTAAATGATTATTTTGCTATTAGGCTGACCTTAACATAGAGATTGGTAGGGATTTTATATGCCCTGGCATCTACTGATGCGGGAGGCATATAGTGATTGTCCTGTCCATCTGCCTGTTCGTCTGTCTGTCCCATTGAAAATGTTAACCAAAAGTTTTTGAAACTCCAATATTTTTAAAGTCGAGACTACTATGGTTATATTATTATACTATAGATCAGTCATTTGTTTACATAACATTGTTTAATTACATTGTATTATAAATATTGATGTTTCTCTTATTAATTTCTTCATTTTACAAATACTGTATGAAGGAACATGTTGGCAAGTTGATAAAATTATAGGTTTCACTGCCTTTTTATCCAATTGAAATGTTTAAAACAATTTTGAATAGTTTATTTCTCAAGTATACTTAAGTGGACTGATAAATTGTCTTACAATAAAAACTTACAGATAAATCGGGAGCTGCTTTACTTGATTGGAAGAAATGGTTATCATTAATACTGGCACCTGGGGCCTTGTTCCTGCTTACACTACGCGTTGCTACAGGTAATATAATTGTTATTAATTCCAAATTTTTACCAGTAAAATACAACTTTTTACCAGTAAAATACAACGTTTTACCAGTAAAATACAACTTTTTACCAGTAAAATACAACTTTTTACCTGTACAATACAAATTTTTACCAGTAAAATACAACTTTTTACCAGTAAAATACAACTTTTTACCAGTAAAATACAACTTTTTACCAGTAAAATACAACTTTTTACCTGTAAAATACAAATTTGTCTTTGAATGCAGTACAATCTCTCTAGAGAAACACCTGTTGGCAAACTCAAACTTTGGTTGTTATATTTATATATACAGAGGTTGTTGCTATGGAGAGGTAAAAATAAAAGTAATTTGGTACTTCTGGAATAAAATCATATAAATGTTTCTGAAGAGGGGGTTTTGATCTAGAATCAATTTTAGGTTATACTTGCTGTTTATTGCTGTTAAATTTTAATTTTATCCTTTAAAATTTTAAAAGTCATATTTTTTATGACAAATTGAAAGACTGAACGGTAAGAACATTCTCCAATCTCATTAAAATCATATTCTAACATTTGCTACATTCCTTTACGCTGTTAGAGATCTGATTTCACTCCGTAAAAGGTCATGTTCAAATGACATTTGGCGTGCACAATTAATGACGTCACACAGTTTGTCCAGTGAAATTATATCTAACTGCCATGCACTTTCAGATTTGTTAAAGAAGCGATTTGAATGGATGACGTTAAGTTCACAATGTCATCGACATGACCCCATATGGAATGTCGTCAGATCATATATCAGTGTAAAGTAGTGAAGTGTAACAAGGATCTGATTTAATGAGATTGAACATTCTCTTAGTGTTTGTTATTTTATCTTTCAGGTATTCCAATAGGAATATTCCAGAGCATGTTTCAAGTGGTTGCCTTGGAGACATTTAATCTACCTGCCGATCAAAATGGTTTCTTGATGGCTTACATAGGAGTACTAACAATGGTAGGTTAATAGACTTGCTGACAGATTTAATCACGCAGATCAGTATTATACAAGTCTAATAATTTTCCGCGGCCAGATAATTTATCGTCCTATATTACCGACATTTTTACCGGTTAATCTTACCAAATCAACGTGCATGTAATAATTTATGTACAGAGGTATAAGACACTATAGTAATTGTAATGAATCAGACCCCATAGTGTGATTATGAATAAGCGAGAACTGTCAAGAGAAAGCTAATGTGTGCCTAAGTCAGTACCTCACTATATGATTACATAACAGTCCCAGCAGTTCGTTTAATGCTTTATATTTATAAACATTCCCGTATCCTAAAATATATTTATAAACATTCCCGTATCCTAAAAATAAAAAAAACTTTAGCGTAAGTATGTACTTTACCCAATCATGATGGAATACAAATATCTTACCTTACAGATAGTACAAGGACTGGGTGTGGGTGTTTTATTGAAAAAAGTCAGTGAAAATTCTATAATGAAATGGGCTTCATTTGTACTGGTGTGGTCTTACTTAAGCCTGGTAAGTTAGTTTCATTTATTTAACTGTGGTTTGGATAAATTTAACTTTGCTTTATTTGTTGTGTTTTGTGAAAATTGTGCTCAAATAATTTCATTCAAAGTGCCCCAATATTCTCTCCCATGGTTTCCCTTGCGTTTAAAAATAAACCAAGGGAGACAATAGGGATCCCTTTTGTTTCAACCACAAAAAGTAGATTTACTGGTAAAAATTAGTTTAATAGGCTGTAAGCACTTTTCACACATTTTAAGTTGCTGTTATGAAAGTCTGAAAATAGAGTGACAGAGACATAATTTTATTAATTGCTTTTGTGCTTGACTGCTCGGATGGATGGATGTCCTAAAGATTGTTTACGCGGAAAACCGATGTAACTCTCTGACGGAACTCAGGATACATGGCAAATGAGTTATGTCCAAATGTTACATCAGTTTTCAGTTCCGTCAGAGTGATATGAAAACTCATGCACAATTCTCTGATGGAACTGAGAAGCGGTGTATTGGGATTACTACCGCAATTTATTTCTTTAAGGTTGTTTGTCTTAGACTAACATTTTAATTGAATTCATGGTGTATATAAATGATTTTCATATTTTTCTTATTTTGTTGATACTATATGTTATTATGCAACTGCAAGAAAATTGGTAAATTTTACATAGGTATCAGTCAATTGACCTTTCTGCAGACGCTTCGTAGCCACGCCCCCTATAGTTACGGGTATTCGTTGTTGCTACGCAAGACAAGCTTGCATTAAAATGGCGTCTAATACGGAGATGTCGTGTGATGCTCTTGATACAATTCCGTTAAATATTTCGCTTTTAGTCAATGTTTTGAAAATTTTGTGAAACATAATTATGTGCCTACTTAAAACTTGCAAATCGAAGAATTTTACGTAAACAGTTACTAAATCAGAGCCAAGCAGTGTCCGAATAAGCAGACACTCACAAGCGTAATTTTGCCGCTCAATCAGAATGTTTCTTTTTATCTAAATAGCTTTTTATGTATAGTTTTTGCACCAATCGGGAATGACCAGGCTTGAAAGATACACCCTTTATTGTAACAAAGATATCATTAAGGGTTAATACATATATTTACGTATACACGGTATAATGGAATCTTCCATACACTATAGCATTTCAGCTTCCGTATACGTTCGTATGATAGTGTGTTTAATAAATAATCGAAATTAAATGTGCGTAAAAAATTATTTAAGTAAAGTTACAAGACCTCTGCAAGATTTTCTGCGTCGGGTGTGAATCTTTCAAATCCCACATCGCTACGTAATACATGATTTGTCATTAACAGTCAGCATATCAACAAAAAATGTACAATCACGCGTTATTAAGTAAAAAAATATCGTTTTCTAACATAACGTTAAAACTGTCGGGTCAAGTGCAATAAGTGCTACACAGATTTCATATGCACCATTATACAAGAAATAAATAAGCCCTAGATTATAAGTTAGTTAAAATTCCAATGTGTGATATACTTTGATGATCTCGTTTAGATATTCGTATCTCGACATCAGTCGGGGACCAGTGATATACCGCGGTGTCTTGTTAATTGTCAATAATCAATGTGACACATAGCGGTTTCCGCCAGGACAGGGGAACAGTATGGGGTCAGTTAATTGCTATAAATGTTTTGTAGTAATGTGTATATATCCGACAGGTCTCTGACCTATAGATACTTTGAAATAAACTTGTACATGTATATATCTATCATGATTTACAATAGCTGTCCGGACCATACAGTAGCCTACATGTTTAAAAAAAATTTTTTATAAGCTTTGGAGATTGAATGCATTTAGCACCACAAGGGTATCAACTGAAAAGTGCTTTAACTATTACATAGACCAAAACAACATAATGTTCAATATTATTAAAACATTTCACAATCATCTTTGATGGGAAATACACACATTCTCGTTATTTGGGGGTTATGTGTCCTTATTCTATTAAATAACATGCATGATATCAAATAATAAAATAATTTCACGAGTCTATGGTATATATTTTTTAACAACATTCATATCAAATTAAAGACGAAGCTTTCTAGTTTCACAACATGTAATTATTTCAAATGAGATTAATGTAAATATCAATGATATAACTTTTAAATCAGACTATATTTATGACAAAATATACATATATAGCTACTACTTCCGAGGCCTTATGGATTTAATAAATTAATTAAATTAAAGTTGAAGTTCTCTAGTTTTTAAACATACCAGAATTTTAAAAATGTGTTCAATATTAATGAAATAAGGCTTAATTGAATATTGCGCATTTTACATTGATTTTAGCTTGTCTAATGTCCAGGTTGTCTAACAAGATGGCGGCGATAAATCGTTGCCCAAATACTGCAATCTGATTGGCTAACGCCACCTGTCAATCAAAATCGGCAGAAAGGTCAATTAAAGTAAATAATATAGTTTGGGGAGTGTGAAGGAACTTTTGGAGGGCAGTATATAGTGCTTCATTTAATTAACACAAAAATATAATCATATTATTGATTGACTACTGATGATTGTTAACTTTTATTACTTTACAAGTCAACTTCGATAGCCTAATGGTTGAGCTTTGAATTTTCAATACCAGGCCTCAACATACCAATGTCGATAAAAATGGTACTGGTAAATATCCTTTGCTTGATGCTCAGCATTGTCAGTTCCATGTAACAGCTGGTTTTCCCAGTGTCAGCCATATGACTGAAATACTGTTGACAAGAGGGAATTAAAACAATGTATTTAAAATTTGTATCAAGGCCTTAGGGAAATCATGTATTAGTCGCTGATATGAATTATTGTCGCTAACTTCCTGTGTATGATGTATTTTCAGTCTTTTGTTTCCACTATTACTCAGTTATGTATAGTGATGGCTCCGTTAGTTGTTGGACTAGCCTCACAGAATATTGTCATTAGCAGTGCATTAACCAGAACTGTGGATGAAATTGATACAGGTTTGTCTCCCCTTTATACATTTTGATAACATTTATCATCCCCTCCACTTTCAAAAGTAAGCGGTATATAATTTGTCGGACCCCATGTTTGCTCAGTCCTGCTACGGTAATGATAAATTGTAGAAGAAAGGAATATGAAACAGTGGGTTTTGACAATGGGGGTATAATGCTATGTAAACGTCAGTCTGAAAGTCGGTAGAGTAAGTACATGAAATTGTGTGTAGTTCCCAATCTATCAAACTATCTATCTGTCAAACTGATGTATTGAATTATCTCCCTTTCAATTTCAGGTGCAATGTTGGGATTGAGTATGGCAACAAATTCATTAATCCGTTCCTTGTCTCCAACAATTGGTGGTATAATGCTGGAAAATCTAGGGTTTCCCTCCTTTGGTTACCTTGGTTTCGTTGCATCCGGAATCGTTACTTCTGTACTTTTTGTAAAATTTAGGGACCGAGGTTGATTGATATATTCTATAAAAAATACTAACACACATACACTCACACATATCACTGAATAATCTTAAACTAAGGACAAGGTCATCATTTTATCAAAATTTTGAGCATTAAATAGACCCCTTGACCTCAGAAATTTCAAAATATCAAATTAAGATCTGAAAAGTCAATTAAGTATTTTGGTTATAATAAAACTCGGTACAAAACATACATGTCATGTGTCACACATTCCATGTTTCGCACACCCTTTGCACAAGATTGTTAATGGAAATGCAGGAGATTTCATTAAAATGAGGGGGATTTTCTTTGCTCAAAATTACTGAAGTTTGTATGCAGTTGTCGCTTATTTTACCTTTATGACAGTACCGTGCATGCTTCGTGTCATGAAGTATGGATCCAGTTTTTTTTCAGGGGGTCTTATCGATTTTTAAGCCTGGACATGCATGTCTTGTTATAAGAAAAAATATGAACAAATCGGACTCATGGAAGGCAGCATTCAACAACGAATAATGAGATATGATGACCTTTAATGACAAAATACAATGACCTTTGATTGTTTAAGATAATCACGTTTTTCCAAAATCCACATAAATCTCAAAATACACCAATTTCAATAAAACCAGAACATGCATTCATGGTGAGAATCGTCATGTCTCACAAATTGTGTGTTGTCACTTTAAAAATGCCATACTGTAAATCACTTTTTTTGTGAGAGTTTTATTTTCCCTTATATTCGCGAGGACATTGACACGCAAAACCATTATTCTCATGAAAATTTCGCAATACAAGGTTGGGCAATTCGGACATTGTCAATAATGCAAATTCAAAACTCTCGCGAACAAATAATCTTGATTTTTAAAAAAAATATCACGAAATAAAATTTACGCGAAAATTAATTGATTTACAGTATATAATGAAACAGTTAAATTATTGTATGATTAATATGTTTTTTTTATGTGACTGTGTACAAATGGTCTTGTATTATTGTCACAGCTAGATCTACACATAATAATTTATTTTATATCTGTTACATTTAATTTTATGTATATGGTTCATAATTTCTTAATGGGCTATTCAAATAAATGTGACTACTAGTCGAGTTTCAAGTTATTTGTATCTTGGCATGTGGGCTGTGTGGTTAGCACTCTCGACTACCATTCAACAGGTCCCTGGTTTGAATCTCGCCTGGGCCTCCAGGAAATTTTAGAAACGCTTTTCAGCGTTTCCTACCCAACAAGAAGTGAACTGGTTTGAACCCCAGATGTAGTCTCTTGTGTATCGGTGCAATTCACTGGGTACGCTAAAGAACCAAGGAGTCTATTTGGATTCCTTGTATCACACAATCTTTCGTTTTTTCCCCTCAAAGCCAGAGGTCATTTGCCAAGAAGGCAGAGACAAAACCCAAGGTTACACACTATGACTGTCTCCATTGAACGCAAGATGTCTTGGCAGTGTCACACACTATGTGTAATATATGACCTTTAGATTGAACATATCTATTGTTGAAAATATATACAGACAGGGGATTGTGACCTTTTTTACTGCAGTGCTAATTTTTGTTGCTGATTTACTTGAAACATATTAATTACCATTTACTTGAAACATATCAATTACCATTATTGAACAGTCAATTTCTTGTCTTTATCTTTGATAATGATACACCCATAAAATGACGTTCGGGGGTATATAGGAGCGTGTTGGTCGGTCCGGATGATTTCTTAAGTTAGGAAAGTGAAAGTGATACATTACTAGCTGCATAGATAGCTTGTGTGAATATGCCTCATTATGAGGTATATTCACACAAGCTATATATGCAGCTAGCAGCTAAGGGTTGAAAGTGGATTCACTCTCTGCTCAAAAACTTTAATTGGGAATGAGAGATTTTGTTGAAATCTGCTGTATTATAAGGTAGTTTGTGTGAAGATTCAACAGCATGTATCTAGTTGTACTAAATTGTTTAGCTTATATAAAAGCTTGGTTTATGTGACCAGGCAGTGCTGTGGGCGTATTATGTTCCGAGACAGCTATCAAACAAAAGTTTTCTTGTGATTCCGAGTCATGCATGGCTACAACAAAACAAACACTTTTATTCAAATTTGATCAATTTAATTAAATCATGATTACTAAGACATCACTCCAATGGTACATACAACATTACCATGGCAACATATTTCATACATAATAACATACTTGAGCTAGTATTGTGGAGTTTAATTGATCTGTCAAAAAATGTCTAACTTCACAGTATGTGAACTTAATTGATAAGTTCTCGCCAAGTCTCAACCAATACACCGTGGGAGGTATTCAATATTGATCTTACTTGACTTAAAGATAAGGACAACCCATCAGATCACACCATATTAAACTCTTGGTCAGTAACAGGCGATACAATTGGTTATATTGATCTTACTTGACTTAAGGATAAGGACAACCAATCAGATCACACCATATTAAACTGTTGGTCAGTAAAAGGCGATATAATTGGTTATATTGATCTTACTTAACTTTAGGATAAGGACAACCAATCAGATCACACCATATTAAACTATTGGTCAGTAACAGGTGATATGATTGGTTATCCTTATTCTCCAATTAAATAAGATCAATATTGAATACCACCCAATAACTGAATTTTATTGACCTGTATGGTGCCTCAAAATGATTACATGACGTCATTTCTAAAAAGCGCACAGACGTTCTACGAAATCATCTTCTATAGTGGGGCGCTACCATGAAATTATATTAATTTTGACAGGTAAAAAAACTCAACGGACATCAGTGTTTAAATTAATGAAAACGGCATTTGTAGAAGTATATTACAAATAGCAAGATTATTTTGTCTTTTAATTTAAATGTGCTTATCTTTTATGAGTAAAACAGTGACGCAGTAACCGGTGTTTGAGCCTTATAAACCACATACTCGCATAAATCGGAACTGAAATATTCACACATAGTATGAAGAGCAGAAACAATCAACTACAAAAAGCAAGGATATTCTGCTGTTTAATTAACACTTTGTTTTAAAGTTAAACTTTGCACATTTTGTTCCCATTTCAACAGCAGTTTTGATTTTCTTCATTCAGTACTGTATTTGAAAAAAATTCCAGTGATTTATGTTTGAAATAGGGATGGAAGGCTCACCATGAGCACTTTGTGGTAAGAGAGCTTTATGTAAGAAAAAAGAGAAAGAAGGGACATCAAAATGGCCTAGCCAGTTATAGTGCGCCAACGATAATGAGAAAGGCGGGAAAATTTGGTATACTCCACAAAGGTGGATTAATAAGATGAGCACAATTTATCAGTGATGTTTTAACTATAAAACTGACCATATCTGTTTACTTCAGTAACCAATTTTGCAAAAGTAGGCTAATCCAGTCCATGCTTGTAAACATCATATTATCCCGGGCGCATTATAGGTGAGCTATGAATAACAAAGAAGAGGGACATCAATAAGTCAGTTAGGCATAGCCTTTCATTGGTCATAACACATTGGTGACTTACAACACATACATTTAAACATATCATCAATACATACAATACACAGGTACACATTCTTGGACCAGTTTAATGGAAGAAGACAATAAGGTTACTACATCTATAGACAAAATAAATTAATACATCTTATATAATAAGAAAATAAAATTATCATAAATAGAGAAATAATTTCAAAATAAACAATAAGTCTCTAACCCTTTACACAATATACCTCAACCCATTTACCTACCGTAGCCAGAAAGAACTAAATCACCCATGTTTCAACTGTGGGAAATATGCACATTACAATTTTTTAACTTAAATCAAAATATAATTATAATATATAAACATGCCCTGATGAAGGCTCATGTTTAAGCTGAAATGTTGGTAAGAAATAAATTTGATAAACACATCTGTTGTCAATCGTTCTTTCCACATACAATTTTATTGGTTTAAGATTGAAGTTTTCCACAAAGATGCTATGTAAATACCTGCCCTGTTGTAAGCATCAGTAGCGAGATGGAAATTTAAGGTGTATCTATTGAGTAAAGGGTTAAATTAAAAATATACACAAATTCTCAATGATTGGATAATAATAATAACAACTTTATTTAAAGAGGCAACAGTTGGGCGAGCCCAGACTTCCCTGTGGGCCTCTCATAAACAGATGAGACAAAAATATAACTTGAAGATATTTTGAAACAGAAATGTAAGTCTCCCACAAAGCGCCATAACTCTTGCAAAAATTATCCCACCTAAAATCCTGGCAATATGCACAACTATAGGCTTGGTATGTAGGAGTCATACATAACAGTGAGATAATCTGAGGCTAACAATTTTGATTTTCATGCCATGATTTTAACACAAAATGAAATTACACATTGTATAGTGTGAAGAAATAAACCTGAACCTGACCTTATATTTCAAGGTTCTTGCATTGAATATAGCAATTTACGCAAGCAATTTGTGCATTGACGCTCCTTTAAATTTGTGTTTGTATTACACCTAGAGCGCATATGCAATACTTTCCACAAATGGAGTAAAAGATAGACACAATATTGACTATTTAATTATGCTAATTGAAGGTTGAGGAACAGTTTAATATCTCCACACTCTACTGTAGAATGACAGCTTATCACTGAACCAGTCATATACTTAAAATTATTTTCTAAGATATTTAATAAATAAGCACTCCATCTTTTGGGTAATGACTCAGTAAACATTGGCAGCAAATTGGCAATTTGACAAAACCTTACTAAAAGACCACCTTGCCTTCTGAGGCCACTACAGAAACAATGACTTTCTTCAGAAATAACTATGATCATATTAGGGTTATAATGGTATACATTAATAACTGAGATCTTTTTTGAACATCTGTGGCATTGTTAATACAGTAGTACAGTACTAGTGAAAGTCTGCATGAACAACTTTACACACAATCTTCAAAATTATAGATCAGTAAAACAATCAACAACACATCTAGGTAAGTAATAGATTATATACATGTTGTTACATAACATAGGTATATTATCGATGCTGGTAATCTATATGTCTCTGCTTTAATACATAATTTGCTGGCTTAGAAGAGAAGGTCTTAAGTACAAAAACGCTATTTTGAGAAAACAAAAATCTGTTTGAAAACTACTCTTTACTTACTGAAACAAGACTGCGTTCAATAAACGCTTATGCCCCCTGTGGAAGCCTTGTCCATAAATAAGTCTAAGTCCAAAATTAGGTCAAAATTGGGTCAGGTGATACAGGCGTGTAGAGAGTGTTCATATACAACATCCATGCAAGTATGGAAGGTTTGTAGCAAGCCATAATGATGCTAGAAGAAACGGTCAATTTGGGTTAACCAGGACGGACGAACCAACGAACCAACGAACGGACAGGTGAATCACTATATGCCTCCCGATCTATCGATACGGGGGCATAAAAATAACTTTTTCAACTTCAGTTTGGTCATTCCGATTTTCATAAAAATAGGCTCATAAGCGCCTTGTGATGCAGCTTTACAACATGTAAGAGTCTTATAAGGTCGTAAGTAGCACTTACAACCTTCTCATTCTAAGCCAGCATATTACAGGGTTTAATGTAAACTATACCCTATTTATATCTACAGTACTTGAGAAAAGTGTTAAAGAAATGCTAGAGGTTGTCAGCCAATATAGACTAGTTTTACAAGCGACTGACCAAAAGCCATCGAGTATACAGTACATGTAAATATAGTTACACCGAAACCAGAAACAATACTGACATTAGGTGACATAATGCTGTAATGTAGAGACAATGTTCAAAATACAAAATTCTGGTCCGTTTTGTAATGGAAAGACAAATGAACAGACGTTAACTGCTTATAGAATAGGAGAGATCATGTTTGTATACAAAGGCATTAATACCACCAGCAAGCCATTTGATTGTTCATACATCCAATTGATTGCCAATGGGCATTTTGCATATGAATACGGTGATCTCTCCTATAGTGGAACAGATTTCCTGTAAAATCATTGTTATCAAGGGGAAGTCACTCTTACTCTCCTAAAATTGATCAAACAGAGTTCTTTCCACTGATTGCCAAGGGAAGTTACTCTTTACTTCTCTACAATTTCAAGGGAAGTCATTCTTACTGACTTGGATTTTTTTTTGTATTTTGTAAAAATTTATATGATACTGTCACCATTACAAATAAAAACAATTTTTGTCAAATAAATGTTCAGGAAAAAAAAGTTACAACTTTCACTTCACGGTTGAGTTGACTATAGAAATTTCACTTGGAATAAAATGATTTTACAGCTTGGGTTGGTGAATGGACAAGGATGGATAGACATAAAGTGATAAATTGTGGATTATACCAGTAATCTCAGGAATATTTATAACCGTAAAATCTGAAACTTTCACGAGGGATGAATTTTCGCAATATTCCCGAAATCTTTGGCAAAAATCATGTTCGGGAACCTGAACAAAGTCCGTAAAACAACAGAAAGAACTTCTTTTAAATTTTAAAAATCTCAATGTTTTTCAATGTTTCTGTTGCCATAGCAACCACAATTTTGCATAAACATGCATAATTCCCTTATTGCCCCCTATCCACATACCAAGTTTCATAAACCTAGCTTGGAAACTGTTTCAGTTATGTCAGGATTCATATTTTTGACAGACAGACGGACGGAGGGCAAACCTATAGTCCCCTCCGGTTAAAAACCGGTAGGGGACTAATAACTAATATGCGAAATTTTTCCCTTGCAAAAATTTCAGCTTTTACAGTACAACAGACCGGGTGCTGTTTTTATTATCACAGATTTGCTTAACAATGAATATATTGGCACAGAATAAACTGTATGTAACTATACCTGTAGACAATGACAACCTATTCCATCAGACCCGACAAAATTATCCGGGCAAAAGTAAAAAGAACTACCCTGTACTGGGTACATGTACGATGTTCAGTCAAAAAATGCAAAAATGCTGCGTGTTTTTTTTGTTGATAAACATGTCTCTGAGAATTGAACAACCTGTAACAACCTGACTAATAAGGAATCATTCAAATATTGTAAATACATGCAATATGTTATCATACAACCAAAACCACATGCAATACAAGTGTCATGAATTAACCACATGTACTACAATAAAGCAAGTTAATTACGTAAATTTCTGTGTTTTCTGCAGTTTGATGCTGTCCCAAAGATATAAATTCTGCACAATGTCATGTAAACTATCCGCAGAAATTCTTGACACAAAATTAAACTTCCATATCATACTACAATTTAAGTTAGTATACCATTATCTATATCTCCCAAGTTTGTCCTTGACTGTCATGTGATTCACACAGAAATTAATTTCCAATATTCTGACAGGTTGCAGAAATGAAATCAACCCATTTTAGGCCCAACATAAAAAAGACCATTTTGCCAGCAGAATGAACCCGCTATAGTTTTATGATGGAAAAGTAAAAATACATCATACAACCCTACTGCACAAACCAAAGGTTATAAGCTATGGGAGTGTCCCAACGTACACTATGTCATTAAGCCAAACAAGTCATTATGAATTGCAAGCAATACAGAAGTCCTCTAACGGTTTTAAGCCATTTTCAATGTTTCTGTTGCCATAGCAACCACAATTTTGGTCGGACTCAAAATATTTTTGAACGTGCATTATCCCCTTATTGCCCTCTATCAACATACTAAATTTCATAAACCTAGCTTGGAAACTGTTTGAGTTATGTCAGGATACAGACGGACAGACGGAGGGCAAACATATAGTCCCCTCCGGTCAAAAACTGGTAGGGGACTCACAAGCTACTCTTACTACTGGGTTCCCACAGTCATGATTTAACTATTTTTGAAGGTCGTAGAGAACACTTTGGAAATTTTCTATTGGCCAGGAAAACCAGTACAAGCCAAGGAAATTTATTTGCCAGTGCCCAAGTGACTAAATTTATGAACAAAAAAAACACTCTGAAATCCTGAAAATTTACCCCCAGAACTTTCAAATCAGTAACCCTTCGTTTTTCTGCATTCACACCTGAATGGTTCTGTTAATCAGACGTGTGTGCTGAAAGATTGGGCGAGGCATGGTCTTAAAAAGTTTAGAGAGATATGTGTGGGAACCCTGGCAGCATATAACGTCATAAAACTACAATATTACTCGTTCAATTAGGTCAGTCACCAGTTAACATAACTTTGTGTATATAAACATTGTCATTCTCTTATAAATTAAAATGATGTACTAGTATATATGAGTATATAGCTTGGTGCATAAGGTATCACATTTCACTGCCATTTTATCCAATTAAAATGTTTTAAACAATAAAAATGCTTTGTTTTGATATTACATTGTTTGTATACTAGTGACGGACCAGAATAAACAGACTTTACATGTAATATTACCGTTATAACACAACTAGAGGTATATTAACAAATTGAACACCACAAACTATGACTGGCAAGCAACTGTAAAATCCAAAAATTCCATCTAATTACATGTACTATCAAATCAGAAATTTTCGTGTGGAAGAAAACTTTTGCTGTAATCAGGAATTTGATATTTCGTGAAAATATATACTTGCAGACTGAAACAATAGTAATTAAGCGCACAATAGAGCTCTTTCTGACATTAAAAATCACAAACAATTAAAAATTGTAAACATTTAACGTCATAAACTTCATCAGAATAACAAGTTCACAAAATTTAAACATGGCAAAAATTTCTGTAAATTTTTTACAGTAAATTTAATAATAGAAATAGGAAGATTCCTTTTTGACATAATAATCTAGTTTGCTCATCATAATGGTAAATATTTAAAGTGACAAGTCTATACAATACAACAATAGAAATATCTTGATACCAAATGTACTTGGTACTAAAGACTAAACAAATTAACAATAATATGACGCATATATTACCTGCACATATAGGCCAATAAACACACAGAAAAAAGTAGGTTCTTATCAAATGATTTTAATTTTTTGATTCATCGGCCAATGGTCTAAAATCTTGAAAAAAAACTGTAAACTATTAAACAGTGTACACGGAGCATCACACATAAAATTATCAAAAAATATATAACATAGAATAGCAAAAGGCCATCCATAAAATAATATATGCTTGCAATCCCCTTCCAACATATGCCCTAGGACTGTCCTTCCAACACACAACTAGAGCTGTCTGTGAAAAATACACCCAGGATCAATTGTGGCATGTTGGTAAGAGTAACACAAGCGTATTAGCTTTATGGAGAGCATTATTTATAAAAAAATTAACAAGAATAACAAGATACTGTAAATCACTTAATTTTTGTGTTACTTTTAATTTCGCGGTTTTCATGAAAATATTTCAAGGTTTTTTTCTTAAAATTTTAGCCAAAAATATAACTCTTGCAAAAAAAAGTGATTTACAGTAAATACAACAGTAGGCATAGAACAACTTAATGTGTAGATGATATGAGATCTAACATTTTAAGATGTTTTCAGCGAGTATACAGAATGCGAGATTGGATGCGTAAAGCCGACTTTGTACGGCATTAAATAAGGTAAAATGAACAACAATCATCAAAACAATATATTAACGTTTAGACAGATACCCTGAACTGAAAACTTATACCCCAACTAACATTTTTCCTATATACAGTGCCCACCAAAAATACATGTAAGTATACAGGTGCAAAATTAAACGTGGTTAAATTATTCAATATCTGTTCATCAGATGGTCACAATTATACTAGTTTCTGAAGCTACAGTTACTATATGAGTCAAAAAAGAGATAGAAATGAAGATGTTCTGAATTAAAATAACCATGTGAATTTTCCATCTTTTTGCGACTAAGTTCTCATTTAAGCAGGACAAAGGAACCTTATATTTTGCACCTAGGGTACCAATTAATGTACGGTCTTTACATATAATAAACAAAAAATAAACCTTTTCTTCAAAAATATTGTTGTTTCACTGTTTTGCAAATAGTGTTATAACAGACAAGTAAATGACGAAATAACATCTGTATACTTATTTTTGGTGGGCAGTGTATATATGATGCAAGTATCAATATTTTGCCCCGGGGTGGTGAGGGCGTCCAGCTGACCCAGGGGAATTAGACAAATTTTCTTTGTTTGGGTCTAATTCCCCACCCTAGAGCCAAACATTTTGTCTAAATCTCCACAGTGGGAGATGCTTGGTGTATCAAAATAGCCCGTTATCGTTAAATGGTTGTCTGCTTTCTTGCAGTGTCTAAATTCCCCAAAATCAGGATCTAAAATCCAGCCGAAGTCTATTTCCCGGGACCTAAAATCATTTGGCATGTTAGATTACCACCTGTGGTGAATCATCTTCTGTCTAATGTCATGTGTATGCCCACCGCTCCCTCACCGGGGCAAATTATTGATAGGTGCATAACTAATCTATATAAAATACAGAAAAAATCAAAATCCTTTTTTGATTAACAATTTGGCAACTGTAACTAGCACTATCACAGGAAATGAGTAATTAACATATAACACAGCGTTTTCACAGAAACAAGGACATGTAACTCTGCAATGCTTTGACACCACCCCCCTCCTAAAAATATGTCGCACTCACTCATCTAAATTTCATGGCAATGGTGCACTGTCTGTATTTCATGAACTCCCCCAACATTTTCTTTAAAGGCAACAAATTTACCAAAATGAGAGACAAAAATAACAAAGGGAGACACACTTATTGAGAGCTGATCCCAACAGTGTTTTAACTTAAACTTTACACTTGATGAGTATTGACAATTTACCTTAGTTCATCCAGATGCAACTAAGAGCAAAACAAATCAGTATTTAGTAATACCACAATAGTTATAACAATGTATGTATGTGATTTGAATATTATTGGCGATCGACACCTGTAAGTAATTTGCATTAAATGAGTTGAAATATGTGTGTATGGAGACGGGGTAGAATGTGTACGGAGAGGGGGTAGAATCGTCAACAAGTGTGTGAATGGAGTAAAGGGTGCCATGATCAATCATACTTCAAAAAGTCGAGCTAAAAATTGACCTTTTCTTATATACGTAGTTTTATAGCACTTAGAAACTGAAATCACAGAAATAACATAATACAAATCACAAATAAAGATAGACAAAAAGTTTGTATTCCACTTGAAACAAAAATAAAACTCTTTTTGTCATTCCTGGTATCAGAGTGTCTGTTTTCATGACGCATGATCCAGATTGACCATGTAGTTTCATTCCTAGTAACAGAATGTGTTGTTTCATGATTCATGATCCAGCTTGACATTGTAGTAGGATCCAGCTTGACATTGTAGTAGTTCATCTATACCAGTAAGATGTTGTTAACATGTGGCTTATGTCTTCATGTGGCTTGTGGCTTATATCTTCATGTGGCTTATGTTTTCATTTGTTTGAGAGCATTATTTACCCGAACAACGAGACGATTCTCAAAGTCATAATCCTTGTGCTTGTCCTGAAATAACACCATGCATGTAATACATAGTATAAAACACATGTATAGCAACTTCTCCACATGTGGAGGACAATCAACTCTGTTGAAATATTTTCATAAAAGGATATGGCCCGCCATAACAGAAAATCAAACCCTGCTAGGAATTGAACATGTTATGACACAATTATTATATATGTTTGAATTTTAAATAATTTCTGATAATTTCCTTGAAGTACACCCTCACAAAATGGTCTTTGTCACTAAAACTACGAAATTTTGTCCCATTGAAATTAAATGATTTTACAGTAGCTAAGAAAGTATACATCAAAATAACTCCGCTTATAGTTTAATTTATACTAATTTATTTACGACTGACATTATGGTTGAGTAGATTAAGCTCTTCAACACTGATCAAGAGGTCCCAACTTTTGATTTTTGACTGAGGCGCTCTGTCATTTCCAGTGTTTCCCTCCCAACTAGAGATTAACTGGTTGGTAACCAAGAGGTAGTCTCTGGGTATTGGTCACAGGTGAATTACACTGGGCATATTTAAGAACTAAGGTGTCTATGTTAAGGAACGACACCCAAAATTCCTTGAATCTCACAACTGTCTCTTCCCTTCTGTCAAAGGGTTATTGTTTAACCTGCCAGGGGAAATGGATTATCATGCACTTATGAATGCACACAGTCAAATGCAAACATACAAACAAGAGCATCCAAATTATATAACTATATATAGATCTTTGGTACATTATGGTCTAATGTGTGGGTCTAAATGATCAATGAAACTTAAACACAATGTAAAAAGATTATATTAAGTCAGACAGGGAAGGCAGCACTCAACTTAACCAGCCAAGCACAGAAAACACACAAAGCACTGAAAACATGGCAACCCGTCCCGAAACATTAACATTAACTGTATGTAACCAATTTTACAATACTATTATACATTATTGTATTTCTGTTCTAGTATACTGACATACATCATTACATATTGAAATAATTCTAGGATGTACGGACATGATTTTGTAGATTTCACTAAAAATCTATTTTGTGGGCGTCATTAATTTATAAGTTCAAAAGAACAATAGAATACGAAAAAATGTTAATTGGTTAATTAACTAATTGGTTAATTAACTACAAAAACAGTACCTTTATTTCCTGTAGTAAAGCCTTGGCTTTTCCACAAGTCTGAAACAAATAATAAAATATAACGTTCCAGTAGAAGAGATTTTGACAGAAAACATTGCCTCCCACATAAAGCCATAATATGTACAACAAGACTTGGAAGCAAGACTTAGTATTCATGTGAAGTTGCATTGAAATCAGACCAATGATTCAGAAGAACAAGTGCATACAAACTTTGTAATGTTCATTCATCCAGACCGACGTCCAGCACAAAATCCATATGGCTCCCCCACTATATGTGGGAGATTATTGTACATTGTATTAACTCAATCCTTGTGACTACTAAGTTACCTTAGAACTAAATTTATCATCATCTTCATACAAATTATCAGATACATACACCAGTAAGTTGACCAAACTATGTTTTCTGGACATAACTAGAGCTGTCACCATACGGCAGACTTATATTATATACCCCGCCAGCAAAGGGCCATCATTCTGGCCAAAATCATCGCAGACCTTGTGCGGGGGTATAGTTTATCAACTTGTTATACACTATCATTATAACAGGATATATTCATGTATAAAGGTCAAGGACCACGTCAATTTGTTGAGATAATATGTAAGCAGAAAAGTGTATATTAGAGCAGTCATTGATACAATCCGAGGCATATTTACGGCAATATATCATAACACTAGCATCTACAATACATACAAATATTGGTTCGCACATATAGATTAACCGATAACAGACCCATCAGTCATGATTCACTTATTTAGCTGTACTTCATTGGATATATATCCTGCTTCAGTTTGAAACTTGGAGTTTAGACTTGACCCATTTATGGCCATTTTGTCAACTTTCGTTTTAAAACCCTTTGTCAACTTTCGTTTAACCCTTTGTCAACTTTCGTTTAACCCAAAAATTTGCAGGATTTGTGTGGTTCCATTCGTTTACCCATGTGTCAATATTTCAAAATGTAAATTGATAATTAATTGGCTAAAAAATATTCTTGAAACATCGATATCGCTTTTATCGATGACAGCTCTAGTATATTATGGAGTAGAGGGTTAATATTATGTAACATATACATGTATAGATTACCTCTGGTTTCTTCATATGTATAGAAGCCATTTCAAACAGAGCAAACGGAGGTATATGTAGGTCATCTTTACTACCAGAATGCCGTGCTATACATTCATCCAAACACTGAAATCATTAACATACATATCAGAAGCCATTTCAAACAGTGCAAACGGAGGTATATGTAGGTCATCTTTACTACAAGAATGCCGTGCTATACATTCATCCAAACACTGAAATCACATACAGTCAACTCTCGTTATCTCGAACTTGCTTATATCGAATTTTCCGTTATGTCGAAGTACATAAATATCAACACAAGCAATTCTCACAAATATGTCATTCTTACGACCGTAACAATATGGCGGCTTAATATGACAGAAACTCGAAAACTTGAAACTTTAATGTCGAAGTAATTTCCACGGTCCCGTGAAATTCGAGATAACGAGTTGACTGCAGCTGTACTTGCTTAGTTTATTACAAACCTAACTGGATCCATTTACAGCAAGGGTATACGTCAATTATATACGTCCAAGCAGCATAGATGCCTTGAACTAGTAATACACAGGACTTTGACAGAAAACTATTCCTGACAGGAGGGAATTTGACACGCTGAATGATTCCAGTTCCCAGGAATAGACTTCACCCGGATTTTAGATCCCAGTATTGGGGAATTTAGACACTGCACAAAAGCAGACAACCATTTAAGGATGGCGGGTCATTTGATACACCAAACATCTCACACGGTGGGATTAAGACAAAATGTTTGGTTGTATGGTAGGGAATTTGAATTTTTAACCAAACAATTGTCTAATTCAACTGGGTTTACACATCACTCCCCTACGCCTCCCCACCCCTTCCCCTCCTTGGAGTCAAAATATTGATATATGTAGTTGCATTAGACGAATTGGACATAACATCTGAAGATCTGCTTATAATTATATTTAAAAATCATGAATAGAAAATACAACTACATGTACAAATACATTTTGAAGGCTTAAATTTACAGCTCTCAGTCATTTTTGACTGACCCTCGTAGAAGGGAAAAATCTGGACTTGACTGTCAATTAACATAACCTACCTGTAATGCCATTTCCTCCTCACCAAGTTGATGGAATACTGCACCTTCTATCAAACATTTTATATGGAACACATCATGGTCTGTCTGCATATCACATACTGCAAAAATAACTTTACATACTGTAAACCTAGAGATCATTTTGCGTGATTTGGTTTTGCGGAGTTCGCAAAAAGTAGAATTTTGCGAAATTAAGTCACCACGAAAGTGCTAAGAACATGAATATGGACACTGCAGTAAAACTTAAAAACGCAAAAATTTGTATTCACGAATATGCCCACGATCAGCAAAACGCAAAAGTTAGTATTTGCGAAAGTAAATCGGTTTACAGTAATTAGTACAAGACCTCCATGATGGCCATGATGATGATTTGACCCTTAACCCTACTAAGGCATAATGCCCAATCCTGAAAATAATCCTGAAAATTGCGGGCACCCTTAGCATACATCCTTACACCAAACCTATGTATCAAACATGATTCTATAGTTAAAATTCAGCTTATGAAATTTCAAATTACCATAACTTAGTCAACACTTTCATCAAATAGCTTTTGTTATGTGCAGAAAAGATTCTATTGCAGCTAATTTGTATTTCCAGATTTTTCCGGACGACGGGACTTTATTTCAATGCAGATACTTTATGTATAGTAACTACATTGTACTAATATCATTATTGAACAAGAGATATTAAATTTAAAGGCAAATTTAAGCACTTTTTCAGACAATTCAATCATTTAAATAACACTTTTTAGATTATAGACAACATAATAGGATGGAATGTGCTGGGGAGAAGTTTATTCTGATTTTAAGGCTGTGGTACTCCAGCCCATTCTGTACCGTGGGAACAGCCTAACAAACTCTCTAACGTATTAAGAATTTTGTTTGTTTCAAGTGCTATGAACACATCATTTCTACACCAAAACTCTTATTTCAATCAATTCTATTGCTAAAATTCGGCTTTCATACTTTCATAATTTCAAATGACCATAATTCAGTCAATAATTCATAATTTTCATCAAATAACATTTATTTACTGCATCAAGGTTCACTGTTTCTAGTGCAGCAAATCAAACATTTCAGATTTGTAGGACCCCTAAATATAGGTCCATTAGATTAGGGTACAATATAGTTAAGGTTACCAACCATCAAGATATGGTCTTATTTCTTCGTTGGTCAAAGTCGGCATAGCGTGCCACAAAAACACGAGTTCCAGTGTGAGCAATCTACAATATTCCTGTGTTGGTTTTGTTTTCTTCATTTTGTCGGCTCGTCGGGCTACGTACGCTTCGATTTGATTGTTCTTCTTCTTCAGTAAACCCGGTACTTCCCTGAACCTGTCGTGAGCCCCTTTAATGTCTCCCATACCACCAAGACAAACTGAAACATTATATCAACATTAGTGGAAGCCATGGCACAGTTATTGTAGTCATAACTGCCAAGTACTCCTATTCAGACGGAGTTTCTCCGATCTTTTTCTGAAAAATGATAAAATATCTGATTTTCCAATTCATCCGACTTCAACTCCGCTTTTTTTATCTCTATCAGAAAATACACTCGTAAACTTTTGATGATGTACTAACAATTAATGAGCATGTAATTGCATAAATAACCTTTTATGACACAGCTGGACAGTTGTCACTCCAATAAACAATCGATAATTGCCCCCGATAAGTGTTACAAACATCGTAAAATTTGTGAAGTCAATAAAGCTTGGGTTTAAAGGTTAGACCCGGACACTACAGAACTCCAAGCAGCAGTTACTTCCCTTTGCATTAACTGATGATCATGTAGGCTCCTAGGATCAATTAATTTTTGGTTTGTGATTTGAAACTTGCATTGTATTCCGAAAACATTTTTTGAAACTTTTATAGATAGATATAGATATTTTTTATTTCAAACATATATTATATAAACTGTACTGTATTTGATGTGCAATCAGCATTTAGTAAGGTAACTTAATAGTTTGAACAGTGTGTCAATAAGGCTTAAAACATACCGGTACTGGAACCTGACATTTGTTAATGACATTATGAAAAAGATCACAAATATATATGCTGATAATTTTATTTGATTATTGGATGATTAATATTAAACATGGTGAATCATACGTTATCACCATCTTTATGTAACAACAATTCAACGGAATGCGACTTAAGTATTTCTGTAATTATGCAAACATTTTCCAAGAAAAAAATTACGAAAAATATATTAATAATAATATGAAGTAGTACAATTATGAACTATTTCAGTAGTTGAACATGCTGTTATTATATACCAAAACATCACTATTAACATCAGCAATCATCTCCACTCAAAACTCTACCTACAACAACAACAACATCATCCTACTTACCAGCCTCCATGTACGCATAGTAACATTTCGACCACTTTGTGTCATGTCTCAACCTGAAGGGATCAAAATATGAAGATGTTATTGATATGGATGATATGTATTACGATGTATAATATTAAAAGTGTGCCAAACGTAACGTCACTGTTGGACGTTACGACATAATTGCTGGTGACGTGATGAAGTCAAACATGTACATATGAGCCAGTCTCCAGGAAAACCTGCTATATTGACATTACGTAATTACTGCATGTAACAAGGTTTTGAAAAAGCTTTCAAATAAGAAAAAATGACATATCTATAGATTCAATTTTAAGTCATTTATCCATATATTACTATATCTTAGCTTTAAAATGTCTTATGCATTATGTCGAAATCATTTACTTCGTTGCTATGGTGACCAATTTCAGAAAAGTACTCTGATTGAGAAAAACGAGGAGTTAGTTGTTTAAAACAGTAGTAGCATTTCTTTAAATGTGAACATTTAAAATTTGGATGTATATTATAAAACTTAAAACATCATTCTAAAACTTGATACCATTTTGACCAGTTTATGTAAAGAATTGATCAAATGCAGTATTTATAAAGAACTTGTTACAATGATGTCGAATAACGCTTTAATGACGTTTGCAATGTCACGCAAAAAGGGTCTGATTAGGGCCTCAACAAAACAGCTGTAACCTCCTTAAAAATCAAGATACTAACAAAATTTACTCTTTCAAATAATAAAAAATCTCAAAATAATTTTTTTTGTCAAAATAGCAGGCTTTCCTGTTTGGTAACTTTTTTACAGAAACTCGAAACAATAAAAATGCCAAAAATGCAATAAAAATCAATGGGGTATAGGAGTTTATTCACCCTATCTCAATTGAGAGTCGTAGTTGTTCTTGTTTTTAGTCTGAAAACGGCTAAGAATGCACGCAGGCGATATAGAAGTTTTAAAAAATCCGGGGGAGCATGCCCACGAACCCCCCTAAAAAAACATGGCCTAAACATTGATTTCGACTAAGCTACGCCCCTGGTCATGGTTCATTTCTTTAGCTACTATACTCTGTATATAGTGGGTATACATTCAACTTTCGAAAATTTGAAAATGGCAGCTTCCGTTTGAGTTTGGACTTGTCTCAAAATGTTAATAATTTGTCCACTTCCATTTAACTAAGAAAAGTATTTTGTACAGGAAAAATTGGGATTTTGCGTTGTTCTATTTATTTACCCATGTATCAATATTTCAAAATGTGAATCAATTAATATTGTTGATACATCAATAGCACGTTCATTGATGACAGCTCTATCCCCCACTCATTTATTTTTCAGGAAAATTCCTCAGTGTAACAGTAACATTAGCATGAACTTCTACTGACTTACTGTAAACCTAGAAATTATTTTCGTGAATGGTAGAATTTCGCCAAATTAAGTCACCGCGAAAGTGCTAAAAACATTAATATAGACACTGCAGGAAACTTAAAAAACATGATTATGCCCACGATCAGCAAAACGCGAAAGTTAGTATTCGCAAAAGTAAATTGGTTTACAGTAACAGGGAAGATATTTTACTGACTGAACCGTGAAGATGTTTGAGTTACATACTAACCTACTGAATGCAGAAAGACCATCTCTCCAGTTCAATTTAATCATATTGCACCAACCTAGAATAGTAACAACGAGATTTGTTTGTAAAATATAAAATATCTCCATCTAACAGCCAGCATGACATTGTATGGATCTAGACAGGGGACAATGATACTTATATGCTTTATTGATTCTATATAATTTGTTTAAACGAAAACATTTGTAGTATGATAGGTAAAAATTGAAATGCAAATTCAAGCATTGACAACTGAATTAGGACAACTTTGAATGATTGTACAAATGAAAAGACAGCAGAATAGATCATAGGCCACAGCTAGGCCATCCTTAAAAAAATGTTTGTTTGCGGTAATGCTACCTACTCATCGAAATGGTCCATCTCCTTATATAACTTCATTGACCCAGTTGTTTCTACAGGTTCCCCTAACAAAATTTCTATACAAAAAATAAATTCGACCTATCTACCAACCTTAAAAATCTTGGATCGCGTTACAGCAAACAAACAATTTTTTAAGGACGGCCCTATTTATAAAATTATTATTATTATCAAGTCACTAACGAGGCCTAGACAAGAGGCAGATGCCTATCATCTCCTAAGCAGGGCAGAACAGGTGATAATGGTCAGACTTCGATCAGGGCACAACCGACTGAATGCACATATGCATAAGAAATACAGACTGGCCCCATCACCGACCTGTCCGTGTGGCACAGAAGACCAGACAGCTGAACACATCCTCCAAAGATGTAAACGTCACGACCAGGAGCGAGCTGCGAAGTGGCCTCAAGACACAACCCTCCACCAGAAACTCTATGGAGACGTTGATGACCTGAGAAGAACCGCATCCTTCATCGCAGATACTGGCGTGGTCGTGTAGAGCGAACCCCAGTAATAAGTAAGTATAAAATTATTTTTTCTGGTTGAGTGCCAGTGAATCAGGACAACTTTGAATGATTGTACAAAATACCGGTACTGACCTATTTCATACAAGCACATTAGTTCTAGTTCTTTCTGTCCGTCTGCTGCTTTATAAGCATCATTATATAGTTTTAATGATAATTCTGACTGTTTCTGAAATGAAGAAATTTATGAATAATTTATAAACACTCTGTTGAACCCACATAGTTATCAAGATGTTGTACATGAATCAACTGCTGTCACTCATTTATACTAGGACACCTGGACGATTTCAAAATTCTGAAACCAGTTAATCGTTTGTATGAAATGAAATAAAACCGGTTAATTGGTCGCCATATTGAAATTGGTGTATCCTTTCCTGACAATCATATCAAGGTACATGTACTATCAGCAGTGGAACTCTTTTGTTTATTTTATTATCCGATGATAATATACCAATTAGAACTATAAGATTATTTCATTATTACATATATTACATTCTCATGAAATTCTCTGTATGATTTTTATAGCAGAAATTAATACCCCGAAGTTTTGCACACAGTTGTGTGTTGGACTCAGGTAAAAAATGGAAAAGTCAGATGCAAAACTCGTGAAAATATGATGATAGAATATTGTTGTTCCTAATTTGCTCATTGGAGACTTTGCAAATGTTTAAAGCTGTATATATAGGATGCATTGAATTGTTGGTTACAATTCAGGGTCGATAAAAGGGCGGGCAATATTTTGAAGTATACATATTGGTACTTATTTATTTATTTTTACATGTTTTATTATGCGATAGGCAACTGCTGTGAAAAATGGTCCTGTTTTGAGAACTAAAATTTTTTACCCGTTTCACTAAGTTACAGATTTGCAAATGATATTTATATAATATACAAACATACCCGAAGACGATGAATCCGACCACGAAAAAACAAAAATAAACACGAGTTGGGAAACTGACTTTCTTTTGACTCGATTAACTTTTCTGCCTCATCACAACCTGTGGAATAGAATAGAATACTATTATTACCAATAATGGGGCATTTGTGGCATACAATCACATATAAATATATAAGCAAGTGTATGAAATAAGGCATAACATAAAAAAGGCTTGACTTTTAATTGGAAAACACAAATAACAAAAAAGATAACTCACAGGTAATGGTAAACATAGATAATGACAAATCTTATATTAATAATAATTCGAACCTGCGTTCAAAAGACATGAATACAATCACACGCACATTTCTGACAATTCTCAAGATGTGACTATAAAATCATAATTTTGACTAGATTATGCTGCATTGTGTGATAGTAATACTCATTATAACAATAGAAGGCATCATATTGTTGTTTCTCAGTTATAACTAGGTATTCAGTGTGGATATGATATTATAATACCCTTAAAAGCAACAAAGAAACAAATGAAAGCATTGATATTAATCATACAGGAGTCCAGATTAATCATGCATAGTGTTATTTAAATGAGCCAATCTAATGATATAACATGTATAAATGAATTCAGTATAATCTTAATCAATTGGTCATCTTCATTACTCAGGAGAAATATAACTTTATAATACTTATGTTACTATATATAGTAACAAATTTGCATTGAAAAAAAAGTATTATTCGCCCTTTTAAAGTATTATCAGCTTTTGGCCCGCCTCGCGCAGGGCGATTATCAATGATAATAGCCCTTGGAAGACGTACACGCGCAACGTTACGTCATTTGCGCCACAAAAGTGACCGGCGCCGAGCGTAACGTTACTGTATAAGGCCTTCTTGAATCACTTGCAAACCAGATTGATAGATTTGGACATGCAGGATAGCACATTTCAAAATTGTATCAATCCTTGACCAAATGGATCTAAATATACACCTATTATCTAAAATCTAGAAATTAAATCCGTGTTTACTAGGTCTAGACGAGATACACTGAGATTCACACAAATGTGAAAAACAACTTTTTTCAGAATTTTACATAAAAACATACACCAAAATGTAGAAAATTTTATAACCAAAAAAATAAATACCCATATGATATGTTTCCGTTTTATAATAACAAAGTTACGGAGAATTTAAGTGATAGATCTACACGAATAGACCCAAGTTTGACAATTTCTAAAACGACGATGGGGTTGTCTATCAATTACGGAACATGTAAGAGTCTATGTCTTGTAAGTGTTTTCTTAAATGAGTAGTTTTAATGAAAACACAACAACATAAATATTATACAGAACAATGAATGGCTGAGCAGTGCCAGTGAGTGATAATCGCCCCGGTAGATTATAATTGCCCTCGGGCTAGCGCCCTCTGGCAATTATCAACCTACCGGGGCGATTATCACTCACTGGCACTGCTCAGCCATGTATTATTCTATAAATCCTCGTCAGATAAAAATTTAAATTCCAAAATTTTTCATGTGCTATTTACATTTCTCAAGAAATCTTGTCTTAACACATCATACTTAGGGCATTCAAGCATAAGATGTAGTTCATCTTCAATCGTATCCATTTCGCATACTTGACATAACCTTTCTGAAACTTGGATATTTTTATAACAACCATAATATTATTCTATTTTCAATCTATGGTCACTTATTCGAAATTTTGGAAAACAGGACCTTGTTTTTCCATCTTCAATTTTAAGGTTCTGTGAAACATAGCATTCCAATTGCTTACCTGCATCATATCCATTAGCGCCATCTAGTGCGAAGAACGGTCTCAGTACCGTATGATACCATAGAAGTCCGAGTGTAGCCAGCGGAGCATTCATGGCCTCTGAGTTACAAGTATACTCTAATGCTTTAAGACCTAAGGCTCTGTCACCCTCAAAACCTAGAAATTCTATAAGTTTGAGAATTTTTGGCGGGATCATTGATATGCACATCTGGAATGTTCCGTAACCAAAGTTTACTGCTCCTTGTAGACGATCTAATACTTCTTTAGGTATTTCGTTATCGTTGCCGTCGATAGGCCCGCCTTCAGATGCAACACTGCCGCCAGATATACTAGATTTTGATTCTGATTTCTTCATTTTTGGATTTTCGCGTAAACTTAACACGTTTTTGTACACTTTCTCATAAATTTTCCAAGCCTTTCTAAGCAGCCAGCCACCCTTGATATAACTTGGAAGATCTTGTCCTGTGAAGACTAGTATAGCTTGATACAGAAGGGAGTCACCGACTATCACCTGGCGCTGTATCTTCTCTTCTAAACTAATCTGTTGACCCTAAAAAATTATTTGAAAAAAAATAACTAGAAGTGAATAAACAACACTGAGTTCAGTGAGCATTTATGCCCTGCATGGTGGAAGCCTGGTCCGTAATAATTAGCTTAGTCAATCAGGGGCCATAAGTCTGTAGAAATGGTAAACAAGTAAACTATGCCTTGGGTTTAAAAGCAATGCCTTGATGGACTTTGAAAATATTTGAGTTTCAAGTTGAAATTTTTGGTTTACATTTTCAATGGAACAAACAAACAAACAGATGGGCAATCACTATATGCCTCCCGCATCAGTACATTATGCTGGGGCATAAACAAACGAAGGGCCATAATTATGACAAAAACAATTTGAACGCAAATCCCTTTATTGTTAAGGTTTGACATCTGCGAAAGTTGGAAGAAGTAACTTCCAAAAGGGCCTTCCCTCTGTCAAAAAGTATCAGACCTATAATGTAGGCTTGGTACCAAATATTTATGTGAAGTTTCATTGAAATTGGACTGATGGTTAAGGAGAACATGCACATACACACTTTGTGACATCTATAAAGACATCTTAACAAAATCAATATCAAACAATACACTGTTCAACCTGAGTGAATTAAGACAACCTGTACACAAAGACAACTACATGTATTAAGAAACCTGTTTGAAAAGACCACTTTTTTCATCACCGGTCTGAGTTCAGATTTATAAACTTTTACGCATTCATGCAATACAGGCCATAATCACTAAGAAAACACAAAACAGATCAAAAATATAAACACCCATAATGATTTAAAGACATCATACAAAGATTTTTTCATTTTAGGTGCTGGCTTGGAAGCGGATTGTGGCTTTAAGGCACTGTGGTACTCCAGGGCCTTCTGCCTCCCTGGAAAGGCATGAAAACGAAGCATACCTCTTTCCGTTTCTTTGAAGAAAATTTTTTCTTGATAGATTTGACCACACCGTCGCTGACATCACATTTCTTCTCTGTTTCTTCTAATGTTTTCAATGCTCTATCCATCCATTCTTCCTCGTACGACATCAATCCTTGCTGAAAATCACAAGATACATTTGTGTAATAGGATAAGAACTATAACGATAGTGAATCAATTGGATGCATTTTAGCTTTCATAGTGCTTAGCACTTACTTCCAACAATTTTTCAGGCATTTAGTAGTCAGTTGGTATAACCTATATTTCAGCCATCCTCATACATCAGTGGTTAGGCAAGTTCCCAGACTACCCTGTGATATCACAGGTGAAGAATACTCTGATGAACGAGAATGTTACTTGCTCTGCAACTGACAATTTCTCTACCTGTGGAGGAAATGACATGCCACAGAAAAACATAACCAGACTCAGTTTTGTCTATTGAACACAGATCTCTATCTAATGTGCCTACAGGGCAGGTTAATATTATCCACATTTGCGAGGATTACCGTAATTTTTTTTTCATTTTGTGGTCAAATTCCCAGACTACCATATCACAGGTGAAGAATACTCTGGTGAACGAGAATGCATGAAACCATACAAGACAACACCCACAATAAAATGTTAGTAAGGCTTTTAATTAACAAACTCCAATGTAATATTCATCTAAACTTACACAACTTGTCAATGAAAATACCATTCAAGGAACATTCTCATATTTAGTATATTTTTTAGTACCGACTCGCCAAATATTCATGGTAAGGCTACAGCAAACCAACATTTATTTCATCATGGCCTAAATTAAGTGAGTAATGATAATAAATTGATTTAAGTAAACACATGCACCAGTATATAAACAATGACCAACATAAAGATAAGATTACGTGTTATCATGCCTTCCTTTGTTTATATAAATGATTTGTCCAAAAATTGATACACATGCGTTAAAGTTGAATTGAAAACATAAATTATGGAATATGATTTGTTTCTTTTCCCTAGTTTACACCTGGCAGCTATGTTCAGCTATATATTGTGAGCTACTATATAAGAACAGAACCAGTCTGAAATGAACACGATGACAACTTAACACCCTAATCATGTATGCCTCCAACAAGGGGCCATTACAGGTTTCCCCAAATACTCTGACACAACTTCCCTGACTTTTACTTGATTTTTCCCTGACCACAGACCATTTTTCCCTGACTTTTATTTGCAATCTGGTACCAAAGCATCTTTTTGTTTGGATAAAATATGACAATAAAGATAGGGAACAGTAAGCTCTATTAGTTTTATAATTTATATGGAACAAAAAAGTAAAAGGTAACAGTTTTAGGGCTGATGATTGAAATAAAGTTATAAATATAATTTAGAATTGATAGTATTAGCCTTGGGTTTTTTCTTTATAGGAATTGATACCTGTTGAGTGATCAGACCACCAAACAATCCTTTCATTCAGACAGATTATGAAAATAACAAGACTGCGTTCAATAAACGCTTATGCCCCCATGGAAGCCTAGTCCATAAAAAAGCTAAGTCAATCAGGGGCCATAATTCTGTTAAAATGTTGGATAGGGTTACATGGCTTTGACAATGTAAAGGGCTTATGATGGTAAACAACAATGTCAAGTTTGAAGACAACGCCTTGATGTAAGACGAAATTTGGGTTAACGAGAATTGGACGCTTAATAAGTCTAAGTCCAAAATTAGGTCAAGGTCAAAATGGGGTTAGGTGATAAAGGCGTGTGGACAGTGTTCATATACAACATCCATGCAAGTATGGAAGCTTTGTAGCAAGCCATATTAATGCTAGAAGAAACATTCAATTTGGGTTAACCAAGATTTTTTACCTTCAATAAGTTTAAGTCCACAATTAGGTCAACGTGAAGGTCAAAATGGGGTCAGGTGACACAGGCATGTGGAGAGTGTTTATATACAACATCAATGCAAGTATGGAAGCTTTGTAGCAAGCCATAATGATGCTAGGAGAAACGGTCAATTTGGGTTAACCAGACGGACGTACAAACAGACAGGTGAATCATTATATGCCTCCCGCTCTATCGATACGGGGGCATAAAAATAGACAAAAAGAAAGCTGCTTGGGCTTATAGAACAAAAAGTTTGTAAGGCAATAGTTTTAGGACTGACAATTGACATTAAGCTATTTTAAGTCAGAACTGTGACAGTGTATCCCAAGCGAGAATAACAAGCGAGCATTTTTTTGTCTTTGGCATTTCCTTCACAGAAATTGACACTTAACGACAGTTTTAATAAAGAATTCCCTGACTTTTGTTCAATTTCTTTAATTTCCCTGACCTTGAAAAAATGTTTTTCCCTGACATTTCTCTGATCAAAGATACACTGTAGAAAGTTCCCAGACTGTGTCAGTTCCTTACCGGCTTGTGTAACGCCTAGATGTAACTTACCATGAAATATACAAAGCTGTAACCTGCTTGCATCAGCGGACTGTCATCTCTGAAATTGTCAAACAAAATCTAAAAAAAATGAACACACTACAGCTTTCCATCAGGAGCCTGGCATCTGCCTAACTAATGTGCTATCTAGCGCTTAATGGCACTGTGCTAGGAAAAAGCTTGCTTTGAAAAAAGCGCTATGAAGCGAAAAAATTATATGCTCAGCAAAGTGCTATCAAAGTTGTCTGTTACTTAAGAAAGCGATCGGTAGTGCTCGCCTAGCAAGACATAGTAAAGCGCTACCAAAAATGCCTTAGTTAGGCAACATGCTCCAGGCTGCAACATGCCTAAAGAGTTTTTCAAATATTTTTGACACCAGTAAGTAAATAAAGGAGGGAAAAGTGTACATGGTGCAGGGTCCACAGCCCCCAGTCTCAGTATTACTATAGTCTCAACCGAGACCAAACGTATCATTTCATTTCAGTACATTACGTTAGGTCTCACCGGGTCGCAAGTACATGTATGTAGCAGTTTGCGACACGATTCTTTGTCGCTGTTTGGTGACCGATTAAAAAGTAATACAAAGTAAAGGCACACCACACATGGCTTCATTAATGCCTTTTCTATCATTGAAAACGAATGATTGCAAGAACACTAACCTCATTGATACATAAATTATTCCTGTTTCATTTCACTTCCAAATTTACTGAAATGTCCTTATTTACGCCATTGAAGCCATCCAACAGAGCCGATGTATTCCGAATGTTGTTGTTCTGACATTTGTACGAATTTTGATTAGACGAAAAATGGCTATAACTAAAACCCGGTATCCGGACTAAAAATAGGCCTACATTATAGTCGGTTAAGAACGACTACTCCGTACTGAATAATTATTTTGTCTAAGACGAATTTGTCAACTGTAGGTAACTTTCGCTTTTAAAATCCCGACAGATGTCAGACAAACATTTCATCTAATATTGGTTGTGTAAAGGTATGTTTAACGCTGTTTTTGTACTTTATGATTGAAATAAGCTTTACTGCGGTCGATTCAACTGTTTAATCCAGAATGAGTCGTTCAATTCAGAAATAAAATTTTGCTATGGACACCTTAGTTCAGAACTATGAGACTCTATAGTACTGTGGAACATACGTAGAGTCTTATTTATGGGTATAAGTATAACTAGTCCTTGGCTAACTGAGCTAGCCAGTGCCTGTCGTCATACATGTACAGTCGCAACACTAGGATTGGTTTAGTCAACTTGATGCATACAATATCACACTCGAAACAGCAAGCATATATCTAGGATTATGTAGTAGGACAAAGACCTAAATTATTTTTAGGTCTTTGAGTAGAAAGAGAAAAAATTCAAAAAAATTATCAAAAATAAATGAGATTAATTCATATCAATTAATCTTAATATTAAATTAGAGTCCAAAACATACTTGAACTTCAGACATAATTTTTATATAATAAATAAATCACATACTTGCGAGATTCGAACAAGGAAAGTGCTTCATCAAATTTGTTATTGAGAAGTTTGTTTATTCCCTCTTTAGCCACGATTACATCGTCGAACTGTCCTGCCTCTTCTTCTGAAATCTCTAAATCGCCGATATTTACGTCTGATTCTGCCATTTTGTGTCAACTTTTTATCGTCTTATAAAATTGAGTGAAAAAACGCTAAATTGTCATATGATTAGTAACCACCCAACAGCGGTGTCCACCATTTTGTTTCGGCGAGCACCCACTTCCGGAATGTCAGCAAGTCGAAAGGATAAATTAATATCTTCAATTTCACATTTCCTGTGAAATAATTATTAAAAATATTTTGTTTTTATCTCAATGAATTATATTGTATCGATATTGAAGAAATTTCTCCCCAAATCGTTCATTTAAATATGTTCGGAAATTAGTCTTATGCAAATCCTTTCGTGCAACAAGTGAAAAAATAGGACAAACATGTGGGGTTAGACGGTTTAAGTCTGGGTCCTATTTACGATTTATTTAGGTTTGTTGAGGGTTGATTCTCTTTGACTGTTCGAAAAATCTGTTATTTATAGTTCTTAATTTGTGTTTGAAGCACCGTATGTGCAAGTCAGGTTATCACTTTCTTGTAATTAATAGCATTTGTTGTGCAAACGTTCCTCAACGTATCAGCCGTTTGAACTGTTGAAGTGTTTATCACAATAACACATGTTGCCAACAATATCTACCTTCTTTATTTATATAGCAGGACAAGTAAGATTTTGGGGTTTTCTTTTTTGTCTGTATTGCAGGATGGTTTCTTTTAAAAATATTACTTGAAGCCTGCGACTTTACTAGTGTTTGTCTACACAGGTGCAAGACACAAAATCAAATTTGGCTATATAGGCCTATTCTCTCTTATACATACTAATAGGCCTATATAGCCAAATTTGATTTTGTGTCTTGCACCTGTGTTTGTCTATGCATCGACACTCTACCAGCAAGCAGTGTTCGCCGATAGCATACTGTTTCTCCGTGCATGGCAAGCGCCTTTTTATGCATCCAACCGCTTTGGTACATCATACTACATGTAGCGTATAATTTTTAAAGCAAGCGGTTACTAGCATATCGCTATCGAGCGCTTGGCAGCGATTTGGTTAAGCTCCAGCTATTTAATGAGGCAATCTCCTAATGTCTTCATCGGACTATGTATAAAATCTTTTTTCCAGATCGAACTTGTTTCAAATTGTTAGTCCCTCTGACATATAACTTTATTGACAACCGGGCCTGATATCTGATAATCATTCAAATAAGGCTACATAAATTTGGTATATATGGCCATCCATTCTCATAAATCTCAATCATGTGCAATCAATTAACTTGTCTGTAAATGGGATCAACAATGAGTGATCTAAAATCATCTTTGATAGCTGATAGAATTTCTTTAGACATGCTTGATGTGTTACAGACTCCGACAAAACAGTCAGTCCTCCAGGCCTGACTGACAAATTGTAATTCGGACTGACAGAAAATTCTGTATTTTTCTATTACACTAAGAGCAACATTCACTCATTTGACCTATTCGGACTGACAAGTTTAAAATCTTTTTCGCGGAACTTGGGGTACAGTGTGAAAATGTACACATTGAATTGGTTTAACTAGTATATCTTAATAAGTTCTATATAATAATATAATTGTACATGGTCTTATGGGAGGAAAGATTTGTGGTCTTTCACTCTTTACATACAAGTTTTGTAATATTGGTCGCAGAAAGGCTTTAAAACAGAATGTCTGGTTTGATGTAGCAACCACAGATATACTGATAAGCCCACTGGAAGCCCATTTTCAGTAGTGCTCGTTTTTTCTTTGTATTACCCCGGTAATCACATTTCTGGTTAATCAATTTTGTTCAATGTGATATATTTAGAAAGCGTAATGAAAAATTGTAACAACTTTATAATAATACACTTTGTTTTATTGATTACAGTTGACCATGGACACGTCTATCTCAGATCAAAGCAAACAACAAGTGAGAGCATTCCTACGTGAGAGATTTCTACGACTTATGGCCGCTTTGAATGGTCAGACTGTAGATATAAAGATGTATGAGAAGACTAAAGTATCAGGAACACTTCGTGCCATGGACATAAATGTTCAGTCAGTACAGGTGTCGGACTTGAAGACCCCAATTGGAGTGATACCTGAGGCTATTTTGAGAATTGGCGACATTCAAACTATTACTATACCAGAATTTAAGACATGATCATCTGATCCAGTGATGTGACAATTAAGTGAATATGATGAGAATGTTTAGCACAAAAGGTTTATCCAGGAAATTTGTGACACTCCAAAAAGGGGTGTATTAATTAGTATCCAATAGCACAGTCAACCTATATTCTGAATTCAGGGCTAAACAGTCAATTTTACATTTACTGTTTGACTGAATGTTTTATAATAGGAAAGGTTGGATTGTGTACTGGTATATTGAAATGTTCGGAGAGAGAGGAGCTACTTACAATACTATGAGAGTTGTGGACTGACCAAAGTATCCAGTAACTTACAGACAGCTACCAGAGTGTGCATAGCGTTTGATGTGACGTTAGTGTCAGTCTTAATGTGGCTTATATTAGTGCAGTTATACATGATAAACAATTTATCTAATATATAGTCCAGTCAGGGTAAGAATACAGTGACGCAGCGGTCGGGTCCACTTTTAAGGTGTAAAACCAATTCTAAAGGCTTAAACAGACAGCCATAATTTCAATGCTAAACTAACAAACTATATTCGCACTACCTATTCAAACAATGGTTGTAATCTTCTGTGTACACATATAAAATGGCTACATCACTGTCACCAGATTCTAACTGGATTATATAATGAGTCAATGACTGTGTTAAATAAAGCAGGCATTCAAGGTGAAGTCTAATTCAAGTACAGTGTTTTTCAATCAGTGAGTTTCTCTTACAGGTAATTTTTAGTCTCCGCTAAAACTGTCGGGCCTTCAATCCTGACTAACAAATTTTGATTGGGACTGACAGAAAATCCTGTATTTTTTTGTTGGACAAGGAGGAACATTCACTCATTTTACCAATCAAACTCAGACTGACAAGTTAAAAAACTTTTTTACTCCATTTTACACTGTGTAACAATAAAAACAAAATATCCATGGTGTTTATAAGGTTACTGGTACCCCTACAATGAAGGAATAGGTACATTCACATAGTTTCACCAAGAATGTTGCTGTTTTACTTAGCCCCCTGCACATTTAGGCTATTGTTTTTTCAGGAGCAATAAATGTTGAAAAGATTAACCTGAACCTGAAAGTAGATGGCTTCTTTTTTAGCTCACCTGTCACAAAGTGGCAGAGTGAGCTTTTGTGATCACTCTTCGTCCGTTGTCCGTCAACAATTTGTGTAGACAGTCTAGAGGTCACAATCTTTGCCCAATCTTTATGAAACTTGGTCACAATGATCATCTCAACAAAATCTAGGTCAAGTTCGATATTGGGTCATCCGGGGTCAAAAACTAGGTCACAAAGTCAAATCATAGTAAAACCTTGTGTAGTCACTAGAGGTAATAATTTTGACCTAATCTTTATAAAACTTTGTCTCAACAGCTGCATTCAAACTGTCTGAACGAAGCGAAAACAACTGTATTCCAACTGTCTGAACGAAAGGAAAACAGCTGCATTACAACTGTCTGAACGAAGGGAAAACAGCTGTATTCCAACTGTCTGGATAAAGGGAAACAGCTGCATTCAAATTGTCTGAACGAAGCGAAAACAACTGTATTCAAACTGTCTGAACGAAGCGAAAACAACTGTATTCCAACTATCTGAACGAAGGAAAAACAACTGCATTCCAACTGTCTGAACGAAGGGAAAACAGCTGCATTCTAACTGTCTGAACAAAGGGAAAACAGCTGCATTCCAACTGTCTGAACGGGATTACACACTTTTTCAAAACAGACGTTTCTACGTCAAATTTAAGGCAGCATAATGAATGCAATGGGAAGAATGAAGCCATAGTACTATATCGACGTTTTCAGATTTTAAAATCGGTTGACATAAAGATATTTGACAAAGTCAAATGTTCAACCCTCATTTTCTCCAAAACATGATTTTGGCACTATAAATTTAGAACAAGCCGACGAACTGTTAACTGAATCATAATGATCACTTAATAAAGAACAAGCCTTTACTTCACTTTGAAGCTGTTGGAGAATTACTATGATATTATATACATTGACATTGTATGAACAATTTCCTGGCTATCTGAAATTCATTAACTTTAGCAAGCAAATGAAGATAGTAACGTTATGAGTAAAATGAGACGTACATAAATAAATCAGGCTGAACAGAATATAATCTGGTGTTTTCGACAAATATCTTTGAATTGACAGTACAGTTTTCGTTTATTAGTTCTGTAATCACAACATATGCACCAATCAGTATTTTGTCCAATCAGGGATGAGCGGCAGGCAAACCCAGGTGGTTTAAGACCATTTATCTTTTTTGGGGGTATAATTCCCCACTCTAGAGCCGAACAGTTTGTCAAACTTCCACGGTGGGAGGTAAACTTGAACTTCCATAGTGTATATCTAATGTCCCGTCATCTTCCAATGGTTGTTTGCATTTTTGTGGCGTCTAAATTCCCCAATACCAGGTTTTACATTCAGACCAAAGTTTATTCCCCGAGACCCGGAATCACTCAAATTCCCGCCCGATGTGGCGGTTGAAAATTTTCAGTCAGTTAAAATGTTCAACTTGTCAACGATCTTGTAAAATACATGTAACAGTCTTGCTTGTTTTGTACGATTTATTTATATACTTCGTATAGTTTGTACATACAATTTTAACCTACATGTAAGTTTTCTTCAGGCTATATACTTACATAAGTTATACGTTCGACTCGATAGCTTGAATGCTAGAGCTTCCGCTTCTAGTGCAAGATGTCTGAGGTTTGACACCCAAGTCGCGTCATGAATACAAATATATCTATGTACTTGTATTTGAAAGGCTACGTGAGCATTCATTAGTAATTATTGTAAACAACTTTCCATTTTCACCACAATGTCTAGCAATTCAGCAAATAAACGCGCCTTTGGCCATTCACAAAACAAGGAAACTGGCTTATAAATACGTGGCTTTCGCTTGTTCAATGTGTATATTATGGCATAGAGTCAGACCATTCTTGCAGTGTTCACGACGAGGACTTAATCATGTAAGATCATTATTTTAAACTTCAATTTCTGCATGAAAATATCTAACTTCGGCAAACAATCTCATTAAAATCAGACCCTCATTACGCTTCACTACTTCACGCTGATATAGCAGCGTAAACGAATGGAGCAAAAGTTAGGGCATGATTTTAATAAGATTGTTAGGCAAATCGCTAGTTTTTTACACACTTTTAGATACCGTGGCTGTTTTAGTTTCGGTTTATTTATATAAATGGAAATCAATTTTAAATAGATTATATGTTTCCAAGCTACATTAATTTATTAGAAAGTGTTCGTGGAACTCGGAATTATGTAAGTGTTAAAATATGTTTGTCTATTTTTTTCTAATATTGGTGCTACAGTATAATACACTCCGGGACTAAATCAACGCACATATACGATACATTTCTTTCTTTAAGATATTCATGCTACATGGCTTAAAACCTTATCCTAAGTACACTTTCGCCATTGATTACATTTGTTCCATAAATGCATTGTCAGTGTAAGTTTAAAAAGCAATGTTTTATACAACTGTTACAGACAACTCATATAGATTAACTTGGCTATAACTGACTATATCATGAGCCAACTCGGATCGCAGGATCCTTGCACGTGCTTCGGCACAAGGAAGTTGCAGAACTACGTCGAGGCATTATTCAAGAGTGGTAAGCATTACCGGAACAATGCAACTACGAACATATCATCGATATGGCATCGATGTATGTTATAGTTAGAACATATTAAGTAAATTTTAATGATTAAAAAGGGCGGAGCGAGCGAAGCGAAGCGAGTCCTTTTTAGTCATTAAAACTTACTTAATATGTTCTAACTAACTTAGAATATAACATTCTGCATTCTGATTGGCCGATAGAAAGTAGCGCCAACGCATGACGTCAAGTCTGTGAAGAGAAAATTTTAATGATTAAATTTTCAGTTAACCGCCAAAATGCGGCGTTTTCATTGGCTCCGCCCTTTTTAATTATTAAAAATTTACTTAATATGTTCTAACTATAACTTAAACACTTATTTGTTGACCAATTTCGGTCGTAATCTCGTTATAATAACTACATATGAAAACTATAATCGACTTTGATTAATAGTTAATTTTACCAGATTATATAAAATGTGCATTGATTGTAAAGTCCCTGAGTGTATTAGAGTTTAGATTTCACCGAAACTAAAACTTATTCTTAGTTCCAAGACTAGCTGTGTTTTTCCGAAGAATAATATGCCATGTTCAAACTACATTTTTGTACCTGATCAAATTCAGTGATAGCCCTTGGTCCGCTTGGATTTGTAGAAAACACTCTAATACACTTATTTGGTACATTGATCCTCTAAATCTGATCTGAGATGGGGCTAAACTCTAAGAAAGGTCCTGTTATATCAAATCGCTTTTAACGGAAATCTTAAACTTACGTTAAAATTTTAACAGGAAATGGTGGATGGGTTTTCAGTATTATTTATGAATTGAGTATACACCGTCAACGTGCGGCCTACAAAGCGTAAAATTATTCCTTAAAAACCCGACATTATTTATTATCTATTATACAATATTATCCCAATGTGTAGGTTTCAAATAATAATTAAGAATTTATATTTGAACTTAAGTTTAAGGATTATATAGGTGCTTAGGTAAATGAGCACGATGAGCCGATGATATTAACGTAGCACTTAAATAAAAGTACTTACATGTACTTGTGTATTCCTCTAGGAGAGTTTTTCTGGCACTGATAGTGTTGTGTGTAAGCACTCCATGTATCTTTGCACATAACCGCCGACACTCGAGGTGTAAAAGCCATGCTCCTACGTGCAAAGATATTTTCCTAGGAAAAACTGACGAAGAAGCAGCAGCCCGATATGGTGTTAAGATGCCGGGAGACAAATGCGTACTTACCTGGGAGCAGTTTGAAAAATACGTAAATATTGTTTCAGATGGTTTTTCAGTCAGAGTGTTAAATAGCATGTAAACACATATACATGTATATACAGTAAAGTTCCGCTAATAAGACCACTTTGATTATTCTGAAATCATGCATATTTTTGCCAGTTGAAGGTCCAAAAGTATTAAATTTAGAACAAAAAAGGTCCGCTAATAAGACCGATTCGCTATCAAGACCACCCTTTTGAGGCATATTAGTTTTATGTACAGGTAGCTGTATCATTGATTAACAGTAAAAATATATATTTTTTGTAATTTTTATATTTTACATTTTATTCTTTTTACCAAAGATACAGTTACCTGTGGTTTTATTAGGTCGATCGTGAAACGAGTCCTACAACCACGATTTATAAATAAACTGATAAGTTATAAAGCGGTATTCCATGACTCCATGTACCTGTTCCGCATGCGCAATCCATATACGCGCAAATTTAGAACACTCGATTTCATCTTGTACGGGTATGACATCGGGCAATAGAAAATGATTGTTTCACATGTAGTGCTCACGATTGCAGAGCACGGATATGGAACTTACACATGGAGTCATAGAATATTGGCTTAAAACTACTGTCGGATGCCTCATTCTTAAACTAAATCATAATAGGCCTTTTCGACTGGGCTGTTTCGTGGAGCAGGTTACAGTCTGGTTCCCGTTCTATTTTTACAGTTTTATTACTGTAGTAGTGCTATAATTGTGGGGACAGGAACCAGGCTAAAGCTTGCTTCACAAAACAGCCCAGTCGAAAAGGCCTAATGTAACCTCAGTCCAGGTGTAATCTATCGCCATGGTGATAAAACAGAAAGTCCAAGGTTCATTCATAATGTTGGCCAAACGGTAGAGCTTCCATAATAAAGAGAGGTTTTCCGATTCGTTCGACCTGGTCTCTTATATTCATATAGAAGATATACTGTTTCTTCCGCTGAGATATTTGGAAGCTGTTGGCATTGCCACACGAACCGGCCCCGATCTCCCGAAGCATACCCAGTAGAAATATCAGATCAAATCAGAGTCTTATTATGAGAAAAATCTGAAGTCCTAGCTTTTGCAATATTACTGTTCTAAACTTATATTTGTTTCTTTCGTGTTTTACTATATTTGATTCCCGGCTCGCCTGGAAATTAACCCGGGGTTATTGTTGAGCTGTGTTTTAGCTAAAAATGTGTTGTGGGGGAGGCACTGTGGTGGAAAGGGATGCGCTAGTACTGATTCTTCATCATGAGGTCCCTGGTTGGACCCCCTTAAATCTGCCCTTGTTGAATTATGTGTACGTCATTTGATGCATGGTCGAAAATGCATAGTAGTCGATGTACTACTCATTTAAACTCAATAAAACTTTTATATATCATATGTCGGTGATCGTCTTTAATACAGAAGAAGAAAAATCAAAATCTGCGTGAAAATCATTGATACGTGACGAAAATGACAAAATCACATTTTTCTCGTGCACGTATTCCAAATATGTGTAAATTTGTTCAAATCATTTTATACATGATTAACATTCGACCCCCAAACATAAAGCCTGAAACATATTTCGTTATATGTGGCGCGAATGACGCTTAAGGAGCGCGCATGTGCGATAGGAATGCTTGAAACTGGCATGCCGATAAGACAGGTAAGATTTAATTAATTAATTGTCTGTTTTGTGGTTCTTAATCCATACAAACAATTATTATTATGGTAGTTGCATTGAATTCACTAAACAAATGCATGTTTCTATTGACTCGATTTAAAATTGAGACGTTACAAGGCGTCACTTACAATTAGTACTTCAATGCCTCAAAACACGTTTATGACAACATCTGACTGATGGTTATATCACAAAGATCGTGAAACCATATGCATTCGCTAAATTGAACATAATATGTACATTCATTTGCATGGAGCAATTTGAGGTGGAGCAGGGAAGTAACTTTTGATAAGCATTAATCATCTGAATTACTACTATTACTTTCGGTCAATCATGTCTTTTGTAAGATACTAGCACATTATCATCACATGAAATTTTGATGCATTTATTTCTAATTTCATGTTGCACGATGGAATGGCCGCCTTGTAACCCGGACCTAAATCCGATAGAACACGTCTGGAATGAGTTGAGGGGGGGGGACGCATCCGAGCACGAATGCAAAATGAACGCATACCGGACCTTTTACTAGAATGGAATACACTCCCGTAGCGATTCGTACGCAAATGAATTCAATGCGTCAGAGATGTCAGGCTGTCATCAGGACAGACGGTGGTCATACACAATATTGATGTGGGATTTTGTTGTTTTAAGCAATGAAATAAATGGTCATTTTCTAGCATGTTGTTTTTATATTTCAGAATGGTAATTAACTCAAATTGATAGTCAATAGTTCCTCGATTTCCATCGTAAATTCACTGATAGGTCTACTATTTTATCAGTTAAATGAAAAATTAGAAAGTGTGTGCTTAAAACATTCGACTAGTGTATGGTGTATATTGTAGATTGTTGGTGAGGACTGGATTGGTATCTCTGTCATTGATGCCGACTTTTCCATAAATCCCGAGATCTCGTACAACTTCAGGGCACTGTGGACTGATGAAGGAGGTGGCGTCATCAGGAGGCGCGGCACTTATTGGTGGGATTTTAAAAACAAATCTTCAACCGCATATTTCCGGTTTTAACTTTCACACTTTTATAATGTCGTATGTCGTTACCACAGGTAACTATATCATTGATTAAGAATTTAAGAGTATATATATATATATAAAGTATGATACAATTACCTGTTATGTGTACAACAAAATTAAGAAAAGAAAAAAACAGGTAATTGTATCATCATTTATATATATATTTACTCTTAATTTAAGAGTACAAAATGTATATCAATATAATATAAATTATGATACAATTACCTGTTATGTGTACAAAAAAAATAACAAAAAAAAATGATTTAAGGTACGATGCAATATATGTGCATGGGAAATTGTTTATTTCTCGTATAATATTATGTTCTCAGTAGCTCAATGGTTAGCGCGCTTGTCGTCTAATCTGGCGACCCGCGTTCAAAACCGGGTGGAGGCACACATATATATGCCTGCCATATTTCAGCGGAAAGCTGACTGGCAAATAAAGGCTATGCTCGGCATTTTTTTATAAAAAATGTTGCAATACAAAACAGGGGTAAAACAGAGTTATCCGCATGATAGAACCAATGCTTTAGAGAGAAAGAAGTTAGGAAAGATAACTTACCAAAAGATCAACCCGGCGTCTTTTAATCCTTGTACTGTTACACCGGTGCTCGTTCCATTTTGCGTTTAATGCCAAATTAAATCACTGTTCATGCGTGATTGCTCATGTGATGTTCTATAATTGCTGAATGAAGTTTTTTGCACTTGAGACGTTTTAAATTGTCATTTTTATCATGAAATATGTTATTGTTCCGGATATCTAAACATGCTAGATCTATACGATATGATTTATTTTTTATTTTCATGGTGTAGGAATGATATAGCCATGGAATGTCAACGTATTGATGCAACCTTTGAACGTAGATCAGACTGTCTGGCTAAAGCAGGACTAGTAGAGGGTGAGATAATTTATCATGTTTTAATCACAGGTAATTGTATCCACGAAGTTTAATTAACGTGCGTGCTGTATCATTGATTAAGAGTAAATTAAATTTACAAAAAAAATAAATTACTATTAATCAATGATACAGTCAACTGTGGTTTTAATGACACGGCCGTGGTCTCGCTTCATTTGATTTGCCTGTTTTTAATATCTTTAAATACTGCTTAAGCCCCTTTCGGATAAACTAGCAGTTAATCATTTAACATTTTACTTAATATGCTTCAACTATTACTTACGACCATTAAATTATATATTATTAATTATATATGATTGAACTTATTATTTTCTGTCACTCGTGGAAAGCAAAGACGCCAATTCCTTAATTAATTATCGTTCTCCAGTTCTTTTATATATGGAAATGATAAACTCGACTGGTTACGACCAACTGTTACGTATCTCTGTACAATTTCAATTTTGACTATCACAAATTATGTATATTTTCTATGTTTCAATGAAACAATATGATTAACCTGGAAAACAACAGCATCAAATTGTCTACCATGTCAGGTCGAGTTTATGATAATATTGGACTTATATATCTAGCCTGGTTTCCGTTCCCAAGCTTACAGTAGGCCTACCACCACTGTTACGATAACCTGATATTTTAATATAGATAACCCCAAAACACTATCCAGACCCACTTACTGACCAGCACACCTTCTATTTTTTCTAAGGGGTGCTGACCTCAACCCTCGGGGTAATGTCTTACATTTACTTACCATTTTCCACACACTGGAAATTGTTATGGCAAAGCTAAATTGAATAATTAAAGAACTTTTTGGTCAAAATTAAGTGTAGCTTTATGTATACACCATCACCATGGCTGTTTACCTACGAGTTCATGTTTTATAAAAAGGGGAAAAACCAGAAACATGTATAACATTGCCCCGGTCTCCCCTACATTAGCTTATGGACGGAAAACCAGACGATGTCAAGGGAGATAATTCGTTTTCTAATATTCATACCCCCAGGTGACGCCTTTAATGCGGCCGATCGTGAGGACTGGTTTCTTAGTTGTGATCCGAAGAAATTTTTCATATTCTTCATCTGCTATGTGCGACCTAATAACAAAAGATGTGCCGTGGCGGAAGTTATCCTGATGGTTCGAGTAAGTGACGTCACTTCCGGTATAGCATTTACAATTTTGTACTAGTATAATTATCAAATTGGGTTATTTACAAACAAGTAACAATACGTCCGTTTGGCACAACAAGTATTATAGTGAGTGAGATACAAAATTCTTGTGCTAAAGGGATAAATATTGAGTTCCCACGTCTATGGGCATGGGGTTACTAGTACTTCAGTCAAAGATAACTTCTTGAAGCCAGCTGAGTGTTTAACATTTCATTGTACATGTATCTAGAAAAATATGTTTCAATAAAACTGTGAGATGTAAACTTGAATATGAAAAAGGGTGTCATAGTCTAGAGGAAAACCATTCATATAGAATATTATATTGTATAAACTAAATGTAAAGCAATATTGAGACAATCTTTAATTTAAATTTTAAAGCAGATATTTCGCATGTATATGTCCTATCCGTTCACCCCAACCATGTACATAAATCAAGTTGTCGATTTCCTTTCGCCCCAGGCTTCATGGTGTGTATCGTGGTGAATAGAACGCATCAACATGTAAACATCAATACATTTACATTCAAAGCGACACGAGGCATAAAGCACAGGTAACTGTGTCAATGATAAAGAGTTAACAATATATTTTATATATATCAAATTAAAACGAAGCTCTCTAGTTTCTGATTATGTAAACATATTAAAAATATCAACAGTATTAATGAAATTTTAATTAAAAACAACCTGCACCTCAGTGACTGTGTGGTCAAATTCCTTGCTTGTAATTGTTGCCGTCAACAATTTGCCTAATGTATTTACTCCTACAACAGCCGCACAAGTGTTACACAACAATTTGACCGAATAGAACTTGTTCTATTTTCCGGCAACAATTTCCCCATAAATTGACTGATAAGGGGGTAAGAAAGCCGTCAGGTATCCATTTTCATCCTGATCAGCCCAAGTCTGGATAATTATCAAGTATTTTATACGAATGAGAGGCAAAAAGGGATCTGGACAGATGACTTTATTGAAACTTTAATTGATCAATATTAAAAAGATGAACAATTATAAAAGATTTAGCTATCTCAGGTAATTTTTAAAAGAATATTTGTAAAAAATGTAGCACAATTTAATTTATAAATCTGGCTTGGGGAAACCTTATTCTAACCACCCATTGGTTTATGTGCCGAGAGTTTTGTTTTGGAGAGGTGAACTGTTTAGTAAACCTCAGGAATAAAATGATCATGTTTCTGAATAGAGGTTGTTGCTCAAAGAAGGGTTGGTCAAAGAAGGGTTGCTCTCGAGAGGTGGCACTGTATACTTGGTTTACATAATACAATTATGTATAACAAAAATGATTTAATACTTCAAGAGGCTATAGATAACATGTATACCAATTTGCTGTGTGTAACGTTATACAGAACTAAATGCAATTGTTGGGCAACAATTGGGCAACAATTGAGCTAGACTTTAAACTGAGTGTATACAGAACGAAAACAATTACATGCAATCGTTGTGCAACAATTTGCGTCTAAATAGAGCTTTGATATTATAAATTTTATAAAAAAAAATTGTTTGTTTTGTTTACTCTTTATTAGTGATACAGTTACATGTTCCCTTAAAGGTGCTGCCTCACAGATCGGGCTAAAATTTTTGTATGACGTACTTTTCCTACCTAACCAAGTATTTATATAACAGAAAGTCACTGGTGGTTGCTTTATGAAAGATTTATGGCATATAAGCAATTTAAATCACTTTTGATATTTGGCACTCAGTATTTTTCTGTTTGCAAATATCGTAGAGTTTCTTTCCAAAATGTTCTATGAATTATGTAATTCACACATGATCAAAATGTAACTTAAACAAACTAAAGCCGAAACATCTGTGAGGTATTCGGTTCGTTTCGCAATTCGTTTTCATTGAATGGAAACAAATTTCAGGCAATTTAAGTGATAGTAGTGCTAATTCTATAGGGTATTACTACCCTATAGAATTTTGGGTGTAAAAATGCTAAATTACTACAAAATACCGATGTTTCCCAAGTTATTTTTATGCCAATGTGGTTGTTTGTGGGATGTACAGGCAACTATACCAAAATTACGCGAATATTTGACAATTTTATTTTATTTTTGCAATACACCAATATGTGAGGCAGTCCCTTTAAGCAGCTATTTTCAAAAAGCAATAACTTGGTAACTTTGAAGAGCCATGTATTTTTAGCACTTTAGTTGAGACCCAAAGGTGGAAAACACCATAAGATGGAATAAAACGAAATACAGCCCCCAGTTTGTTTGTTTACAAAATAATTAATTGTAAACAAATAATGCACAAGTTAATATAATCTAAGGGGAGCAACTCTTGCAAAATTAGTATTTTGACATCCATACATTTTACTAAAATGTGATTTTGACATACTATTACGACAGTTACATTTAACATTCTGTCGTCTATTATTGGTCATTTGTGAAAAATATCCTAATTTCTTGTGATTAGTATATTTACTAGATGATCGGAAAAAAGGTTTTGGTAGAGATAATGTGGGTTCAAGAATTATTCTGTTAACCTCTTCTATAGTCCGTTTGATAAGGTCTGTCACTTGTATACCGTCGGCAAACATTATTAACTAGTATTGTACTATGTTATTGTATCAATGTCTAACTATCGCAATATAGTCATAATAGCATCGTATCACGCCTACTATTGCAATATATCGCGATAACATCGTATCAAGCCTACTATCGCAATATATCGAGATAGCATCGTATCAAGCCTTACTATCGCAATATATCGCGATAGCATCGTATCAAGCCTAACTATCGCATTATATCGCGATAGTAAGCGGCGGCATAGTATTAAGCCTAACTACCAGTACCGGGTATTGTAGTATGTCGCGATATCATTTTCCTTTTCAATATATGCAATACACTGGGCCATTTGAAATGTTTTATATACAATGCATAATCATATGTCCACATACCCGCTAGAACAGTGTTTAAAGAGGCATTCCCTACAATTCGATCGTTTAAATTGATATACAATACTAGACATTAAATAAGAATTATTAAAGCAAAATTGCAACAAAAGTCCTTACTGCTTCCGAGAAAAGAATAAACATATACATTTGTATTATCATTATACTATGCTAGATATTGGAAATGCCATGATATGAAAGTTTCTATTAAGTTGTTGATGTGTTTTTGCCAGGACCAACGTCCATTCCGCACAGGAACTGATCAGCAAGAGAGGGTTGGAAACATTAATCTGAGTGATTTACCATGGTCAAATATCGAGAAGCTCTTCAAAAAATGCACTGACCATCAGTTTGTTGACTGTAAGGACCCACAGATTGAGTGGGTGTGGACCGAAACAGGTAAATCTATTTGTCATAAGATGACCAAAATGTGGCTGTTCTAAAAGAGGCTAAACTCCAGGCCCCGATCTGCCGAGGTATTTCAAGTAGAAATCTCAGCTCAAATTGAGATTTTTCTCCAATCAGAATCTGAATTCGAGATAAGTGCTTTTGGCGTTCAGAATGTGTACCTTAAGAAACAGATGTAAACGGCTCAACAGGGTTACATCATACAGTGTAGCAATACCACGTGACTTTGGGCTACATGTCTAAGATGAAATTTGCTTCACTTTGAAAAAACAAAGTATTTTATTTCTATACCGATTTCTATGAAATATATACCACACTAAGGTGAAAATTATTTGCTTTCCGCAGAATAAAATATCTCTTTCAGAAGCTGTGTTGATTCGTCCAGCAATCTGTGAAAGTATTGATATTTTAACAAGCATCCCGACCACTTTAAAGGAAGGTCCTTTTGCATTCATTCCACAAGAATAGCGTATAGACTAGCAAATGCAGAAGAACAAATAGCTAAAACATTATAAGTCTTTGTATTTAGTCATTTGGAGAGAATAATCGGGCTTTAAGTGAATATTTCGGTCTATTTCTCTTTTTCAGAATGCACGCATCCACTCAATGATAACGTTGGACCAGCGTTGGGCCAAGGTTGAACGCAACCCTTACCTTGATAACTTCAGATGTCTTACACGTGACACGTGACCACGCACCATGGCAACACACATGATCTGCACACACAAACATGTGACCTGCATCTCTTCACGTGTACATGTATACTTCTGTCGTATTAAAATGCAGGGTGATCATTGATGTATGATAACATAAATAACTTATAAATAATGTCAGATTGTAAGACTCATGTATATTTAAAATCTGCATCTCAAGGCGCATCGTATGAGCCTATTTTCATGAAAATCGGAAGTGGACATGTCGACCAAATTGAAGTTTATAAAGCTCAAAGAGTAGTTTTCAGACAGTTTTTTCTTGTTTTCTCAAAATATTGATTTTGTACTTACGACCGTCTAATTCTAAGCCAGCGATATACATACATGCAGAATAAATCTTATATGCGTACGTTAATAAAATGTAGATATAACAATATTCAATATCTTAAAAACTGATAAAGTTATTGAAGTTATTTATGTTATCATATACTTATGATTACTTTGTATAAAAAATAACAATTTGTTTGTTTTTGTTTGTTTGTCATGAGACTGGTCGTTAAAATTACTCAGGCCTAGTATAGGCATCCTCATACATCAGTGGTTAGTCAAGTTCCCAGACTGTGAAATCACAGGTGAAGAATATTCTGATGACCGACAATGAGTATACATGTAGGTCCCTATTCTTGTCATCAAGAGTAAGTTCATAGTTCTAAGTCCGGCCTGAGTCGGAAGCGTTGACAGATGCAAAGAGACATCTTCTCCGTGTAAGTGCTATCTTCTGGGCAGATAAGAGTGTTTTTATAAGCGAACGGAAGAGATTGACAGTCCGAACGCATCCAGTTTTCAACGTCGTCATTTTGATATCCAACGTTCAGGTTCTTCCAACATCTGGTAAATACCGAGCTGAATGGTCGGAAGAGCTTCTTAAACAGAAGATGCCCAAATCGAACGAATCGGAAGACGTCCCTAGTACGGAAGCTCGTCCGTTTGCCCAAACCAGTCGAGAGTTATTTGAGTTGGGTCAAAATGACGTCATCATGGTCGTTCGAATGGTATCCGGGCCTACCTAGATCGGAATAGAGCTTCTTTGAACGCGCCCAAGTGACATTATTACGCACATGTCGCCTGTATTGTGCAGGACTTTGCAAATATATGGCAATAAACTGAAACTGAAGTGTTCTGATCAGCAATCATGGGACCAAAGTCTACAGAGTACATTGTGAATAGACCGTGACTATGAGGCGCGGATGTACTTTTTGTTCGGAGACGATACAATATTGAAAACTATTCTCCTGCAATGACACGACCAGCTGAGTAATTTCCCACGGTAGTATCTGACAATGGAATACATTCTTACCTTATATCTATATGTACTCTGATCACTAGCCTAATTATCAACACATTACGGATAGTGCATGTTCATTCGGACACCACATATCTTCGACTAATTATATCCGGTGACTGTCATCCTAATCCCGGGCAAACATATAAATTCCCATGCGGTGATTGTGCTAAACCATGCTAATCAAACCCGCCATGTGTTGCCTGTGACAGCGGTTCCATATTAGATGTATCAGCCTACCACTTGAGGCTTATGAACGCATTACACCTAACACAAGTTGGATATATTGAACCTGTGGTTTACCAAATTTCTCATCTACCCTGTTTGAGACCACCATGGCTGAGTCTATTGCAACATCCATTGCGATGGAAAACTCATATAGCGTCCTGGAGAACTCGCAAGACCCACCGACAACCCCATCTTCTACAGACCAAACAGAAACCAGTCTCTATTCTACTGTCAGATCAATTGGTTCTCCAAAGCATATCGTCGGCTGGTTCTAATAGTGATCTAAGTGCCAAAATCATGTTTTGGAGAAAATGAGGGTTGAACATTTGACTTTGTCAAATATCTTTATGTCAACCGATTTTAAAATTTTAAAAACGTAGATATAGAACTATGGCTTCATTCTTCCCATTGCATTCATTATTCTGCCTTAAAATTGACGTAGAAACGTCTGTTTTGAAAAAGTGTGTTATCCCGAATTTGGACATGGAGCAACTTTTGCAATTGGTAGTTGCACACCTGGAGTTTGGACAAAATATTACCGAAGTAACGCGGTTTCATTGGTTGATCTGGACATTGGATAATATAAGAACGACTTACTAGAGGACAATGAGCAACTTAATATTAAACATTTCAGTTAATCACGTGACAAAATAAAGGACGGCAATTGGTCAACTTTATTTATTTTAGTTTAAGTTGCTCTTAGAGTAACCAATCTCCAGGACATTCAGCAACATGCACGCTACGTAGTTATTCAAATACTGGACATTGAGCAAAACATTACTGACAAAATGCACTTTGCACTTGAAATTATGACGTAATTTTTTCAGAGGACATTGAGCAATGTCAAATTAGACAGAAAATGCAAAAAACTCATTTTTGAAAAAATGGACTTTGGAGACTATTAGAGCCAGCCGACGATATGTCATCCCCATACAAGGATAAACATCATCCATTAAAGCAGAGCAACCAATCCTTCAGATTCATGGTAATCAACTTCCAAGCTTATGGACTTAGAAGCAACCATTCTGGCTACTACTACAGGAAGCTGACCCTGACATAGTCATTGGCAGCGAGACCTGGCTACACAGTGACATTCATGAACGAGAAGTGATCCCGCCAGGATACCAAATTCTTGCTAGACAGAACAGGGACAGTAACCATCATGGCGGAGTCATCATAGCAGCCAAGGAATCCATCACAGGTAGAGGTTTACACATCAAGACGAAAGTGGAACTAACAGCAGCTGCCATTGAGTGTTCTGGGAAGCATGAACTTATCATCATATCAGCATACCGCCCAACCGAGGCAGAACTACCCTAGACCTATTCCTAACCAACATACCATATTTTGTTTTCATGTGCAATCCAGTACCAGGTGTAAGTGATCATGACATTGATTTCGTTGAAGTGGGCGCACAAGCATCCAGAAAGATACGCATAAGAAGGAAAATTCAGCTATGGAAAAACGCCAATATTGACAACTGGAGTGCCGAACTTTCACAATTCTCCTTGAATTTCACACAATCAACCAACCCATCCAGTAACATAAACACCCTGTGGAATACTTTCAGCTTGTACCACCGTCATGGAAAAACACGTCCCGAGCAAGTTTACGACCAGCTGTTTTAACCAACCTTGGATAAACCGTAGGATCAAACGTCTCACACGCAGAAAAAACGTGCTTATTTATAGAAAACTAAGAAAAACCTTTCTACATCCCACTCAGATTTGTGCACATACAAGAAACTTCAGAAGGAGACACAGTGGAGTGTAAGAAGGCATATAACAAATACGTTAATGACATTGTCACTACTGACAAAAACCCTTAGAAACTATACACGTTCATCATTGGAAGACGTTGTGAAAGTAGCGGTGTTCCGCTCCACTCATGAAGAAGGGGGACTAGGGTACAGTGGCCCTAAGAACAAAGCTAGGCTACTGTACGACCAGTTCAGCAGTGTATTCACTGAAGAGGACACCACCCACATGCCTTCCATGGAAACTGACCCATCACCTGTCATGTGCCCATTCAGTATACACCAAGAAGGTGTGAAGAAACTCCTACTTGGATAGGACCCTCACAAGGCTAAGGAACCTGACAACATTCCCACACAACTGCTCAAGGGGTTTGCTGCAGAGATTGCACCAGCATTGGCCCTTGTACTAAAGGCGTCAATCCAACAAGGTACTGTTCCGGACGACTGGAAGACTGCACTTGTCTCACCAGTCTTCAAGAAGGGAAACCGCGCAGTCCCAGCCAACTATAGGCCGATATGTCTGACCTCCGTCTGCTGTAAGTTGTTTGAACATATTGTGCACAGCCAAATCATGAAACACCTGGATACAAACAACATCCTCACATGGATTCAGGAAGAAGAGATCCTGTGATAGCCAACTAGTGCTCACAATACAGGACCTTGCAGCTGTAATCAAATATGGTGGACAGATAGATGCGATCCTTCCCGACTTCAGTACAACCTTTGACAAGGTTCCCACACGGCCGTCTAGCACATAAGTTACATCACTACGGCATAAGAAGTAACTTACTCGAATGGATCAAGAGCTTCCTCTCAAACAGAAGCCAACACGTACTTGTCGAAATACATACATCCCCATCAGCACCAGTCACTTCTGAGGTCCCTCGAGGCTCAGTCCTAGGACCAATCCTGTTTCTACAGTACATAAATGACGTGCCCGGGAAGGTCTCATCACCACTCCGGCATCGAAGTGCGAGACAATCAGGATCACCCACAAGCGCACGCCAATCAAGTCCGATTATACCATACATGGGCATAAGCTAGCAACTGTTACTAGTGGGAAGTACCTCGGTGCCACAATACACGAGAAACCCTTATGGAATGACCCTAATATTGACGCCATCATAAAGAAGGCGAACAACTGCCTATCATTCATTAGAAGGAATATATCCGGCTGTCCGAGAGACGTCAAAGCGCAGTGCTACAACACCTAGTGAGACCAATAATGAAATACGCATCACCAGCCTGGGACCCTAGCACAGCCAGAAACATCAACCATCTCGAAGCAGTCCAGAGGAGGGCAACATGCTTCTTTACTGGGGATTATCGTTAGTTTTAGTTTATACTAATTTATTTAAGGTCGATTGTGAAACAAGGTTTTGCAACTTATATTAATCACTCTCGACACCTAATTCCTAATGTTATCCATCGCCACAAGGGTATGAGAGAAGAGAAGCAATGTTCCCTTTTATGCTGAGCGTCTAGCAAGGGAATTTCTGGTACCATTTTATTTCGTCTTTGGTATGACGCGGCCAGGGATTGAACCCGAGACCTCCCGCACTCAAAGTGAACGATCAACCACTAGGCTATCTTGGAGGCGATGGTATTATCGTTGAACTAGCAGGTCCAGTCAAATGATCACCTCATTGGGATGGCCATCATTACAAGAGCGATGAACTCACACTAAGCTAGTCCTAATGTACAGAATTGTATACCAGCTTGTCGACATCCCGGTAACTGAGTACTACCGTCCAGCTGCCCTATCAACTAGAGGCCACTCACTCCGGTACCTCATTCCTTTCTGCCGGACAGACGTATATAAATACTCGCCTATGGAACCAGTTGCCAGAAGATGTTGCCATATCCCCAACCTTGGTCAGTTTCAGGGCGGGTCTGGGCTCTCTACAGTAGACGCACATCATGTTTTTATCGCTTTTAACAATTGTATAACTTCAACCACAGGTAACTGTATCATTAATTAACAGTACCTAAAAAAACAATGAATTATATCGTACGAAGGTAAATTTAAGCATGTTTTCGAATGCTTTCGATTCAGAAAGGTGTTTTTGATCACCCACAGCTTTAAATAGATGATTAATGCCGTAAATGCTTTAAATTATGAAAAAAAACAATTTATTAATGATTCAGTTACCTGTGACTTCAACGCGATAAATTGCATTACAAAAACAAACACAAAATCCGCTATATTTATCGTTTCTGAATATTGAGAGCATGCAAACTTTATATGTTTTGCCAAATGTTTGAATTCTTTCATAGGCAAATTTTATGGTCCTTGATTTTAATCCATTACAAAAATATAGGCAATTTTATGTTTGTTTTTGTACAGCAATTTCTATCGCGTTAGAGTTTTTTTTAGGACGAATACATTTATGATGGGATTATGAGCCCTGATTCATTCAACAATGCAGACGAAAATGTGCTAACCTTATTGAAATATGTGTTCTCAATGCCAGAGCGGTCCAAGGGAGATAACAATGCTACACTTACACAAAATACCGACCGGAGTTATACTTCTTCGTGAGAACTTGAACTTGATTGCAGCCAAGTACTCCACTTAAAATGGAGTTGCTCCACTTTTATTTGAAATAAAATATTTTCCAATTTAACCCACCGTTACTCTGGATTTCAGATAGTATTTTGTGGCCCTTGGTTGTTATTAGCAAATATATTACCAAATGAAACTGACTGGCACCTTTTGAATTGTCTCATTGTTTATTTAGGTCTGATTATGTATCCAATTTCCGTTACCACTCCACTTTTGGATTTTGGAAACTTGGCAGGTATGATTGGAGCTTACAATACGGACAGCAGAGCTCAACATTTAAAGTAGATGACGTTGTTATAGATCGTCTTGACCTCGATTTGGGAGACTTGCCGAAGGGCACTATCATTCAGACACTCCTGCAACTGTATAACTCTTTAGTGGATGTCTTAGCCCAATATAGAGACGTCCTTTCTATGAGGGCCAAGGAACAAGACCAAAGACCTTCTGGTACTTTACGGGGTCGAAGAAAGCCGGATTCATATGCAAAATACTGTTATAACATCCATCAGTTCATTGTTTATAATATTCCAGATATCCAAACGTTATACCGTCAAGTGTCATCCACACCTTCGCGAAATGTTCCATAGATATATGTGGTACAATCCGATGATACTTCTCTACTCAGAAAACATGACCAAAATGCAGGCATATCTACTGTCATTGGGATCCTCAGTAACACAGAATCATGAGTGTCTGCAATAACTTGAGCTCAAAAGTTGAAAATATTAAATCCGACCAAAGGCCACTCAATCAAATATCCGCTCTATTAAAGATGGTGACGGATCATTGAAACTTAATTCTTGCCTAAATGAGCTATCTAAAGTAGTCTCAAAATTAGAGAAATCGAGGAATAATAATGCTGTTGATCTGTCTAGTCTGCACCTTTCCGTTAGAGACAACTCAGCAAATATTGAACAGATCAACGACTTTGACGTCAACGAACGCCGCAACTGCAAAACCCATACTAAAGAACTATTAGATACCTTAACCGAAGATATTCGCGTATCAGCAGTGAATCAATCTCGAAAACTGATCATGCGAAATACTTGAAGCACGTTAACTCGCAAAGGAGTAGATCCACGAAAGGTCTGAATTGGCCTAAAAAATATTGAATTATCAAAGTATGTTATTATGTGTCATTTGTATATTTTTGTAATGTGGATAGCTTTATCCGTTTGCATAGGGAAGCATTTTTCATCAAATTTGATTTTTACCTGTCACCTGTCCACTAATTGGTATCCACGTTTGGCCATTTTTCACAAAAATGGCATACATGTATTTTGTCCATATTTTTCCAGTATAAGTGATTTTTTGAATATGGGCACAGTCCTCGACCAAAATCAGATGACTAAAATGTGAAATTGTACTTGATTATACATTGTTTACAGCACAATTCATGATGGTCGAGAGCTGTGCACATATTTAATTTTAAGATATTCGGTACCGCCTCAACGTTATTTCCTCTCGTCAAAGAACCATGAAGGCATGACATTCACACCGCTTTTAGCCATATTCTCGATACATTTAGTACTTATTGTACAATGTTTTATATGCTGTACACAATCATTAGACATTGTACTTCAATGATACATAAAAAACTTACAAAAATACGCCTTGCTGTTTTAATATACTCCACTGAACCCCACCCACTTTAACAAAAACGTCATTTTATTTAATTTGGAGTCATAAATATGCATTTTGGGCATTTTTGAAAACTGTTACCATGGCAACCAAATTCGTAATAAAGCTAAGTTTCAATTCTTAATATCACTCTATGGATGCGCACTTACATTTCGATTCACTATTTTGGAAATACATGTAGAACATTTTTCCATTTTTCAGCAAAATATTATACCCGTTACCATGGTAACAGTTTCAAAAAAAAAACTTAAAAAAATACCGTTTTTGTAAAATACTTCAACTGATGGTATAAATTTATCATTTTCACAGGATTTGGACATGGGGCCATTTTTTACCCTTCGTAAATGACTGGTGTAACATTAATGATATGTCTATCAATTGCACGAAGAGTAACATTGTTCATTTTCGTCCGAATTCATGCGAGAAAACGGATGCTATTTTTAGATGTGGTAATAATTTGTTAAATGTTGTTACAAAGTACACGTATCTTGGTATTGTTCTTAATGAACATTTAAATTATGATATTACTGCTAAAGTTGTTGCTCAGAGTGCTAATCGAGCTCTCGGTTTGGTTATTGCAAAATGCAAATTGTTGGGTGGAGTCCCGTATAATGTTTTTACCAAATTGTATGATTCAGTTGTCTGGCCTGTTATTGCGTATGGTGCCGCTATTTGGGGACAAAATACCTTCTCATGTATCAATGCTATCCATAATAAAGCTATGCGTTATTTCTTAGGGGTTGGCAAGTACACTCCGAATGCGGCCGTTGTTGGAGAAAATTAGGCACCAAACATGTTATCTGGATCAATTAGGCACCAAACAGGTGCTTTGATCAATTAGGCACCAAACATGTTATCTGGATCAATTAGGCACCATACATGTTATCTGGATCAATTAGGCACCAAACATGTTATCTGGATCAATTAGGCACCAAACAGGTGCTCTTGATCAATTAGGCACCAAACATGTTATCTGGATCAATTAGGCACCAAACATGTTATCCGGATCAATTAGGCACCAAACATGTTTTCTGGATCAATTAGGCACCAAACAGGTACTCTGGATCAATTAAGCACCAAACAGTTACTCTGGGTAATTAGGCACCAAACAGTTACTCTGGATCAATAAGAAACCAAACATGTTACTCTGGATCAATTTGGCACCAAACAGGTACTCTGGATCAATTAGGCACCAAACAGTTACTCTGGATCAATAAGGCACCAAACAGGTACTCTGGGTCAATTAGGCACCAAACAGGTACTCTGGATCAATTAGGCACCAAACAGGTGCTCTGGATCAATTGGGCACCAAACAGGTACTCTGGATCAATTAGGCACCAAACAGGTGCTCTGGATCCAATAGGCACCAAACATCTTATCTGGATGAAAAAAGGCACCAAACAGGTACTCTGGATCAATTAGGCACCAAACAGGTACTCTGGATCAATTAGGCACCAAACAGTTACTCTTGATCAATAAGAAACCAAACATGTTACTCTGGATCAATTAGGCACCAAACAGGTACTCTGGGTCAATTAGGCACCAAACAGTTACTCTGGATCAATTAGGCACCAAACAGGTACTCGGGATCAATTAGGCACCAAACAGTTACTCTGGATCAATAAGGCACCAAACAGGTACTCTGGGTCAATTAGGCACCAAACAGGTACTCTGGATCAATTAGGCACCAAACAGGTGCTTTGATCAATTAGGCACCAAACATGTTATCTGGATCAATTAGGCACCATACATGTTATCTGGATCAATTAGGCACCAAACATGTTATCTGGATCAATTAGGCACCAAACAGGTGCTCTTGATCAATTAGGCACCAAACATGTTATCTGGATCAATTAGGCACCAAACATGTTATCCGGATCAATTAGGCACCAAACATGTTTTCTGGATCAATTAGGCACCAAACAGGTACTCTGGATCAATTAAGCACCAAACAGTTACTCTGGGTAATTAGGCACCAAACAGTTACTCTGGATCAATAAGAAACCAAACATGTTACTCTGGATCAATTTGGCACCAAACAGGTACTCTGGATCAATTAGGCACCAAACAGTTACTCTGGATCAATAAGGCACCAAACAGGTACTCTGGGTCAATTAGGCACCAAACAGGTACTCTGGATCAATTAGGCACCAAACAGGTGCTCTGGATCAATTGGGCACCAAACAGGTACTCTGGATCAATTAGGCACCAAACAGGTGCTCTGGATCCAATAGGCACCAAACATCTTATCTGGATGAAAAAAGGCACCAAACAGGTACTCTGGATCAATTAGGCACCAAACAGGTACTCTGGATCAATTAGGCACCAAACAGTTACTCTTGATCAATAAGAAACCAAACATGTTACTCTGGATCAATTTGGCACCAAACAGGTACTCTGGGTCAATTAGGCACCAAACAGTTACTCTGGATCAATTAGGCACCAAACAGGTACTCGGGATCAATTAGGCACCAAACAGTTACTCTGGATCAATAAGGCACCAAACAGGTACTCTGGGTCAATTAGGCACCAAACAGGTACTCTGGATCAATTAGGCACCAAACAGGTGCTCTGGATCAATTGGGCACCAAACAGGTACTCTGGATCAATTAGGCACCAAACAGGTGCTCTGGATCCAATAGGCACCAAACATCTTATCTGGATGAAAAAAAGGCACCAAACAGGTACTCTGGATCAATTAGGCACCAAACAGGTACTCTGGATCAATTAGGCACCAAACAGTTACTCTTGATCAATAAGAAACCAAACATGTTACTCTGGATCAATTAGGCACCAAACAGGTACTCTGGGTCAATAAGGCACCAAACAGTTACTCTGGATCGATTAGGCACCAAACAGGTACTCTGGGTCAATTAGGCATCAAACAGGTACTCTGGATCAATTAGGCACCAAACAGGTGCTCTGGATCAATTAGGCACCAAACAGTTACTCTGGATCAATTAGGCACCAAACAGGTACTCTGGATCAATTAGGCACCAAACAGGTGCTCTGGATCCAATAGGCACCAAACATCTTATCTGGATGAAAAAGGCACCAAACAGGTACTCTGGATCAATTAGGCACCAAACAGGTACTCTGGATCAATTAGGCACCAAACAGGTACTCTAGATCAATAAGGCACCAAACAGGTACTCTGGATCACTTAGGCACCAAACAGGTACTCTGGATCAATTAGGCACCAAACAGGTGCTCTGGATCCAATAGGCACCAAACATGTTATCTGGATGAAAAAGGCACCAAACAGGTAATCTGGATTAATTAGGCACCAAACAGGTGCTCTGGATCCAATAGGCACCAAACATGTTATCTGGATCAATTTGGCACCAAACAGGTACTTCGGATCAATTAGGCACCAAACAGGTGCTCTGGATCCAATAGGCACCAAACATGTTATCTGGATCAATTTGGCACCAAACAGGTACTCTGGATCAATTAGGCACCAAACATGTTATTTGGATGAAAAAGGCACCAAATTTGGGATCAATCATATATAGGCACCACCGAGTGTAGTCGTCAAAACATGCTCTAGATCTCTATAACATTTAATCACCAAATTTTGCAAGAATTGCTTCCCTTAGATTATAATAATGCTTGTTTTGTTTACAATCATTATTCTGTAAACCTACCGACTGGAGGATGTAATTCGTTTTCTTCCATCTTATGGTGTTTTCCACCCTTTGGACTCAACTAAAGGGCTCAGAATCCGTGGCTCTTCAAAAAGTTAACCAATTAAGCTATTGCTTTTTTAAAATAGCCGTTTAAGGCCTAATGTGGCTAATAATGTCTAATAATAATGTCTTATAATCTAATCTAATGTCTAACAATGATACAGTGACACTGTCTGTACATGTATGTAATCTACATTTGATTCACACGGACAACATGCATTTAAACACGTACTTTATGTATATTTCGGTAGTTCCCGAACAGTTTCGAAACAATCGAGAAATATCGGCTAATTCCGCTTTCTACGGTGATTGAAAAAATGAAGATCTTCTCGGCCTTTATGCATTGTATATTTACCGGAGACCAAAGGAAATGGCCGAGTTTTCACGATTCCTCTCAATTGCACTATATGAACTTCAAACCAGTTAATGTTTATCAAGTTTAAAATTAGGCACACCAAAACCTGATTAGTTTAACTCTTTATTTAGAGTACATTTTTTGTACTTCTGTTATCTTGAGTTTGGAGAAATTTTGATAACTTCTAAGGAAAATATCGGAACTTGAAACATTTTTTGTTAGAAGTTATATCTGTACATAAAAGTTCCGACTTATTTCGTAGAAATACTAAAGTACGCGTATACGTAGAATATTGGCCAGCAGATAATTCTATATGATTGACCAATAACCAGATTATATTCAGTGGCGTAGCTTACAATAGGGGAATAGGTCGTGTAGGCCAGAAAATCGAAAAAATAAAAATGACAAAAATATAATAAAAGAGAAACATACGGCAGTATTATATTTTCAAAAATAAAATCCAAAGAAACATGCCCCATGGACCCCCTTGAACAATTAAACTGTCTGTCTTTATCACCGCGTATAAACCAAATCACTGTACTCATTATTGTGATACTATACAACTCAATGTGTACTCTATATTGTGATTGAAACATCCGGTGATTTTCCATCACTGTACTCATTATTGCAATCCTATATAATTCAATTTGTACTCATTATTGTGATAAACGGAAGTTGACTCGTTTATACACTGTGTTTATATACGCAGTAACTATACTTGTGTGATAAAAAATATCTTTACGTATCGTCAACTAGTGCGAGTCATAATCGATCTATTTTTGGTCTGAAAACTGCTGAGCATGCACTAGCGACAATGTGATATTAAAACATTTCCCGACGTAGCAACCGTAGCATGCCCTTGGACGCCCTACAATAACTTGTCCTGTACATTTAATATTTCCTCAAAGCTAAGCCCCTGATATTTTGGTTGTGAAATATAACACATGTTTGGAAAATTTCGAACACTTTTAAGCAGTGCGTGCCACTTCTGCACTGGTGAAGGGTTAATTCCAAGTGAGCGTCACTAGATACGCCCCGTATTTTGTTGGAGGTATGGCGATTGGTTCCACAATTTTACTCCGTCGTGTATATATACAAGCATGCAATACATAGATAAGCATTATTCCAACTTTGCAGTACATCATACGACAGGTTCGTAACTTCACGTTTTTTTCCTTTAAGGGAATTTTAAGGAGTGTGTCAAACTTTTCAAAATTTTATTGTCCATGTTGCTTCTAAAAAGGTTCGTTTGTTGGGATTTAATTGTATGACTCTATAATATCAATTGCTCATCATAGCACGGATAATTTGACATGATCCTGACCTTCGTGCATGAATATATTATAAGGTTCTTGCGTTGAGTATATAAATTTCCGAGAGCAAATCGTGCAATATCGGTCATTTAGATTTGGGTTGGTATTACATCTCCAGCATCTTCGTGATACTCTCCGCTTATAAGATTATATATATAGGCAATAAATCAGCTGTTATAAATTATGCTTATAGAAGGTCGAGGGTCGTGTCAATCTTTCTGGACTCCACGTGTTTAGTAACCGCACTTCTAGCATCCCAGTCAACTGATAAGTATACATATCTAGATCTAAGGTCATTGTTATAAGGTATATTCAACCTACTAGTATTAGTATATTGTCCTTTCTCTTCAAATATACTACTCAAACTTTGCTAAGGACCAAGAAATCGATTTTGATGTCCGTCTCTCGTTAAATGTACAAAACCGATGAAGAAAACGTTGTGCAATTTATAAAATATCATCTTATCTGCTGCTAAGTTTCGAAACTTTGATACGCATTGCAAACATGATGTCGTTTTGCAGGAAACTGATAAGCCCTATTGGCGGGGCACAAAGGAGCTAGATTAACATGTAATTTTTTAGCCCGTTCTTATTACCATATCGTGTTAGACCCAAAATGCCAAGAAAATGACCGCATTCTGTTACTACAGAGTCTTAAAAGCAGCACGAACATTTTCATGGGATTGGGCTTATCAGCACTTAGACATTAAATTTTGAAATAATCTTTATTGGTTTACAACATTGCAGATGTAGCATTATGTTTCTGAAAATTCTACCAGTCAATCTTATTCAATTTGCAAAATATTCAAATGGAAACTTTCTTGGCCCTTATCAAATTTTGAGTAGTATACATCACATGAAAGGCATATAATATCATATATACACACTGTGATGGCACTGTGGCAGAGCTTTTTTCACTATATACGAGGGGCCTATATTAGGCCCCTTCACAGTTTGCTATAGGCCCCTTTCACAAACCTAAAAGGCCCCTTAATTCACAATTAGAAGTTGCGTCATGGTTTTTGTAAGATCAACTTCACAAAGCACCAAACAAACAAATCACAGATGAAAGTCATATATTACTGTACAGGACTTGATATAAAGTATTATATCAAAGATACATGCATGTTAGGGAAAAGTTGACAAAAAAATGAACTAACATCTGAAATTTTTTGTATCATAATTTGATGATTTATCGCGTTAAGTTTTTCACAATTTGACAAGTTTCCGCGCCTACTTTTTCACAATTTTGAGAATTTTCGCGCTAATTTTTCACAAAACATACGGGCTTGGGCCTCTTCACAATTCAGCGAAAAAAAGCCCTGTGTGGTCAAGTGAATATAACTCTTGACTTCGGATCGAGAGGTACTTGGTTAGATTTCCAGCCGGGACACTTGGTCATTTCTGATATCGTTTTCAGTGTTTCCCACCTAAATGAAGATGATCTGGCGGGTAACCCTGAGGTAGTAGATCATTTATCGGCGATGTACGGTAATTTTGACATGTAAAATAAATATCTGAAAAACAATGTGAACGATTTTTTTTAAAACTCCCTGTAAATTGATGCTTGTCAACTTGACGGTTCACAAGAACGCTGTTTCATCGATTTTAGCAACTTGTATTAATGATAAATATTACAACTGGGTGGTTTAGTAGTCAGTCGAAAAAGCTTTTTAATGTAAGTTGTTAAATTCGATGAAACCGTGTGCTTTTGATACGGTCATCTCAAATGTATGAGGACATTTATTTAAAAAAAATCCACACTTTTATCGTCAATCTAAATATGCAATGTATGTCAACATTTACATTTAAAGGTCTCGAAACGTGAAATTCGACAACGTTACTAAGGAGTGAAGAAGCACTCCAACTGCACCAGGAACCAGCGTATCGTCATGTATAGAATGGGAACCAGCGCTCTTATCTTATTTGTACTGAGTGTGTGCAATCTTGTAGACAATAGCGACGGTCATGGACAAATGTTCGAGCCGCCATCGAGAGCTTCAGCATTCAGGCTTGGGTACCCCACCCCGCAAAACTATAATTATGATATGGGATTGAACTGTGGCGGATTTGGTGTAAGTTATTACCTACAAACAGTTAGGTCACCGATTTGTTTTATATTTAGGTTTATGAGAGGTGGGACTGGAAATATAAGAAGAAGACAAACATTTATGGCCTTTATGACTAGGTGGCTTATCTGAAATTGTGTGAGCGACCTAGGGCTCAAAAGGCCTCATGTTATCTTTCCATGACCTTCATTAGACAGCAGCATTTCTACACTTTCCCATTAACCTAATAAAAACTGAAAAATAAAGCTTGATTAAATCTAGTAACACTGTCAAATGTTTCCTAAATGTTCGTGAATTTACTATGACATTTATAGCACAGAGAATTTGACTTAATCCTGACCTTTATACATAAAAATTAATATATTACAAGATTCTTGCATTGAATATATCAATTTTCGCCAGCGAACCGTGCAATATCGGTCCTTTAGATTTGCGTTGGTACATGTATTACACTCCGAGAGTCTTCGTGATACTTCCCGCTTAAGAAAACATAAGACCGGGATTATAAATATAGACAATAGTATTAGCTATTAAATTATGCTAATAGAAGGTCGAGTGTCGTGTCGAATTCTCCGTACTATACACTATTATGATATTCTTTGCGCTGCTCAGTAATATATATGTATTATATGTTTGTTTGGCTTTCCGTTCTTTTAAACTTTTTTTGAGGAATAAAGATTCCATCCGAGAAGTCCAGCTGGATGTTGACAATGTAAAGAAGTGAACGAATATTTTGTACTTTGCCGGGCTAATTATATAATAACATATATTTCTGATCACTTTTAACAGAATCAATGGGGGCGTAATGGTGGGCGTTGCGGTATATGTGGTGATCCCTATCAAGGTCCACGTGAGTACGAGGCTGGTGGAAAATACGCAACCGGACTCATACTTCGTAACTATAACGAGGGTCAAATAATTGACGTTCATCTCAGTAAGTAATTTAATTAGGCATTTTTATAAATATAAAAAATGTACCATATATATTCGCTTATTAGGCGATCTTTATCATAAGACGCATTCCGAACAATGTATCGACAACGTGGGATTTTACATATATCCTCGGTAAACGAATCTGAACGTATCGGTCTATTGTTCATAGTGCACATTATAGGTATGGGTGGTATTTACAAAGCATCTTACGGGAAAACTTAAAATTTCCTCAAGTGTATCAGCTAAACAGGAAAATCAAGATAATTTCTATTTTACGTAGTTTAGAAACATTATATGTAAAGAGCTACAATAATCACAAAGAAAACATGGGTTATTCTTCGTTTTTTTTGGAAATATGTGGAGCTGATTTTTTTAACTTAAGTCAAAATGTTTAACTTTCCCCTCATGTTTCTTAGTGAATACCGCCAAAGGTCGCCTTACACAATATACAGTTTATGTGTGTTATCTGAGTTGCGAGCCAAGAGATGCATCAAATAGGACAGCTTAAAGCAGGTTAAAATTTATTGCAGTACCCTCTTATGAAGACTTGTTATGGCAAGTAGCTGCTTGTCGTATTTATGAAACCGAAAATAAACGCATTAAAAGGGCACACGACCTGACACATCCTTATATACGTGTATTTAGCGTTGATGACTTCCTCTGATGTTAGAAAAATGCTTTGTCTTTACTTTTAGATATAAGAGTCGGCCATGGTGGTTGGTCCGAACTGCGTATATGTCCGAATAATGATGTACATAAGCCGGCCACGCAAGCATGTTTAGATCAGCATCTACTGGCGCTTGAAAACGGCACCACAAGGATCGTGCACTATCATTATGTAACCGGAATGTTTAAATACAAGTTCAGACTTCCTAGAGGACTGACGTGTACACAATGTGTACTTCAATGGAGATGGACGACTGGTTAGATGTTTTTTCTCATAATTGCCTCCCCTTAATGGTTAATTATGCACAAAATTCAAACTCCACCGTGTGTTATTCATTGCTGTGTTTTAGAGTACTACATCTGTTAGACAGGATCACTTGCAGAGGGTTGTTTTCTCATAATTGCCTCCTTTTAATGGTAAACTATGCAAGAAATTAGATGTCCACAGTATGGTATTCATTACTGTGTGATTACATCTGTTAGACAAGTTACATGAAAACCTTGATTGCCTTCCTCTCGTGCATGGCCGTTTACAGAAGTGACGATCGAGGTCAAATACCAACATTTTCACAACCAGTATAGCATTAACGTACACGATGAGACCGTGTTTATAATAGACATATTGTCATTGCTTGACTAAACAGAATGGTGTTATAGTGCGAGGTGTAAATTTAAAGCTAACATGAGCATCTTTGCAATACAGTCCACCATTTCGTAACAATCATAGGCAACACTGTTCTTCCGAGTGCTGGTCGATTTCTCGCTATTGATCTTCTAAAAATAGCACAAAGTGTTTACTTCATGCGGATCACATCGACCTTGATCGCATTGCAATGGTTCATTTTTATCTTTTTCAGACAGCAACAATAACAACAACAATAACTGTTTGTCCAAAGGTAATTGTTGCAACGGCTGTGGTCCGCAAGAACAGTTTTATGCATGTGCAGACGTCGCCATTAAACCAACTTTGAACGGGATCATGCCGGTCCGAACAACCACTACTACACGTAATCCTGGACAAAATACCGATGGTTTTATTGGAGGGTTTATGCCAATAGACTCGGGTGTTGTTAAACTTACAAGTAGTCCTCCAGCCAAGCCATGTGTCGCCACGGTATCAGGTCAACTTGTATTTGGATCTGACGCTGCGGACATCGAATGTCAACAACGATGTCAACAGCCCAATTCCTGTCCCGTGCTACTGTGTGCCAATTCTTGTTTTATTTGACAATAACACGGCCATACCATCTGAAGTTTAATATCTATTATCTATAGTCTTTACTATTATGCATTTAATTTTCGGATGTTTGTAGAATGATCAGGCTCTTCAGAGGTATAATAATGAAATTATATGGTTAACGGATTTAAAAACGCGACACTTTGGTATGTTGATATATTTTAGGAAAACAAATTCCCATATAAAATGTTTTTTGTATATTCGTAAAGGCTAATTCAATATCGTCATTTTGATACCAAACTTAATACAACCCAACGTGTATTAACTAAATTATCGCACGGATAAGACATTGGTCCAGAAAACAAAAGTAACATGTTTATCGACGCATTGGTTTTGTCGTTGAAGATGACCATCCTGTATAACAGATCGAATGTTTACGCAAGGCTAGTCTAACTTCTATATACACATTCTAAATTAAATTGAATATAATAAATGACATATCCAACTTTTATTTAAAATGTGTCTTTATGGCACGGAAACATTGTTGCAGGAAACATACACCATTGTCTCATAGACCTGCATATAAATGTTTTATGGTCAAGGGGAGGTAACCATGTAAACAAATTTGGTCAGAATGCGACTTTTGTTTTCTTGATCGGCGTATTGATTGTACTATATATTTGTTAATACTCATCTAATCTTTATCATCTTAGTAACAAATGACGCCAATACATTAACCTTTAATCTGCACTATTCCGATACCAGCATAACTTGAATTGTTTGCTATAAAACAGCATACCCCCAGTGTCGCGTTTTTAAATCCGTTAAGTATTGTTATACCCCTGAAGAGCTGTAAAGCCAAATGCATTGGATTTTCAATTAAATTATGGAGTTTAAATAACTCATTTCGACTTTTTTATTTTTGATATATTTACATATATCAGCTAATTCGGTGATTTATTGTATTATACGACATTGTTCAAAAATATTAAATAAATGCTTTTATATATAGATCGTGTGATGGAAAGATTTTATTATTGTCACACGTCTGACTGATGAGCATGCTGACTACATAAGTCCACTTCTTTATAATTGAGTATATGCACGGATATACCAGCGCATGTCCAACCGGCTATTTTTCTTAGGGGTTATTCTGATTAGACTCGAAGCCATTACAATCGCGTGCTAATTCGCTGGCTTAGGGTAAGAAGGTCGTAAGTATTACTAACGACATTATAAGACTCACGCATATTTGGAATATGTTTTTCAAGGCGCTACTTATGAGCCTATTTTCACGAAAATCGGAAGTCATGTTGACCAAACTGAAGTTTAAAATGCTTGTTTTCCATATATGTAAAGAGGAGTTTTCAGACATTTTTTTCTAGTTTTCTCAAAATATTGATTTTGTACTTACTACCTTCTAATTCTAAGCCAGCGATACAAAAAGATAACCACATTCGCGTTTGTCAACATTCCACTACATTGGTTGAACCTCGTTATTTCGATAATACATCCCCTCCAAATATGGATTATCCGATATCTTTGTCACCAGTAGACAAAGTGGTTCTATGCAACAAGTTGATCTAGAGTCCGCAATAGTGACACAACGTTAACACAATATAAAAGTGTATTTGTTTTGTTTTTCACCAACGTCATTCCAATTAGCGTGCACATACACACAATCAAGGTACGTAATCACACAAATACATTTTAAAAAATCTCTTTTTTTTCGTGAATATATTTGATTTTTCTTTTGGACATTAGTTACATCACGGGTTAATACAATTGCATTAAATCAAAAATGGTACAAAACTACCTTTTATGCCCAAAATTCAAAGTAGAGGCCCATTCCGGTTAATTAGCTGTACATATTCCGGAGTATTCCGGTTATTTAGCTGTATTAAATTAATGTTAATATGGTGACCCTTTTTTGAATGAGAATGCAAATTCATTTAAATGCACACACAACATTTGTCACGCGATTTCGCAAACTAGTTACTAAAATTTTAAACCAAGAAAGCCCACAACTAAATGTGCATGTAAAATGAATTTCTATTTGGTTCACCCAAACCTTCATACATTCATCACAGATCACCTAAACACCTTACATCTACTGTCGTAATATAGAATTTGGCCTCCGTAGCTCAATGGTTGTCGTTTAATCTGGCGACCCGGGTTTAAATCCGGCTGGAGGCACACATATGCAAGCCATGTTTCAGCAGAAATCTGACTGACAAATAAAGGCTATGCTCGGAATCGGCAAGTTGGAGGGGTCCAGACTCCTCTGGAATAATTTTGCCAAACATGTGGTTATTTTATGTCTTTACACTGGTTTGACAGGGCTTAGAGTTTGACCACAGGGGTCTGTATCGACTCACTGGTCTCTCATTCACTAGATACAGACCCCTATGACAATTTTGCATGCAAACTACCTGAAACGATAGGTGACAAAAGAGTTGAGATTGAGCTCAGATTGAGAAGTTTCGGGAGATTGGGGCCAGGCCCCGATCTCCCGAAGAATCTCAATTTGAGATAAATCTCATCTCAAATACTGTCATATGTCTTTGTGGTAATTTCCATGAGAGACTGGACTCAAAATTGGCATCACAAAACAGAAACTTTATTCTGAGCTTATAACAGTAAAATTTATAGAGCTCGAACTTCAGATTTATCTAAAATTTAAACTCTGATTTGAGCAAAATCTCAATTTGAGTTGAGATTTTTAGTTGAGATGCTTCGGGAGATCGTGGCCAGGTCTCGATACAACGACGTTGTATGTTCACAAGCATAATGTCGTAATGAATATGTAACACTACTGATTTGATACAAAAAGCGTTTCGTGAAACACTTGTCCCCATAAAATGAGGCCAGTATATGAAATTGCCATTATAACGGAGGTCGTTATATCGAGACCTGACTCCGTCACTCTATAGTTGATTGGACCCCGCTGAGAAAAAAAGCTGACCAGATTCTTTCCTGAGACAAATGCTCGCTGTACCCACAGGTAATTGTATCATTGATGAATATTGTCGTTAAAGATGCATACATTTTACAAAAAAGAAAATTGTTCATTCTTTTTCAAAGATACAGTTACCTGTGGCTGTACCCCTACTATGAAAAAGTTCTAGAAACCCTCATGGACAGGATATACAGGAGTGTCAATATTCCAGATGTATCCGGAATTTCGGATTATTTGTCCATCCCGGGCAAACATTTCTGACCAAAATACGAGATATTTGGTGAAAATATCTAAAAAAAATAGCAAAGTTTGGTCAATTTAATCTGTTAATTCTGAAGGATTTTATTCAATAAAAACTGAGTTAAATATGGAAACAGAGTGGTTGAATGCCTCTTGTTTGGCCTAAGTGAATGGCCGCATTAGATTTTTCAGGATTGTTTAATTTGTCTGTGTTGACAGGTTGGATATAGCACATTGTAAGATTATGGAGGCTGCTCGCATATCGACCTCATCAGGAGAGAGCATTCAGTATCAAATAGCTGAAAATTACTTTCTCTGTGCATTCTCACACAAGGAGGATTGCCATTCATAGCAGGAGCATTTTTAAATATCGCAATTGTTCGTGGTATTAATTCATCATGCGTTGTTCGCCATTCTTTTAAGGTGGAGTTCCAGTATCCATCGATCCAATAACTGGTGACGTCGTATACTAGAAAAGAGTAGATAATTATGTACTGCTATGATAGATTATACTAATTTATTATTGAACACGTTATATACACACAGGTAACACTATGAACCATCGATAAAGAATAGAAATGTGGTTTTACGCCTTTAATAGGAGAGATCATGTTTGTATCCCAACAGCTAGTTATTGGTGAATGGCAGGTTTTCATTGTCCATTAATTCAATAGATTGCCGGTGGTCATTTTGTATATGAATACGGTGATGTCTTCTATATAGAAATCACTATTGAACCCTCATTTCTGATGGTATTCATTGCCAGAAGGCCATGATTTTTCTTTTCAATAAACAGCACTAAGCACGAGATACACTGGTACCTTTATTTTGACAGTGGTACGACAGCAAAAACATCGGACAACCGCAAAGAACAATAAAACTTTTTTAAAAAGACCATCTCATTTTGAGTCATTTACTAGTATAATACCTAAAGCGTTAGTAATGATAAGGTAACAACTTAAAATAATACTAGTATATAATATATAAAACAACTTAAAATAATATATATTATAAAAACCTAAGTATGGTATTGTGTAATTTGGGGATGATGAATTTGTTGCTGTCCATTTTGGATAAACAATGCCCCTTGCATATTAATAAGTAATAACTGTACTGCAAGTTATACGGGCAACATTAAGTTAGAGCATTCAGTTAAGATACACTGCACAAGGTACGGGAGAAGAGACATCATGGTATTTTAAGATAAATTATATCATTCTTCAGACGGTCATTATGTCAGCAATGAGCACACGTTTTGCGCACCGATAAAAAAAGATAACATAATGGCTGACATGAAGGACAGCACTAAACTTAACAAGCCGAGCACAGAAAACAAACAAAAAAGCACATACCACAATAATAAGGCACAATACCTTATACATAATGGAATGAGAAGATGAACCGCCCCAACTCCCAGCTGTCAAAAAGCAGAATGAACTTTATAGTTTCAGCAATCATAAAGCTGAATGCCCTAGCTGAATGACCTAGTTACATCAGTAAAACGGCTGAATTACCAGTTTTAGCTGTCTGAAGTCCTATAGTTAACAGAAATAACAGCAATAAAACAGCTGAAAGCTGAATAGGCGTTTTGAGCACCAATGCACGCACATATTGCGCACCAATGCTCGCATGTATTGCGCACCAATGCACGCACGTATTGCGCATTAATGCACGCACGTATTGAGCACCAATGCACGCACGTATTGCGCACCAATGCACGCACGTATTGCGCACCAATGCTCGCACGTATTGCGCACCAATGCACGCACGTATTGCGCATTAATGCACGCACGTATTGAGCACCAATGCTCGCATGTATTGCGCACCAATGCACGCACGTATTGCGCACCAATGCACGCACGTATTGCGCATCAATGCACGCACGTATTGCGCACCAATGCACGCACGTATTGCGCACCAATGCTCGCACGTATTGCGCACCAATGCACGCACGTATTGCGCACCAATGCACGCACGTATTGCGCACCAATGCTCGCACGTATTGCGCACCAATGCACGCACGTATTGTGCATTAAAGCACGCACGTATTGTGCACCAATGCTCGCACGTATTGCGCACCAATGCACGCACGTATTGCGCACCAATGCACGCACGCATTGCGTACCAATGCACGCACATATTGCGCACCAATGAACATATTTCAGCCTTTTCAGGCGCCACACTGTCAAACGCCTCACGGATGTTTTTAACTCATCATGACTCATGTACCTGCATTAGAATTCAGTTCGGTCTGCATGGTCTGAAACTTGGCGATGCTGTTAATTTGGAGCAATTTTCCACAAGCGTCTTCACAGTTTGTAAGGGCCTCGTCCTTGTTCATTACAGTAAACACAACTCTGCAACAGTATATATACGAATGATTTGTAACTGGGTACGTTATCTTAATATTCCGTTTTGCAACAATTTATCGGTACTAATGGGCGGACTCTGTTGACATTGCATGTTTCCCAGGGACAAAAAAGGAACACTATCAAACTTTATATAATATACGCTAATGACACAAAGCCTTACTATTCACTGCGGGACGAAGACTGGTACCATTTCTGTCATTTTTCGACCCGCTCTACGATAGAAACACGAAATCAGTCTACGGTGAGAAAATTTGTAAACAACCAACAGTCATGAAATCAGAAACATCGATCTAAAAATTAAGTACCTGAAATATAACTTATGCCACGTTCAATGGTAGACAAATTGATTGTTTTGTGTAGTAAAACACATCTAGACCAGATTGCAACCGTTTCCGACCCGGCCCGATGACGCGTTAAATAGTGGATTCCTTTAGGGGCCGAGAAGCGTTTCAAACCTGTCTCTTATATATAGTGATGACGGGATGATGGGATATTTCAAAACTCTGTATTTTGTTATATATCAACACACTATATAATTTCTGAGGCATGTGATTCAACCAGTACTAATTTTCTCATTAACGAGTAACTGATAACTTCTCCACATGAGAAAATTATGCAACGGAGCAATACATATAATACCACTTGTACGTACGTATGGAACGCCATAGCTGCCTTCTGTTGGTACTAATCAGTTTGTTTTGTGCATTTATTAAGTTGTGTTCTATGCTACCATCATTATGTTATGAGTATTTGCCAAAGCGTTCGGTACTTAAGACATTTTGTCTTGTACAAACACCAGTTCTTTCTGTTCATTTGTCATTATGTTATGTACAATTACTAACTCGTTCTGTACAAACGACATTTTGGTATGTGCATGTACTGTTTCTTTCTGTGCAGTTGCCATTATGTTATGTGTATTTAACAGGTTGTCCGGTGGATAAACTATGCTGTCCTGTGCATATGTCAATATGTTATGTGCATTTACCAATTCGTGATGTACTAAAACAGTTTGTGATGTGCATACATCATTTCGTTATGTGTGTTGGTCATTATGTTGTGTGCATTAATCATGTTGCTCTGTGCATACATCATTTCGTTATGTGTAGGAGACTAGGTGCCCATGTGAAAAACCCTCAAATAAGTCGTTCCAACCAGATAAAAAATATTTTCTACACTCATATAACTTGTTCCCACAAGATAAAACATATTTGCTTCCCTTGGATATGTCGTTCCAACAACTTAATATTGACCATGTCACCTCTGTGCTTCGGTACAATCCTAACTCAAGTTATTGAGCGGAAACATTTTCGCTTTACCGGTGTTACCCGTTTTAATGCCCAAGATAATTTATCCGAACATAATAACGATGAATGCACTCTACATAACGATGTTTGCACAGAACAAAAAGGTGTATGCGCAAGACAGCATGTTGCTAACACATAACAATTGAGTAAATGCTAAGTGTAATGATGTACGCACACGACAATCTGTTGTAACTACATAACAACATGATAAGTGCACACAACATAATGACAAACGCACATAACGAAATGATGTATGCACATGACACACTGTCGGTAGTACATAACAACATGATTAATGCACACAACATAATGACCAACACACACAACGAAATGATGTAAGCACAGAACAACATGATTAATGCACACAACATAATGACAAACGCACATAACGAAATGATGTATGCACAGAACAACATGATTAATGCACACAACATAATGACAAACGCACATAACGAAATGATGTATGCACAGAACAACATGATTGATGCACACAACATAATGACAAACACACATAACGAAATGTTGTATGCACATCACGAACTGTTTTAGTACATCACGAATTTGTAAATGCACATAACATATTGACATATGCACCGGACAGCATAGTTTATCTACCGGACAACCTGTTAAATACACATAACATAATGGCAACTGCACAGAAAGAAACAATATATGCACACAACAAAATGCGTTTGTACAGAACGAGTTAGTAAATGTACATAACATAATGACGAATACACAGAAAGAACTGGTGTTTGTACAAGACAAAATGTTTTAAGTACCGAACGCTTTGGCTTATACTCATAACATAATGATGGTAGCATAGAACAACTTAATAAATGCACAAAACAAACTGATTAGTACCAACAGAAGGCAGCTATGGCGTTCCATACGTACGCACTCGTGATTTCAAAACTAAGTATCCGAACTCGTGACTGTACTTTATTCTACTGATAAAACACAGGTGCATATTCATTTTTTTTAATTAGATTATGTTCACTTACAAATATTTGAAGGTTGAATCCGCAGTCAAAGTATAGGACTCCGGTGGAACACATTCAGCTGAAAATAAATGCAGATTCGTGTGTACGACGTTATTGTCCCGTCATTTGGAGATGACATCGCTGGCTTATAATTAGAAGGTTGTAAGCGCTACTTACGACACATATTTGTAATCTGCATCAAAAGGCGCTTGCTTCTTATGAGCCTTTTTTCATGATAATCGGAACTGGTCATGTTGACCAAACTGAAGTTGAAAAAGCTTGTTTTACATAAGTAAAGAGTAATTTTCAGACAGTTTTTTTCTTGTTTTCTCAAAATATTGATTTTGTGCTTACGACCTTCTAATTCTAAGACAGCGACATAGTCAGTCACCAGTGTGGACATACCACGTGGTATGTGACGTAATGTTTGTTTAAGAACGCAAGTAAAAATCTGGCAACAAAAAGTAAAAAGCCACCGAATTTGATTTTTTGATTCTGTGAATGAGCACTGTCCATGCAACTAAATATATCTCGAATGCATCAACTAACATACGGACCAAGAACAATTCGCCTTACCTACGCATTGGAAGTTCACAGCAGACCACGAACCATTTGCCAAACAAAGACTGAACGATACAGTGCCCGTCGACATGACAAATCCCTGGTTACACTCGAAATAAATCATGTCCCCCTTTACATAGGTGCCGTCCATGCCAACGATGGTAGAGTTTGTTATATTTGAAGGTGGAACACAAGTCGCTGAAATAGAGAGAATGTATTTGTTTTATTCACTAGAGGATGTAATCTGACGGAAGTACTTGATCTTCATTACGCATGCGTAGCGGGTTTGAGGATATGATTTTAATCAGATTGTGGATGCTGTTACTGGTTTTCGTCATATCCTTTCCGCTAACACGATTTTTTTGGGGGCTAGGAGAAATTCATATTGACCCTAGCCCCCCCAAAAATCGTGTTAGCGGAAAGGAAATGGCCATCCCGGCCAGTCTGCATTAGTACACTATGGTAGCGGAAAGAATATTCTTTAAATTATTAATAGCTGGTACGTTTTTTGTTTTATGGTGAACATGGTGTTTCGTAATATCCGTCCCTAAATTACAAACACAGCCATGAGCAAGTGCTTGATCTCATCTGATGTTTTCATAAACCTATTGAAAGCTAACATTTTTAAGTTTTATTCACTATATAACATGACTATGTTAATATCAACGCAACTCAAGAATTAATATTCTTGCAAAACGTCATTGTTTCGATAAATGTTAAAATGACATCCATCTAAGTATGTTTCCCAATTCCAATGATAGAGTTTGTTAAGTAGTTTTAAAGTGTTGACAAACAAAACTATATTCAGAAATGTATTGGCTTTTTTCCGTAATATACCATAAATAACATTTAGTACCTATTCAACATTATCACAACTTCTTGCTCTCGAAACTTGTCACTACGAACACCAAAAGAGTGCGTTTCAATATATTTTGAGCGCTGAGTGCAAGTGTTTGTTGCAGTTTCGGGCCGAGAATCAGTCGGGTTTGCCTGAAAGTGAAAGCTACAGTAGATCAACTAACATACGAACCAAGAACAAGCCACCTAACCTACGCATTGGAAGTTCACATCATACCACGAACCATTCAACTAACATACGGACCAAGAACAAGCCACCTAACCTACGCATTGGAAGTTCACATCAGACCACGAACCATTCAACTAACATACGGACCAAGAACAATCCGCCTTACCTACGCATTGGAAGTTCACATCAGACCACGAACCGTTTAATTAACATACGGACCAAGAACAACGTGCCTTACCTATGCATTGGAAGTTCACATCAGACCACGAACTGTCGGCTAAACAAACGCTGAATGATACAGTGCCCGTCGACATGACAAATCCCTGGTTACACACGTAATGAATCATGTCCCCCTTTACATAGGTACCGTCCATACCAACGATGGTAGAGTTTGTTATATTTGAAGGTGGAACACAAGTCGCTGAAATAAATATAATGTATTTGTTTAATTCACTGGAGGCTATACTCTGTCTAAAGTACTTGTTCTTCCTTAAGCATGTGTAGCGGGTTTGAGATTATGATTTTAATTCGACTGTGGAGGCTGTAACTACTTTTCTTTATTTTCTATAAATTATTACTAGCTAGTACGTTTTTTGTTTTATGGTGTACAGGGTGTGAGAAAGTGCTTGATCTCATCTGATATTTTCTTATACCTATGGAAAGCTAACATTTTAAAGTTTTATTCACTGTATAACTATGTTAATATCAATGCAACTCAATAATAAGATTCTTGCAAAACGTCATTATTTCGATAAATATCAAAATGACGTCCATCTTAGTTTGTTTCCCAATTTGTTAAGTAGTTTTAAAGTGTTGACAAACAAAACTATATACAAAAATGTATTGGCTTTTTTCTTTGAAAGTTTAATCCGTTTGTGATCTCCTATGCACTTACGAGTGCTACAGTTGCTTTGAGTACCAGTTTCTAGAAACGGGAATAGGCGACTGGTTTTCGATTGTTTTTTTTCTAAATTATTAATTTTAATTTCTTCACACCAAGTCTGTTTCTTACAATTATAGCCGATAAATACGCTTAATTACACAAGAAAATATACCATAAATAACATTTAGTACCTATTTAACATTATCACAACTTTTTGCTCTCGGGAAGTGTCACTATGAACACCAAAAGAGTGTGTTTCAATATATTTTGAGTGCAGAGTGCAGGTGTTCGTTGCAGTTCCGGGCCGAGGATCAGTCGGGTTTGTCTGAAAGTGCTATCTTCGTATTGAAAGCTACAATAGATCAACTAACATACGGACCAAGAACAAGCCACCTAACCTACGCATTGGAAGTTCACACCAGACCACGAACTGTTCAACTAACACACGGACCAAGAACAAGCCGCCTAACCTACGCATTGGAAGTTCACATCATATCACGAACCATTCAACTAACATACGGACCAAGAACAACCCGCCTTTCCTATGCATTGGAAGTTCACATCATATCACGAACCATTCAACAAAAATACGGACCAAGAACAACCCGCCTTACCTACGCATTGGAAGTTCACATCATATCACGAACCATTCAACGAAAATACGGACCAAGAACAACCCGCCTTACCTATGCATTGGAAGTTCACATCAGACCACGAACCATACAACTAACATACGGACCAAGAACAACCCGCCTTACCTATGCATTGGAAGTTCACACCAGACCACGAACCGTTTGCTAAACAAACGCTGAACGATACATTGTCCGTCGACATGACGAAGGACTGGTCACACACGTAATAAATAATGTCCCCCTCTACATAGGTACCGTCCATACCAACGATTGTAGCGTTTGTTATATTTGTGGGTGGAACACACGTCGCTGAAATAAATAATAATGATCAGTTTTATCCATAAAGGTCATTTCTGACCATATTTTCTTTATATCATGCGTATGATACAGATAACAATACAATGACCGTTGGAATATGGTATTTTATGCGTTTCTTAACAAAAAACAAAAGCAACAGGCAATTTGCTTGAAAGATAGGACCTACGAGATGGGTAGGACGCACGAGTAAATTATTGATCGAACCTGGGTAAGGCGCACGCATCAACCGATAGGAACTATTGTGTGCAATCATAGTATTGAAAAAGTATCGACCAGCCAAGCATTTATTATTTGGAATTTTTTTTTAAATACACTGATGCAGTTGGAGCTGACTCTGAGATTTGAGGCAACTACTATTTCGCCTTCCTGAGTCCTGAGTTCCATTAGTAACCCAATTAGTACAATCGTAAAAAGCTCGGCCATTTCCGTTTATCACCGGTAAATATGCATAATGCAATGCGAGATGATCGGAATGTTAGAGTAGCATCGTTCTGATCACCTCGGTCTATATGCATTGCTATAGATATATTTACCGGAGACAAACGGAAATTGCCGAGCTTTCACGAGGGAGAGTAGCATGATACTTACAACAGCAGGAAAATTCCACTGGTGTCCACGAGCCATCGGTCTGGCACGTGATGTGTGTTACATTCCCAGTCAATGTCAGGTTGTCCAAACACTCATACTTGATCAAACTGTTGGTTAAATACATGTTCCCCTTTCTGACGGTATATGGTACTGGCATTGGTACTCCACAACCTGACGTGGTCAGCATATTCAATAAATAAGAAATAATGAATATGAACATGTGTTTTATCGTAGAATAAAGCAAGGGCACGAGTTGGGATGCTTAGTAATTAAATCACGAGCGCATTATTTCGGTTCTAACATAACCAATTGTATGCATTCGACAACAAAGCAATACATGATAGTCTTTGCACTATTTTCTTCTTCAGAACGCAATTGTGTTATTTGCCCTGGCTGTGCTTTATCGGTAATTCATGCACACCTTTATTTCCACTATGTGATATAGGTAAAACAGCTGGTTATGTTTGAATATCTCTCTTTGTCATGACGATGTATAGTTATTAGCTTCATATATAAACTTTGTTAATATATTAAATGTGTTATACATGCATAACGATTGTAACTTGAGTTTTGCAAAGTTCTTTTCTGTTCTGTTCCGGCAATAGATAGGTAGAATGGTAGATAGAAAATATTACATTAGTGCATGAACGCGTTCCCATGTATCCGCGGTTTCGGTAGACCCACGATTGACGGGCAAGTCTGTGTTTGACGGGAAGCCAAATTTAATTCCCTCTAACCCAACTGATACAACATTGAATGACTACAACGATCCTTATTCCTTCTAGAAAGACAAACGCTTGCAACCTCGTTAGCATTAACGACGGTTCTTCTAAACAGTCTTGTGTTACTTTGGGACGTGGGATCGTGGCGCTTTTCTAATGCCCATTCACACAGGGACGAAAAATGGCGAACGATGGACACTCAAATACAAAACATACATGTATAACAGTCGCGGACGCTGCCAAACATGTAAGTACTTACCGTGGGATAAACATGGTGGTATTTTGGTTGGGTTGCATTCGTCATACGTCATGCAACTATTACACAGCGGTTCTTCTGTCTGCAAAATACAACATTTGTCCTCTGAACAGTCTTTGTATTATGTTATATTTTCATACAACACCAGGCCCCGATCTCCCGAAGCATCTCAAGTAGAAATCTCAACTCAAATTGAGAGTTTGATAATTTCAAAGTCTGAATTTTGAGATAAATATGAACCTTGTACTCTCAAAATGTGACTGTGATTAACTAAGAATAATGTTTCTGTTTTGTTATATCAATTTAGAGTACAATTTCGCATGAAAACTACCTCAAACGATAGGTGACAGAATTTGAGTTGAGATTGAGCTCGGGTTGAGGTGTTTTTTGAGATTGGGGCCAGGGTAGGTATACAGTATTGTAATATTTGATTAAGTTTCTCTGAAACCTTCATTTCAATTGTACTTATAATTATGTTTATGCTATATACTAATATTACGGTGAGGTAACAGTTATGTTTTTATACGAATTAAACATTGATCATTTTGATCAGACACCGGCATTTGTGCATTACGGATACTTATACACGGAAATACCTGTCGTCTAACGATTTTGAAAACATAATAACAAATCGGACAGGGAAGACACTGCGGCGCCTAGCGGAAACGTCAGAAAACGAAAGGTACATAAAAGAACACGCAACAAAGAAGAATCGCAGACAACACGCCATAATGACACACTCAAAAGTAAACAAGAAAAAAAATAAACATAATATCTGAAAAGTCCAATTGCCAATAATTGTGTTCAATAAAAGTCACTGCAGTTTACCGTACACCTGGGTATTGCGAGTAAATGAGTACGAGAATAATGCAGTCATAATGTTGTTCAATACTCCGTACACAAACTAGATACTCGGCAATACTCGGCAATACTCGGCAATACTCGGCACAGTAAAAATAAATACCATGTATAGTCATTTGTATCTGTTGAGTAGATCTAAGTATCTTTTTTGTACTTTCTCATTTTTTATGAAATATGGGCTAAACATATTTTGGCTCAACACACAAAAATGCTTAATTAAAAAACAATTAAAAATATGTAATAAAGTAATTCCAAACACGATCAACATTAATTTTGTGAGTGAGCAGTCGCTATTTCAATGAAATCTAAACACCTGATATAGTTTGATGCCTTCTATGGCTCATTATAAAAATATCTGAAAATGCTCAAAAACATTTTAGATGCGTGAAGAAATATATCATGGCTAAACTTACACTCGTGCCCAGTCCGAAGTCGCGAAAAGTAAAGAAATTACTCAAATTTACGCGAAATATCCGGTGTACGGTATACCGTAGTGAAAGTGTATACGATTGTAACAACTTTGAAAATCAGTGTAAGAACCCTGATGGTTCGGAATTTTTTTTATTGGTTGTCAACATAAAGATAATAATAACAACATTTAATCGGACAAGAGACGGTAAAACATATTATATAACTCTAAACAAGGTTACCTTTAACAATTTGCATATTAAATGGTTACACAATTGTGTTTGTGTTTTGGGTTTAACGCCGTTTCTGAACAATTTATCAGTTATATATGGTTTCGATTAATTTTGGTATAAAACATTCCATAACAAATTTCGTACATTTATTAAACCATTTAGAATGTCTTCACTATAACTTACATGTATATTTCTATGGTTACAATAAAACACATTTCGTCGAACATAACAATAAAGTTCAGATAATCATGACTTTTTTGTCTCTCTACACCATGGAATCATCGGTTATATGATAGTTGTCTATACGTACATATTAGTTGGGTAGGTGCAGCATTTATTACTGCACTGGGTATGCAATCCGGCCATCCGGTTCGACACCCAACTGCATCAGGTCGTACCCTTCCATGATGCAGTGTCCATTTCCTCATGTAGATAAGTTGCTGGTAAATTGGTAATGGTTACAATTATACAGTCCAGGAAAACTGATAAGTTTAATCGAAAGCCGCACCCGTGGCACCTTGACTGGTACCAGTGGTACCCGTCAGAAATCCTAACCGCTTTTAAAAGGCCTTTGTTCATTGGCTATTTTTGTCTTAAATAATCACGATGTCTGTTACAATTGCCGGGCATTCTGACTGTTACGTGGCTTCGTTTGGTGATAAAGGCATAAGGAGGCCGAAGCTGGAGACCACATGTGGAAGTGTTCGGAGTTTTAGGTGGTTCTTATAGTTAAACTTAATAGACCAATTTAAACAAAACTGGAGTGGTAAACTTGAACAGTCTATTACAGGGAAATAATACAAAACTTTCAAAGATAATACCAAGTTCGAAAAATACCTAATCTCCCTGCCATCTAGATACCTTATACAAAATGTACCACTTCTGAAGTTTCGTACTTTCAGCAATAAATTCCCCGTCGAGACCGGGAGATTGGATGATACCCCTTACAACGAACGAACATGTACTTTTTGTAGAAGTGGTGTAGGCGACAACATGCACTATCTGCTTTTAGATAGCCACTTTCAGAACAAACGCACATTATTCATAGATAGGTACTACTTTACCTTACCAAATGTAATAAAATATCAACAACTTCTCAATAATGATAACATGAATGTTTCTTTTAAAAAGTCGCCTTTATTGTCTCCTATTTGATAAACGCTACATAAGTTGATAAATGTATTCATTATTCTTATAATGGTGCACGGATTATGCACACAATCATGTTTATGTGTGACAGTCACATTTTACTGATTTGTTAAATTCCTGTTATACTGAACTACAAATAAGTTGTTAGGAAATATATTTAATAATGTACTATGTATGTTACTACTTTTGCCCATAAATGTCATTTGATACTTATGTAACCATGACAAAACAAATATCGCATCGCATCACATCGCATCGCATCGCATCGCATCGCATCGCATCGCATCGTATCGTATCGTATTGGTAGTGAGCCATTATGATTACCTCGGTCTTGATGCATTGCAATATAATTTACCGGAGGCAAACGGAAGTGGTTGAGCTTCTAATCTACATGGATCAAAGTAGGAACTAATTGAACAATGATAATGGCCCATTCCAGCAAATGTTTAATTTATAAATTTATATCGCCGCGGACACTCACGTTGCTTTTATATTACGTTTTCCGCACTATAACAAAACACACATAGTTGATTGTTTGTCTTAATTTACGGTTATTTTTATTTGAATTTGAAATCTATTTTAGATTTGACCGATTGCTTCTAAAAAGCTTTTAACCTATTAAAAATTAGAAAAAATGTCGAGCAAAACAAGAAAGAATAGAATAGTCTAGCACTTTATGTAATGTACATGTAGAGCAGATTAAGGTTGGAAACTTTTAAAAAGCAATTTGGTTCGCCATTATACTTTTACCATTGATTTTCAAGTTCTAGTTTCATATACACTAGGTGTACCAAATGCACATTTAGCCATTCACACAAGTAGAAGAAATATGACCTTGGTAAATATAGTAAAATTGGTTCGTTTTCCGGTTACAACTACTGGTAACTATATCATTGATAAAGAGTAAAAAAATGTCTTTTTTTATATAGAATTTATGTTTTCTTACAAAGGTGCATTTGTACACAATCAAGCTACAGACTCCAATAACGAACAATACCCCATAGTCTTCCGAGAGGGGAGATGATGATAGACTCACATGGACAGACTATATAGAATCGACACGGCCCACCCAATCGACTACGAATTCAAATCCAGGAACAGTAACCTGTCCATGCGGAAAGGTTTGCAAGAACCAACACGGTCTAGCTATCCACCGAAGAAAATCTGGTTGCCAACGTGTGAAGCCACGAACACACCGCTTAGTCGTTCCGACCGACAAGTGAGACGCAGGAGAACCCCACTCCGGACTTAACCCCCAGTACCGAGGAACTCTCCGTTTTCGAGACAGCACAGGTCAACTCCCATGCTCCCGAAGTGGGAAAAGAAGGCCCCTTCAACCGCTACTTCAGCTTGATTGCAGCCAAGATGCGGGACAGGAAACTGCTCATGATCTGACCAGAGGGACAGACTGAGAGAAAGCCCCTGAAGGGAGAGAGAGACATTAGATACAGACATGTTCGGCGCTGCAGAAGTGCGCCTAGCTCTTATTTCGAATAGACAGTCTGGTTCTTTAATATGCCCGGTGTATAGCACCGATACACAGCTTCCTGGCACTTCCAGATACTTTGCAGACCACACGGCCAGATATAGGGAAATATTATAAATATTTCAGAATATGTCAAGTGCCGATGCCAGGGATTGAACCCACGACCTCTAGATTGACAGCCCAGTGCGTTACCACTGAGCTAAATCCGCTTATTAGTTAAAACGATACTGCTACTTTGCTTAGCTATCAGCACAATTACTGGTATACGGACTGTTCAACGTCCGGCAGATCAGATACATAATTATCTGCCCCGGCAAAATAAACCACTTACCAAATTTGACTCTGATTTATTCCAATAACACAGGCCCTTAACCTGTAATGATTGCACTGACGAGCAATCCACACATTCAAGTAAATGACAAGTCTTCATTCGCCCATTGTAATTCGCGAACATACACGATCTTGTAGACTCACATCGTCTGATGCATTTAATCAAAGACATGCGGGTCACAGTTGCAAACTCCCTAGCAGAGGGGTTTTCATAAGTCCCGGTCCGGATCGCTGCGGAGAAATGGATCGCCGAATCACCGAATACTAACTTGCATTGAACCCCGCACACCAAACGCAGCGCGATAATTGTAATACCAGTAAAACATCTAGTCGCGTACATAATCACTCTTCTACTACTTCCTAACTTACAAGAATAATTGACTGTAGCAAATTTGGTCCAACCTTAACAACTGACTCGATGGCAGTGCCGAGATCGGACCGCCCATTTATTTGTAGCGTAGGTCATCACGTGAATCAATTCGTTCTATAATGAAACGTGTGCTATTGATTTTGCAATTGGTCAATTGAGTTCAATCTGCTTTACAACTAGCGGTTGATCATTTAAATTAACGACGCGAGTTTCAAAAGAAACCAGTCCTATTTTATATCAGGACAACCATTGTAATAACTGTTATATAATTCCGTTCGAGGTATACACATGTATACTTGCCGGGCACTTTATATAGATTGTCCTTCGGATGGGGACATTTGACTTACAAAACACACTGTATACAAATACCGTTTGGTCATCATTATTGAAGCAAACATACTTGAACAGCCGATATTGTCACCAACAGAAGTGGGATTCAAGCAAACTGTTGAAACACAAGGAGTGGCTTTTCCACAACAATAAAACGAAACGTCATTAGAACGGAAGTTATTGACAAATACCCGGATGTAAGCGTAAGTGCCAACCGTTGATTGTTGAAGTAACATATATCGGGTTTTATTATATAACTAACACTGTATTTTCACGAATACAGGCCAAATCGCACAGTGGAATACAACACGACAGATTGCATTTTCCGTATCATACATGTCTGGTTTTCCGAATCCGTATCATGCCTGTCTGATGTGTTAAAAGCCAAACATTATGTCAAATCAATGACGTCATAACATAAACATAACCTTTTTATGAATGAACGTCGCGTTATACGCTTTTTTCGGTTTTGTGGAAATTTTTTAAAAGGAATATCACTGCAGTTGTGTTGATCCGTTTATGCCGTATTACCTCGAGTTGCTTGCACCATACCGCATCACGCTCGACCGAACGGTCTCGCGAGATACGGCATTACACAAGCAACTCGAGGTAATACGGCCTAACGGATCAACACACTGTAGTGATATTCCGTATGTATTTACGGGCAATATCAACGCTTAATTATTGCGAATAAAAAATCTACGATAGTTTAATTATGCGGAATGTATTTCTGCGATAATGTCTCGAACCGCAGAAAACGCAGAAATAAAACCCCGTAGAATTAACCAGCTATACGATAAAATCAATTTGTTATAATTATGTGTTCCGCTAAAAGTCTTTTATTTGAAGAGTGATGAATGTACGTATTTTCAGGCTAACACGCCTTTGGACAGCGTAGAGCAATGCGTTTGTCTGTCTATTTTAACTATGCATATGAACGACAAACCGAGATCTATTCACCGGTATATCACGCAAAACTGCGATTATTTGCATTCTAACATGTGTAATTTGTACAAATCTAAATCACGGATATACGTATTTCCGTGTCTAAATGGACTATTTTGTTTGCGAAGTTGGTGGGTTATTTATCATGTTGCTATAGACAACTTCCGCTGTTCAAAGAATCGTAACGTCCGCCCCTGGATTGTTAAGCTTACTATTAATTGTTAAGCTTACTATTATCTTTATTTGTCGCCTCGCTAAACTGACGCTTATCTAACGCCAAATTCCAATTACGTATTTCACGTTTACGCATATGAATTGATACATGCAATAACATGTTGCTAGAATATAAATATATAGAGGATATTTGTTGATTTTGGTGTAAGATCGTATTTTATTTCATCGAGTGATCACAGAAAAATAATATTTTCACGAGTGGCGTTATTTCATTGATAAAAATCGCGAATTATACGCGGGAGATAAATTAAACAGCCGAAATCCTACCGTGATATACCGTTTATTAGATAACGCTACAGCTCTATACGTTTACATGGAGCAAAATACAGACAGTGTTAGAATTATACTTCAACGGAGGTAGGAGTATTTTGGGGGGTTTGGTATCATTTTTGGAACTTAGGAATATCAGTGTTCACCAGCTGCTCAATACCAAAGCAAAGAAAATAAAACATAAACGACCCAAAATATTTCGCGCTTTATACTAGTATGTAGTATGCAACAGCAGAAAGGAATATGCAACAACTTTGTCACCTCTGCTACGACAATGTTGTATCACTGAAAAAATGACTGATATTAGAAAAAATTTCCCGATGCTACACATGAGTTGAAGTTCACATATGCCTGCTGCTATTACAATAAAACAGTATTTTGAAAGGTCTAATTTCAGAATAGTTTTCTCAATGGCCGTCATGGCAGCTCCTGGCTCTGCTTTGAATGTGAGTTGGTAAGACAGTTTGGACGACAAAATTTGGACGTAATGGTTTAACCAGTTACCCCGTGAGTCTGTTAACAGTAGGACCCTCATGATTTCTGCAACTAAAGATTACATAGTGTCAGTTTTCATTGCTTGAATTGTATTTCTTACACAACAATGTGTTTGATACCGTTTGCAAGGCATGCGTTGTTTGTCATACATATATATTTTGTTCTGGTAAATGGAACTCATATTCAATCACAAAGGGACAAAAGTGAACGCACATTTCTATGTTCATAAAACTAAAAAAAACGTATTTTGAGTCATTTTGGACCAAATATTTAATTGCCACAATGCTGATCAGGAACATGTTGTCTTGGCGAAAACGTATCTTCAAATCCCGCCGTAAGAACAAGACCACCGAAATGAAGTATATTACACCCCCAATAGAAAATGCCAATGTCTAATAAACCGGCATCCATAAACTTTAAAATCTATTGAGACGTTTTGCTTATATCTCAAGGAAATATCGGATGTTCAACATTGGTCATATTATTTTTTTTCCGTAGGGAAATTGGACCCTCTCTCTCAGGCTGTTCTCGACAGTGAGCATATTAAGGAAAATCACCAAGTACTATTTATGCAAAGAGATATTTCAGAACTCGTTTAGAGAAGTTGTCCGATAAATGCAGGAGATCTCATAATCATTGGTTGACCAACAGATTACAGGAAAACTGACATGGATATGTCAAAATTGTCCGCGGTATATTTCTGAAGAAAAACACTGTCAAAACTGGGGTAACTATGAGTGCTTGTTTTTCGGTTAAGAATAGGTGACACGTTTTGTGTCAGACATACTTGATCGTTCAATGTATTTGTAATTTGTTATTTGAAATTGGACCATGCTCTTGAAAGAAAACACACCAGTAGGTAATTTTAAGGGTTCCAATCGAATTATAGGTAGTTCGTATGCATAGTACGAATAATTTGGACTATTCCTGACCTTTATTCATGAATAATTTTAAGGTTCTAGTGTTTAATATATAAATCGTGCAATATCAGTCCTTTATAATTAGATTTGTGTTTGTATTACACCTCGCGAGTCATCGTAATACTTTCCGCTTATGAAGACATAAAACCGGGGTTATAAATGTAGACAAGACATCAGCTGTTAAATTATGCTGATAGAAAGTCGAGGATCAAGTCAAATTATCCTTGCTATTCATTTGTTTGATTATATACTGTAAGTGTATGTTTACAATGAATGAGTATTCGCGAAATAAATGAGAATTATGACGACAGAATTGTGTTTTATAAAGAATTGAGAGGAAGTAAGAGAATGGTTGCCCAGTATTAGAACGTACACATATAGACATATAGGTCAGGTCATGGCAAATAACCTATCATGCGAATTCTATAATGGACCACATGCCTATCAAATTATTGAAATGGTGTCAGGGTTTCCGTCATTCACAATGCCGGATGCATTTCGAGTGCTATGCTTCAAAACAGTGGTCCAAACGAAACATTTAATGAGTTATTGACATTTATCCTATTATCCTACCAGTGTTTATTGATATACTGTAGTTACATACTTAGCTATCTTAAATAGGTGAATACATATAATTTAATTCTAAATACATTTTATATTAATATTTCATTATTGTAGTATTGCCCCCGTCCTTCTCTTGTATTTCGTTTCGGCAAGACCATGACTCAGTGGGGAATAGCTGTGTATCTATGATCTGTGTTTCGTTATACAAACGGTGCCCGAACATTGCTAACGCAAAATTCTACCATACTCAGGCCACCAACACTAATCTACTTTAATTAAAAGTAGATTTGTTGATATTGAATTTAGGTTATTTATGTGGAATTCAGTGTTTTATGTAACTACAGCATGTTATTCTGTATTGTTGGTATACATGTGCTCATTACTATATGCTCAGATATGTTATACGTGTAGAGTGAGCTCTTGAGTGTATTTATGTTTGAGTGTATTTATGTGTGCCATTTGCTACTTGTTGTTCCCTTGTATTCTTGCAATTCGTTGGTTTCATATTTTGTGTAGATTTGTTTTATGTATGCATTATGTGAGGGATAAACCTAAGCCTTGTGACAATGTATGTATTTACAAAATTGTCCCCATGTCTACTTGTGTATAAATATTGTCAGGTCATAATATTGTAAAGCTTTGCGATTTAATGATCCATATCTTGTTCGATGCAAGTTATGATCTATGTGCTCATAAATTGCTTCTGATATGTGTCATTATGCTTACTAATCTTCTCATCAATAATATATGCTTGTAACATGCTATAATTATGTTGAATGTATGCTTTGTATTTATTGTTATATATGCTCTTCAATACTGGAGGAAATAAAGATAATATATGTTAAATTATTCTAATAGAAGGTCGAGGATCAGGTCAAATTATACGTGCTGTTCACTTGTTTGATAATGTACTGTAAGTATATGTTTACATTGAATGAGTCTTCGCGTAAAAAATGAGAATCGTGACGACATAATTTTCTTTTACAAAGAATCGAGAGGAAGTAAGAGAATGGTTGCCCAGTATGAGAACGTACAAATATAGACAGGTCAGGTCATGGAAAAAACCTATCATGCGACAGGGAGACCCAATACCATGTGAGTATGATGACCCTTTATGGCTTGTTGACACAGTCGCTATATCAATACAGTGTACTTTATTCCATTGGTGTAAAACCATAACGCATATTGATTTAGTAGCATCAAGACCGATTTGTAATTGACATTCTTCAAAAGTTTGCTATTCATAAGGCCAAAAAGTCACTTGCCACCTTTTTTCCGATCTACTTTATATTGGCTTCAAAATTAATAGCGAAGTTTTTCTGTCATTTTTTTAAATATTTGTTGTCTAAGTGTTGGTTGTAATATCACATTTGATAAAGAAAAATCAAAACAAGTTCCCTACCCATTTTATCCTGATAGCCGCGGAACCATATCTCTTTGGCCTAAATCATAACAAGGTCACCGGGAAGTGTTTTAAAAATAAACACAATAGAGTACCAATAATTGATTAAAAGGTTGATTTCCTCAATGACAGTGTGGTCTTACATGCAACTTCCGTAGAAATGTGAACCTTTGAAAAATGTTCCCGGTCGAACTCAAACGTCTTCTGTACTTTACGCCAAATCACCATAACAACTACGTTCGTAAAAAGCTACATTGTACAAAGTTATATACAAGTATATAGTTTGTAGTGTTTTACTAAGCACTGAACATACGTAATAATATTAATTATGGTAAGTGCAAAAGGAAACCTGCCCTTTATGTATTTTCTCTGTTTAACTGGTCGGCCCTTTTGGTCATTATTAGTGGTAATCAATGAACTTGTATCTGAGTATTCTCAGTATTCAAGCAATCCGACAAATCCTCCGCATGTGGAAACCATGGTTGTTGTCATGGGTGTAACGGTGGTCGTGTGGTTAGCACTCATGGCTTCCAATCTGGGGATTCCTTGTTCGAATCTCAATCGAGGCACTGGAAATATCAGAAACGCTTTTCAGTGTTTCCTACAAACTATAGATGAAACCAAGAGGTAGATAGGACTAAGTTAATGGGTTCCAACCACAGAGTTATAATGAAAGCACCACTCGTAGATATCATATCCACTTAGACTTTACCATGAGACAAAATTGAATACAGAATAGGAAAATCTGAGCAGCAGAAGACAGCACCCAACAGACACTACAGAGCACGAAAACCCTACCTATCTAAAAAGATTATATTAAGTCAGACAGGGAAGGCAGCACTCAACTTAACCAGCCTAGCACTTTTGTAGACATCACATGTATTTGGGTTTCCTTCCTTTTTTATTTTCAGTCAGATGGCTCAGATGAACATGACAAAGGTCTTGGCAGTTGTTTAGAAAATAAAAATATACAGTTGGACAGAATCGATGACAAAACTCGTACATGGGCGTAGGAGCGTCTTCAACATTGGGGGGGGGGGCAAACATTTGGGAAGGGGGGGGGGGGTTAAACATTTTTTTGAGATATGTGGGGGTCACATAAGTATTAATAACCTATGGTGAATGTTTGTGTTTATAATCACCAAGGTAAGGTATATCTACTAAGTTGTTTGCTTGCCACCGGGGGAATGCATTCTTCCCCGACCTAAAAATTATAATTTTTTGTTATTGTCACGGTCTGAACCTGTTCACAGTATGAGTGAGGGAGTGTGTAGGCAGCCCGCTAGCTCAGTCGGTAGAGCATTCGAGCCCCGGTCTTGTTGCACATTTTCTCACCCTGTGACATTTGGCGCCCAACATGGGGCCGTGGCATTTGCACATTTTTCTCACTCTGTGACATTATGGAGATGGGGAAGAAGAGACCTTGTCTATTTTATCCCCCACCAGAGTATAATTATCATTGAAATGGGAGAAGGTAATTAAATTGATCCCTTTTATAAACTAGTATTGTAAGTAGGGGGTCCGGGGGCATGCTCCCCCGGGAAAACTTGAAAAACATTGGATCGATTTGATGCAATCTGAGAAAATTATTTGGTAAGATCAATCAAAATTAAGTCCTTATTTGGTAAATAGTTTTACTAATTATTGCACAGATGTCCGAATTCTGAGAGTTAAGTGGTTTAGTAATGAATTTAACATAGCAATGACAAAGTTTAAAAGCAATATAGGAGCTGGTGCAAACGTTATCTTACAATGATTTCTGTAGTCCTTGTAGCTGTTTTCAACATATTCCATAGATTAAAATCAACGAAAATTCACATTTGATACTTTTTAACCAAGGATAAAAGGCAAATTACCTATAACAAGACTTTTGTAGTCGGAAAATTATGAATATGGTCTGAATTATTAGAGGGGGCAAACGATATGTTGCCCCCCCCCCCCTGTCCTAACCTTGGGGGCCTGGCCCCTCTGCCCCCCTTCTCCTACGCCCATGTCGTACAAGCAAACTTACAACCTCCTCAGAGGGATCACTTCCCCTTGCAAGAACCGTTCTAGTACCGTGTTACAATGGGAGTTAACTCCTGCGAGGACTTCGACAAAATTACATTGTCTACAAAGGGAGGTAACTGCTATGAGGAATTTGAACAAGCGTCTATTGAGTTAGATCAATTTACGTGCTGTCACTGTTATCGATACCGAAACAAAGCAATTATGGGAAAGTTCCAGTACCCTGATGCCCGTAGAGATGATAGTATTGTTGACGAATATCATGGTAACAAAGTAAGCTGTTGGTTTTAACTATCAGATAGCGTTTTCTACTGGTTTTACCGGTGCTTTCTTATCGTACCAAATATTGTTCGGCCCAATGCTTTTTCGTAACAAATATTATTCGACCCAGTGATTTGGGAAGATGACCATGGGTGCTTTAAATACAAATTTTGTTGTAAAGGGATGTACTGTTGTGCTTGTCCTGATATGTGTAACTAAGAAATTGAATAATTGTTGTCGCCTCAGTTCGCCAGGGGCAGGGTCAGAATTCAACAGTGGCCAGGTCTTGGGCATGAACCTCACAACAGCACAATAGGCCTTGCCAGGCAAGTTTATACGTTTGATTCATTGCATGGTGACAGCAGAGTTATACAAACACTTACAGTTTAAAGTTAAACACTTTCTTCATTGAAAACGCATCAGACCTGTCAGAACTATATAGGCAGTGGCTAGCCGTCCGGCGCCGGACGACTAGACAGCGAAATTAGTCATCCGGCATTAGAAGTAGTAATGGAACATAGAAAGTTTCAATTACAGTCTTATGAGGATGGGGATAGTATATGACTTCACTTCATCCTGAAAAAATGAAATTGCTGTGTTAGGTAATTGACAGTTTGGAATATCACTGGTTATAATTAATAGCGTGAAAACAATGTTACCGTTTATGAATCGTATCATGGTAGGTCCTATTCTAAACTCCCTGATTGTATATTGTATTTAAAATTTACAAAAAAATACAATTGTATTGTTTTGTACATATGTGCTATTAAAACTGCGAATGAAAAGTATTATTAATTGCCATAGCTTTGTTTGTGTTACTTCGGCAAAAAAACGGGCGTACTTAGTTTGTTTTCCAATATGGCGGACATTATACGGAGATACACGGCCGGTCACAAAATGGATGCAGATAAAAGCACTAACTTGTCTTGCTTAATTCGTAGTTTATTACAAGGTAGAAACATATGTGATACTTATCACAAGAAAATAACTGAAATTCTGGATGCCTAATGCATAGAAATAGAATGACAGTTACCTAGCCAATGCATGTATCGTTTGCTAGTCGTCCGATGACGGACGACTAATTTCGCTGTCTAGTCGTCCGGTGCCGGACGGCTAGCCACTGCCAACTATATATGTACATAGAGACAAACTGGTTGGAAACCCAAAGGTAGTCTTGTGTGTATTGGTGCTGTACAAGAACCAAGGAAACTATTCGAAAAGTGCAAGGATAACACACCCGGATTCCTTGTATCACACCTCTGTCTCTCTATTGTTTTTAAGTAAAAGTCGAAAGTTAAATTGAAAATCTATATCTAGTCAAAGTTTGACATGTTGATTGTTTTCTGGAAGCCTGTTTAACTTTAAGTCATATGTTGTATATTAACAGATACCAGACCCATACCAATGGTTAGAAGATCCAGATAGTGAGGAGACTAAGAAGTTTGTTGATGCACAAAATGAAGTCTCCAAGCCATACATAGAAGCTTGTCCAATTAGAAATAAACTACAGGAAAGGTACATTGTACCAATAACTAACTTGTCTTATATTTATACTGATTGCAACTTTTAATGAGTAATATTCATAATTTCATTGTCAAAAAACTAGAAGCGAATCTGAAACAGTTTTTAGCTTTACGCATGTGTAAAGACTTAGTGAGCTTAATACAGTTGAATAGAGCTCCTGCTCTTTATCTGGAAGAAGAAGAAGAACTTGGACTAGAAAGGTAGCAATTTCAGGCAAAACAGTCAATGGATGATGTGCAGTGTCTATTAGTGGCCACATTAACATGTTTTAATATCAATGGTATATACATGATTGTAGACATACAAACACATATTGTGTATAAAATGAAACAATTTTGTGTAGAAAATATATTCATTTCTATAAAAAAAATGAATAAACTGTGAAATGTCATGCATATAATATATATATATGAAAAAATTGTTACATAATTTTAATGTAAATGGTCACAGAAACCCTGCAACATACAGTTTTATTGGGTGTATTGCTTCAGAATATACCTGTTTATTAAATTTTATCAATATTTCAAATTTATAACTCTATTTTTACAGAATAACTGAGAAGTGGGATTATCCTAAGTATGGTTGCCCTGCTAAACGGGGTGACTCCTACTATTACAGTTACAACACAGGCTTACAAAACCAAAGGTAAATTTTATATATTGATTCATAGCGCAACCTGTCTTGAGCAACACCCTTTGGAAACCGCAAAGTTTGGTTGTTATACTGAGGTTGTTTCGCTAGAGAGGTAAAATAGTAAATGGTTACTTCTGGGAAAACACGATTACATTGCTCTATGGAGGGCTGCTCTTGAGATGTTGCCCTGTATTCAGACTTACTTGGTGCTTAGTCAGTTCTGGTTTTTATTCCATGACATCTACTGTTGCAGGAGGCATAATAGTGATTGTCCGTTTGTCCGTCTGAAACGTTAACCAAAACTTTCAGGTTGTTGAAACTCAAGTATTTTTTAAGTCCAACTAGGCATTGCTTTCAAACTTGGCATACTTGTTTACCATTATAAACTACTTATATTGTCAAAGCTACATAATTCTACCCAACACTTGGCTAGTTTTATGGACAAGACCTAAGTGTTTATTGAACACAGTCTTGTTAGTCCCCTACCGGTTTTTGACCGGAGGGGACTATAGGTTTGCCCTCCGTCCGTCAGTCAGTCCGTCAGTCAGTCCGTCAGTCAGTCCGTCCGTCAAATAATCTGGATCCTGACATAACTCAAACAGTTTCCAAGCTAGGTTTATGAAACTTGGTATGTGGATAGGGGGCAATAAGGGGATTATGCACATCTAAAAATATTTTGATTCTGACAAAAATTGTGGTTGCTATGGCAACAGAAACATTTTAAATGGCTTCAAACCGGTAGGGGACTTCTGTATTGCTTGCAATTCTCAATTACTTGTTCTTTCATGATTCACATAAGAAATTCTACAAACTCAGGTAGTCTGTTCTGTGTTAGTTTTATTAGGCGACATGTATCTGTCTTAAACGCTTAACAGCCAAAGTTAATAGCAAGTAACAACCCACGTACATTAAGTTGCCTTATTTCTGTCTCCAACATATAGTGTGGGGGAACATACTGAGTTTGTGCTGGACGTCTGTCTGAATGGTTTTCTTATCTGTCTTGATGGATGTCTCGAAAGTTGTCCACACTTGTTCTCCTTTGCCATTTGTTGGATTTCATTGAACCTGCACATGAATACTTAGTACCAAGTGAAGTTGTGGATCTAGTGAAGAATTTCAGGTTGGATTATTTTTTTTGCCAGAGTAATGATCCTTTTTTAAGACATACGTTTTTGTGTCAAAAATCATTCTAGTGTACATATTGGTATCTGTATGAATATTTCAACATTTCAGTGTGTTGTATGTGCAGGATACATTAGAATCAGAAGCTAGGGTGTTTCTGGACCCAAACAAACTGTCTGAAGAGGGAACTACATCATTAAGAGGTACCTCGTATTCAGAAACAGGGAAATACTATGCGTATGGTCTCAGTGAGAAGGGTTCTGATTGGATAACGATACAGGTATTGTTTATGTTATATTGTAGGCATTGTACTTCTATAGCAGGAACTGTCAATGTTTGTTTGTTTGCATTAGACTGAGACAGCTGTGTGTCTTCCTTCGATTTTAAGGGGGGGGCTGATTAATAATAGGTCACAAGCACGAATTGCTGTGATTGCTTAGTGGTAGAGCCACATGTTACTGTATCATTGAAAATTAAAAATTTTTTTTTGTAAAAAAGCATCCTCTATGGCTGCAGCATACTGAAGACATAATAAAAATGGTACCAGTATTTACATTGCTTCATACTCGGCATGAGAAGGGAAAATTAGTTTCTCTTCTCTCATACCCTCATGGCTATGGATACCATCAGGAATATGTTTCATGGATTCAAGAATGATTGATGTAAGTTGTAAAACATCAAACCTGAATGTATGGATCATTACCCTTCCAGAATCTGCATGAGGAATAAATTATGCCAGTTTCAAACTTTGATAAATATACTTCCAGTTCAAGAAAGCCCCCAGTGGTGAAGACTTGCCCGATGTTTTAAAACGTGTCAAGTTTTCAAGCATGGCCTGGACACATGATGATAAAGGTCTCTTCTATAATGTGAGTATAATTATGCTATATACCATACAACATCTCCAGAGAGGCCCTCTGTAGAGCAACAACCTCTATATAACAACATCTCCAGAGAGGCCCTCTGTAGAGCAACGACCTCTATATAACAACATCTCCAGAGAGGCCCTCTGTAGAGCAACGACCTCTATATAACAACATCTCCAGAGAGGCCCTCTGTAGAGCAACGACCTCTATATAACAACATCTCCAGAGAGGCCCTCTGTAGAGCAACGACCTCTATATAACAACATCTCCAGAGAGGCCCTCTGTAGAGCAACGACCTCTATATAACAACATCTCCAGAGAGGTCTCTGTAGAGCAACTACCTCTATATAACAACATCTCCAGAGAGGCCCTCTGTAGAGCAACAACCTCTATATAACAACACCTTCAAAATCTAAATTTCCCTAAGCTGATATTTGCTATACATTAAACCTCCGTAGAGCAACAGTGTCTAAACAAGGCCTAAAATAAAATATTGTTTGTTTCCCCATCCCCTACCTACCCGATTAAAAAGGGCCCTACCCAAAAAAAATTATTGCCCAAATTAAAATAATATTTTTTTTATTAAAAATTGGAAGTGAAAATTTTATTTTTTTGTTTACTGGCTTCTTTCTTACGATTAAATTTAGGATTGTTGATTTTCACCTTTGAGTTAATTCTAAATTTCATTATTTTTATGCTTTAACCAATAACTATCATACTGAAACATTGTTAAAAAAAATATTTACCCTACCTACCTACTCATTCTAAATCTGCTAGGGTCGGTATGGGGAAACAAAGAATATTTTAAGTTCGGCCCAACAACCAATATTTGTGGCTCCCAAAGGACGTTGCTCTACATATGATGTACTGTATATTATGTACAGGGGTCCTTCAATTCCGGAATAATCCGGAAATCCGGTGAAAAAATTATAATAATTGACAAAGTTATGGTCATTTGAAGTTCCATAATCTGAATTTTAATAATAAAACAATGTTTGAAACCTGGTTAAGGTGTAAGGATGTGTGCTAATGTCATCCGAAACCGACTTGCGACTCGTTTTCAGGATTGGGCATTATGCCTCAGTAGAACTCCTGAATGTACAAAGCCCTTGTTATCATACACTCTTATACATACAATTATTTTGCTATTAATCCCCATTTAAAAAGTTATTTTGTTATATTTATATGTGAGGCATTCATGTCTAGTGTATGCATCAAAAACAAGAAGTAAAAGGTAATGTATATAGTATAGTTCAGAGAATTTGACCTGGTGCGGACATTTATGCATGAATATATTACAAGGTTCTTGCGTTGAATATACTAGTACGTATATCCGTGAGCAAATTGTGCAAAATATCGGTCCTTTATATTTGCATTGGTACCCCGAGCGTCTTTGTGATACTTCCTGCTTATGAAAACATACATCCAGGATTATAAATATACACAATATATCAGCTGTTAAATGCTAATAGAAGGTTGGAAGTCATGTCAAATTCAATATTCCCACTACCAGAATATTAGATCTTGTCCAGAAGTTTGTTTGAAGAAAGTAGAATAAGTGCAACATTAGGTGTGATATGTCTATTGTAGAGCTATCCAGAACAGGAAGGGAAGTCAGATGGTACAGAGACCACGTCCAATTTGAACCAGAAACTTTTCTACCATCGTTTAGGGACTCAACAATCTGAAGATGTGTTGGTTGCAGAATTTCCAGATAATCCAAAATGGATGATGTAAGTCAAGTGCATAGTTATTATAGTCGATCATTTTCAGCTCTCATATCTCGAAGTTATATAATAAGGTGAGCTTTTGTAATGTCAGTAACACGAAAAAAGTCGTGGCACAATATCCCAAACAATGAAAATCTGATCATTAATTAGTCAACTGTGTGTTTTTTGTGGTCTATTTAATTCAGAAAACATTCCTATGGTAACCTGGTAGTTATCCCGTTTTCATTCATTCACACCTTGTATGGACAAACTTGTGAATGCTGACTGTAACATCAACATGAAGGCTTTGTTGAAAGTGTTGCATAGTCTGGTCTGGTGTCATGTTGCCTTGTGGTGTCACATTGTCGGGTTGTATGGTATGAGGTTGTTCAAAATTTATTATTAAGTTAACAAACATCAGTCCCTAATATGAAGTTTTTAAGGAACAATCAAGAATTTAAGGTAAGGTTTTGGTTTCTGTAAATGCTTTAATAAAACAGTTACCTACAATACAATACAATCTTTATTTTGAGTGAGATATATGTACAACAAAGAAACATTAGCTATGTATAGCTATTGTCCGACATACGTGTAGTATATTGGTTGTGTGATTACAGTGGTGCTGAGATCAGTGATTGTGGACGTTACCTTGTGATTTATATACGTGAGGGGTGCGATCCAGTGAACAGACTATACTATACAGATCTCCAAACATTACCTGATGGTATCAATGGCATTCTTCCATATGTTAAAATTGTTGACAATTTTGATGGTGAATATGAGGTACTTGTTTAAAAAACTTTAACATCATTTATTTAATAAGTTAGCAGTAAGTTCTTAGTCCCCTACTAGTTGTCAACTGAAGGGGACTATACATGTCTATTTTCAGTTTGTCCGTCAATAAATCTGAATCCTGCCATAACTCAAACAGTTTATGTGGGTAGGTGCCATTAAGGAGATTATGCACATCTAAATCTTTTTTGACAAAAATTGTGGTTGTCTTGGCAACAGAAACATTGAAATATAATTTAAAGGGTATGGCCTCAAACCGGTAGTGGACTTCTGTATTGCTTGCAATTTTTAATGACTTGTTATTCCTGTGCTTTGCCATTATTTGTACACAAAATTGTAACTTTATAGCCATGACATCATTATTCACCAAAAAACAAAAAGAAATTATGTTATACCCATCTTTAAAACAAATATCTGTAACATGCTGCATGTACTTGCATTGTGCTAATCATGTACTATTATTATTTTTCAGTATATTACCAATGAAGGGACTGTATTTACATTTAAGACCAATTTGAAATCTCCAAATTACAAATTGATCAACATAGATTTCAGCAAGTACGAAATGGTGAGATGAATATTTATTTTTTTAAGTGAAATATCAGCAAATTATTTGATTCATTGAACATGAAGCAAAAATATATTTTATTTCATGCGTTTTCAGTACGAAATGGTGAGATGAATATTTATTTTTTTATGTGAAATATCAGCAAATTATTTGATTCATTGAACATGAAGCAAAAATATATTTTATTTCATGCGTTTTCAGTACGAAATGGTGAGATGAATATTTATTTTTTTAAGTGAAATATCAGCAAATTATTTGATTCATTGAACATGAAGCGAAAATATATTTTATTTCATGCGTTTTCAGTAAATTTTTCATCATTTATTATTTTACGTATATGTTGGAGGCTTATTGGTTTTTATGCTTGACATCTGCATGTCTGTCAATCTGAATGGTTGTCTCAAAGTTTGTCTGTGCTTGTTCTCTTTATCCACTAAATACATATAAGGTAAACACAATCATAAAAATAATATGCATCAATATAACTCTAAATAACGCGATAAATTGCAGTACAAAAACAAACACTACATTGCCTATATTTTTGTTACAGATTAAAATCAAGGACTAAAACATTTGCCTATGAAAGCATTCAAACATTTAGCACAACATAATTATAAAGTGTGCATTCTCCTAAATATTCAGAAACAATGAATATAGCGGATTTTGTGCTTGTTTGTATTGCAATTTATCGCGCTAGAGTTATACCCTGTGGTGAATATGGATCCTGGTGGATTGTTTAGAAGACTGATTTTCTGTCTGAAATGTATGAAACTTAATCTGATTATTTTGCAGGAGAATTGGACAACTTTGGTTGAGGAACATGTGAAAAATGTGCTGGAATGGTGTGGATGTGTCCGTGGTGACAGACTGGTTCTGTGTTACCTAGAGGATGTCAAGGTCAGTCGTTGCTTCCAGGGTTTTCTAACTTTTGAGGATTGTTTCAGTAATACTAATTATACCTGTGCAAACAAAAGTTTGAAGGAAGTATACTTGAGTCACCATGTTGGTTGGTTAGCTTGTCTGTTGGTCTGTTAGCAAAATCGTGCCCGCTCTGTAACTTTGCGTTTCCGACTGGATTTTAAAATTGCCTGTTACAAATGTTCACCACATCAAGACAATGTGTAATGCGCAAGACCCAGGTCCCTAGCTCAAAGGTCAAGGTCACACTTAGAGGTAAAAGGTTATATAGTCATGCAAGTCGTGTCCGCTCTGTGACTTTGTCGTTTCTAACTGGATTTTAATATTGCTTGGTACAAATGTTCACCTCATTTAGAGTGTGTCATGCACACGACCTAATTCCCTAGCTATAATGACTATAATTTAAATAATATTCCTGTGCCAAGGCAGTGCTGTGGGGGTATGATTCATCACTCCAGTGATAGCACTAGTTTTAGAATATAAAACTATTCTACAGTTAACCATTTATACTTGTCAGGCATGATAATATAAGTAGGCCTAGGTATTACATCTAACATCACATAAAAGCAATCTGGGTGCAATATCTGAATGTGGAAGGTCATAACCTTCCTTTAGAATTTGATAACAATGTTAATTTTTTCTCCATATGTAAAGAAGCTGCGTTTGTTGCCCTACATGCCAGAGGGCATAACGGGCAATAAGTAGGTAAATATGTAGCTGCGGGTTCCTTGTAGAAGACTTAGTACTGGTCAGGTTACAGTCTATGAATACTTGTAAAGTGAATGGGCTGCTGTATATATTATTAAATGAAACTTGTTGAGAAACAGTGCTCAAACGTTATAAACACAAAGGAGACAAAATGGTTGGGTTTATAGGCTGCCATTTATAGCTGAAAAAATAAATAAACAGTATTGAATTTGAATAATCATAAATGTAAATGTTACATTACAGAATCAACTATATATCCACAACTTACAAGATGGTAAAATGTTACAACATTTACCACTAGATGTTGGTACTATAGTTGGATACTCAGGACAGAAGAAAGACACAGAGGTTGGTAACATAAACTCAGGTTTCATTTGACCCTTGCTTTCACTATTTGACCCTTGCTTTCACTATTTGACCCTTGCTTTCACTATTTGACCCTTGCTTTCACCATTCGACCCTTGCTTTCACCATTCGACCCTTGCTTTCACCATTTGACCCTTGCTTTCACTATTTGACCCTTGCTTTCACTATTTGACCCTTGCTTTCACCATTCGACCCTTGCTTTCACTATTTGACCCTTGCTTTCACCATTTGACCCTTGCTTTCACTATTTGACCATTGCTTTCACCATTTGACCCTTGCTTTCACTATTTGACCCTTGCTTTCACTATTTGACCCTTGCTTTCACCATTTGACCCTTGCTTTCACTATTTGACCCTTGCTTTCACTATTCGACCCTTGCTTTCACCATTTGACCCTTGCTTTCACTATTTGACCCTTGCTTTCACTATTTGACCCTTGCTTTCACTATTTGACCCTTGCTTTCACTATTTGACCCCTTGCTTTCACTATTTGACCCTTGCTTTCACTATTTGACCCTTGCTTTCACCATTCGATCCTTGCTTTCACTCTTTGACGATGTAGCGGCCGGGTTAATCCCCATTGAATATTAGTTTTGCATTGGCCTTTTTTGACAGACCAGATACAGAATACTGATTCAGTAGACTGAATTTCACATCCCACTTCTGGTAGAGGCAAGTTCTTGCTCAAGATTTGAGAACTTATCTTGTTCCACTCTTTTAATAACGTTTCGGCATATAAGCCTGATTCAAGTCATGAATATTTTTGATAAAAAATAGATTTCTTATTTAATTCAACGTAAAAACAATATGGCAACGTCGGAAATGACGTCACATCATTTACGTTAACGCAACTTGGTCGCGCAGCATAGCGCGCCAACTTGTGAATTATTATGTTGAAGTGAAATATAAATAGCAAATAAACGACGAGTGTAAAACTATAATCAATATTCAAATGGCATATCTGTGCAATCCGTCTCCAAGATAGGAAAATACTCTTTTCTAAGTATTTGTTCGCCTGGTCTTCTATGTGGTGCTGCCTGACAGCCAGAGGTCTGCGGAGCAAACAAATTCCTTAGACAGTTTTTTCCTCTGCAAGATTATCCAAAATCCTGATGGGAAATCCCCGCTGGATGCAGTGTATTTGTTCCCAAGGCTGGTTTTATTGTTGTTGTTTTACAGTATATTTACTGAGAAATGTTTATGATTTCAGATATTTTACCAGTTTATGTCATTTCTAACCCCAGGGATGATATACAGATGTGATATGTCACCAGATTCTCCACAGCCTAAGGTATGCATTAAATACATCCGCTTCACTGTCTAGTTCTGCTCCTAAATCAAGTGTTTATTGTCTCCCTTTATAAAGGGCAGGCTAACCTCCTGGTTCAAACCAGTCCAGGAAAACTGGTTAAAGAATTTGTGGCCATATATACCTGTAATTTTGTTCTGAATAGATGTTGAACCTGAATGAACATTATTCACTTAAAATCCACAACAACTTAACAATAGAGGATGGTTCATAACTTAACAATAAAGGATGGTTCATCACTTAACAATAGAGGATGGTTCACCACTTAACTATAGAGGACTGTTGACCACTTAACTATAGAGGACTGTTGACCACTTAATAATAGAGCACAGTTCACCACTTAACACTAGAGAACAGTTCACCACTTAACAACAGAGGACAGTTCACCACTTAAGAATGGAGGCTGATTCACCACTTAACAGTAGAGGACAATTCAGCACTTAATAATGGAGGATGATTCACCACTTAACAATCAACTTAACAACACAGGATGAATCACCACTTCACAATATGAAGGCTCGCCTTTTAACAATGGAGGACTGTTCACCACTTAACAATAGAGGACTGTTCACCACTAAGCAATAGAGGACTGTTCATTTATTGAAACATTTATGATTATATTTTCAGGTGTATAGAGAAATTAAAGTCAAGAATTTTGACTTCAATAAGTTCATAACGAAACAAGTGTTTTATCCTAGCAAAGATGGGACCAAAATACCTATGTTTATTATACATAGAAAGGTATGATTATGACATTATTTTTGTGTTATAAGTGAATTGATAATCTATTGGGAACCTTTCTTATGCCCCGGCATCTACTATTACGGGAGGCATATAGTGATTGTACTGTCCGTCTGTTCCATTGAACATTAAATTAACCACAATTTGAACTTGTTGAAAAATTTAGTGTCAGTAATTTAAATTTGACTGTGACTTTAAGATTACCATTTATGCTTCGATAAAACGGTACCCATACGTCTAAATGTGTCTACACTGTGATTAATTTATAAATTGTAATGCTTATATATTTGTACTAGGATCTACCGATGGATGGAACTAATCCTGTAATGTTATATGGTTATGGAGGATTCAACGTACCATTGAGTCCAAGCTTCTCTGTATCCAGACTTGTCTTTCTACAACATCTTGGTGGAGTGTATGCTTTGGCCAATATACGTGGAGGAGGGTAAAATATATCATATATATATTTTTTTACGTTTGACTGAAACACTTATTGGTTCCTTAAATGTGGCAAATTTACCGGACTAATTCATGGGTTACTACTTCTGGATTTCCAACCAGTTCATCTCTAGTTGGGTGGGAAACACAGTGTTTTGGAAAGTGTTTGAAAAGTGATTCTGAAATGACCTCGTTTCCGGGCCTGGAATAGATTCAGACCTTGGACCTTTTCGATCCATAGTCAAATGCATTACCCTATAGATTGAGGGTGAGTTATTTTGTACATTTTTACATTCAGTGACTTCAGTCATGAGACTATTGATGCTAATTCTTTCTGTGTTGATTGTTAATGTGTGGCAATTTCAAGACCTTGGTCGTCTGTCAATGCCAAGTAGATTTATTTCCATTTTTTTTTTGTTTAATTTCATTTGGTGTTAGGTGTCTGTTATGTCTTAGAAGATAATAGATAAAAGGCACTGACAATGCCCAATGCAACTACAAAATCATGACATCCAACGCTGAAAGTCTGCCACCTCACTCAGTCAAACTTAATCTGAGTAAGAGCCAGGTGACAAGAATATAACAAATAGACGACACACATCACAATGACATATAGTGTGTGGGAAAACAAACAATATTTTATTTTTTGCTCCAGTATTCAGAGCTACAGATAAGCTGCGTATTGGGGTAATTATCCAATTGATTTTCTTAAAAACCCAATTGATTTTGAGAGGAGGGAGTAAGAAAAAGCAAAGACAATCTGAAATACCCAAATAAAAAAGGGTGTCATAGTGAAAAATAGTACATAAAAGCTTATTTACCCTTTGAGTTATATTAAATACCCAATTAAAATTTGTCAAAACCAAATCAAAATTGAAACTCGGGGGTAAAATACCCAATTGACTAAAACCTTATCTGTAGCTCTAGTATTTAATGTCTTGATATGTTATTTGTGTGTATGGTATATTATAGCGAGTATGGTGAAACGTGGCATAAAGGTGGCATGCTAGGTAATAAACAAAATGTGTTTGATGATTTCTCGACGGCCGCAGAATACTTGGTTCAGAATAAGTACACTTCACATAAAAGGTAGGTACCCTCCTTTGAAGAGATGAGGTTGTATTGCTTTACACTCATCTGTTACTCTGTCAGTAAATTTTAATGCCCTTGCATCTACTGATACAGGAGGCATTTAGTGATTGTCCGTCAGTTCGTCTGTCTGTTCCTTCATTTGTTCCATTTGAAATGTAAATTAAAAGTTCTTGAAACTTAAATATTTCAAAGTCCATCAAGGCAATGCTTTCAAACTTGGCATACTTGTTAACCATCATAAATACCTTACATTGTCAACGCCATGTAACACTATCAAACATTTCTACAGAATTATAGCCATGATTGACTTAGCTAGTTATTAATGACAAGGCTTCCACTGGGGCCTAAGCGTTTAATGAATGCAGTCTTGTGTTTTTTTTGTGTTTGATCGAGACAGTAGTAGTGCATGGTCATTTTTAGCTCCACTATTCATAGAATAAGGGAAGCTATTGCAGTCACCCGAGCATCGGCATCGACGGAGGCGTTGGCGTAATGCTTATGTTAAAGTTTAGGTACAGGTTTTTTAACCTTATATTTTTTCCTTTGAGATATTGCTTTCATACTTTGCATACTTGTTCGCCACCATGACCTTAACCCATATGCTGGAGTAGGTAACTCTATCAGGCATTGTGTTGAAATTATGCCCCCTTTTTCTACTTAGTGCAAATGTTAAAGTTTAGGTACAGGTTTTTTAACCTCTAATATCTTCAAAGTGCATTGACTTATTGCTTTGATACTTTGCATACTTAATCACAATTATGACCCAACTCCTACACATGTTTGTTGAACATGTATCCTGGATGTTTAAACATGTACATTTCAGGCTGTTTGTTGAACATGTGCATGCTGTTTAAGCATGTATATTGCAGGATATTTACACATATATATTTCAGGATGTTTAAACATGTATTTCCCAAGACGTTAAAACATGTATGTCTCATGATGTTTAAACATGAATAGTTCTAGATGTTTAAACACATATATTTCAGGTTGTTTAAACATGGACATTTGTTGAACATGTGTATTTCAGGCTGTTTAAGCATGTATATTGCAGGATATTTACACATATATATTTCAGGATGTTTAAACAAGTATTTCCCAGGATGTTAAAACATGTATGTGTTTGATGTTTAAACATGAATAGTTCTGGATGTTTAAACACATATATTTCAGGTTGTTTAAACATGGACATTTCAGGATGTTTAAACATGTATATTTCAGAATCACAATCAATGGAGGCTCTAACGGTGGATTGTTAGTTGGTGCGTGTATCAATCAAAGACCTGAGTTATTTGGATGCGCTATTGCTCAAGTTGGGTAAGTGTTATCTTGGATGTGCTATTGCTCAAGTTGGGTAAGTGTTATCTTGGATGTGCTATTGCTCAAGTTGGGTAAGTGTTATCTTGGATGTGCTATTGCTCAAGTTGGGTAAGTGTTATCTTGGATGTGCTATTGCTCAAGTTGGGTAAGTGTTATCTTGGATGTGCTATTGCTCAAGTTTGGTAAGTGTTATCTTGGATGTGCTATTGCTCAAGTTGGGTAAGTGTTATCTTGGATGTACTATTGCTCAAGTTGGGTAAGTGTTATCTTGGATGTGCTATTGCTCAAGTTGGGTAAGTGTTATCTTGGATGTGCTATTGCTCAAGTTGGGTAAGTGTTATCTTGGATGTGCTATTGCTCAAGTTGGGTAAGTGTTATCTTGGATGTGCTATTGCTCAAGTTGGGTAAGTGTTATCTTGGGCACTATTAGAGATATTGTTGAAGTTTTCGTGCATTTATGCAGCTATCAATATTTTGTTCTAGGGGTTGGGGACTTTGGGCATACACGGGACATTAGACAGAAGAGGCAGGAATTTGACATGCTGAATGATTTCTCGTCCTGGGAAATAGACTTTGGCCAGATTTTAGATCCCTGTATTGGGGAATTTAGACACTGCAAAAAAAAACCCAATTAAAGATGTCTGGCCATTTGATACACCAAGCATATCCAACTATGAGGATATAGACAAAATGTTTGGCTCTAGGGTGGGTTATTAGGCCCCAAAACAGAAATTGTTTTATTACACTGGGTCTGCTCGCCACTCCCCCCTGGCGCAAAATAATGATAGGTGCGTTCATTTCATGGATTTGATTTTGAAAATGCTTCCTAAGTGAATGGCTTTACAACATAGATATGTACATGTATCCTTGCAATCTGGGTCTCAACATTGCATACACATTTTACTGAGTCAGACTTATTTTCCCTCTTCAACACTGAATACATAAACTAAATTGTGTTTCTTACTGTTATCATACTTATGTGACAAAGCTGTATTGTTGCGGCATTATTTATCACAGTTTGACATTTCTTGTTCATCTTGATATTTCTATAATTGGAATTGTCTCCCCCCCATTATAATTGGCGACAAACAATGGATAGGGGCGTGATTTGACATCTATATAGTGGAGGGTTAGTAGGGGTGACATGATAAGTTATTAACAGTTTCCTCCTACATACAGTGAATATATGTTTAGCTGGTTGTGTAATTCAGCTTAATTAACATAGAGCAATATCTGTAAATATGTATAATATTACTATGATTTAATTTATTACGTCACAAAGCCGGTGAAATATAGGTCCATTGGGCCGGGTGTTTTCTGTTTCTATAATATATTACTTGTAAATATATGTTATACACATGTCACGTTAATAAACTATTTACTTACTCACTTACAGTGTGATGGATATGTTGAAGTTTCACAAGTTCACCATTGGACATGCTTGGACCACAGACTACGGGTGCTCGGAGAAAGAAGAAGACTTTAATTGGTTAATTAAGTAAGATGAACCTTATATCCTTTCCGCTACCACGATTTTTTGGGGGGTTAAGAGAAATTCATATGGTCCCTATACCCCGTCCCTGAGACACTATTGACTTGCAGCACTGATAAAAACTTGATACATCCGGATGCTACACACCTACCCCAAACCGAAAGTAGAAAAAATTATCAACATTTCGACTAAAGGTCACCGGAAATGACGATGTGACGGTGACCCGTGCGCGAAAAACTTGTGCACGACCCTGGGCCCGTAATATCCTGTAGTCTTGGATGCCTGCGTACCCATGACCGCAAAATTCCCGAATTTGGGCATTTAGGTTTGCCCTCCGTCTGTCAGTCAGTCAGTCTGAATCTGGATCCTGACATAACTCCAACAGTTTCCAAGCTAGGTTTATGAAACTTGGTATGTGGATAGGGGGCAATAAGGGCATTATGCACGTCTAAAAATATTTTGATTCTGACAAATATTGTGGTTGCTATGGCGACAGAAAGAGTGAAAATATGCCCAAATCTGGATCCTGCCATAACTCAAACAGTTTGCAAGCTAGGTTTATGAAACTTGATATGTGGATAGGGGGCAATGAGGGAATTATGCACGTCTAAAATATTTTGATTCTGACAAAAAGTATGGTTGCTATGGCAACAGAAACATTGAAAATGGCTTAAAACCAGTAGGGGACTTCTGTATTGCTTGCAATTCTTAATTACTTGTTGTACAAGTATATTTCTGTAAGACATGTAAAACTCTATAGTTGTGCTACTATAGCAACCTACTGACGCATGATCGGGGCCTGTCATATTTATTTCCATAACAAGTAAATTGGCAACATTAGATGACCTTTGTTGAATTTATGGATTCAGTATGTCGAACACCATGGCTGTTGTGACCTTGAACATGAAGAATAGACATGTTTTATAATTATCTCTCATTATTTCAGATATTCACCTCTTCATAATATTCAAGAACCGACAAAGGAAGATAAGCAATATCCATCAACGTTACTGTTGACTGCTGATCATGATGACAGAGTTGTCCCCCTTCATTCTCTCAAATTTATCGCTCAACTTCAACATGTTGCCGGGAAATCAGAATCTCAGGTAAAAAAAGACTTTCTTAAACATGTCTGACTGACAGACATGACTGTATAAAATAAAATTGCATTCTGATTCATAAGAAGATGTAGATCTAGTGATTTACTCAAGAGTTGAAAATTGAAATATACAGCAAACATTTTATAGTGCATGCATATTTACTGCTAAATTTCAATCACCTTTTCAAAAAAATGCATCTGAATTCAAAATGTTATAAAAATTAGCCTTTATTTGAAATTAGGCTCCTCCTACTTTTATGTTATTCTGATGTCATAGCAATCAAGTCCCGTGTCCTTGTAGCTATCAGTAGTTGTTACAAACTTTTTGTTCGAAGTTTATCGCTGGATTTTGTTTAAAAAACATAAAAAGTATAAAAAAATCAAATTAATTAATGTGACAGTAAACAAATGTAATTTACAGTTGGTTAAAGCATTTTAAACTCTCCATTGAAGAGGGAATTCACCTTGATAGCCTAGTGGTTGAGTGTCGCTTCGAGTGCAAGAGGTCTTGGGTTTTCATCCCAGTGTGCGACATACCAAAAGCGTTAAAAATGGAACTGGTATATCACAATTGCATGGAATTCAGCACAGTAAGTTCCTGGAAATTACTGGTTCAATTGGTGTCAGGATAATGTGACTACTAGTCTAGGTGGTCTCCATATAACTGAAATACTATCAACCAGTATAGAGACTCCGTAGCTCAATGGTTAGCGCGCTTACCATCTACTCTGGCGATCTGGGTTCAAATCCGGGTGGGGGCACACATATATGCCTGCCATATTTCAGCATGAAGCTGACTGGCAAATAAAGGCTATGCTCGGCATTAAAAAAAAAAAGTGGGACTTAAACAAAAGATTTAAAAAAAGAGAGAGAAATGATGATAAGTCACTTTAACAGAAAAACTTGATGAAAATCATATATCTAGTAATGGATATATAATGGCCTGTAATTTGACTTGTATATTTCCAGACCAATCCATTAATGATCAGAGTCGACACAAAGTCTGGACATGGGGCCGGAAAACCTACCAAGAAAATTGTGAGTTGACTTTATGATTATAAAAACTTTTCAACTACCTTGATGGCATAGTTGTAGACAAGGGTGTAGAAATTCTTTCAGTTAATCTTCAAAAGTAGGCAGTTGGTTTGAATATCTCACTTTAAATAACAAAAAAGAAAATGACAAAAAGTATCACGCAAGCATGTTTAAATAGCCAGTTGATTTTACCGTCTTACGGCTCATTTCTACACCCTTGGGAACAGACTACCATGGTTTTGGAGGTGTATGGATCACCCAATGGTCATGTCATGGCTCATCAATAGGCCATATCAATATAAACCCCATTCAAACCTTCTATTGTAAAATTATTAGTACTCACAGTGGATTAATTTTCGTTGATTTCATGGAATAACTGTGTTGCAAAATTAAGTCCCCTCAAATAATTGACCTTAAAATACGTAGCAAGAGGTTTTTCTCTAAAATATTTTAAATCCACAAATTTAAGAAACCACAAAATTTCCATTTGACCAAAATCCACGAAATTCAATACCCACGAAAATTAATGATTTGCAGTATCACAAATCGCTGATGCCGTATTCACTCTGAAAAAAAAAGTCTGGGACAGATTAATAATAGAATAAATTCAAATTGTATGTATGGTAATTACGGGAAATGTAACATTTTTATATCCTCTGTTTTATTTGTGTTTCAGATTGAAGAGCTCAGTGATGTTTACAGTTTCATCCATCAAAGTGTTGGACTCAAGTGGTCAGATTAATATAAAGTTTCGTCTATCAAAGTGTCGGACTCAAGTGGTCAGATTAATATAAAGTTTCGTCTATCCAAGTGTTGGACTCAAGTGGTCAGATTAATATAAAGTTTCGTCTATCAAAGTGTCGGACTCAAGTGGTCAGATTAATATAAAGTTTCGTCTATCAAAGTGTTGGACTCAAGTGGTCAGATTAATATAAAGTTTCGTCTATCAAAGTGTTGGACTCAAGTGGTCAGATTAATATAAAGTTTCGTCTATCAAAGTGTAGGACTCAAGTGGTCAGATTAATATAAAGTTTCGTCTATCAAAGTGTCAGACTCAAGTGGTCAGATTAATATAAAGTTTCGTCTATCAAAGTGTCGGACTCAAGTGGTCAGATTAATATAAAGTTTCGTCTATCAAAGTGTTGGACTCAAGTGGTCAGATTATTATAAAGTTTCGTCTATCAAAGTGTAGGACTCAAGTGGTCAGATTAATATAAAGTTTCGTCTATCAAAGTGTCGGACTCAAGTGGTCAGATTAACTGTGTATACAGATTTATAGGCCCATGGATCAATTAAACTTACACTGATGTACTTATACATGTGGATATATATTGTATATGATTTTTTGATAATATTTAATAAATGCAAATGTCCTTTTACCAATTTAAGTATACATAGTCAGTGCTGTATTATTTAATTATTTTTTTTAGGAATTTCTTTTGCCATGTTGTATAGCACGTAGAATTTGGCACGACTTGACCTTTAATTAGCAGAATTTAACATCTGATATATTTATTATATTTATAACCCCGATTGCATATTATCATAAGTGGGAAGTATCACTTAGATGCTAGAGGTGTTATACTGACACAAATCTAAAGGATTGCTTGCAGAAATTTATATATTCAACGCAAGAATCTTGTAATATATTTTATTTCATGCATAAAGGTCAGGATCATGTCATATTCTCCAAGCTATAGACATTACAGACTCCTCCCGGTCTGTCACTTTTAAGATGTGATGTTTAGTTATGAACTAAATGAGGAAATGAGGACACGCTATGAACCAAATGAACAATGCTATTAGCCTATTAATGAGATAAATCTACTAACCAATCAATAATGTCCAGTTTATATATTGAAGTCAAAATTTCAGCCCGTCGTCAAGTCAGTCTTTCAACAGAATGTTTCTCGATAACCATTGGTCAAATTATTACGAAATTTTAAAAGACTTGCACCATAAAGATACTAAAAATCAGACTGGGAAGGCAGCACTGAACTTAAACAGCCGAACACAGAAAACAATACAAGAGTGCCAAGATGGTCGTGTATCAAGCCTAGTTGTTCATATCAGCTTCATGCTCATATCAATTTTCAGAGAGTTATTGCCCTTTTAATTGCTCTTGTTTAATTTATTTAATCAGAGTGTGACCTGATACAGTAAATAATGAATGATAATGTTTACAGATAGTCTTGTATAAATAAACAGTCAACAAAATAATGTGTTTGTTTTATCTATGTAGTATAATGCCATATGTGTAAAGATGACACTTGGGATTGAAAGTGGGGCTCTGGTGAGGTCTCAGTGGGGCTCTGGTGAGGTCTCAGTGTGGCTAAGGTGACGTCTCAGTGGGACTCTGGTGAGGTCTCAGTGGAGCTCTGGTGACATCTCAGTGGGGCTCTGGTGACGTCTCAGTGGGGCTCTGGTGAGATCTCAGTGGGGCTCTGGTGACATCTCCGTGGGGCTGTGGTGAGGTCTCAGTGGGACTCTGGTGACGTCACAGTGGGACTCTGGTGACGTCTCAGTGTCTTCCTTGTGTGTATAAAATGCTCACTTCAGGAAAATGACATGAATGAACACAATAATATCATTGTGAAGTGACTTTTTAGCTCGAGCTCATTCAGTCCACTGAAAAAGAAGGGATTTTCCTCCACATGTAGAGGAGTTGTTTGTTCCTGGTTGAAGGGTAAGTTAGTACTGGTCAGAACACAGTCCGGGAAAACTGGTTAGGTGTATCAGCCACCCCATTTAATAGAAAAATTGTTGAGAAATGATGTTGAACTGGAGTAAACAAACAAATGTACAAAAGATATCAATACAGACAGATAATCTCGAAATATTATCTTTTTTCTAGATCCATTCTGGCGACAAAAAGGATGAGAAATAACCAAATCTAAATGTTGGCATGAGTTGAAATAGCTTCAATTAAAGCATTTATTCTTGTTAGATATTTCCCAAACTTCAAAGAGAAGTAACTGTAAAAAAAATAACATTTTGTTTATATTAGAAACTTTGGGTTCGGTTATATCTAAGACTTTGGGTTCTTTACAAATCTTTTCTTTTTCCTAATTAATCAGTGTCGGCAAAACGCTTATCAATTTACGATGTAAACAAGAAATACCAGGAAAGAAATTGTTTTAGCCCACCTATTTCTATATTGCCCGCTGCTTCAGATAGTCCAAAAACTTATTTTTCAATTCTCGATCATGTGATTTACTGATGCTGTTTCATTCTAATATGAATAGGAGAGAGAAAAATAATAAAAATAGATCGATGACATGTTCTATTTTTAGATCCATTATTACGCACCTTCAACTCCTCATAAAATTGACGTCACTAACCTAAACAAAACAGTTCGGTGGCTGACATTCATCACTGAGTTTAATCCGGACAATGACAAGGTGAGTTTTTATATTTTTTAACAATCTTCATGTTTAATTTCATTAAAAAATGTTTGCTGTTTTTGTTTTTATTATTCATTGTCTGATTTGTTGACATTGAAGTTGAACTGGAAATTGGACTGTGTTGCAGTGTTAATGAATCCCCTGACCCTGTGCGTAAACCCATGTAACTGCACACTACCTCTAACCCCTTGTAGTTGATGCTCGTCTGTTGGGTTGTCGAGACTTACTATCAATCACAGTCCGCATTGAATTTATCAAGGGGTGAAATTTACTCTTTTTTTTTACTTCGCGGCTAGACCATTGTGGTGCTTGAACCCATGACCCCTGAATAGTTAACATTGAGTCTGGTGTATTACTGATTAAGCTAATCGGACAGCTTCCAAACGCTCACACCACAACTGCATTTACGGCAAGATTTTAGGAGCCTTGCACTGAGAGAGGTGGGACGGGTGGACATTTTGACCAGTTTTGAAAATAGTAGTTATCTGACATGGCTAATTAATTAATGAGACCAGTTTTTCAAGGTCAAAACTGAGGGTCTTCAGGATTAAACCAACATTTGAGAAGAATAGCTCAGGTTGGGCTCCTTGAACAAAATAGTTTACCCGAGTGACAGACATTTTCTGAGAAAAATTGCTAAAATTGTTCTTATTAAGTAACTCAATGGGAAACTGTGAGGTGTCACTCAAACATTTGCCCCTCTAAATATGTGTACTGTACTAGTGTACTGTTTTGCAGTAGTGTATCAGGCCTCAATGAATCCACTCGTCCGCTCGTCCTGCACAATATCTTCCTTCTTTATTTATATAGCAGGACAAGTAAGATTTTTGGGTTTCTTCTTTGTCTATATTGCAGGACGAGTGCTTTTAAAGAGATTTGTTGAGGCCTGTGTATGGTTACACTGTAGTAGTGTACTGTACTAGTGTACTGTTTTGCAGTAGTGTATTGTACTGTAGTAGTGTACTGTACTGTAGCAGTGTACTGTACTGTAGTAGTGAAGTGTATTGTAGTAGTGTACTGTAGAAGTGTACTGTACTGTATAATAGTGTATTGTACTCTATTAGTGTACTGTACTGTAGTAGCGTATGGTAGTAGTGTGCTGTGGTGGTGTACTGTAGTGGTGTACTGTGGTGGTGTACTGTAGTGGTGTACTGTGGTGGTGTACTGTGGTGGTGTACTGTAGTAGTGTACTGTTGTGGTGTACTGTGGTGGTGTACTGTAGTGGTGTACTGTAGTAGTGTACTGTGGTGGTGTACTGTAGTGGTGTACTGTAGTGGTGTACTGTAGTAGTGTACTGTGGTGGTGTACTGTAGAAGTGTACTGTAGTGGTGTACTGTAGTAGTGTTCTGTAGTGGTGTACTGTAGTAGTGTACTGTGGTGGTGTACTGTAGAAGTGTACTGTGGTGGTGTACTGTAGTAGTGTACTGTAGTAGTGTACTTTGGTGGTGTACTGTAGTACTGTACTGTAGTGGTGTACTGTAGTAGTGTACTGTAGTGGTGTACTGTAGTAGTGTACTGTGGTGGTGTACTGTAGAAGTGTACTGTAGTGGTGTACTGTAGTAGTGTACTGTGGTGGTGTACTGTAGTAGTGTACTGTGGTAGTGTACTGTAGTAGTGTACTGTAGTAGTGTACTGTGGTGGTGTACTGTAGTAGTGTACTGTAGTAGTGTACTGTGGTGGTGTACTGTAGTAGTGTACTGTGGTAGTGTACTGTAGTAGTGTTCTGTAGTAGTGTACTGTGGTGGTGTACTGTAGTAGTACTGTGGTGGTGTAATGTAGTAGTGTATTGTAGTAGTTTACTGTAGTAGTGTACTGTGGTGGTGTACTGCGGTAGTGTACTCTGGTGGTGTAATGTAGTAGTGTACTGTGATAGTGTACTGTAGTAGTGTACTGTGGTGGTGTACTGTAGTAGTGTACTGTGATAGTGTACTGTGGTAGTGTACTGTAGTGGTGTACTGTAGTAGTGTACTGTGCTAGTGTACTGTGGTGGTGTACTGTAGTAGTGTATTGTAGTAGTGTACTGTGGTGGTGTATTGTGGTGGTGTACTGTAGTAGTGTCCTGTAGTAGTGTACTGTGGTGGTGTACTGTAGTAGTGTACTGTGGTGGTGTACTGTAGTAGTGTACTGTGGTGGTGTTCTATAGTAGTGTACTGTAATAGTGTTCTATAGTAGTGTAATGTACTGATTACTGGTATGCTTAATTGGTTATCAATCTCTAACTTGATGTGTTACTGGAATCAAACATTTATTTGTTCGGCCTTACTTCCTGGTTACTCAGACCACATCCTGGTTATAAGTACTGCATTGTGTATTTCCTTATAAAGCAAGTTACCAATATATAAATAATTATTCATTTTATTCCCAGAATCCCAGTTACAGATCATGGTGTGAAATTGTTGTATGACTCAAAACCTTGTGTATTAATTTGATCATGTGATGAAACTTCATTTGTAAATCATAGTAATTCCTTCAGTAATAATTTTGAACAAAATCAGCATTGGATTACATTAGAGATAACTTTATTTTCATTCAGGTCTGTATATTTTTAAGACTAAGAGATTGCCATTAAAAAAATGTGTTGTTTTAAAAATTTGTTAAAATAACTTATTGATGTAAGAAACTGAAATTCGTAAATATGCACTAACGCGCTTATCAAAGAACATCTTAAAAATAAATTAACATGGTAAGTACTAGCATCTTTAATTTGTTTCTTTTTGTTTCAGGATTTGATGATAGAATCAATGAAAAAGATCATGATACAGTGACGGTGTTGTTTTAGACTTCAACGTACAGTGAGGATTTATGTTCTAATTAAAGTATCATCTTGGCATTGTTATATAGATAAGAATGTTTTTGTAAGAACATCAGAAATGGCGAGTGGTGAAAGTGGTGAAAGCAAGTCATATCCAAAACCGTCTTCTAGTGAAGATGATTTCTATAAGAATCCTGTTCCAAGTACCGCCAGTGATTATCCACAAGGCAGTACCAGTAGGCAGGTTAATGAGGAATCGGACATACCCGCTGCTTCTCAGCCCCATCCATTGACATTGCTTCAGTTAAGTGAGTTAGATCAAATACATCGCCGTACGCTTGAAGAACTAGTCTCCGCCTCCAATGATACGGATGTGGCCGAGGTACGAGAGAGATTACGTAACCGGTTAGAAACGATACGTCGTTTTGTACCTCTGTACGATGAGATAGACATAGAATCCATGGATCTAGAAGAGTTGCAATACATGGACTATTCCCTTCTTCATCCCGGAGTTGACTTGAACAATTTCTTGTACAATGATCTGGATTTTCCTACTCTTGAACGAAGTCAAGAAAACTCTCCGTACCCCCTAGGAGAACAAGTCACTACAGAGTGCCTAATCTGTTGCGAAGAAACCAAGTTAAACAAAAGAATTTGCTGTGATTTTGCGGCATGTGATGCCTGTCTTGTTCTGTATATTGAAACCAATGTGAACGATGGTGTGGTTAAAATAGGTTGTATAGGAACATGTGATAGCTTCATCTATCGTGATGAAATCATTGGCCGATTGTCGACAACTATGAAAGATAAATACTACCGGTTCTTGGTTGATGCAAATAAAGATCCTAAAGTAAAGACGTGTCCTAGATGTAGTAACATTCACCATCTATCGGAGGAAGATGGGAAAGGTGGCAGTAAGTACGGACTTCTCGTCGTGTGTCCAGAATGCAGATTGCACTGGTGTTTCATGTGCCAGGCTCCTTGGCATGCTGGAATTAAATGTAAGGACTTCAAAAAAGGGGACAGACTACTTAAACAATGGGCAAAGGAGAAACACTTTGGAGAAACAAACGCACAGAAATGTCCTAAATGCAAGGTATGTATGAGAAATACTTTTTATTATGTCTCGGTATCAGTAGTTGCTGAGGCACATAGTGGCAAGTGCTTGTCCTGTCCCTCTGTCATCGTTTGTACGTCCCATTGAAAATGTTAACCAAAACTATCAAGTTGTAACTAATGGCAGGGTCATTTTGATACTTCTGACTCTAGTTTACCATTTTATAGGCAAAATTGTGAAAATTAGTTAATATAAACGATTTTAACTTTTTTAGTGAAAATGACCCTTCAAACCAAAATCTTGAGGGTCAAAATGTGTCTTTTTGGAAATCTCAAGGGTCAAAACCCCTACTCCCAAGTCAAATAGTATGCCTTTTTTGTTGAAACTATTTTCAATGTCCATTTAGTCATTGTTTCCAAAACTTGACATACATGTACTTGTTTACCCTGATACATTTAAACACCTTACATTGTCAAAGCCATGCATATAACACTATCCAACATTTAACATTTCAACACAATTATGGCCCCTGGTTGACCTAGCTAGTTATTATGGACAAGGCTTCCACTAAGGTCGAAGTGTTTATTGAAAGCAGTCTTGTTTAATACTAGATAGTAGTGGTATTGTTTTAAGTCCCACTGGTCAACAGTATTTTAGTCATAATGGAGACACCCAGTCACATTATCCTGACACCGGGTGAACAATCAGTGCTCTTGAACTAACGATGCTGAGCATTAATAAGGGAGGTAAACCTGTACTATTTCATGGTCTGGGGTTGAATCTTCAGCCTCTTGAACACTTGCAGATGCTTCTTACATTCATGTACAAGTTATATGCTGCATATACATATAGCTCAGTCACAAACTCTAATCAACCAGTATTGGAAACTATTGAAAGTTTCATATGCATACAGTGCCATTCTGTTGTTACCAGCAAAGGTTAGAATAATTATCACCTAGTTTAATAGCTCGACTTTCCGATGTAAAAATGTATAGCTATTGTCATGACGGGATTGTCTGCGTGTAAGTTGGTTGAGTCATTTTCTCAAAATAATCAAAATTTCAATAGGAAACTCTACATAGTTATTCACTATCACAAGAGGAGTCCATACTGACAAGGCTGGTAACCCTGTGACCTATATTTATGGGTTTCTGCCCTTGTTACTCTTAGAATTTTCACTCACGTATGAGCAAGGGTACTTTTAAGTATGAGAAAGTTGAGCGTCCAGCACTCATAGGTGGTGCTCTTGTTTTTAGCACATAGTCACATGGTGAGCTATTGTGATCACACTTCGTTCGTCCGTCGGCAGTCTGTGGGTGCGTCTGTCCATCAACAATTCATTCAAACGACTTGTCGCCATGACAACTGATTGAAAAAACTTTTAAAAAAACAACAGGAAAAATATGGTTCTACTTGATCAATGTGCACAGGTGAGCGGCCTAGGGCCCTGTAGGGGTGGGCCCAGTTGTTTGTATTGTTGGATTCTACTTGAAACAATGATTATGTACTTACCTATATAATTATATGTGTAGGTAAAACATGAAGAACACAAACTGTGCATTTCTATTTACATCACTATATCTTGTGTCAGGTATATTTTTTCGTAGTTGGTATTTTAATACCACAGGTTTGTCTGTAATTTGTGCTGATAAATTAACCTTTATTGTAGATTTTTATTGAACGACGTGGCGGATGTGATCACATGACTTGTAGTAAATGTGAGACAAGTTTCTGCTATAGATGTGGCGGACGATATCTTGACCTGAAATACCTGGGTAATCATCTAAGTCGATACAGTCCAGTAGGATGCAAGTATAACTACCAACCTAACAAACCTGTACTGAGACGCTTTGTACGAGGATCAGTCTTAGGTATGAACTAACAATCTCTGAACTTACACTTACATGTAACAAATTAATGTTTTAACTATACCCACTTTAAATTTGCGTATCTCAGAAAAGATATGCACAAAAAATTATATTGAACGGTCATGCCTCAGTGCACAACTTGGAACCTTTGTCAAGTGTATCCATGGCCCTTATAAGCGCCTTCTAAAAGGTCTGTTAAGATATGCACAAAAAATCATATTGAACGGTCATGCCTCAGTGCACAACTTGGAACCTTTGTCAAGTGTATCCATGGCCCTTATAAGCGCCTTCTAAAAGGTCTGTTAAGATATGCACAAAAAATCATATTGAACGGTCATGCCTCAGTGCACAACTTGGAACCTTTGTCAAGTGTATCCATGGCCCTTATAAACGCCTTTTAAAAGGTCCGTTAAGATATGCACAAAAAATCATATTGAACGGTCATGCCTCAGTCCACAACTTGGAATGGTTGTCAAGTGTATCCATGGCCCTTATAAACGCCTTTTAAAAGGTGTTTTCTTTTCAGGAAAAATTCGTTAAAATCATGTAGTTTTGTCTAAAATTGAAGATGCTACATCAACAAAAATAAGTTCCACTTATGTGATCAAAACAAGTAATAAAAAAACAAGTTAAGTTAACAGTCTTTGGGGGCCGCTTTCAGCAATTCAGCTGTTCAGTCACACTTTGACATTTAACTTTGACTTAATATTTCTTTCCAATTTATGGTACTTGTAGCCCCATCCCCAATGTTAGAAAATCAATACATTCCCTACTCTCCATGGGGAGAAGTTTTCAGCAGGTATATATGCCTGAATTCAGGTTTTTGAGTGTACCAAAGAGTCTGCTTAGCTTAATTTTCTCTCTATAAATTGACAATTTTTTACTTTATTCTCGCTTTATAAATTTTTTAAGATAATAGATTTTTCAGAATGTTTTACTTGCCCCCATGAAACTCTTTGTGTGTTCTATTCCATTCAGGAGCCAAGTTACTGGGTGGTGTACTGTTGTTAGGGATCGGTGTTGCTGCTATTGGTGTTCTATGTGGTGCTAGTGTTGTTATTGTACCAGCGTTCGCTGGCTACAAGTATCATAGACATAGGAAGTTCAAACGACAATTGAAACGTCAACAGGAATTGATGAAAATGAGATCAAACAATGCAATGATGGAACTACATAGAGAACGAGAGAGAAATAGTAAGTTATCGACAAGTTTCCTACAGTCAGGGAAAAGTCAGGCAATTTTTAATTCAGTCAGCAAAATTTGGGAAAAGTCAAACAATTTTTTTTCAGTATGCAAATTTTGGAAAAATCAGGGAGTTTTTAATTCAGTCAACGCGCATTTGTATGATAATTTGGCAAAAGTCAGGAAAATTTGTTATGAGAAGTCAATGGTCGAGAAATCAATTCATATGAGAAATAGAAACACGCAAAAAGATAAAAAGGCAATAAAATAAGGAGGTAGTTTCTTCATCTTATTACTTTGTAAATAAGTATTTTTGTTCCCCATTTCTAAGTTTGTATGGGAATGAGTATATGCCGAATATTGAATGTTTTCCAATGTGATATCAGAGAAAAAACATCGCCAAGGCATATGTGGACTGTTTTGGCACTTATTATAGCTAATTACAGTGTCTACAGAATACTGAGATACATGCCCGTACGACTAGCCAATCCTACCTGCATTCGGCACTTTTTTCAACATTCCGAAATATAGCTTTGATTTATGAAATAAATGAATAGTTTTGTTTGTTTTCAATAAAATAAGTTATTTTGAACCCATTATCAACAATTTTACCAACTTATCGCAGCGAAAGATCATCGAAACAGCTGACTAATAACATTTTAGTTGTTTAATGGTACATGCTAAAGTCGGTATTTCCGGTATGACCTCTTGCTGCCATAAGAAGGTGAAATTGTTGATCATTTCATAAATTAATGCCATATTTCAGCATATTGTAAAAGGTGCCATACAACCAACCAACGCTGGTAGGATTGACTAGTGATACAGGCCCGTATCTGTAGATACTGCCTTATAAATAGTCAGTTTACAATGAAATGCTCAGATTTTGGACGTAATGCTTGGATTTTACTAATCACTAAATTCTTTCTCTTGCAGATATTGAGGCTCCTGCAGGTAATGAAGCGCAAACAGTGGATTATATTGAACATATGTGTAAGGCTTTTGTTTTATTGTGTATACAACAAAATCATTATAAATTTGGCAATTATTCAACATCTAATGTTAGAAAGATGTTTATGGTGAATTTACAATCAAAGGACTGATGCCATTGCAAAAACAGGTTACGTGGTACGCACAGTGACACATGCATCCCATGTAACCAAAATAATTTGTTAAGGTTTTCTGGAAAAGAAAGAATTAATATTTCTGCAGAAAATGAAAGTTATTTGAGGAAAAAATGCAAAGTATTGACTACGATCATTTGAAAATACAGGAGAACAATGTTTTTCAACAGTTTTGATGTAGAGATGTGTTTTAATGACTTTCGAAATAGTATTGAATACTATTTTCAGGATTGGGCATAGTAGAGCCTCTGTAATATAGTTGTTATGCTTGTGGGGGGATAGGGTTTCGACAAAGCATGTGTCAGTACTCAGCAGGCCTATGTCTTGGATAACACCAAATACTTACACTCAGTACTCAAATTTTAAATATGAACAAATACAAAGTAACAATATTTTCAGAGCAAGATAAATTATGTGATTTTAAATTGGTGCGAAGTATAATTTAGTGCATGGTACACATGGTAAGATGTAATTTATCAGAGCCTGAATGTGACAAAAGGCATTTGATTTCATTACTAGTAACGGCATATAGAAACCTCATGACTAGTTAATTTAATATATTAAACCAAAGTTAGCAACAAGGAAATATTCTTAAATTAGCCAATTTTATTTTCTCTGTAGGGTGATTATGTCAATATTCCGGATAAATCGGGAATTCCGGATTAGTCTTTCCTAAAATAGCTATGATTTCTGACCAAAATAAAAGTTATTTGATGAAAATATCTCAAGAAATGGCAAAGTTATGGTCAATTTAATCTGCTCTGAAGGATTTTTTTATTACAAACTGAGTCAAATATGGAAACAATGACATTGAAGGCCTTTTGTTTGGCAAAAATGGTGAGCCGCATAAGATTTTCCTGATTTTTAAATTGGCCCTGTTGACACCCCTGTTATTTGGATACATAAAACACTCCAAGAAATAAAAATATCACTAATATTTCTGCATGTCAAATTCAAAATTAACTTACTAGTCTATTCTTTTTGACCAGCGGAAATACATGTAAGTCTTGTACAGTATACCAAATTTTATTTTCAACACTCATATATTTTCCACATATTTTCCACATCTAGACAAATAATATCACATTTTGTATGTTTCAGATTTAAGTCCTGAGTGTAAGTATTGGTTATAATCCTGGCTTAGATTTAATCCTGGCCTAGACCGATTACTCATACAGACAAAAAAGTGCTGTTCACTTTAAGTCTTTTACTGTGCAATGCTTTAAATTTGCCCACCAAAAATATGTATACTGGGGTTATTTCCCCATTTACTCATTTGTAATAACACTGTTGCCTGTTGGCAGAAACACTGTGAAGTAACAATATTTTTACAGACAAGGAATATGTTTGTTTATTTCGTGTGAAGATCATACATTGATTCAGGGCTCGACACTAGCACTGGTCCGCTGGTCCGAGACCAGTGAAAATCCAGAAGGACCAGTGAAATTCTGGAGGACCAGTAACTGTCCTATTTACAAATTGGGCGCTTTTGCCCTGTCGTACAAGTGGCCAAAATAGTTAGTGCCTAGGCCTGTGATTGGTGCAAAATATGGAGCCCTTTGCCTAACTCGCTCGAAAGTGCTATGCTAGGAAACAGTTAGCTTCAAAAGAGCGCTACATGGCGGACAAAGGGAAATATTTATATGCTACTGGCGAGCACAGCTATTTTCGGAGCGGTCCATTGCACAAAAAAGCGCTCCGTAGTGCTCGCCTAGCATTGCTTATTAACAGGTTGCTATCGACGAACGCTGCCTCCTGGTAGCGTGTCGTTGCATAGATGTAGCAAAACGTGTAATAGCGCTATTTGGTTAAGCAACAGAGCTCCTGGTTGGTCACAACATGTTTTATTATAATTATAACATGTATACTAGAATTGTTGATTTTTTGTCTTTACAGATAGAGGCTTGTTTGATGATGATCAATTATTTGAAAGTAAGTCAATGATTACTGTTTTACTTCATTCATTGTATATGTCAGTGCCCTAACAAGACGTTAAAAGCAGGGCGCAACGCCCTGCTGGGCCCTTTTGTTGTCAAATCCGCCCTGCCCTTTTTAACTTCTTATGTGTGTAAAAAATGGGTCAATCAAGTAATAAACAATGTGACAAGTTGTATATTAATCAGATACGTCAATCACCCATAAAACACTCTTAAATTAATAACATCGGAGGCGGGGCTTGTCATCTGCAACGGCTATCAACCAATGAGATCGTGTCTCTCGTTCACGCATAAGCAACTTGTGAATAGCTAATTGGCATTTATCAGCTAATTGGCATTTATCAAAGTGAATTAGATCACAGATTGTCCGTGAATTTGATCAAATCAAGCAAAAAACTTAGAGGGCACTTGCCAATTTCAACAGAAATGTTTAACATAAGTAACAGTAATTATTAATTCATTCTTAAACTTTGAAGTTTAATTAACACACATTTTTTCTCAGGATCTTGCAGGGAAATAAACGTGCGCTATTAAATCACCAGATCTAACTAACCTTTATTTACCAATGTAACCCGTTGACTAGCATGTTTAATCCTCAATAAAAAATATGTGGTGACTCCAAAAATAATTTTAAAGCACAGAGCACTAAGTCCTCGACTCCTCGTCATATAAAGCTTTAATTCACCAGAGAAACGTGTAAACTTCTGTGAGCTACACAGGGACGTCATATGTAAAACTCGCGCGTGTGGAGACTTCGGTGTAACCTGTAACAGTGTTGCAATACCACGTGACTTTTGACTACAGTTACAAGAAGAAATTGGTAAACATTGGAAAATAAATTGAAATATACGCCACGCTAAGGGGACAATTCTTTGCTTTCCATGATATATAAAATCTTTTTCCGCGACTCTGCCGTTTTGTCCATTACCTTGTGAAACCGTGGAACGTGTAGGTTTCACAGGGTAATGGAAAAATCGGTAAAACTGCTGAAAAAGATATTACATGTATATTCCACGGATCCAATGTTTACAAATTTCTACGTGTAACTGTAGCAAAAAGCCTCGTGGTATTGCTGCCCTGTGTAAAGCATCACAGTGTACACGTTATATTTTTGGATGGTGTTAAAATTAATCTTAATGAATTAAATCGCGCCTTGAAAGTCTTGCACCATTGGAAAGTTATTGACATGGATTTTTACGAGATTCAGTCATATAATCAAGATCCGCCAGTGTTGACAATTCTCTCGTAAGTTCTAAAGTTGGACAATTTTCAATCTCGTTCAATCTTTCAACAATTATGTTAGGTTATAATTTATTTGACGCGAAGTCTTGTTTCCTCAAGACTATACTACCAAGATATCAACTACAGATTGATGTGGAAAATAGATAGAAATCTATGAAAATTCACAGGATCTAAAATTTGGTATTCCCCAAGTCGATTAATTGCCGTATGCGCAATTTGGCGGAATTTCGATCTCATTGAGTAGGATCTAAAAACTTTTTGCATACTTATTATTTTCTCTTCTTTAAATCGGTGATTCCATGATATGATCGCACGGAACTTACTTTCATTTTCGGTTTGTGATAAAACTCGCGCACCGTCCGTACCGTTGTGCAAGAGAAATTTTATGAGAAAATCGTATATTTTATGTTTTACATCGTACAATTAAACATTTAATGAATGATATCAAAAGGATAAACATTAACTACTATGATGTTTGTGAATTGAAAGAACAATCAGAGTTGATTATGTAAGTGTTGATTATACATACAAGTCAAGTAGATCAATACTTTGGCATAGGGCATTTGTCTGTATAAATGAAATCTTTTGTGATCATTTAGAAATCTATAGATCTACTTCATTTTGTACAAAATATGTTTTCCTTTTAATGAAAGGTTTATTTGCTTACTGGAGAAACACCACAATTTCTGTCAGGAAACACAGGAGATGCCATAAGCAGACTCTAAAATTTCAAAATTTTCTTGGGGGGGGGTAACCCCCCAATCCCCCCTCAGGCAGGCGGGGGAACCCCCTCCCGAACTCTCCCATAAAGTGCCTCTATAAATAGATTAGCTAATTCTATAAATAGATTAGCTAATTTCATTTTAAATCACTATTTGGTTAATGGTTCTGTTTACAATGAACGCAAAGTTGTCACTGATCTGTCATTTGGCTGTCACACAATAATTAATCGACCAAAATCGTTATCGTAGAGAGGTGCACAGCTGCAGCCAGGCTGATTTGAATTTTGTTGTACCTGGGGTGGTATTCAATATTGATCTTACTGGACTTAAGGATAAGGACAACCAATCAGATCACACCATATTAAACTCTTGGTCAGTAACAGGCGGTATGATTGGTTATCCTTATTCCCCAATTAAATATGATCAGTATTGAATAGAGTATAGCCCTTGTCTGAATTAAGAGTAAGCTTTATCATAGTTACATTTTATTCAATTTTTTTTAATTTTACATTAATTATTATATTCGTATATTGTATATTTGGTAGATATTCCAAGAACGGAGATGTTGCAAGATGCTAGAAGCAATCCAATACATATTGGCATTCAGGTTTGTATTGTTTTCATGTAGATATTTGTAGATCTCAGCTGCTGACATTGGTCAATGGTTAGCACATTTGATTTTTAGTCCCCTACCGGTTTTTGACCGGAGGGGACTATAGGTTTGCCCTCCGTCCGTCCGTCAAAAAATCTGGATCCTGACATAACTCAAACAGTTTCCAAGCTAGGTTTATGAAACGTGGTATGTGGATAGGGGGCAATAAGGGGATTATGCATGTCTAAAAATATTTTGATTCTGATAAAAATTGTGGTTGCTATTGTGACAGAAAGAGTGAAAATATGCCCAAATCTGGATCCTGCCATAACTCAAACAGTTTTCAAGCTAGGTTTATGAAACTTGATTTGTGGATAGGGGGCAATGAGGGGATTATGCACGTCTAAAAATATTTTTGATTCTGACAAAAATTGTGGTTGCTATGGCAACAGAAACATTTAAAATGGCTTTAAACCGGTAGGGGACTTCTGTATTGCTTGCAATTCTTAATTACTTGTTAACCAAGCAATCAAGACTAAAATTCCTGGTGGCGACATGTCTTACCCTTCCATGAAAATTTGACATTAATGTGAATTTTCTTCAACATCTGGAGAAGTTGTCGGTTCCTTGTGGACTAGTAAGTTAGTACAGGTTAGGACACAGTCCAGGAAGATTGGTTAGGATATAGTCCAGGAAGATGGGTTAGGATATAGTCCAGGAAGATTGGTTAGGATATAGTTCAGGAAGACTGGTTAGGATATAGTTCAGGAAGACTTGTAGGATATAGTTCATGAAGACTGGTTAGGATATAGTTCAGGAAGACTGGTTAGGATATAGTTCAGGAAGACTGGTTAGGATATAGTTCAGGAAGATTGGTTAGGATATAGTTCAGGAAGACTGGTTAGGATATAGTTCAGGAAGACTGGTTAGGACATAGTTCAGGAAGATTGGTTAGGATATAGTTCAGGAAGACTGGTTAGGATATAGTTCAGAAAGACTGGTTAGGATATAGTTCAGGAAGATTGGTTAGGATATAGTTCAGGAAGACTGGTTAGGATATAGTTCAGGAAGATTGGTTAGGATATAGTTCAGGAAGATTGGTTAGGATATAGTTCAGGAAGACTGGTTAGGTGAATTGTCCTGCCAATTATAGCTGAAAGCTTGTTGAGAAATCTTGTTAAAACTGAATAAACAAATTGTAGAACTCATAATCCTGACTGTTTTATCTTATTCGAAGGGTTTAGGTTTCAGAATAATAACATATTTGTTACAACGACATTTTGCAGGGGAACAAACAGTATCATTGTATCGAGACCTGACTGTATAAATTTAACCTCTGTACAGCAACAACCTCTAATTAACAGCCAATATTTGCAGCTCCTGAAGGTTGTTGCTGTACAGAGGTTTAACTGTATTGTTTGTTATACTTGCAGACTGGTCAGTCACAGCAGGTGGATGTTACTGTACATAATCCATACAGACAAGATACTACAGTCAACCAGGCGAACACACATGACTCAGAAATTCGAATGAATATAACTGATGATCGTGGACAGGTTACTGTGACAACTGCTGAAATTTCTCACAATACTAACGGTGTTGATGGCTCTGAGGCTGAACTCGTTCTTCATGTCAGAACTTCCTATCCGAAAACGCAGAAAACAACAAATTTAAAGGAGGTTCCCGTGTTTGATGATGTTAAGGAGGCTTCCGATAATAAGAAAGCAGATACTGAAGTTAAACCGACACCTGTTGTTGTTGACTCAGTTCCAAAAATTAACACTGTCAGTGAGGGTCGACCAAAATCAGCTCAGATTCGACGTCGAGTTCATTCCACTGGTTCGTTGAAAAAATCGGCAAAGAAGCCAGAGTTTGGATCTATATCGCGAAAGTGGCGTCTGAAATCAGCTGGTGCTAAGTCGTCTAACGATGAAGGTGACTCTTCTGTTTTACCTTCTGTTCATGATCAAGGTCATGTGTCATGCTTGCAGCAGTCTGACGATAATAAGCATCTAGATGACCATGATCAGAATTTAGATAAAGAAACGCTGACCCAGTCTGGTTGTTTCATTTCCCTGTTTGGAAAGAAGTTGAATAATCTACAAAATCACATTGAGAAAGATAAAGTGCATAATACCAAATCGGACCCAAGTTCGACTGGTGAAAAAATCACATGTCCCGATTTAGTATCCTGCGTCATAGCTGCAGAGAGACAGAAAGAAAATTCGGAAATTGGTGGTACAAATTTGGATAATATCTCAGTGGAAAAAGACAAATACTTGGGACTAGTGTCAACGGAGAGTAGCACAACTGCCTTGTAGATCTTCGCCTGCACGGTACTAATGCACAAAGGCTTTAAGACTCAAAGTCAGACTTTATCTCAGATTTTATCTTAAAATTTGCAAAAAATTAATAAGACTAGAATTTATTTTCCATTGCATCTAAACCAATGAAGCTTTGTTTGGATAATTGTTCTTATGCATTGTTCACACATGTCAATTTATATTAAAATAGATTCATTTATAATAAAATTTGAGTGAAAAGAGCATTTCCATTTATAATTCTTAAGTCTTAGTTTTTGTCTTAAAATGTTTTTGAATAATGCCTTGAACAATTCTCATCTGAAGTATTTTGATGAATTATTACCATAATATTGTTTGATAAGCTTGTCCTTACTTCATGCTTTCTTGTAATTGCTTTTCTTTGGGTTAATTCTTCTCTAGTATCGTTACTAAGTATCTTCATGGGGACATACCAACAGTAATGAAGTTTCAAGAGTGATTCATTAAATATACATGTAGTTAAACTTTACAGTTGATCTAAAATCAAAATTTTTATTCACATGTTTTTATGCCCCAGCATCTACTAATGTAGGCAATGTATAATCATGATTTTATACTGCTTGCCTGTGATTAGATGTCTTTCACAATGCTTCGATCACATTGTATATAATTGTTAAGTTGTCATCGGAAATCCCCTATGGGAATATTTTACTCTAAGGGACACACATATATACATAATTCACATATTTGATTTCTCGGTTGATGTCCGGATGGATGTCACAAAATTTGTCCGCGCTTGTTTTCCTTAACCATTGGTCTGATTGTAATGAAACTTCACTTGATTACTTGGTAGCATGCCTACATGTAGTTGCGCATATTGTCAGAAATCATTAATCTAATGATTTCTGCCTGAGTTGTTGGCTTGTTGCCCTTTGTTGGAGACATAAGTTTTTATATCAAAAATCCTTATAGTTAAAGACAGAGTTTCAGGCTTGGCTTTAATGTTGCAGACGGTCAATTCAAGGTTACTGTAATATCACAAATTTTCATGGGTATTAAATTTCGTGGATTTTGATAAAAATGTATTTTCGTGGGGTCTTAAATTTGTGGATTACAAAACATGTAATGTTAAATCCATGTTCAGTATTTTGAGAGATCGATTTATCATTAGGATTAGACTATGTGGTTGAGTGCAACAACAAAATCAATGAAAATTCAACTTCCTCGAAAAATAATGATGTTACAGTCTATGATGAATGACAGTTTATCAGTTATGTTGCAAGAGCCTTATTTACTGTGTGTTGCTATGGTTACATTATATTGTATGTGATATTGTTGTTATAAGCATGTGATATTGTTATTTATACATAAAATGTTAAATTAATATATAAAATAATCATGTTTGTAAAATGGAAATTGTTAAGGCTTGAATAAATCAATTCTTAGATTACAGTAAGGCCAAAACTAATGAATTAAGTGGTTCTGGTGACATAGTGAGAAAAATTAGGGTAGGTAGGTCGGAAAAAACATTATTTTTTAAAATTATTTTATTTTTCCTGTACAGCACAAACCGACTAATCTTCAGTGAAGATCTTAAAAAATAATTACAAATCAGAGGGGGAAGGCAGCACTCAACAGAAGCAGCCGAAAGACACAAAAAATTTGGAACCACTTAATTTCTTAGTTTTTGAACTGTCCTGAGTGTCGCAGGTTCCACAAAAAGTTGGGTTTTTTTGCAATAAAATGTTTAGTGTCAGGTCAAATAATTAGGATAGGTCGGGTTACTAGAACCAAATTATTAATTTATTTTGGCCTAACTGTTTCAACACTTGAATGTGTGATGGTGAGTTATGTCTCTTATTAACTTCAACTATTGTTGGTCAAAAGTTTTACGTGCAATTAAATATATCTTATTCTGATGCCTGACAGAAACCATTGAATGTACTAAAGGCAACAAGTGACATGTAGCTTTCCTTGCCATGTTGTCAACTACAATGTAAGTTACCTAAATTCAGTTGTACTTTAATACAAATTATGGCATGTTTTGAACTTGGTTTTACCTAACAAATCCCTGCTAATAGTTAGAATAACACACTATCTGGTGACAGCTCTTGTTAATGGTTTTGAGGCACACATGGAAGATTGGGAAACCAAATGTGTAGCCTCGTTTAAATAAAGTCTTTACTTACTTACTTACTTACTTATATCAACACCCAGATGAACATTTGTTGTCCTATTTTCGTCAGTGTTTATATTGTATTATCATTGTAATACATTCTGTTAATATTTACAAACCAATTAATCAGGTCAGTCACTTGTTTACATAATTTTGTGTACATAAACATTGTAATTTCTCTTATTAATGTCTGATTTTATTAGATATTATGTGTATTATTGTGTAGCTTTGTGAATAAGGTTTTGGTTTTCACTGCCTTCTTCTCCAATTAAAATGTTTCAAACATTAGAATTACAATGTTATGATATTGCAATGTTTGTATATGAGTGACAGATCTGAATAAACAGACTACAACTCCATAATGATGCATTTTGACATGTCTACAGAATTCCAATCATGAAGTGCCTGACTTCAGTGCAGGGGTGGTATTCACAAAGCATCTTAGCAGAAAACTTAGAAATTTCTTAAAATCTAAAAATATTATTAAGTGTATCAGCCAAGAAGCAAGATCAAGATGATTAATATTTTACATAGTTTTGAAGCATTATGTAAACAGCTTCTATAATCACTAAGAAAACATGGATTATACTTTAAATTGTGGGAGAAATGAGCTGCGCAAATGTTGGACTTAAGTCAAAATATTTAAGTTTTCACTTAAGATGCTTTGTGAATACCAGCCCTGATCAGTTCAGGGTGTTTGTCACCCTGTCATTTTTGGAATAATCAGTATAGAGTTTATTGTGATGGTTAATATTTATCAAATTATGACTCTGATTTGAGCAAAAGATGCTTTGGGAGATCGAGGCCTGGTAGATGCATCAAGATACATGTACACCTGCATGGGGATTAATTACTATGGTATGATGTGATAAAATGCTTCCTTATGGAGTAAATGGTTGATCATGATTGCGTACATTGTAGTTGCACACTGTTATTATGTTCTAACACAGGGGTTTGTAGCCATTATGATGTAAGGGATATTTTCTGGTCTATTGGGATGTGGACGGTAAACACCGCTTCTCAGTTCCGTCAAAAAATCATACTGTTATCATATTGCTTGCTCAGCCTCAGTCAGAACTGAAAATCGATCAGATGTAACAATCCGGCGGTCACATATCCTGAGTTCCGTCTGAGTGTTTCATCTGTTTTCTGTTCCATCAGAGCCGTATAAAAACAGTACAATTTGCTGACAGAACTGAGGTATTTAAGGGATTAGAGCTGTGAATATGACACAAGTCCGGTGAATATGACACCAATCCTGTGAATATGACACAAGTCCTGTGAATATGACACCAATCCTGTGAATATGACACAAATCTTGTGAATATGACACAAGTCCTGTGAATATGACACAAGTCCTGTGAATATGACACAAATCCTGTGAATATGACACAAATCCTGTGAATATGACACCAATCAATTATCAATATTGTGTTGTTATCCATTTTCTTCAAACATGTTCATTACGGTTGCATTAATGTTTGTTTTTATTTCATTACAATAAAATGGTTTTGAACAAAATGGCTGTGTATATTCTTGTTTAGACCTCCAGAACAACGAGTTGTAGGGGTCAAAGGGGTTCGACACGGCTGACAAAATTAATCACTACACTATAGGTATAGGTATAGTACATATAGTGTAGAATTGATGGATAATTTTACCAGGTCGAATCCTTTTGGTAGGAGTGGGTATACTGGATTCAGCTTGTCTATCTGTGGTACATGTGTATGTATGTCTGTCTGTAGACGCAACTCCTCGGACAGTTTTAGAAGGTCATCATTTCTTTCATTCTTCCAAAGATGCCCAACCTTGACACATAGATCATCTTAGATGATAAAGAATTATCAGGGGGTCAAACAATTCCAGAATAATCCGGAAATCAGGATTTGCAGTGTTAGAAAGAAGGAACTTTTCTGTAGAAAATAAAGTTATTTGAAATTCCACAAGCTGCATTTTAACAAAAGAAGAACGTTTGAACTGTCAGTTTTGATCTAGGGATGTTTGCTATAATGGCAAGGGAAACACATTTCTGACTCGATTTTCAGGATCCGGCATTGTGTCTCAGTAGAACCCCGTTACGATATTGCCCCAGAGTGGGATCTGTACTATACAGGAAGAAGACGAAGGCAATCACCCTCACGCACATATGCACAAAGTTTAAGACGGCCAATAACCCTCACAGGGCACATGTACACAAAGTTTAAGACCGGCAAGTAAAAACTTAAATTATATATATGTATAATGGATAACTTTTGTATTTCCCTAGCTGAGAGATTGTGTACATAATTCCTTACCCGTAAAGTTTGAATCATTACAAAAAAGTAGATGATCTGATCAGCTGGATAATGGGTTGTTCCAACAAACCGTTAAGTCACAAACAAAATTATAATTAATCTGGGCCCCACACGTATATATTGGTGCCAGAATGAATACAAATAGGAACAAAATTTTCACATAATTTAATTAAGGTTTCAGAAAAATCAAAGCTAGTTCGTGGTAGGACTAAAACTGAAGTTTTATTTGTTACAAAATGTCAATTTTGAGGACTTTAAGTCGACCATGGATATTTGTTTGGGTACTGAGGCTACCTTTGTTATCTCTTTGACATATCCGGGATTGTACGGTTCGAAAATTTGGGTATTAGTCATTCCCGTACCCACTAAAGTTACTTCCCCTTTCCATTTTGTTTACACTAAAGTCACTTCCCCTAGCCCTTCCACATTTTTTTACAAGATAAACACTGGACATCGGATTGACACAGATTTTGGTTAGTAATTTGAATGAATTATGTTAGATTTATCGCTTTGTTGATATGCATACTGAGACTTTTATTCATTCATTTTATTCTCTGGAAAGAGAAGTGCGCCGATCTTAGCGGCTGAAATTACCTGACAACAACAACAACAACAACTTCTTCAAGAAGTCTTGGTTTATTGTTTCTTTGATTTATTAGTATTTCTTTGATTTATTCAGAAGAACTTTTGTTTTGAGGTTATACGTTCCCTGGTTATCTTGTTAGGTCCGCCTTGTTGCCCTCGAACCACAGGCACACATCGTGACTTTAATATCAGGTATTTCGTCCAGTGTATTGTCGATATCGATAGGATAAAACCCGTTTTCTGGAATCTGGGATTTAATGGTCAGTTGGAAATCAGCCAATCATGCTGCGTAGCGAACTTGTATAAATATGGAAGTGGCTATTCTTACGGCTCTGTTAGCACGCTTGCCCTCTAATCTGGCGACCCAGGTTCAAATCCGGGTGGAGGCACACATGTATATATGCCTGCCATATTTCAGCTGAAAGCTGACTGGCAAATAAAGGCTATGTTTGGCATGCTCAGCATGTTCAGAACTCATTAAAGTGAATATCAGTTTTCTGATTTTATTTTGATAGCTTTATTTTTGCATCCAACCAATCAAGTGTTATGTAGAAATTCTACATCGTGCGTCATTTGACCCTCGATCATATTGGCCTGTGCGTCATCTAAATGTTCAAAAATCAGAATTTCATATGGCAAATGCATTATTGCTGCCTCGAGCGTATATGCTGACCCCCGGAAATCTGAATTAACAGCCCGCTTGTGTCATTCAAACATCAAAGGAGCCGACAGACCACCCTTCGTCATAATCCGCATATTAGCTGGTTATCGAGTGACACCTACCGCGTTTGTAGAAACAATATTATAATTGATAAAAAAAAGGCTGTAAAAATTAAACCGTGTCGAGTTTTTACGAATGTAAACAGTTATGTCGATGACAGTGCTGGTATTTTATGAGCCTTTAAGACATTCTACGGTATTTAGCGTATCTATAAGAGTTTAAATGCATTAATAACGGCAAATGGTCGAAAGTACGAAGTCATGGATAATTGTGAGTATCGCAATTTCGGATAATCACGTATTTTCGGATAAGTTTGTTTTAGGTCGAATATTGGCTACTCACTGATAAATAAGCACAGTACACACGTTTAGAATAATGTCTTTCATTGTTTAGTATGATATTTAAGCTTTTAATTACAAAATACATTGCATATCAAGCCTATAAAAATACTTGATATGCCACCATAGAAACACTTTTTTCTGTTGGATTTTTAATTTAGTACCCTACTACCCTGGTAAGAATGATTTAACATTGTCATATTATGTGAAGTCCAATAGTACTGTAGATAACTTGATTGTCCAGAGGAAGTCCTCCAAGAATAACAAGATGTTGAACATCAATAATACAGTACATGCAAATATATGACTCGCACACAATACTAATCATAATTTAAAATTATGATAGATATATGGAATAGACAAAACAAAGATGTTAATTACCGGGAAGGTTTTAATACAACATAATTCAACCGATTAAGTATTTTGACTCTTAGAATTTTGGGGTCAAGAGTCATTTTGACTCTTGGAAATTAGGGGTCAAGAGTCATGACTCTTGGGTTTTTGTGTCGCCTGAAAAGGCGACATATAGGTATTACTTTGGCGGCGGCGGCGGCGGCGGTGGCGGCGGCGGCGTCACAAATTGCTTGTCCGGAGCATAACTTTGTCACCTTAAGTTCAAATGACTCAAGAATTGGTATGCATGTTTCTTGCAATAAGTCGGAGTGCAGTGCGCAAGAACCATAACTCTACCTGTCATAGTTTTTGAATTATTTCCCTTTGATTGATTTTATTAGAGCATTTCTTGTCCGGAGCATAACTTTGTCATCTTAAGTTCAAATGACTCTAGATTTGGTATGCATGTTTCTTGCAATAAGCTGAAGTGCAGAGCGCAAGAACCATAACTCTACCTGTCATAGTTTTTGAATTATTTCCCTTTGATTGATTTTATTAGAGCAACTCTTGTCCGGAGCATAACTTTGTCACCTTAAGTTCAAATGACTCTAGATTTGGTATGCATGTTTCTTGCAATAAGCCGAAGTGCAGTGCGCAAGAACCATAACTCAACCTGTCATAGTTTTTGAATTATTTCCCTTTGATTGATTTCATTAGAGCATTTCTTGTCCGGAGCATAACTTTGTCACCTTACGTTCAAATGACTCAAGAATTATAGGCATGTTTCTTGCATAAAGCCGGAGTGCAGTGCGCAAGAAACATAACTCTACCTGTCATAGTTTTTGAATTATTTCCCTTTGATTGATTTTATTAGAGCATTTCTTGTCCGGAGCATAACTTTGTCACCTTACGTTCAAATGACTCAAGAATTGATAGGCATGTTTCTTGCAATAAGCCGGAGTGCAGTGTGCAAGAAACATAACTCTACCTGTCATAGTTTTTGAATTATTTCCCTTTGATTGATTTTATTAGAGCATTTCTTGTCCGGAGCATCACTTTGTCACCTTAAGTTCAAATGACTCAAGATTTTGTATGTATGTTTCTTGCAATAAGCCAAAATGCAGTGCGCAAGAACCATAACTCTGCCTTGCATCGTTTTTTAATTATTTCCCTTTGATTGATTTAATTTGAGCATTTCTTGTCCGGAGGATAACTTTGTCACCATGAGGTTGAATGACTTGAAACTTGGTATGCATTTTTCTTACCAAAAGTCCAAGTGCAGTACACAAGAACCGTAACTCTACCTTGTGCCATTTTTCAATTTTTTCCCTTTGATTGATTTTATAAGCATTTCTTGTCCGTGGCATAACTTTGTTACCATAACTATTAATGACTCAAAAATAGGAATGCATGTTTCTTTGCTGTGACATAAAGTGCAGTGCGCAAGAATCATAACACTAGCTTGTATAGTGTTTGAATGATTCCCTTCAGATTGATTTTATCAGGACAGTTTTTTGTCCAGAGCATCGCTTTGTCGTTTTTAGTTCAGATGACTAGAGAACTCTTGTGAGTCTGATATGTAGCCCTATACTGGATAGTTTTCCATGACAATTGTGCATTTCGTCAGGCGACACATGCGACTCGCGGAGCTTTTATGAAACCTAGTGAAAGCCCTGTCTTTGATCTTTATAATGTTATAATTAATCCTCTTCTTTAATCTAGTCACTATAAATGCAACTTTGACTAAAGAAATTTTAAGTAATTTTCTACCTGTACTTTAACTTTTACAGGCATAGTTCTAGATCCATTCTAAGCTGCAAAAACTTGTTGTCCGAAAAACATATGAGCCAGTCTCCAGGAAAACCTGCTATTTTGACAAAACATTTGATTTTGAGTTTTTTTATTATCTAAAAGAGTAATCTTAATGAAGCAAAATTCAAAAGAAATTTTGTTAATATCATGATTTTTAAGGAAGTTACAGCTGTTTAGTTGAGGCCCTATTCAGACCCTTTTTGCGTGACGTCGCATGCGTCATTCAAACATTATTCGATGTCGTTGTAACAAGTACTTTATAAATACTGCATTTGATAAATTCTTGACGTAAACTGATCAAAATGGTATCAAGTTTTAGAATGATGTTTTAAGTTTTAAAATATACATCCGAATTGTAAATGTTCACATTTAGAGAAAGACTACTACTGTTTTAAACAACTAACTCCTCGTTTTCAAAATCAGAGTACTTTTTCGAAATTGGTCACCATAGCAACGAAGTAAATGATTTCGACATTATTAATAAGAAATTTTAAAGCTAATATATAGTAAAATATGGATGAATGACTTAAAATTGAATCTATTGATGTGTCATTTTTTCTTATTTGAAAGCTTTTTAAAAGCTTGTTACATGCAGTATTTACATAATGTCAATATAGCAGGTTTTCCTGGAGACTGGCTCAATTATGTAATGAACAAATGACATGTAGGTATACAGAACTGACTTACGGTTGTATTTTGGAAGGCAGAGAGTTCCGAACATGGACATTCAAAGAATGTCACTGTTTATTATGCATCATATGAGCTATTATTGGTTGTCCAAGTATGAACGTCCATCCATTCACATTTGGTTTGTTTACACACTAGTGTCAACAATTCTGAATAACTTAATAAAAAATTGACGACAATGCATACACATGTTGGAGTCATGTTTGAACTTGGTTCTGGTCTGATGGTTGGTTGGTCCATGCAAAAATTGTCTGTGCTATTTCTCTGCAACCATTGGTTGGATTTTAACTGAACTTATTCGTAGAATATGTGGAGCTTTGCAGTCACCATAGTGTCGGCATTAGCATCAGCGTAATGCTTTTGTTAAAGTTTAGGTAAAGGTTTTTTAACATCTTATTTTTTGAAAGCCCTTTGACATATTGCTATGATACTTTGCACTCTTGTTCACCATCATGACCCCAACCCATATGCTGGAGTAGGTAACTCTATCTAGCATTTTGTTGGAAAAATGCCCTCTTTTTTCAACTAAGTGCAAATGTTAAAGTTTAGGTACAAGTTTTTAAATCTCTAATATCTTCAAAGTGCATTGACATATTGCTCGGCATACTTGCTCACCATCATGACCTAACCCCTACAAGCGGGTAGGTAACTCTTTCAAGCATTTTGTTGAAATAATGCCCCCTTTTTCATCTTGGTGAAAATATTAAGTTTAGGTACAAGTTTTTTAACCTCTAATATCTTCAAAGTGCATTGGCATATTGCTTTAATACTTTGCATACTTGTTCACCATCATGATCCCAACCCCTACACTGGGGCAGATAACTCTCTCAAGCATTTTGTTGAAATAATTCCCTTTTTTGGACATAGAAATGCAAATGTTAAAGTTTAGGTACAAGTTTTTTAACCTCTAATATCTTCAAAGTGCATTGACATGTTCCTTTGACACTTTGCTTACTTGTTCACCATTATGACCCCAAGACCTGCACAGGAGAAGGTAACTCTGTCCTGCATTTTGTCCAAATTATCTGCCTTTTTCGACTAAGAAGCCCCAACCTCTACTGAACAGAGGGTAATGGTGCCGCTATGAAGCATTTTGTTTTGAATACTGTAAAAGCATTTATTTTCGCGAGGCTAAATTTTTGTGAATTTCTAATTTGGAAGTAGTTCGCGAGGGTTAATGTTTGCGAATTTCAAATTTCAGGAAAAAATAAAATTCTACTTCTTCTTCTTCTCGGCAATATCCCTGGTGCATTATTTAGTTGCCAATAGGTGATAATCACTCTGATAATTACGACTACTGTTTGTACACTATAACGACTACTGTTTGTACACTATAACGGTCATCCACCCAAGCGTTTTGATTTTAATTTGCCGATTGGCTTAACTTGTTGGTATTTACACGCATGTTAATTAAATTGATTTAACTTCGTGGTATATACTAGTACTCAATTAAGCCAAACAAGACAGTCTCATTGTGTAATGAGAAAACTGCGAAAGTATATCTTATTCATCCATTTGTTTCCGAGCTTATCGGAACAAGCAATGGCCGTAGGTGTAAAATGTACCTGTAGACCTTGGTTTTATACTGGTACACATTCATTGCAATTGAACTGCTAATTAGATTTTTGACAGAAATATTGTATGTTCACATTTTCTGTTGTATTGTTAACTTTTTGTAAATATATCAATTAAATAAAGTTAGTTTATCAGGCAAAAGTCAGCGTAGTCGTCAGTGTTTTTTTATCAATCCTGAGTAGATTGTAATGGTTTCGCTTAGCTGTAATCAGTATTGAAAATATTTTAAGCTATTATGAAGGTAATAATTTCACGAGGATCAATTTTCGAACTCGCGAATATAGCGAAAATCAAACCCTCGCAAATTATTCTGCTTTTACAGTACTTAATGATTATACTCTCCTAGCATGGTACTGCTAATAGTGGATCAGTGCGCTGTTCGTAGACTGAGCTCTTGTTCTGTTACCAGTGGTTGCATTTCAATGTAATTTTGCATGAATGATCAGTTCCAAGTCCTAAGTTTAGCATTAGTTAGCACACAATTTTGTCAGGTCAATTTTAAGAGAGTTATGGTCCTTTGTTTTTACACATATAGATTTTGTCTGCGCTATTTCTCTGCAACCAATGGTCAGATTTCAACGAAACTTTGAATGGCTGTTCAGTACCAAGTCTAGTTGACAATGTGCACATTATTTGCAGACATTGGTCGCACAAATGTAATGAGAGTTATGGCCCTTTGTTTTTTTTACACTTATAAATTTTGTCGCATATTTCTCAGTAACCATTGGTCTTATTTCAACAAAACTTGATCAGCATGACTGATCAGGACCAAGTCCAGTTGTGCATATCGTCAGCGCAAGATGCTTTGATCAATTTGAAGGGAGTTATGGCCCTTTGTATCTTTACACTGATACATTTTGTCTGTGCTTTTCCTTTGTAACCATTGGTTGGATTTCAATGAAAGTTTGCAAATATGTAATTATCATTACAAAGTCTAGTTGCAAATATTGTCAGAGCACATTGGAGTGACTGTGTCAAGCAGTATCTGGGGGTATTCATCACATTCAGTGATATTTCTTGTTATAACTCCAACGCGATAAATTGCAATACAAAAACAAACACAAAATCCGCAATATTTATCGTTTCTGAATATTTAGGAGCATGAAAACTTTACATGTGTGCTAAATGTGTGAATGCTTTCATTGGTAAGTGTTACGGTCCTTGATTTTAATCCATAACAAAAATATAGGCAATATTATGTTTGTTTTTGTACTGCAATTTATCGCGTTAGAGTTATACCTTTAAAGACAGGTCTCCATACAATGACACTGTTGGTTTTCAAGAAAAATGTTGTTGTAATGAATTTGTCAGTAGACTGAATTGATACAAAGAGTGTTTTAATACATTTGTTCTCAAAACATGATGTCAGTACCATGAATTTGTCAGTATTCTGGATTGATACAAAGAGCGTTTTAATACTTTTGTTCTCAGAACATGATGTCAGTACCATGAATTTGTCAGTATTCTGGATTGATACAAAGAGCGTTTTAATACTTTTGTTCTCAGAACATGATGTCAGTACCATGAATTTGTCAGTATTCTGGATTGATACAAAGAGCGTTTTAATACTTTTGTTCTCAGAACATGATGTCAGTACCATGAATTTGTCAGTATTCTGGATTGATACAAAGAGTGTTTTAATACTTTAGTCCTCAGAACATGATGTCAGTACCATGAATTTGTCAGTATTCTGGATTGATACAAAGAGTGTTTTAATACTTTTGTCCTCAAAACATGATGTCAGTACCATGAATTTGTCAGTATTCTGGATTGATACAAAGAGCGTTTTAATTCTTTTGTCCTCAAAACATGATGTCAGTACCATGAATTTGTCAGTATTCTGGATTGATACAAAGAGTGTTTTAATACTTTTGTCCTCAAAACATGATGTCAGTACCATGAATTTGTCAGTATTCTGGATTGATACAAAGAGTGTTTTAATACTTTTGTCCTCAAAACATGATGTCAGTATCATGACTTTGTCAGTATTCTGGATTGATACAAAGAGTGTTTTAATACTTTTGTCCTCAGAACATGATGTCAGTACCATGAATTTGTCAGTATTCTGGATTGATACAAAGAGTGTTTTAATACTTTTGTCCTCAGAACATGATGTCAGTATCATGAATTTGTCAGTATTCTGGATTGATACAAAGAGTGTTTTAATACTTTTGTCCTCAAAACAAGATGTCAGTACCATGAATTTGTCAGTATTCTGGATTGATACAAAGAGCGTTTTAATACTTTTGTCCTCAGAACATGATGTCAGTACCATGAATTTGTCAGTATTCTGGATTGATACAAAGAGCGTTTTAATACTTTCGTCCTCAGAACATGATGTCAGTACCATGAATTTGTCAGTATTCTGGATTGATACAAAGAGCGTTTTAATACTTTTGTCCTCAGAACATGATGTCAGTACCATGAATTTGTCAGTATTCTGAATTGATACAAAGAGTGTTTTAATACTTTTGTCCTCAGAACATGATGTCAGTATCATGAATTTGTCAGTATTCTGGATTGATACAAAGAGTGTTTTAATACTTTTGTCCTCAAAACAAGATGTCAGTACCATGAATTTGTCAGTATTCTGGATTGATACAAAGAGCGTTTTAATACTTTTGTCCTCAGAACATGATGTCAGTACCATGAATTTGTCAGTATTCTGGATTGATACAAAGAGTGTTTTAATACTTTTGTCATCAAAACATGATGTCAGTATCATGAATTTGTCAGTATTCTGGATTGATACAAAGAGTGTTTTAATACTTTTGTCCTCAGAACATGATGTCAGTATCATGAATTTGTCAGTATTCTGGATTGATACAAAGAGTGTTTTAATACTTTTGTCCTCAGAACATGATGTCAGTATCTGCATGAATTTGTCAGTATTCCAGATTGATACAAAGAGCGTTTTAATACTTTTGTCCTCAGAACATGATGTCAGTGTCATGAATTTGTCAGTATTCTGGTGTCGTTATATATTGAGACTTGACTTGATCTGTTCATCAACAAACTTTCTACAACAACCCCTTCAAACAACAAATTGTAGCAACAGGGGTCCGGGTGTCAATTTTCCGGATTTATCCGGAATTCCGGATTTGACTATCCTTGAAGAGCTATGCTTTCTGACCAAAATAAAAGTTATTTGATGAAAATATCTCAAGAAATGGCAAAGTTATGGTCAATTATATCTGCTCTGAAGGATTTTCTTCAATAAAAAGTTTGAAAAACTGAGTTATATATGGTTGACGGCCTCTAGTTTGTCAAAAATGGTCAGCCGCATATGATTTTCAGGATTTTTGATTTGGCTGTTGACATCCCTGTAGCAAGAAATTGAATTTTGCGGAAGTAAAACAATACTGATACTTCTAATTAAAATGTTTACATTTGGGGTCTAATGAGTTAATAACGGAATTGTAACTTAAACATTTACATACTTTTGAAAAAGTTAGCAAGTTTGATATTGAACTATAATTAAAATATTTGCATAATTATGATTTATCATATTTGAATTATAAAAAAAAGAAATATTGAAATATCAAATAGCGATATGCAATTTTAAAAAGAATTTTTGAAAAATGAATTAGCCTGTTAAAATATAAAATAGCATAATGAGTGAACTGGCGGATATTCCCTTTCATATACAAGGGTTGTACTGTATATCATGCAAAGCTCTAACTCCTGTCTACCATGGCTAAAATATTCAATACTTCTCCATTGCTAAACCACGGAGCGATTTATATGATGATCAGATCACTTTTATCCATTAGTCGATTTATATTACAGTGTTCATTTTAAAGATAATCCATTTTCCAATATTCCTATACCTGGTCTACCTGTTTACATTTAGTGACTCAGGTCCTATAGTCAAGTCAGGGTAAGATTATACAGTGATTCAGCGGTCGGGTCCACTATTACGGTGTAAATCCAATTATAAAGGCTTAAAGAAACAATGCTAATTAAACTAACAAACTTTTTCACACTACCTATTCAGACAATGGTTGTAATCTGTGTACACATGAACAGGTAAATCACTGTCACCAGATCCTAACTGGATTATAACTGAACAATAGGTAAATATTTGACCTTAATAAATGGGGGGATTTACTGTATAAACGCTGGTTGTATGTTTTCGTAAGCAAGGAGTATCACGAAGACACTCAAAGTGTATACTGTGAGACACAAAAATGGTAAAACTGTTGACCAGTGTGACAGGTCAGAAAATCCGACTATACAATCGAAGTTTGATTATATACCGGTAGATATGCGATATCCAAAATAAAGCAACATCGGAAAAGTGTAAAATCGTTAATCTTTGTATGTAAACACGGCTATTATTATTATTGATAAGCTCTTTTTGATAAGACTGTTTAGTAATACCTGTAATAAGGTTAAGGTTTAAACCTATACAGTTCATTTTTATATAATTCACGATTTACTATTTTTAGATGCATTTACCTGTAGCAAAATTAATGGACTGTTCAGATTTCTTCCTTTTATGTACTGAGAGCTTAAGTTAAGCCCTATTGAATAAACATGTTTGATGTTTGTGAAAATGTGTACTTAACCCTCAGGGAATCAATCGCTTCAGTCATTTTCACTGTAGGGGTGTTTAGACATTTGATCAATATTTACACCCTTGTGAAATTAATAGAATAGCTGTAGTATACAGCTTAACTTACCCATGTTGATAAAATAGAACTGGTCCAGCCGTTAAATGGGACATGGTTAACTCGGTATAAAATAGTTGTGTTTATACATATGGTAGAATTTAACAGGTATGATATTTCTCTCTCAAATATTTAATAAAACTGTAGCTATGTTAAAACATTGTGTATCATAAATTCATAATATAAATCGGTATTTTGTAAAAATTTAAAATAGCTTAATCTTTGCCAAATGTTTCATTTAGGTTATGGTATACTGGTCCAGGAGAGATCATGTTTGTATACAAATTAGGCATTCATACCACCAGCTTGCTGTAGGAGAGATCACCGTATTCATATGCAAAGTGCCCACCATCAGTCTAGTGGATAAATAAACAACAGAAACCTGTCATTCACCAATAGCTAGCTAGTGGCACGAGTAACTAAATTTGTATACATACATGATCTCTCCTATTAGTGAATGGCATGTTTTCATTGTTCATTCATCCAATAGTTTGCCGGTGGGTATTTTGCGTATGAATACGGTGATCTCTCCTATTGGGTGTTTTATTATGAGAAACTCTTGTGTACCTATCTACATGTACTGTAAAATCTGACACTTTTTAGCATTGTCAAATTTTGTTAATTTGTTATTCCGTAGTGGGGCGATCACCTATTCATATGCAAAATGCCCACCGACAGTCTATTGTATAAATGAACAATAAAAACCTGCCATTTGCCATAGCTAGCTGGTGGGCACATTTGCATAAGAATACATCTGTATACAAATATGATCTTTCCCATACTGTTCATATTTTTAACTTCAGAACAAACTTTCTAGTGGATGAATGAACAATGAAACTCCACCAGTCACCCATAGCTAACTGGTGGGCACATTTGCATATGAATACCCATGTATCTAGTTAGGATATTGTGAAAGTGACATAGTCATTTATGTAAAGTACCGGTACACAAAATATTACAACTATTGTCTGAACAGGTAGAGCTGATATAGTATGTTAGTTTAGCATATACATGTAGCTGTTTTTATAAACCTTAATTTATGATTGGTTTTATAGCGCGCCCAGATAATGTGATATTTACAAACATATTAATCGGTTTGGTCAACAGTTGCAAAATTGGTTTTACAAATCACTAAAGTAAACAGATAAGGTCAGTATCGTACCCAAAACATACAGATAAATCATGCACATGTGATTGATCCACCTTTGTGGAATATACCAAATTTTCCTGCCTTTCACATTATCCTGTGCCCACTATACACATTAATAGTCGATCACTCTAAACCTTCTCTGACTGGTCTATAGTCCGCCCAGGATAATGTGATATTTATAAACACGAATTGGTTTTGTCAACTGTGGCAAAATTGGTTTTAAAAATCACTTAAATAAACAGATAAGGTAAGTAATGTACTCAAAACATCACAGATAAATCATGAAAGTGCGAGTGAAATTTAAATCCAATCTTCGCAGTGAATTCACTTGTCTTATATTAAGATAATTCACACATCGCGGTTAATCCCTGTGATGCAAGTAAAAAGTCACTCCTACCCCATTTGTGGTGGTGCGCAATTTTAGGCAAAAGTCGCGCGAGCTGTACCTGTAGATAACCCAGTGATGTGCATTTACAGAGTAATTTGCCCATATTATGAGATATAACATAACTTGGTGGGTAAAATAAAATGTTACAAGTTACAGATTTGGGATAGAAGGTTAACTATTGATTATTTTAGTAAATACCAGATAAACTTAGGTAAAAACCCATCAAAATAAGGTAAAAAAACAACAATTGTGTAGTGAACGCCATACTTGTGCCATGAAAACACCCGACTTCATGCTTCAAATTTCCCACTTACAAAAAATGAAATCCCCTTTGAGAGTCAAAAAGGTTGGGAAGTATGATATTCTATTTCAGACTGCGTACTATCTTTGAAAAACAGTTGAAGAAACTAAAATTGTAATTTTTAAAAACATCTGTTTTAAAATTTATACATTTCAGGTTTATCCAGGCTAGAGTTAACAATGGCGTGTGAACTCAAAATGAGCGCAGACGGGAAGTTCCACTTATACATGTTGGATAGGATGAGGCGGCAGCGTCAGTTTTTTGATGCCAAGATAATTATGAAACAATATTGTGGCCAGAGAGTGTCATTGGTCAAGATTGTTGAAGCCCATAAATGTGTACTAGCATCAAGTGGCTATTTCTTCTATAGTAAGCTGAAAAAAAATGACACTTCTAAGATCGATTTTGATCTCAGCAAGGAATTTTGGACAGCTTCAGACCTGATAGCCGTGATTGAGTTTTTATATACTGGGAGTATCACTCTAAGCTTGGACAATATCTTGAACATTACATACTTAGCGAGACTGTTCGGTATGACCATTCTAGAAAACCTATGTGACAAATATGCAACTTTTTTTCTTAGTGAGAAAACATTCTTACCTTTATACATTGCCTTGATCAGCAACAAGCAAGCAATTAGTGTGAGTCAGAAGATGATGGGGCACAGAGATAGACTCGCTGAATTTGTACAGACCGTTTTCTTCTCTCAACTCATCGAGAACGAACAAGTTAAAAAGGTACATTACGCTCTATCAGTTCACTGATTTTATTCAATATTGGTGACCATTCTGATCACCTTGGCCTTTATGCATTGCAATTGTTATTTACCGAAGATAAACGGAAATGGCCGAGCTTTCACGATTGTATTGGTGGCATGTAAATAATCAGGCCTGATCCTGATTTCAGGTTTTTGAATCTTGAATTTTCCTTTTTTGTTTATATTGAACAATAGAGTTTCAGGCCTGAAAATTAATGTAAATTACCAGGCCTGATAATGTACATAACTTTTGTAATATGATGAACAAGAATTCTAGTAGTCAATTGTGTTTTTTCGACTTGGCTGTCTAATGGAGTAGGTTATAGTCTGGTTCCCATCCCCAATATTACAGTAGTATACTGTAGTGGTATTAGGTAATGTAATATTGGGGTCGGGAACCAGGCTCTGATCTGCTCTACGAAAGAGTCCAGTTGATAAGGCAAATTGATTGATTGACTCTGATGTCACCAATTATCTATTTTCATCCGACCACAATCATTAGTACTCTTACTAAGGGAAGTAACTGCTTCAATGTGAATTGTTTTCGGTAAAATTGATAATATTCATGTTGGTTCTATTATAGTAATTATACAAATACATGGGCATATTAGCCTACAATCAACTCTAGAACTACAGGGAATTGACGCATATTAATTTTATGTTTGCCTTATACAAAAATGTTTCAGTATAATTAAGTATATTTATTTATGTTTATTAATTTTACTGATATAAGGCAAACATAAAAATAATATCAATATGCCTCAATTCCCTGTGACTAGAATGAAGAATAACAAATTGCTAATATTTCTGTACGTTTAATTGTGCAAAACTGACAATTCCCTAAATTTTGGACCGGCTAAAATAGTACATGTACCGGTATATAAAAATAATTCTTCTTACCTTTACAGCTTACCTCACAGCAAATGCTATTGTTGCTTGAAAATATAGTGTTTGATGAAATACGCAATCAAGATGTGTTACCAGTCCTAAAACTTGCCATCAACTGGCCGCTATGGCACAAAGATGCTGATTCATTAAAGGTATAGTGAAAACAAACTGTAGTCCAAACTTTGTTGAGCAACATCCTTTGGGAGCTGCATATTTTTGCCATTGTTTAGAGATTGTTGCTGTACAGCGAGGGAATGACCGTAGCCTTGCTCGGCCAATGTCATAAAAACATTACCTAAGCAACCTGGGAAGCAGAGACGGATACTCTGTAGGGCTCTACAAACTGTGCTATCCTGGGAAGCATGGATACTCTGTATTGCTCTATAAATTGTGCTAGCCAAATGTTCAACTTGTTAAAGAATAATGCAGGTGTGGTTGTTTAGAGCTGTACATGATCAATGCTAATTTGGAAGACACTAGGTCAAAGGTCATGTTAGCTGTACATGATCTATGTTAATTTGGAGGACACTAGGTCAAAGGTCAAGTTAGCTGTACATGATCTATATTAATTTAGAGATCACTAGGTCAAAGGTCATGTTAGCTGTACATGATCTATATTAATTTAGAGATCACTAGGTCAAAGGTCATGTTAGCTGTACATGATCTATATTAATTTAGAGATCACTAGGTCAAAGGTCATGTTAGCTGTACATGATCTATATTAATTTAGAGATCACTAGGTCAAAGGTCATGTTAGCTGTACATGATCAATGTTAATTTGGAGATCACTAGGTCAAAGGTCATGTTAGCTGTACATGATCTATGTTTATTTTGAGGACACTAGGTCAAAGGTCAAGTTAACTGTACATGATTTATGTTAATTGTTTAGGACACTAGGTCAAATGTCAAGTTAGCTGTACATGACCTATGTTAATTTGGAGGTCTCTAGGTCAAAGGTTAAGTTTATTTTCCAATAAGAAGTTGATAGATGTAAGCTTGGTCAAGACCAGTAGATGATTTTAAGGTTACTTAAGCCATACATCAAAGTTGATTACCAGTTAGTACTACCTACATCAAAGATGGAGGGGTTTATTGCTTGGTATGTGTATCTCGTCGATCAGTAGACCAAATCGTTTCTGATCAATAACTTGACAACAGTTGTACCTAGGATCTTCAAACTTCACATGGTTGTTGGTCATAAACATGAGATGATCCCTGTAAATTTTGAGGTCATTAGGTTAATTTTCGAGGTAACTGATTTTCCACAGCAAAACAATTTCCCGTCTATAACTCAAGAAGGGTTGGGCTTAAAGTCCTCAAACACTACATGGATGTTGGTCATCTTCTGTAGATAACCCTGAGGTCAAAGGTCAAGGTCGTCATGATCTAAAATGTAAATTGCTAGTTTTCTAGCATGCTTTGTTGTACAAACATCTGAATGAAAACTTGACAACAATGTTGATTTTCCTTTACACGTGGAAAAGTTGCTGGTTTCTTAGGGAATGTTAAGTTTCCCTGCCTGACTTAATATTATCTTTTACAGTCCACGAAAACTGGTTAGGTAAATCAGCTGTTGTATATAACAATATTAAACCAGAATAAACAAACATCTTGTGATGTGTCTGATTAATTAACTGTTTTAAACTACTTACAGGTGTGCAAACAAATGATAAATGCTGCGTTAAATATTCGTCTGTCAGATCTCAGTAATATACAAAGGGTTGCAGTGGAAAAACTCCTTCAATCAACAGATGAGAATGCCAGATTGTATTATGAAATATGTGGTGCGAAATTGGCAGTCCAGTTTGAAACTTACATTCAAAAGGCTGTAGATTTTGTATTCGGTGAGATTGATGAACATGAGTTTAACAAAGTAACTAGTGTTGGAGAAAGTACTCGCACAGCAGCGGGCAAAGACAATGAAGTTGTACCTGTTCAATGTCTGATAGCTGATAGAGGTGAAGTTGGCATGGTTACGCTAGAGAATATGGAGAAAGAAGTTGGAACTGACTCTCAGTGTGTCCTTGAACCTGTGATCAACCCAACATATCTCATCAAAACTGAACCCATTGACGAGTCAAGTACTGAGAATGAAACTAAATTCGATGATATAAAAATTGAAACACCTTTGATAGATGGACATGGTATTGTCAATGCTGCTAGTAAAGAGATACTTTCAACTAGTGAGGTTGATGATGCCAATGATGTGGTATGCTCAACTAGGAATGTTGCAGATCCTAGTGACATGATACAAACACCTACTGAGGTTGCACATGCTACTGACATGATACAAGCACCTGCTGAGGTTGCAGATCCTAATGACATGATACAAACACCCTCTGAGGTTGCAGATCCTAATGACATGATACAAACACCCTCTGAGGTTGCAGATCCTAATGACATGTTACTTGCAAGTAATAAAGTTGATAATGCCAGTGCTGCATCACTAGATCATGAACATAACGCTGAATCAGATTTTGAAATTAAAATTGAGCTTGATATTGACAGTGATGAGTATAATTCTGAAAGTGGAAAATACAGTGCGGATCAGACGGAATTGTTACTCAATACTATGAAGAATAACCCACACAATTACTACCCGTCTGGTGTAGTGTCAGGTATCGCCAAACAGTTATCAGTGAATTCTGTGGTAATGAACGTTGGTATGGATCAAGTAAACTCAGATGTGAACATATTGTCTGAAATATACAAAAATCGCAAAAGAGAACATTTGGACACCATGTGTAGTAAGCGTACTCGTAGTAAATTGTTAAACAGATTCTCAAAAAGTTGCAAAAGAAATCCTGCAGGTTCAAATGACAAATTTGGTGTAATTGATGGACCTAGTGGTCCTAAACATGTCAGAAAGGATGAAACAGCTAATACTGATCAATTAGAAAACTTGAACGGGGAAAAAGTGGGTAAGAACAGAAGAGATGAGTTTGTTCAGCCAGAGGATGGTTCTAATCGGTTGATGTGTTGTGGACCTTCAGATGACGAAACTTTGAGTGCTGATGAAGAGACTGTGAGTGCTACCGAATCCGCAAAGGACATAAGTGAAAGTGACTTTGAACGTACAGAGTTCACTAACGCTGAAATTTCTGAGGAAGGTGAAGGAAGAGTAGAAAACAATTTTTATGAGTATGTTTTGGATCAGATAACACATAATATAGAAGATAATACATAACTGTGGTTTATTTAATGATGATACATAGATATGGTGTGATAAATGATAATCTGTAGTAACAGTTAAAGCATGAGTCCCAATGAGCATTTTTTGCCTCGGCAATGTACTTCCGATTTAAATTAATGAGTTATCAGGACATCAGGAATACTAGTAGTTCCATCATAGTCTAGGGGAAGCTTTGGGGAAGTCATGAGACAATTTGTGATATAGGGAGGAATTGTGATGAATCAGATGTATATGAAGATATCAGGAGAACCTCGCAAATGAGGAATTCCTCAGTGGGACCTAGGCTTTAATGAATGATAATGACAGTTTCAGTTTAATATGTAGTCATGGTGTAGTGAATGATGATACATAGTTATGGTGTTAAAAATGCTATCACATAGTCATGGTGTAATGAATGGTAATACAAATGTACATAGTTATGGTGTAGTGAAAGATGATACATAGTCATGGTGTAATGAATGATAATACATAGTCATGGTGTAATGAATGATAACACATAGTCATGGTGTAATGAATGATAACACATAGTCATGGTGTAATGAATGATAATTCATAGTTCTTGGATGAAAAGTTATTGTCATGGTGTAATGAATGATAATACATAGTCATGGTGTAATGAATGATAATACATAGTCATGGTGTAATGAATGATAATACATAGTCATGGTGTAATGAATGATAACACATAGTCATGGTGTAATGAATGATAACACATAGTCATGGTGTAATGAATGATAATTCATAGTTCTTGGATGAAAAGTTATTGTCATGGTGTAATGAATGATAATACATAGTCATGGTGTAATGAATGATAATACATAGTCATGGTGTAATGAATGATAACACATAGTCATGGTGTAATGAATGATAATTCATAGTTCTTGGATGAAAAGTTATTGTCATGGTGTAATGAATGCTATCACATAGTCATGGTGTAATGAATGGTAATACAAATGTACATAGTTATGATGTAGTGAATGATAACACATAGTCATGGTGAAATGAATGATAACACATAGTCATGGTGTAATGATGATATTACATAGTTATGGCGTAATGAATGATAAATTGATATCACATAGTCATGGTGTAGTGAATGATAATTCATAGTTATGGCATAATGAATGATAATACATGGTTATGGTGTAATGAATGATAACACATAGTTATGGTGTAATGAATGATAATACATGGTTATGGTGTAATGAATGATATCACATAGTCATGGTGTAATGAATGATAATACATGGTTATGGTGTAATGCATGATAATACATAGTTATGGTGTAATGAATGATAACACATAGTTATGGTGTAATGCATGATAATTCATAGTTATGGCGTAATGAATGATAACTCGAGTTATGGTGTAATGAATGATAATACATAGTCATGGTGTAGTAAATGATAATTCATAGTTATGGGGTGAAAAATGATCACACAGTCATGGTGTAACGAATGATAATTTATAGTTACAGTGTAATGTATGATAATTTGTAGTTAGATCACCGTGAATACAGTGTAATAAATGATAATACACAGCTACTGAATAAGTGCTTAAGTTAGCGATGAGGAAAAATGGGCAAAATTGACTTTACATTCCCTCTAGTGTAAAGTTCAGCATATGAATAATGCTAGAATAAAATAAGAAAATGTCCTCTTATACATTATTTTGTTATGGATTATGTTACCGGTACATGTACATAATTATGGAGTTATTTACTTGTAATTATGTGTGTGACCTAAGAAATGAGCTTTGAATTCAAACATTTGTGTATATTTTGCTTCAAATTTACTGAAATCATCTATATTATCAATGACATGACATTGCGATGTTGATTTCACATTTCTTATTCTGTCTTGGCACAGAACAGAGGTTCAAAGCAGTGACATTTTATATACAATGTATTTGCATGAGTTTGCCAGAACATAGCATCCGATCAGGACTTCCCCTTAAGAAGAAAAAAATCTAGTAGGACCAACCCCCTGACCCTTATTGAGGGTCTTACCCCTGTTGAGAAAAAAAGCTAGTTAGAGGTCACCTTACCCTGAGAAAAACAGCATTCAAGATCTGTGCTTGAATTCAATACTTGTATTACAAATACATCTTTATTATTCCCCTTCGGGTTTTTGACCGGAGGGGAATATAGGTTTGCCCTCCATCCGTCAGTCTGTCAAAAAATCTGGATCCTGAAATAACTGAAATAGTTTCCAAGCTAGGTTTATGAAACTTGGTATGTGGATAGGGGGCAATAAGGGGATTATGCATGTCTATTAATATTTTGATTCTGACAAACATTTTGGTTGCTATGGCAACAGAAACATTGAAAATGGCTTCAAACCGGTAGGGGACTTCTGTATTGCTTGCAATTCTTAATGACTTGTTATGATGAATTTATGTCTGGAGCATGTCGCTGTTGACCATTGTTATTGTTTTAAACTGTTGTATGATTACAATTTATTACTGTTGTACATTATAATGTTACATTTTGAATAATTTACCTCAGTAGTTTACTACAAACTGTGACATGTAGCTCTGTAGCTTTCTACAAATACATGTAATAAACCATAGAATGATAATTACTTTGTTGTTGACTTGTCTAATGTTAGGTAGTCCAGAAAGTCCACAATGCTAAATGTTTGATCATATTGCTGGCTTAGAATGAGAAGGTCGTAAGGTCTAATTACGACTTTATAAGACCCATGCATATTTACAATCTGCATCTCAAGACGCTTCTTATGAGCCTTAGTCTATATAATTGTCATGAAAATCAGAAGAGGTCATGTTGACAAAAACCAAAGTTTAAAAAGCTTGTTTTTCCATTAATAAAGTAAAGAGTAGTTTTCAGACAGTTTTTTGTCAAAATATTGATTTTGAACTTACGACCTTCTCATTCTAAGCCAGCGATATGGTTATGGTTGTCCACACTGTATTCAGGATTTCTTTATCAAATGTATTAAAAGGTAACTAAGTTCGCCAATTTGGTTTTTTTATCGCCAAATGTTTGATAATGGCGCAAATGGCACCATTTGCGACTGACAGCGTAGGCCCTGTAACTTGCATGACTACTACAGTTCAACTCAGGATGGATAAAAGTTTTCAGGAATTTTCAATAATTTCAGGAGTTTGAGTGCCAAAATGCGGTCGGTGTTTAGCTCAAACTGTCACAAAGTTAAAGGGTGAGCTTTTGTAATCACTTTTTGTCCGTCTGTCAATATGCTTGTCCCCAATTTGCTTGTGTAGTCACAAGAGGTCATTAGTTTTGGCCTAATTTTTATGAAACTTGGCCACAGTGATCATCTCTAAAATATCTAGGTCAATTTTGATTATGGGTCATTGTGGTCAAAAACTAGGTCACTAGGTCAAATCATGGAAATGTCTTGTGTATTATCTATAGAGGCTGTATTTTTCACTGGAAGAGGGAAAGAAAACTCCCAAAATGTAGCTACCACATTGTTGATGGTGGACTGTAGTCAATGACAGTTCATTATTGAATGCAATAATGTAAGTTTTAACAGTATATTTATGTTTTCAATGACAACTTTTACCGACTAATCATTAGTAAAACAATGAAATACACAATAAAAAAGGTGTATTGTATCATAATACATGTACCATCAAAACATTTGACCTAATAAATTATATGGAATTTAAGATTTCCATTTTTTTTAAATGACAAAAAAATAGGGCAGGAGGGTCCGAGTAACGAAAAATTTAAGACCTCTGGCCTAAGGTAACGTGCAAGTAATTTCATAAGGTTAAGGGGAAATAGCTATTGTATTTGTCATTATTTTCTGATGGACAAGGGGAAACAACCGTCATACCTATTCAAGGGGAAATAACTCCATTTATTTTGAATTAACTCTCTGGTATGCTAGAGTTGTCTCCCTTTGATCATTAATGGTACATTCTATGTTTTCCAAAACTTAGCTATTGGACAGCATATTAGTACACTACTTACAGTCGTCACCTAGAAATCAAAATCGTTCATGTGCTACTAACATGTAATTGGTACGTTGTTGTCTAACAACTTTGGTATTGATGCCGTGATTTGACGTCGGGCGGTCCAGTTGCATGGGGGCATTGAATTTCCCATCAATGTAGACAGATAAATGCAACGGACAAACTATTTTTGCATGGCGTTTTGAAGCATTGTCATTGTCGTTTTATGACAATGCATTCCAGTGTAGCACACCACGTGACTTTTGGCTACAATTCCAAGACGGAATTTGTCAACTTTGGAAAACAAAAAAAGTCATAAGTATTTGATTTCTTCATCGATTTCTATGAAATATTCGCCACGCTAAGGGGAACATTATTTGCTTTCAATGAAATATAAGGTCTTATTCAGCCAAAACTCACATGGTATTGCTACACTGCATGCGTAACACCTACTCGTATTTTAGAATATACCAATGACCTGTCGGGTATGATCACCACCTCTTCGTCAAAGCTCTTTGCTGATGACAGTAAGTTGTTCAGATTTATACAGGACCAGAAGACAGGGCCCGCCTTCTATAAGATGTGGCAGATAGTCTTCAAAGCTGCCAAGTTATAAAAATGCATGCTCAGTGATTGGTATTGTACCGAGAGGGTGTACAACGACCATCACACACTACATGCTTGGAACTGCTGACGCCAGCAGGTACCGTGGAGTTACATTGACCGGCAATCTTTCCTGGCATTCGAACCGAGAGGGCGTACAACGACAATCACACACTACATGCTTGGAACTGCTGACGCCAGCAGGTACCTTGGAGTTACATTGACCGGCAATCTTTCCTGGCATTCGAACCGAGAGGGCGTACAACGACAATCACACTCTACATGCTTGGAATTGTTGACACCAGCAGGTACCGTGGAGTTACATTGACCGGCAATCTTTCCTGGCATTCGAACCGAGAGGGCGTACAACGACAATCACACACTACATGCTTGGAACTGCTGACGCCAGCAGGTACCTTGGAGTTACATTGACCGGCAATCTTTCCTGGCATTCGAACCGAGAGGGCGTACAACGACAATCACACACTACATGCTTGGAACTGCTGACGCCAGCAGGTACCTTGGAGTTACATTGACCGGCAATCTTTCCTGGCATTCGAACCGAGAGGGCGTACAACGACCATCACACACTACATGCTTGGAACTGCTGACGCCAGCAGGTACCTTGGAGTTACATTGACCGGCAATCTTTCCTGGCATTCGAACCGAGCGGGCGTACAACGACAATCACACACTACATGCTTGGAACTGCTGACGCCAGCAGGTACCTTGGAGTTACATTGACCGGCAATCTTTCCTGGCATTCGAACCGAGCGGGCGTACAACGACCATCACACACTACATGCTTTGAACTACTGATGCCAGCAGGTACCCTGGAATTACATTGACCGGTAATCTTTCCTGGCATTCGCACCAAGAGGGCGTACAGCGACCATCACACTCTACATGCTTGGAACTGCTGACACCAGCAGGTACCGTGGAGTTACATTGACCGGCAATCTTTCCTGGGATTCGCACCGAGAGGGCGTACAGCGACAATCACACACTACATGCTTTGAACTGCTGACACCAGCAGGTACCTTGGAGTTACATTGACCGGCAATCTTTCCTGGCATTCGAACCGAGCGGGCGTACAACGACCATCACACACTACATGCTTTGAACTACTGATGCCAGCAGGTACCTTAGAATTACATTGACCGGCAATCTTTCCTGGCATTTGCACATCACCAACATCACTTTCAGAACTCACAGGACCCTGTGTTTCCTGGGTCGGAACATCGAGAACCCACAGGACACTGGGTTTCCTCTGACGTCACATCAAGAACCGACAGGACACTGTGTTTTCTCAGACGTCACATCAAGAACCCACAGGACACTGGGTTTCCTGAGACGTCACATCAAGAACCCACAGGACACTGGGTTTCCTCAGACGTCACATCAAGAACCCACAAGACACTGTGTTTCCTGAGACGTCAAATCAAGAACCCACAGGACACTGGGTTTCCTGAGACGTCACATCAAGAACCCACAGGACACTGGGTTTCCTCAGACGTCACATCAAGAACCCACAAGACACTGTGTTTCCTGAGACGTCAAATCAAGAACCCACAGGACACTGAGTTTCCTGAGACGTCACATCAAGAACCCACAGGACCCTGTGTTTCCTGAGACGTCACATCAAGAACCCACAGGACACTGGGTTTCCTCAGACGATAAATCAAGGACTGCACATCAACAAAAAGTTAAGAGAACTGCACACATACATGTTGTCACAAGCATAGACTCGTACAAGTACTATTTTATTTGGTTAGACCTGTCGATGCTATGCGGAAAGGTAGCCGGTTACAGTTTGCTAGTTTCGGGATCGTTTAGTATGTCGAGACATACCGGAGCCTGAACCTGCCTTATCCCATGTGTCATGGCTAGAGAAGCATTTACGTATAGTTTCTATTTGCCCCCATATACGTTTAATAATGTTTGTGTGATTAGTGTCTGACAATGGGTCTGTGTATACAATGTTGATGATGCGCAAATGGGGTGGTCCAGACCCGAAGCATCTGTGATCACATTCACAGGACAGACGCCCACATCACCACTGAAAATTAAAGTTACGAATTTGGAAATTTTGCGATTATCTCGAAACACACAATCAACCCTATCTTCATCTAAGGTTGTCAATTTACTAAAATATAATTATTATTGATATTGTGCAAAAAATAGACAACGTTCATTTTATTATCTGACCACATTAAACTTAGACTCTCAGTCTATACCCGTTCAAGCCTGATGAGCGGCTTCAATAATTGTGGTTTACAAATAACAAGTTTCGTTTTATTTTATAAATAGATATAATTATGTTTGTGTTTTCTATATCACGGCACCCTCCATATCACAGGTTTTTTTTAAAAAAAACGTACTCGCTTACATGTGTTGCTATAAAGCGGTGGTCTTGTCCTTTTTATTTTACTATTATTTTTGTGGACATGGTTTTGTCTAACTTTGTGTCATAATTTGCTTACATAACCTTATTATGTTATGAATGGCAGACGCGTTCAATCCACTTTGGTGTTAGTGTATTTTTAGTATATTTATTATGACATAAATGAACTGCATTACCAGAGGACATCGAACTTAATATTGCACTCTTAAGTGCCAAGGCAACACAGACATAAATACTACTACTTAGAATAAAATTATGTATAAAAGAAATCCGATTCGACCTCCTGTGTTAATATATAATTATATAATTTATATGATATGTATTGAAACTATGTAAATATCTGTTTCTATGAAGTGTTTATAAATGTTTTGCTTTTGCTGCCTTAATCGGGACTTATACACACAATGTCAACGAACTTGTAAACTAGTTCATATAGGCTGTACAATATTGTACACAACGTTATTGAATATTGCACATGCCAATTTAAAATTTATTTGAGGCATGTTTGTATTGATTTTACGATATATGGGAATCAAGTAAAGTTATGCCTGATCAATAATAATTGCACGCTGCACTGACTACCTAAGAAACTATACAGACGCTATATAATCTATGGACTGTATGGAACGCCACGTATGCCTTTTAGGCATTGATTATTTTTTCTGAAATCATGCTTTAATGCAATATTTACCGTATATACTGAAATATCTACCACATATACTGAAATATCTAACACATAGAATGAAATTTTACCGCATATAATGCACATTGAATGCAATATCTACCACATAGAATGAAATATCTACCACAAAGAATGCAATATCTACCACAAAGAATGCAATATCTACCACATAGAATGCCATATCTACCACATAGAATGCAATATCTACCACATAAAATGCAATATCTACCACAACGAATGCAATATCTACCACAAATAATGTAATATCTACCACAACGAATGCAATATCTACCACATAAAATGCAATATCTACCACAACGAATGCAATATCTACCACAAAGAATGCAATACCTACCACATAAAATTCAACATCTACCACATATAATGCAATATCTACCACATAGAATGAAATATCTACGCGTGACAAAGAATGCAATATCTACCACATAGAATGCAATATCTACCACATAGAATGCAATATCTACCACATAAAATGCAATATGTACCACAAAGAATGCAATATCTACCACATAGAATGCAATATCTACCATAAAGAATGCAATAGCTACCACATAGAATGACCACCACGTTTAATAAACGTATGCATTTCACCGCATATTATATGACATCATACTAACGATTTTTAGAGTCAATACAACGGTTGGGTGTGCAGATAGCTTTCCCGCGCAAACTTCTATGAGACAAAATCAACATTTGGCTTTCCATAGGAGCTGTTATTGAGATATCAAGTTCACATTATATAGGTTTAGCCATTTTTTGAGTGCGTCATATCATTCAAACCACGTGATTCCCCACCGTGTATAAATAAAGTATTTTTTATTATTACGCACCTATTTATGGAAAATGAATACTTGATTTCAGTCAAAGTGTGCTAAGAATTATTCACACTGAGAAACAACGAATTAGTCGCTGGACAAAATGGGTACATGGACGCTGGTAGCCAGAATCTTTGTTGTTGTCGTCAATATTATATTCTTTGTACGTATTCTATAAATCGATTATTCAGGTCAGTCATTTGTTTACATAACATTGTGTGCATAAACATTGCATTTTATTTTTTATTAATGTCACATTTTTAAAGATATTATATATATTTATAGTATGTGACTTAGTGAATGAGGTATTAGTTTTCACTGCCTTTTTCTCCAATTAAAATGTTTAAAACAATAAAAATACAATGTTATGATATTGCAATGTTTGTTTACAAGTGACAGACCTGAATAAAAGGACAGTTGTGTCAATTAGTATTTTGTTTAGGGTGGGGGTAGGGGGGGGGGGGGTAAATGCTACAATATAGTACATGTGTTTTTGTCACATGGGTACTGTGTGGCTTGCTTGAAATATCGTTTTTGGGGATATGGATGGTTCGTTTTATTGCTGACTCTTGCATTGATGGCTAGGCGCAGCCGTCGTTTCTGTGTGGCTTTGGATTGTATGTGCGCTACAGTATTATCATACCAGTAACGGCAATCTGAAACCTGTTTTTAAATATCAATTCTTTATCAATCTCTGGTTGGCCGTCAGCGTGTACATGGTAGTTATATAGGCACCGAGAATTCGCAAATAAAAAGGATTTACTTTACAGCTTTTGCATGATGATCATAATGAAGGCATTTTACGATATCTACAACTAAAACGCACAATCCTAATTTTCTTTCGTTTTTTGACTTGCGTAAAAATTATTAATTAGCCCTATAACAGTAGTAGTTACTTTGCACACGTGCTGCAGGTGTCCTGTATTTCATTAGAATTGAAATGTTCTGTCATAAACATTTGTAATACTTTACAAATATTAAGAATGTCACCGAAAATGCCTTTTTCCAAATGTACTGAGTAGGCCTATATATGTGAAACTGTTTTGTATTTGATGTTTTCAGATCCTTGCGCTTTGTCTGATAGTACTCGGGTTTATTCTACGATTTGCCCGATCCTACCTACGACAATATGTTGATCAGGTGACAGCTGACATAGAAGAGTGTGTGAAAAATTACTATGGTAAATAGCTCTTCTAACATCTAATCTTAGAAGTGACGATGGTAATGACGCCATTACAGTTTAAAGATTAATACATGAAATAGTTTGGAAATAACCATGTTGTGATTTTTCTATTATTTTGCTTAGGCCTACTAACACTTTACATGGCACCTATAACCATATAGGGTTATCCATCGTCCTATTAGATGTGTTATTTAACTACCATATCCGGTTACTTCGTCTGTTTCCGTGAATGATCGTGAATAATTCTGTTTTCATTTTCTGGAATGTAATAAGAACAATGTTTAAAATATGTTTAAAAATACCCAATATCCTTTCCGCTACCATAGCGTACTAATGCAGACTCACCGGGATGGCCATTTCGGCCTTCCGTAGTTTTCGACCTAAATGCCCAAATTCGGGAATTTTGCTGTCACACATGCATCTCAGATTATAGGATATTACGGGCCCAGGGTCGTGCACAGATTTTTGGGCCCGCTGGACCCCTTTAAAGAGGGCTTTGAACGTAAGATTTTCCAAAACTGAAATTACTGGTCCTACCCGCCATTGCGGTACGATTCCCTGTGGAATTGCAATAACATTTAGCGCCAAAAACTTTTTATTTTTCTATAGAAGGAATATAATGCTAGACAAAGGGGTCAGTATCAATGCCCTAAAGGGGCCCAAAAATGGGCAGGTGTGTAGCATCCGGATGTATCGAGTTTTTATCAGTGCTGCAAGTCAATAGTGTCTCAGGGACGGGGTATAGGAACCATATGAATTTCTCATAGCCCCCCAAATAATCGTGGTAGCGGAAAGGATATACTGTCTTCAAAAACAAGTTTCTTCTTAATAACTCTCTCCATACTTTCTCCGTAAACACTCGCATCTTTTCGATATAGACCGTCATGTGAGGTACTTATTCTCGCATAAATATGTAAACAACATAAACTATGTTGTTGTCAATGCTTAACAATTATGCTTCAATAATATTTCTATTACACTTTTTTTAAACTGAAATTCTGCTTTTTTAGTTTGTGTAATCTGAGAAGAAAGTTACTTTTTTATTGTGTAGATTTAAGTGGTAATTGGGAGTTTTTGGCTGAGAAATTGGTGTTAGTCTATAGCTGTGGTCATTGGACCAGTATGATGTACCAAGCCAAAAACGAATGCAAATGGTATAAACACTATTCATTGCCTATGTGTAGTGTACATTTTGTCCACTCAACTCAATGTACTGGACAGTTCAATAGAAATAGATTAACTATTTAAGATACTAACTAGTACGTTTATTTGATCTGTGGGTGCTTTCTACCCATGAGTGTCACGAATGACGTCATAGATCACGTGATTGGTAGCTTTTTTATTTCAGGAGATACTACTTTTAGCACAAGCGACTTGGACCTGGGTGTGATATTTGATGACATTGCTGTAGCGACCATAATAATAGGGGTTATACTACTGGCCCTTAGTCTACTAGCGTTTGTAGGGGCATGTTGTGGCGTCAAAATGATCATGTTGATAGTGAGTGTTTTACCGTATTCAAATATTGTCTGAAATTCGGTTTAGGTAATTTTATGGTCCGTTGCTATAATGAAAGCGTTAAAAACTACATGTACAGTAGAACCTGTACGAGCGACCACCTCTATTAAGCGACCTCTCCATTAAGCGACCACTTAAAATCCCGCCCGCGAGTCTTTACTATATAAAGTGATTCTATTGAGCGACTTTTCAGTTATCCGACCAGCGACCGCCTTAAACCGGTCCAGAGAGTCAATTTTTAATCCATTCAACGACCATATACGCTTAATATCGTTAAGCTGTCACACCTATGAAAACAGTTGGTCTATTAACAAACCCATTACGAGGTCGTTTGTAGAGATAATTGGTGTTGATTAGTGGTAATCAAATACTATGTAAAAAAATGTATCTGTAATATTGTATACTTGTTATGGTAATGATGAAATCTCCCCACACCCCCAACTTGTATACTGAGTATATGACCGGAAGCCCGTACTGTTTTATGTATATACTTATGTTTGGTCCCTTGTCCCATGTTGTATCATGTATACCTGGGTGAAATAAAGTTCTGTTCTGTTCTGTACTGTACTGTACTAATAAAAGCTGAGAAAAACAATTTTATAGTGAGCAAAAGAACACGAATCATGGGCAATTAACATTAAATTTTTTTTTGCCGAGCATAGCCTTTATTTGCCAGTCAGCTTTCTGCTGAAATATGTCAGGCATATGAATGAATGCCTCCACTCGTATATGAAACCGCGTCGCCAGATTAGACCATTGAGTTACGGAGGCACACCGTCGTAGTATTAAAAAGAAAGTCCATATCAGTGCATTCGTCACAGAATAGCTAACTGGTTACATGATCCATTTATCAAAATCAAGAAGCTCAAGGAAAATTGCACTTGAATATGAAGTTAAAAAAAAATTACATTGCATTTTGAATTGTCAATATTAACCATAGTTAACCAGCCAAACCGATCAGCGAACCGTGGTACCCCATTTATATTTGAACAGAGTCGATAGTATCATATTCACTATTTCTATACATTTCGAATTGTAGTAGCTTTTTCTCTTATAAAATATCCCTGTTTTTTCAAACCTATAAATCGATTTTTAGGTCACTTATTTGTTCATATAACATTGTGTAAATAAACATTGTAATGTCTCTTATTACTGTTTTATTTTATAAGATAAAGTAGAATAAAAGTTCTTTTTGCATATTTAGGCCTGAAAATGGACTTTTCTTACTTTGTACGTACAAAGCAACAATGGTACTATTAAATAAAAAGCATGGTGATATATGGCGAGAAAGTATGCAATACATACATGTATAACATTATATCATATTTAAAAATAGTTATAGATTTAATGTGTATTCGTATGCCGGGATCGGGAATCGAACTCCAACGGAGTAGCCACTGTACCACGACTGTGTCTTTAGATCCTACATTTATGCCCTAGTAACTCAGTGTAGCAATACCACGTGACTTTTGGCTACAGTTACAAGAAGAAATTTGTAAACATTGGAAAATAAAATAGCCATAAATATTTTATTTATTTATCGATTTCTATTAAATATTCGCCACGCTAAGGGGGGAATTATTTGCTTTCCATGAAGTATAAGATCTTTTTCAGCAGCTTTACCGATTTTTCCATTACCCTGTGAAACCTACACGTTCCACGGTTTCACAGGGTAATGGACAAAACGGCACATCCGCTGAAAAAGATTTTATATTTAATGGAAAGCAAATAATGTTCCACTTAGCGTGGCGTAAATTTCATAGAAATCGATGAAGAAATCAAATACTTATGGCTACATTTGTGTTCCAATGTTTACAAATTTCTACTTGGAACTGTAGTCAAAAACCACGTGGTATTGCTACACTGTAACTATGCGAGTATAATTGTTTATAGTTTGAACATTCGGATGCTACGAACGTTGAACTACATGTGTAACAGTCGACTCGCTTGTTCGTCTGCGGTGTCGGCTTTGCAGCTTGTTATATTTTTCATGCTACAATCATGGCTATATTTCAATAACAAACGACAAAGATTGCGACAAGTATGAGACTTACCATCTTGCCGACATGTAATTAACCCTTGTTGGGTAACTCTTGATTGAATGTAGTGTACATAAAATAATATACAGTAATATTATTTACTTTTTCAGTATGCCATTGTTGTCATCGTATTGTTGGTCATACAGATCATCGTGGCAATACTTGTGTTTGAATACCCGGATGTAGTGAGTTTATACTTTGTTCCTGCTAATTTATTTTAGGTTAATAGTGAAACAAGTTCTTACAACTTAGGTTAATCTCTCCCGACACCTCATGCCTGATGATATTCATCGCCACGAGCGTAAGAGAGACGCCAACCCTTGTATTAGATGTCTACGTAATTCTGGGACAACTCTTGTATTAGATGTCTACGTAATTCTGGGACAACCCTTGCATTAAATGTTTACGTAATTTTGGGACAACTCTTGTATTAGATGTCTACGTAATTCTGGGACAACTCTTGTATTAGATGTCTACGTAATTCTGGGACAACCCTTGTATTAAATGTTTACGTAATTCTGGGACAACCCTTGTATTAGATGTCTACGTAATTCTGGGACAACCCTTGTATTAAATGTTTACGTAGTTCTGGGACAACCCTTGTATTAGATGTCTACGTAATTCTGGGACAACCCTTGTATTAAATGTTTACGTAATTCTGGGACAACTCTTGTATTAGATGTCTACGTAATTCTGGGACAATCCTTGTATTAAATGTCTACGTAATTCTGGGACAACCCTTGTATTAAATGTTTACGTAATTCTGGGACAACTCTTGTATTAGATGTCTACGTAATTCTGGGACAACCCTTGTATTAAATGTTTACGTAATTCTGGGACAACCCTTGTATAAGATGTCTACGTAATTCTGGGACAACCCTTGTATTAAATGTTTACGTAATTCTGGGACAACTCTTGTATTAGATGTCTACGTAATTCTGGGACAACCCTCGTATTAGATGTCTACGTAATTCTGGGACAATCCTTGTATTAGATGTCTACGTAATTATGGGACAACCCTCGTATTAGATGTCTACGTAATTCTGTGACAACTCTTGTATTAAATGTTTACGTAATTCTGTGACAAATTTTGTATTAGATGTCTATGTAATTCTGGGACAATCTTTGTATTAGACGTCTACGTAATTCTGTGACAACTCTTGTATTAAATGTTTACGTAATTCTGTAACAAATTTTGTATTAGATGTCTATGTAATTCTGGGACAACCCTTGTATTAAATGTCTACGTAATTCTGGGACAACCCTTGTATTAGATGTCTACGTAATTCTGGGACAACCCTTGTATTAGATGTCTACGTAATTCTGGGACAACCCTTGTATTAAATGTTTACGTAATTCTGGGACAACCCTTGTATTAGATGTCTACGCAATTCTGGGACAACTCTTGTATTAGATGTCTACGTAATTCTGGGACAACCCTTGTATTAAATGTTTACGTAATTCTGGGACAACCCTTGTATTAGATGTCTACGTAATTCTGGGACAACCCTTGTATTAGATGTCTACGTAATTCTGGGACAACCCTTGTATTAGATGTCTACGTAATTCTGGGACAACCCTTGTATTAGATGTCTACGTAATTCTGGGACAACCCTTGTATTACATGTCTACGTAATTCTGGGAAAACCCTTGTATTACATGTCTACGTAATTCTGGGACAACTCTTGTATTAAATGTCTACGTAATTCTGGGACAACTCTTGTATTAAATGTTTACGTAATTCTGGGACAACCCTTGTATTAAATGTTTACGTAATTCTGGGACAACTCTTGTATTAGATGTCTACGTAATTCTGGGACAATCCTTGTATTAAATGTCTACGTAATTCTGGGACAACCCTTGTATTAAATGTTTACGTAATTCTGGGACAACTCTTGTATTAGATGTCTACGTAATTCTGGGACAACCCTTGTATTAAATGTTTACGTAATTCTGGGACAACCCTTGTATTAGATGTCTACGTAATTCTGGGACAACCCTCGTATTAGATGTCTACGTAATTCTGGGACAATCCTTGTATTAGATGTCTACGTAATTATGGGACAACCCTCGTATTAGATGTCTACGTAATTCTGTGACAACTCTTGTATTAAATGTTTACGTAATTCTGTGACAAATTTTGTATTAGATGTCTATGTAATTCTGGGACAATCCTTGTATTAGACGTCTACGTAATTCTGTGACAACTCTTGTATTAAATGTTTACGTAATTCTGTAACAAATTTTGTATTAGATGTCTATGTAATTCTGGGACAACCCTTGTATTAAATGTCTACGTAATTCTGGGACAACCCTTGTATTAGATGTCTACGTAATTCTGGGACAACCCTTGTATTAGATGTCTACGTAATTCTGGGACAACCCTTGTATTAAATGTTTACGTAATTCTGGGACAACCCTTGTATTAGATGTCTACGCAATTCTGGGACAACTCTTGTATTAGATGTCTACGTAATTCTGGGACAACCCTTGTATTAAATGTTTACGTAATTCTGGGACAACCCTTGTATTAGATGTCTACGTAATTCTGGGACAACCCTTGTATTAGATGTCTACGTAATTCTGGGACAACCCTTGTATTAGATGTCTACGTAATTCTGGGACAACCCTTGTATTAGATGTCTACGTAATTCTGGGACAACCCTTGTATTACATGTCTACGTAATTCTGGGACAACCCTTGTATTACATGTCTACGTATTTCTTGGACAACTCTTGTATTAAATGTCTACGTAATTCTGGGACAACTCTTGTTTTAAATGTTTACGTAATTCTGGGACAACCCTTGTATTAGATGTCTACGTAATTCTGGGACAACTCTTGTATTAAATGTCTACGTAATTCTGGGACAACCCTTGTATTAGATGTCTACGTAATTCTGGGACAACCCTTGTATTAGATGTCTACGTAATTCTGGGACAACCCTTGTATTAGATGCCTGGTATTATTTACAGATCAAGGATGGCGTTAGACCGAAGATGGAAGGATACCTGGATGATTATGAAGGTATTAAGAGTACGAATGCCTACGGGCTGGGCATGAACGTTGTAATGCAAAAGGTGAGTGTCCGTACATAGTCACTCTGTTTCTCTATATTTCAAACAAACTGTATAGCGGCGGTCACAACCCGACGTACTTGCTGTCTACGTCGGCAACATTTAGGAATCTGTACGTATTTGGGAGGACGCAGACACAACGTAGCGCTCTTTATTTACATGTATTGAGGCCCGTTCACAACACAACATGCGTGCTTTTAGCACGGACGTATTTTTTGGAGGCTACGACCGCTCTTTTGTTTCGAAAACTTTCCATTACATGTACTTGGGTGAATCCGGAACGCTGCTCGAATATGTACAACGAAAGTTCTTTATACACTCAAAGCGAGCCATTCCCCGCCCGGTTAATTAACAAGCGTTATTTGTTATAGAAACTACTAGACACTACGTTTGTCTTAATCGAATGTGCGTCAAGTTGGCAGGCTATCGGTCGCGTGAAGATGGCAGCCTGACAGTCTGGTGACATAGCATCCTAGCAGCCAATCATCCTAGCAGCTTGAAGGTGGCAAGATGGTGGCATAGTAGCATAAAGTGGGAGTCTAGCAGCGTAAAGACTAGTAAATGACGGTTTGTTTTTCTTCACAAAACACGCGGTATGGCTAGGTCTGCATTGTTTAAGTTCAAATCACATTGTACTGTAACCATAATACATACGAGTATACAACGTGTACATGTATGTTTTTTGCAGTACAAATGTTGCGGAGTAAATAACCGAAAAGATTTCGAGAAGAGCAAAGGCAAATGGAAGAAAAACAACAAAGATGGCGACAAGGTTATTACACCTGTGTCCTGTTGTAAAAAACTACCTAAAGATGACACGAAGAGGAACCAATGCGCTGGAAACACTGACGTCTCTACTGACGTCACTTCTCTTGTAGACAGTAGCTACAAAAAGGTAGTTTTTATGTTAACATGTATATCGCGGGCTTAGAAGACTATGTGCTACTTACAACCTTATAAGCTCTATATTATAAAACACATACATTATTAGAAAATATGCACAACAAGGCACATCTTGTGAACCTTTATATTGTATAGATAGTGCGATATCTAGCGTTAAAAAGTACCAATTTGGCCAGTCTTATTCCATTATGTTCACTTGTCCGTTTTCACCATTTCCAATCGTTCACTACGGGTGAGACGGCATTTTACCGGTCGAAACTTTAACCAAGGTATGAAAATAGAATTTTACGTACGTTTAACATTTTACTGTTCTGTCTCACCAAACAACTTTTGGGCAAATGTTTTGTCATGCAAGCTTTAAATACATAACGCCACGTACCCGATATCATTTTACTGTTTCTGATATGTCTAGAAAGACAAATAATGGGGTTATGAAAAAATCTTGAAATGAACGCATGTGCAGACATTTCCGAGCGAAATAATTTTGAAAGCGTTGGTAGCTGGTGAGTCATGTAACCATAGTTTTTTTCATGTTTCGATGGCTTAAACCTCCGAAAACACACCTGATCTTAGTAATATCGTCGGTCTGTAGTATCTGTCAATCGGGATGCGTTTATTCATCGCGAGATAACGCTTAAACACATCTTTTGTATTTACATTTGTAATATATTTATTACGTAGAAGATCGGTACTCTGCCTTACGGCATTTACCCATTTCCTATCAGGTAGATTACTTCCCTTGGCATTTACCCATTTCCTATCAGGTAGATTACTTCCCTTGGGTAAGCTGATACCTTAGTCGAATTCAAATTTGTAATCATAGATGGTCCTGTACAATCTGTCAGATTTTTTTAACTCTAATATCTTCCACGTGCGTTGACATATTGTTTTGCTACTTTGCATCATGGCACAAACTACACGGGGGTAGGTGACTCTATCAAGCATTTTGTTGAAATTATACCCCCTTTTGGACTTGGAAATGCAAATGTTAAAGTTGAGGTAAACGTTTTTGAACCTCTGATATCTTCCAAGTGCATCGACATATTGCTTTGTACTTTGCATACTTGTTGACCAGCATGACCTCCACCCATATGCAGGAGTATGTAACTCTATCAAACAGTTTTTGAAATTATGACCCTTTTTGGACTACGAAATGCAAATGTTAAATTTGAGGTACACGTTCTATAACTTGTTATAACTCCAAAGTGCATTGTCATATTCCTTTGATATTTTGCTTAACTGTTCACCATCATGAACCCAATACCTACACAATAGTAGGTAACTATGTCCTGTTATTTTGTCCTTTTGTCTTTTTTTACTTAGAATCTCCAACGTCTACACAGCAAAGGGTAATGCTAATGATATATAAGAAGCATTTTGTTTTGAATATATATTGATACAAACGTAGTTATCAAAACACAAGACAGTTGGACTAGTGTAGTACCTGAACTTGAAGCCTGCCTGTCAGACATTAGTTCCTTGTTGCGCCTAAACATGCTCAAGATCAACCAAGATAAAACGGAACTCATCATCTTTGCACCAAAACATCAAGTCAAGGATTTTTCTGACTGCAAATTACAATTTGACGAAACATTTGTTCATGAATTTGTGAAGGACAAAATATTAACTTAACGAATAAAAACAAAAAACAAAATATAAATTTTTTTATGAAAATACGTAAAATCATAGCTTTTATATATCTAGGCTGGTGCTCTGAATCTTGTTATTAACTGGTTACCATAAAATCAGCGCCTCTGTAAAACTTATCTGGCATGGGGCCACATGTGGTGAAATTGAAGATGTGTGTCCAATTCAGTATATAAAATATGTTTGAAGTCTCGGTGTTTTAGTATGTGTTGATAAATAAAGTGCGTCATAAAAAATGGCATGAACAAATAATTAACACCAGTTGAAGAATACCATTTGGAATACTTACTGCTCGTTCTTACCTCGTCGTCAAGGTGACAACTATGATGATTCGTCATAAGTGTCTGCCTCAATTGATACCAACTATAAGACATTTACGAGTTAATCCGAATTCGATGTTGAGTTCTGAATCCGACAAAGCGACAGTGTAACTAGGGGTAATATCAAAACAAATTTTATTCAGGTCGTGCAAATTATATAACAGGGTTTTCGGGGCATATGGATACTTACCATGTTCCAAAGCATACCAAGCCCTGTCTAGGTCGAATTACAATTTCACGAGGCAATGTTTGTTTCTAAAACTGTGTCCCGATGGTCAACATCGTTACAGTTATAATTTATCCTTAATGTCAACATAACTATTGCAGATATTTGTTATTACATGTACATGTATATGATATTCGGGCAATATTAAACGTGTTTTTCTTTACTTACTTGGCCGTCAAAGAAAGGTGCCTTAAAACCCGTTTCAAACGTAAACACAGGGAATATTTTGTTTGGTCTATATACCTAAGATCATAAGAATCTGGTGCACGCTTTACACCAACGATATACGATATTCAAGTAGATGCAATATCATCTTTTCAAATCTGTTCAAATTGCCAGATTGATTGGTATAGTGGGCACGTATAATCTTATAACATTTCAAAAGAACATAAATATTGCAAAACATTTACGTATCTTAATCTACAAAACATGTACATGAAGTTGTGAATATAACGTATGTGAAACGAAAAATATGTTAATTTTAAGTATTCATTAATAATCCACACAGTCTAAAGTTTACCTGCCAAAATGAACACAATCACTCACACGATATAAGTGCCATGGTTGCTCGTCAGGTCCCTAATTCGAATATCGACTGAGACAATGGAAATTTCAGAACTGCTTTTTTCAGTGTTTCCCACCCAACTAAGGATGAACTGGTTAGTAACCCATTGGTATTCTAGCGTGTATCGGTGCTATACACTGGGTACTTAAGGAACCTAAGCCGTGAATATTCGAAAAAAGCAAAGACATCGAACCCGGATACCGTGTATCACATAATTGTCTGCAGCTTACAAACGCATTAGCGATAATACCCCATAAATGGTCATGAAAATTAATGAAAGAAAGAAATAAACTATAGATAAGTATTTAATAACCCCACGGAATGCGAGGAGCGCTTAGTAGTGTGCGGCTCCCTTGTAATTATATAACCTTACAAATAAAACACTGCACTAGTCTATAGCAATGACCTATGTATATACTTTGTTCAGAAGAGGATATACATCACATTAGAAAAATAAAGTAGGTGTGTCAAGCAAACATGTCGCTACATCCTCTTGAATTATCCGTTTAAACTCATTATATTGTAAACTTAGTATGATATTGAAAAGGTACGTTTGTAAACATAGCACGAGAAAAGTGTGCTTGACAACTGATGGGTCATTGTATTCATAGAAAACCCTTTGAAATCGTCCCTATGTAAACAACTAAGTAGCATTCGGATTCGTATTCGGATTAACTCATAAATGTCTAATATTAATCCGAATCCGAATGCTACTTGGAGGTTTATGTAGGGACGATTTCAAAATGCTTCATATGAATACAATAACAACTTATTTGTCAAGCATACTTTTCTGGTATAATTAAGAAGGAGGTTACAACATTTTTTCTTTATAAACTTACTTTATGTTACACTTGTGGTGTAATTTTATTTACTCTTCTGAACAAAGTGCAGTAGGTTATTGCTAAAGTGCAGTTTCTTTTATTTGCGAAAATATACATGTATATGATTACACGGTAGCTGTATAGGTGTATTTCTAGGTTATGCATGTTTATGTACTTTAACATAGAGTTTATACAGCTAATCCCCCCCCCCCCCCCCGTTAGCTACCTAAGTTGAAAATGTACCTATACACCATAGATTCGTAATCACCTGGAAAAGCTGCAGACAGTTGTGTGATACAAGAAATACGGGTTCGATGCCCTAGCTCTCAAGTTCAGAATATACTACTGTGTTCTTTTACGTGTCTTGGGTACAGCACCGATACACGCGAGACCACCTTTTGGTTACCAAACAGTTTTTCTCTAGTTGGGTGCGAAACGCTGAGAAAGCGGTTCTGAAATTTCGATTGCCCCAACCGAGATTCGTGACACATGTCTTCGATGACCAAGATGGTGACGAAAAACACGTTTGACATTGCGTGAATATCATGATTATAGGACGGATACCTGCAATATGTTGACATATCTCCATTTCTTGGAGGTTAAATTGAAAATTTGACAATCGATTTTCTTACCTTGGTTAGTGTTTTAACCGGTAAATTACCGTCTCATCGTGCGTAATGAGCCGTCTACCCGTAGTGAACGATTTGACTCGGTGGTTTTGGCGACGTTCGACTATTCAAAATATATTTACACTACTGATCGGGAAATTTAAGTCGCCCAAACGGGGAAGTGAACAAAAAATCTCAGAGTCTATACAATTTAAAAATAATTCTGATAGGTAGGATTTAAGATAAAAATTTATGATTCGAAATGTGCAATCAGAATATCTCTATATCAAATATTCTTATGCACAGGTTAGTTTTTTTAAAGTTGGCTTTATCATTGCCCGATCGGTCAATTTTTAGAGCAAAATTTCTTGATCGGGCAAGTAGTTAGGGGAATTTAACAGCATTGGCACTCGACCAATGAAACGATTCCATCAAATGCCGTGGTCTGTAATCTTTATTTATTATCCCCCGCCGAAGGCAAAGGGATATTAGTAACAGTATACGTCCGTCCTTCCGTCCATCCTTCCGGCCCGTCCGTCCCATATTTTGCCCGGAGCATAACTATAAAACTATTTGAGGAATTTACTTGAAACCTGGTAAATGAATAGATGGTAACTAGGAGAAATGCAGTGACAAGAACCATAACTCTTTATGACCAAGTTTTAAAATTATTTCCCCTTGTTTAAATTTAAAACAGTTTTTTTGTCCAGAGCATCACTTGAAAACTATTTGAGGTATTGACTTGAAACGTGGTATGTGAATAGATGTCAACTAGGAGAAGTGCAGTGACCAGGAACCATTACTATATGTAGCCCAATTTTGAAATTATTTCCCATTCGTTGAATTTTATAATATTTTTGTCCCGAGCATAACTTCATAAGTGCTCAATTGATTGACGTGAAACTTTATATATAAGTAGATGGCAACTAGGAGAAGTGCAGTTACCAAGGACCATAAATCTATATACGTGTAGTCAAGTTTGGAAATGATCGCCCTTTTGTTAAGTTGTCCAGCGCATAACTTTAAAGCTATGTCTTGAAACGTGATTATGTAAATTAGTGGCAATTAGGACAAGTGCAGTGACCAAGAACCATAACTCTACGAAGCCAACTTTTGAAATATCTCCCTTTGATTAAACACCCGTCTGTAACAAACTTTTACGGCAGTGGATTGCCATGTGAACGTGGCTCTTGTATATATTAAATATAGATTATAGACCACGACAATTTAAAGCATTGTTTCTCTGGTCGAGTGCCAGCGGTGAACAATACTTTCTGATTCCAGGGATGTGTGGATGCGGTATTTGAAGATATGGAAGAAACCTGCAACGTTTACTTCAAGGTGGCTTTTGCTCTCTGTTGTATCTTACAGGTAAGGTTCATCATTCGTACTTTGTTTATACATTCATTCTTGTGTAACAGATGTCCAGGCCCTAATTCCATTTGCTCAGCTGAGACTGTTATTTTAAAAACATATTTTGTTGGTTAAATAACTTTCATGTATACTTGTATGAACTGTTTCATTACAGTTAGATGTCAATTTAATAGAGCAACACATAATTAGCCCGATTTTTACAGAAAAAGCTTGAGTCTGTTATAACAAGCTCAAGTACGAACTTCAAGTTCTTTATTTTCGTTACTGTTGGATTTCCATGATCAGTTCATACAAAAATCATTATTTAGCAATAAATACACAGTTTCTGGTAGCAATCTGCATCACAAGACTATAGTTGAAGACATAAATAAATTCAAAATAACAGTCTCAGCTGAGCAATAACTTTAAAAGTCTTTTCGTGGAATTGGGGCCTGAAAACAATGTCCACACTTAACATATTGTCTTCGAGGACCGTGAATTTGATCTCCCATCAGACCATATTCAATGATGTAATGTCTGGGCTTTGGCGCTAACCAAGGTCATCATAGCTCAACTAGAGACCGCGAAAACCTTCCGTGGTTAAACTATGGCCGAACTGTCGCTACTTCGCTTTTATTCAACATTATTCCGTGCCTTCTTGAAACTACTCAAACGTTTTGGCGCATGGAAAAAACAGACCTGCGCAGATCATCAAACCAGACCAGACCAGACCAGACCATAGTTAGCGCCAACACCCAGCATTAACCTGCATAAGAGATATCACCTGTCAACAATCACATTTGCTGTTCAAATGTCATTCTTAATTTATACTTGAGGCCGCACTAAATATTTGTATTTTTATTGCACAAACACAACGTAGCAAGTTTCGTGGTATATGAAACAGTTTTAAATCGAACTTGCAATCTTCCATTCTCGAGCGGACGTCCTGAAAAAGTACTAGGCCATCAGGAAGTGAACTGTCGTGAAATGCTCGCTACTATATAGATATAAATTGGACCGGGGTCTTCGAATGTATAGCTTAACTGTGACTCCTAATACTGCTTTTATCATTAATCTGCTATTTGAATTCATCGTTCTACGTTCTATCATTTAAAGGTGTTGCCTCACAGATCGGGCTAAGTTTTTCGATGACGTAATTTTCCCACCCATATTATAGAAAACCACTGACGGTTGCTTTATGAAAGATTAATGGCAAATACGCATTTTAAAACACTCTTGTTATCGTGCACTCGGTAGTTTTCCTTTTTAAAATATCGCAGTTACCTTCCTACATGCATTGTGAATTATGCAATTCACACCTGATCGAACTGTAAACATCGACAAACTACAGCGGAAACATCGGTGAGGTATTCGGTTCGTTTTACAATTTGTTTTTATCGAATGCAAACAATTTTAAGCAATTTAAGATATAGTAGTGTTGGATGTAAACATGCTAAATAACTTCAAAATGTCAATGTTATTTAGATTTCAGTGTGGTTGTTTATGGCATATACGAGCAACAGGCAACTTTACCAAAATTACGCGACTATATGACAATACGTGAAGCAGCACCTTTAAATGTCATTTTTATGTTGATTTTTTGGTTATATATGTTGAACTTCGTCGTGTATTGCTGAATGTTATTTGGTTGTATGACCGAATGTTTAACCACGTACAGACGCTCACTATCGCAAGTATAGTTCGTGCAACAAAGATGTGATAGAGCTTCTTTAAAATAATCCTCATTCTATTTTCAGGTTGCCTTGATTGTGTTTGCTATTATCATTTACATGTCTAAAAACTCGAAAGGAAGTTTGGTTTAAATACCAACAGGTGATTATTATGGAGACATCAGTTATATATTCAGATATTATTGGAGGCCTTACATATCGCAATCATATGTATGTGTCTTTGGACGTCGATATGCGAACTTTTACTTTGAGCATCATCATCAGCAGCAGCGCCAAAACCACTAGCAGCGCCAGAAAGATCATATTATGTCACACTGGAAAGGTAGCACTCAACTTAACCAGCCGAGCACAGAAAACATAAAACAAACACAAAAAGCACAATGCCCAACTGAACCAACTGAGCACAGAAAACACATGCAAGGCACAATATCCAACTAAACAAGTAAATGATCCGCCCAAGTCCCAGCTGGCGAAAAGTAGAATTAATTATATTCAGCAATCAAAAAGCTAAATGCCCTAGCTGAATGACCCAGTTCCCAGAGTAAAGCGACTACAATGCCTAGTTTTAGCTGTCAGAAATCCTAAAAAGTGCCAAACACACAGCCGAACAAGAAAACGATCCGCCATAGTCCCAGCAGCTCCAATATCACCAACAACTCCAACGTCATCAAAAGCAGCAACGCCAAAATCCCCAGCAGCATCTACATCAGCAGCAGCACCATCATCGACCAGTATTTGTTGTTTTCATGTGACAAATTCATTCTCATACAGAATAGCCTGTAGTATGTTTGTTTTCTATCAATTTAGGTAGGTCGTTCAAGGTACTATGAATATTCATATTGTTTGTACATGTTTCTGGATTTTACAGTTGTTCGTTGCTTCGTACGAACTATTTGAACCTAGGTCATCTGGCTGGGGCTTTCAACTCTTTTATTGCTGAAACTAGGTCATTCAGCTGAAACCATGCCATGTAGCTTTTTAATACTGTTACTATTGATCTTTTTATGACTTCAGGCAGCTAAAACAAGGTAATTCAAACGTGTTGCCGTTGAAACTAGGTCATTCAGCTTTTTGGCTGCTAAAACTAGTTTGGTTGTGTGTTGGGCATTGTGTCTTGTATGTGTTCTGTGATCGGCTGGTCAAGTTGATTACTGCCTTCCCTGTCCGACTCAATATTATAATTTCGAATGCGACGGCTGTCTCGAGAAATAAGAAAATAATAAAAAACTAGTACAAATGTGCTGACAAGTTATCCCCACGTGTCGGAAATAATGCAGGGCACATGTTGAGAGGACCTCATGGAGTTTTGGAGGATCTGACTGTGAAACAGAAGACTTTACATTGTAATACACGACTCGGGACCACAGATGGTATTCACAGGGCATCTTACGAGGTTTCTTAAATATTTTGACCTAAGATAAAAATTGAATTGCACAAATTTCCTCAGAAACGAAGAATAATCCATGTTTTTTTTGTTATTATTGTAGCTCTTTATATAATGCTTCTAAAAGATGTAAAATATTGATAATCTTGATTTTCCTGTTTAGCTGATACACTTTGGTAAGATTTTAAGAAAGTTTTCAGGTTTGCCCTTAATATGCTTTGTCAATACCTCACCAGGGTAATAACCACTACTTATACTTAAGGGCGCCCGCCTTGGAAGCGGAAGATCGAAGGTTCGAATCCCGGCGGAAGCTGGGTTAGAACTGATGCGATCGGTTGGTGAGCCGCCAGCTAGTTAAAGAATGGTTACCGTAGGTCCATCTCTGCCAGGCGTCCGGCAATAAGAGAAGGGATTCGGGAGGTACTGTGCACACGAAATATGGGTGTCTCATAAGTCAATTTGGCTGGCCCTTTCAATAGGGGTGACACTATAATAAACAAACACTTTACTTTACTTATACTCGACATTCAAATCACTTTCGAGGTTCATAGTGACAATTACTCGAGAGCAAGAATGTGTGATAATGTCTTCTGTAGTGTATTTGTAAGCTATGATTGAAATACATGTATAACAATTTTCGTTTAGAGAGGGGCACTCAGTTTGTGCCATATGTACCTAAACTCGTATTATAACGGCAATGAAATTGTACCGAATGTTTTTATCCGACCACTGCGTCACTCTTTTACATGCGTTACCCAAACTGGACCGTGCTCCCATGTCAAAGATATGCCGTGAAACAGTCTAACGTTGGTCGATCTGAAATATTCTCGCTTTAGCTCAATGTGAACATTCAAGGTGTGAATGTAGTTGGTGACTGATGTCCTCTTGTATGTGAAATACCTGTACGTTTTATTTAAGCAGTGGAGGAATTACGTTGATTTTGTATTAATATAAAATACATCAAACAAACGTTTGTGTGATTACTGAATGGGTCTGGATATATAATAAATATAAACAAATATTTCCAGGTGCGTATCGGGAAGAGGCCGTGGTCCAGACCCCAAGTGTCTGTGATATTAGTGTACTATCATGTTTACGTACTAGCTTTATTACACTCCTGCGACGGCACATATATATGTAATTAACAGTTATATCAAGTATAAATCCACAATGACAATGTGATTCCCTCGCAAATGGTTTGGCGCATCCAATTTTTGATAACGCGTTACATGTTTTATTTAATTGACTTGGCAGTAATAAAACGCTTTATTATATATATTTATTATAGCTCAGTTTTCGTAGCAGAATATACCTTCAACTTTAGTTCACTTTGTAGGTTCTGAGTTCGAATATGATAAGCAATGCACTTTTTTAAATATTTTTGTTTTTTGTATAAATATGTTTATGAAAATACAGTTTTTATTTTGGAAATGCTTTTCATATCAATAATTAAGTACTTTTATTTAATGTAGAGTTTTATTTTATTGTCCATCGCAAAATGCTCTATTCCACATGTAGTTTTAAATTTTTATATTCAGTTTAGTGCCCATACACTCATATAATACACATATTTAATATACTACTCAAACTTTGCTAAGAGCCAAGAAATTGATTTTGATGTCCGTCTCACGTTACATGTACAACACCGATGAAGAAAACGTTGTGCAATTAATAAAATATCATTTTATCTGCTTCTAAAGTTCAAAGCTTGATGTCTTGCATTTGATACGCATTGCCAAAATTAGGTCATTTCCCAGGTAACTGATAAGCCCTTTTGGCAGGGACCAAAGTGGCTAGATTAATATGGAAATTTTTATCCCGTTTTTATTACCATATCGTGTAAGACCCAAAATGCCAAGACAATGACCACATTCCGTTACTCCAGAGGCTTGAATGCAGCATGAACATTTTAATGGGGTTTGGCTTATCAGCACTTAGACATTATCGAAGTAATCGTTATTGGTTTACAATATTGCAGATGTAGCATTATGCTTTTTGAAAATTTTACTGGTCAATCTGATTCAATTTGCAAAATATTCAAATGGAAAATTGCTTGGCCCTTATCAAATTGTGAGTAGTATAATATATTCACTTGAACAAGAAAACGCCATTGGCTCTCTCATGTATAATTATACTTGTACTTATACTGTCGTGTGTCTTACCACTGAGCCACCACAGAAGCATACCTTCTTCGTGTAGATATAAAGTCTTATTAACCTGCGGCCTTGAGCCGCAGGTTATATTGGATTGCCAAAAGTAAAATGACCATGGAGGGGCACGTGACATGTTCTCGATGGTTTTTACGATTTCAAAAAGATATCCAAATAATAAGCATTTTGTAAGAATGTCGTGAACCAGACTAATTCCATTATTTCATGCGGATAACATCGGTCTTTATCGCATTACAATAGTTGATTTGGAATAATCTTTTGCTATAAATAGACATGTTTCTAAATAACACATTGTCGTTGCTGGACTATAATCATTTTTATATGTCTATAACTTCAACGCGGTATTGGGACCTGTACCACTGAATGTAAAAAGGGAGACCAGGTATAAATGTATAGTGATATTGGAAAAAGGATTATCTTTACAATGAGCACCTAACTCTAAATTGACTTGGTGAATAAAAGATCCATCCATTTCATCTGATATGATAGCTCAGTTAACTTGGTAAAAATGTTTGAATAAAAAATACAAACCTCTGCTCTACCTAAATCCATGTAATGGTCAGTGATTTCTGTTTTTATCAACATTGCAGATTATCGCGTTGGAGTTTTACCTATACTGCGCCGATGCTAACACTAGCCTTTGTTTACTAATAAAAATTAAAATTAAATGCATTTTTTCGATGTCCATTTTTGTTCAATTTTGTGTATATACTATTTCAAGCTACATTGATAACAAGCGGCCAGTCAACCGTGCAGTGTTTATAGTAGCCATTTTTGTTTAAACCTAAAGCTAGAGTTATCTCCGGTGAGCTTTACAGTTGTTTGTTTTCATATTGTTGAACTTCTACTTAGTTAAGTAGTTGAAACTCCATTTAGTTCATGTTACATAAAGCTTACATAAAACAAAACGTGTAGTTATGTTTCTTTTGTTCTGTCTATTAGAATTATGTACTTGCATAAATAGTTTACAGAAACACATAAAAAAATAATAACAATGTGTATACATGTAATCACATTCAGCATGTAGTCAAACAAGTAAGATTTGTCACTCAGAAAATTAATAATAAAATACAACATTTTACCACACACTAGTACCCCAGTTTGACACAATCTCGTTTCTTTTACAGAAACAAATATTGTGAGCATATACCGAACAAACAAGGGTCACCACATAGTACAAAAGGCTTTTAGGTGGTAATTTATTGACTTCGCACACGCTGGATATATCTTGGACAGTTTAACGAAATTTACAGGGTGCTTAGAAGAGTTAAACCTAATAATCTCCAATATGAAAGCGCACATTTTCTTTAAGACTATTATTCATTAATAACAACATTGTGAAAGGGTCGACCAATAACATCTGCATACAGACATGCATTTGTTAGGAAATGTATTTAAAATCAGTGATGCTTTACCATATTAAGGAATTAATTACATCTGAAGGCATATAAATGTGTACATTTCGAACATTCACACGCGTGTATGCCAATCCCAATCAGAGGTCGGAATAGTCAAAATATGTTAATACATATGTCAGAATATTATAGCTTTGGCTTTTGTTCATGTATATCATGTATATCATGATTGAACGCCCAATAAATGTCAACTGCAATATTCACTATTTCTCATACGTTCTATTATATCAAGTCTAAGTTTTGAGCACCGAGTCTACACTGGAACGTGTCCGTCTTTTATAAACTTCGTAATCTTCAATGCTTCAATACTTTTCATTCCAAGGTCATACTTTAACATGTCTTTGTCCAATTCTACAAGTAATGCACCGTCAATCTTTTGATCTCTGAATATTTCCTCGTATTGTCCAAGACCCAGTTTGTTCAAATGAGCAATTACTTCTTCGATTGTTAGCTTAGAAACCTCGTGTCTATGGCTGACCTTAGGAACACCGGGATACTCGACACGATCGCTGATTGTCTGTCCCGAGTTTTCTGGACCATGTGGGGTGATTTGTTTATTATGTACAGTTGGTTGTATCACAGTTCTCGGAACATCATTTGCATAATGGTGTGGTACGTCGCCGTGTGTTTTAGGTGTCGAACGATTTACTATCCGTTTGGGAAGTGCAGGGGCGTTACTTTCGGGTAAGGGCAACGCCATACGCATTGGTTGTGTACGTTTATCATTTGACACATTGCTTTGTATAAATGGTGGGCTAGTTGTTCGCGGGCTCACAATAGGTGAACCACTTTCAAATTTGATCTGAGGTTCTCTGCTGTCAGAAGCTAGGATGACACGTGTTGCATTTCCGATATCTTCGTACTCATCAAAACTTTGCTTAATAACTTTTTCGTTGTGCACAGTGCGTGAAGAATCAGGATTACGTTGTGCGCCGTTTCCACCGACGTTTTGCTGTTCCCTGGGACCATGAACAACAAGACGCTGTACTAGGCTGACCATGTTTGTATAACGTCGGGGTGCCACGTAGGTGTAGGTGGCCAGATCAGTGTGAATGGCACTTGAATCGTATTCTAAGATGTCTAAAACGATAAAAAGAATTCCACATTTCTAGAGATAATATATTCGTAGGGTGTTCCAGAAATAATAGGACTTTTTTCACAGCAGCGCGGTAAATCAGAAATTTAGAAAACTAATTTTCTGTTAATAATATTTTATCTATCACTGACAAATTTGCGAAATATCGAAGCAATTGGTTGAACAATAAAATAGATATTAAACATCAAATATACCATGTACCACGGAGGCGGGTCGGGTCGTGACGTTATGATGACGTCGCCTTTCAAGCACAGTATTTTTACCAAAAGATACCCTAGATAATTTTTATATAATATAGTCACCCTGACTTACAAAACAAATCTGATGTTACTGTCCCCATTGTTTAAATGTGTCTCTGTACCACTGTTCCCAAAAATGGGTTATAGTGATGTTAGAAATTGGTTTAACATTGAAGCGTCCATCAGTGTACGAACGGTGTCTATCAACGTCAAACTACTTTTTCTGTGACTTGACCTGTGTTCACTTGTTAGTTCATAAATCAGCCATCTGTGAACAATGTGTGCCAACAGAACACAAATGGACGCTCGATGCCATTTCATTCTGCCTATTTAATCATTTCAATGGTTTGTATTATTGATTTTTCCAATTTATAACATGATTTAACAATCGCGCGGTTTCTAGTTTTTGACGTCGACGTCGCTTTGTCCATGACGCGCTTGGGTATATTCTCTGATTTATATAGTTGTGATCATAAACAAACATCCATTGTCTCGTAAGTTTGCAAGCAAACGTCAGTGACATCAAGGTAAAATGCCACATAATTTTCCACTACTATATATCCAGTGGTATTTGAGATATTCACGTTTTTAGTATGGTTAGTAATGAAAATTTACAGTGTGACCTGTCTGTGCGTTACATGGTTTCTATGACAACGCTTTATATAAGTTTCACCAACAACAACGAAAAATCTGTTGCTGCCAGTATAAAGAGCATGAAATACTACACATATAAGATAAATTTCATTAAAATGTAAATGTTGAGTACGAAGTTATGAGAAAAGTCCTATTATTTCTGGAACACCCCTTGTATACAAATATGCAATTGGCAGGAAAAATGAACATATTGTAACATGAAAATCATGATATAGGAAGTGAGCACGGCATACCTGAAATCTAGATTACCGTTGTCCACCACTGGGGCTTGCAGTGGATTTTTTTCTGTGAATTCAGTTACTTCTTACTTGAATTCCCGGGTGGCTTTTATCAATTGGGAATGACAACGGTAGTCATTTTTGGCATTTGACTGATATGTGTACACAATAACACAACAACTAAAATGAAACGAATGTTACCCGAATTGCTGTATTGCCGATCGTATTCAACATCTGAGCTTGCACGGTCCAGACGTTTTTGGAAACCCTTCCATTGACTTGTTGAATATGTCTTGATACCCGTTACGAAGGACAGTCTCAGTTGTGTAAGATACAAAGGTATATGGACCACACCCGTAAACATTTTACCTGGAATTCACACTCAATACATACAACAGAATAAAATTCAATAAATGCTCCAAAATCCTACGCGTTGAAACTCTGTGCATTTGTCATTCCTTTAGTGCCGTGGCAAGGCAATTCACTATTTAAGTGTTTGTAAATGCTCTTGGTTTCTGATATATTCGATCTTGTTTAAAATCACAATTACATTGGAATCAGTATCTCCAATCTGACACTGATGTTTTCGAACTAAAACTGCGGAGTCTTTCTGCGACATCACAACTTATACAATGAGCGTGGACATATCCATGAGGACGATATTGTCTTATCAAACACTTTAACGTTTCTCCCACTCTAGGTCGATTTCAGTGTGCTATTATGTCATTTTCCGGGTGTGATCTGAAGCCATTATCAGAGACAAATAATTTGAAAAAAAGACAAATGATTTGAAATCGGTTACAATCAATGCATCTCATATAGACAGAACTTACCATCTGTTATGCAGTTAGCAATGAGATGTATTTCATCCACTGTCTGCAATAGCTTAATATTGGGAGTGTTGTCTGTGCTTATACTGACGCCGTCATTAGTGATCGTACGACCTCGGGGGAAACATACAGTTAATGGTGGACGCGCGGTACATAAAATCTCTGACAACAATTTCTCTTTTCCAGCTGAAAAGAAATATAACAATAATGTTTTGTAATAATATGCACATATATATGCTCCATGGCAGCCAAATAGTAAGTAATGTTAAATGTTATGGCGAACATCAATAGGGACCAAACCGTTCGCTAGTTATAAGTAGAAACAAATCGGTCTATTTATTCATGTAAAAGGTCCCAGCGACTTTGACATTTAATCTACTGACCTCAACATAACTACATGTACTACACACACCAGTGATGTAATTACCATACATTCGAACCCTTCCGCTCCTCATCTCGACCTGGGCTGGTATTGATAAAGCATCTTAGTAGAAACTAAGAATTGTATTGAAATCTTAAAATGTGTTTAGTCTGTAGCTAAATAATATAAGCTAGAGGTTTTATGCATTGTGTAGGGAGCTTTGATAATCACTAAGGAAGTATCGGCTATTCTTCAATTTAAGGGAAATATATTCATCGCTGATTGTTTACTTAAGTTATCAAAATATTTAAGTTTGCCACTAAAATGCTTTATAAATACCAGCCCTGAGCTTTCGGAAGAACCCTGTAAGCAGGATGATATGTTCTTGCTGTTTTTTTTCTCGTGATGTTAACTATTATTTGTCGCTCTGTTATTATTTTTCACCTTTATCATATTTTCAACATACATATGAACTTGTGGTTTCATTGTTTGGAATACTAGTATATCGTACAATGGTATGCATTGTATTTTAACTTTTTAAAATCGTTGTTTTGGGTAGTCTTCTAAGTAAATTAAAGCTACAGCTTAACATAATTTGACCGATTCTGTTTCACCAACCTTCATCTTTACCTCCGTGCTGTCTGACGATGCTCAATTTCTCAAGATAAGTCGACGGTATACTGAATAAATGCTCTTGGTGAGTAGACGCTTTAAATTTGGAGATTACCCTTTGTTGCCTAGAGACAGCTTGAATACACAGTACCTAAAATAGAAACCGAGTATTGTTTGTAGATTAGAATAATATGTTGAATTGTCTAGCATCGCTATTCTGCCTTTACTCCAAATTTCAAAATCGTTTGGTTAGTACATCCGAACTTGTTTATTCGCGTACACGTATACGGTGAAAGAGTGTTATTACATACCAGTCTTCAATGAAGTGCTTAGTACGTTAATTGGTACTTCCAAACTTTATATTTTCTTAGACTAAATTGAGAAGTTGACCTTAGCCTAGATAGCAATGTAGTTTTGTGCTAACATAGAACATTAATGATCGTGAACAGGCCTATTATTACATTGGCTACATCAAGCATATAATGATTTAAATGTACAAACACCCTACTGTAAAATCACTATTTTCGAGGGAGTTAAATTTTTCGTTGATTTCGTTGTTGAACTCGACAACGAAATCTAATCCCCACGATTAATCGCCCTCTCAAACTCAGATATTTGTTTACCCTTTCATGTTCTGTAAGCCACGAATTTGTGATCCCAAAAAAACCCCATTTTTGTCAAAATCCACGAAATTTAATACCCACGCAAATATGTGATTTTACAGTATTCCTTAAACTTTCAATCTTTGTGGAAATATGTCTGTACATAAAGATCACAAATAATTGTTCAAATGCGATAAGTTTTATTCATATAATGTTTTTAGTCAATTTAAACAATCAAAACTGTAGTGAATGCCTCTTTAAAGATAACGAGTACATTGAATAGTACTTTCGAAGTTCTTTTGCATTGCATAAAGTGTAGCAATAAATATTATTGATGTATTGTGATGTATTGTATTGCTCTATAAACAACAACAAGATGAGTGTGTTCTTACCATTTAGTTTAAACATATTTTATCACCCACAAAATATACAATATTTGTCATACAAATACATCTATAAATACATTTTCTATACATTGGTAAAAGGGTCGAACCACAAGTTCCAAAACTTAGTTACGGCTCTCCCATTTATAGAACAAATACTAACAAACTAAGAATGAGCGAGTGTACTACAAGAACTAACAAGCCAGTGCTGGTGGCTATCTATTATAACTTCATGGGAGGCTATTATGCTGCCGGTATCATGTTGCAATTGATCATTAAGCTTACTAGATTTAATTCGTACCTGGTCTCTGTGAAAGTCATCCTCGGGTCTGTCTCCGTGGTATCCTTGAACTACAGTAACTAACTGTGGTAGACTATCCTTAAATCGGTTGTGGAATTCAACGACAGTATAAGCCTTTGTTTCACATATGTACTCCATATTACGACATTAATTACTTTTAATATACCTCTCAATGTATTTTCCCCATAGACCTGTCGGGTGATATTTTGTTCGATGACTTTGTGATATTTTGTTCGATCACTTTGTGATATTTTGTTCGATCACATAGCAAAAACAAGGCTGAGCTATTTATAGAAATTTGTACTATTTGATTTCGGAAAGCACCCCTCTAGAGTGTATCCGTATACTATTTATATAATTATGTATATTTCACATACTAGTTTTAGTAAATCTTGTCTATTTCAACTATAAAAATATTAGAAACTTTTACGGAAAAAGATTGTACATGTAAACTTAGCATAACAGCAATCTAAGGGCTGCTTACATTTGTTGATATTTTATTTTGTAAAATGCTTGTTTTTTGTTCGGTATAATAAAATAAATAACACATGGCTGCGTGGGTGACAGTAAATAATACCAACTCTTGAATAGTCACATCTCCCCCGGCTACGCCTCGGGTGATATAACTTTTCTCGGGTTGGTATTATTTACTATTCTAACACGATCTGCGGCTTAATTCAAATATGCATAGAGGAGACAGGGCTACACATTATTACCGCAACAAAACACACGTGACAAATTGGCTGGTACTATTTACACCCGCTAACAGCAAAGTGGTCATATTTGTTTGTGCGCTCTAAAATGACAAAACAACTTAATAAAATATATAATAAGCATTTAGTGAATATATTGTTACAGTTGTTTCTGCAAATAAACAAATTAAACTCCAAAAATATGCTTCGTTCCTTCGCAACCTCGAACATCAGCATGTGCGATTTAAAAGTAGTTCCAACTTCCGACGAGGGAAATAAATAACACGAGACATATTTATGAATGAATGGACGTACACTGTGACTGTGTAGTAAAACTTCCGGTTTATAGTAAACGATACTATTCCGGTATATATCGGTATCGTTCGCAAAATTGTTTGTCCTACAGATGCATTTAGGCCCACTTTTACAACGCGTCTTTGAATTATTATTACGCCTGAGTTTAAACCTGGAATAACATGCAGCGTGAGAATTCCGAACACAATCAACTTCAACGAGCTGCGAATAAGGCAAATTGCACGAGTATCCCGTGTTACAGCAATGACGCATCTATTTTTAGAAACTCTCGACACTAAGTTTCATAAAACCGTCTGATAACCAATTCATTTATTGTTTTCCGTTCACTCGTGTTATTAAAATTGTTCAATGTTTAAACCATCCACCCGTTCGTATGCGCAAAATTAATTTTTCCGCATCCGAACTCCTGCCTGTGTTTTATTCACCGACAAAATACAAGAACAGATTTTTGTTTCTTAATCACCCTCGCAGCCATGTAATATTTATATAGTGATAATGCTTGTTTTCACTTTTTTGATGTGTCTATTCAGCCGATTCCATGAATTAACTTATTGCAAAGATATTAAAACATTCTACGATCTATTGTTAAGTCGTTACGCTGGATGTTACATTTAAATACATGTATTACATGTAGAATTTAATAAAATTAAACAGATAACATGTTGCAACCTCTTGATCTCAGAAAAGTCTAAACTTAGCAACACAGTCACTACTCGATATGGCAATATATAAGTGTACAACTAGACAATTATCAGCCACAGAAAACCGAATATGATCAAGTCGAATCCATGAGTTTATCATCAAAAGCAGCAGTTACAACAACAATCAATCTAAAGAAGAGAATTTAAATACGACAATATAAAGAAGAGAATACACTTGAAAACACTATAAACAATCTTAAATTAAAGTAATTCCCGGAGTTCAATATATTCGTTTATCCACCTCACATGTATAACAACGTAAATATTTGGTGACCTGATTTTGCAGATAATTTCGATCACCAATGTCGGGCCTTCGTATTAGATAAGACATTATACTGAGGTTGCGAAACCGTATATGTACGTAAATGGTTGTGATTTGTTTGCTTGCGAGTGTGTGTAAACTTGCGTGACAGTTAGATATTCTGGAATTATTATATAAATAACACATGGCTGCGAGGGTGATAGTAAATAATACCAACCCGAGAATAGTTATATCACCCGAGGCGAAGCCGAGGGTGATATGACTATTCAAGGGTTGGTATTATTTACTGTCACCGAGCAGCCATGTGTTATTTATTTTATTATACCGAACAAAATTACAACCATTTTGCAAAATAAAATATCAACAAATGTAAGTAGAATTTAGATTGCCGTTATGATAATTTCACATGTACAATCTCAGTCTGTACAAGTTTCTAATGATTTTGTGCTATTTTTAGTAAATCTTGTCAGTTTCAACGGTTGAAATCGACAAGATTTACTAAAAATAGCATGTCAAATATACCCAAACATATTAATAGCATACAGAGACTCTTTAGCAGGGTGTTTTCCGGACTCAAATAGTACAAATTTCTATAAATAGCCCAAGCCTCGTTTTTACTAGTAGTGATCGAACAAAATATCACATAGTGATCGAACAAAATATCACACAGGAGGTCTATGGGGAAAATACATTGAGAGGTCACGTGAGGTATAATAAAGTACTATATCTCATAGCGATGCACTGTTTGGTATCTTACAGGCGAGACTAATGTCATGTGACTTGTCATATCTAGGGATATTACTTATCATTATCAATTAGTTAGAACATCTTATGTGAAGGGTTCCAAACTTGTCTATTTGACGTGTCTGTTTGTTTTAAAGGCCACGTCTCGATGGCACGACATATCCGGCAAATATGATATTTAAGCGGGGTCTATGGTAAGCAGGATCGAAACAGTTAGGGAGAGAACTGGGCAGAGTAGTCATGGGTTATCATGTTGGAATCTTCGAGAGGCGTAATTTTACGCTCTCCGGGGTATTCAGGGTTTGGATTATTTGTTAAATTTAATTTAATAACTGTTCTCAGTTTGGCGACTGTTGCTTGAAATTATATTTATTTTATTAATTACGGATTGATTTAATTGTGGGAATTGTTCTAATTTGGTAAATTGTTTTATTCCTACAATTAAGTTAGGAATTACGTTCATAAAGTATTGTGCATCTTGTTAGAGGGGTATTTGATTTTATGTTGAATTCTAAATTAATAATGGTTAATAAATGTATTTAACTAAGCTTGTACTTCTAGTTTTATTTTAGTACTTTAACAAAACCACTATAGCGATCACGTAGGCCGTTTTTATAATGACCGACAGCGTTACAACATGCCTGTACATCATAGGATATAAACTAATTTCGTCTGTCATTCGGTCACATGTCCTTTCGCTTTAAAATAAAAATATTAAATAACACACACCTGGATAGCGAAAGGCTCAAAGGTAGTATTCATGAAGTTTTAGACGTTACAGTGTCGCAACCTCTCTATTGATAACAGAACACTAGACTACAAAAAGGTTATTATATATATTATACGAGTAGTTTAAGGATTTGTATTTTGTTATCTTTTGCTACGTCTTAAGCGACGGTATCCCGTTATTTAGCCAACTATGCGGAAGTTTATTTCAATGCACGCTCCATAGTGTTTACCTGTAAATTAATCTTTTATATGTGGCTATTATCCGGATCTGAACCGCCAATGAAATCCTCAGCCAGGAACAGCCCCCCCCCCCCCCCATTTTCTTCAAGGACACCGTCGGGGCGGTGGGTCAGTGACAACGTGTCAGTGATGGGATTATACTGACTTTCCCCCTCTGTCCTCCTCTCCCCAATCCCCTTCCCCCTCTCTGTATCAAACCACCACTAGCTAGACATTCTCTCCACAGTAAGATTAAGCATTTCTATCTTTCCATGTAATATCAACACGTATTCACAGCGACTGAGCTGGGAAGCATGGGGAGCATTAGGAAAGTTTCTTGGTCTCATTAGACACCCTCGTCTCCTGGGTACTGTTTTATCTAAGTACTTATGGAAATCGTAAACTTACGCTCAAATTTAGATTCTTTATCATTCTTTAACAGCTGCAAATTGGGGAAAGATATTGTTTGTAAGAGTTCATTAACCGAATCTTTTTACCACACTTCATAGCTGTTAAAGTATAATAACGAATTTAAATTTGATCGTAAGTTTAAGATTTCCGTACATGCTTTGATAAAACAGTCTCTTGAAGCCCTATTTACTGTTTTCGTTGCGTTCATATGACTCTTCATAGCAAGTTCATACGATTCTAATTGTTTTTAACTGTCACAGGGTGAGTAGAATATGCAGTCGGATCTCGTTTCTGTTCGTTATGCTGCACTTGAAACCACAGGTAACTGTATCAGTAATAAAGATAGACCGTGAGCCAGAGGGGGTTTTGCTCCCCCCCAGGGGGAATTTTGTGGACCATATTTTTTTGAAACCCCAAGGTGTGGCGAACATTTTGGCATAAAGTTTGCAACTGGCGGGTGGGGCTTTTCTCCGTTACCACGCTTTAAAATGCGTTACCCCCAAAATATAAAATAAAAATTGTAATTTTTAAAGATAAATTGTACCATTATGCTATTAAATAATTCCAAGTTTGCATTTGTTATTCAAGAGTGTAAACTATTAGCTGCAAACTGATTGAATTGTAATGCCAAAATGCAATGTTAAAGAAGATAAATATGGGAAAACATACGTTACCCTAAAAAAACAAAAGGTTTTTGGCATAAATTTTTTTATTGCAAATTTAGATGACCAGGTAATCAAATGATGAAGTTACCATTAAAAAGTTCAACATTCAACCTAAAAAATGATGTATAGATTGCCAGTATAGGTTAAGAGATAGATGTCTGGTAGCGATTCTTAAAATGTCACCCATTCTCCAAAACATGTGCGTTTTTCATTCCTTCAATAATTTCAAGTATTCAAATTGTATCATACACTTTTCAATTACATATAATACCACTTTATATATTTATAATGGTTTATATTATATATATTAACAAGTCTCTTACTTGTAAGATATGTTAAGGCAATACTACATTGCACTTTACGTTACCAGACATACAAATTAAAGTGCATGTCTTCATTGTCTTAAAAACGTACTTAAAAATAAAAAAATAACAATTTAATCCTACTCAAAACTTATCATAGGTTTGCAGTTCAAACTGTATATTAACTAAACAACATATAAACTATAACGTACATGTATTTAAATATCAAACAAAATTACAATTTACTAGCCTTGTATTCTGTTACTTTACCACTAAAAATAATTGATTTTCAAATCAAAATATCTTTTATCGCAGTTTGCATTTAAACTTTCAACACATGTATTCAAAAAAACAATTTATGTTTCAATTTACGTTACCTTACTTACAAACTTTACAATATCATATACACATGTATGCTGTAATTTTAACACAATGTTGACTTATCTTTGTAAAATCCCAAACGTACAAGTTTTTTTGTTTGCTTTATACAATATGTATTTAACTTAATACACACGCACAAATTTAATACTCAAACTATGAAACTAGAACACAGATTGCCCCTCGATTTAATATCTTTATGAGAACACTATGCACACACATGGTTTTTAAACATTTTCTATATACATGTATACAATCGTATGTCAGTTATTTAATCACACTACATACAAATTATAAACCAAAGTGTATACATGTATTTGAAAATAAGTTTGAAACATTCTCTAGGGTGCACCAGGAATTAGACCCCAAAAGTAAAATTGTCCAATTCCTCTTGGTCTGTCTGGAGGAAAAGATTGATAGGTGCATAATTATCTTATATCTTATACTACCTGAATTGTTGTGCAATACTGACCAGTGAGAGGTCACAATCATTTAAGGTAAAATAGTGTAAACTGTGTTACTGACCATTGTTTAAAGCCTTTGCTTATATTTCCATATACGTGGGACGTTCAAAAATAAACAGGATTATTGTCACAAAACCCGCATGGTTAAATGAAATAAATCACATTATATACCATCAGAAATCGGAATCCTTTTTCTACATACTGTAAAAATATGAACCAAACAAAATACGCGATCCGAGAGTTACAGGTGACTAAACAAGGTCACTAACGTTGACCCGGCGCACAAAATGACGTCGCGCTATTTTACACGACGTTAGTGCTTCGCACAGGGCTATGAAATACGAAGTTTATAGTGATATGGGTGATAAAAACATTCCAATACCACACTGAGCCACACAAGTAATGCGTTGATGAGAATCGCATGTATTTCCCCGCATCTTACATCGCATATCTAGGCGAAAATTCGTACTATGAAACGTTGGTTTTTTGCAAAAGCCTCGGTAACTGACGTCACAAACGTTCTTATGATTTCCTATTACTTCCCTGTCTTACAAAGCTGCACAGTAAACACTAAAGCATTTGTGCATTTCTAAAACTGATTACAGATTTGTAGAACTGTTTCCAAAATGTAGTTACGATAATTTCATACGATTCAGAGGACATAATCATCTTGCTGTTGACAGAACTTTGTGTTCGTCCGTTTTTCCTTACGTTCTGGTGACGTCACTTTTGCGTCACGATTTGTCACACTTGAAGTTCAACTTCTGTTTATTTCAGTACCTTACGTCCAAATGCTGTCAGATTTGCAGACATCGTCCAGCATGTTACATGTAATAATACGGCGATGTTTGAAAACAAACGATATGATAGTATTAAAGATACACCCATTACGTAGTTGCCATTATTGTTAATTGATGGGCTGCGCCGGGTGCGTGTTACCATGGTTTCAAAATGGACTATTATGAGAGGACGTGATAGGGAAACTCGATAAACCAGATATTGAATTTTCGCAATTGAATTCCGATTCCATATTATGTAATAATATTTGTATAATATTGAAAACTTTACCCGTGAGGGCCCCAGTCCTATTTATTTTTGAACGTCCCACGTATGTCTAAAGCCAGTATTGCATGTGTTACATACGACATGTAGTCAGGAGTTGCTGCAGCATATGACATTGTATGGCTTTAATAAGTGGGGTAGTTACACAATATGGCCTAGGATGGCTGAAATCTGTATTGGTGGGTTCCCAAATTGGCATAGGATGGCTGAAATCTGTATTGGTGGATTCCCAATATGACCTAGGGGTGCCGAAAAAGGTGTTGGTGGGTTCCCAATATGGCCTAGGGGGGCTGAAATCTGTGTTGGTGGGTTCCCAATATGGCCTAGGATGGCTGAAATCTGTGTTGGTGGGTTCCCAATATGGCCTAGGATGGCTGAAATATGTGTTGTTGGGTTCCCAATATGACCTAGGAGGGCTCAACTCTGTGTTGGTGGGTTCCCAATGGGCTTAGGAGGACTGAAATCTGTGAGGGTGGGTTCCCAATATGGCATAGGGTGACTGAAATCTGTGTTGTTGAGTTCCCAATATGGCCTATGAGGGCTGAAATCTGTGTTGTTGAGTCCCCAATATGGCCGAGGAGGGCTGAAATCTGTGTTGGCATGTTCCTTATATAGCCTAGGAGGGCTGAAATCTGTGTTGGTGGGTTCCCAATGAGGCCTGGGATGGCTTAATCTGTGATGTTGAGTACCCAAAATGGCTTTGGTGACTGTACTCAGGTTCGGTGGGTTCCCAATAGGGCCTGAGATTACTCCATTCTGAGGTTGTGGGTACCAAATGGAACCTGTGATGGCTGTTCTCTGTGGTGATGGGCATCCAATACAGCCCGGGATGTCTGTACTCAGAGGTGATGGGTGCCCAACAGGGCCTGGGATTACTGTACTCAGAGGTGGTTAGTACCAAATGGGGCCTGAGCTGGTTGTTCTCAGTGGTGATGGGCATCCAATACAGCCCGGGATGTCTGTACTCAGAGGTGGTGGGTACCCAACAGGGCCTGGGATTACTGTACTCAGAGGTGGTTAGTACCAAATGGGGCCTGAGCTGGTTGTTCTCAGTGGTATGGGATAGTCAATAGGACCTGTGATGGCTGTTCTCTGTATAAGTGGGTATCCAACCGGGCCTGAGATAGTTGGACTTGTGGAGGTGAGTACATAAGCTGGCCTGGGACGGCTGTACTAGGCAGTGTTAAGTACCAAATAGGGCATTGAATGGCGGCATTGAATGGCTTTCCTCAGTGACTATGAGTATCTCTTGGCATAGTATGGCTGTACACAGTAGTTGTGAGTAGGGCATTGGTAGTGGTAAGTACCACATAGGGTCTGGTATGGCTAAATTTAGTGTTTGCAACTACCCCGTAGGGATTAGTATGACCATAATTGTTGATGGGGAATTACCCAATAGAGCCAATGATGGCTATAGTGCACCTGGTATGGCAGTATTCAGTTGGTCTGAGTACCCCTTAGGACAAAGTATGATTGTTACCGCTGGTGGTAAGTACCACAGTCAGGTGGGACCGCACTCAATGGTTATGTGTACCACTTAGTGAAAAATATAAACTGTAATTGGTGGTGGTGATTGGGCCTCGGATGTCTGTACTATGTTGTTGTGACTCCTTGTACCCTATACAACTTGGTGAGACTGTAAGTCATTGGTTATGAACACCCATATGGGGTATGAAATCTGTAATTATTTGGGAGGAGTACCCTCTTGAGTCTTATATGACTGTAGTTTTGTACTAGTGAGTAACACATATGGCCTTGTACAGCTGTCCTCAGTAAACGTGAGTACGATATAGAGACTTACATGTATATGGCTTTACTCAGGTGTTGTGAGTATACCTTAGGGCCTACTATGGCTATAATTAAGGTTGGTGAATACCCAATATGGTCTTGGTTGGCTGTCCTCTTGGTTTTAAGCATCCCATAGGGCCTCAGATGTAGCTGGTGCCATTGCGAATTCAATAGGAATTGTTGTATTGGGCAGTTGTAAGTACTCCATTGGTTACGGAATGTATGTATAGACAGTGTTATTAATCACCCATAAGGCCTGGGTTGACTTTTAAGTGGTTTAAGAACCCCTAAGGACATGCTATGGGTGTACTCGGTGTTGGTTACACCCCATTCAGGCCTAATATATGATGGTGATGAGTACCCAGTCATGCCTGATACTGGTGTAATTGGTAGTGGTAAGCATAACAAAGGGTTTAGTTGAGAGTACCCCTTATGGCTTAGTATGGCTATAATAAGTGGTAGTGACTACCCCATACGGCATTGGATGGCTGTACTCTGTGATGGTGAGCACCGAATGTGACATTGGGTGGTTGTACTTGACAAGTGTTATGAACCCCATTTGGTCTTGGGATGCCTGAACTTTACAGTGTTGCATATCCCATAGGGCATATTTTTCGTAACTTGACCTTGAAATGACCTTGACCTTGACTTCAAAGTGGTCAGTCTTGTATGTCCATTTGATGTACATTATCAAATGAATAATATCTAAGCAAATATTTGTGACTATATACATAAATAAATAAAAATGCATGAGAACATAGAATTTTAAGTATATTTGTAAATTATGGCGGCCATCTTGGATGCCATCTTGAATTTTCGGGTCCACACCACGTGTTGATAATTTATGCCGGCAGTTCCATATAGTACATACATAGGCGAACATTTTGGTATATAACATTGCTTGTTCTACTTTAGCTGTCACCTAGCTACCCCCAAAAATCACCAATTGTCACCCCAATATATGTGTTATACCGAAATTTTAACTGAAATATTGTTGAAAAAAAACCCACATGTTTTTGAAAGGTAACGTAATTTACATGCCATTTCGTATCAATTAACTATTTGTGTAGTTGTACTATAGCTATATACATTATTGAGCTGCATACTAATCAGTATCATCCTTTCTTAACTTAAAAACGTCATGTACGTTGACTGTTTTTTTAATATTTCATGCAAAGTAACGTAAATTACGTATGTTATATCACATTTTTTGCCTATAATAATTTGTACAACTGATAGTTTCAATTTAACAGACATAAATGTCTTATTCACATGATTTATTGAACAATTAGCATGTTTATAATATCATATAAGCAAAATTAGTGATTCCTGTAGAAAATCGAATAGTCACGTATTTCAAATCTCCGTAACTCGTTAAAGCCCCAACAGAAACTTGCAAACTTTTGTCTGTGAATGCCACCTACCATAAGGTTTAAGAAAATCATAGTGTTGAAAATTCCCCCTGGGGGGGAGCAGGGTCAATTGTCAGCTCAAGGTCTAAGAGTATACTAAAAAAAAATTTAAACTTTATAATATAAGTTAATTTATTATAAAATTCATAAAAAAATATTTTTTTGTTTGCTCTTTATTAATGATACAGTTACCTGTGCTTGAAACTACATCTATGACCATAAAGTGGTCTTATCATAAGAGTTTGTGAAGCTTGTAAGACAAAATATATAACTAACCATTACATGTTGTTAATAGGGTTTTATTAAAGCCATAAACGTAATAATACGACGTAACATTTATAATAACATATTGTACAATTTGAATATTGTATACAAAACATAATTATATAGATTAGAAAGTAACAAATACAGTATCTCAAAAAATGCTACTCTCATAGTCATATGTTTTGCCTTATCTGACTACTAAAAACTGCCAACAAATAAAGACATAAGAAATATTTATTTATGACAGCCCAGACACACTTGAAACTACATGTATTTCATGTTATAATACAAAAAATAATTCTAATCTTTCATATGATTGTATTTCCTGATGAAGGCAAAATGCCGAAATGTTGATAATACAAATTAAATAATTTCAACGCGTGTTGGTGTTGACATTAATCTTTGTGTTATACATGTAATACATAAAGCTGTAATAAAACATTTTTTTTACATTTTTTATCTCATTTTATGTACAAAAACATAAATAGTAACATAAGTATAACAAAATGTAACTGGCATTGTAAAATAAAGGGATATACGGTACTTAGAAAAACTCATGATATGCCATATGTTATTTCGATAGTCTTGTTTGACAAATTAAAACATCATGATTTTACAGACACGCGCATTGTGAACTAATATCGAACGGATGTGAGTTATGGCACAGTATAACACGCTTATTTTGGTGATTAAGTAGTTTATCGAACCTTTTTTCGGCTGATTTGCGAAACGCACAGAGCCGCTAAACAAGACATGGCAACTATGAAAGTGCATATTGTCTTTTTTCTAGTATTCAACATATTGTAGAATGTTTATTACAAATTCATTCTAACAAAAGTGATTATAAATTTTCTATTTATTTATTTAAAAAAAACATACTGAGTCAATTGTCCAATAATCCCTGTGAGCCTCTTGTAAAGTCAGCATTTACAGATGTACATGTATACAACAAAACAGCACATAATTTATTACAACAACATGAACGGTATAACAAAGAGTACATAAAATGTGAAAGGATAGACCAATAACATCTGCATACAGACATAAATTTGTTAGGAAATGTTTTAAACTATGCGATGCTTTACCATATTAATAAATATGTACATTTCGAGCATCCACGCGTATGTCAATCCCAATCAGAGGTCGGCATAGTCAACATATGTTTACACATATGTCAGAATATTCTAGCTTTGGCTTTTGTTCATATATACTTACCTACTTACTATCATGTATATCATGATTGAACGCCCAATAAATGTCAACTGCAATATTCACTATTTCTGATATGTTCTATTATATCAAGTCTAAGTTTTGAGCACCGAGTCTACACAGGAACGTGTCCGTCTTTTATAAACTTTGCAATCTTCAGTGCTTCAATACTTTTCATTCCGAGGTCTATCATTAACATGTCTTTGTCCAATTCTACAAGGAGTGCACCGTCAATCTTTTGATCTCTGAATATTTTCTCGTATTTTCCAAGGCCTAGTTTGTTTACATAGGCAATTACTTCTTCTATTGTTAGCTTAGAAACATCGTGCCTATTGCTGACCTTAGGGACACTGGGAAACTCAACACTGTCGCTGATTGCCTGTCCCGAGGTTTCTGGACTATGTGGGATGTTTTGTTTATTATGCACAGTTGGTTGTACCTCAGTTCTTGAAGCATCACTTGAATAAACACGAGGTACGTCGCTGTATGTTGTAGGTATCGAACGATTTACCATTCGTTTGGGAAGAGCAGGGACTATATTCTCGTTTATTGGAGACGCCATATTTATTGGTTTGGTGAGTTCAGCATGTCGAATATTGCTTTCCGCTATTGTTTGGCAGCCAATCGTGTGTGGAACCGTCTTATGCAAACCAGTCTCAAGTTTGGACTGAAGTTCTTTGCTGAACGTTGTTAGCGTTGGTCTAGCCTCGATTGAGCTTGATATGTTTCGGATTTCCTCGTACTCTTGACCATATTCTTGCTTAATAAGAGATGTATATAATCCATCTTGTAACGATTGTGGATGTCGTTGTGCGATGTGTGTACGTTGCCCAATGTGTGTAGATTGAGGCTTGGATGATGTTTCGTTTACTTCATGTTTCTGGGCACCATGAACAACAAGACGCTGCGCAAGACTGATTATGTTTGTATAACGTCGCGGTGCCAAGTAGGTATAGGTAGCGGTAGCAGTGTGGATGGCGCTAGGATCGTATTCTAAGATGTCTAAAACGATAGAAAAATTGTTTAAATTGAACAACAAATATTCGATGTTTGACTGTATCTATAAAAAGGGGTTAGTAGCGGTCTATTGCCATCGCATACACTTATAACTGGAAGGCGAATTAGGTAGTTGAAACATGACCATCATCACAAACATGTACAAAACGCCCTATAATTACAGTATTGGAGATACACATTTTTGCGCCCGCTTCAATTTATCTCCAAGATGATACATATTACAAGTCGTTTTGTAAAATACATTATAATAATGTATATATATGAGGTACTCGCTATGTACAGACCCCTTGTATCTATATACAAATGAACATATTATATAGTTGGTATTGGAAAAATACATTTGCATTATATATGCTCGTATTAAGATTTCTCTAGAGGCAACGGATGCGTTACCTTTCTCGTGAAATACAAAGAATCCTTGATAGACTTATAGGGTTTGCATTTAGGGTTTTATAACAATGGAAGAGAAATGTAGCCTGTGAAAAAAGTAAGCCGACGTAACTCGGATTTCCATATTGCTGGTCGTATTCAACATATGAGCTTGCACGTTGCAGATGTTCTTGAAAACTCTTCCATTGACCCGGTGACCGTGTCTTGATACCAGTTATGATAGACAGTCTCAGTTGTGTGAGAAACAAAGGTATATTGACCACGTCTGTAGTACACATCTTACCTGAAATAACATGTTAAACATGATACTTACAACAGTTGTTTATAGTTTCTGAGATCCTTATGAGTCTTTCAAACCACCTTTAGTCCGTTGCTGATACTAATACAAGCCTTGGTTTACAAATAAAAATTAAAAATAAATGTAGCTAGACGTTTTTCATTTAAGGTAAATATTCATGTAAAAATGAAGATTTCCAATCCTTATAACGTCACAATGAAATTGTAAGGGTCCTCTCTCTACTTTAGGGATCAACTAAAATAATTGATATTTTTCTCTTTTTTGTTGAACAATATTAGAAATGTATCTTAGTTTTTTATGTATCCCACATAATATAACATAATGGAACAGTATTTTCCACTGTTTGTTATATATTTTTCAAATTAAGAGGATGGCTGTAACCATAGAAATGGATGAACCAATAGGAAAGAAAGATAATGTAACAACACATGCCGTTTCTCTGAAAAAATACTGATAATAAAACAATGAGATGGACTTTGTGAGAATGACAGTTTCTGAGTTTAATTAAAAGCCATGATTAGAGACAAATGATTTGAAAGCAGTAACCTTATATACTTTACTACGAATGCCTCTCATATGTTATGCATAGCAATAATGTTAATTGATATATATTTTCTTTTATAACTAACCATTTTTTATACAGTTTGCAAGAAGATGCACTTCATCGAATATCTGTAAAAGCTCGATGTTAGGAATGGTGTTGGAGCTTACACTAGCATCACCTGCAGTGACCGTTTTATCTCGGGGGAACTGCACAGCCACGGGAAGATGTGAGTCATGTAAAATGTCAAACAACATTTTTTTTTCTTTTCCAGCTGCAATCAGATATAATAAGTTGTGAAGTAAATAAACACGTTTATGGAGAACTTCAAACCATTTGTAAGCTTGAAACATATATTATGCAATTGACAGTCAATTGCAAGAAACCTGAATTTTATACATCAACCGAATAGTGGCTATAACATTTTTCCATTTTTTCATTAGCATTGGTGATTTTACTTCAATACAACATTATATCAATACATATATCCATGAGAAAAATGTATGTTTAAACTGGAAAATCTGTGATTTCGTTAATGATCTTATCATAATACAAGCAGTTTTTTTTCAAATATAAACCAAATACATAATTAACATTCCCAAAACAGTTTACGATCTATTAGAAGCTTTTTTATATGAACCTGTTTGAAAAAAATTCATTGATTGTCTATTTTTTAAATACAAAATAAAAAATGGTATGCACAGATATGTACCTTTGATCATCAAGCCTGTATCATCAGTCACCAATGTGGAAACCTATAGATGTTTATCCTTTAACTGGTGTAATAACACATGGGCACTCTTGATGTTTACTCAATAAATTTTCACATGCTAATACATGCTCAGCACTGTATGGATTGACAGTTAGATAATCCCTTAGGATTATTAGGATCATAAGAATTATATTTTCTAAACTGCAAAACATCTTGTGTTCTTGAATTGTGCCAGAATAGAATTTGACAATCATTGTCTCTCTGTTGGTCGTTATATTTTTGTCGGAGTATAAGTCAAATATAGTACTAATTTTTTTGTCAAAAGTGTCTCCTTACAAGGTTTATTGTACAGTTTGCGGAGGAAAAACAACATAATTGTCCGAGGCGAACCCTTGTAAGAAGACACTTTTGACGAATAACTAGTGCAATATCTATTACTTGGGTAGCCTACAAGGTAAAATAGCGTGTTTTAATTAGAATTATACGTGGTTTCAGAATATTTTATATTTCAATGGCCATCTGGAGTAAAGCATCTTTAGCGACTGACTGCTATTATACGTTTTTCCTGTGGTAGGATTCTTCAATTGTAGTGCTTTTCGACAAGCTCTTTTCGTAGAACAGATTATTGTCTGGTTCCCGTCTCCAACATTACAGTAGCAGTACTGTAAAGGCACAGTAATCTTGGGATAAGAACCAGTCCATAATCTGCTCCAAGCACAGCAAGTCGAAAATCCCTTTTACCCTTTCCCTTCCTGACGACGCAGAACTTCTCGAAATAAGTTGACGATATACTGAATAATCGCTCTTGGTGAGTAGATGCTCTAAATTTGGAAATTACCCTTTGTTGGCTAGACACTGCTTGAATGCATAATACCTGAAATAAAATTAATTTACTGTTTTTTAAAAAGAGTGGAATATGAACCCTCAACCGATGGCGAGATAAGAACCTACGATCCCGATGGCGACGGCGTCTAGCACTGAAGAAACCACGATGATACCGAATGCGTCACCAAAACTATCGTGAGGTAAACATTATCTTGCTTGTGAAAATGAAAGTTATAAATGAACTAATAAACTTTAATTTCTTTGGTGGTTGGTTGTGACCAGACAAACAAATGGGCGGATGTTCTCTAGATCGGAGTCTTGTCAATTGTTTGTTACTAGATTATATAGCTCGTACCTGATCTTTGTCAAAGACATCCTCAGCTCTATCCCCATAGTATCCTTGGACCACTTTAACTAACAGTGGTAACTTCTCCTTATATTTAGTGTATAACTCAACAACGCTGTACACCTTTCTTTCACATACATACTCCATTTTCACGATGGTTTTTGTACCTTTCAGATAAGCTTTTCAAGCCAAATACAATTTACGGCTCCAAACGAAATATAAGTTTATTACCCCGCGTATGCTATGTAGAATCTATCTGTCACATCAAGTGTAATAATACTCTCATCGCGTATGCTATTTAAAATCTCTCTATCACATCAATAAATTTCAAATTGTTACAAACACACGTAATCTCAATTTAACTCCACCAGTGTTATAGGTTTAACGCATGAACGGTATCTTAACACAGCTGCAATATTTGAACTGTTATTTTACTGTCATTGGGTTCGCATAATTTCACAATACTTCCGGGTACTTCGTTTCGTCGTCACTCTATCCAACAGTACATAAATTATTTTGTAATGAATGTAACCTTGTACAAGGTTAGCTTTTAAAAACGCTAGAAGTGGCTCGGTTCGTACTTTTTAACAGGAGAGCTGTGGACATGAACAGAACAATGTGCATAAATGGTTACCCAATTGTGTTTGTGTTTTGGTTTAAAGGGACTGCCTCACATATTGGTGTATTGCAAAAATAAAAATAAATTGTCAAATATTCGCATAATTTTGGTATAGTTGGCTGTATATCCCATAAACAACCACTCTGACATCTAGAATTACTTGAGAAACTTCGGCATTTGGTAGTTATTTAGTAGTTTAACATATGAAATTATATAGGGTATAAATACCCTATAGGGTATAAATACCCTATAGAATTAACACTACTATTACTTAAATTGGCTGAAATTTGTTCGCATTTGATGAAAACGAATAGAAAATCGAACATAATACCTCACTGATGTTTACGCTGTAGTTTGTTGATGTTACAGTTTGATCACGTGTAAATTACATAATTCACAAAGCATGTTGCAAGGACACTTAGCGCTTTTTTTCAAGACAAAAATACTCAGTGGGCGATATCGAGAGTGGTTAAAATTGCTTATTTGCACCAAATCTTTCATTAAGCAACCGTCAGTGGCTTTCTATTATATCAATACATGGTTAGGTTGGAAAATCACGATATACAAAATATTTAGCCCAATCTGTGAGGCAGCACCTTTAACGCCGTTTCTGAATAATTTATCAGTTATATTAGTATATGGTTTCGATTAATTTTGGTACAAAACATTCCATGACAATTTCGTACATTTATTAAGCCATTCAAAATGTATTCACTATAACTTACATGTATATTTCTATCACGCACGTTGTGGAAGGGTAAATCGGTAATGGTTACGATAGAGTCTATGAAAACAGGTAAGGTTAATCGAAACCATATATAACTGATAAATTGTTCAGAAGCGGCGTTAAACCTACTATTTGTGTGATTTTTATTTTGGGTAATTTTACTATAATAACAATGTAAAGCATGTGTTTGGGCTTAATTAATCCAAGCACGGATTTCAGGAGAAGACACGAAAATAAGAGACAGAGGTATACGAACCGAGTCACTTCTACCTTTTTTAAAAGCTTAAAACTTGTAACCACAACAACAAATATGGCCGCACACGTGGCACCCGTGAAAACTCCTAACAGCTTTTGAAAGGCCACTTTTCATTGGCTATTTTTGTCTTAACCAATCGCGCTGTCTTTTACAATTGCCGGGCACATTCTGACTGTTACCTGGCTTCGTTTTGGTGATAAAGGCCTAAAGAGGCCGAAGCTAGAGACCACATTTGGAAGTGTTCGGAGTTTTAGGTGGTTCTTATAGTTATTTCCTATCCTAATACTGGCTCACTGTGGCGAGCCAGCAAAAGTTTCTCTGGTGTAATCTGTTTTTATGCTTCGAAAGTTTTGAAGACATATTGAGAAAGAAACCCAATTTCACTGTTGTTATAATTCATACAATAAATATGATTAAACTAATAAAATGCCAATGTGACATTGAGCAATTGGGAGTTTAAACCACTGTCTTAAAATTAACAAGTTTTATGCGAAAACAGATTAAACCATAAAATAACAGCGATTAGTTAAAATAATTCCCGAATGTGTTTATACACCAAACAACAACACCAAACAACTATAGCAACGTGAACATGCAATCATCTAATATGGCGGATAGACTTAATATTCTGGCCCCGTGTTCACAAAGAATTGGTTATCAGGATCAAGCTCAAGCTCCAATTTATTTTATTTCAAATACAGAAGATATGTTGATATAAAGATTATTTCTTTTAAGCAGATGAAACAATATTGGTATCTCCTTTAATTTTAAAGACGAATAAATAAGTTTTAATGCATAGTTATAGAAATATTGCGCTTAATTAATTGAAGCTGGGTTTTCGAGCTTGATCCTGAATGTCTCAGATCAGTTTCGGTCTCAAGTACAATAAATCGCTTCTTATAGGAAAGTAAAAGTTTTTAAGGGTCATAATCTTTTATCTAGAAACTGTTTTGATATTCTGTAACTGCTAAGGAACATACATGTATAATTTTATAACTGTGCATATTATTTGAAAGAAATAGCAATACCAAAATGGAGCTTAAGTCTGATCCTGATAACCAATTCTTTTTGAACACGGGACCTGATATCGGGCACAGGTAACTGTATCATTAATAAAGAGTAAACAAAAAACAACATTTTTTTTATAAAATGTATAACACGGGAAATTGACCAGACACTCACTGAGATACATTTTTTAAAAATAAACATTTCATTATTACTAGTATTATTTTAAATATATTTACATAATCGAACTAGAGAGCTTCATCTTTAATTTGATACCAATATTGTTTTTTCTTGTTTAGAATATCATTGTCGTGTTTATTGAATGCAGCTCAGTGGTTGACTGGACACCGTGGTATACATTTCCTAGTACATGTATAACTTTTTAACTAGTTGATCAATTTCGATAGGATTTTGCATGGAGGAAGTTCTAACGATGTTGTCTATAAATGTAATTACTTTATGAATATATCAAAAGCCAATTCTTGTATTTAATATCACGAAGATCAGACAACTTTAGTACACATGCACCTTTCTAAGATAACATTAAATTTATTTAAAATTTTTTTTACTTTTATCAATGTCTCAGTTACCTGTGATATCAGGCGTTCGTATTTTAAATGTATATTATAAAACACTGATAACGGAATATGAGACCTTCAAGAGATAGGTAAAGTTTTAATGTTTATCATCTGTATTGACTGACGACGTGGTATAATATATTATTTAGCCCAACTACGCGGAAGTTAGAATAAACACGCAATGTCTACGCTGATATCGTGGACCATGTTTCACACGTGTTTATAATAATAATAATAGTTTAGACCACCGGCCCAACATACACACCAATACACAATGATAACATATACTATATCAATGAGTAAGCCCAATAATTACATATAAAAGAAAACATGACATAAAAGGGTATGTAACTCAACCGTTGAGTCAGTTTAAACTGTTAAATTAGCATGATGTACAAAGGGAAGTAATTCAAATTGCAATCATATGTTTTAAGCAGTTTTTCAATATATAGTGCAATTTTTTGAATGGTTTGTTCGTCATTGGAATTAAAAAGTCTATAAAAATCTTGAATATTCGTGTTTAAGGTATACCAATTTGGAAGAAAATTCTCTCTTATTATTTGACATTTGGGACATTGAAAAAATACATGATATTCACATTCAATAACTCTGATGTTATTAATTTCATTACAATATTGGCAAATGCGTGATTCAAATGGAGTGTTATCTCACACATTTCACAAGTGTTTGTTGAAACCAATCTTCGATCTGCCCCCCTCCAAATTGTCGCGATTCATTTCAAAATAATAATCAAAGTACTGAAGTACCGTTTCTGGGGGGAAATTACAATTCTTGGTAACATAGAGTTTCATCTTTAATGGTAAAAGATTTTTTAAAAAAGTGAATATTGTGACAAGGTCTCAGAGACGCGATAGCCGCTGACTCATTTAAGTCACACCACAACGGACCCATCACAATAACAGAGCTCATGAAGACAATACACCTACTGTAGCCCTAAGTAATATGCCACATTGTGTGTTCGATTCCCCGTATTCTCCGTTTTTCACTTACATTACTTCATAAGATATGCTCGTTAAATAAATTATCAAACATCGAATGTGCCTGTGGACACCAAGACACACCAGTCCTTGTATACAGTATTGCAGGTCAGACTCGCGTAATGAATAGAATATAACATTTGTTAAAACGTTTCCGCGCTAATTATTTCGTAGTAGACCTAAATAATATAAGAAATCGGATAGGGATGAATGGGCGCAAGAAAATGAAAAAATCCAGCGTCTAAAAACAACAAAAAGTTTTAATTCTACAATTCTTCAGCTGCATGTATAAATTATAAACCACCCGGATAGAGTACATTTAGCGAGAACGAATAAAATAGGGGTCGAAACACAAATGCACGATATGGTCTCGACATACTACGGAAAAATTGTATACGCAGCTCAGCGCTCGGAAAAGAGTTGCGCTAACGACAGACGCATACTTTTTTGCTGATAATCTTTGGTAGTTTAATGGATCAAAAGTCGATCAATACTATTTACACGGGCTCAAGAAAATGAAAAAAAAAACATAACTGAAAACTATTCAAATTCCTTTTGCCATAACTCTACCTGAATATGAACTGGATAGGGTACGAATATCGCGAACGAATCGGTTGGGGGACGAAACACAAATAACTGATATGGTCTCGACTTTCGGCGGGAAAAATTTATATAAGTGCGCTGGGAAAAGGGTCGTTCTAACGGTAGACCATAAATATTCAGCTGAAGATCTCTGGTAAGTTAATGGAAGAAACGTGGATCAATACTATCAACGATTGCAAACTATTGTAAATAATGAAAAATAAGCACACTTTAGAGAAAGAGTTTCTTGCTTGACTGTTATATGAATGTTAAAACCATGAATTGTGTAAAGTTCGTCTGCTCAACGGGTTACTTTTAACAGTGACATTTTTATCGACCCTCAAAAAGCATTAGTCATTTTATAGCGCGTAGGAATTTATTTGCACACATACATTTATTCATCAAAAAACTTTCAAAAAACAAATAAAAGAGAATTCAATTGTTATAAACGAATTTTCTTAAAATTGGTTGAAAAATACGATATTGGTTGAGATTGTTTCTTGCTCGGATGAATTGGTTGTGGAGAAATTACATAGTTAAAATCGTAGTGATTTCTGAGATGGTATGTAATACGAAAACTGGGGGTTCCCCCCAGTAAAATTGATACTTTAAAAAACTAATATGTACATACGATTTTGTGACATAAAGTAGATCTGGCCCAAATCTCACAGAGCACTTCAAGTAGCAATTTCAGCTCAAATTGCGAACTAGAATATCCTTTTTCGTCATTTTCTTCGGAGTCACTTTAGTGTAGAGCCAGCATGTTGTATACTATTCTTTGCATGTCTCTCGTGCTCTACTATTTATGTTGATTGCCTTTAACAAGGCACCTGGGTTTCTTACCACTAGGGTTTGAACCAAAAGTTAGCTTTAACTTTAGGACGTTTTGACAGCTAAAACAAGGTTATTCAGCATTTTAACAGCTAAAACTATGTTATTCAGCCTTTTAACTAGGTCATTCGGCCTTTTTGACGGCTAAAACTAGGCCATTCAGCCTTTTTGACAACTGAAACTAGGTCATTCAGCCTTTTTGACACCTAAAACTAGGTAATTCAGCTTTTTTGACAGCTGAAACTATGTCATTCAGCTTTTTTGACAGCTGAAACTATGTCATTCAGCTTTTTTGACAGATGAAACTATGTCATTCAGCCTTTTTGACAGCTGAAACTATGTCATTTAGCTTTTTTGACAGCTGAAACTATGTCATTCAGCTTTTAATAGCTGCAACCTGGTCATTCAGCTTTGTTATAAGTAGCTGAAACAAGATATTCAGCTTATTGACAGATGAGACTTGGACATTCAACTTTATGACAGTGGAAACTTGGACATTCAGCGGTTAAGTTAATTTTCTCGTTCAGTTGTGTGTTGGACATTGGGCATTGTGTGTAATTGTGGTATGTGATGTTTTTATGTTAAGTGCTGCCTTTTCTGACCGATGTTCTATGATCTTTTTGCACCTTTAGATTTTGTCAAAGTGAAACATATCTATATAAAGAAAAGAACACGATTTCACAATTTATGTCGCATTTTAAACATGATTTAGATCATTCATATTCACGTCGAATATGACAATGTGACTAACATATCCCATATTTGATGTGTACAGGTGATATATGTGAACTATGGTCACACGATTTAATCTACGTTTGGGTCACATCATGTGGATTTTGACTTAGTAAATACTGTCACAATCTTCTTAACTGTACTAACCCTTAGTAGCAATGACACGGCTAGCATTCATTAATGCATGTCGCTGTTGAAACCGATGTTGAATCATATACATATACATTGTGACTAAAGGTGCGCGTGGTATCACGGGTGTACCGTGGTTCGATACCATGGTTCGACATCGGGAAGTACCAGTATTTTATCAACTTTAGGCCTCTACGAGTGGGAGGTTTCGTGGAGTATGTTGTAGTCTGGTTCTTGTTATGTATAATATTACAGTAATAGTATAGCTTGAGACAGGCACCAGACTTAAACCTGCTCTTTGAAATAGCCCACTCGAAAAGGCCAATTATCACTACTTTAGCTGAAACCTTGACACTGAGCTTTTTCTTCTTAGGACTTCTGACAGCTTAAACTAGGTATTTCAGCCATTTTACTGTTGGAAATAGGTCATTTAGCTTGGGCATTCAGCTTCTTGATTGCTGAAACTGGTTCATGTAGAATTTCGACAGCTTAGACATGGGAGGATTATAACTTGTTCATAGTTGGGTACCTTGTGTTTTTTAAGTTTTCTGTGCTCGGCTGGTTAAGCTGAGTGCTGCCTTTCCTGTCTGACTTAATATTATCTTTTTGCCTACCGTAACAGCATTCTACACCATGCATGTCTTCCCCTTTTCTAACCACCGGACTTTCCATGTTACAATAATTAGAAGCTCGCACTGCTTGCAATGCAGTCCAGCAACATGTGCTAACTCACAGATTGTCTTCTCAATTCCATGCAGTTAGTATTCTTCGTACACGGAGTGAATAACGCTTACAGTTAGTTGTGTGACAGTGTTGTTATTATGATGCTTTTTTGAGCTATTATAATGTCTCTTATAATACCATTGAATGGTTATGTACATTTGAACTGTTTTATAATGTGTAAAGTTTGCATGTACATGTACATAAATGAGACGATAAAAAGGATATATATATACAAATGTTCTTATTATCTCTATTATTCTAGTCAAGTAACAAGTCTTTGTTGTCGGTCTTAAACAAATAGCCTTGCTGATAGTTTACCAGTATAACCACAATCATAGCTGTTAGAATCATGATAAAGATTGTGGTATGCGACGGTTTGGGGTTAAAAAGCGTGACGTAGCCTCTAAACTTATATTTCCGGCATATTACACCAACGTAGCACTAAAGGGAATTTCTTTAACACAGAGTAAGCCATATTGATATTTCCTTAAATAACAAAGACCAAAATGAATTAGTTTGAACACATAGTCATCAAAATATTGTGCTTTATAAGTAGAACCGTGGTTTTAAATTTTTATCCATACTTTTGAGATCGGCCTCAGTCTGAAACACATTAAATCACATTTTTAGAAGACACTGAGTGTTTAGGGGGCTTTTAACCTGTTATCGTAGAATATGTTAGAGGCATTTTGTACATACTAAGGCAACATAATTGCATTGTCAAAATTAATACTTTCCAAAACAAGACTGCGTTCAATAAACGCTTATGTCCCCATGGAAGCCTAGTCCATAAAAAAGCTAAGTCAATCAGGGGTCATTATTCTGATAAAATGTTGGATAGGGTTACATGGCTTTGACAATGTAGGGGGCTTATGATGGTAAACAAGTATGTCAAGTTTGAAGACAACGCCTTGGTGTAAGACAAAAATTGGGATAACCAAGAATTGAACGCTTAATATTTAAGTTAATAAGTCTAAGTCCAAAATTAGGTAAATGTGAAGGTCAAAATTAGATAAGGTGATATAGGTGTGTGGAGAATGTTCAAAAACACATCCATGCAAGTATGAAAGCTTTGTAGCAATCCATATTAATGCTAGAAGAAACGATCAATTTGGGTTAACCAATAACTTGGCCCTTCAATAAGTCTAAGCCCAAAATTAGGTCAAGGTGAAGGTCAAAATGGGGTCAGGTGATACAGGCTTGTGGAGAGTGTTCATATACAACATCCATGCGAGTATGAACACTTTGTAGCAAGCCATATTAATGCTAGAAGAAACGGTCCATTTGGGTTAACCAAGAATTCGACCCTTCACTAAGTCTAAGACCAAAATTAGGTCAAGGTGAAGGTCAAAATGGGGTCAGTTGATACTGGCGTGTTAAGAGTGTTCATATACAACATCCATGCAAATATGGAAGCTTTGTAGCAAGCCATATTAATGCTAGAAGAAACGGTCCATTTGGGTTTACCGGACGGACAGGTGATTCACTATATGCCTCCCGATCTATCGACAAGGGGGCATAAAAATAGCGAAAAGAGAATTGAGCCGGAGTCTGATCCCGAAGACTAATTCCTTGTGGGGACTGGGCCTGCTGATCAATTTCCCATAAAATAAAACAGTTTATTTAACATCCTTCCTACTTTACTAACACTAGTGAAAATAGATACAATGTACATTTTAAATGTTGGCCTACTAGATGTAGTGTTTCATTGATAAGAAATCACGTTTCTTCCTTTGCCACATTTAAAAGTTTACCGAGATTGTTGGTAATACGTAGATTGGTGAATATGTTTGAAGCCATGTTAAATTGTAGGACATCACATATATAGAATAATGATTCACAGCAACATCACGAACTGTTTTAGCAAACTAAACACTATTATGATGCGTCCAGTGGTGGTATTCAATATTGATCTTATTCAGTTGGAGAATAAGGCTAGCCAATCATATTGCTTGTTACTGACCAAAGGTTGAATATGGTGTGATCTGATTGGCTGTCCTTATCAAATATGATCAATATTGAATACCACCCCAAGATAATGAGAAAGGCGGGAAATTTGGTATATTCCACAAAGGTGGATCAATCAGATGTGCACGATTCTTCAGTAATGTTTTCAGTACACTTATGACCTTATATGTTTACTTTAGTAATTTGTAAATCAAATTTTGCAACAGTTGACCAAACCGATTAATGTTTGTAAATAACATTATCCTGGGCGCACTATAATTGGTCTCCCTTTATTGGTAGAACGTGTATGTCTTGATTTTGATTTGTATATATGTTTACTTGGCGATGGACTTTGTTGTTGATGCCAATTAGATATATTTGACTTTACTTGACTTGGTATCCGTTTGGAAGTAACCAACCAGACTGACTATTGCCTCCTCGATAACCTAGTGGTTGAGCGTTCGCTTCGAGTGCGGGAGGTCTCGGGTTCGATCCCTGGCCGAGTCATACTAAAGACGAAATAAAAATGGTACCAGAATTTGCTAGACGTTCAGCATAAAAGAAAAACTGGCTTCTCTTCTCTCATACCCTCGTGTCGATGGATAACATCAGGAATGATGTGTCGAGAGTGATTAATATAAGTTGGAAAAACTTGTTTCACAATCGACCTTAAACAAATTAGTATAAACTATAGACTATTGTCAAAAGATAATAGCGAGTCAGACTGAGAAGGAAGCACTCAACAGCAACACCAGACCACGATTTTAAGACACAAAAAGGAACAGACAACAAAGAAACAAGTGATGGACCTCACGTACAAGCCACAGTGACAAATACAAAGAATGAACAAGAAAAATGAAACTTAAAAGCTACAAGTAAGTCCTTGCTACATGTGTCCATTTGGTTCAACAAAAGGGCATGCTTGTGTAACAACACTGTAAATCGAATTAACCTGCAGCTATGGATGAATCGTTACCCTCCACATACATGTATACTAGTAATAAAGGGATGCCTTACTTGTACATTTATTTTCATCTGTTCATTCACATTCATCAGAGTTATTGTTCACATGAATCATACTCTCTGGGAACTTGACTAACCACTGATGTTTGACACAGTAGTAATCCCAATACACAATTCTCAGTTCCGTCAGAGAATGGTTCTGTTTTCATATGGCTCTGACGGAACTAAAAGCCGATGTAACGCTCTTACGGAACTAACGATACATGACATCTGGTCCCGTGTTCACAAAGAATTGGTTATCAGGATCAGACTCAAGCTCCATTCTGTTTTTGCTATAATATGTACAGTTATAAAATTATATGTTCCTTAGCAGTTACAGAATATCGAAACAGTTTCTAGATAACAGATTACGACCCTTAAAAACTATTACTTTCCTATAAAAATGTATTTATTGTACTTGAGACCGAAACTGACCTGAGACTCTCAGGATCAAGATCGAAAATCCAGCTTCAATTTATTAAGCACAATATTTCTATAACTATGCATTAAAACTTTGTCTTTAAAATTAAAGGAGATACCAATATTGTTTCATCTGATTAAAAGAAATAATCTTTATATCAACATATCTTCTGTATTTGAAATAAAATAAATTGGAGCTTGAGCTTGATCCTGATAACCAATTCTTTGTGAACACGGGGCCTGAGTTCCGTCCGACCCATACGAAACCAGTACAACTATCGGACGGAACCGAGAAACGTTGTATCGGGACTTATACCGTAAATGGGGTACATCTATGTGGAACGTTTTGGCTTATGTCTTTATCTACAAACATTGTTTTTCATTTTTGAACTCCAAGTATGTACATTGGAAGAAATAAGCCAACAGAGGCCATCAGATATAGTACTCTAATACTGAACCCTTGGTCTATGTATAGAACATGATAAGGTTTGAAGACACGTTTCGTTGTTGAGATAATACTATATATAGAGAGACACGAGTGTACATCCAGTCACATCCATACAACAACACAGACGTTCAAACATGAAGCTTTTATTCGCCGTAGTGATCTTTACCGTTCTGGGTAAACACTTTATTAATTTTATTTTTTGTTTCATAAAATATATTTTTCCAAGCTGTTTTATGCAAATGTATGTGTATCATTGATAAAGAATTTCATTTTTACAGAAATTGATATACAGTCAAATAGATGTATTTATAAAAGTTACAAAAAACTTAAATATTTTTTCCATTACTTTTTTCAATGATACCTATGGGTTTAGGATGCAGATTGTACTAGATCTTTCGTCCATTCGATCATGTCCTTGTGTACTCGTGTTATGTCTGGTCGTGGATAACCTACGGATATTTAACCTGACCTCGACCTTCTATAAGCCTAATATCTTGTATATATAAATAATTTCGGTGGTGTATTTTCATAAGCGGTAAGTATCACGAAGCTGCTCGACATGTAATACAAACACAACTCTCAAGGACCGATATTGCACGATTAGTGCGCGGAAATTGATATATTCAACACAAGCATCTTGTAATATATTTAAGCATAAAGGCTAGGCTAAGGTCAATATCTCCGTATTATAATATCTATTATTAAGTCTTGACATATACACCCAGTGTTTTTGTATGTATCACTTGAATAAAATAAACATGCTTCCGTTTATCCAAACGAAAGTTTGATGTTTGTCTTGTCAATTAAATATTCTATAACATCTAGCAAAAATGGTTCAGGCAGGGTCTCTAAAAACAGTTGTTATTTCCTAAAACCAGACTTACGTGTACTTCGTTTCCTTATGAGTAATTTTGCTGAATTATGGGGGAAAATCGAATCAATATTTGTTAAAAAAGCAGTTCTTCTTGGAGACCGTCACATAAATGAGTATATTATTACTGACCTCGGTATCTCTGTTTTGTTTCAGCTTACACCAATGCCGAGCAATGCAGCAGCAACTCGGCATGTATGCAGCATGGCATCACACACTGTGGGGGTGGGTCGCATGTAGTATGTCAAAACAACCAGTGTGTTTGTGTAACCGGTCCAAGCGGCAGTAAGTATAGTACTCCATGTGATAAATTGCCTGAATTATATTTACACTATGAATGAATTCTACTGACGTATTTTCAAAGACCTCAATATAAAAAAATTGGAAAAAATGTACCAAATCTCTCAATATCTCGCGGCAGTCCTCTGAAATATCGCGAAATATCGTTTGTTCTTAATACCTTTTATCTCCTGTTTTAATGTACATAGGCAAAAACTAATAAGTTGTTGCAATAATTCAGCTTTAAAACGATAACTCATTTATTGAACTCAAACAAAGAATAAAAAAGGTTTAAGCAAAGAGCCAAGACCTACTCCCATTTTAATGGAAATTCCTTTTTATCAGAAAATACCCAATTCGACTCATTCAAACAATAATTTTCTGAATTCTATAAGAGGTAGACAAAAATAAGTTATCATGCAGTAGAAGAAACTTAGCTCTTCAAAATGAGATATTGGTCATTAAAAAGGATGACAAACAAAAGTGTTTTAGCAATATAACAGAATGTGCTTAGTGCTATTTTGCACGCTTTCAATTAAGTGTCCTATCTGTGTATATTTAGGTCTTTGGCATTTTCAATGTCAATATTTTGAAAGTGCACATATTAGATTCTATTCATTCCGTTGCTTTCGGGATGCAAAATGTTGCTTATTGGGTTTTACAAACAAAAGGAGGAACAAAAGAAAACCCCACAATGTCAAGTCAGTGAGAACGTCCGTCTGTCATCTGGATCCTGACATAACTCAAACAGTTTCCAAGCTAGGTTTATGAAATTTGGATAAGGGGCAATAAGGGATAATGCACGACTAACAATATTTTGATTCTGACACAAACTGTATTTGTTATGGAGACAAAAATAGTGGAAATATGTCTAAAATCTGCATCCTACCATAGCTAAAACAGTTTCCAAGCTATGTTTATGCAAATTAGCATGTATGTATGCGCCAATAAGGATATTATGCCAATTTAAATATTTTTTGATTCTGGCAAATATTATGGTTGCAATGGCAACAGAAACATTGAAAATAATTTAAACGTCATTGCTTCAAACCGGGAAGGGACTTCTGTATTGCTTGCAATTCTTAGTGACTTGTTAAGTCAGTATTGTTGTACGTTTCTTTTTCAGCATCTTGTACCTCACAGACCGACTGCCCCGATTGTGATCATGGAAACAAACATTGCATTGATGCTTCCTGTAGATGCACCCGTTTTTAAATCATTGTTTTGTAATACTTATACAAGATTGTAATAAAATTGTATTTGTATTTTACATTGTTATTCTGATAAAATCATTGTCGGTGAAAATTGTTTCGTTTACACCACAGGTTACTGTATCAATAATACAGAGTAACAAAAAATGTTGTTTTTATAAAATTTATAATATCTTAGATAACATAAAATTTATAAAAGAAAAATATTTTTTTACTCTTTATCAATGATACAGTTACCTGTGGTTTACACATGTCCTTGGGTAAAATAAGTGATGTCATTCTGAATCCCACACATGTACTAGCAGTCCACACTAAGTATTTAAACGCACATGTTACATTTTCTCCATAGGGTTACATGTTAAACCAGGCATTGTGGTCAGTCTGTCATTTTCTTCCTGTACTTCAGTCATTTTTTGTGTCTACTTGTTCCCATGCATCTCTGCTTTCATTCGTAAACTGTATTTGCAGGTGGCCCTGATTTGAAGGATGTTTAATTGCAATTTTGTAAAAGAGCATTTTCCGGGAAATAACACATTCAGCAAGTTCTTTCTAGAATTCTTGACTGAAAAGGTAAAGTTTTGAAATAGACTACCGAAACAACTTCAATGTGTTAACAATCAAACCACACCACACTAATTGTTCTGTTTAACCTTCGAAGAAACATGTAACCCTATGGGGAACATCTAACATCCGCATTTCTTTATGTACTCAGTGTAGTACACGTGCGCTTGGTGTGACATACAGATTGTGGTGTAAAAAGAATAATACCATACTCAGTGTGAACATACCACGTGGTATGTCACGTACTTTTAGATATTAACGTCAACAATCGTAATAACTTCATTCTTTGACCGATTTGATAGAAACATCCTTGACGCTCAAGCCGAGAATGAGTTATATCCATGTTACTAAATATAATTGTGCTAAAGGGGACAAACTGTTTTGTTTTGCTGAAAATGTAAAGGTTGCGTGGATAGAACCCGTTCTTGGCTTTAGCGTCAAGGATATCACGTTGCAATCGGTCAATCAATAAAATTATTACGGTTGTTTTTAACTTTGTGTTGACGGACTGTTACTTGCGTTCTTAGCCAAAACATACGTCACATACCACGTGGTATGTCCGCACAGATATTAAGATATAAGGAGATGGAATGGATCACCGTATAGCCCAATGTAAATATTTCGGTCGACAATTCAATACAGCCGCTTCTGAGTTCAGCATTGTGGTAGAGCGGATAATGTAAAGAGTGCGGTGGTGTGGGGTAGGGTGTCCATACACCAAATATTGTTGTTTGTCTAATCCTGCTTACAATATTCTTCCTTGCATGCACGGCTGACGTATTTTTTTAATTATACTGGTTGACTGATAATAGCGAAGCTAGGTACATGTAATTATTAGGTTCAACCTTTCAGCAAGACCAAGCACGTATTGGTCAAGTAATGGGTATATATATCGTTGCATACCTGCACACGTGTATGTTTTATCAAGTACAAACTTATATTTCCTTCGTAAAATGAATGCACCCATAGCGAATAGATAGCACAAATGAAGTTCATAATTCAACAACCGAGGCACATTTATGGACCCCCCCCCCCCTGTATGTATACAATAACGACTTCACACTCAATGAGACCACTACTTTTGGTTTTCCAATTTTACCGATGGCAAGTTCGGATTGCAACTCTATGGAAGGGAATGCTTTTACAGGAATGATGTTTACTCAAACCAATACAGGTCTCTAAATTTATCAACCAATCAAAAGCTTGGCCCTGGTAATATCTAAAACAGCTTGTGTACCGCACAGAAACAGGGTATATGTAAACCTTGCCACAAGGTAGTGTTACTGGAGTTCGACACATCAGTGGTGAAGGCACACAAGTGTAGAAACCAAGTGCGATCGAATGGAACCAGAGTCTACTTAACTCGCCTTCCACTCGATAAACAACTAGTGGTAGTGGTTTGACGATTACTATAGTCTGATCTGGTTCGGTTAAATGAGTATGTCTGGTTTCTCCAGGCACCAAAACCTACGTATTAATTAGTAGTTTCAAGGAGGCGCAGATGAAACAGGAATAAAAGAGAACTATCGACAATTCGACCATAGTTTAACCACTGGAGGTTTTCGCGGTCTTTATTTGAACTACAGTGACCATAGTTAGCGCTATGGAATAGATTATTCGCATGAAATGATATTCGCGCCGTGAAATCAGCATTTTTATTTCGTTGCAGTTACAGTATTAAGTGTGGACATACCACGTGGTATGACACGTATTTTTGGGCTAAGAACGCAATAATAAATATGTCATCACAATATAAACAACATCCGTACACTCTACACCGACAGTCTGCTGTCTCAATCAGTCAAACATAACCATAGTAAGAGCGAACACATGAGAACGAACCACAAGGACATTTGCACAATAAACACTATTTAATCCCTTGGTCACAAAACATCCGGAACAATGTCCGTGTATCCGATGTGTGCATGGAAGGCCTATGTAGGCATCATGTACACATCAGGCGCGGCATTGAATCCTGGACAAAGGGTGACGGACGGGCATCAGGCGATGATCAGTCAGCGGAAGGAGACCGACACATTTTGTATCCGGTTAATCTACGCATTGACCAACAATGCCTCGTCGATTTCCGACCGGCCTCCTGCCAAAAGGTACGACGGCCGATTAGCGTACGGCGATTGGATTGGATATGTGATCCATGTATTATCTGACACTCACTAGTCGTCATCCTTCTACAGTCCGTTCCTGCAGGTTCGCTATTGTATTGCACAGGTTGAGTTGGGTAGTCGATGGTCGGTTGTAAAGTAATACCACTGTCTATAGTAAATAGTGTAGTAGGTTGATTTTTAGTCGTGTCGGTTATACACGGATTATATTTACGAAGTTTCAGTTAAATTGTGTGTGTCAATACACAGGTATTGCATTACAAAGCAGTCATATTCTTCAAAACCCTTATCTCATGTTTCATGTACACATAATGACATAATCGCTTAATTAAGAGTACTCGGAAAAACTATTCCGGTTACCCACGTTTTGAGTGGTTGAATTATGATGAGCGATCTTTAATACAGGTTGTTAAAAAAGTTTGTTCTCAAAATTTATATTCATTATTAATTTTATCTGAACTTTTTGCGCACTGTACACTTTTAATTTGTTACTCTAATAGCTTCATTTAGTACCATAAGGATTAGAACAACGGAAGAACCCTCTGGATGTTGACCAATTTTTTAGATTCTTCTGACGTTAGAAAAATAAACTATTGAAACTTAAACATGGAGAACGAACTTTTTTAACACCCTGTATATACAATGGGTGTTAATAATAGCGAGGCCACTCAATGACAATTTCATATTGTACATTAACTTCCATAAACCGAAACTAGATGTAATAAACTATTCATTGATTTCAATCATTTACAAAATATAATGTGTGTAGATATGCAGTAATGTACCAATTACACCGGTTACACCCTTTTGAAGTCAGATTTGCGCTGGAAGGGAAACGGGATACATTTATAACTATTTGGAACTGAATGTAAGTACATTTCGTATTTTATCAAGATCAGCGATTTATTTCCTTCTTTGGTTTGTACCCGTAAGAGGACCCGTTCCCAATTGAATAGTTCTCTTGATGGTTTTTCCCAATCTAAACCTACAATTTCACAAATTATGACGATAATGTAGTATATTTCTCACTAACAAACTCTGTAACAGTGTTAATTGTTAATCTGAGTTTGTCATTCAGATATAGAATTATTGGTTATACTCAGTATGTAGGGATTTCACTCAAAATTAAATTCCCAATTCAGACAAAGGCGACTGGATTTTCCCCAAGTTGACCGGACCCGGTACTTTTCCCAAAATGGTAAAAGAAATCACTGTACAAGTCACAATGTGTCTCTCTTTTAGCGTCTATATGTTATGAAATTATATCATAATGTAAGTTTACACAAATAACCGCGACGGTTGCCTAGTGGTTAGGGTGTCCACGATGGAAGCGGGAGATCGTAAGTTCGAATCCCGACGGAAGCTGGGTTAAAACGGATACGGCCGGTTTGGGAGTCGCCAGATAGTTAAAGAATGGTTACCGTAGCCCATCTCGATCAGGCGTCCGGCAATAGGTGAAGATATTCGGAAGGTATTGTGCACCACAGGTCCATGAAAAGTGACCTAGCCCACATATATATACATATTTAAATATGTATATATAGACGGCATTGGACACTTTTCATGGACCTGTGCTGTGCACACGAAAGATTTGTGTCTCATAGGTCAAACAGTTTTTTGTTGACTATCAGGAAAAAGTATGTCCTTTATGAATGTCCTTTCGTGTCCCAATTTTGGCAATCATTGAAAGAATAAGCATACACTATTAATCCAGAAATGAAATAAGAATTAATTGGGCACAATGTGACATTGCCTAAATTCCAACCAGCTGCAAATATAGTATTAAATACAGTTACATCAATAACAAAAAATATATCAACGCATGCAAAGTCTTGCACACCTAACCTGACAATTTTTTAAATTATTATCTCACTAAAGAGTAAAACAATACATAGCCAAAAAGTTCTTTTCTATACACAGCTTCACTAAAAAATGGAAATGTTACATGACAGCACTGGAGGAAGACTCTCCATAATCTCAACTTCTAACCCAAGCTTCCTCTGTTCTAGACCGACAATGTCATAAAAATGTAATACTATAAGACTGTGTAGAGTCTGAATGCAAGCATGCTTGTTGTCTTCCTGTATAACGACAATGGAAACAAGACTGCGTTCAATAAACGCTTATGCCCCCTGTGGAAGCCTTGTCCATAAATAAGTCTAAGTCCAAAATTATAAAATTTGTAATCAAATTACAATTTTATGAAAGAGTTAAACTTACCAGTCATATTTGTTTACAAATAGGATATTACCTCCCTTGAAAAGATCGGACTCGCCTAGGCGCTTGATCATTTTTTACATAAAAATGCAAGCGTCTGGCTATCGTGACCGATCAGCGCGCATGCGCCAACCAGTTTTACTGACGGCGTGAAAACACACACCATCAGTAAATTACCCAGGGGTGGTGGTGGGTAGTATGACTGGTAAGTTTAACTCTTTCATAAAATTGTAATTTGATTACAAATTTTATAATTTCATTTCATTTGTTAAACTTACCAGTCATATTTGTTTACAAATAGGATAGGTTTTAAAGCAGTACTCACCTACAACTGGTGGTGCTGTTGGTAATTTCTGATAACTCTCAGTTCTTCATATAACATTCTTCCTATTTCACATGATAAATATTCCAAAACAATATTTCAATCCCTCTTGATTCATCTGATTGATGAAATGTTCTATTTACACACATGTAAATTACAATACAAATTAAATGTCATTTCTAGTGATTCTTCGCTATCTGGCGACTCGCTAGAAGTTTATCTTCTTCACTGTATATATACATTCACGTTAAAACTTTCGAGACAGAATTAATGTCTCTTAAATAGAAACGTGTAAACGTAGTATCTCTACTCCAATCTGCTGAAGTCATAATGGAATCGAGTGAAGCACCTTTGAATAATGCAAAAGAAGATCCTATAGCTCTAGTACTGTGAGCTTTGACTTTTAAGTTTACGTCATTTAAAGTCAATCGTAAAGTTTGTGTGATCCAACTAGAAATAGTCTGAGCACTAACAGGTTTATGTGGTTCATTTAAACCGAGAAACAATTTGGTTTCATCTTCACCATTACCTGATTTTCTAAATTTTTCTGTCATTTTCAAATATTGGAAAATACATCTTTTTGGGTCCAGTTTCTTATTCTCTGGGAAAGATGGAACAAACACTGTAACACCGAAATGTGATGGTCTATCTTGTTTAGCCAAACCATGTCGTAGAAAAGTCACTCCTTTCTTCTGTATATTCACAGAACCTTCACCCAATCTCAATGACTGTAAATCACTGCATCTCCTGAAAGTAGTGATAGCAATAAGAAAAACAGTCTTAAGTGTAACAACTTTCAAAGAAGCTTGCTTCAAGGGTTCAAAAGGTTTCTTTTGTAAAGCATCTAAAACCTTTAACAGATCCCATTCTGGGACAAGTTTAACTGTTGGGGGTCTTGAATTGAAAACTCCTTTTAACAATTGAATAACATAGGGATGTTGACCTACTTTGTGACCATCAATTGGGGGTATGACTGCTGATAGCATAGACCTATAGCCGTTTATAGTTCTGTACTGTAAACCTTCATTGAAAATATCTGTTAAAAATTGAACAATGTCAATTAAAGTGACAGAATAGGGATCAATTTTCCGTTGACTACACCAGCAATTGAATCTTCTGAACTTACTGCTATAGTCTTTTTGTGTTCCCTTTCTCCAGGCCGCCTTAAGTAATTTTCTAGAGTTTTTAGAAAACCCGACCTTTCTGAACTGTTTGTCGAAAGCATCCAAGCTGTCAGTTTGAACAACTCGGGGTTTGGGTGTTGTATTAATGTTTTTGGTTGATTTAACAGATCTGGAATTTGAGGTAACCTTATTGGGCATGCGACCAATAGATTCAGAAGATCTGTGTACCAGTGTCGACGTCGCCAAAGAGGTGCGAATAGAATGATTCGACAATGGAACTGCAACATATATTTCAGAACTTTCGGTATCAGACATAGGGGTGGGTAGGCATACGCATACATGTTCTCCCATGAAATACTCAGAGCATCTATTGCATAAGCTTGAGTTGTTGGAAACCATGAGCAAAAAATTGCTGTTTGGTGGTTGTCCACTGACGCAAACAGATCCATTAGAGGAGGAGTCCATATTTTGAATATTTCTTGGATTACTTTGGGATTCAAAGACCATTCTGTTTCCCTGATTTTGTGGCGACTTAATTGATCTGCCAGAATATTGTGCTTCCCCACGACGTGGACTGCTTTCAGTGATATGTTGTTCTGAATAGCTAGATTGTATAGGTTCCAAGTCTGAATGCAAAGTTGACTTGACTTGGTCCCTCCCTGTTTGTTTATATATTGTACCACTGATGTGTTGTCTGATTTTATCAGTACTGATTTGCCCTGGATTTGGTTGCGAAAATGACTTACTGTCAGTTTGACCGCTTCCATTTCCAGTGAATTTATGTGCCATTGTTTTTGACTTGGAGACCATGTTCCCTGAATGTAACTGTTCCCCATGTGACCTCCGTACATGATTTTGGAAGCATCTGTTGTGATCGTAACCTCCGGAAATTGTTGATGTAACAATCTGCCTTTCTGCATGTTTGCTGTTTGTAGCCACCAGTTTAAGTGAGATATTAGATGTTGTGAAAGTGGGATAACTGCCTCCACCGAATGAATGGCTGGTTTCCAAAAAGCTAAAAGATGAAGTTGTATAGGTCTCATGTATAGTCTTGCATAAGGAATTAATTCTAGACAAGATGCTATTAGTCCCAGTAGGTGTAAAAAGTCTTTTGCTTTGTGCTGACCCTTTTTTAAATTTGCAATGGCCATTAGGATTTTCTGAATTCTTTCCTCTGTTGGAAAATCTTTCCTAAATGAAGGTTCAACAAGGCTCCTATGTAAATTATTGTTAGACTAGTTGTGGGACTAGATTGGACTTTTTCCCGTTTATTATGAACCCTAGTGACATGAGAACATGCAGGCAAGTGTCCCTGTCTGAGATTAATTTCTGCCTCATTTGGTTCAAACCCAGCCAGTCGTCTAGGTAAACAGCAAGACGTATGTTTAACATTCGTAGATATGCTGCTACTGTTGCTACTATTTTTGTAAACACTCTTGGTGCTACTGTGGGCCCGAAACACATTACTTTCCACTGATAACATTGACCTTGAAAAGCAAATCTCAGGTACTTCCTGTGACTGGGAAATATTGGTATATGAAAATATGCATCGTTTAGATCTATCGATATTGCCCAATCTCTTTGTTTCAATAAATTTATGACTTTTGACAAAGTGTCCATTTTGAAAGACTTCTTTACCAAATATCTGTTGAGGGGTCTCAGATTTATTACTGGTCTCAAACCTCCGCTTTTCTTCGGTACAAGAAATAAGGTACTGTAAAAACCTTGATTTTGATTTTGAGTTACTTTTTCTATAGCATCTTTTTCTAACAAAGAACGAATTTCGTTTGAAACTACTGTAATATCTTTTTCTGGGACAGTAGTCTTTCGAACTCCTGTGAATTTTGGTTTTTGTTCTAATTCGAGCTTGTACCCGTGTTTGATTATTGACAGTACCCATTGATCTGATGTTATTTTCTCCCACATAGGTAGAAAAAATCTGAGACGTCCCCCTACAGGTATCTGGGGCTTTAAACATAAAAGATTGCTCACCTTGTCATTGTTTCTTGGGAATCCGAAATGTAGGCACATTAGAGCTGTCCTTATGTTTCGGTTTCTGTCCATACGAGTTGGAGGACTTGTTATTGAAGGTATTCTTGTTCTCCTTTATAACTGTAGTTTGACTGTCTTTGACGAGCAGTTTGGTCGTAGTTAGAAGACACCTTCTGTCTCTTGAAGTTTTGTTTCTCGTATGGAACAAAAGGTTTCCTTTTCTTCTCGAACATTTCTGGGATCAAATCTGTTAACTGATCTTTTTGTTCCTTCCTACTCTTTAATTTAGACTGAAGACCCGAGCCAAACACTCCGTCTGATGATAAAGGCAAGTACATAACCTTAGACTGTACATCCTTCAAAGTGTTTAAACCTGAATCCGCTGCTGCTGCTTTCCTACGGATGAGGTGATGAAAAGGTAATTCAATTTTCTGAAATATGTAACATCAAAACAAAACAGTTTTATACAAAATTATTACAGTTTATTAACTAACGTCTTATTGATATGTTGTGGAGCTCGTGTTTTGTATGGATGTTTCAACAGAGGTTTTACGCCTTACTTGTATTTATGTTTACCATTTTTTCATAGCAGTCATAGATAAATAGTTACAAACGAAACTGTTGGCTTTCCAGTGCCGTACTTCTCAGACAATCATGAAATTAAAAGGAACAGTAAATTAGCAATGAAGAATTAAGAGGAAATGTTACAACGATCGGGGACCCTATTCTCGGTCGTCCCAGCATCGATCGACTAAATACATGTAGACTATATTAAACCATTTAAATAGTAAATTTCAACCTTCGTGGTAATTTACTGACGGTTAGATGTAATATAAATCTCGAAATAAAGAATTGCTGGTTAGTAATCTGACACCACTACTTATGAGTCATCCATGTCTACCTCTTTATGCGTTAAGAAAGGATACTTGTACGTACATTGAATTATGGTTACCATTTCTGGCCTCTACAGGATATATATCAAAATGTTTGTTCCATTTTTACATGCATACTTTCTATGGGAAAGGTGATTAACAGTTATTACCTCTCAAGCCTTTGTTAATTGTGTTTATTTATACCAGTCAGAATTAAGCTTTAGTTACTTTAAAACCATTTAGTTTCTGTATTTATATGTTTTGTATGTATGTATTATCTTGATACATTTGTCATATTTATGACCCTTAATTCGATCGTATCTTACCTCTGCTGCTGATTACTCATCACACTCGGCTGGATGTTCATCGGGTTACACCGTGTAAGTAAGTTGGTAAGATTGTTTCGTTCACTTGAACAAAACTTATAAACAGGAAGGAGGAAGTTAATGCACACAGCCAAAAAAAACAATGCAAAAAAACACATCATAAAACTCCCACTTAATGTTGATTCCGTATTTAAACAATAGCCGTACAAACATAGAGTATATTGTAATATCAAGTGCATTACAAATGTGTATGAGTAGTTCGTTGTATACAATGTGTAACCATGTTACTGCCGATTGCGAATCATTTGTGTGACAATATGCATTTGATCATTTGTCTTTAGTTGTATTGATTTTCCATCGAAATTAAACTCGAGCTAATACAAAACAATCAGGGCTAATATAGCGAGTACGTATCTTTTTATGCTGCACTAGTGTAATATAACTCTCGGGTGACGTCTCGTGATATAATAAATGACATGTTACACAATATTTAAATAAGGTAAAACACAAAGACTATAAAATTTAAAAAAACTCCCTGTCACGGTTCAACTGACTAAAAAATGGTTAAAATTACATATCTTAATGGGTATAAAAGTCCGTGGTTTTTGATAAAAATTTAATTTTGTAGTGTCGTGGATTACAAAACATGTAACATTCGAGGTCGGTTTATGATGGGGATTGTATTTCATGGTCGAGTTTAACAACGAAATAAACGAAAATTCAACTTCTTCCAAAAATAATAATGTTACAGTATAAAAATCTCTGTCGACGTTCTTGTTGATGACCGAACAGCACACTAACTCTTGATAAATAAAAAAGATAAAATAAGAAATAGAAAATATCCATACGTTTACAGACGAATTAATGTGTACAATTTATATAGAAATATGAAAACCAGTGAAACTAGTAATTCAACCTATCTGCAATATTGCAAGCTTATCGATCATTGTGCATGCTGAGATAGACGATTACGTTCAAATATAGTCAAGAGCCATATCTAGAGATAAGAAACTTATTAAAACTACTTATACTTTACACTTATACTATGCCCTTAGTAAATCAAGCAGCGTACATTGGTGTGTAAATTACTTCAAATGTCCCTTGTTCTTCTATAACACCTTGAGGAGTCAGTTTGGTCTACTCATGTACACATAAGCAATACCACTTGCAAAGTCAGTCATGACATATACTTCTTATTTGAAACGTAGCATGCTTTCATTTAAACGATAATGGAAGCTTAGATTAATAAAGTATCACATTTAAACAGATTAATTATCAATACACCAGTCATACACAAACTGTCAAGCAACCGGAACTTCCGACAATGAAAAAGTAGAACACGTACCACAAGTTTGAATTCAGAGGAAACAGCCAATAGTTAAGTTGGTCATTAATTGTTATAATCAATGGAAATCTGTCTGAATGGTTTACAGTACACCGAGGTTGCAGACATGGTGATCCTCTATATCCCTACCTGTTTATATTATATGCAGAAATTCTATCTATATTGATAAGACAAAACAACAATATTAAGGGTTTGAATGGTAATGGAATAGAATACGCAGATGATACTACCCTGATACTCGATGGTACAGAAATGTAACTAAGAACAACGATGTCAGTGTTAAAATTTTATGCTAGTATCTCAGGCCTAAAGATAAACAAAAACTGTCTGGATAGGCGCCTTTAAAAATAGAAATACTATCATTTGACCCGACTTAGGTCTAAATTGAGAAATCAATAACTTTAAATTACCTGGGATCATATTCTCTAAAGATCTACAAGAATAGAGAATACAATCAATGACATTAAAAGGTTATTTACAGTATAGTCAAAAATAATACTGACTCCAGTTGGCAGAAATGTAATTTTTAAAACATTGGCATTATCAAAAATAATCATTTAATACTCAGTTTACCTTATCCTAGATACAATTAAAAACTATGATTTTTAAATTTCTATGGAATAATAAACCAGATAATATCAAGAGAAATTGTATTGTCAAAGACTATAGTCTGTGGGGTTTAAGAGTACTGGGTCTAGAAAACTTTATGAAAGCCTTAAAGATATCCTCGCTTAGAAGATTTCTCACAAACTCCACTAAATATTATAAACTGGTAGTAGAACTGTGTCCTAATATTACACTGTTTAGTGTATTAGGTAGGGGTATTCAAACGGAAATTGTTACAAATGCACATAACAACTTTTGGAAAGATGTCTTGAATAGCTACACGCAGTTAGTAGAAAAACATGCCATAAGTTTTTGACAAGACTTTATTAATCTACCAATTTGGCTTAATAATATTTTTAGAGTTGGATGGGCAAAGCTTTTATTACAAAAAGTATCTTGATAAAGGAATAGTACTCATAAATGACGTTCTAGATTCAAATGGAAATTACTACACATATAAAAATGTTCCAACAAACAATTCAAGTACAAGCAAACTTTTACAATATAGCAGCCTTATCAATGCCATAAAGGCAGGCTGTAACAAATTTGCAATTACTCCGAAACAAACTAGTGCATGTTAACCAACCTTTACACATTAAACTTATTACAGGCTCCAAGAAGGGTTGTAGAAATATGTATGGCTCGTTGATCATCAAAAAAGAGACTATAACATCAAAATCGGAAAACTCAGTTAAATCTACCAGAACAATTTGGAAGGAAATACATTTTAACTCCCCTTTCGAAATTACATGTACAAATGATTCACACTACAATGGTTCCAATACATAATTATCCTTATGATATTAGAAACGAACTCATTGTTATTTAAAATGAATCTCTGTATTAAAATATTTACACTTTTTGTAACCAAGAAGAAGAAACTTTATGCTACTTATTTTATTAATGTCATTTTGTGTCCCAATTTGGCAATCACTGAAACAATGGGCAAGCAATACTAACCCAGAAATAAGAAAAAATTGGACACAGTGTGACATTCTCCTTGATTTCCCAAATATCCAGACAGCTACAAATGTAGTATTAACAAGAGCTGTCCACGAACAGCGCGCTCCACTATTCGCAGCGACATGCTAGAATAGTACAATTATTATATATACAAAACAAAATGCTTCATAACAGCAGCATTACCATCTGCTGTGTAGAGGTTGGGGCTTCTAAGTCGAAAAAGGGGGATAATTTGGACAAATTATGCAGGACAGTTACCTATTCATGTGTTGTCATGAAGGTTAACAAATAAGCCCAAAAGGGGGCATAATTTCAACAAAATGCTAAAAAGTTATCTTTTCCTGTGTAGGGGTTGGGGTCATGATGGTGAACAAGTATGCAAAGTATCAAAGCAATATATCAATTCACTTTGAAGATATAAGAGGTTAAAAAACCTGCACCTAAACTTTAACATTTGCATTCCCAAGTCCAAAAGGGGGCATAATTTCAACAAAAGGCTTGATAGAGTTACCCACCCCTGTGAAGGGGTTGGGTCATGATGAAGAACAAGTATGCATAGCAATATGTGAATGCACTTTGAAACTATTAGAGGTAAAAAAACATGTACCTAAACGTTAACATTTGCACTAAGTTGAAAGGGGGAGGCATACTTTCACCAAAATGCTTGATAGAGTTACCTACCCCTGTTTATGGGTTGGGGTCATGATGGTGGACAAGTATGCAAAGTATCAAAGCAATATGCCATTGCATCTTGAAGATAAAAGGGGTTAAAAACCTGTACCTAAACCTAAACATTTGCATTTCCAAGTCCAACGGGGGCATAATTTCAACAAAATGGTTGATAGAGTTTCCTACCTCTGTGTAGGGGTTGGGTCATGATGGAGAACAAGTATGCAAAGTATCCAAGCAATATGTCAATGCACTATGAAGATATTAGAGGTTAAAAAACCCCGTACCTAAACTTTAACATAAGTGTTGCGCCGACGCCGACGCTCGGGTGACTGCAATAGCTCCCCTTATTCTACGAATAGTGGAGCTAAAAATACTGTATTTTAATAGCAAAAATAAACCTCTGTATGTAAAATGAAATCTTGCGTACCTAACCTGACAAATCGCAAAGCATATTTACTATCTCACTTAAGGGTAGGACATTACATAGCCAAACTGCCTCTTTCTACACGCAATTTCTATACGAAATGGAACAGTTACATGGCAGCACTGGAGGGAGACCCTTCATAAATTAATCTCCTCACCACAAGTTTCCTCTGCTCTAGACCATCAATATCATAAAACTGTAATACTATAAGACCGTGTAAAGATTGAATGCAAACATGCTTTTTGTGTTTCCTAGTAAACAGCAATGGAAAACAAAACACCATACCTAACCCTTGTCTTTTCAATTCTTCTATTTGTTTTCCATTTTCAAAAGCTGTCGTTATATATGCATTAATATTTGGTAGAAATTATATTTGCAATTTAAGTTACTGAAATTGGCGTGATGAACACCAAAACAAACTAGTTTTATAACTTATTATACATTCGGTGCCGAATTGAAGTTCACAAAGTACGAATTTCGTTGAAAAATAGACAGTTTTTTTCTGGATTTGAAATTGCAAGACATGTCAACACAGTCAGATAAAAGTTAATGTACCTTTATTATGCCGTTTTAGCCGAGTAAAAATATACCAAATTATTTTGTGAACGTGCATGTGTGTTTAGTGAACTTGAGTATAGCTAACAAACATCTTACTTATTCTTTGTGAAACTCATGTTTTATATCACCATACATTTTATGCTTTGTTTGTGTTAATGTTTAGATAATGTGTTCTATCAGCAACGAAATAAATAATTACAACAAGAGGATCATATATCCTGGGGCGCTCACCTGCTAAACATGGCCAAACTTTGAACTTGACCTTAAGGTCATCAAGATGAACATTTTTACTAAACTTGATGAAGGTTAAAGCAACACGGAGGCCTCCAGAGTGTTAAAAAGGTTTTGCTATTATTTGACATATTGACCTAGTTTTTTAGCCACATGACCCAACTTCAAACGTGACCTTAAGGTCATCAAGATCAAAGCAAAAATGTGACCTCCAGAGTGTTAACAAGGTTTTCCTATTATTTGACCTATTGACCTAGTTTTTGACCCCACATGACCCAACTTCGAACTTTGCCTATATTTCATTGAGGTTCAACTACTGACCAAGTTTGATGAAGATCAAAGCAAACATGTGACCTCCAGAGTGTTAACAAGGTTTTCCTATTATTTGACCTATTGACCTAGTTTTTAACCCCACATGACCCAACTTCAAACTTGGCCTATATTTCATTGAGGTTCAACTACTGACCAAGTTTGATGAAGATCAAAGCAAACATGTGACCTCCAGAGTGTTAACAAGGTTTTCCTATTATTTGACCTATTGACCTAGTTTTTAACCCCACATAACCCAACTTCGAACTTGGCCTATATTTCATTGAGGTTCAACTACTGACCAAGTTTGATGAAGATCAAAGCAAACATGTGACCTCCAGAGTGTTAACAAGGTTTTCCTATTATTTGACCTATTGACCTAGTTTTTAACCCCACATGACCCAACTTCAAACTTGACCTTTATTTCATTGAGGTTCAACTACTGACCAAGTTTGATGAAGATCAAAGCAAAAATGAAAGTGCTAGAGTGTAAACGGTAAAACGTTTAACGGACAGACGGACGACGGACGACGGACAAAAAACAATCACAAAAGCTCACCTTGCCACTTTGTGGCAGGTGAGCTAAAAACAAGGTTGAGCATTAAGGAAAAATACATAATGTACATCATTTACAGGATGAACGCAGGAGGAAATAATTCATGCCATCAACATTTTTTGTCTAAAGCAATAAACTACTTTTGTATGTACACATTGCACTGCAGTACATGTAATAATTGTAACACGTGTTTTACGTATACACTCAGCCACTTTTCTAATCGGTCACTTTTCAAACCCCAAATACGTTTAACTGTGATCATAATGTTTGATGATATTTTGCACACAAACGATTTATGCAATTGTCCCAACACTTAAATTATTTAAAAATCACAATCACGTGCCAAAGTATACATGGTCAGTCATGCGATAAATTTGGGATTTTTGCCATCAAATACAATGATCACAGTTGAAGATATTTCGGGTTTAAAAAGTGCCAATTAGAAAAGTGGTTGAGTTTTTGTGTATTGTATATATTGTGTATGTGTATGCTGATGCATGTTGATTAGACTTGTGATAGATAATTTAATTTGAACTAACCGTCATGTTCTATCCTTTTTCAGGTTATGTTGACAACTTCACTACTTGGAATACCGGTATATACATTGATGTGAAATCTAAGGATGGCGGAGAGTGAGTTTGACAAACTTATATATAAGCAATAGTCCATGGGCCAGTGGGGTAAACCCTCCCCCCCCCCTAGGGAATTTCGGACACTATATTTTTCTGAAAGCGTATGACCAGTAGAGTATTTTTCCAAAGTCTGCACTTTGGCCGTTGGGGCGTTAAGATTTTTTGGGGTAAAACGTTAAAAATATGAACGAAAGTGTGAATTTCTGGAATTGGTTAATTACTATCACATTTAGTAAGTTATTTTGTAATTAAACACTTTCATGGGTTGATATTAACTCATAGTTTAAGTCTGCAAAATTCTAGTCCCGTGTAATTATGCAAAATGGGATATTTTTGGCGTAAAACATTAAAAAATACATGAAAAAGTGCAAATTTTGAGAATCGGTACACTTTAATGGCAGAATACAATGTCATTGATCTTTTTTTTTTTTGGTAATTATGAAAGGCTTTGACCTACCAATACTTTTCCCAAAGTCTGCACTTCAGACATTGGGGCGTTAAGATTTTTTGGGGTAAAACGTTAAAAATATGAACGAAAGTGTGAATTTCTGGAATTGGTTAATTACTATCACATTTAGTAAGTTATTTTGTAATTAAACACTTTCATGGGTTGATATTAACTCATAGTTTAAGTCTGCAAAATTTTAGTCCCCTGTTATTATGCAAATGGGATATTTTTTGGGGTAAAACATTAAAAAATACATGAAAAAGTGCACATTTTGAGAATCGGTACACTTTAATGGCAGAATACAGTGTCATTGATCTTTTATTTTGGTAATTATGAAAGGCTTTGACCTATCAATACTTTTCCCAAAGTCTGCACTTCAGACATTGGGGCATTCAGCAGGAAAAGCAAAAATAAGATTATCTACCCTGCTTTTAAATGATGTACAAATTGTAACGATGTATTCACTTAACTATGCTATAACACATTGCGCCTTACTGTATTTTAATTGCAATTGTGAATACCAATAAAGGCATATTCCCAAAATGTATTTTAACATTTAAATGCACTAAAGGTGGGTCTATTATGGAAAATGGCCATCAAAATGGCCGCTAAAGTGACAAAAGTATTGAAAACAGTCGTTCTACTTATTAACAAGTACTCGCAATATGATTTTGAAATCTATTTCCTATTTCACTTTGTTTGCAATGTATGTTATAGTTGGCATCAGTAACATTTGTATGGATTGTGTTAAATTATACTTACATGTATTTTACAAGAGTGAATGGGGTAAATATACATTCATTTTTTTCAAATGTTGTTGTACAGCTATTCCTTGTGACACAATGGCTGTGCATCATGGTTGTGTCAGGAATGGCTGTTCTGGGTGGTTGTGAGTATCCAAGAGGACCAGGAATTTCTTGACCTTGTAGTTGCCAGTACACATAGTGCAATAAATGAGATACCACATGATAGTGCACATCCTATAAGACTATGGATGTGTGTATCCAGTAGTACTGTCTGCTCATGGTGTGTGTCAGTACCCTACAGCACCATAAATACCTGTACCTAGTGGTATTGGGTACCCTCTAATTGATGCACCTAGTAGTTATGAGTACCAAATACAACCAAGTATGCATGAACACGGTGGTTGTGGGTACCCATTAGAACTAGGATGGGTGTACCTAATGGTTATGAGTACCTAATACGACTAGGAGTTTATGTGCAAGGTGGTCGTGAATACCTGATTTACCCAGTGTTTATGATTGCCTAACAAGACCAGGAATGTTCTACTTAGGCACTAAGTCGTCAATACGACGAGAAATGGGTGCTCCGAATGGTTGTCTGTACCCAACAAGACCAGTAATGTATGTACATAACAGGATCCGGAATAGTGGCTATGCATACCAAATAATACCATGAATGTATGTACATGTACTAGTAAATGATGGTAGTGGGTACCCAATAGGACATATAACAGTTGTGTATTGTAGCTGCAAGTACTTTATCACACTTTTTATGCATGTACATGGTGGTTACGGGTACCCACTTAGTCTAGGAATGTATGTATCCAGTGGTTATGAGTACCTAATAAAGTCAGGACTGTCTGTACATCGTGGTAATCATGACCCAATCAGACAAAAAATGACAGCACCTAGTGGTTGTTAGTGCATAATCAGTCTGCAATCGTCTGTACATTGTGTTTTGGAGTATCCAATAGTACAAGGAATTCATGGGACATGATAGTTGTGGGTACCCACTAGGACTTGAAATGTATGTACCTAGTCGATATGAGTATCTAATTAGACCATGCTTCAGGTACATGGGGTTAGTGATTACCCAATTTGATGAAAAAAAATGGTCACAGCTGAGGGTTAGGCATGCTCACTGCTGAATTTTAAAGACCAGGAATGTCTCTACATGGTGTCAATAGGACAAGGAATGGGTGATCCCAATAGTTGTCTGTACTCAATTAGACAAATAATGTATGCAACTAGTGGTTGAGAGATGTCTTAACATGATGATGTTCAGTATCTATCCTAAACAGGAATGTCTGTTAATCGTGGTTATTGGCACCCTATACGACCAGGAATGTATGTATATGCATGGTAGTCAGTACCCACAGGGACCAATAATGGCTGAGTATATAGGCTGTGAGGACTCGATTATACCACTTATGCATGAACATAGTGGTTTTGAGTACCCACTAGGACTATGAATGTATGCATCTAGTGGTTATGTATCCCTGATAGGGCCAGGACTGCCTGTAGATGGTGGTAGCAGTGACCAAATAGAACAACATATGACTGCACCTAGTGGTTGCTAGTACCCAACCCAGTCACAAATGTCTGTACATTATGGTTTTGTGTATTCAATAGGACCAGGCATGCATGTACATGATAGTTGGGGTACCCACTGTGACTAGGAATGTATGTATGAGTATCCAATAAGAACATCACAGTCTGTACACGGGGGTAGTGATTACCCAATAGGACAACAAATGGTCGCACCTAGTAGTTGGTAGTTCCCAATCAGTACAACTGATTTTGTACATGAAGGTTTCGAGTAGTACATATGTTATGAGTGGTCAATAAGGCCAAGCATGTAGCCACATGGCGCGCCTGAGTTGTCAATTGATGATCGGCAGTATCCAACGAGAATGTCTGAACCTAGTGGTTATGAGTATTCTTTACGACCAGCAATATATGTACATGGTGGAAATGAGTACCCAATTGCACCTATAATGCCTGTACATGGTGGTTTAGAGTACCAAATAGGACCAGGAATGTCTGTATATGGATACGTAAGTCACCACTATGACTGGGCATGTATGTACTTCAATAAGCAGTTACGAGTACCCAATTAGAACATGGTAAGTGTGACTACCCATTGAGACGAGGAATGAATGTACCTACTAGTGGTTATGGGTACCCAGCCTGACCAGCAATATCTGTATAAGTATGGGGGTTTTGAATATCAAATAGAACTTAGACTAAGGAATGGTATTGGCTATGCTATCAAATTAGACTATGACTGTCTGTGCATGGTGGTAGTTTAATAATACCCGATAGGACAACTGATGTCTGTATAGGGTCTGTAATGCAGTCCACAGATTCCAAAAATTCGCACTTTTCTCTTATAATTTTTAGCGTTTTACCCCAAAAAAGCCATTTTGCACAATAGCAGCACTCTGATTTTTTCAGTCTAGATAGGACAGGTTAATATCTACTTGTTACAGAGATTTATTTTAAAATAACATAATAAATAAGATTGTAGTTAACTGATTCCGAAAATTTGTACTTTTCGTTTATATTTTTTGACGTTTTACCCCAAAAAATCTTAACGCCCCAATGGCCAAAGTGCAGACTTCAGGAAAATACTCCAGGGACCATATGCTTTCAGAAAAATATAGTGACCAAAATTCCCTAGGGGGGGGGGGGGGGAGGGTCTTCTATTGGTGGCTCATGGACTACAATACACTCAGTAAAAGTTATAAGTATAGTCCAGTCAGGGTAAGAATACAGCGACGCAGCGGTCGGATCAACTATTACGGTGTAAAACCAATTATAAAGGCTTAAACTTCAATGCTAAACTTTCAAACTATAAACACACTACCTATTCAGACAATGGTTGTAATATTCTGTATACACATAAACGGGTACGTCACTGTCACCAGATTCTTACTGGATGATACTGGGTGATTCATAATATATGTTTAGATTGATATGTTTGAATATAACCACAAATAGTTTACACATCCAGGACAGATATATTTTAAAGTTTTATTTGATATACAATATATTGTAAAGTAATGTTTAGTCTCTAAACAAAATTAACTTTTATGTCATACATTCAATGGGACGTCCATTTGTCCGAGACGTCAATGTTTATTTCAATGAGGAATATGGAATATGCATGATCAATTTTTTAAAGGCAGTGTACAAACATTATTAGAAATACATTAATTTTTTTTCTAGATTTGTAGGAATATACATTTGGGGGAACACATGTCCAAATTTAGCCTATTGTTAAAAATTTCAAACTAACGACGGGTTTTTTCAAGAGATGAAACACTTACATTATTCACATAGCATTTTAGTACTCGCAACAAGCTATGTGTATAAAGTTAATGTTTAATCTTCGTAAAAGTCGTAGTAAAGTCGAAACATTAAAAAATAGAATGAATTATCAACAAAATATTCACCGTACTATAGTATCGTATATCACCGTTCTGTGTAGAGAATATTTCATAGAAACACTTTAGATGTGCCTTCTTTATTATTTATTTCAGGAAAAAAACGTTGGGCAATTTACCGTAAGTAATATTCATATGAGATATGTATACAGTGTGGACATACCACGTGGTATGTAACGTAATATTTGAACAGGAACGCAAGAAATAAAATCTGAAATATATCAATACAAAATTAAAAACGACCGATTTCAACGCGTCTTCCTCATGGTCAAGCAATGAGTACTATCATGCCACCTAATATTTTTATGCAAAAGGTCTCAGTTCTCGCGTTATTTACATCAAATATACTTCAGACCAATTTCCAAGTCAACAAGTACTTATATCATATTATGATGCTAAAATGGGGCTAGCCAAGCTGGATCTTTTCAATCGTCGGAGGTCATCATCATGTCATCCCTATCTATAAATTATCAATATGATACGATACGATACGATACAATACAAATTTATTGGCATAATCGGCACATAATTTGCCTTCAAAAAAGTTTGTCCATTTACAAACACAAAAATTATGACAAAGACATAATAAATATAATACAAATGTTAATGAAAATAAAATGTGTTTCTCTCACTTTCAGATGATTTTCAGTACCGATACGACAGTGACGACGATCGTGGGAATAGCTTAGGTACTGATTGTGTTTCAAATAAATATACAAGGAAAATGAACATGCTATTATCCCCCGCCAAAGGTGAAGGGATATGGTAATGTTAGGCGCCATTACATAACTACGTAAATTAAACCTTGTGAGAAACTCCATGAACCACAAAAACAAATATGGCCGCACCAGAGAATTCTAACTGCTTTTGAAAGGCAATTTTTCATTGGCTATGTTTTTGTTTTAACCAATCGCGCTGTCTATTACAATTGCCGGGCATTCTGACTGTTACCTGGCTTCGTTTTGGTGATAAAGGCATAAAGAGGCTGAAGCAGGAGACCATATCTGGAAGCTTATTACGAAACACAAAGAAAAAGAGAGGATAGTTCTTATAGTAAAATCAAATATTTTCGGAAAAAAGAGCTAATAACACATTCTATTAATAATTTATTGAACACGCAACAAGGTTGAAAATTAAACCCTTTACAGTACTTACCAATATTATAATTATTATTGTTATCATGACATTAATAGTTCATGGTATGTATGTATAATTGGAACACACGCTTTCATACGTTTTCAGATAAAGATGGCAACTTGGAGGCGATGGCCACACTTGCCGAGGTTCTTGAGAAAGGGAACGAAAATAACAACACATTTAGGTTGATGGTGATTGGCTGCTTTGGTCAAGGCAAAACTAGTTTAGTCAGAAAACTGCTCGGTAAAACATCGGTGGAACCTCAAAGTACGAACGGCATCGAAATTCACGCTTGTATAGGAGATTCTACTGGACAGGAATGGGTAGAAAAACCTCTTATTGCTCCTGATGATGATTTTGTTCATCGACTCGTGCCGGCTGCTAGAAAATTACCTGAAAATAAAGTCAGTGGGTTTGCCGATGCAGGAACACGCGTATGTGATTCTCCCCCATCAGACCATCAGATGACAGCCGGTGTTTATACCAACAATACGTCAGATGCAACAAGAAGTCATCAGCAGTCTACGGAAACCTGTATGCCTCTGGGACAGCATAAATCGCGTCATCGTGCCTTTACTACTGGGTCAAAACCTGCGTTGAAGGATAGAGTTGATCACGAACAAATCAGACAGAAATCAAGACTCAAAAAGAAAAGTAAAAGTGAGGCATTTACTGTCTTTCATCCAGGTCTTTGTCGAAAGTTTAACCGAGTTTTGAAAAATGATAAACAATGCAGAGACTTGTTGACGGGGATAAACGTATGGGACTTTGGTGGCGAATTCGTATTCTACGCCACACATCAACTGTTTTTATGCAGACACGCTGTCTATCTGTTAGTTTTCCGACTAGATGTCTCTCTTGACGATGTTATACCAGACGATGAATATCCGGGTAGTGTCAGACCGCATCAAAGGACGATGCGAGATTACATAGAGTTTTGGATGAGTTCTGTTCATGCATTCGTTGGCGATGCAGATGGAAAGTCACCAACTATTATACTTGTGGGGACCCATAAGGATAAACTTATCAACGAAGATATAGCAAAGGAATACTTTGAGTCCATTCGAAGGATGTTTGATGAGCGGATAATGAGACACCATATTTACAAGGAATGTTTTGATGTGTCATCAATCGACGACAGCGACCCAAACATTAATAAACTGAGAAAAGCTATTATGGATATTTACAATAAACAAATAAAATTATTTAAAGTTCCCGTAAAATGGATACCGTTAGAAAATTCTCTGGGAACATGTAGGGAGCAAGATGTACTCTCACTTGAAGAAGTGATTGATCTTGATGAACGAGGTGGCTACCCAATCGGACGACAACAAGTGAAAAGCTTTCTTCAGCACCACCACGACATTGGGACTGTCTTCTTCATCCCCGACGGAACACATCCTGACGGAACTCCAGCTGCTTATGTCATTCTAAATCCTCAGTTCATCGCAGACGCATTTAAATGTGTCGTCACAGCAAAGAAATTCTTTTTGTCCGTACCTAACCTGAGAGAGTTATGGAAAAAGCTTTCCGACAAAGCCATTCTTATTCCTACATTATTGGATAGCGTTTGGGACGGACCACGATTTAGCAAACACAAACATTTGCTGCGTGAATGCCTGGTCAAGCTGAGGGTTATGGGCAAAGCATTGCGTTTTGAAGCCAACGGGAATTTCACTCCACTGAATTACTTTGTAGTTCCAAGCCTCCTACGTTCGCATTCGGAAGATGAAGTAAGGAACTTTCTGGAACACAAACCACGTACTTCGGTTTCCCTTCTTTACGAGTTTAAAGACGAGGCAATTCTGCCCACCATATATCACAGATTTACAGCTGCTGCGATTGGAACCTGGCCAATACTGAAGTATGGAGCTAAAGATATGCTATTTACAAACTGTAGTGCATACAAACTAGACAACGTTCATTCTGGTTTGATCAAACAGGAGCGAAATTGTTTGGAAATACTTGTGGTCCAGCTTTGCACCGACCAACAAGTAGCTAAAAAGGTACCTGACTACTTCCGGCGGTTTTTTGAATATGTCCTGCATGACATAATTCGTTCCCCCAAAAGGCGCACTCACAACCCTGTAACAAAATGCTTTAAATGCATGCATACAATGCATGGTGATAAAGGCACCGTTGAGAGGTACACAATTGAAGGTTTGGATCCAATGGAGATAGTATCATGCCCAGATCACGAGAGCCATCCGGGCATTCCAATTGCGGATGTATTAGAGACATGGTTTGGATATGGACATTCACCTATGGAAAGTAATATTCCGCGGAGGACACTGAGCGATAAGGAGATGGCCATATTATCAGGGGCGATTGGTGATAATTGGCAGATTCTAGGATATTGTTTAGGTCTTGATCCTGTAGCAATTCAACATATCACACAAGATAACCAATCAGTGTCAATGAAAATATGGAACATGTTGCAACGATGGAGCCGTAAAAAGGGTAGTTGTGCAACATTAGATGTACTGGTCAAGGCGCTTTATGACAATGAAAACATCAAGTATAATCCAGATGTTGTTCGCAATGTCATCGATGGTTTCATTGAAAAATGATGATCATTTTAGGGAACTGAATCATACTATAGCTTGAACAAAGTAACATTGTTCCCGTATATTATACATACGAGTGGTGATCAATATATTCGGGAACTTTCCTTCTAACATTTTAAATATTGATTCTTGAACAGTGAAATTAACAGTAAATGTAGATCGATCAATTATCTAGCGGTTTTTAATTAATTTATAATATTGTGACGTCACAATGTTATTGATGGTGTCACTTATTGTGATCAAGGTGAAGCGCGCGCCGTCGAGCGTGACGGACAATAAAAAATGACAGAGCAACAACATGACATTAAGATTAACGTCAAACTTGTAAAATCCTTGCGGTATCTCAAAGATGACTTGACCAACATGTATGAGGATTCTTTGCGCTCTTCACATGGTTTTATTGTTTATATGAATGTAGGGACTCAAATTGCCAAACGAATGCATTGGTAAAATAAATCAACTGGAGAATTATGACCGCGGAAGGGACATTCCTGAAAAAGGATAGGCATGGTTCTGAACGAAAAGTTACAGGCGAAATCTGCGATCAGTATAGACTACAAAACAAGAAATCTTTGATTCCAGTTAAGACAGTGGAAGTACAATGCAAAACCTCCATTCTGAAGACTACTCAAGTTCATGAATTTTACATATAATAGACACATTCCTGAGGGTCATGGGTTCAAACACCACTGGGGCCATGTTTTTTCCTTGTTTAGTTATTTTTTATATTTAAAACATGATTTATATGGAGGAAAATAATTATTACAAAATATTCTGTTTAGCTTTTAGGAATTTATACATCGTTAATGAACGAAAATTAAGTAACTATGCATTTATGACACATATCTGTTCAAAACCGAATTGTAACATTTTTAAAATTTGGCGTAGACAGTATACACACCTATGAGTTAATTTTAGAAAATTTCAGGTGTTGTCCCACTTTGGTTTTTACCTTGGCGATACTTATCCATTTGTTACTTTTTGGTAATAGGCAAAACTCTCAACTGACTCTTAAATTTTCTGCAACATTAGTACATTATATTAGTAAACAGTGTCTTACGTTATATATGTGTTGCATAATCTCATCGTAAAATAGAGATTGTTGGTTTTCAGTGGGATGTTTTGACTCATTTGACTAACTTTAATGCATAACATATAATACCGGCTGGTGGAGTAATGCGCGTGCGTGTGGACTGGCCATATAGCTTACGAAGCCAATCGGATTTAAAGCATTCAATGCTTATATGTGTTTTATTTACAAGATGTCTGCTGCAAATTCATATTTTATCCTTAAACTTTAAACTGTATAATATACATTTGTTGTTATGTTTGCATGCATATATCTATTTCAAATTGTTTTAACAATGTCTTAAATTGTGCCATATGTTAGTGAAATAGGTCATTTGTTATAAAGTGTATTCATTTGATTTTAATGTACAATTTTAAGCTGGAGTAAAGGAACAAAACTGGTATTAATTAACTCACTTAACTGATTGTATAAGATTTTAAAAATTCACCTGTAAATTTCTTAATGGATATATAAAAGAGTGACAACATTTAGAATACCATCCTTAACACTTCGTATTACGCATCTTCTGCCTTAAAATGAGTTCTTAGAAATTTCGCCATAAACTTGTGAGATCGTGCTTGGAACCTTCTTCATAGGGATGATACTACCCTGTAAAACCAACCGTTTTAAGTCAAATAACGCATCAATACCTTTTCCATTCCATCTTACATTCTAGAGTTGGCTATTGATGACTTACTTCTATATTAAAAGTAAATAAACGTATCGTATACACTGGGTCGGATATGGGGCCAGAAAGGAGTTAGGTGTTGCTCAAACAGTCGCGCTTGGAACGACGTCACGTGAGGACCAACGTTACGTGCCCATTGCATCAATACAAATATGTTATACGTGCGTTCGGTCCGAGATATCTAACTCTGAATGATGCTAATTTGCTTTTGAGCCTTGCTGACAAAACAACTTTTTTAGATGAAAAGTTCTCGCGTGCATGTAATTTAACCGTTTATCTTATTTTCGACCCAATGTGTATTTATAAGCGGACATACAAGTGTACAAACAAATTGTACTAAAAAGAAAAATACAATGTATTCTAATTATTCTTCAAAATCTCAATTTCATCAAGAATTGCTTTTTTCCATCAGCCTGATCTGGACAAGATTTTTCCCGATCAATCAGTCTTTTACTCGGCTTGGTTGTCGTCCAACCGCCTCCTTTTTGGCCGAGGTGTGATATTCAATATTGATCTTATTTAATTGGAGAATAAGGATAGCCAATCATATCGCCTGTTACTGGCCAAGAGTTTAATATGGTGTGCCTTATCCTTAAGTCAGGTACGATCAATATTGAATACCACCCCAGAATAAGTCCTTGGATACATAATCCGGGGCACACGTACATGACAAAGGCCCGGTACAGACCCGCGTATCGCATGTAAGTGAACTTTCCTTTATATATGACCAAATTAAATGTGTTTTTCACAAGTGGATTCGAGAAGTATGCTGTCAAGAATTTTATCTTGTATTTTAAATTTACCCTCATTAGAGCCTCGATGTGATGAAAGGAAGTATGAGGGGGTGTAAATCAAGTTATAGCGATGTATATTTTAGCACTTCTCCACTCTGTTTCATTTAGAAGGTGATACGAGGGTCATATGTTTTCATGTTAATATACAACCATTTTGCCAAGCCTTTACGTAGACTATATAAGATATTGTGGAAGATATGTTAAATCTTATGCAATTTGAATGTTTATGTTTATTTCTGTGTTAATAACATATTTTCATTTCTGGCTACCATTTGAGAATCAGCAAAACGTCAATAACGTCGCTGACGTCAGATCATGAATTACGGTGTGTGGTGGTAACGGTATGGTGATATTTTTATTTTAGCCATGTTTTCTTTAGAAATGCGTTGTTTCACGACATATTTTCAGCACCTGTGTCCGAAAGGCTGTAGTTTAACGTGATGTAGTTTGTTTTTCTCTGTGTCATCGGATGTTAAAATGATTAACACAGTAACACATAATGTATTGAATTACCCTCGTATATTCTTTAATACCATTATTTTGCTATGTTTGTGATTCTGTTCTTTCGTTGTCTATTCGACAAAGCATACCATGCTCTATATCGTTCCCTAATTCGTATACTAATAATAGTATTGCTTTTAATGCCCCGCCATCCACTGGCGCATGAGGCATAAATGATTGTCCTGTCTGTCCGTTGGTCTGTTCGTCCGAAATTATCCAAAACTTTCAAGTTGTTGAAACCCAAATTTGTTTGAAGTCCAACTAGGCATTACTCTTAAACTTGGCATACTTGTTCACCATCATAAACACATTGCATTACCAAAGCCATGTAACACTACAGTATTATGGCCTTTGGTTGACTTAACTAGGTTTTATGGACAAAGCTTCCACCGGGGCATAAGCGTTTACTGAACGCAGTCTTTTTTCTTTGATTATACAATGATGTAAACTCTGACACTGTTCTGTACTACTTCTAGTCTAAGGCAGAAAGTGATACAATTGTAAATGTCATAACAATACTTAAATATTTTGTATAACGTTTATTAACTGAAATACTTTTCATCACATATGTCTTCATTTCATGTACAGTGTATATAATGCATTTTAATTTGTGTTCCCCTTTTGCGTCGTAGTGAAATATACATACCTGGTTGAAAACAATGAAAACTAAACTACAAACCCAGGTATGGAATAAACACGTATGACAATTTCAGATGATTGACTGAAAAATGTAATGAAATAATGTTGTCAAAGTATAAACTATGACGTAAAGTCGGACGCAGCTAATTCGAACATGTCTGACAATGTCAGACGATTTAGTGAAAAGTGTAATAAAATAATGTTGTCCATATATGAATTGTGACGTAAAATTGAACACAGCAAAGTCCAGTTACTGTAATACCTCTTCGTACATGTCTCAGATTATAGGATAATCGATTTTGTACAAATAACAATTCATTTATCGCAATAAGGTTTTATACCTACATATCTCATACTGTATCCATAATTGATACTTTAGTACACATTCTCTCTCTTGGTTGTCAAGGATTTAGAAATATTCAGAAACAATGCAGACTCCACCAATATCTCTTACACCAAAAACAAAACCAAATAATTATAGCATATTTACAAGAAACTCACTTAACAGCAGATTCCGTTTCCTTTAACATTAAGTATTTGAATCTCAATAACTCATCTAAAGAAAGTTGAGTACATTGAGTAACGGATGTTTTATCCTAATTCACAAATGTCTGATTAACACCGTTATAAATCACTACAGTGACACTGGAAGATGGGTCCTGATAAATATTGAATTTCACAGTAAAACCTATACACTAGTTAATATTATTATTTTGCACATAATGACAAGAAAAACGTCAAAAATACTTTCTGAACATCAATGCCTAATAATGGATAGAGATCAGATTACGTCAATATATCAAGAGGAATACAACTAGGGTGTCCTCTATCCGCAATATTTGTAAACATAGCAGAAATCATGGCAATAAAATTAGGATCGTGTAAAGAACTTCCAAGCATAAAAAATAATCTTAACAACTCTAAACATCATATAAAAACATCTCAGTTAGCTAATGATACAACAACAATCTTTTTAAACAACAAATTAGAAACGCACATTGTCATATTTTTGATAGAAGAATTTGGCAAGTATTCTGGATTACAACTAAATAAAAAACACCACACAGGTCATGGCTATGAACAAAACCTACACAAAATTGTGATTTATAAAATTTATAAAAGTGGCAAGAGAAAAGCGACAAATCAAACTTTGAAATCTTAGAAAAATAACGTTCCATGGTAAAATTGCGTTGATAAAATCTTACTTGTAATTCCGAAGTTAACATATATCATGCAAACTTTGGAGACACCGAAAAACATCGCGCAATGAGTTAAACACAATTAATATTCTTTAAATTTATCTGGAATAAAACATTTGAAACATTCCACGTACATTAATAGGAAACACATTAGATGGTGGTATAAATATGATTGGTGTTGATTCTTATGCAAAACTCATGGAAGTAAAATGGGTGAAATTTCTCACTGACGCTTTGTAAATTAATACCCTCACACATTCTTAACCAATACGACAAAGATCTTTAAATTTTCAGAACTCGGTAACTTTAAATCGCTACCTAAAACAACACTTCCTTTCTCAGATCTTTACAGATCTATGTTAGAAACATGGATTTGTTATGAGAACATAAACACTCCTGACAACCGTGCACTTTTTGAGAAATAAGGAAACATGTTTTATGGGGGTAATTATCACATAAAACATGAATCAACAAGTCTAGTCTTCCATTCATTGATAAACTCAGGCGTAATATTTGTAAACGATTTATTAGACAAAACCCGTAAAAATAGACCCTAGACATATTTTAGAAAAGTTAACAGATAAAAATGACTGCATTTCCGAAGCACGTAAATTAAAAACCGCACTACCAGCAAGGTGGAAAACTTTTCTGAAATCTGACATCCCTATAAGAACAAAAGTGAAAACCCTAAACCATTATCAGCAATCATCTTCTACAAAAACCTTTGTAACAGATTCCTATATCAACATATTGTATACTATAATGACTAACCATGTCATTATCTTATAGCCTGGCGTATTGTTTAAACAGTTTTTATCTATATATAACTTTGCATTGTTTTTGCTGCTATGTATAAAGTTCCGATATATCATCGAATAAATGTTTGTTGTCATTTTATTAGCAGTGTATAAAATGTTGTGTTGCTGTTAAAAGCATGTATGTGTGTGTGAGGGCGTGCGTGTATGTGGGTGTACGTGTGTGTGGGCGTGCGTTTTGTGTGCAGGTGTGTGCAGGTACATGTATGCATGTATATGAGTCGTTCTCCAGGAAAACCGGGCTTAGTGACATTATATAGCAATTGTGTAATAAGATACAGAAATGGCTCTGAAATGAGAAAAAAGTCATGTTCGTTGATTTAACTTTAAATAAGTACTTAGATAGTATAGTACTATCCCTTAGATTTATTTTTTCTCATGAATTATGTTAAAATAACCTCTGTTGTTGCTATGGTAACCCATTTCTGAAAAGTAACCATTTTGAGAAAAACGAGGGGTTAGTGATTAGAATCAGTAGCTACCTTTTCTACATGCAAGTATTCATGCTTTTAAAATATTATATTGTACTTGGAATATAATTCAAAATTATGATACCTTTTTGAAACATTTGCGTCCAGAATTAGCTAATGCAACGTCAAATAACGTTTTGAACAATGACGTTTGCGACGTCACTCAAAAAGTAGACGGGAGTAGTAAGTCTTTCAATAGTATGATTTGTTAGTCATTCGTTGATATGATTTGTTTATCATTCGTTGATATGATTTGTTTATCATTCGTTGATATGATTTGTTAGTCATTCGTTGATATAATTTGTCAATCATTCGTTGTTATCACTTGTTAACCATTCGTTGATATGATTTTAAGCATTCGTTAATATGATTTGTTAATCATTCTAACACTGTCTGTATTTTGCTCCATGTAAACGTATTGAGCTGTAGCGTTATCTAATAAACGGTATATCACGGTTGAAGTTTGGCTGTTTAATTTATCTCCCACGTATAATTCGCGATTTTTATCAATGAAATTTACCTCTTGTTTATTTCATGACGTCATGAATTGTGACGTTGCCGTAGAGCGCGACGTTTTGCGTAATTTTCTTTTCGTAGCGTTTCTGTTTATTTATTCGGTTATATTTATATGGTTTACAACATGCTTTAGAAGTTCTTTCAGAGTACTGTGACAAATGGAAACTTGAAGTCAATACTGGTAAAACAAAAATTGTAGTCTTTAGAAAGGGCGGTCGCTTACCCGCAAACATGAAATTCACTTACAAAAATATCGAATTAGAGATTGTAAATACATTCAAATATCTTGGGGCTGTTTTCACACCGGGTGGTTCTTTCAAGGGTCAAGACAAAATGTTAGCTGGTCAGGCTCTTAAAGCAATGTTTGAAATGAACAAACGACTATATAAATTTACTGATTTATCTCCAAAACATACACTTGAACTTTTTGATAAATTGATAAGCCCAATTCTAAATTATTCATCCGAAGTATGGGGTTTTTATAAAGCGACTGATGTTGAAAAAACACACCTGCATTTCTGTAAACGTCTACTTGGTGTTAAATTATCGACACAAAACGACTTTGGGTATGGTGAGCTAGGCAGATATGATATGGAAGCTTCTAGAATGTACAACATAATTAAATATTGGTTAAAAATATGCTATGCACAAGACAGAAAATACATTAAACAAGCTTATGTATTACTTAAAAATGATATTGAATTAAATCCGCGCACGGTAAACTGGGTCTCAAGCGTTAAGCTTCTCTTATCTAAACTTGGCTTTCACGATGCTTGGTTAAGCCAAGGCGTAGTCAATGATAAATATTTTCTGGCATTGGTGAAACAGAGGATTCGTGATACCTGGATTCAGGATTTTAATTCAAGATTAGAAAACTCATCAAGGGCGTTGTTCTTTAAAACCTTCACTAACTTTACTCACAATAAATATCTTGAGATTATCAACATTAAAAAGTATAGAATATCTATGTCACAATTAAGAATGTCTTCGCATAGGCTCTATGTAGAAACAGGGAGATGGAAAAAACCCCTACCGGTTCCTTTTAATGAACGTTTATGTATTGCATGCAACTTGTTAGAGGACGAATATCATTTTATCATTCAATGTCCAATTTATTCAGAGATTCGTGAAAAATTACTTAAACCTTATTATTGGAGACATCCAAATATGTTTAAATTTATACAATTAATTACTAGTGAAAATGTATCTGATATTAGAAACCTTGCCACTTTTATTCACCATGCTTTCATCGAAAGAAGACAACTTCATGCCATGTTATCGTAATTGTATTGATAGATCATTAACACGTTTAACATGTACATATACCGTATCTTAAATGTTTGTTTATTGTCATTTGTCGATTATCATTTATTTTATTGTTATTTTGTCATGTACATTAATACATGTATTGCATTTTTATTTCAAATATGTTATTTAAATCATTTATAAATGTAACCTTACATCATTAAGTATGCCTTGTATTTCGTTTCGACAAGGTAAACTTTATAATGGAAACACTATACATTTGTATTTCATAAACTATGTTTCTTTGTACAATTATATTGTATGTAATGTACAATCTCTCGGATAATAAGAGCGGTTGTGCTTAACATATAATATCAGTACATAAACTATAAATTTTCTAAAAAAAAAAAAAAAATACCGTCTCTCCCGAACCCGGGCCTAAATTCGTCTCATACATATATACCTCGGTTACATATATAAAAGATTTTTTCTAATTTGGTATAATATCATATCGCATATTTTCCCGTCATATATCACCATGCTATTTATGTAATTGTATTAATGTTGCTTTGTAAAAAGTCCTTTTCAGGACTGAATATGCAAATAAACTATATTCTATTCTATATTCTAGCAACATATTATTGCATGTATGCTTAAACGTGAAATACGTAATTGAAATTTGGCGTTAAATAAGCATTAGTTTGGCGACAAATAAAGATAATAGTATAGCTTAAAAATCCACGGGCGTACGTTACGATTCTTTCAACAGCGGAAGTTGTCTATAGCAACATGATAAATAACCCACCAACTTCGCAAACAAAATAGTCCATTTAAATTTGTACAAATTACACGTGTAAGAATGCAAATAGATCGCTGTTTTGTGTGATATACCGGTGAATAGATCACGGTTTGTCGTTCATATGCATAGTTATTAATCACTCAGGCCTACGGCCTTCGTGATTAATTCCTACGCATATGAACTCTAAACCGTTATCTATTCACCGGTATATCACGCAAAACAGCGATCTATTTCCTAATTCGTTGATACAACGTGTTAGTAATTCGTTGGTGGAATTTGTTTTACATTCATTGATCTTTCCTGATCATGTATGATTTGTTAGTCTTTCATTAGTATGATTTGTTTAGCATTTGTTAGTCATTCATTAGCCTATTTGCATGTGATTTGGGTTACTAATAAATACCTTTTAAATGTATCATTTGTTTATCATATATTATAGCCATTAATTCCTACATTTGTTTGTTTGGGTAACCGTCATTTTTGGCTATAATGACCATGTAAGGTTAGAATACAAATATAGATTGCCTAATCCTCTGCACTACTCAACCCGTTCCAGAGATACTGACATTATAATTACATGTATATGATCAAAATTGTGCAAAATGCCTCATTCTTAAATTACTTTAAATGAGAAAATAAATATCAGCGAATATCGCGAAGAACTTGTTTGGCAATCATTGCAACTACGAAGATAGTACACCAATGACATCATGGTTTATCTCATCATATACTGACTGGTCGATGTAGATCCATCAGCCCACTACCTTACCTCAACTGCAATTAACACGTCTGTAAAGAGATATAGACTAACGTAATTATTTGAACATCAGACCAGGGAATTTACTATACTTCCATAGAACAGCTCCTGAGCATCAGTCCGATCAGTAACTTTCTGGCGATTCCCTACACAAAGTAATGTCACTACACGGTGTCCAACAAAATGGGGGCCTACCTAAAACCCTTAAAGCTTATTTAATGTTTTATGAATTTGACTGCTGTTTAGTGAGAGTGTAGAAAAGTGATCTCTACTTCTAAACAGGACTTGTAATCATCATTTTACATATGGTGTCAATTCCTGTTAGTTCTGTTGAAAATCTTGAAAATGTCACCATTAGCAAAGACATTGTTGCATGAGCGTTCATGAGCAGACACCCTTACAACTATTCATTAACAATCACCAAAGAAGCAAAATATAAATACATGAAATGTGCATTTATTATAATTGATAACAAACACCAAGACGCTCAGTAAGAAGCATAATGTAATAAGGTGAACTTTTCTCCACATCAACAGTTCATATATACGTATATCAGAGACATTTAGTGTATCAGCATTTATAAGAAAGCAGAAACCACTTATTACAACAAATCAGCAGCAAAAACAGGATAAGGACAAGAGTGTACTGGCATTTGACCTCATACCTAAGGGCAAGTGGCTGGCCTAGATACAGCTAGAACATGAGCCCTATAGTGAATCTGATTGCCTAACATGATATCATACATGATGAACAAGTGTATGCAGGTCCATTGTCCTTGACTGTGACACCTAAGATGACATTTGGGTCAGCATGTAAATCTATCTCTATGGCACGCTACCTACTGTATGCTACTATACTGAAACAAGTGATTGAAAACAAGGGAGACAACTCTTTGTATAGGACTAAATAATCATAATTATGATACTGATATTTTGAACTATGCTCTTTCCTTAATGGATTGTCATATTTACAATGTGTTATTGATAAAAGAGACAAAGTTGTGAATGTTCCACCTAGGTCTTTTTTTGACACTCTGTATATGACTCAAGCTGAAGAAAACCCTGATGGAACAAGAATGACACCTTGTGGTTCAAGGTTATGATAAATTTGGGTATATAACAACTGATATATTTTTGATGATATGTTGTAGATATGATATTAATTGCTAGGGTGACCAATTTTGGAAAACTCCGAACAAGAAAAACGAGGAGTTGGTTGTTTAAGACAGTAGTAGCCTTTCTCCGAATACAAACAATTTCGATTTTGATATATTTTGTTAAAAAATTAAAGCATAATTCTAAAACCTGATACTATTTTGAACAGTTTATTTAAGAATTGATGAAATGGTGTAAATCAAAATCAATAGTTTTGTTAACATAGCAGGTTTTCCTGGAGACTGGGTCATTATGTATTTTCCTTACTTTAGAGCTTTATGAAAACATTGTTACATATAGTAATTACATAATGTCAAAATAGCAGGTTTTCCTGGAGACTGGCTCATGATATTTATATCTTCAAATTTATATTAACAAATATTTGTACGTGTCTGACCTCACCAAGCGTCTGTGCTGCAAATATTTAAACGTGTCTGACCTCATCAAACGTCTGGCCTACCTAGATTGACACGTCCGGGCGAAAAGTTAAATAAATTGATATTTCGACGTCAATAATGCAATCAAAGGCTTTAATCGACCGACTACGTCAATTTGACGCTTATCCAAAAACATTAGAAGACTTCAGAGTGAAAACATTTGGCGGTGCTGCCGGTAAGACTTATTTTAGATAAGTGTATATAATTCGGATATTTGTATATTCGGATAAGAATATCCTTGGTTCAGTTAGTGACATCAGTGTATTACAAGTTTACACTGTCTTGTTTGATAAGAATCATGTTCTACAATAGCATTATAATGTAAATATGTATGAATGTAGCTATTATATATAGCATCTAGCGATACGGGCCCGTACGCGTACGAATAGCCAACCCTACATTGCCCGTTGTCAGTACAGTAAAGACGGTTGTGACTAATTTTTGGCTACTAACAATATCCATCTACTGATTCGACCACTGCATCCTGGTCTGTGTCCGCAAAGTATTTATTGGATGTTACAGAAATACAGCTTCGACAATGCATCAGAAACCTGCTCCTCAAGAAATTTCATTAAAATCAGACCCTTATTACGCTTCACTACTTTACGCTGATATAGGATCTGATGACACTCTATGTGGGGTCATGTCCAAGTGAACTTTACGTCATCCAATGAAATAGCTTCTTTCATAAATATGAAAGTGCAGTCAAACGTCATTGTGCTAGGGAGGTCATTTAAACATGACCTCTTACGGAGGGTAGTCAGATCTCTAATAGCGTAAAGAATTGGAGCAAATGTTAGGGTCTGATTTTAATGAGATTGCTGCTCAAGGAAACAGGGGTGTCAAATTTCCTGATTTTTCTGGAATTCCGGATTTATCATTTTGGAAAGAGCAATGACTTCTAACCAAAATAAAAGTTATTTGATGAAAAAATCTCAAGAAATGGCAAAGTTATGGTAAATTTAATCTACTCTGAAGGATTTTCTTAAATACAAACTGAGTTAATTATGGAAACGATGTCATTGAAGGCTTCTTTTTTGGCAATTTTCCTGATTTTGAATTTGGTCCTGTTGACACCCCTGAGGAAAGTAACTTTTTTTGAATGAAGAATCCCAGCAAGGAAGATCAAACTCACACATAATATCTCTGCCAGGAAAGTCAAGGCTATGCATACAACAAACAAGTACATACCCTGTTTTTGACAAGCCACATTTTGGTACCAAGCCTAGTTGTGCATATTGCCAGGAATTTTAGGTCGGATATTAATTAGCAACCCCAGCTGATTTTCAAAGATGCCAATAGCTGTGTTTTTGTAATACCAATTTAAAGATCTCTCATAGAGATTTCTGGAACAAAATATAAAAGTTATGTCACTTTAAAGTCAGAATAAATCGTCCAAAATCTGGAAAAAAATCTCTTATGTAATTATGCATTAAACTTCAAAATTCTTTAATGACTCATTGGTGGTAAAATTGACATAACCTTTTTGTTTGTTGAGATATCTTCATCAAATTTGGAAAAGTTGCAGAGCAGAATATACTCTATGTAGTAGTGGTAATTAACTGGTATAAACTAAACTACTAGTGAAACTACACAGAACAAAAGCAAGTCAGGTTGATGATATTTATTTTTGAAATTTTCAAATATTTTCTGTGATCAAAATATGCATATATAATACATTATTTATTCAAAATTATATTCACATGTTATTACAAAACAAATCAAATAATCATTAATGTCGATATGGCCCTTTGTGAGAGGCATACGTTTTCTTTTTGTCTAGTAAGGTAATTAATCTCTTATTTCAGTGACAGTCGTCAGTGGATTATTGATGTTCATCTTGTTTGTATCAGAGTTAAATTACTACTTGACTACAGAAGTAAATCCAGAGTTGTTCGTGGATATATCTCGCGGTCAAATCAAGATGAAGATAAACTTAAATGTTACATTCCACAAAATGCCGTGTGCATGTAAGTATTAAGTAATATCAAGCACATGTTTACTGGGCATTGTGCCGATTAAATTGGATTTGCAATCTATAAAATTTCATTATGCCCCCCCCCATCCACTTGAAACTCAAATAATTATCCACCATCACAAGGGGAGTCCATACTGATAAGGCTGGTAACTCTGTGACTTATATTTATGGAGTAATCTTCCCTTGTTTGGACTTAGTACATAGAAATAATGGAAAATTTTACACTTAAACTGAATATTCTCAAACACTATCAAAACTTTGAAAGTCAATACAGTTGTGGAATGTGATGACCTACATCTACTGACAAGAGGAAGCAACTACATGTATAGTTATTCACCATCACAAGGGGAGTCCATACTGACAAGGCGGGTAACCCTGTGACCTATATTTATGAGTTATCTGCCCTTTTTACTCAAGATTAGAATTTGCACTCACAGATGAGCAAGGGTACTATCAAGTACGTGAAAGTCGAGCATCTAGCACTCGTAGGCAGTGCTGTTGTTGACTATTGGTGTGCCATGGGGGCTTGTGTTTTACAAACGTCTCTTGTTTCTATCGTCTTTTAACATTATACAGAATAGTAAGTGAGAGCACCACCCTACATTGTATATAAACATGGGCCATGTCTCCATTGTGCAGTTCTCACGACAAAACTCTTGGTGTATTATTTTATAGAGCTGTTGTCCGGGCACAACATGTGTTGTAACATAGTTATAATGACAAGTTATGTTGGTTCATTATGTACTAGGTGGTGACTTGTTACTTAATACTTTCATATGGGTATAAGTTTATTTTTCGTGAATGTATATGAATGTAGAGTGCCCATCGAAAATAAGTATAAAAATTAAACTTGGTTAAATTATTAAATATCTGCTAATCAAGCCGTCACAATTATGCTAGTTTCCAAAACGACAGTTACTAAACGAGTCAAAAAAGAGATAGAAGTAAAGATGAAGATGTTCTGAATAAAAATAAGCATGTGGTCTAAAAGACTCAATCTTTTTATTACAAATTTACTGTTCAAGCCAGACTAGAAATATATGCTATAGACATGTCAAATGGCTCTTGTTTTATTTAGTTGTCTGTTATTACAGATCTAAGTATAGATGCTATGGACGTGTCGGGCGAGAATCAGATAGATGTTGATCATAATTTATTTAAACAGAGACTTACACTCACCGGGCATCGTGTCGAGGACGAACCAGAGAAAGAAGGTAGGTATCTCTTCTCATAGTATTTCAGGGTTCGTTAATATGTGTAGCGGCGGTTATGGCGAGTGCTTGTAACTAGGGCTGCGTATCAGTTAGAATGATTGATACGATATCTGTATCGATACAAAATGATCTATATTCGATATATCATATGCTATATTCTTTTGGCAATAAAACACCTAAATACATTTAATAGCACTTGCAGACTTACAACTACAACATGTTTTCAAGTCAGGCCTGAGATGTGATAAACAACCTATTTACATGTTTTAGATTGCACGAGTAGTTTACATAGCAGATTCTTGTTTAAAAATTAGATTAAACTACAACGACGACCTGACCATTTTGAGATGAAACAAATGGATGACGAAAACACTTGACTGAAAATGTATTATTTGTGTTTTTTGATAATTGATTTTTTTTATCGATGCGGACACGTTCGATACGATGTATCGATCGAATCCAAAATACCCGTATTCGATTTATATCGGAATCCGGTATGCAGCCCTACTTGTAACCCAGCATCATGCGTTTGACTTTACGGTCACAGTAAATCAGTAAATCTGTAAATATTTGACATCAGTTATCAGTGTAGATTTTCCTCCGCATGTGGAGAAGTTCTTGGACGGTTCCTTGTGGAAGGGTAAGTTAGTACTGGCTAGAATACAGTTCATGAAAACTTGTTAGGTCAAACAACCCAAGGTTATATGATGGGGGGGGGGGAGTTAATGTAACCAGTGTTTTGGATTTTGTACCAGTACTTGCATGTTCTCTACAAGTTACTGCTAATACATTGTAGTTGTGTTGTAAGCTTCAATCAGCAATGCTTTATTCAGTAGCAACTAATAGCTCTCAAAATACTGTGTATTCACATGATACTGAACTAGTTACTCCTGGAGATTTTTTATGCCCCGGCATCTACTGATCTACTTAGCTAGTTATTATGGACAAGGCTTCCTTAGCTAGGTAGTATGGACAATGCTTCCACCTGAGGGCATAAGCATTTATTGATCTTTATTAATTAAAAAGTGATATTTCAGATTTGGGTGATAACTCAGAACAGATAGTCGAGGTAAATATATCCAATGTAATCAACAGCCTTTTAGTGTGTGGGAGTTAACATGAGTTTTCCTTGCATGTAGTCTTGTTACAATTTAAGAGTGACTCTCTGTAACCACCAGAAAAACTATGCCAGTGATAGTCATGGATTTTAATGATTTTCATTCCATACATACACAGCATCATCCTGTTAAAAGAAAATTATATTTTAAATTCAAATGTTGGCTTGTTTTGAACTGAATCAGGGGTTTCAATAAGACCAAATTAAAAATCACATATGGCCGACCATTATTGCCGAAGAAGAGACCTTCATCCACATTGTTTCCATGTATAACACAGTTAGTATGTAAGAAAGTCCTTCAGTGCAGATGTGATTGACCTTAACTTCCAAATTTCTTAAGATATTTTCATCAAACAACTTCAATGTTGGTCAGGAATCATAGCTCTTTTAAGATTTATATATAAATAAATCCGAAGTTTCGTGTAAATATAGGAATATTGATACCCCTGAAGAATCAGCCGAAGTAGATGTGTTGCTAACATTGTACATGTATCATTTTTACAGGCTGTTAAACAAGAACTTGATCCTAATAGATGTGAGAGTTGTTACGGAGCAGAAACTGAGGACAAAAAGTAGGTTTTAGTTGACCTCAATTCACTCTATGTAGTGTACAAATGTTATTCCCCCATTTGGAAAATATAAGGTGAATCACCCCAACATAAATGTACTACGTGAAATAATTGTACACTATTTAAAGATGAGTTAGAGTTGTAGACATAGCCTATGCTTTGTGCTTATATGACTATTTTCCTCATTCCCCCTTTCACATGATAAGTGGTTGCCAATATAGCACGGAGAATTTGATTTGACCCTTACCTTTATGTGTGAATATATTACAAGGTTCTTGAATATATAAGTCTCCGCAAGCAAATCATGCAATATCGGTCTTTGGATTTGTGTTTGTATTACACATCGAGAGTCTTCGTGATTCTTCCAGCTTATGAAAACATACGACCTGTGTTATAAATTTAGACAAGATATCAGCTGTTTTATTATGCTAATAGAAGGTCAAGGATCACTTCAAATTTTCTGTACACAGCTTGATGATGTGTGACCTTTTTATGAAGTTTAGGTATATTGCTGATTACAACAGGTCCATCTGTAGGTTAGTTAAACATAATGAGAAGTTCCGATCAATCATTACAGCATAGTTGAGCCTAGGCTCCTCAAACTTGGTTTTCAGGTAAATGCAGTAATGTTCCAGTTGATAATGCGCTGAATTTGAAACCTGTAGATCTGGGTTTGATTCCTGGTTGCGGCAGGGCTTACTTTTCAATGAAATTTTACACCAACATTTTGTTCCATGTTTTGAAACGTTGCTGGTTCCTGGTGCAAAGTCCCATTTTCTCAAATTACGTCGGAGAAAAATAATCCATCATACAGGGTCTGAATTTTAACCAGGAACTTGGCAAGCCTAGACTTTTTACCTTGCCCATTTTCATGTTATCCGAAAAAATCATTGAAATAACATCCCCACAAAGTGGTCTTTTTCACCAAAAACCACGAAATTTTATCACATTGAAATTAATTATTTTACAGTTTATATGACATTGTGTATATTACAGATGTTGTAACACTTGTGAGGAGGTGAGAGATCAGTACAGGAAGAAAGGATGGGCATTTAAGGAGAGTGATGCCATAGAACAATGTAAGAGAGAGGGATGGTCGGATAAACTCAAAGCTCAGCAAAATGAAGGATGCAATGTGTATGGTTATATAGAAGTTAATAAAGTAAGTTGAAACTTCAGCTATTTTTTTCCTTCTTTGATTGGTACCCGTAAAAGGATCTGTTCCCAATTGAATATATTGATGGATTTTCCCAATTCAAACCTAAAATTTCACAAACTATGAAGATAATGTTATATATTTCTGACTAACAAACTCTGTTATAGTGTTAACTGTTAAACTGTGTTTAAATTGGGAATTTAATTTTGAGTGAAATCCCTTCATAAGATATAGATATGTTGTACTCAGTATGAAGGGATTTCACTCAAACTTAAATTCCCAATTCAGACAAAAGCAATGTGATTTTTTCCCAATTTGACCAGAATCGGTCCTTTTCCAAAAAAGGCAAAAGACGTCACTCATACATGCCAGATCTCCTGCATCATGCGTGAGTCTCCTGCATTTGAGACTCTACTCCTGCATGATCAGAGGCCAATTTATCAAATCAATACTTTGTCTAAAGATTCAGCAGGAAAAATCTCCTGCATTTTAATGAAATCTCCTGCATTTCCATCACCAATCTCACGCAAAGGTGTCTGCCAAACATGGCATGTATGATCACTGAACCTTGATGTATTTCTCTTGACAAACTAAACTGGAAATAATGTTTTCTATAAAAATTATAGATTTTAGTTCAGCATGAATTAAACTTTATGATCATGGGTTCTGATGTACTGTTATCATTCGATGAGGACAAACGTTTGACAATTCTTTTTGTATGGATGATTACTCAACCTTCTACCATTGCCATGACAAGCCCATTGTTTAGTACTAGAAAATGGGGAAAGTTACTTGAAAAGTCCTTGAAAAGTGCTAGAATTTTTGGAAGAAGTTCTGTATGAACCATGACTGTCTTTTTGTATCGATGATTACTCAAGCTTCTACCATTGCCATTGTTTAGTCCTTGTAAATGGGGAAAATTTACTTGAAAAGTACTGGAATTTTTGGAAGAAGTTCTGTATGAACCATGACTATATTATGATGTATGACTTGATATGTATTGTAGGTTGGTGGTAACTTTCATATGGCTCCAGGAAAAAGTTTTCAGCAGCATCATGTACATGGTATGTCTAAATATCGTAAAGCCTCATTAAGCCTTAAACAGCTACAGTAAAACCTCGTTATCTCGAGGACCCATCGGGACAAGCCAAATGCTCGAGTTAAGCCAGGTGCTCGAAATATCCGAAGTCTATGATGAATTGTTGTTATGACTAAGTGTAACTGTGTTTATAATGAAAACACGTATGATACATGTATTTGGTTGTAACTACGAATACTGTCATTGTTTATCAAGTCTATACGCAATTTGAATCGTGTGGACATTTGCCGAATTGAACAAATTGCATATGAAAGTCGTAATGAATCTTTTTACATTAAATATCAAACTCCGTTTAACGGTAAAATTGTAATAAAAGTTCGCATCGGCAAAAAGATAACATTACCCAAAGCGCACGATAGATCCTACATGTTTGAACAAACACCCACGCACAAAAATCGCACGTGATAAAATAAAACCCGGATGCAAAGTCGATCCAGTTTCCAGCACAGGGATACGGCTCATTGAGTAAAAAACATGCACTATATTATCTATGATAATTTATTTAGGACATGATGTTTAGCTGAATGAGTTATATCCATGTGGTTTCCAATTGAAACGCGCGCGACGATTTGGAGACATCAAACGCGGCGGTCTTTCGACTGACTTCAAACGCGCCGCACATCAAAGAAATTGCCGGTACAGTTGGGAGTAGTGTTTCGTCAGAGTTCCATACCGCGGTATGAATTCGCCAATCGGCGCATAGTGTAGATTCAATTGACATTTAATTTTCTACTGTACAAAGTCGACGAATTTTGTATTCTTCAGGGTTGTTTGATAAGAATTGGATTTAATCGCGGACTTGATCTACTTCACTTATTCAGTATCAGACACGTGAAATTGTACTGTACGTAAGCTTACTTTCGCAGGTTTTCATGAAATACGGGAAATGAAAAGTTTTTGAAATGATTTTTACTTGCAGTTTTATAACGAACGGAGCCTAAATATTTAAGATTCTACATGGACGTCGGTTTATCTTGCGATAATTTAAAAGTATGTGCGAGTCAGTACGTTCGAAGCAACGATGTTGCAAATAATAATTCTAGTTCCCGTATAAGTTAATGTTCCCAATTGTTGCCTATTGAACTTGTTCTGAAACGTATGCGTAGTTTAAATCACGCTCATTAATTAAATATCTTCTACTTCGTGTTTAATGTAACGGATCGAAAATACGGACATCAATTTAAGTGTTAGGGATTACGCTATTGTAATAAACTGTGATTATCACGATGTGTGAAAAATACGGACCGTAACAAAATTTAGTATGACATTTTTCGGAGGTGTGAAATTTCGCTCGGATGATTGCCTCGAGATAAGGTAATTAATTATCGTTGAAAATTGTTGATTGGACCGACACCTGCGCTCGAATTAGACCGGATGCTCGTAATAACTTTACTCGAGTTAGAGGGATAAATTAATGTACAATATAGAGCAAATTCGTCGGGACTTTGAAATTTGCTCGAATTAGGCCGGTTGCTCGAATAATCGCTGCTCGTATTACCGAGGTTTTACTGTATTTTCAAAAAGCAATAACTTGGTAACCTATCTGCAGAATGATGCACTTTGAGCTGTTGAGTCCCAAAGGTGGAAAACACCATAAGATGGAAGAAAACGAAAAGCAGCCTCCAGTTCGTTTGTTGAGAACATAACTAAATATGAACAATCAACGCAAATGTTGACAAATTTTGTCTTTGAATTGATGCCTTAAGTGAGGTAAAAGTCACATGGCCTTGTAAAATTTACCATATGACAAGCTTCTTGTGCGGAATATATCAATTTACTCAAGAAAGTTGTGGATTGTTGGTTATTGAGATGACTGTCTATAGTACACTGCGTTGTGTACATATTCATTATACTCTCAGCTTATGTAAGCGAAGACCGAAATTAAAATATAGGCAAAAATCAACTGTAAAACAAGAGATGTTTGTAAAACATGTAAGCCTCCATGGCAGCCCAATAGTCAGAAATGGTAAAGGTTACTGTGACCTTGGCCTACTGACCTAAAAATCAATAGGGGTCATCTACTGTTGATGATCAACCTCCATGTAAAGTTTGAAGATCCTAGGTCAAAGCATTCTTGAGTTATTGAACGGAAACCAATTAAATAGTCAGAAATGTTTAAGGTCACAGTGACCTTTGATCTACTGACCCAAAATCAATAGGAATCATCTAATATTGATAACCAACCTCCATGTAAAGTCTGAAGATCCTACGTCAAAGTGTTCTTGAGTTATTGAACGGAAACCATTTTATACGACCGACAGACAGACCGACAGACATGTGCAAAGCAATATACCCCCTCATCAAAGATGGGGGGCATAAAAATATAGGCAAAAAGCAACTGTAAAACAAGAGGGCCCAGAAGGCCCTGGATCGCTCACCTGAGTAATATTCGAGTGACGTTAAGTCGAGAAATGAACTTTTTCTACATAGAAGTTCATTTTTTTAGTGCAGCTAATCCTGATTCTCGGATTATTCCGGAATAGTAGGATATGCCTCTATGATAATTATGTTTAAGGTTAATGACCTTATCTGTTTATTTAATGACCTCAAAAAACATTATAGGGATCATCTATTGATGATAACCAACCTCAAAGCAAAGTTTGATGATCTTAGGCCAAACTGTTCTCGAGTTATTGATCTGAAACCATTTAGTGTACCAGACAGCTGACATGTAGAAAGCAATTTACCCCAAATATCTCAGGCTGACCTTAAAAAATTCTTTGTTTGGAGTTACACAGAAATGTTTAGGCGGGTAGGTAAGTAGGGAATGTTTTTAATTATTTTTTACGAACACTTAATAATCTCATTAAAGTAAAAAATGTCTCCTGAAGGCCAAATATGTTGCTGGGATTTTCATGAGTAGATAGAGTAACTCCAACCAAAGAATTTATTAAGGTTAGCCTTAGATTGAGGGATATATTTTGTGGAAGAATATAAAACACAACTAACTTGTATGCAAATATATACACTTTATGGGCATGATATTTTGTGAAATAATGGATTGAAATAATCAAATTGATTATAATTATAAGACATCGGTTGCTTAACAAACATGGTACAAGCTTGATACTGTAAAACATACAATTTTCTTAATTGACTACAATTACTAGCTGAACACACAATAAACTTCTCCTACTGACTGAACAAATGACCAGATGGTCTACACATGTTTGAATTCAGATACCAGAGTCAGGGTTTAGTATATCTCATTGAAAAGTCATTAATGTCAACAAGAAAGAAATATCCAACATTATTTCTTATCTAAAGGTGAGGTCAGTGGGAGTCTGCATTGTGGTATAAGAGAAGATTTTCAAAGTTTTCTACAATAACATAGTGACTGGGGTAGGGGGCTATTTTAACCCCATGGGGGTAAAATTTGTACAATCTTGTTAGAGGACCCCAATAATTATGATGTTACATGCAAAATATCAAAGTTGTAGGTCTTGTGGTTTCAGAGGAAAAGATTTTCAAAGATTTCTCTCTATAACTCTATTGCAAAACAAGTGACCCCCGGGACGGGTGCAGTTTTGACCCCAGGGGCAAAATTTTAACAATCTTTGTAGAGGATCTCATGATGAAGCTTCATGCAAAATATCAAAGCTGTAGGCCCTGTGGTTTCAGAGAAGAAGATTTTTTAAGTTTTCACTTTTAAAATCTATTTTTAGCTCCTGTGACCTAATTAATAAATTAACCAGAACCATTTGAACAACTTTGAAAGAGGACCACCCAATGATCATTCCTGTGAAATTTGGTTAAATTCCATCAATTGGTTTAGGAGAAGAAGTCATTTAAAGGAATTGTTGACGGACGACGACGGACGCCGGACAGCCACCTATCCTAAAAGCTCACCAGTGAGCACTTCGTGCTCAGGTGAGCTAACAAGAGACATTTGTAAAACATGTACCAGGGTATGCTCCCATGTCAGCCAAATAGTCTGAAATGGTGAAGGTCGCAGTGACCTTGACCTTTGACCTACTGACCTCAAAATCAATAGGAGTCATTGCCTGTTGCTGACCAACCTCCATGTAAAATTGAAGATCCTAGGTCAAAGCGTTTGTGAGTTATTGAATGGAAACCATTTAATATGACTGACAGACATGTGCAAAGCAATATACCCCCTCATCAAAGATAGATGGGGGGGCATAATTATGCTAATAAAAGGTCAAGGACCAAGCTTATTAGTTCTCTATATCTGTTTTAAACGAAGTTTTATAATACAAATATATAAATTTGAGAATGACTGTTGGACGTTTGAATTGTTCTTGTTTCAGTACATGACTTGCAAGCACTGGGTGGAGAAAAGGTGAGTGTTGTTGAAATTTAATTATTTTAATTGTATTTCTTTTATTTAGTAGGGGAGACAATAAATAAGTTTTTGTGAGATTAATTGGTTATCTTGCATCCCTTTTGTGTCAAGTGATAATGAATTAGTAGCCACAGCCATGGTCCTGTGGTTTCTCTGCTGGATTGGTAACCTGACCAGGGGCGTAGCCAGACTTGAATTGATGTTACACACACAAGCCTCACGATTGTGAAAAGTTTTGACTTCATAGCCATTTTGGCCATATTATATTTTTACTTTTCAAATTAATACTATGCCTGGCATGCTAAAGAACCAGGAGTCTAATCGTAAAGAACTGGGGTAGAGCACCCAGATTCCTTGTATCACACAAACTTTCTCTCTCTTCCCTTGAAGCCTGATGTCAACATTGGTTAATAAGGCAGGGACAAAACAGAATGGCCACACACTAAGACTGTCTCAGTGGAACACATAAAGAAATCTTTGATTCTCGGTGGAAAATAAGGCGGTGATGATATAATGATTTTATGAGTCATGAATTATTTTCTGTATTGTTTAAACGTTGGTATATGTAGTTAATGATGAATATGTTGACATTTGCAGTTTAATACATCACACACGATACATCATATGTCATTTGGAGAGGAGTACCCTGGTATCGTTAATCCACTTGATGGTGCTGCTAATATTGATGATAGAAGTAAGTACTGGTAATGTAAAAAATCTTGTGTGTTGAACTCCTCACAAACTGCTCGGTGGAATTTCTTCAAACTTTCAGATGAACAAATTCAAATTATAGATGACCGTTAAGGATGGAATTTTTGTCGCCTCAATTTCAACCAGAATTATGGCCCTGTGTTACTTTTACTATATCGAGGGGTTACAGCCAAAACCTTCTATCTGATAAACTTGGCCAAATTGACTTTTTTAGTTAAATGAGTTCCGTATCACCATTGTTATTTATTCTCAAAATCATTTCAAAATATCGAACTTAATTAATTAAATATTGATAATAGTCATTTTGAGCTATCGTGTATCTACAGAACTGACTGGAGGCAAAACCAGTTTTAAATCAATGGCCTCTTAATATTTTCGTAGATGTAACATTAACATCTGTTAGAATGAATCAAATCTGTATATCAATCTCTACCAATAACATTTGTGTGTCTTAATATAATATTTGTCCCGCTCACAACTGTTCCATATAAAACAATGACATTTTGGTTAAATGACATCAGCCTTGATTTGTCAATTTATATAAGTCAACAACAAGGCACCGGGTGCTGGTCTGTAGTACATACAATTTCATCGCTGTAAGTTAAATGTCAAACCACAGTTGTTGTTTATATTGCTGTATAATAATAGCAGCTTCACTCGAATAAGATGTCAAAGTGTGACTAAAATGGATTGTATACATTTAGCTATGTGTGATTGAAACAGGAATACCTTATACAGAGAGAAAAATGTAGTTTTGGCGAAAATTATTTTGACTACTAGTATTCCATATGAATTTAAATGTTGTGCGTTTAGAAACACATTAAATTGCTTTCATTTATTTAATCTTTTTGTAAATGAGAAGCTCTTCTAATAATCTTAAATAAAGAACATAAAACTAGCTAATTCTTAATTATAACACTAAGTATAACTTACTTAGTAAACGTGTATGTGCTTGAATTTGTTAATTTTGTAACAGCTAATATGAATTATTTTTTGGAACGGTGCATGTATTATTTAAACGAATAAACTATTTATTACGAATCAATTAATGATTTTCATTCGTCGAGGTGGATATTAACATAGCTGTGTAATGTTTGATTATAAAGGTGTATAAAGTAAGAATTGTAATACATGAAAAACAGAAAAAAAACTTTTAAACACTGGAATTTGTATTAAGACATTCAGTTAAAATACTGTTTAGCCACTACGTAAGCAAACTTAAGGAAGGTGCTAGTATGCATTAACTTGGCATCAAGCAGTGGTCAAGCGTTATTAATTAACTTTTCTAAGGTAGAACAGAAATAACCACAATCACAGCGTTCAAACCTAATCACTGTATGACTTATTGGGATATTATACAATGCAAAGTATGTGCCTTATTGTGAGTAAAAGCACATGTGATTTCCTGTCACTGTGTGATTCATTGGTAGACTATACAATTCAACGTGTATGACTCATTGCGAAAACTGGAAGTTGATTCATTTATACTCTTAGACAAATACGTGTATCAGGAAAATATACATCTCTTATGACAATATCTTCCAACATTACTGTATATGCAAAAGATTGTTATAGCTTTATGTATTATCTCAATAAAAAATACCACATGGAATGACACGTGGTCCAGTTGTTGCAAGTGATATATATTATATATCATAGTGGAACGGTGGTCGAGTGCTTAGCTCGCTCAACTACTAATCTGGAATTTCAAGGTTTGAATCTCTGTCTGGACACAGGAAGTCTAGTCAGAATGACTGGACTAGGACATCCCGTCTGAATTCCTTGTATCACGCAAGCATCAACCTATCTCTTCTTCTTGAGGTCATTTGCCAATTAGGCAGAGATAAAACAGCACTACAACTGTCTGTCGAAAGCAAAAAAGATAAATCATACATTTCAAAGATATTGAAGTTTTCAATTTCTGTAGTACATATCTAAGTTGCTGTGTCAATCCTAAAACATATTTTCATTTTAAACATATTCTGTATTTTATTACCCAGTTAATATTTTAAATGTTCATACCTGCTTGTAATTCAAACATACCAACACATTTTAAATTTTAATTTACAAGCCGTAAATATTAAAGTTTTTAATGAATTTATAAATTTATGAAAAACTGTATTAATTACGACATGACATTTATAAATTCATTAACAACTATTAATTACGGCATGTAATTCTAATTGTATATGAATACAGTGATGGATATCACAGTGAACACTGACTTTCGTAATTAATTTTAAAGGTTTCGTAGCTTGTGGCCATGGTGAACTGCAATTATAGTACATAACCGTATTGGTCATTATCCTATATACGTGTATTTACAATCGCAATTGCATAATTTTTATGTTTTCAAGTCACATTTCCTTTACATTTTATATGCCAAAATGCTACATCTGTTACGGAAGCAATTTGAGCATTGAATGATATTCTGATTTACACTGACATTTAAGCTTAATCAGACCATGAACCATATAATATTTTCTTGATGTTTTTTGTTAGTCCACAAACATCAATTCATATGATATCAGAGGATTTCATCACTGAATATGATAAAAAGTTTCTAAAATTTTCATCACTTGGACGTTTATCGTAAACTCCATATACATATATATGACAATAATATGGTTTGACATTTTAAATGTTTTGGTATCAGAAGGAAAGTGGATTTGCCTACCGGTCTAGTGTAAATAAGCGTGGTATAGTGTGGACAGGTTTCCCATTATTTTATCATCAGCTGCTTGCCACATATATATATCGTATTACATTTGGATCTGGCAAATGTCAAATTGTATCATTGAGTGAGGGTTTGAAAACCCAAAAATATTTTGGCATTTAAATCACATTATTCCTTACAATGTTCACAAATATTTCATATGAGGGTTTAAAGTATTCAACTGTCTACATAATTTAGTAGTTTAACTTTAACAATAACCACATCTTAACAAATGGTTATTAAAAACTGCTCTGCTGAAAACATAAGGAAATAGCACATAGCAGGATTTGGCTCTAACCCCTCGATATATATAAATGTACCCCATAATAAAAATTCCACGGTCAACAGCTTATCAAGTATAGCCTGACGATGATAGTAACAAAAAAATATTTATCCAACAACATGAGGCTGATATATATGGTTATGTGACTAGTGTGCGTAATATTGATAGTTGGCCCTGTTCTGGTGTGCCAAAGTACAATATTGAGGCTAAATCTGATTACTGTGTTGTGGATGCATGTACTATGTAACATACACTTACATATATTGCTGATTACTGTGTTGTGGATGCATGTACATATGTAACATACACATACATGTAGTGTCCAGTTAGGATACTGTGAGAGTCATGTTTCATTTTATGTGTACATAAAAGATAACAATTGTTGTCTGAACAGGTAAAGTATTTTAGTTTAGCATTCCAATTATAGATGCCTGCCATTGCCTGGATAAGCCTTTATAATTGATTTTACACTGTAATAATGGACTGGTTTTACACCGTAATAGTGGACTTGACCACTGGGTCGCTATAGTATATAAGTATTCCTACTGGACAGTTAGGTCATTAACACGCTTAAATACAAGCTAAAGATCTAATGTTGTGTTTCGCAGTTAAGAAAAAGCTGTTTAACCAATGGAAAATTTGTCCATGCAGTATTTTGAAATAAACAACTTTTAAAAGGTAAAATAGCTTACAGATGAGAAGGGCTGATCGGAAAAAACAGCACTGGCTTAGTTCTCAGTGTGTTTTTGTGTCGCCTGAAAAGGCGACATATAGGTGTTACTTTGGCGGCGGCGGCGGCGTCACAAATTGCTTGTCCGGAGCATAACTTTGTCACCTTAAGTTCAAATGACTCAAGAATTGGTATGCATGTTTCTTGCAATAAGCCAGAGTGCAGTGTGCAAGAACCATAACTCTACCTGTCATAGTTTTTGAATTATTTCCCTTTGATTGATTTTATTAGAGCATTTCTTGTCCGGAGCATAACTTTGTCACCTTAAGTTCAAATGACTCTAGATTTGGTATGCATGTTTCTTGCAATAAGCTGAAGTGCAGTGCGCAAGAACTATAACTCTACCTGTCATAGTTTTTGAATTATTTCCCTTTGATTGATTTTATTAGAGCAACTCTTGTCCGGAGCATAACTTTGTCACCTTAAGTTCAAATGACTCTAGATTTGGTATGCATGTTTCTTGCAATACGCTGAAGTGCAGTGTGCAAGAACCATAACTCTACCTGTCATAGTTTTTGAATTATTTCCCTTTGATTGATTTTATTAGAGCATTTCTTGTCCGGAGCATAACTTAGTCACCTTACGTTCAAATGACTCAAGAATTGATAGGCATGTTTCTTGCAATAAGCCGGAGTGCAGTGCGCAAGAACCATAACTCTACCTGTCATAGTTTTTGAATTATTTCCCTTTGATTGATTTTATTAGAGCATTTCTTGTCCGGAGCATAACTTTGTCACCTTACGTTCAAATGACTCAAGAATTGATATGCATGTTTCTTGCAATAAGCCGGAGTGCAGTGCGCAAGAACCATAACTCTACCTGTCATAGTTTTTGAATTATTTCCCTTTGATTGATTTTATTAGAGCATTTCTTGTCCGGAGGATAACTTTGTCACCACGAGGTTGAATGACTTGAAACTTGGTATGCATGTTTCTTACCAAAATTCCAAGTGCAGTACACAACAACCGTAACTCTACCTTGTGCCATTTTTCAATTTTTTCCCTTTGATTGATTTTATAAGCATTTCTTGTCCGTGGCATAACTTTGTCACCATAACTATTAATGACTCAAAAATAGGAATGCATGTTTCTTTGCTGTGACATGAAGTGCAGTGCGCAAGAATCATAACACTAGCTTGTATAGTGTTTGAATGATTCCCTTCAGATTGATTTTATCAGGACATTTTTTTGTCCAGTGCATTGCTTTGTCGTTTTTAGTTCAGATGACTAGAGAACTCTTGTGAGTCTGATATGTAGCCCTATACTGGATAGTTTTCCATGACAAATGTGCATTTCGTCAGGCGACACATGCGACTCGCGGAGCTTTTATGTTATAATGCTTTTGGAAATCATCAAAGTAGTTGAAAGTGTATAGTAAAAAGGTAATAAACAGGGATGTTGTGCATTTTGCCGATATTGGCACACTAGCCCTAGAGCCAATACCTAACCTAGTATGCTAAAATTGACTTTATGCTGCCAGCCATATGTATAAATAACCTATACAAAGTATCCTGTGTGTTATTTGCTTGACTTTTCGAAGAAATTGTGGACAGACCAATAGTGATCACAAAAACTAAACATGTGCGTCAAAAAATATTGCAAAAGCTTACAAAAAGGTATTTTAATTAACTTATCATAGAACTGCACCTGTTAAGCAGATGCTTAGCTCTATATGGCAGTGTGTCAGTGTGTTTACTAATCACAATATGACATCAATTCATTCCATAACATTTGACAAATGTTGCTTAAAAAACAATGGTCCATTAACAACTTTTCAATTTCAATCATGTCTACACAATGTCGGCACAAACAATGACAATAAGGTGCGAACATACATTTAGTCGCAAAAATTATGAGACTTTTTTTAAGCGGAGTGTTGACACTGGCATCTCATCGTGATAATAACTTTTCAAACAGAGCAACCAAAAATTGTGACTTGAAAGTATGTTGACTTAACCGGAATGTCGACACAACACATGTCAATGAGAGACATAAGTGACATATAAATTATCTCCCTTGTAAGATAAAGCCAGAGGTAGACCAATTAGCATACAGGTCCTAACTAGTTGAGATCCTCGGACTTTATCCTTGTTTTTAACTGAAATATTATGCTTTTAGATATGAAATTTCTCATTTCTGTATAACCTAATATGTTAGGGCCATAAAAATTCATATACCATGGTGTGTAAACAACATGTAGCCAAATGTATGATTTGATCTGATAATGTTGCAAATATTTCAGCCTAATTACTACCATGTGCAACAAACAAAACAGGGATAAAAACAGAGTAAACTGCATGATAGGACCGGTGGAGTTTTAGAGAGTAGTAAGGGGGGATAATTTACTATTTTTCCCCATTGTAATGGCCTTGTTTGAGTTACTTGTACATGTAATATTCCACGTATCATTGCCTAAGTATTGCAAATAAATGAACAAAAATGTCTGTAATATAATAATTTTAATTAATGTTGATTGGCATGATCATAGTTATGACATATATAAACAAAAAAGATAACTTGAAAGGCATGACTTAAGCAACAAAACATAATGCAAAGTTGCATGCATCCATGAATACCGGTACATTATATTCACACTAACATTTCTGGCTGTAACATTAGGCTCACAATCTATTAAAAAAGCTTCCCTTGAAAGGTTTATACAGGGGTTCTATTAAGGCATAATGCCCAATCCTGAAAATGAGTCTTTCGGGGGCATTCAGCCCACATTTTTTTTAAAATCATAACTCTGTTTCAAACATTGTTCTATTATTAAAATTTAGCTATGAAACTTCAAATGACCATAACTTTGTCAATTCTTTGAATAATTTCATTAGATAACTTTTATTGTCTCCATAAAAGTTCATTCTTTCTAGTGTTGCGAATCCAGATTTCCAGATAATTCCAAAATTGTAAAACCCCTGTTTATAATTTCATCAATAAATAGTTAAACGTGTATTAGCATCTGATTCCTGAACCAATGGCCATAAAAGTTCCAAAAGTACCAGCTCCTTGCAAACTTGATTTTCCTACAGTTTGAATAAGCTCCCGACCTCGAAGTCCAAATCTGAAAAATGTGAGAGTTTAATATAAATTCGAGTCATAACCTGCAGGGATTCCACTAGCTTCTGAGTCTGAAGGGTCATTTTGATACTTTTTACTAAATTTGAACATTTTATTGGAAAAATATCCATGAGAAAATGACCCTTCAAACCAAAATCTTGAGGGTCAAAGTATGGCTTTTTGGAATTTTCAAGGTAGTTGAACGGAACCCCTGCTTGTACAAGAATACAAAAATCATCTTTGGTGGCTGAATTGTTAAGAGCATCCATATTTGACACAGGAGGTTGCAGGTTTGGTCCCAAGTTGTAGCAATAAGATTGAATATGATACTGGTCTGGTTCTCTCTCTTTGCTTACAGCATATGATAGTAGTTTGATGAAGTTGTTGGTTGGCTTTGACTACCTTTAAGTCAGAATATTGTGACTGGAATGTCCCCATATATCACCAACAAGAATACTGCCAGACAGTGAATATCTGTGACTTCAGAATAATCAAGAATATCAGTGTCACAAAATACCAGTAAAAGTCATTGACCGGTTCTTGCTTCTACATGGGTTGCATTTACAAATTACATGGGGTTGACACCATAACAGAAAAGTTTGTACTGGATGTTAATTATTACTGGTATGACTGACAATAATTGGTTGATTCATATGACAAATTTATGGCATAAAAAACAGCATTTATAAATTATTAACTACCAGTATGTATTTGTCCAACTAAAAGCCAAATTTAAGTGTGAACTGTGACTGTCTCTCAAACTGTAGATCTATGATTATGTCGATTATGATGACATGTACGGTCAGATCCAGAGGGGAGACCAGAGTCAGACCCCCTGGGATTTGGCAAAAATGTACAGTTAACAAGTTTGCCAGGGCTTAGAATCTGTCAGATCAGAACAACCATCCAAGAACATGAAAAATAGTTTGATTCAGGCATGAACCATTCTTGCCACCAGCATAAAATTCTTCACAAGAATCGTCCCAGTGGCACTTGACTAACCACTAATGTATGAGGATGGGCTTGAACAGACATAGGATGATCAGGCACAATAGCTTACTTTAAGGGTAGTCTGACCCAATAGCTAACTTAGAGCTTAAAGGAGCTAAAACAAGTCTTACCATGGTGAATACTTCAATAAAACATTTTGAGAAAATGTTGATACTTGAATCTCTTGAATCAATAAATCCTAGTTAAGTATTGACCCAGTTTTCTCAACCCAGCTGGACCTGGGCCCATTCACAGAAAGTGAGAGAAATTGTTATAGAATCTTGAAACACGTACCTCAAAGCTTGAAAGCCTCCAAACAAAACACCAGTTGCCATTCCTACGCTGAACCCCATCATAAATCCAAGCTTTACTCTATCCCAACAACTTGGGCCTTGTCTGTATTGTCCCTGTGGGATTGGCATCTGAAATGAATCGAGTCACCAGTGTATCAGTGCAATTTAGTTCCGAACTGTAAGACCGTAGGCGACTAGTTACTTATATTTCTCCTACAAAGTTAACAATTTATTTAATGTGAAGAGAACTCACTCAGATTCTATTTACATGATGCAAGCTTCATGTATAATTTGATCATTTAGACACTTAGTCACCATTCCTGATATTAACTTGTTTCATCATCAAAATGAATTTGTTTCATCATCATCATAAAAAATCAAAAGTTTACCGTTCAATAGAGGTATTCACAAATTGCCCACAACACTACCAGTAACTTACGGGTCACTAATTATAAAAGGTGTTGTCTCCTTAATTTGACAGGCCTAGGCTGCGAGTAGGCGACTGGCTTGTGACAAGACTCTGGAGGCTGTTTCTAAACTAAAGCTTTAATACGCTTCCGACATTCACTCACAGAGCCCATTGCACAAGAAAGTGTTTGGTGGCGCTCGCCTAGCAAAGTGCTAAGACAGGGTATGCTATTGGTCTCTGACTAATTGCACATCAAAAAGACATAAATTTGGTATTTTTCATTAATTTTGATTAGAAATGGAGATGATATGGCAACTTTGTTTAGTTGTTTACTACTACTTATTCAGTAATACATTATCTATTTAGTTAGCTGTCAATACATAATCATCATAAACCTGACAGAGCCTGAATATATTAAATCACATATTCGTTCTTAATTGGGGTCGAAACTTCTTTGGACGAAAGACAACCGACATCTTTCATCCGGCTTTGTTTTACCGTGAAATATCAATATTAACAACAAGAAATGAAGATAATTGATTTTTAACGCACTTACTGTAACTTTATAGTTTACTGGCAGTCAATAAAATAAATAATCAACGAATTGCGCAACGAATATTGCTTGCGAGGTCAACACGCTGCCATTTTGATTACGGAAAGGTACGAAGTTGTACGGAAATGCCCGAACGATGTATAAACAGGAAGTAAAGTCACTTTGTTATAAATAAAATAATAGCGAACGGAAATTGCGTCAGGCCAAGTGGTCTAGTGGCATGATTCTCGCTTCGGGTGCGAGAGGTCCCGGGTTCGACTCCCGGCTTGGCCCTACTTTTATTTATATTTTTGTTATTTTTAAATTGGTTTATTTTCTTTTTTTTCAGCTCAAATGATGTTTCAATATTTCATAAAAATTGTTCCCACCACCTACACAAGTGTGAGTGGAAAGGTAAGTTATTCTTTTTATCAAAATTATAATATCTAAATATTTTTGGAATATTAACAAAATATAATTTATTAAAAAATAACTTGAATATAAAACACAAGGGTAACAAATGAGCCCATTTAATCTGACAGGTGGTTGTTAAATTGGGGTTAATGATGTAAGCTGCTTAATTAATTCAGGTGAATACTTACTGGTCTTAGGCTTAAAAGAAATGTTTGTTTCTGCACAAAGTATGAAAACTTAGCTAGCTGGTGGTATGAGAATGCCTTTGTGTGCAAACATGATCTCTCCTATAAGGCTAAAATAAACTGATGTTGTGGTTCTGGTAACATGCTGAAAAATTAAAATTAATTAATTGATTTTATGCACTGGCACCGGAAAATCACCGACCTAGAGCACAGAAATACATTAGACAGAAAAGCAACTCCCACTATATTTCCTATATAGGCCGCCATATTGGAATGAAATATCGCGATCGGCTTACTTGTACGAGACTTCAGCCTGATTTGTCAATGAGATATATCTGTTTTCATTTAAAGCAACTCTTCGTCAAAATAAGCAAAGATGGGTATTTATTTGTTCTGTTATGTGTTAGGAACGTTTATGTATAGATAGTTTGGACGATTCATCTGTCAATTGTGACATAGGCCACATTTTCTTTGACCTATCCTGATAGATAAATTTTCAATCGACGGGTTTTGGATAGCTTCCGATATTTACTTTTTTAAATCCCTAAGGAAACTTATTTACGACTGTTTTTCTTATAAATAAATATTTTTTGTGATCTTTGGGGTGTCCTCTATTTGTTGAAAATGATCAAACCACTTAGTTTTGTGGTTTTGACACGAAAAAAAGATTTCTTTTGGATAAGTCATGTTCACATGTTTATCGTGCCTACCGAAGCGCGCAATGCATTATGGGTAGTCAGGTCATAACTAGCTATTTTTAGACCTGCGTATCCGTTCTGTGTATATCCGTGCCTAGAGTGATATCCAGCACCATGCCAATAAGATGTTTAGGTTAGAGGCGAAAAATAGGATAGGTAGGGTTACTAGAACCATAGATCTAAAAATACAAAGATTTGAATGATGTATCAATTATCACAATATCTCGCAGCAATATTCTTAAATCTCAATGGCAAAAACTAATAATTCTATGCAATAGATATATTACTCAGCTTTACAATGATTCCTCATTTATTGAAATCAGTCAAGGAATCAAACAATATACAACAAAGAGCCAGACCTACTCTGATTTTAATGGAAATTCAAAGTTTATCAGAAAGTACCCGATTTGCCTCATTCAAATAATATTTTTCTGAATTATATAAGAGGTAGGCAAAAACAAGTTACCTCAATATATGAAACTGAGGTCTTTAAAATGAAACGTTGGTCATTAATAAGGATGACAAACAAAACTTTTGATGCAAAATAACAGAATCTGCTATATGCTATTTTTCATTTTCTCCCAGCTTCCAATTGAGTGTCCAATCTGTGTGTTTAGATCTTTTAGAACCATAATATTATTTTATTTTGGCCTAAGACAGGAGCCAATCACATACCTACAAGTACATGTTTTAAAAACGTTTTATGTTCATTTTACAGACGGTTGCAACAAACCAGTTTTCAGCTACCAAACATGCGAAGGTTGTCAGTGCGTTAGGTGACTCCGGTCTCCCTGGATTGTTTGCTACGTATGAACTATCACCAATGATGGTAAAATATACAGAAAAAAGGAGGTAGGTGTTAACTGTTTACATTGTGGTCTAGCTGTGTTTGTGAAGCAAATTATTGGTATTATACAATTCATATTATAAATTGGTAATTACTCTTGATAACTGCTACCTAGGTTACTTTATATTCTTCCGCTACCAAAGCGTACGAATGCAGACTGGCGGGGATGGCCATTTCGGCCTTCTGTAGTTTTAAGACCTAAATGCCCAAATTCGGGAATTTTGCTGTCATGGGTACACATGCATCCCAAACAAAGGATATTACGGGCCCAAGGTCTTGCACAGGTTTTTGGGCCCGCTGGCCCCGTTTAAAGAGGGCTTTGAACCTAGGTTTTCCAAAACTGAAATTACTGGTCATACCCGCCATTGCGGTACGAATCCCTGTGGAATTGCATTAACATTTAGCGCCAAACAGTTTTTATTTTTCTATAGAAGGAATATAAGGCTAGAGAAAGGGCTCAGGATCATTGCCCTAAAGGGGCCCAAAATTTGGCCTACCTAGCTAAAAAAAATGTTTTTCACGCAAGGGTAACTGTCACATTGTCATTTCCGGTGACCTTTAGATGAAATATTGACCATTTTTCACTTTTGGCCAGGTGTGTAGCATCCGGATGTATCCAGTTTTTATCAGTGCTGCAAGTCAATAATGTCTCAGGGACGGTGCATAGTGACCATATGAATTTCTCCTAGCCCCCCAAAAAATCATGGTAGCGGAAGGATATCATGTTCAATACAGAATTTTCCCTGCAGTATATGATGGTTGTTATAAACTATCTACCTGTCCTAATTTACATACCGGTAATATATAACATATATTATTCTTTACTGGAAACCATTGTGCTGTTTAGAGCAATAACCTCTATTACAAACAAAAATTACCTGAGCTGATGTATACTTACAGCTCCCATAGGGGTTGCTCTACAAAGGTTGTACTGTAATGGTGAATTTCACAAAATAACTAACCCCTGGCCCTGTGTTCACAAAGAATTAGGTTTCAGGATCAGGCTCAAGCTCCATTTTATTTTATTTCAAATGCAGAAAATATGTTGATAAAAAGATCATTTCTTTTAAGCAGAAGAAACAATTTTGGTATCTCTTTAAATTTCAAAGACAAATAGATAGATGAGTTATAATGCATAGTTATAGAAATATTGTGCTTAACAAATAGAAGCTGAGTTTTCGAGCTTGAGTCAGAATGTCTGAGATCAGTATCGGTCTCAAGTACAATTAATCTCTTTTTATAAGAAAATATATGTTTTCAAGGTTCGTAATATGTTATGTTGAAACTGTTTCAATATTCTGTACCTGCTGAGGAACATAGAATTTCAAAACTTTACATATAATTTAAAAGACATAATAATAACAGAATGGAGCTTAAGCCTGATCTTGAAAACTGATTCTTTGTGAACACGGGGCCTGGCTCTGTCCATCATTTTGCATCTGTGGCAATATGTTGATGGGTGCATCACATTGTACATGTAACTACCGTATAAACTCGCACATAAGTCAGGTAAAATCTAGTTAAATAAATTCCAAAAAGTCAACCAGATTTTGACTAATTTAACAAATCTTCTATAAAAAGTACAACTTATGCTTTATTATGTCGATATCACAGGATGGGTCATGGTGAATAAGTGACTTTTTGAAATATTTTTGACACCTTTTACCCCACTTATGGGCAGAGATATACGGTAACAGAATTTCTATTGTTTTCTTTCAGGTCATTCATGCATTTTCTCACAGGTGTTTGTGCAATAATAGGAGGTGTATTCACAGGTATGTATAAAGGTTTACAAGACATGGTACAGTCGGTCTTGTGCTGTAGAGCGAGTTCAGCTGAATTACGAGGGTAAACTCGATTAACTAAAGTTGCAGCAAAATGAGTTTGCAACCCTAATGACATCATATGACCTTTTGACCCACCTCGAGTTTGACCACGCTGCGAGGCTGGGTGGCTGTAGTTCAAATTGGGACGCCTCGGACAATTTCTTATGAATCATCGTATAAATGCGGTACGGACCGTTCTGATTGCTGTAGTTCCACATGTCTGCCATGTTAGTTTACATTGTAGTTTAACTCTTGTTGTTTTGCTGAAGACTTCCAAGAGTTAGTTTATTTTTAGATTCTTAAGTCACTTGAGTTAACACTAGTAGGACAGCTGAACTCGCTCGTAGTGATCATGGTTCAATACCTTGTCACAGCAGGTCATACCTCTTCATGACAATTTGACATCAATGTTGATTGTCCTCCACATGGAAGAAGTTGCTGGTTTCTTGTGGAGGGTAAGTTAGTACTGGTTGGGAAGAAGTTCAGGAAAACTGGTTATGTGTGTCATGGTCTGAACCTGTTTACAGTATGGGAGAGAAGGAGTGTAAGCGGTCTGATAGCTCTGTCGATAGATAATATATAATTATATATCTGAAAAGAAAATGATGACTTTATTTATTGGATTACATATTTGACAGTTATATCAATTTTCTATACGGTCCACTTTTACAGTTGACATTAAGTAAATAAGTATCACACAATCTTTCTGTCTCTTCCTTTGAAACCAGAGGTCATTGGTCTATTATGCAGGGATTAATTGGCCACATACTACAAAAAAAGCATTTCAGAGGTATGTTACATTTTAAAAGTTTTCAGGTGTAATCTTTTTAGTTTGAACTTTGATGTTAAGGTATGTACGTTTGTTTATTTCAGTTGCTGGTTAGATAGATATTATGGTATATCGCAGGCCTAAAAAATTATATCACAAAATACAGAGTATCGAAATTCCCCATCATCCCGTCATACATAGTTATGACGGGATGATGGGGAATTTCGAAACTCTGTATTTTGTGATATAATTTCTTAGGCCTGTGGATATATCATTCTGCAAGACATAGAGCCTTAACATGTACGCTCGTTTATTTCAGTTGCTGGTTTGATAGATTCTATGATATACCATTCTGCAAGGGCCTTACAGAAGAAAATAGAATTAGGGAAAGCTACTTGATGACCAGCATACGACTAGATCTCATTTTATTTTTATATGAAAATTATATGAAAGTTAAATCCAAAACCATTACATTGCCATAGAGAGTATACATGAGAATAATGACACGGATCAGAGGATTTTTAAGAAATCAGCTTGTATGAAAAGTTGATCTTTCTCCTCTGTCATTCTAATTCTCTGGAATTTTATTTCTGCCCCTTATGTGATTATTTATTCCTTTAGATATGGTTTAATTAAATAACTTAATTAAATTACACAATGTGTAGTGATATTGCCCATGTGCTGGAAAGTGCACATATAGTCATAAGCACAGGAAATTGCACCAAAGTACATGAAATTGCATCAAATTACTTGTTTTATACAAATATGATAAATCAGAGTTTCACTTGATGTAAAGTTTTCACTTTTGCTGTGTGAGTTTTTGTACAGAATACATGTAATCAAGAGTATATAGGAAATCCATTCTTGTAGTCTAGTGCGGAGATTTTAGCCTGATCCTCAACCTTTAATTAGCATAATTATACAGCTGATATAATGCCTATATTTATAACGCCAGCTGTATGTTTTAATAAGCAGGAAGTATCATGAACATGTTTAAGGTGTAATAAAAAACACAACTCTAACGGACGAATATTGCACGATTTGCTTGCGGAAATTAATTAAATTTAAAAAATATATAAATATGTTATAATATTTTCATGCATAAAGGTTAGGATCAAGTCAAGAACACTGTACTATACCAGTACATGTATATACATTTTATTACCATATTGAACCATTACTTGAGGCCATTATTAAATAATTGCTAGATTAGCATCCTTTGTTTCTTAAAATTGGTGATTGGGGAGGAATTTTTTCCCTTAAAAGAATGCAGTTGAGATGGTTTTATTTCAACCATTTTGAAACTGTTCATCATTATCGTGCAGGTGGCATGATGGTCAAGTAGATACCGGAAATGCACTTGACTACAGATTGAGATTTAGTTTTTTTTAATTATTTAACAACAACAAATTGGGACAGTCATATGGTTGTAGGACTTCATTAACTGAATCATTAGAAGTTTTGCAGATGCATTTTATACACTTCATAGTTGTAAATGAATTATAAGTTTTTTTTAATTTGAACATCAGTTTAAAATTTCTGTAAGTGCTTTGATAAAACAGTAACCTGGTCCCCAGTTAGTACAAGGTATCAAAGTTCTCCTGTATGCTATTTAAAGCTTTATTTCAATCACATTGTAGATAGCATATTATCAAACAAAACTGACAAAATCGTTTTCTGGAAAAAAGAACTTCTCCCAAAGAATTGGATACTAATCTAGCATTACTTTAATAAACAAAGTATCCTAATGGAACTTTAAGATTTGGCCCCAATCTCAAGAAGTATCTCAAGTACAAATCTCAGCTTGAAATGAGATTCTACTTCAGTCAGAGTTGGAGACAAATATGAAGTCTTGACAGTTTACTGTGATAAACTCTGGGAATTTTTTTCTGTTGTGTGATACCAATTTTAAGTCTATTTTCTCATGGAGATTAACTCAAAGATTAGTGGCAATTTATTAGCCAAGATCCATATGTTAAATGCTTCTGGAGATTGGGGCCAGTATAACTTATAGTAGCTTTATTATTTAGATTGTAGTAGTTATCTCCCTTAGATGGTGAATCAGACATATTTGATATTCCCAGGCATTTTTTGTTTGTAGATTTTAGGAATACATTGTATAAGAATATACCTGTAACCTTATACGCTCAAGGTGAGCTATTGTGATCACCCTAGATCTGTCGTACATGTATGCAATAAGACTGTTAAGTCTCATTTATAAGGCATCCTCATACATCAGTGGTTAGTCAAGTTCCCAGACTATGTTTCGGACGAAGAATACTCTGGTGAACGAGAATGTCAAAAGGTAACGGGTCAAATTCATGGCTATAGCATACAACTGCAAGTTCTCAACTGAGCCTCTCATTTAAAGGGGCATTCCCTGGAACTGAGGTATCTCAAATAGCAATCATATTGCTGTCACTTTAATACCTAAGTGAAATAATGAAAACCCTGTAAAAAAAGTTACGAAATATCCCGCTAGTTTTTAAAAAAAAAATATTTCAAGAATAACTAAATATCACTGACAGCTTTTTATTCAAATTGATAAACAAGATATTGAAGCGCCCATTATAGACTTTTTTGTTTGACTTTTCGGTAATAGTTGGTTTTACAAGTGATAAACGCAACTTCGTTGTATGCAAACAAGGACACTCCAGTTTCTGGGCATGCCCCTTTAAATAAATGCTTGATTTTAAAGTCATTCAGCTGCTTAGTATTGTACTTATTAGTTTTTCGTTAGACTACACTTTGAATACATATATGTTTTCAATTGGTCAATATCATGTGCTGTGGCTTGCGATGCTGATCCAAATTATATGAAGTAATGAAGAAATGACACGAGTCTGTTATGTATTATCTTGTATTTTGGCGTGCTTTGACTTTATCATTTTTTGCGTCGTAGACTTCACGCCAATTTGACGTTTGTGACGTCATAACGTCACTATAGTGACGTCATGTGTATGTTGTGTATGTTAATCACACTGAAGAATAAGTTAAATTCCGAAACATGTCTTATGTAATTTAAATAAATTTCTAAAGTTGTGACTGATTTTATTATTGAAACAGTCTGTTACAACATTTGTAATATGTTTCTGTTCCTGGTAATACATTTTACATGTAATTTTTATTTTCCATTTAAATATTTTTATAATGTCAGATAGATTTTTAAAGAAAAATTTTGTATATCGTCAGAGGATACTGTCAAAATAGCAACATGGAAATAATAGATATAGCAAATTGTAATATTTCATTAAAAATATTTGTACTTACTTCAATGAGAGAGGTAAAAAAATTCTAATTCCTGCACACCAAATGTCTGAAAATGTCAGAATTCACTTACTCTATGGCAAGCATAAATATTCACTTACACAGTATGCTTCTATTCATACAACAAGTTAAACTGTCTCAACTTTTGCTGTAAGCACCAAAACCACAGACTTATTTATTATAGTGACAAGCAAGATATATTCTATAATTTTTTTAATAATATAAGTTATTGTTTCAACAGTTTGAGTACATGTTAGAGTAGCAGGAACAATAACTCAGCCCTGCGTTCAAGGAAAAATCACGTGACGCACGTTTCGTACCAGGTACGAAACCTGGTACGCAAACAGTACGAAACGTTTCGTACTTGGTACGTACCAGATACGATACATGTGTCACGTTATTTTTCCCTGAATGCAGGGCTGGTGTGAGATTGGTATTTTATATGACTGCAGTAAAAAAATATGATATATTTGTATTTCCTGATGAAGGCAAAATGCCGAACGTTGATAATATAAGTTAATCAATTTTAACACATATTATTGTTGATATTTATCTTTATATATGACTGCAGTGAAACTTTATTGTTTAGATTATTATTTTTATAGCCTTTGTTTTATGGTTAGGCCGAAGGGATTTGACATGGCTAAAGCATTAATCACTTAACTATTTTAAAATAGACAGGGATCTTACTTTACAACTGGTCCTGGAATACCCAAATTAACGTTATGTCTAATAAATAAAACAAGACGAATGTAATCATTTAATTTGTACTGTACACTTCACGACAATATAATATCATATATGAAAAACACCACTTTTATCAATACTTGTACACAGTGTCGCCAGTGTCGAGCATTTAATGCCTGCAGAATGCGTAAAAAATGGCAAATTTACACACATTAGAGCCAATCATTTTTTTAGCCGTGTCGAATCCCTTTGGGTTTGGAAAGATCCCTAATAGTAAGACTCCCATTGAGACTGCTCTCATTACAGAGTTGATCTTTATATTGAGGTTGTACAAAGAGTAAATTACTGGTAGTAAAATGTGTTTAACAAACTTTGTTCTTATAACTTTATGGGAATAGTATTGAAGTGAGATTGTTGTTTTTCTGAAATTTTGTACCGATAGCTATTTTTTTTGTCAGATTTTTTTGGAAATGGTATTTGGTACTAAGCAACAGTTATAGTCCAGAGAATTTGACACGATTCTCGACCTTCTATTACCATAATTTCAAAGCTGATTTATTGTCTATATTTATAACCCTGGTTGTATGTTTTCATAAGCGGGAAGTATCACGAAGACACTCGAGGTGTAATACCAACACAAATCTAAAAGACCGATATTGTACGATATCCTCGAGGAAATTTATATATTCAACGCAAGAACCTTGAAATATATTCATGCATAAAGGTCAGGATCAGGTCAAATTCTCCGTGCTATACTGCAGTAAAATATATATGCAAAAAATAGCAAAATAATTATCGCATATTAGCTACGAGATAATGAAAAACACTGATGTTATACTGTACTAGTATTAATTTTAAGAGTGAGTGACTGTTTGCCTGTTCTACCGGTTTATAATTTTGTACAAAGATTATGTATGTACCTCATTTTATACTTTCTGGTTATTCATACTTTTTCTTTACTTTAATTAAGTATACCTACTTGTTGTAACTTACATGTATGATGAATTATGTAGAAATCTATGAAGGTCTATCAAATATTACAGTTGACGTTGATTTTAATGACCCAATTGTTAGTATACTTTATTGGAAATACATTTGGAAATGGGGGCTTGTTATTGTACCTCATTTAGTTTGTATAGCAACTGGTCAGGGGGTCCTTAAAATTGGCATAGCACCAGTGCAGGTTTTGCTTGGACCCTTATTACTGTATTTGTTGAAAGATTTCAGAGTGAATTCATCGGATTTTGCAACCATTGTGCTATAATGTTATGGCAATAATTTTGACGGTGTTTGTCTTACATGTAAAGAACCCCAAAAATAAGATCCTATTATTGGTCAACAAAGTACATTTACTTGATTGCCAACGACGTAATCTGAATTCAACAGAGACAATATTAATTCACAAATTTTGCTAAATGTCAGATGTAAAGTACAGTACAACCTCTGTATAGCAACACCCTTTTGGAGTGCCAAATATAGGTCTTTGTACAGAGGTTGTTGCTCTACAGAGGTTAAATTAAGAGTAAATATCAGCTTAAGGAAATTTTGAAGGTTTTCTTATAGAGAGGTTGTTTCTCTACCGAGGGCCGCTCTCTAGAGGTTGTACTGTACTTGATAGTTCGAATATTTAGGTTTTTATGAGAAATAGTTATTATGGCAACAATGCACAGTGAAACTGAAGTATTTTAATGATACACAGTGAGGTTAGATGTTTCATTAACTGAAGTAACACTAACATTCCAAACGTTCTGACACATTTGAGTAATTACAAAAAATGGTTGCTACGGCAACATTAAAACAAATACAGTTGGATGAAAATTAGGAATTATATATGTTTTGCATTGACAACAACTTCGCAAAATTTAGAAGTGGGGCCAAAAACATCCCTTATATGATCTGCTTGTTTGTTGGTAGATCTTCTGAAATGTTTCCATCCTCCAACTGTGTAGTAAGTGTCTATAGGGAGTCGCATCAAAAATTGTATGATTCACGGTTAAGCCAAAGCATTGATTGTTGTTAAAGATCTGGCTATAATTTATATGGGTAAACATGGTGTGGCTGATTAAGATGTTGTAATTAATTAATGATTATAGATGTGCATGTATAATTTGTATAATTGGTGTACCAATAATATTTCCATTTTAATGATAAAATTGTATAAAAAAAATATTACATCCATAATAATATGTTTTGCATTGTTTAATAAATTTGTTTTTGAACTAGACTTGTTGTAGTTATGTTATTCACTTTTGATTAGGCCCAAAATAAAATATTGTTTGTTTCCCCGTCCCTACCTACCCGAGCGAAAAGTCTCCTACCCAAAATATTTGCTTGACCCTCAGAAAAATATTCTTAAAAAAAGTAGAGTACAAGAGTACGAAAACAAAGTTGTTGACAATTAAAAATATTTTTCTTTTTAACCTTCCTACATTCATTTCATTCATTATGATTAGTCCTTTTCACTCCCATTAGAGCATAGGGCCTTCACTACAGCTTTCCATCGAGTACGGTATGTGGCCTTCGCTTTGGCTTCTCCCCATGACATCCTTAACTTCCTCAAGTCAATGTCCAGGGTTCTTCACCAATATATCTTCGGTCTTCCTCTACTCCATTGTGCCTTGTGGGTTCCAATCAAAAGCTACATAAACCTAATTAATCAGGGTCAGGAAGGGGAAACAAACAATATTTTATTGTTGGCCTTACTAATCTCTGTACAGTAACTACTCCAAATCTTCAGCTACAAGCTACTCCTACTGTAATATCATTTATTTTCAAGGGCATTAAATTTGTAGATTTTTGGTAAAATACAATTTTGTGGGTTTCTAAATTAATGGATTACAAAACATTGAACAGGAAACATTGGTTAAATATTCTGGAGGATAATTAATTATGGGGATTAGATTTCATGGTCAAATTTAACCTCGAAATCAATGAAAATTTAACCACCATGAAAATTAATGGTTTTACAGTATAAGTTTGGGAAGGCACTGGTTGGCTTCTTAATTTACAAGGCCTTAAAATGTTTTGGTCTCGTATCATGCTGTTACATGGTAGGAAGAATAAATTTGAGGTGTAAGAAAAAAGGTGTTTTTTTTATTCTTCGGGAAGGGAAGCATCCTCATACATCAGTGGTTAGTCAAGTTCCCAGATATCAATGGTGAACGAGAATGGAAGGGAAGTTGCTCTTTTTTCTATTGTAACCAATATTTCCAAACAATTTAGATTTTCTTACCTACCTACCCAATTGTTTTGGATTATTTGTTTTAGGCTTAAAAGCTGAAAAAAAAAGTTCATTTGGTAAATATATCCGCTAGCTACAAGTGGACAATTGTTTGTGTGGCTCCAGATATGTAACAGCATGTACATGCATGCATGTTTATCAAGAATGATTCAGTACATAGTATGTGCTTGGACCCTCAACACCGTGTTTGAAATTGATATATCATACAAATAAAAGGTAGGTAACTCTTAAAATGTAAAATCAAGGAGCGTACGTACGTGGTCAGCAGTGGCCTAGAAGTAGGGCGCGCACTTCGGGATCCAGAGGTCCCGGGTTCGATCCCCGTCTGCGCCACTGCTTAATTACTCTGAGCAAGAATAACCCACATGCTCCACTCGACCAAGGTGTGAATTGGTACTTTTGAGGGCGGTGTCTGTACATGTTCGATATTCCTGTGCGCCGCTGATCGATGTTGGCTGCACACCCTCCCCAGTGAGACTCGAGCGCATGTTTCCTTAGTTAGCCCAATGACCTGGGGAACTTAAAATACCAAAGGGTGGCTGAACTGCTGAAAGCAGTCGTCGAAAATTGGCAACTTAACTTTTTTAACTTATGCTTAAAGGGAGGTAACTCATAAAATAAAGATCGAATCGATATATCTAGATTGTAAACAGTTATCTTCCTTGGTTTAATTTTTATGCCCCCACCAACTGGGGGTTATAGATTTGCGTCTGTCCCAAAATGGTGTGTCGGCTGTAACTTGAAAAAGTAACTGTGCTGCAGTGTTCAAACTTTATAGGGATGTTGTTGTGCACATGAATATTTTTATTCGGACATGACTAGCATTAGCGAGTTATTGTCGTTGGAATGACGAAATGTTTCTTGTGACATCCGTAACTTCAGAGGTGATTGTTATAGGAATGCAAGTCAGCATAAGTTGTTGTGCACGTACGTATCTTCATTCGGAACCAACCAGTATTAGCAGAGTTATGGCCCTTTAAATGATGAAATTTGATGAAGTTTCCCTTGTGTCTCTCATAACTAAGTCATAATAAATAAGTATTTGAGCTGCAGTGTTCAAATTTTGTATGAATATTTGTCAGTATGTGTAGCTGCACAACCAAATGTTTTAATTCGTATCTGACATGTATAAGCAAAGTTGTGGCCCTTGGAATGATGACATTTTGCTTTTGTTTCTGATCTACCTCATTTATTAAGTATTTAATTGTGACATAGTCATTATAGGCATTACCATGGTTACGTTACATATCATCTGTCACACCTTATGTATTATCAGTGTGCATGCGTGTAACTTTACGCCATTTTATATCATCGACCGTATCATGATTTTCCAGGAAGAAATGTTATCTGTTTGGTGAACCCTACAATAAGAAAACAAAACAGTTGCATTAAGAGGTAAACATGTTTATGAATTATGTATCAATCTTATGTACTTTATCTGCCTTCTCACATGAACCCCAAAATGAACCTTTGTAAGAGTTTTCTTTGTTATAAATGATAAAAATTCATTTCAAATTTGGTATTGTTTTCCTTTTTGCAACATTTGAATACTGCACACGAAATTGAGCATCAGAAATTATTATGCATAATCATATGGTGAGTTCTTTTGCGCGAATTTTCTTACTTTTCTACGTTAGAAATGCCGACAAAATTCTATTCAAATTTTGTATTGTTTTTCTGTTTGAAACATTTGACAATTGCTCACGAAATTGAACACGAAAAAGTAAGTTGAGCATAATTCATAGGGCCAGTTCTTTTATGAAAAGTGTATCACTTTTCTTTGATAGAAATGATAAAAAATAATTTTAAATTTAGTATTGTTTTCGTGTCCCTCCCTCACAAGTATGACTGAGCGATTATTGTTTCAGACATTGCCCCAGCATTCCATTCGCCGCATTCAGGCTGTCATCTAACTCTGAATAGATAGGGTTTAGGCTAAATGACGTTTAATTAGATCATTTTGATTTATACATTTCACTAGTCTATACAGCCATGAAGATATTAAGAGAGCCCGTATATCTAGTTATTCTGTTTTCGCTATAAAATTAAGTTAACATGATCAAAACCAGGGACGTCCTACAAACAGCTGCCGGGGAATGACTATTGTAAGGCTGTGTGACTATGTACAATGATTTATTATACATCGTAATGATCGCTGAGTGTGCATTTATTCACCGATGTTTCATAGGACCAAATATCTAAAAATATATTTAGATCTTTGGAAGGACACGGTTCATTTTTGGCTTAATATTTCAATTTGAAAAGTTAAATTTAACTTAACAGCATAATATATATTAATCATTCTCGACACCTCATTAATTACTGGTGTTATCCATCGCCACGAGGATATGAGAGAAAAGAAGCCAGTTTCCTTTTATGCTGCGCGTCTAGCAAGAGTATTGCTTGTACTGTACCATTTTTATTTCGTCGGCTTAGGTATGACGCAGTCTGGGATCGAACCCGGGACCTACTGCACTCGAAGCGGACGCGGCCTCATCACTGGGGTACGATTCGTGAATCCATTCACTCGAATAGTTTCCTAATCTGATAAGCAGTGAGGCCTAATCATAATGCAAGAGGAACTCCGAATGTAGCGTTCATTGAAAAGTGGTCCCAATGTAGCGTTCATTATGTACATTGTATACCCATTTATGGGTGGCGTAAACCCCTCTTAATGATCGCTCAAACGTGAACCATATCTTAAACATTATCTTCACTAAATACACACAGACGACAGGATGTTGTTCATAGGTCAGCTGTTATAAAGGAGATTATGTTTTACCACAAAAATGTGGGGTTTCTGAAGGTCAGTGGAAAGATCGCTGAGTGTGCATTAAAATTCACCGATATTTTAAATTTTAAATCTGAATTTAGAAACAGCAGGAAAAAAATACATGTAACGGCTGAAAAAACTGAATTAAGTCTCATGATAACTGGCTAAGGTTTTATCTGAGGATGTGTTTAGTGCGTGGTATTTATTCAATGTTTGCCAGCTGTCGTTGCGTTATCATTTGTATTAATTTTATAATCCCGCAATAAAACCGACGTATCAGATTTATGGGGGATTTGAGAAATTTGTTTGTCAATGCGTAGGTACAATATTCATAATATCTTAGTGGTCTTATTTCGCTTAGCTGCTAGTGGATCGGTTGCACATATACCATAAAACCCCATAAATTTAACCAATCTCAATATTTGAGCCTACGCTAGTTCTCATCGCCCGAAGGGGTGTATACGTAGGACATCCACCACTCTTCGCCATAACAGAGATCTAAATACACACAATGAGTATGTATATTTAGGTCTTTGATTAGAAACCACCTCAAAATTAAAAACTTTGTGTGTTCACAGTTACGTTATCAATGTTCGTCTCTTTCTTCAATACAATATTGAGATAACCTTAATATTCTAGTAGCCCGCTGTTCATAACCGTTCTGGCAAGCATTGTTTAATCACACTACCCCACCCGTCCACACTCCCACCCGTCCACACAGCACCCTCCCCCCCTCCACACACAAACACGCGCTTGATATAATGGTCACCTCGAAATTCCGTTCTCTGAATGCTCCAATGAAGGGCATGTTTTTAGATGAACAATTATTTTTTCTGCTTGTATGTTTTTGACCGGGGACACTTTCATGCAGATCGAGCTAGCAATTTGTTCACTGTACTTTTGTGTGCCTTTCATGCTCTGCTGACTCTGTTAAGTGCTGGTGCCGACTCCTAGTCTGATCTACTGAGCTGATTAGCAAATCAACACATCAATGGAAGAGTCTACTACACTCTCTGTTCAATTTGTTTATTCAAATTATCATTTCTAAAAAAAGTCTGATTATGATAGTGGACTGACATAGGTCTAGATCTATGTAATATTAAAGTTAAATCAATTGATTTACAAAAACGTATATAAATTTTAAACAATTATGTTATATTTCAGTGAAAACATTAATTTATAGACTTACTTTAACACAAACTACGTATCGGCCTTTAATCATGAAATCTAAGGGTTTTCATTAGTATATTCATCACACATGTCATTATATATTCAATCGCGTACAAAACGGCAGGTGCAAAAAACTGTGTATAAATGTACATGCCTTTTTACTCGTATATTTGAACGGACTATATATTATCATGTAAGGGATGGGCAATTTGAATCATGACTTAACATGTTAACTGTATTCAAATCTAGATGGTATATGTATGACTCTATATATAGCGTGTTAGCGGCATATGCAATTTTCCTCATATTTTTCGAGGAATTTGCCTGACTAGGTGACTTAACGGAGTTATATATCACAATAGTATAAAATCTACCTCGTTCATGTGTCGAACCTCTCTGACAGCCAAGTGTAATATCATCACCCGAAACATCTCAATCTTGAGGAAGACCTCAGCTCAAATGTTGTCAAATATCTTTTAATTAATAATTTGATTTCAACGAAATATAAGATCTTTTTCGGCAGCTTGGCCGTTTTTTCCAGCACACTGTGAAACCTGTATACATATGCGATTGGACTACAGTTTCAAGTCTTTTTTTCAAATTTTCACAGGGTGCTTGACAAAACGGCACATCTGCTAAAAAGATCTTATATTATAAAACACTTATGGCTATGTTGTTATCGAAGTGAAGCAAATTTCGTCTTGGACCTGTAGCCTAAAGTCACGTGGTATTGCTACACTGCATAACAAAGTTGGCAAAACATGTTTCGTAATCGACCTAAAATAAATATAAACTAAACTATATGTTTCCATGAACGAGTTTTTATTGTCGTCGAGTCACTTTTCATTTCAAGTGCTCGTGCTCAACAATGTACGCACCATATAAGTGTAGCATAAAACAAATAGTTTTATGTTTTAGATACTGATATTGCGGCGAAATGAGGAAAAATAAATATTACACATATGATACGAAACATGTGACTTATATACCTACGTGTAACCGTACGTGTCTTACTCACGATTTCGGAAAATAATCATGTGCAAACCCACAATGATTATTCTCGAAAACATGTTAAATATAGCCCCCACGTACCCACGGTAACCCACACAACCTACAAATACCCAATATTTGTTGCCATGGGAAAATAGTATTTATAAGATTTTGTCAGTAATAAGCTAATAAATACCAAGCAAAGTAGGTTTTTGTACGAGGTCTTATCCCATGACCATAGGGTAACCTTATACCGTGTATAACTTTACTACATGACAATAATTTTAATATTAGTCACAAATTTTGGCGGGAAACGGACAATAGGTTTAACTCTAAGATCAATATATTGAAAACAATGTATTTGCGATACAATTTGAATTAAATATCAGCGTTGCCATACCAACATAACAAATATTATGAAATCGCTCGACCAATCGTAACCTAGGCTTGAAAATATCGGATTTTTCAAAAGTCACTGGGGTTATTATTGTACAAATGAAATACCATTTATTCAAGTGGAAAGCATTATCAATACTATTATGCATATCCATGCAGCTGCCGTGTGCATGAAAATTCTTACAGACAATTGAAATAAATTAACATAACCCGGTTGACATTTTGGAAATTTATAACGTTATGAGAAACGTCTTTGAAATTAATACAAAACACCTGGGTACTGTTTTATCAAAGCACTTACGGAAATCTTAAAGTTACGATCAAATTTAAATTCTTAATTATTCTTTGAAACCTACAAATTGGGAACAAATATTGTTTGTAGAGGCTCATTGGCTGAATAGTTATTGATACTGAACGACTTTTTGCCACAACATGTAGCTATTAAGGAATTATAAAGAATTTTAATTTGAGCGTAAGTTTAAGATTTTCGTGCTTTGATAAAACAGTACCCTGGCCGTGGAAAATCAAGGTGTAGATCTTCGCTTGTTGTTACGAACAACAGAAAAAAGACAAATAAATTAAATATAAATTAAATTTATTTTTATAATTAGTTTTTTGGCACTTCTGGGTTCCATTTGAAAAGTTCATTTATACCAATCTGTATAAATCCCTATGCCAATATTATTACATGTATAAACAAATCACGGAAAGAAGTTGTTACATGTGTACAATGACACCCACCAAATCTTTGAAACATAATATGAAACAATGAAAATATATGTATACATGCACGTTTATACGTACATGACTGACAATTGACAGTTATATTTTTCCTCTGATTTAATCATTAACGTTTTAATCAATTATCTCTAACAGCTAGGAATTTATAGCCAAGACATACTGTTCTTCGGTTTCGATTTTGTTTTTATTTGATAGGGTTTTATTAAGGTTCTCATACAGCCCTATCATTTAGGTAATTTGTATTTTGAGGACACCTTCGTTTCATGTCACTGGAAAATTCTCGTTATGAAGTGAATCAAGTCAAACTTCAGACGCTGGTTAAAATGCTTAGCATCTAAAATCTATTAAACAAAATGAGTGACTATTAACTTTAAGTTTTCAAAGTGAAAGTTCGTCACTTGTTGATTTTACGTCAATGATTCATTGATTTGATTACTATTTCACAAACCGATGTATCGATTTTCTCGATTCAGTTCCATTGAACAATTTCCTTGTTAATACGCGTCCCCTAACACAAAGGGGCTGTGTATTGGAATTAGCTAGAACCCCTTTGAACATTCCCATACACAGCGGGCATGCCAGCGTGGTTATTCCCATCTGTTACGAATAAAAATATTAATTGAGTAGAGATCAAAGCTTTCCACGGAAGCCCGTCTGTAGTTTTCAGCATCGCACGCGTGTGTTACCATAGTAACCCCATAGTGCGTGACAACTGTCGCGTGTATCCACACCTGCACCCAATTGTATAAACGTTGGTTAAAGTTAACCAGTGGTTAAATATTGGTTAAGTCTGACTTTTGGTTAACTTTGTCGATTTCTGGTTAAATCCATTTGTATAAAAATTTTGGACAAAGTTATCCATAGGTTAACCCGTAAGTTAACCAGAAAAAGTTAACCCTACTCATTGAGTCTGGTTAACTTTTTAACCAAAACTTTATCCAAAAACAAAATGGCCGACCTTGTACCGAACGCTCGACTGGAACGGCAATTTAGACGGATTGACCTCCAACTGGACGTGGACGACCCCGAATACGTACGCAGACGGTACAGATTTACGTCAGACGGACTCGACAGACTAGTTCGACTGATAGGAGACCGACTGGAACGGCCTACGAGACGGAACAGGCCCTTGACACCGCGGCAACAGATCATGATTGCATTGAGGTTTTATGCCTCGGGGAGTTTTTTGCAGGTTTTAGGGGATACCTTTGGGGTTGATGTTGCCACGGTGTCAAGGGTCGTGACGGACGTGACCAACGCTCTGTTTGACCTGAAGGACATGGCCATTAGTTTTCCGGTATCACGGGCTGAAAAGCAAGTACAGAAACGGGGTTTTCATGAAATCAGAGGGTTTCCCTCTGTCATCGGTTTGATTGACGGGACACATGTTCACATCATATCACCATCGAAGGAACAGGAAGCGCATTACGTGAACCGGCATCACAGGCATTCCCTGAATGTGCAAGCGACGTGTGACGCCCAAGGTAAATACAGCCACAACTGACACAAGTATTCAAGTTGTTCCCGGGACCCTTTTAACTTGCCAGATATTTAAAATAAGCACAACAGTAGCATTCACATGCACATTTCAAACCCCTTACTTGGTAGTTTATTCGTAAATCAATCTGTAGATCTAGATTGCCGCAATCAACTTCGTTATAAATGACACATTTAAACATAATCAAAACAGAGAAAGCCATAAACACAGCGTCATTTCATTTTGAAAACGTCATTTGGCGCGTGCAACAAATTAGGCCAACACTACAATGACTTTAGGTAAACGTCTCATCAATAATTATTCGAAAATTGGCATTTTTAAACTATACAGGCCTAGCAGTTACACGCGGTTTGTTTAGCATATAAGTACACTTCTTTCTTCTCATTTCCAAGTGTGACAAAAAAGTCATCTATCCTGACCAAACAAATCATTTGGGTTAGATCTAGATAACATCCGAAGTAGATCTAGATCCAGAAAAGAGGTCTACTGTATATGCGCCTGTTGTTGGTGATTATTTCCAGTTTATATTTGCTTGGGTTATTTAATTGACAATTCCAGACTTTCTAGTTTGCGAACAAACTATCCATACTTGCCATCAGAAATATTTGACACAAAAATATCGTGTACGAATTACAGGGACGATGACTCATTATTCTTTGGTTTGGCTTAAAAACTCTGATCTGGTCATGTGACTTTCATTCATGTTTTATAGTCTGTTTCAAATATACTGCGCTGTGTAAGGAAATATTTACAACTGACTCTAGATGTCGCCACATGACTTGTACCTACGACGCTTGTTAAATGCCAATTAACAAATGAAATGTTAAGTTTAAATCAATACAACTAGAAAATGGACTTATAACTTGGAAGTAGATTATGTGTGAGGAGATCGATACAGTCTATAGTATACAGTCAGTATATTTCTTGACTCGTTTTGATCGGTTTTGTCATGAATTAGCTAATTTGACCAAAGGAAACGGGAGAATTTCTTATGATATTTCTACTTTGATTTGATAAACACTGACCAACAAACCACACGTGTGTAACTGACTTAGCAGATATGTTCCAGGTTCTGTGTAGCATATTACTGCATGAATGTTATGTATAATGTTACTTCAGACATTTTTAATTGGATTGTAAATGTAAGCATATTTTAACACAAAATAATAATGCAAATTGAACACTAACAATTATGCTAGTGCATATTAATGAGGCCCCAAGGGGGCAATATTTAATTTCTCAAATGTAAACAACCAAAGTACAGTTTGTCATCCAATTTTTGTATTCCATGGCAATCCACTAGTCCAAGGTTATAAATGAGCTACACATTATAATTTTATAAAGTTTTAGCTAGATTTCTTAACTGCAGTTTATTGATTGCTTTTGCTCTGTTTATTCTATGAGTATGTATGTGTTGGAGGTTAGGTAAAAGTTTTTTAACCTCTAATAAATAGTGTAGTGCATTGACATATTGCTTCAAGATACTTTGCATACTTGTAACCATCATGATCCCAACCCCTACACAGGGGTAGGTAACTCTATGAAGCATTTAGGTGTTCCATTTGACTTGGGAGTAGGGATTTTGACCCCTGTAATTTCTAAACAAAACACTTTTTGACCCTCAATTTGTAGGTTTGAAGTGTCTTTTCACTAAAATCATGGGTGTTTTGCCTATAAAAAGTAAAATTTAGTCAAAAGTCAGTGATATTTTTTGTATATTTTTGGGGCCAAATACAGACACCTTTCCCAAGCAAATTAAGCTCCATTTTCCCCAAAAAGTCTCAATTTTTCCCAAAAAGAATGCATTTTTCCCCTTTTCAGTTTTAATAATTACAAAATTTCCCAATTTTAATCATAAATGACACAGGCGGTTTAATTTTGTTAAAAAAAAATCATTGAAATTCACAAAATGACCACAAGAAATTATATCACAAAATAAAGAGTTTTGAAATTCCCCCATCATTCGGTCATCACTTTTATTGTGAATATGTTGAATTGAAATATAAATAGCAAATAAAAGTATGTAAAACTATGATAACTATTTGTTCATACAGTATTTATTACTATACATACTGTTATGACGGGATGATTGGGATTTTCAAAACTCAGTATTTTGTGATATAGTTTCTTAGGCCTGTGAAATGACCCTCCAGATTCAGCAGCTAGTTGATCCTCTGGCATTGCCCCCTTTTGGACTTAGAAGTTAGAAAAGCAAAGATTTGACTTAGAAATGCAAATGTTAAAGTTTAGGTTTTTTAACCTGATATATCTTCAGAGCACAATGCCATACCATGTAATTGCTTTGATACTTTACATACTTACATCAAGAGGGTCACAAGGGCCATAGGTCGCTCACCTGCCCTAGTAGTTCATGCTGACCCCTTAATCATAGCCTCTTTTGCATGTACAAGGTTTTCATATTGTCTTATACTATGAGTCTATCCTAGCATGGCAATGTCAATAGGGAAGTGGGCTGTTTTTGGTCATCTCTTGTTGAAAATCAAAATTAATTTAAAGCAGTTATAATTCTTGCTTTTAAATGATGTTACATTAGACATAACAATTTTCTGCCTTTTTTAGGTAGATTTACATCATTAAATGCTGCTTGGCCAGGCAGCAGTCATGACTCCCATGTGTTTAGGGTATCCAATTTAGCCAGACATCTTGAGGATACTCACATGGGTATGTATTTCCTAAATTTCTTTACATAAGATAAGTGGTTATTTCTAAAATTAAATACTAGATGCATACATGTGATGCACAGGTCTGCATTGTTTATTAAATACATGGACTATATCATTAACATAGTCGTATCTCTGATTATAAGGGCCCATAGAAAAAGTGTGGTTGCTCGCCCTATAGTAGTCTCCTTACATCTGTCTGTCTGTCTGACCCCAATCATGAAAGCTACATTGGATGGTTGGAGGTGACGGAACACAATAGAACTCGATTTAATTCATTCCGTGATCACTTAATTCCTTTTTAGCTCCACTATTTGTAGAATAAGGGGAGCTATTGCAGTCACCCTAGCATCGGCGTAACACTTTTGTTAAAGTTTAGGTACAGGCTTTCTTTTAATTTTGTCCAAATTATCCCCCTTTTTCGACTTAGAAGCCCCAACCTCTACACAGCAGAGGGTAATGCTGCTGGTATGAAGCATTTTGTTTTGAATATATAATAATTGTACTATCCTAGCATGGCGCTGCAAATAGTGGAGCACTCTGTTTGAGGACAGCTCTTGGTTTTTTTGGCCATTACTTTGATCCTAGAACAATTGAATGATCACACACTGTTCTTGAACTCTGCTATATAATGAGTATTCTGTGTATTAATTACAGGATTGGATGATGGACTATTACTGGGAGATAGTGGATATGCCTGTCGACCCTTCCTGCTGACTCCCTTTTTACATCCAGGTATTTAAATGTTTACAAATAAAACAGGAAACCCTTGTGGTGTAATTTTTTAGCTCACCTGTCACAAAGTGACAGAGTGAGCTTTTGTGATCACTCTTCGTCCGTCGTCCGTCCGTCGTCCGTCCGTCAACAATTAGCTTGTGTAGACACTAGAGGTCACAATTTTAGCCTAATTTTTATGAAACTTGGTCACAATGATCATCTCAACAAAATCTAGGCCAAGTTCGATATTGGGTCATCCGGGGTCAAAAACTAGGTCACTAGGTCAAATCATAGAAAAACCTTGTGTAGTCACTAGAGGTCACAATTTTGACTTATCTTTATGAAACTTGGTCACAATGATCATCTCGACAAAATCTAGGTCAAGTTCGATATTGGGTCATCCGGGGTCGAAAACAAGGTCACAAGGTCAAATCATAGAAAAACCTTGTGTAGTCACTAGAGGTCACAATTTTGGTCTAATCTTTATGAAACTTGGTCACAATAATCATCTCAACAAAATCTAGGCCAAGTTTGATATGGGGTCATCTGGGATCAAAAACTAGGTCACAATGTCAAATAATAGAAAAACTTTGTGTAGTCACTAGAGGTCACAATATTGGCCTAATCTGTATGAAACTCGGTCACAATGATCATCTTAACAATATCTAGGTCAAGTTTGATATTGGGTCATCTTGGGTCAAAAACTAGGTCACATGGTTAAATCATAGAAAAACCTTGTGTAGTCACTAGAGGTCACAATGTCGACCTTATCTTTATGAAACTTGGTCACAATGATCATCTCAACAAAATCTAGGCCAAGTTTGATATTGGTTTATCTGGGGTCAAAAACTAGGTCATTAAGTCAAATCATATAAAAACCTTGTGTAGTCACTAGAGGTCAAAATATTGGCCTTATCTGTATGAAACTTGGTCACAATGATCATCTCTACAAAATCTAGGTCAAGTTCGACAGGTGAGCGACCTAGGGCCCTTTGGGCCCTCTTGTTTTTAAGAACACTTACTTTACTGACTTAGGTAATTGTCATCACTTAAATGTTGGAGTTGCATGGTTAAGTTTTGTGTTGTAGTAAAGTTTTATCATGTATTAGCCCTGCCTAATTATTTAAAACACATATTTCTTATTTTACCTTAAGGTCATTCGGTACTCTTTGATCTATCTATACAAGGTATATCAAACCTTCAGTATTTGTGAATAATACATTTACAGTAACGATTTTGGAAGTTCCGAACAGTTTTGCCGAGCTTGTTTTAAATTTTGGTCACAATGATCAAGATCTAGCATGCATATTCCCTGAAGGGGTTTGATATACTGTTAGTTTGCAAGTATCACCTAACAAAGAGTGTAAGATTCTTTGGTGACATTGTGCATTTGTTCTCACACACATTTCAGAACGACAGATGTTGTTTTAGTCCTGATACTATTATATCAGGTTAGCCACCTAGGATTCTCTTGTTAAAAAAGTATGAATAATTTAAGATTCATACAGTTTCAGGGATAGTTGCCTCTGCATTAGATGGTGAATTTATGATGAGTCAGAATCATGCTGTTATAAATTTATTTCACATGCATAATTTGCTGTATATGCATGATGGCTTTATTTTAACACTATATTTTGTCTTTTCCAGCAAATGAGATGGAGGAAAATTTCAATCGAGCACATATTGCGACTAGGAATTTAATTGAAAGAACGTTTGGGGTGTGGAAACGGAAGTTTCATGTTTTAGCTGATACAGTAAGCTTTGTGTATAACATTCAAATAGATCTAATATCAATCCCCCACCACAAAATTGGGGGGGATTATTGAAATGGTCTCTGTTTGTGCGTCCGTCCGTCTGTAACAAAATTGTGTCTTCTACTTGGCCAAATTGCATATAACTTATTAAAAATGTGTATAACTAATAAAGACAACATGCAGAACCCACATTTCAACTGTGCCGCATCAAGTTCACAGTTCAAGGTCAAAGGTTCGAATCTAGCATTTTGTGTCCAGATTAATGTTTAACGCTTGGGCCGAATTGCATAATAGTCCTAGAAAATGTGTAACTTGTAAAGACGACGTGCAGAACCATCATTCTAATAGTGCCGCCTCAAGGTTAAGGACGTAATTCAAGGTATTGCGATATTGGTCCTTTGTCGCAGTTTTTATGCGTGGGGTTATTAAAAATTAGTTTTTTGAAAGAGGATGAAAATTGTTTTGAATTAGTGATAAACTTTATTAATAAAAAGGAAACTATTGTGAATATCGATAGTTGAGCTAACTGTCGGCAATAGTTATTGGATCGAGACTTTAACTATTGATCCATACTATCGAGATCCATAGATATTTAGATGCATCGGCAAACCCATAATGAATATCTCATGAAATTTCCATGACTTGTTTTACTTATAAAATTGTATGATCTCGTCTGCTATCAATGATATTGCTTTGACACTGTAGCACTTGTTCACATTTAGAAGTGGGCACTAGTAGGTATGGCTATAAGTCATGTTATGTCATAACATACATTTAAGGATTAACATTTAATGCCTTTTATTTCTCTATGCACTGCATACTTCATAGACTAAGCCACTGTTTGGTTTTGGAGTATATTTAAGCAATGTTTTTACATCTTTACCAGATCCGAATGAAACCACGTAAGGTCTCTAGAATTGTTGTTGCTTGTGCTGTTCTGCACAATCTGTCCATCAATTGGAACATGGGAGAGGACTTTGACGATGCTGACAACATCTTACCACAGCCCCCAGTTAATCAATTTAGAGGTGAACAGGATGGAAGGGGAGTTAGAGCTCATATTGCACAGACATTTTTCAGGTACTTAATTTATGTAATGTGTAAAATAATGTTAATGAAATAATGGTACTTTAATCATAGCCCATTTCAACCAAAGTTAGGCCATCCTTAAACAATGGTTTTGTTTGTGGTAACGTGACCGAAGATTTTTATGGTGGGTAGGTAGGTCGAAAAAAATTTTGTATAGAATTGTATTTCGTTGAACCTGTAAACGCAATTGGGTCGATATAGTTATATAAGAAAATGGACTGGAAAAAAAGAGAAGGGGGCCATTAGGATGGGTAGGTAGAGTTACCACAAACAAACATTATTTTTAAGGACGGCCTTCAGGCAGTTTGTTGAAAATTTGTTTACAGATCAAGTTTCAAAATGTGAAGACGTTGATGATTCCTTGATTCTATTAAATATCATTGCAGTGTTTTGATCTGTTGGGCCGTATAACATCCACTTGCCCATTACAAATAAGGTTATTATTATGTCCCCAGATACATAGTATATGGGGGCTATATTGGAGTCATGTTTGAGGATGGTTGGTTGGTTAGTCCGTATAATTTTTTCCGCGCTATTTCTCTGTAACTATTGGTCGGATTGTATCAAAACTTTGCATGAATGATCAGTACCAAGTCTAGTTGTGCATATCGTCAGCATAAGCCGGTAAGATAAATTTTAAGGGAGTTATGGCCCTTTGTTTTTTTACACTTATAAATTTTGTCCGCGCTATTTCATTGTTACCAATAGTCAGAGTTCATCAAAACTTTGCATGAATGATCAGTACTAAGTCTAGTTGTGCATATTCTCGGCACACATTGGTCGGATAAATTTTAACAGAGTTATGGCCCTTTTTTATTTTCACTTATAAATTTTGTCTGCGCTATTTCTCTGTTATTAATGGTTGGATTTCAATAAAACTTTGAATGAATGATCAGTACCAAGTCTAGTTGTGCGTTTCTACGGCACATGTTTGTCGGATCAATTTTATGGGAGTTTTGGCCTTTTGTTTTTTACACTTATAAAAAAATTTCAGCGCTATTTCTCTGTTACCAATGGTCGAATTTCAACGAAACTTTGCATGAAAGGTCAGTACTAAGTCTACTTGTGCATACCCTTGACATTTATTAAAAGGATTAATTTTAAGGGAGTTATGGCCCTTTGTTTTTTTACACTTAAGAATTTTTGTTACCATTGGGTTGATTTCAATGAAAGTTTACATGAATGATCAGTACTAAGTCCAGTTGTTTGTCAAAGCACATGTAAGTGACTGTGTCAAGCTGTTTCTTGGGGTATTCATCACATTCAGTGGTATTTCTTGTTTAAGTCATGATGTCATTGACATATTTTTTTAACAAAACAATTGGCACCTGGATGTAGCGCTTATTAATGATTACCAACACTTTTGCACAATACGTTCTATGACTTTAATGTGAAAACTACACTAAATATTAAAAATGCCTCTATGGCAGCCAAATAGTCAGAATATTAATAGAGGTCACAGTGCCCTTTGATCTACTGACCTAAAAATCAACCTCCATGTAAAGTTTGGTGAATATAAGGCAGTTATTGAACGAAAACCGTTTGGTTTACAGACAGACTGAGCGATCGACAGACATGTGCAAAGCAATTATACATAATAATATATATAGAGGATATTACATGAGTGTCTTTCCATATTGAATTTATTAAACGAGTTGAATAAAATAATAAAATGCGAGGCTCTACCGAGCATTTTATCGATTTTTTCAACAAGTTTAATAAATCCAATGTGGAAAGTCACAAATGTAATATTCTTTTTATCACATGTTATCCTTTTCCGGCCGAAACATAAATAGCTACTTATTTTTCACTATAATAAACACACAACTTTGACGACGTGGCCTATACTTTGAATGACGTCGCGTGATAGCTTTATTACACTAGTGTATTATCTAAAATAAATAATGGCTTTATTACGCTACCGCGACGTCAAACATATGATAAATAGAGGATATTACATGAGTGTCTTTTCATATTGAATTTATTAAACGAGTTGAATAAAATGATAAAATGCGAGGCTCTGCAGAGCATTTTATCGATTTTATTCAACGAGTTGAATAAATCCAATGTGGAAAGTCACAAAATTAATGTAATGTTCTTTTTATCATATGTTAGCCATTTCTAGCCGAAACATAAAAATAGCTTCTTATTTTTTTTACTATAATAAACGCGCAACTTTGACGACGTCGTCTATACTTTAAGTGACGTCACGTAAAAGCTTTATTACACTAGTGTATTATCAAAAATAAATAATGGCTTTATTACGCTGCCGCGACGTCAAACATATGATAAATATATTTTTAACATAAACATTTAACTTTGTCTTCAGATAAACAAGAATAAACTTCACACAAAGAGGTGATCCAAAAACTGATGCAGCGATGTGATGACTGAAATTAAAATATTGATATACAAATGTACGTTTACATGTATGAGTGACAAAAGTGTTGCAGTGATGTGATGACAGAGACACATTTAACGTTGTGTATATATGTATGAGAAATCAGTGCTTAATCTACATTGGAATGATCTAAACATTAATGATACAAAACCTGACAGAAAGGAGAAATGACTTGTGTTAATGAAATTTGATATGAACTGTCCAGAAAGATGTAATGATTTATTTCATAATAATGTTCTATTGTTCTGTTCTTGAAGGATTCATTAGAAGATCTAAAAACTGGATCATTTTATTGTGGAACTTGACAGTGGATTTAGCTACTTCCTTCTGTTCATTCTGAAGTGCTACTCCATTTTTGAAGTATTCTGTCTGCCAGTTTTTGGACGTTTTAGGCTTCCTGAAAGAAAAAAAAACAATCAAATTTTTACATATTGTGATAGGTATTTTTATGCTCCCCAAAACATTTTTAGGAGAGCATGATTGTAGTCCCGCTTTGTCCATCCATCTGTCTGTCCGTCCGACATATGTTTGCCTGGATGATAAATCTAAAACTGTTGCACCTATTCATTTGAAACTTTGCCTCAGAATAGCCTTTTCAGATTAATTCCTTTTTGTACTATTTTCACACTTAATTACTGTGCTGGCCATTAATCGAACAATATAATTATTTTGTTTTAGCTCACATGTCACAAAATGATACGGTGAGCTTATGTGATCGATCTTTGTCCATCTGTCACAATTTCTTGTGAACACATTAGATGACACAAATAGAAAATGCTTATCTCGATGAAATTTAGGTCAAGTTCTAAACTAGGTCATGTTTGGTAAAAAAATAGGTAATTAGTTCAAATCTTAGAAAAGCTTGTGATCATATCACAGGACACAATCAGGGCCCAATCTTCATGAAACTTGGTCATGTGGGTTCAAAAACTAGGTCACTTGATCGAATCATAGTGAGCTTTTGGGATCACAATTCATTCCAATGACTTCTCCACCTAAATAATTGACCAGATTTCAAAATAATTTTACATAAAAAGTTGTTTGTTGACTCTCTTACAAAATTCATAGTTCAGTCGCGAATTGTTAAAAAACATGACTGTTAGTGGGCGGAGCTCGTTTTTCTGTCAAAATCTTTATGGAAATTTTTCTAAAGGATTATTTAACCACATTTTGATAAATTTTGAAATTACTCATCAGTGTTTAGATTATTTCACTAGTTTGAATCGAAGCAAAATCTTGTATTTGCAATTGCGGTTTTATTTTGTTATGGCCCTTTAAATGTTACGCTTATAAATTTTGTCCCCACTTTTTCTCTATACAATTGTTGGGATTGCAACTTGACTTGGCATGATTGATCATTCCCAAAGTTTAGTTGTGCATATCATCGGCATACATTGGTCAAATCAATTGCAAGGGTGTACGGCCCTTTGCATTTTTACACATACAAATTGTGAATGCCCTAATTCTATTTCAATGGAGGTTTGCATAACCATGTATAATTTTTGATACATGTCAGAGCACATTGTAGTCTCTGTGTCAAGCATTATCTGGGGATATTCAGCACATTCATGTGATATTTCTTGTTAAATTTCATATTATTGATGAACATTCAAATATGATTATATTTTATACTTTATCAGTTCTTCAACTTCTTGTTCATCAGGTGCCAGCTTTCTCTTACAGGCACTGCTTGTACTAGGGACTTGATCATTTGTGGTGGCAGGTGCTAAAGTAACAGTAACAGATTCTGAAATTAAAATCAATTTTATTTTATCAAGATTGTTCATTATAACTAGGTTACGAGGGCAATTAAAATGAAGACATTGGTGTTCACAATAATTTCACCATATCTTATTAAAACTTGGGTCATCATTTATGAAAATTTAAGTCATGTAACAGAGTGCCCATAAATTGATATGCTGACTTACAAATTATTTATGAGTTATGAGTACTGTATACAGTAAGTATGTGTAAGCGCATACATGTACAAGCATTTCAAAATTATTCCATTTGTTCCTTATTCAATGTCTGAAAAAGCACTAAACACAAGGCTCAAGGCCAATAGTTTAAAGATGACACATGCCCATGTCTTAAGTTATGAGTATTGCATATCGCCCCAGACAAGATTTAAATCATTTTTTTTCAATTGTACATATTTCCGTACTTGATAACTGCACCAAGTGTGGACCTAAAAGTCATGTGATGGTCATATTTCTTGCTTTAAACAGAAATTAGTCTAATAGGAAATTTAATAACCTGTAGTATTTGACTGTTCATTGAAATCCACTGGCCTCGAATCTACTCCTGAAAATGTTTACAAAATCATAATTATGGGATTTGTGTGTATAGTCCGACCAGGATAATGTGATATTTACAAACATTAATCGGTTGTGTCAACTGTTGCAAAATTGGTTTTACAAATCACTTAAATAAACAGATAAACTCAGTATTGTACTTATATCAACACTGGTAATCGGCACATAATTGTAATCAACCTTTGTGGAATATACCAAATTTTCCCGCCTATCACGTACCATTATGCTAGTGTTGTAATGTACATGTGTTACAGCATTTAAAAATGTATTGTAATGTTAGCTTTATGGCTTGTAAAAACACTAAACTGTATTTTTGTTGTTTAGCTTTAAACATTCATCAGACCTAGATAAAAATTATTGTTTCCAGTATCACAAACTACCCTTAAAAAATAACTGATAAATGTTAGATGGCATTGGGAAGAGCATACCATTTTAAAAGGTTGCTTTTTTTGGTTATAAAAACATTCAACTGTTTTATACCTTGCCTATGACATTTGTGTTGTGATACAGGAAACAAGCATTTTTAAAAATGACCTAACTAACATAAAATGAAGTATTTGTGATGAAAACATTAAAATAAGTAATGCCATGTACTTTGTATTGTTATTTTATTAATGGTATCTTCCTACATGTTCTTATGCAACCTCACAATAAAAACATTAGGAATGTAGGTCCTGCTCAAATGCATGTACAGGGAATATGTTCAATACTTGTTACCAGTTAGGTATAGGTACTTGTACGTCTTACAACAACATTCTATAGACTATAACCAAAATGAACAATGCTAGTTGCATAACACTAGTTATTTAATATTCTATGACCAGTTGTCAATACGAGTTCTGAGGGTCCTGGTCTGATTTGCCAATGACCTCCGATTATTGACTATCATCAATACACACGATACTGCATCTGGGTGTTATTTTATTTCATTCCATTTAAAGTCTTGTTACCTGAAATTGAATAATGTTCTTAACTCGACATTTACACATTTTAGTAACAGTCGATATTAACAACTATATATGCACTCATACCTGCATTGGCTTCTTCAACTACTTCTTCAACCACAACAACAACAGTCTCTTCATTATCATTTTCTACAACACAAAAAACACATTAAACACTGATTATATGAAACCAAAATTTGAATACTGATTGCTTAAAATTCCTTTGAAATAGATAAAGGGAACAGGAGAAGCCAAAGTTACACAGGGAAGCATAATACAGCGAAAAACGTGCATTTTGTATCAATGACACTACGAGCGAGAGAGACGATCTTCTTTTGAAACGGGCATCTGGTTGACCAAAGATTTAATAGCTTTTTTCATGCTCAAATCAACATAAGTATGAAACTTGATTAGCTACTTAAAAGTCCTACTACTAAATTATACAAGATACAATAAGATTTATTTCACGTCAGATATATATAAACATATAACATTAGCTAATAGCATTTTCCGATTAAATAATGTTTACTATACAGGGAACATATGTTCTATGCTGTCTTTAATGCAATCCTTGTTTTATATAATATGAAAGTTTTAGTGAGTTATGATTGGGGACTATATATGTAATCCATATTCTCTGTTTATGAGTAATATGTTTGTTTATTTATGTATTAATATAACATTTTACTCTTTAAACATTTTAAGTTTGAGCATGAAAAAAGCTTTAAACTCATGGGCCTGAATAATAACAGAGGTAGAAAATTTCCATGTACACCTGATTTGTTATTGGTTACATTTCATGAAACAGACTATACTTTTTAATTTCCCTTAATGATGCCCCAATCTAAATGACATGTAGTCATGTCTACACGAAACTGAGACTACTTATTTGTGGAAATCGGGGGTGTGCAACTGAGAAACATTTGTTTTAAAAGGTCCAGCAACTTCGTTTGGTTAAGTATTGGTATATATATAGTAGTTAATAACCCCATGCTTTAGATTTCAAAGGTACATATAAAGTCCAAGTTGATAAAATTTCTATGACTGATATAAACATTGAACAGTTTAAACCGTGTACATAAATGGTATGGTCTAGTAAGTGTGTAATGCGCGAGAATTCAAATTATTTCACAACGTGTGCATACACAGTACAACCATGTCTAACATATCTAGGAGACGTTTATTTGTGAAACTTACCGATAGTGTTTTAAAAGTGTTAATTATTATGTCTATGTGGATTATGAAAGCTTAAGTTAAGAAAGTGGATTATCAGAACAGGATTATTTGGATTACCATTTATATCACTAGTGTCAGGATCATCTGTACTCAAACTCAAAGGTAACTTGTTTATTTGTGATTGCAGGTCAGCTACTGAAATATGTAAATACATTTGCAAATTAGTTGTTCAATCACTTACCTCTATTTTTGTGTTATTGATTCAGTTGAAATGTTACAGGCCTACAGCAGCATTGTCAAGTTAAGGAACAGTGTCAGGCCTATTAATTAAAATGCATTTGAGGTAGATCTAGACTATTCATCTAAATACAAAACCAGTTTGACAGGCTGTATCCTAGTCTAGATAGATCAGCAGGGTATTACGGACAGACCATGACCATGACAGACTTTAATAGGCCTGCGACCTATCCTGCCATGTTGGATTAGATTATTTCATGCAAACAATAACTTACATGACAGAATCACTGTCTCAGCATCGCCAGCTCCAGGAACCCCACTGAAAGCTGGCGTATGTTTAAGAAGATCGATCAACGAGGAAGTGGCTGGGTCAAGCGGCCGAGGGGGTCCACCACCAGTCTTCCCCTGGCTAATCCGCTGATTTGTGAATTCTTTTTTCCCCTTTTTAACCATTGCCCTCCATTTTTCTTTAACGTCCACGACTGATCTGTTAACAAACAAAGAATACCAATTTCTCTGGGAATACTGTCAGTATATTTAGTAGACTATGCATTTAACTTTATAAATAAAGTAGCTAATAAGATTATGTAGAAGCCTGCTGTCCAGTAGATCATGCCCAGCCGCTGACTGTTTACTGTGGGCGGTGGATTGGCTCGTGTCGTAACAAATGTAGATTATCATTAATAAACAGACCATTCCACTTTCATTAGACTGAAATAATCAGATTATCGTAGTGTTATGCTATTTTTTATTATAACTACAGCGATATGATAATGATAAATGCATGATGATAAACCTGCTAGATACTCCTAAGGAGTTTACGGCTTCTGCTACAGCTTGCCAGGCCTCTTCTTGCCGTTTGCGACCGTCACCGGCCACAAACTTCCTGTTGATGACATGACTGTTCATTCTTATCTTTTCCTCAATGACATCGCATTCCTGCTGCGTAAAATTTTTCGCACGGATTTTCTTTGTCTTACACTCCATTGTTGTTGTTGTCGTAATTGCGACGACGTCTGCTTAAAATTCCGCGAATATTTGACAAACGGAACCACGATTTGTTGCATGATGGGATCGATCGCATTGCATTGTGGTTAGTTGGGTTAAAGTTAACCAAATCAATATTTATCCGGAACTGGATAACTTATCCAAGTGGATAAATGGTTTTATACAAATCGTTAACCAACTTGGATAACTTAACCAATTTGGTTAAAGTTAACCATGGATAAGTTATCCAACCTGGTTAACTTTAACCAACGTTTATACAATTGGGTGCTGTCGGGTAGCTCAGTCAAGCTCAGCTGTTGCTTCAAAAAGGTTTTCAGAAACCATTTGTTTTTGAGAAAATTATCCGTCCGTAGTTTAGCCACAAAGAACTCAATTGAATTGTGTAGTTACTATCATATAACAAATTTTGATTCTTCATTTTCTATCCATTAAATATTGAATAGGTTATTGACTTTAGGATTGGGAGGATAGTTGTATGATACAGAAGATGCACAGTTCCAGAAGCATATCTGGTTCTTTTACGTGCCTGGTGTAAAGCATCATACATGGGACCTCGGTTTTTAAGTCTCCTACGTCCGAACAAAGATCATACACATCTCCCGTATTCTTTGGTTCGAAAGACTTAAAGTAATTTTAGTTATTCTAAAGATGTGAAACACTGAAATGCATTTCTGTTTTAAATAATCCGACTGTATGCGGGATCGAACCGACGGCCAACGGATCAGAAGTCAGTAGCTCTTACCACTGGACACCTTGTCCCCCCCCCCCCCCCCCCTGAACAAATAAGCATGTTTTTGGATGTCTAGCAAGTAGGCATTTCCCTCGATGCTTTTTTGTCTCTGCCTGGATAGGCAATGTAGGCCTATGATATTTATTTCTACAACTATATACAATGTATATAGATCTATCACAGGTATAACAATAAACTATATTATTGATTCGGCCTTCCATTACATTGCCGCTGCTGTAATAAAGCTGTATTACAAATCTACAGGTTAGCCTACCTATAATTAACTTAATTAGCGGTTCATATATGCTATTATAATTAATGTTTCAGATAAAAAATACTTTGTTTTTGAGGTTAAGTAACCTAGTGGTCTAATATGGTTGTCTTGTTTTACGCCAATATGCTACAAATGCAAACTTTGCTCGAGGCCTACGTTTTCATTTACTACGCCGGCCGGTTTGTTTACATTTTTTGATTGAATGAACTTTAAGCGAAAACGGATATCTAAAATAATAATCGAAAGAAAGTTATTTATTTATTTTTTATTAGATGTACAAAGTATCTAATTGCGATAGAAAGTAACTTTACAACTTAGTAAATATAATGCACGAAATAATTTTGCATAACCAGACGACTGTTGTAAATATAACGCAAAATATTGAGATACGTTTTAGTTATGCGCTAGAAGGGTCCACATCTGTCGCGGGAAATACAATTTCGCGCGCTTTGCTTTGTTTTGCAATCGTCCAAGTGATTGAATGAAAGATTACCTCAAACGGAAGATGGAGATAGTCAGAAAAATCGTTGTCATCTGCTATCATACTTATCTTTAATCATGGATGTGTGGACATTTTTCGAAAGAGGAATTATTCGCAAGTGTTAATGTTTCTTTAGTTTCGTTGCATTTGTTGTCGATTTCGTGAAATTTAACTTTTTTCATGGTGACTTCTCTGTCGGAATTTTACTTCCTTTGTTACGTGGCTGCTATAATAACAAACTAAAAAAATCTGGAAAAAATATAAGAACGCTTTGATGACAATGCCACGAGGTGGTACTGTGACAAATAGACGTTATTCTGTACCCCTGATCAAACAGGAACCTCTGGAAGTGGCAGATTCTGGACAAATTATGAACTTGACAAGTATTTTCAGTTCGCCATCGTATCACTCAACGCATTCCTTAACACAGATCAAAGACGAACCTGTTCAGTGGTCATATGTCACCCAGTCTCAGGGTCTGACCCCTAATGGATCTTCATACAGCAGACCTTTAGCAGAAAAATCAATCCCATCGAGACCGCAGGTAAGTTCGTATGTAGGTGTGAAGTTAGTCAGGATGTTTTGCACGGGTGAGTGAACACGAGGATTTTTGAGGTCACAATCTTTGTGTACTCTTGAATACACGAGTCTGTGCAGAAATATGCATGTCATTGTATGAGAACCCAATGTCATGATTTGCAATTATTATTTTATTTATTTTACCACTTTTCAACAGATAACATTTTGTTTACAAACTTTTTGCAGATTCGACCAGAGGGATGTGTATTGAAAGGGGAGTTGATTGCGGGGGGGGGGTATCTTTTATCATAAATCATATATGATCATATGGCAAATTCAAACATGATCAGAATTCCTAGAGATCAGTAGTGTTTTAAATGCCGGTATATCAATTTCTGCTCGATGATTAAATGCATGCTGAATGTTGGTTGTGGTTTCCTTTTCGAGGGTGTCTTGATTCGGACACTCCAACTTCCCAAGGTGCAAAGGGTTAGTGTCCAACTTTGATGTGAGGTCTACCATATCGCAACAAAGACAGTGTATTAAAGCATTTAAGGCTCGCAATTATCTCTTGAATTTGAATTCTTTTTGAATCATATATTTACTTCAAGGCCTTTTTTATTTATCAGTATGATTGATGCAGGTAAGGATAGGTACCTGTCAATTGAAACCACGCCAACCCCCCCCCCCCTTCCCAACCCTGGGGAACTGTCTTTCTGATGTCCCCGCACTTTTGTTTTGCGCCAAAATTTGCGGGGTTTTACCATCTGTATGGCCCTGGGGAGCAGTGATTTTACCAGGGGTTTGAAAAAGCAATAGTAAATATACCTGCCTGGGGATGGGGGCCATAGTAAAAAATTAGTTTCACTTGACTGGTGCATTTCTATACTATAGCATCAAATTGATAATAGATTAATCCCATTTAAAAAAAAATATTTTCCAAGTAAGCTACACAGTCAGTACACAAAAATAACCCAAATATTCAACACATTCAGATCTATGTATTTAAAGATAATGTCATATGTGTAGAAGCTACTCTTATGCAACAGTGTTCAAGACACACCTGTTTGCATACCTTTATTAAGTAAACACTCCCTACCAGGGGCTACAATTGACCCTTTATTGATGTTTACTTTACTAAAACAAGCCTGTTATCTGTTGACTATATTACATCATTCTGCTTTAGGCCAGTCTGAAATCCTACAATTATGTATAATTTGATAACCATCAGTTACACATGTTTTACATTTGATAAGCAGGTAGAACATGCCATTTCAGTGTACGAAATTAGTAATTTTAATTAGCACTTGTCTGGTTGCCAGGACAATTTAGTTATTACAGGGGTTCTACTGAGGCAAAATGCCTAATCCTGAAAATAAGACACTTGTTGGTTCAGCTGACATTAGCACACATCCCAGTGATTTTTTTTGGCTATTTTTGGGGCCGAATACAGGCCCCTTCCCCTGGCAAAATAACCTCCATTTTTCCCAAAAAATCTGAATTTTTTCCCAAAAAGATGCATATTTTTTCCCCTTTTGTGCTCGCTGGTTTCAAAGCAGCTACAGTCTAGCTGTTTTATATTCAAAACAATGGATTTTCAATAGTCATTGTCACATATGACTAGAGTATTATCAGTAGAAAATAGCAATTTATGAACAATTTTAACCAAAACCATCTTTTTTAACAATTCCCAAATTGCGCTAAATTTCCCAATTTTAAAGGCACAGGCTGTAGAATTTTGTTCAAGAAAAATCACTGCATCCCTACACCAAAACTCTGTTTCAAACATTGTTCTATTGTCAAAATTTAGCATATCAAATTTCAAATGACCATAACTCAGTCAATACTTGGTATTTTTTCATCAAATAACTTTTATTTTCTGCAGAAAAGTTCATTCCTTCTAAGGCAGTAAATCCGAATTTCCGGATTAATCCGAAACTGTAGAACCCCTGTAACTACTGATTTGGGCAAGTAGCTTCTAAAGGAAATATTTAAAGGGTATTTTAGGAAAACAATTCACTTGTGCTGAGTTGGTCAAGTAGTTACAATTCCTAAAGTCACAGACTGCCATTTCACGTTTTTGTTCATATACACTGAGTACATATTTAAGAAACACACATGTATGTTACAGCAAAATCTTAGTGAAAACTCTGGCCATGATTTGATGTCCAGCTGGGTGTTGCTACTCTGACTTTGTATTTAAGTAAGTAAGTCAAGACTTTATTTAACAAGGCTACACATTTGGTTTCCCAATCTTCCATGTGGGCCTCAAAATTTAAAGTAGTATTGGATGTGTTGCAAAGATCAAAGACTTGGTTGTACTGTTGCACCTTTGTGTTAATTTCCAGAATTATGCCTTCAGTATGTTTCATAATGTCTTCAGTATGGGGTATAAATGTGTGATCAAGAAATTAACATCTGTAATCACCTGTTGATGCTTCTGCTCTTGATACCTGGATGGTAGTTAACAGGGGTTCCATTTGACTTAGTTATAGGGATTTTGACCCTAGAAATTTCCAAAGAAGCCAGATTTGGACCCTCCAGATTTTGGTTTGAAGGGTCATTTCTCTTAATTAAATTTTGTCTTTAAAATGGTAAAATTTAGTCAGAATGACCCTTCAGATTCAGAAGCTAATGGTTAATATGCTATGCTGTTAATTGGATGGAGTACAAAAAAAACTGATATTTGTTAATGCCAAAATAAACTTAATATACTGTGATATTTAGATCTTGTACTACAGTTGTAGCAGGAGATACATAGTTTATCTATTCTCTTAAGGGCAAAATATTTATGCATCTATTTTAGGTACTTCACACACCGAAAGAGGCTGGAATTTCCTCTAATTGACAGTTATAACAGTTATAGTTGGGGGTCATGTTAGCTCTCCATGTTGTGTACATGTGTTGAATGCTCGGCTACTATTTCATTTGATAATGGTTACACCGAGAGCTTTATTCAATTCACTGCATTCTGTTATCAGTTTGACCGGTCATTTGGTCAGTGGTGGGTCAAACCGGTTGAGGAAATGGGGGCTATTTGGGGTCACAGTGTGAGTTTGGGACATGACAGCCTTTGTATTACATCTTATACCTGTCACTTGATCTGTCCCTTGTGTATAACCATCTAGAATTTATTACTCTTAAATCTGGTGTCAAGATTGCAAGCTCTGCCAAAATTAAATTTCCCCACTGTCAAGATTATAACATGTACATAATCCATGCCTGGGACAATTGGTGTTATAATCTCTGCACTCCTACTGGTGTGTAGTATTATATACAAAGTGATAAAATCCCTGTCATATTATTCCCAAATAGACTTATTTTGCTGTCATAAATTTTGATAAAAGTCATCATTCAGTCTCAACATCTATCGTGTCATTTATAGATTAAGAAGTCACAAGTAAGTTTTTAATTTGGTGCAAGTCCCTGCCTCATCAATATTTGTCGATGGAAAAGACTTTATTTTTAAATCTATTAGTGGCACTTATATATAATATATATAGTTGATCTTCAGTGGGAATGGAGTTCAGCTTTCCAAACCAAAATGAAACGCTGCATTGTAAAAAGTTCAGGGTCACAATTATGCCTTCGACCCTTATAATATGCGGAAAATGCTGTAAAAAATTAGACTATAAGACTAAAGAGTCGTTCACAGAAAATTTGGACTGACGAGGCTGTCAGACTCTCAGAAAAACCTGAAAAGCTGTCAGTCTGAAGATATTATCTCTTACCAACACCAAGATAAAAAAACAAAACACAATTAGATGCCAAACATTTGTGTCACAGAACTTGCAAATCATTGCCCCAGTCTTGTACGCCATGTGGTCAGGGAAAAGTCAGGGGACCATGTGTCAGAACATTTGTGGGAACCCTGATTATGCCAAGTACCAAAATTAAAAGCTGAATTGCTATATCAAAGCACAGCCTTCTGAAACCAAAATTTGATATTAAAATCGAACCTAGATTTATATTAGTTTTCTGTCTGAAGATATTATATTTTTAGTGTGTAATGGCTCGTGTGTGCTTCCTTTGCCATTCAAGGGTTGTCTATAAACTTTCCATGTTTCCACTTGTCTTGGCTTTTTGCCAGAAGGGTTAACATTTTAACTGGACACTGACCCCTGTAAATTTGTATTGAGACTGAAGTGCTCCATACAAACCCACATTATAGGGGTCATGGCCCTTTCAGGGAGTTTGTGTATTGGCCCTTTCACATGGGAAGTGTAATATGAGATGTTCCCATCGTTTACAGCTATAGTATTCCTTTAGTACAACTACATGTATGAAAGAAAATCTTGGGTTTATTGGCCAAACATTTCATGGAATACAATTGAACTGATTTGAATGAATTTTTTTGTATCACTTCCTGAAACAGTTACTTTAAAAATGATAAAATAATCTTGTATTTTATAGATCTTTTATTTTGTAAGTTTGGGACTTTTTTTAAATGAATGTCAGAATATATCCTTAAGAATGCTTTACCCCGAAAATGTTTGAAGTGGTATGGCTTCAGAATAAGCTCAGTTTTAAGCAAAAAAATACTGAATACCTATAAAATATGGCTCTCTAAATGAACAAGTGAATGCCAAACATAGTAGGGAAAAAGCTTTTAACTTTATGTCACATAATGAGGCCTTAAAATTTGTATCTGAATCATTTCTTTTAAGAACACTTCCTGCTTAGTATGTTAGTCTTAAAATTAAGGAAATAATATATAAGTTTACTAGGTCATGAATATAATGACTAATAACACAGAGTACTTACTTTACATGTATGCATCCAGACAAATCAACGATCATCAGTTGTTCTTTTTATCCAAAAAATGTACAAAATTTCTTCAAAGCTGAAATTCAGACATTCAATTTACATTCATTTATAACATAACAAAGTTATCATGACTGTGATCACACCTTCCTGTGGGCAGTGAAAACAAGGTAATTAGTAATAATTAGCATTACTACCTTACAATCTTGGCCCTTAATTAGGTGATAATTGGCCCCTTTTGAACCCTTAATTGATGTACTGGGTGTTTATGTAATCTGATTAAACAGTTGTTTATTGACAAATAATACTACATTACACCTGACTGGTTTATACAGACGGCCCCTTTTATCCCCTGTAGTAACCCCTGTAGAGACCAATGTTAGATGTGGCAAATTTCTCACAGTTATTACACAATCAGTTCTAACTTGTTTATAAATTCAGTGCTGAAATCTTGACTAAAACTTTCAATAAATTAAGCAGAAATTATTACTCGTGGACTTTTATATAATAATATATTTATATTATTCTTGAAGTAAACAAGTTTTAATAGCAGTGTGACCTGATGGTGGATTTGGTTGAAATATTTGGTGTTGGGTATCTGGTTGTTGAGTGAATTAGATGAACAAGAGTTTAACTTTAAAGTGAAGTTTGCAGGAATTTTGAATCTTCACATTTGGAGAAAAAATATTTGGATTTATTTGGAAGCCTGGCAACATTTATATTTAATATGGCACATACCGTATACTGTACTACAAGGAAGATAACTTTACTGACGGAATTACACCGAATGCGATTTGTACGTCACTTGCGGGTTATTTTTTTCATCATTAACGATTATTAACCGATTGAAAACATCGTTTAAAATTGTGTTTAGATAGATTTTAATAATTTTTTTTTCTATATTCTGTTTAAAACTACTTCGAACACCAAGAAAATGATGGAATTTATGTTTGTTTGCAATCAGCCGAAATGGTCAATCGGTTTTCTGCTGAATTGGTCAATGACTTCCTGACTTCGAGGAAATGAAATTTATATCATGCAGTATTATCCGTTTTATTGAAATAGTTCATAGTTACATGTATATCACATACGTATATATATTATAATAGATTTGATGTATGATTTCAGGCCAAACGAAAGCTTGAACTTGACGTTCAGAGTCAGAATGAAGGATTTAAAACTCCAGCCAAGTACAAGAGGCAGAGAACGAGATCGGAACAAAGCCCTAAAGGTAAGGGTTATTTCTGAGAAATTGTCGATAGCAAGAATCATTTGGGATCAAAATTGGGTCCGTCCAAATAAGGTTTTGACAGACATGGTTCTGGGAAGAGTAAAAGTTGCCAATTGTCTATTAAAAACCTAGACTGATGACAGTGAAGGTCACTCATAATTTCTATGCTTTTGTTGGATTGTTTCATGCTTATGTCTGAATCTTGTGGTTCATGTTACTCCTTAACAAGACTAAAAGCCACGTGAAATCACAATTAGAGACTGAGTTGTCATGAAGAGGGAGCTGTAGGTCAAAATTTCAGTCTCCAGTCCCCAACTGCAACTTTGGCTGCCTTAGACAGTACACTACTTACAATTGATAAAATAACTATTTTGGCTGCCTCATATTTAAAATAAGCCTGCTCAGCAAAATCTACATGATGACCCTGGTTGTTATAAACATATGTTTCAACTTATTCGCATGTTTCATCATTGCAGTGCGATCACCTTTAGAGAAGACCAGATATGATACTTCCCTCGGACTTCTCACGAAGAAATTTGTTGGTCTAATCAAGAATGCACCAGATGGGGTTAGTATTGTATGATTCTGATCACTTTAGTAACCGGGACCTTGGCAAGCTTTACCTGATTATGTGACCTTGTTATGCCTCCCATCTTTGATGAGGGGGTATATATATTGCTTTGCACATGTAGGTTGGTCGGTATACCAAATGGTTTCTGTTCAATAACTCTAACACTTTGCCCTTTGATCTTCAAACTTTACATGGAGCTTGGTCATCAACATTGGATACCTCCTAATGATTTTTAGGTTAGAAGGTCAAAAGTCAAGGACACTGACTGTGCCATTTCTGACTATTGGGCTGCCATGGGGGCATACATGTTTTACAAACATCTCTTCAAACCGTTACTGTCTTCTTTTGAAGAGAAACTGGCTACATGAAAACATTCTACACCCCTGAGGACGCCTGGGATTTGAATCAAAGTTTGTTAAAATCCACTGAAGACAGATTGCAATCAGATACATGTACTTCCTTGTACCCGGTTTTACACTTATGTTGTTCGTATTTTCCAGGTGTTAGACTTGAATCAAGCGTCCGAGTATCTTGATGTACAGAAAAGGCGTATTTATGATATCACCAATGTTTTGGAGGGTATCAACCTTATACAGAAAAAATCCAAAAATAACATTCAATGGAAGTAAGTAGTACTATAAGATACACTTTCTAATGTCAAGCATAAATGCAGAGCATAGCCGTTATTTGCCAGTCAGCTTGCTGCTGGAACATGGCAGGCATATGAGTGCCTCCGCCCGTATATGAAAACAGGGTCGCCAGATTAGACAACAAGCGCTCTACGGAGGTACACGATGGGTGGCATGGTGGTCAAGAGGGTATCGTTATATGTGAACTGGTTGGTCACCTAGAGGTATTTTTGTGTATCAGTTTACAATGGGCATGTTAAAAGAACCGAGGTGTCTATTCGGAAAGAGCTAGTGGTAGCACCCGGATTCAATGCTGAAGTCTGATGTATTTGGTCAGTCTTCCATTGAAAAACAAATGACCACAAGCAATCAAAAGGAAAATCAACTTGGGATACTATTTTAAAAATAAGTGTATTTACATATTAAATTGATTGATGAAATGAGTTTAAAATGCTTTCGTTCTGAAATGTTCAAGGTTATTTGTAGAGATGGCAACGAGTACTAAAATCGGTACTCGGGTACTCGGTCATTCTTCAGATCGAGTACTCGGGTACTCGGAAAACTATAAATGTGAATGATATTTTGGACACAGAAATGTTGTACTGCAAACATGCGTGTTCAACTTCAAATAGAACATCATGTATGCTTGTCCATTCTGTTCAGTTGATGGTCAAATCTATATCGGTAAAATAATGTTGAAACAAAAAAACTAACAAAAGAACAACAATACAGTGTAAATGCAGTATAAGTTATATATATACATGTATTTATCTCATCGACCCATCCAGTTTAAATGCAATGGCACGATGCATGCGACAGGTTGAAAAAATCTACTTATAATATTGTTATGTTTTGTTGTTATTCCTCTGACTGTTTATTGTTTATGTCATACTATTTCTGTTCACATGTTTTGCCATAGAGGCTCACAGGGAAGACTGGGCTTGCCCAACTGTGTTGCCTCTTAAAATAAAGTCGTTATTATTATTATTATAGTCAATAAGGCTAGAAAATCGAATAATAACAAATTAACACCTAAGGGGGAATACTCTTATCAACCGGTGACATAGTTATATTTACACAGCGTGACGCCGTCGAGTTATCGTTCATTCATTCTCGATATCGACATTACCCAATAATACCCGTTTTTCCGGACCCGAAATTTCACGGTCAGGGGGTTAGCGAGCAATAAGCGGTATAGCGGGAGTGTATATAATTATTCTTTTTTGAACGTTTAAACATTAAAAACATATAAAACAATTATTACACATTATCATTAAACATCTTTGTTTTTAAACTTTAGCAAGAATTATCCTAAAAAATGCTTTATATTCGAAATATTGCATTTTATTCTACACTGCCGCTTCCGTAGCTCGATACCGATGGCGAGAAAATATACGCATTTTTCAAGTTAAACATATTATTTTGGCAAAAAAATTGTCTGCGAGGTCGTAAAATGGTGTTGTCATTGTTTACTAGTAAGACTTTTTACAAATTCTTATCATTTGGCTTAAATAATCGCGATTATTGTACCTGGTTGCTCTATACGCTATAGGCATTTTCCCCCCTCACGTACATTCGGAATATCTCGCACATTGTCGCTCAATAACTTCCGTTATCCCGGAAAACGGATTTTAACCTGTAATGTCGATATGGTGAATACACCCGCGAGAACAATTATAATTTAAAGTAATATTTTATTAATTTCTTAATCGATTGTCACACCCAATGAACAATAACTGCCAATTGAAGATTGATGACAATCACTCGGATTGATGTCAACAAAAGAACCCCAAGCTACGTGACATAAACAAACTAACAGACGATGATTGACAGGTCTGCATGTGTTTTGCTTGCAATAAGCGCGGATGACACGTTGTTAATTGAAATTTTAGTAGACCAAATAAGACTTGGACACGTTCTGTACAATACAGGATTAACAATTATTATTTTTTACCGAATACTCGAATACTGATTTTGATATTCGATAATCGGACCTTTGAACGAGTACTCGAGTACTCGGGTACTCGTTGCCGTCCCTAATTATTTGTCATAATCCACTTATCAATAATGATCATGTACAGGGGTTCCATTCGACCCCTGCAATTTCCAAAAAGCCACATTTTGACCCTCAATATTTTGGTTTGAAGGGTCATTTTCTTTTAAAATCATTGGTATTTTGCCTAAAAAATGGAAAAATATAGTTAAAAGTATCAAAATGATGCTTCAGATTCTGAAGCTAGTGGAACCCATGCATGTACATTGCTGAGTTCATGTCCAAGCCCCTTTCAAATTGCTCCATGATATACTAAGTTGTCTTGGAGTATATACGCTGGGGTATACAAATAATGCTTATGTTCTGAAAGCTAGAATGTTAATTATTCAAGCATGAAATATACAAGCAAACATTGTAATAATGATTTGGAGAAAAGAATGTTTAGTTTAGCTTAACCATATTTGTTGCCGTAGTATCAAGACAAGTACAAGTTAGCAATGAGTACAAGTTATTCACATATTCCAAAGTCGAAAGAAACGGGCTATGTTCTCAAAAAAGGGGAAAACACTGCCACCTTCGTGACTTGATAGTATAGTTTATTCCTTGTGATATTGTAGTTACTTAGTTCACACTTGTGTCATCTTGTAACAATTTTCCTCACAAGTGATTCATTTTCTTGTGTTTTATCTCTGGACATTTTCACCTCCAGTACATGAAGAGTATGTCCTACAATTTATGTCTGTTACCATTTCAGAGGGTGTACAAATTCCATAGCTGCAAATCCCGAGGCTGATAATCATTTAAGTTCTGCTACGGTGGACTTACATTCAGGTATGCGAACAGTGGTTTTTTTTTGCTATTTTTGGGGCTGAATACAGGCCCCTTCCCCTAGCAAAATATCTTCCATTTTTCCCAAAAAATCATAATTTTTTCCCAAAAAGTATGCATGATTTCCCCCTTTTGTGCTCGCTGGTTTTAAAGCCAATATAGTATAGCTGTTTTAAAGTCAAAACAATGGATTTTCAAACTTCCAAAAGTCGTTGTAACATATGACTAGAGTATTCTCAGTATAAAATAGCAATTTATGAACAATTTTAACCAAAACAATCTTTTTTAATAATTCCCAAATTGCGCTAAATTTCCCAATTTTAAAGGCACAGGCTGTTTAATTTTGTTCAAGAAAAATCACTGGCGAATCTCTTACATACGCTTGGATGAAAATTTTCAGGCGTAAGCCTGAACTTCGGGTTTTTTAGGGTACCAAAAAATGTTTTCAGACAACTTTAGTTAGAAATGAGATATTGTGATGGAACTTGCTGTATATGTAGCTTATGTGAACACGCTGCTTAGTCAATGTCAAGGTTACTTTTGACCAGGCTGTGGGGTATTATTTATCACGGTGTGGCAATTCTAGTTTAGTATTTTAAAAACTATGTCTCCCACATACAGTGGGGAAGGCAAATTGATTATGTGCTGGAGTTTGTCCACACTTATTCTCCTTAACCATTGGTCCGATAACAATGATAATGAGTCCTTTCCAATTGAAATTAAAAAATCGACAAGTCCTATATAAAAATAATGTATTTCCAAAATTTATGGAGTTCCTAGCCAAATTCATTAGTTTAGGGACTTCGGACTCGCACCCAAATGAAACACTGAACTGTATATTAATATAATTATATTGTTTATTACAGATTTAGCTGACCTCGACACCAAAGAGATGATCTTGGATCAAATGATTACAAGTTGTACAAAATCATTGAAAGAACTTACAGAAAATAAAGAGAACTCTAGATATCCTTTTATGCACTGCAGTTATTTCCTGGAAGTTGCTGTTTTCTACTTTCCTGGCGTAAATTTTTTACCAAGGACTGGACATTATGAACTGTTCTTTATCCGTTTGTGTCTACATTTTTCTTTGACTTTTCTAATGTCCTTAATCATGCAAGATGCTGCAATCCATATTAAGAACTGGAATGGTGAAGATTTCATCAATTTTGTATATTTTATGGTAAATAATCGATCTAGGGTTTCATGGGGGGGGGGTGATTGGACTGAATGATCTTACGGGTCATTTTGACAATAGCCATAATACCTAAACTTTAAAGGAAAATGTAGCCTTCAGTCAAAAAGAACACTAAGGGTAACATGCGACTTTAGAAATTTCTCGGATCGAAGAATTGATTCATACTATTAGGGGTCCTACAATTCCTATAATAGTCCGGATTTGCTAGAAACAATGAACTTTTCTGCAGATAACAAAAGTCATTTGATGAAAAAATACCAAGTATTGACTGAGTTATGGTCATTTGAAATTTCAAATGCTGAATTTTAACAATTGAACAGTATTTGAAACAGTTTTGGTGTAGGGATGTGTCCTAATGGCACTCGAAAATGATTTGTGTCTTATTTTCAGGATTGGGCATTATGCTTCAGTTGAACCCCTGTACTATTTATTCATGATCAGAATTATTTCTCCCTAACTTTGTTTACATTAGCGTATGTTACATATCAAGATATCCGCAGTATACGATCTCTAGATGAACAAACAGTTATAGCAATAAAAGCACCACCAGAGACGCGGTTAGAAGTCCCCGATCCTGGTGATAATATACAAATATGGCTGAAGGTAAGACTTGTTTTATTGTATGTTGTTCCAGTCAGCAGGTTTATTAATTATATCCCGGCTCAGAGCTCTACAAGTTATGCATCGGCCTTGAAAAAGCTTTGAATTTGGTTTCAACCTTGAAAAGTACTTGGAATTCAGTGTTGCCTTGAAATGAATTCGACTTTAAAATTTACTTACACTGACTATTTCTTTCATTTTGAAGTTATTTTAAAATGTATTGGATTTAAGGAATATAAGCCGAAATGCAGGCGCTTTTCGCCTTCAGATGGTTAAATAACATTTGAACATGTGCCTCCATAGCTCAATGGTTACTGCGCTTGCCATCTAATCTGGCGACCCGGGTTCAAATACGGGTGGAGGTACTTGTATGCCGGCCATATTTCAGCAGAAATCTGAGTGGCAAATAAAGACTGTGCGAGTGTGCTCGGCATCAGTTAAACTATACTATCCTAAGTTTGATTTTGATCAAATGTGCATGGGTGCAAGTTTTCAGGTGCTTGCCTGAACTTCAGGTTTTTGCAAGTACCAAAAAGCCGGATTTTCTTTATTTTCCCTTTAAAAAAATAGTCTGATTTATTAGGATCTCAGGTTTTTGGGAATTTCAAACTTTAATCCATGAATGTGTTCATTTCAGAGTTCAAAAGGTCCCATAGAAGTGTATTTATGTCCAGAAGAGGCACCGACTCAGTCGTCAGATCATGCCTCAAACACGTCAAGTAACACTGACAGTGCTTGTAGTAATGGTAACACTAGCACCAGCAGTAGTGGAGACGATTCATTCTTCTCAGAAGACTCAACATCCTGTGATAGTTTTAAAAGTAGGTGATTTTTCTGCTTGTTTGTGCTGAACCAGGCTTTCTGACAAAAACACATTTGTTACAGTATTACCGGTTAATTCTTACAAAAAAAGAGATTCCTGTCAAAAACGAATTTCGAAGACTTTGTCACTTGAATTGTCCTGACACAGGGCTTTCTTTCCTTCTATAGCAGTGGCCATTTACAGGTGGCTTCCCCTCTGGAAAATTCTTTAAAATCCTACAGTTTCCCCTAAAATCCAACTGAGTAGATGTACTGTTGAGACAAGCTGTAATTAGTAACATACAAATTATTATGCCCCCCCCCCCCCCCCCAATCTTTGATGAGGGGGGTATATTGCTTTGCACATGTCGGTTAGTCGGTCGGTAAATGGTTTCCGTTGAACAATTAAGAACGATTTCCCCTAGGATCTATACAAACTTTACATTGAAGTAGGTCAGCAACAGTAGATGACCCCTGTTAATTTTGAGGTCAGTAAGTTAAAGGTCAAGGTTGCTGTGACCTTTTAACATTTATGACTATGTGGCTGCAATTACAAACATCTCTTCTTACTATTTCAGGCAAGCCTGGTCTACATGTAGAGTATTTATAAATAAAACCTTTGTAAAAATTCAATTAATTAAGCATAAAATGAATTGAGCTGTGAGTTGTAATTAGTAACATACATATATCATTACTTATTTCAGTGAACCCAACATTGAAGAATGCTCTCCTGGAGGACCAAGATATTTCACCCGACTTAGGTCATAGTTTATTACTCCAAACAGAGGACCAAAATATAGATGATAACTTTGTTCAAATAGAACCACCACTTGGACCCCTCGAGGATTACATGTTTAGCTTAGAGCAAGGGGAGGGAATTAGTGATTTATTTGATTCCTACTCTTTTGACTTGTAGCATGGAGTTACTTCCCTTGGAGAAATTGGGAAAAAGAGCAAGTGGAGGGAATAAGTTATTTATTTGATTCCTACTCATTTGACTTGTAGAGCATGGAGTTGCCTCCCTTGGAGAGATTGGGAAAAAGAGCAAGGGGAGGGAATTAGTTATTTATTTGATTCCTACTCATTTGACTTGTAGCATGGAGTTGCCTCCCTTGAAGTTTGGGAAAAATATAGTGCAGTTTTTCTCGGTTAGATAGACAACGGAGTGATATATGTTTCTATCGGTGAATATTATTTGAAGTATATATATTAATTTATATACAGTGCCTACTATTTATTTAGAAATACACCTATTGAATGAGATGTTTTTCATTATTATAGTTACTACATATTGTGTTAGATAAATTGTAAGGCTTCTTTATTTTTATTTGTTTTTAACCATGGAGGCAAAGTGATTCTCTGTATAATTGTACGTAAATGTATTTTACAATCTCATTAAAATCAGACCTTATTACGCTTCACTACTTAATGCTGATATAGGATCTGGCTACATTCCGTAGGGGGTTATTGTTGATGTGAACTTTACTTTATCCAATCGAATGGCTTCTTTCACAAATCTGAAAGTGCGGTGAAACTTTGCTAGGGCTATGTCTTGTGCGCCAGAGAGGTCATTTGAACATGACCTCTTACAGAGTCTAGTCAGATCTCTTAACAGCGTAAAGGAATGTAGTCAATGTTAGGATCTGATTTTAATGAAATGGTGTAAGTTAATGTGTGCACAGTGTAGTCTCAGGAAATGTACATGTTGCTATTCAGTTAAGTATTACTAGGTGTAGATAACAGTTTGATTGATTCATACTTTCATGAAAATAGGTTCATTAGATGTGCAGGGGTGTCAATTTTCCTGATTTATATACGGAATTAGGCCTAAAATAAAATATTGTTTGTTTCCCCATCCCCTACCTACCCGACTAAAAAGGGCCCTACCCAAAATATTTTATTGCCCAAATTGAAATAATATTTTTATGCCCCCCTATCGATAGATGGGGAGGCATATAGTGATTCACCCGTCCGTTCGTCCGTCCGTCCTGGTTAACCCAAATTGACCGTTTCTTCTAGCATTAATATGGCTTGCTACAAAGCTTTCATACTTGCATGGATGTTGTGTATGAACACTCTCCACACGCCAGTATCACCTAACCCCATTTTGACCTTCACCTTGACCTAATTTTGGACTTAGACTTATTTATGGACAAGGCTTCCACAGGGGGCATAAGCGTTTATTGAACGCAGTCTTGTTTTTATTCAAAATTGGATGTGAAAATGTTAATTTTTGTTTACTGACTTCTTTCTTACCATTAAATTTAAGACTGTTGGTGTTCACCTTAAAGTTAATTCTAAATTTCATTATTTGTATGTCTTAACCAATAACTATCATACTGAAACGGTTCCAAAAAAATATTTAACCCTACCTACCCATTCTAAATCTGCTAGGATCGGGATGGGGAAACCAAGAATATTTTAAGTTCAGCCTTATCATTTCTGAAAGAGCAATTGCTACTGACCAAAATAATAGTTATTTGATGTAAATATCTCAAGAAATGGCAAAGTTACGGTTATTTTAATCTGCTCTGAAGGATTTTACTTAATACAAACTGAGTTAATTATGGAACCATTGCCAATGTCCTTGAAGGCCTCTTGTTTGGCAAAACTGGTCGGCAACATTTGATTTTCCTGATTTTGAATTTGGCCCGGTTGACACCCCTGAATATGTATAGGCCTTCGTTATAAGTGGCACTTACGACCTTATTCCTTCTATGCCAGCGATTTAGGCTTGTTATAGTTGAGAATAATTTAACGGTCTGAATTTAATTTTGCCACTTGCCAGGCATGAAGTCTGTTGGGCGTTTTCTCGTTTAATCTGTATGCTCAAAAATTAATTTTGTTAAATTCCTGTAACTGTTACTTATCCTGCTTACCATGTGGTACATGAATTATGCTTCAAATTAAATGCTAGTCACATTGCTATAATGTAATGAAATGCGAAAAACATTTGATATATTTTTGTGTATTCAAAAATCATTTCTGATTCATATATAAGAAATAAGTATAAATATGTGGCAAACTTCAACCTAGTTGCAACATATTTTTGTTTTATTTATATATATATATACATTGTATATATTGTGTACTGTTTATTCTTGTTGTTAAATGTTACATCAACAATCAGGTATTACTGTATTGTTCGACGTGCGTACCGCCTTTTGGGTTAGGTTGAGGAAACTTGCGTGTTCGATAAGTTGTTTTGACGTGTTCGTTATGAAGTCTTTTTGACGTGTTCAATAAGATGTTGTGACATGTTTGATAAGTCGTTTTGACTTTTTGCCTAGTGTGATTTTTACATACAGATCTTTATAATGTGAGGAATGACGTATACACCGACAATATTGACCTCCCTTGTTTCGACATGTCGGCCATTTTGATGGGCAATATTCTGATCAAGTATGGCAATTAAACAAATCAAGTAATCAACTAATATAAATTTCCAACTAATGAACCATATCTATAATTGAGGCTGATTTTGTTTGACTGCGACAGTCAAGTGCGTGGCCATTCAGTTTTCTTTCTTACGATGATAGCCAATGATCTTCGGCTTCGGAGGAATTCTGGCCGCTAAGATATGTCTTCCAAAATGGCCGACTGTTTTTAACAAAGGGAGGTTAAAAGTGTATTTATGGGAAGTATGTATTGGTACTGTTGACAGTTTTACAGTTTGACTTTGATGAGGCTTAGGTATGAGGAAATAAAGAATATGTGAAGGTCGCAATGTGCTAACCTTGCTTCTGTTGGTGGGACGTTTTAACCGAATTTGTGATTAATTTGATGAACAATGGCAAAGATACGGGATAATGTTCCGTGATATATTTATTGATGTCGTCATGTGGAAGGTTTAGTTTGTTAGAAGTGATTTTGTGGCTTGCGTATATGTTGCTTTTCTTGTTAGCAAAAACTACCCTATGCAGTTTGTTCGTGACCATGATGACACTACTTGTTCTTTGTGTTTATTTTCTACTTTTGTTTAATCTGTGACGTTCTGCTAATTTTGCTAAGTAGCTGATCGTAGTGGTTCTGTGTGTTAAGTAACTCCATCATATGATATACTGTTGTTCTATATATTTTTCCTGTTTGTTGTTAATATTTTTGGAGTCCAGAATCTGTTGAGTTTATCGCATTGTGAGAAATGATCTCGTATAATCCTAGGATAACTTACAAGTTACAAATATTTATCAATATTATGCATATTTACTTGATCTTTGTTTGGTATTAACCGATCACAAATACATCATCATGTAGTGCGTAGTACTGTTTATATATGCAAGAATAGATACACACGTTATATCAGTGCCTTAAAGATTGTCAGGAAGTTGGAAGGTAAAGAAATGTTATCATCACATCTTCCTACCATCTTTGTCTGTAATGTTTTCACATCATTTTCTCTGCAACTGATGATTTGAAATCAGTTACAGACTGTATCATTATCTGTATATTTTCTTAGTGGGCCTTGTCTTTTATGTTAATTGTGAAATTTAGGTTACTATCTTGTTGCAGTAATCTCCCCGAACAAAATGGAAAACGTGGAAAAAAGCAAGAGATAAGAAATTGCTTAAATCAGCTTTGCTAAAATTTGATTTTGCCAAAAATTGCGAAATTTTGTTTCTATAATAGAAAGGATGATTAAAGTTTGTTTCATTTTTGGACCATTTCTCTTGCATGCTCAAAGTCCAAAAAATTAATTTATCTTTGATACTTGTTGAGAAATGTGCCCTTGATGGACTTTTGAAGATGGTTAACTTTATAAAGCATAAAAAGTATAGAGCTTTATTAAAAGAACAAGGGGAATGGGCCAGAATGATTATGAAGGAGTCAATTTATTCTGTCCTAGTACATGTTTTTTTTTGGTTTGAATTTTGGTGTTTTGTTTAGTTATATTTGTGCTTCGTATTATTTGATTTTAAGATATTTATGAGCTCATCCACTTGTTATTCCAAGCACAGACCATTGGCTGGGATATATTTATATTAAATGATACATGAAATGTGATTTCCCTAGAAACTTACACACTTTAGTGACTTGCACGCTTTTGTTTTGTTTTGACAAATTTTTGGTGTTTTTTTTTTACTTCAAACATGTCTCATTAGCAGGGGTGTCAATATTCCTTAGTAATCCGGAATTCTGGATTTATCATCCCTAAAAGAGCAATGGCTTCTGACCAAAATAATAGTTATTTGATGGAAATATCTCTAGAAATGGCAAAGTTATGGTTAATTACATTTGCTCTGAATGATTAATTATGGAAAAAATGTCATTGAAGGCCTCTTGTTTGGTAAAAGTGGTCGGCCGCATACAATTTTCCTGATATTTAATTTGGCCCTGTTTACACCCCTGCATTAGTCTGTCGGTAGATTAACATTGAGTTGATTACTATGGAAGGCTCAATCCTATGGTTCGCAGTCTTGATTGGGATGTTAGTCATCATAATCCGTGTATTAAGTTTTTGAGGTCGAAGGTCACTTATCAGTTTCCAGTAGGGCAATGGGGGTAATATGTCTCAAGAGGTAGCATTTGTCACCAGTAGCGGACCTGTGTTAGGCATATGCAGGGTGATTAATAGTTTCTTCTACAGATAAATAACCTTTATTACTGAGAAATTCTCACAATCAGGATTGAACTATTCGATAATGGAAGTATTTTGTTTTTGAATCGGGTAATAACACTTAAGTTGTTTTGATTAAATTAATATATTTTGGTGTGTTGTTTTATTTTGTGTTTGCGGTGCTTCTGTTCTTGATTTTGAAGGTTTTGTGTGTTGTAGTTTTCAATTTCTATCTCCATTTATATATAAATGACGGCCTGTGGTTCTTAAATTATATGACTTGTTTAGAATGAGAATATAATGTAATCCATTGGCATGGTTATGCGATCATGGGTCTGTGCACACCAGGCATGATAAAGAACAAAGGTGTCTATTCGAAAAGACCTTATGTATCGCACCCTCATTCCTTGTATCTCACAATTGTCTCTTCTCTTGAAATTTGAGGTCATGATTTCATAGGTTCGTTTATTCTACAACATTGCAGATTCTTTGTCCCATTAGCTCTCAAAGCTGAATGTGTATCTGAGTTGTTAGATAAATAAGTTAAAATGTGTATTCTTTGCCATAGAACATTTACATCACTTTCTCCCATATAACTTACACTGTTTTTGTGCGTCTTAAAATCCAAAAACAAAATTGGTCACTTTTCGAAATTTGATGCAATTTTTTTGTCCAACGTATCATAAATGCATGCTTTATTTTGTTATGTGTTTGTTGTTGTTTATTATTTCATGCCTTCATATTTTAGTGTACCTGTGTTAATGTCTTAGATGAAAATTTTGTAGAATTTTGTTTAAAATTATTTATTTGATTTACATGGTTTTTATTTCGTGTTTTTCTTTTTTGTTTGAAAAAATGTGCAAATTTTGCAAGGATTTATGTATTTTCTGTCACATGTGATTTGAGTTAATCAGTTGATTTCTTTCTTTTGCTTTTGAATTTTTGTTCCAAAAAAATAAAAATTTAAAAAATAACCAAAAAAATGTTGAAAATGATGAAATAGGTTGTATATGCACTGCACTATAAACAGAGTCAATTATCTGCTTTCCTGTGCTCTTTGTTACTATTCTCCAGATGCTTATATGATAGTGATAAGAGTATTTCATTCAGCCTTGCTGATAACTTCCTTTGTTCCGCAGTTATATTTTATGACACTTCGGTACATCACCTTAAGAATGTTTCAAGTTTGGTATAGTATTGAGCAAAATTTTATTCGGCTATGTTAGTAATAAGGTTTTTATGACCCTCATCTTTGATGAGGGGGTATATTGCTTTGCACATGTCTTTCGGTCTGTCGGTTGGTCGTATAAAATGGTTTCCGTTTAATAGCTCAAGAACGCTTTGACCTAGGATCTTCAAACTTTACATGGAGGTTGGTCATCAACAGGAGATGATCCCTATTGATTTTGAGGTTAGTAGGTCAAAGGTCAATGTCACTGCGACCTTTATCATTTCTGACTATTGGGCTGCCATGGGGGCATACGTGTTTTTCAAACATCTCTTGTTTTACCTCCATCCCAATCCCTTGTTTGAAGGTTTCACCTTAATTAAGTCCCTTGTTGTCCCTAGAGCCATGGGTCATGTTTGACCTCCATCCCTTTGTTTGACAGTTTCACTATAGTTACTGCCCTTGTTTGCAAGCCTAGTTTACCTGGAATTACTTTGTTTTGTTTATTTCTCAATAGCCTACTTCATATGTTGGATTGATTATTGTATAAATATCAGGGAATGGTGGAAACCAGGTTATAATGTATTGATAGAATTATTTCACGACAAATACACTCCTTTGGAATTTCAAATAAATAGAAATACAATGTATGTAGCAAAATTTAAATATCAAATAGTTTATTTATATGATATATGAAATTAAAAAATGCGTTTATTTGGCGGGTGGGGCAATGATCTGAATTGTACACATTTTGTAGTTGATTGAACAAACCACTTAAATATTAAAACTATAATATAGTAATCCAAGGATTTAATAGATATTACCTAGTCAGAATGTTAGTAGCTTGCATGCTTTCGCATCGTTACATAAAATGCTTGATTTTGTATCAAACGTAACTCTCCTAGATTAACTTATATATTTATATTTTAATGTTTATAAAATATGTATGTTTGTTTAAATGGATTTCAATTTTTAGCCCCTTTACTCCATAGACTTTATGAATTCTTATAAGCAACTGATTGTAGTGTAATCTCCATAATGCTAATCGAAATATGTATAAATAAATGATGACTTGCGCTCTTAAAGCATTTGTGTTGAAATTAAAAACAACGTATCTGTCAAAATGAAAGGGGTAAAGGTTAAATGAGGATATAAGTAGAATTAAATGTGACAATATGAATGTACAAATGTGTTGAATTATCCTGTTTTATTTAAACCACTTTGTGTTCAATGTTAAGATTGGTTACTTATAAATGAACACCATAGGTGTTCAAAATTTTAAGCATAGATAGTGTTGCAAACACGGCATACCACCTTATGTGTTCAAATGTAATGTTACTAACATGGTATATCAACTAATGTGTTCAAACATGGTGTTATAAGTCTGATATTCCACCGAATGTGTTCAAACTGTGTTATAAACATGATATGTAAATTTATGTGTTCAAACATTGTGTATTAAAAAATGATATTCCACCAAATGTGTTCAAACATGGTGATACTAACATTCTATGTGAAATAATGTTCCAACCGTGTTTTAAACATGATATTCCACCGAATGTGTTCAAACATTGTTACAAACATATAAATGTACGATATTTACTATATTTTGTGTTCTTGCCTTATTGTGTTCATTTTCTAAATGTATTATTTCCATAGTAACATTGTCCAAATTAACATTCTGTGGCCAACTGAGTCCTTGCTTCAGCAGGGCTTTTTTTCGCTGAATTGTGAAGAGGCCCAAGCCCTTTTGTTTTGTGAAAATTTTGCGCGAAAATTCTCAAAATTGTGAAAAAGTAGGCGCGGAAACTTCAAATTGTGAAAAACATAACGCGATAAATCATCAAATTATGATACAAAATTTTTCTGATGTTAGTTCATTTTTTGTCAACTTTTGCCAAACATGCATGTATTTATGATATAATACTTTATATAAAGTCCTGTACGGGAATAATAACCAATATATGACTGTTATCTGTGATTTGTTTGTTTGGTGCTTTGTGAAGTTGATTTTAAAAAAACCATGACGCAAATTCTAATTGTGAATTAAGGGGCCTTTTAGGTTTGTGAAAGGGGCCTATAGCAAATTGTGAAGGGGCCTAATATAGGCCCCTCGTATATAGTGAAAAAAGCCTTACTTCAGATTGCTGCAAGCATGTGACCAGTATCCTTCCTTATCACTTCCTTATTTGCCTGCCTCATGGCAGTATGTATTCACAGTCAGCCCAGCTCTTTGAAGAAGTGTTTTTACAATAATTACAGTGCATACACATTGACTTGGTCCTCGACCTTTATGTGTAACAGCTGATGTGGAATTAATCACTTTCTGCAAGAAAGTCCTGCTTAAGTGGGAGGTTTTAGATAAGTGTTTATGATAGTCATTTCATATGATAATCGTAAAACGCTCAATTCATGAAAACAAAGGCTGAAATGAGAATATAGACTAAGAAATCAACTATTAAACTATCCTAATAGAACGTTTCAAGTATCACATTAATTTGTTTGCAATAAAGTATTTTCATTTGATGCATAGATTGTTATTTTGGACATGTTCTGATAGTAGCTGAATGAATGAAAGATCATATGTTCCACACATACTACTAACATTATATTCTTATATTTTCATCAAATATCCACACGTGTGTTCACAATTTTGATTAGTATTGTTTGTGTATTTTTATACCGATAGTGTTCAACACATTAATTCAATCATCAGTTCTATTTTTGTATACATATTTTTATGAGGGACCAGAACTAGATAGCTAGGGACCAGGGTACTGTTTTATCAAAGCACTTACGGAAATCTTTAAATTACGTCAAAATTTGAAATCTTTATAATTCTTTAACTGTTACAAAATGTAGTGAAGGGATATGCAATGTCAAAAATGATTCAGTTAATGATCTATTACAAAACAATATCTGTACCATATTTGCAGTTGTTAAACAATTATAAAGAATTTAAATTTGAGCGTAACTTTAAGATTTTTGTAAGTGCTTTGATAAAACAGTACCCAGAACTTTGTATCTATCGTATATTGGTAACATTGGTCAAGCCAGAGTTACTTTACTATTACATTACAATACTGTAGGAAATTAAACTTGAAATACTTTACAATTATTTGTCTGTTTTTGATAGTAGCACACATGCAATGGGGAAGACATGTTTTGTTTTCGTGATGGATGTCACCAACATTGTCTGCGATTGTTCTACTTAACCATAGATCAGATTTCATTTAAACTGAATACTTCGTTCCAAGACTAGTTGTGCATATCATCAGAAATTTTGGGTCAGGTGATTATTGCCAGAGTTATCTCCCTTTGTTGGAGACATTGCAAAATGTTGTATCACAACCGCATTCTAGTTATTTTGCATTTCTAATCTGAGTTGCTATGTCAAAGCGTATTAGAGCAAGTATGAAGTATTTTGCACAGGCCTGTGCCTAATTTCAGGTTTTGAATGCTGAATTTTCCTTCTTTGTTTATATTGAAAAATACAGTTTCAAGCTTCGAAACTTGGATTTTTACTTTAGGCACGAGATTGATTGCTTATTACCAGGCCTGTATTTGCAGTTTAAATTCAAGTGTCAGTTAAGTTTTATATATTCCTGTGTTCAGTGTTTGATTTTGTTGATGTCTGATGGAGTTAAAGTGTGAATTGTAAAATATACATCATTGTTGAACTGTTGGATACAAACAGAATGGTGTTATTTCATAAAAATTAATGAACTTACAATAATTTTTTGGACCAATGTATATACCTTCTGTTGTGCAGTGACATTGAACTGGACCGCAGTATTCCTCATGTGTTTTCGTTATCATACTGTTTGAATGTTTTAACTACAGGTAACTGTATCATTGATATGAGTAAAAAAATGTTTTATAAAGTTTGTTATTATAGAAAGGTGCATTTGTACTAAAGTGGTTAGATTTTCATGGTATCAAAAACAAGACTTGTAATTCTTCATTTACAACATTGATAGAACTACCTCCATGCAAAATCCCATCAAAATGGATCAACTAGTAAAAAAGTTATACCATGAAATGGATATCACGGTGCCCAATTAATCACTTTGGTGCATTCAATAATTTTACTCTTTATCAATGAACCGTTACCTGTGGTTTTGACTTGTTAAAATAAAAAAAAAACCAGATAGGGTGACGGATAAACACAGAATAATCACAAGTATCAGTTTAATTATACCACACTACACAGTCTGGTACCTGTTACACATACTGTACAGTAGATTTTGCCATATAGGTGTTGATAGAGGTCGCCTGTTCGATGTATTTGATAGAGGTCGCCTGATCGATGTATTTATTGTTTTTATCGTATCACTTTGCTGCTGTCACTTTGCTGTGAGTTTCTTCATAACATCAGTAAATTTTGAGAATCTTAAATAAATATTATTAAACTCATATCTGTGTGTTTGTTTCGTTGTCCTAGACATTCAGTGTGCCGGGGTGGTATTCACATGACATCAGTATCAGAAAACTGTCTTAATATTCTAACATATTATTAATGAACATGGTTGAATACAGACCATTCGAGTATTAACAGCCAGCATGAATATACTGTATGTTCAACTATGTGCGAATACAAGTGGGGCACCTCTCATACAATGTTTCTCCTTCCAGATGAACATTTTTGACATCAAATTAAAAAAATATGTATTTAGATTCAGTTTAAACAACTCAAATATGATGTTTTACAATGCAGGATCTGCTTAGTTTGAACAACTAGAGTATGGTGTTTTACAATGCAAGAGGGACATTTAAATTTGCCCAGTTTGAAATACTCAAATACGATGTTTTGTAATGTAGGAGGGACATTTTTATCTGCACCGTTTGAACTGCTCAAATATGATGTTAACAATCCAGGAGTGACATTTAAATCTGCTCCATTTGAACTACTCAAATATGATGTTAACAATCCAGGAGTGACATTTAAATCTGCTCCATTTGAACCACTCAAATATGATGTTAACAATCCAGGAGTGACATTTCAATCTGCTCCATTTGAACTACTCAAATATCAAATTAACAATGCATGAGGGACATTTAAATCTGCTCCATTTGAACTACTAAAATATCAAGTTAACAATCCATGAGGGACATTTAAATCTGCTCTATATCAACTACTCGGATAATTTTTATTATGATGTTAACAATCCATGAGGGACATTTATATCAGCACCGTTTGAACTACTCAGATATGATGTTAACAATCCAGGAGGGACATTTAAATCTGCTCCATTTGAACTACTCAAATATGATGTTAACAATCCAGGTGGGTCATTTAAATCTGCACCGTTTGAACTACTCAAATATGATGATAACAATCCAGGAGGACAATTAAATCTGCTCCATTTGAACTACTCAGATATGATGTTAACAATCCAGGAGGGACATTTAAATCTGCACCGTTTGAACTACTCAAATATGATGTTAACAATCGAGGAGGACATTTAAATCTGCTCCATTTGAACTACTCAAATACGATGTTTAACAATCCAGGAGGGACATTAAAATCTGCACCGTTTGAACTTCTCTTAATACGATATTTAACAATCCAGGAGGGACATTTAATTCTACTCAGTTTTAACTAATCAAATATGATCAATGTTTAACAATGCAGGTAGGACATGTGGAAAGTAGAGGCTTCGTTTTCTGGTTGCGTTATACCAGTATAACTTTGTACGGTTCTCAGTATTACAAACAGGAAACTGGCTATTCTCGATATCGACATTACCCAATAATACCCGTTTTTCCGGAACCGAAATTTCACGGTCAGGGGGTTAGCGAGCAATAAGCGGTATAGCGGGAGTGTATATAATTATTCTTTTTTGAACGTTTAAACATTAAAAACATATAAAACAATTATTACACATTATCATTAAACATCTTTGTTTTTAAACTTTAGCAAGAATTATCCTAAAAAATGCTTTATGTTCGAAATATTGCATTTTATTCTACACTGCCGCTTCCGTAGCTCGATACTGATGGCGAGAAAATATACGCATTTTTCAAGTTAAACATATTATTTTGGCAAAAAAATTGTCAGCGAGGTCGTAAAATGGTGTTGTCATTGTTTACTAGTAAGACTTTTTACAAATTCTTATCATTTGGCTTAAATAATCGCGATTATTGTACCTGGTTGCTCTATACGCTATAGGCATTCCCCCCTCACGTACATTCGGAATATCTCGCACATTGTCGCTCAATAAATTCCGTTATCCCGGAAAACGGATTTTAACCTGTAATGTCGATATGGTGATATTTTGGTGTTTAGAAGAATCTGGAAATTTTTAGGATGTGTTGAGTGATCAATTTAAATTGTAAAACCTGGCTGGTATTCACGAACTATCTTGACGTTAGTTCAAGTTTTGTGTTGCACATATTTCCCACACAATTTTAATGTTTTAGACAATCTTTAAGTTTTTAACGTTGCTAAGATGCTTTGTGGATACCACTCAAGGTTTCACAACGGACTTAAAGTAAACGAGTCATTAAATAACTGATACTATAAATGGATATGTATGAGACATTGAGAACTGACAACTATTGTGTGTATATGTTTTATTAAAACATAAACTTCTATCAACACATACACAGGTACATTGATAATACTGAATCTCTATATAGTTAATACTTGTTCAATGCAAAGATAGCATTTCATAACTATCTTGTATAAAAAAGTTTTATCAAAAACCTCAAGAGTAAATTAGTTAATCGGCACCTATAAATGCTTTGTTAGTTTTTCCTTTAAAATAGGGAACTTTCTATCTTTTTTTCAAAAACATTTTGCATTTTCTAATGTCATTCCTTATATATTATTTTCCTAAGGTAAATGATGCAAGCCAAATATGGGGGGGGGTCTGAAACATAGGGGTCTGTATCGACTCACTGGTCTCTCAATCAATAGATATAGATTAACAGGGACGTAACTGGTATCAAAATTGCGACACCACCAACTTTACAAACAGTCTTGTAACTTTACCAAAAAGGCAATTAATCACATACTGTTTTCTCCAGTAGCAAGCTTATACATTTATCTTCGAGATACGACCAATCTTATGTCAAAATATATCGCACTCGAGCCGTTACAAATGCATACATGTTAAAAATATACTGAAAAATAAAAACAGGACAAAATTGTGGACAGGCCCTTACCATACTATAGGGCTCTTCACACAGGAGTGTCGACAAAAACAATGCCATGGTTGGATGAGCGTATAATAACTAAAACTATACCCAAAATATCACCTCTGAAAGGTAACACAAGCGCTAGTGCGGTAATTCTATCATTTTGAAATCTAAAAATGTTCATCGGACTTCCATTTTGAGTCACATGACGTAATGTCGAATACCCGATGATACAAGTCATTTTATTGGACACGCTTTGGTGGAACACGTGACGTCACAAACCATACCTTTGGACATTAGGAAATTCGATCGAGGGTTGATCAACAAATATGCGGAAAAGTTACTAATTTAGTACTGTAGGCCTATCTACTTTTTTCGTCATTGGAAGTCTATGAAACGTTCTAAATATATAGGTACCCTTTCTTTAACCATATATTCTTATTATTAACCAAAGTCCGAATAGACATGACCTCCTGTGGTAACTTCGTTCGACGCCTTACAGCTTAATGTTTCCAACGTTGCGTGTCGCAAACTGTTTTACAAGTACCAATCGTGCGTTTGTAACGTCATGTTTTGATAACGGGTTGGTTTTGATCGTGCATTGATATATACATTTGTAGTTGTATATATATATGGTATCAATATACATGTAGTAAAGTACAGAGAATTTAACTTGATCCTATTCTATTAGCATAAATTAACAGATGATATATTGTCTATATGTAATATGAACAAATGCACTGCATCCAGCGGGGATTTCCCATAAGATTTTTTGATAATCTGATCGAAGAAAAAAAATGACTTTGGAATTTGTTTGCTCTACAACAGAGACTATAGATCTAGCCTCTGGCTGCCAGGCAGCACCACATAGATAACCAGGCGAACAAATACTTCGAAAAGAGTGTTTTCCAATCTAAGAGTCGGGTTGCACAGATATTCCCTATAAATAGTTATTATAGTTTTACACTCGTCTTTATTTGCTATTAATCATATGTTTGACGTCGCGGCAGCGTAATAAAGCCATTATTTATTTTTGATAATACACTTGTGTAATAAAGTTTTGACGTGACGTCACTCAAAGTATAGGCGATGTCGTCAAAGTTAAGACACTCATGTAATATCCTCTATTTATATTTCAATTCAACATAATTTTATTCACAAGTTGGCGCGCTATGTCGTGCGACGACGTCGCGTTAACGTGCGATGACGTCGCGTTAAATGATGTGACGTCAATTCCGACGTCGCCATATTGTTTTATTTACGTTGGAATAAATAAGATATAGAGGATATTACATGAGTGTCTTTTCATATTGAATTTATTAAACGGGTTGAATAAAATAATAAAATGCGAGGCTCTGTCGAGCATTTTATCGATTTTTTCATCGAGTTTAATAAATTCAATGTGGAAAGTCACAAATGTAATGTTCTTTTTATCACATGTTAGCCTTTTCCGGCCGAAACATAAAACACGCTACTTATTTTTCAGTATAATAAGCGACGTCGCCTATCCTTTGAAAAACGTCGCGTGATTGCTTTATTACACTAGTGTATTATCAAAAATAAATAATGGCTTTATTACGCTACCGCGACGTCAAACATGTGATAAATGTATTTTTTCAATAATTTTCATGATTTGAATCAGGCTTAACGTTATGAAAGAATATGTTAGGACTCAAAAGTTTCGCAATTTGAATACTTTGAACCATTCACTTCTTTCGACTCCGCAATTTTCTAAACCGGAAATAACTTTTTCTAAAACGATTAGTACAGATTCAAAACTCTGAAGAACATAGGCACGTGCGTGTTACTGGTATGGGTATTTACAATTTGTTCGCAGAAATTCATAAATTCAACGCAAGAACTTGTTATATATTCAAGTATACAGTAAAGGCAAGGATCAGACCCAATTCTCAGTACTGTACTCCTTATTACACACATGTGAATTTTTAAATAAAAAAATCAAAATACATAAACGTTAAGTTGTTTGTTTGTTTGTGTTAAAATGAACGTTTTTTATAGTTCATTATTTATAATAAGCCAATATATTATATGTTTAAACAACATTGGTCACTTAACAATAATTTATGAGCATTTTCCTTTTTATGTGTTGATCATCCCTCATGTACATTTAACGTGTGCTTCTTAAACTGGGGAGTAGACTCATTGATTAGTCTAAAACCTTTAACTGCTGCACGCTTTTCAGTGGAATATAGTAATATTTACAACCATTCTACATTCCTTGCTTACTCACTTGGATCAGAACACGAGTTTTTCGTGCACAATTTGTAGACCGATACGTAGTATTTTTATTTACAAACTACTTGATCCCGGTTGTGCATCCAATACGTATCACCTGCGCTAGAATATCGAGAACTAGTATATCTGTTTGCAGTGGTCACATGTTCGAAAGTTTATCCAGTAAAATAGCTTGTATCATCGGGTGTTCGGCTTTACAAACATGGAAGTCCGATGAACATTTTTAGATTTCAAAATGATAGAATTACCGCACTAGCGCTTGTGTTACCTTTCAGAGGTGATATTTTGGGTATAGTTTTAGTTATTATACGCTCATCCAACCATGGCATTGTTTTTGTCGACACTCCTGTGTGAAGAGCCCTATAGTATGGTAAGGGCCTGTCCACAATTTTGTCCTGTTTTTATTTTTCAGTATATTTTTAACATGTATGCATTTGTAACGGCTCGAGTGCGATATATTTTGACATAAGATTGGTCGTATCTCGAAGATAAATGTATAAGCTTGCTACTGGAGAAAACAGTATGTGATTAATTGCCTTTTTGGTAAAGTTACAAGACTGTTTGTAAAGTTGGTGGTGTCGCAATTTTGATACCAGTTACGTCCCTGTTAATCTATATCTATTGATTGAGAGACCAGTGAGTCGATACAGACCCCTATGGTCTGAAAGGGGGTGATAATTAGAAAATCATATACCATGGCCTTAATATAATTTTCGAATTATCGTAAATGTCTTTTAACTTCATGGAGTGATGCATAAAATACATTTATGTATTAGAAAAGATCTACGGTACAACCTCTCCAGAGCGGCTTTCTGTAGAGCAAATAAAAACTATTTGACAACACCTTCAAACTTTCCCTTAGCTGAAATTTACTATAAATTTAACATCTCAGATTCGTAGAGCAACAACCTCTAAACAAAGGCAATATTTGCAAGCTCCCAAAGGTTGTTGCTACTGTAAATTGATAAACTTTACTCTATAACACCAGTATGAAACAGATCTTGGTAGTTTGTGTACATCCAAGTGTTCTTTATCCGAACACTATGCCACTTTTTTGTACATTATTATTTTTAAAACTTGCTTTTTGTTTTTTCTGGACGTAGTTTTTCAGTTCTTCGTCCACTTCCATAGAATAGTTCATATCAGGCTGAGGAAACGGTGCCATATCGTCAGCATTATATCGTTTGATGCTTGGAAAACCACGCCTTTTGGAGGCGGGGTTAGTGACAACTATGAATAGCAACCTATCATTGAACTCGACCTCGTCACCCTCGTAGTATTTCATTATTCCTTCGGAAAGTTCTCGTATACCCGAACGTACTTCAAAATCACTGAGAATCTCCATCTGAGGTGGAAACTTTGATTTCAGAAGTGAGTACCATCTCTTCTTGGAGATCAGAATTGGGAGGCACTCGATCTCCCATTGGACATCGAAGTCACATGACTTCAAATCTTTGATGATGTCATCGTATGGAATTTCGTTCTCCTCCAATCGCTGTTTAGCATTTTCAAACATCGGTAGCGTATTGATTGCACTCGGTCGGTGGATGATTAAAAGTTTTCCCGACTTAGTTAAACATTTCATTATATTAGTGTACATTTCAATCGGATTTTCGAAGTATCTGAGAGCGTCCTTTATTATTATTTTGTCGAACTGTTGTCTATTTTCTGGCTTTAATCTAGCCTGTTGTCGGAAAAACTCCTCCGAACCAACATTGGCGACACGGATTGGTAACATCTTGCTTGAGTCCGTCTCCACGTAACTATAGTGACCAGGAATCACGCTTAACATTGGCTCCAGTAGACAAAATCTGAAGATATATAAAACAGCACAATAAGTGCATGTACGCCAAATGGACCAAAATATGAGAACGTAGGTTTTCATCTGAGAAGGAACCCAATGTTTCGAGTGAGAATCAAGGTTTTCATTATGAGAACTTAGGTTCTGACCTGGTTTTAATAAATCAGCCCGCCATAACAAGTTTTGTGTTTTCGCGACATGGTTTTTATTGGGCAAACACATCTGGGAGCATTTCATTGGTGAATACATTTTTTAAATCAAGCACATCTGAAATTGAATGTTATGCATAAGCAGTGTGCTACCTTTGTTTTAAAGGAGACTCCTAACTTCAACTCAATAAAATACTTTTTTCGAAGTAATGTTTCATTGAGAACGGAATATAATCTACTGGTTAGTATCACTCAGCGATCGATACCAAGTGTTAGTAATGGAGGCATACAGTGATCTCATATGAAAAACAATATTGTCGCTCAAACTTAAAAGACATGTATCTCAAACGAGAACGCATGTTAAACCGTGTGGACAAGTATTATTGGGAACCTAAGTTCCAACTTGTGATCTCAACTTACAACCAAGGTTTCGAGTGAGAGACAAGGTTTTCATTTTGCGAGCCTATTTGTCATAATACTTGGCCATAGAATAGCGACAATAAAACGGTCAACACAGATTTAGAATGTGTGCCAAGTTAAAGTTAAGTTGAATTACAATAACACTATAATATCCGTACATGAATCAGTCTTCAATAACGAACTAGTACGGCATAAAAGACAATGTTTAACTTTTTGACCGTACTAATCATATAACGGTCTGATAAGTCGGCTTCGTGCCATAGGTATCTGAATGGTAAATATCTACCTACAAACATGACTTTGTGATTTAAGTTTGGGTTTTACAGTGACACGACATTTAGCATTCTATGTTGATAGGCCTTTGACTAAATTCGTAGGGAATGACTTTCATACTAGGATAGTCCGTCTACTTTGAGAGAAATACTATGTTTTGGCCAGATGACGTCTCGATAAGTCTTTTCGTTGTATGACGTCATTTTGACGTCACGGAAATCTCAAACTTTCAGTTCGAAATCGGTGAATTTTGTTCGTAAAATACAACTAGATCTAGTAGCGTTATCACATTAACGGCATTCTTTTGAATTTATGTGATTTGAAACAACAATGAAATCATACGCGGTGACGATAAAACTTTGCGGTATGTTACTTAAGTACCTCTAGCATTAATTTAGTGCCAAGTCACACCATCCTGAAATTAGGCCAAATACTCATAGAACTAACATCACTCAATAAACGCTAATACATGTATAATGTGCCTCGGATTGATCCAACGTCAGACGTGCGGGATCATTGCTATATAAATTATGTAGCCAACATCTGACTAAAATAAACATTGGATTCTTACAGCTAGTCGAATGGTAGACCTATCTTTTATTTTGCGGTGGCCTATTCATGTGTTTTTACTGTAAATATGAGGTTTTATAGTTATAACGAAAGGTTCTAAAGATTGCATGACTTCACTTTCAATTGAATGGATTTCTTCGACATTGCTATTATTTATTTACGCGTATGTTTGTGGTTAATATGATCAATAGCTTGTTCCTTGGCATTCATTGTAAAGTGTTTTAGCGACTAGTAGTCACTACACGGGGTAATAATTTATAACTATAATATTTACTCCAAATACTGATCACATTGCAATTTACCAAAGATAACGGAACTAGCCGATGTTTCACGATTATTTACCCCATTGTCGTAACTTCACGCGTCTTAAGTTATACGTTCCCTATAGTCGAATGTTTTAAAGGTATTATTGAGAGCGGAAGGTTAATGGTTAGAATCCCAATTGGTAGGGTGACACTATACTAATAACACACTAATAAAATCTGGTGGTGCAATTTATAACTGAAGTATCCAACAAATTAAAGATGTACCCAAATGTGCCTTTTCGGATTTATTTATTATATACACTATGATAAGTTTATTAACGTTATTGCACAAAAATCGTTGAATTTGTTAAACTGACATTTTCGTTAGCTCGTAAATTAGTAAACTACTATTCTAACATAGCACGTGAGATTTGCCTTCTTTGCGTATGTTGAGCTTACCATATTTTATTACCGCGATAAAATATGGCTGTTCCCATTTACCCATCGTTCACAAGTACTATTGACAGAACGGGAATTTTACATACATTTCGTGGCTATAGTTGGGTTATAAATATTACAATTCAATGTAAACAAATACTAGAAACAAAATGATGCAAATAGATCCAACAAAAAATACATGTTTAAATAATAATCGATATTTTTTAAACAGTGGAGTTTTTACGGGAAAGCTTTTTACATGAGCGCCGCTTTTCAACGTCACTTGTCGAATGGAAAATAGCGCATTCTGTTTGAATGCAAATATTTCGCACATCACGCCTTGGTTTCTCATAATATATATTTAGAAGTATTCCTTGTGCCTGTTTTATTTATCAGACACATGCGTGGATGTCAGATCAACACCAATCCGTTATTTATAGCTTTAAAATCGATATACATGTCCTTATAGTTCGAACAGGAAGTAGAGCAGTTAGAGTCATTGACAACCAAAGAACAAAACACACAATCGCCTGAATTTACTGTAAATGATACTTAAACAAGTATTTCTTCTCTCGTCTCACTTGATGTGTATTTGTTTAGATGTCGATTATGTAACGGCATGGAAAATATTGAACAACAACGTATTAAAATCGATAAATCGAGAGTCAAAATATGGGGCGTTAATTTGAACAGCGCGTAAGATTTAACGGTGCAGAGGTAAAAAATTAGGTCGCATTTTGTTGCTGTAAAATACGAAATTTATGCGATGTTAGAATCGAAATAACGAATATGTGGCCATATTTTATTGCGTAATAAAATATAGGCACTCGTTTTGATGCGATCATTAAATCACTCGTGCTACGCACTCGTGATTTAATTACTACGCATCAACACTCGTGCCTATATTTTATTACGCAATAAAATATGGTCACATATTCGTTATTTCTTAAGTAAAAATGAAATTTTGAAAGAATAATAATGGAATAAAATTTGATTGTTTGGTTAAGTTTTGTCACTATGGCATCACGAAATGAAACTCTTTATACATATTTTCCAACTAAATTGTGACACATCATAGGGCCAAAATATCAAATATTATAATATTCTATTATATCCATAGTTAGTTTTCTAGTTCATTGTTGATGATATTATGGAAGATTGGTGTACTGGTACATTGTCAAGTAAGTTTCCTCGTAAAATTAAGTGTTTTTTTATTATCATAAATTCCAACAAGATGTTTTTTAATCAATATTAAGTTTCAGAACCTTGACAGGATAGTGCAACACAGCCTATCGGTAGTTTTTTACATTAATTAAGTGTCCGTACCTTGACACGATATCTTCAGCGAGTGATCCCTTCGTGTCCCCTATGTAACACAGCCTATCAGTAGTCTCCAGTTCCATGTATTTGTTGATATTCTCAAACAAGTTCTTATCATATTGGTCGCCAAATGTGAATCCTTCCCATATCGGGTAACTTGGTATCCGGTACCGTCTTTGGAATCCTTCGGATATTACCGCTAGTGGTCTCGGAGATTCTGGTCCAAGATATGAAAACGCCATTTTCAGGTTTTGTTAACCACCCGTTTCTTTTAAAATAAGCTCATATTTTCACAAATCTTCTCAAATCTGAAATAAACAAGGACTTATTAACAATAACATACAAAATAAAACTACATTATAACAACGTGGAATCTAGTAGATTAGAGACGTCATTATAGGTAAGGCTGTGCGCCATCGGATAACTTGTGTTTTCCATTTCAAAGAAAATCATAGCTCTACTAAGGTGTAACGCCTGCACTAAGTGGTGTTAACATCTTATTGGTCCTATCTACCCTAATACCCCACCCATAGACTTTAACTGGCCTTAAACAACGATTATTTCTGTGTACTTTTTTAACTTCAACGAATAACGTCTACATATAGGCATGTAATATCTCTACACAGTTATCGTATTTGTTATAATTAATAACATGAAACAATGCCTTAGTCCTATAAAACAAACCCATTAGCAAAAGAACGGAACGAAGAGCAGAGCAGAGCAGAGCAGAGCAGAGCAGAGCAGAGCAGAGCAGAGCAGAGCAGAGCAGAGCAGAGCAGAGCAGAGCAGAGCAGAGCAGAGCAGAGCAGAGCAGAGCAGAGCAGAGCAGAGCAGAGCAGAGCAGAGCAGAGCAGAGCAGAGCAGAGCAGAGCAGAGCAGAGCAAATCAAAACAGAAGTATACGCGAATGAAAGTTAAAGTAAAGTCCCGCTAATAAGACTACTTTGATTATTTTGAAATCATGCAGATTTTTTACAGTTTAAGGTCCCAAAGTATTAAATTTAGAACAAAAAAGGTCCGCTAATAAGACCGATTCGCTATTAAGACCACCTTTTTGACTGGTCTTATTAGCGGAACTGTATATCCATTCCGATATCAGTAACCAGGAATAGCATAAATAAAATAAATCCTCTTTTAAAAATCTAAATACCACAGTAACAAATATGTATTAAATAAAACCCATATAATGACACTTCTATTCAACGTTAACTCACGAGAAATAATGAATTATATATCCATTAAATAAGAGATATACTTCAACAAACCTATCACTACATACATAGATACACGACAGACTCAACAAATGGATATGAATAAATGTACTCCTTTATTTCAATATTTGTTTAAGCATTTATTAGCAAACATTGTCGACACGGAACATAAGGTGACTCCAAGCATTTTACCTACGATCATTATATAAGAGCCAAAATAATTAAGTTACAACTATACTGTTAAGTATATTCGTACATGCATAGCACTTATAGTAATCCAATACACTTATCGTTTTCACATTATTCCAATAAACACGTACGTAATATTTTATTTAAACCAATTATTAAAAAATACTCTTTGGACAGCTACCAAATACGCTTTCAATATATTGCGGTAATGAATAAATAACATACGAACTAATTCAATTATCGTTGTCGGCACGACGAATCACTTGAGTTTTTATTCTGACATTTGTATTCAAAGTTTTAAATCGATTGGTTCGTATATGTATACGGACCGACAAAATAAACGCGTCTTTTTACCTGTATTTATACTTTTCTTTTTCGTTTTATTCTAATCATCTTAAGCCTATTTGTTGTCATTCAAAAATTCTAACTTCTAGCTGGTACAGGGTAGCAATACCACGTGGCATTTGACTACAGTTACAAGTAGAAATTTGTAAACATGGGAACACAAATATAGCCATAAATATTTAATTCTTCATCGATTTCTATGAAATATACGCCACGCTAAGGGGAAAAGTGTTTGCTTTCCGTGAAATATAAGATATTTATTAGCAGTTTTACCGATTTTTTCATTACCCTGTGAAACCTACACGTTCCTAGGTTTCACAAGGTAATGGACAAAACAGCACAGCCGCTGAAAAAGATTATATATTTTATGGAAAGCAAATAATTGTCCCCTTAGCATGGCGTATATTTAATAGAAATCGATGAAGAAATAAAATACTTATGGCTATTTGATTTTCCAATGTTTACAAATTTCTTCTTGTAACTGTAGTCAAAGGTCACGTGGTATTGCTACACTGTGGTACCCAATCATGTATTATTTACTACATTAAAAACAGAAATATTGGTTAAAGTCCCAGTCTAACACAACCAGCGGTTATGGCTATATACACATAGAGGAAATCACGATGTGCATTAACTGCCGATAAAAAACAGCTACAGCTGAATACCTTTAACAGTGTAGCAATACCACGTGACGTTTGACTACAGTTACAAGAAGAAAGTTGTAAGCATTGGAAAATAAAAAAGCTATAAGTACTTTATTTCTTCATCGATTTCTATGAAATATACGCCACGCTAAGGGGACAATATTTTACTTTCCATGAAATATAAAATCTTTTTCAGCGACTGTGCCGTTTTGTCCATTACCTTGTGAAACCGTGGAATGTGTAGGTTTCACAGGGTAATGGAAAAATCGGTAAAACTGCTGAAAAAGATATCTTGTTTCACGGAAAGCAAATAGTTTCCCCCTTAGCGTGGCGTATATTTTAGATAAATCGGTGAAGAAATAAAATACTTATGGCTATATTTGTGTTCCAATGTTAACAAATTTCTACTTGGAACTGTAGCCAAAAGCCACGTGGTATTGCTACCCTGTTTAAACTGCAAATAAGACTTCCGAGGAAGAAAATGCAACGGACAATGTATTGATCTGTAGTCAAATGCGGAATATTGGGCTATATTAGAATTGAAATAATGATTATGATTCTGTGTTTTATCTATAATAAAGAACAGTCACTTGTTCGGATGCGTGCATTCAATCACTCGTGCTACGCACTCGTAATTTAATCACTACGCATCCGAACTCGTGACTGAGCTTTATTCTTTGATAAAACACAGGTACATACTCATTATTACTCACTTTGACAACATTATATCAGTGGTACGGAGACTACACATTCACATTATCCTGACACCAGTCCATCCAACAATTAGTTTTATAACTATGCAGAGCATCAAACTAGGGATAACAAAAGTTACTACAGTTATTTAAATTCGAATCAGGGAACACTTACATTTGAATCAAGGTAGATAACTCTGGCATAGCGTGAAAGTGTCATGCATCTGATCTAGTATAATTATGTACGTTGTCTCTGGAGGGTAACTTGTGTATAAATACAAAATTGACTATTCCATTTTAACCTTCAAAATTAACACTATTTCACAAACCAATTTACGTCGTCATGTTTCATGAAAAAAATTAACAAACATAAATTAGAATCTATACTGAAAGCGTGTCTTTTGTGTTTCGGTATACATTCACGTATCTTTGTACAATCAATAAAAATACGACTGTCATGAAAATATTATGTAGATCTACTCTAATTCATTTTTATTGCAGTGTTTAGAGCGGAGATAATGCAATTTGAACAGTTAAAAGGTTTATATTCACTTACTTGAATAATACATAACAATGGAGTAGATCCTCTGGATTCGTTTTAAATGGTTTAACGATTGAAAGGAATATTTTATACGGCAGTCAGATAATGCACATTTGAAATGTTTGTGTTGACGTTTTGTGAAAAGCTATCAAGATTTTGCATTCAATATGAATGTGCCTTAAGTGTAGAGTATATATCATAATGTAAAGTTTAAGGGTATACCTATAAAACGTTAATGGTTGTACTGTATACCAGTGTAGCAATACCCTTATGGCAATTTTTATTTTCGACGACAAGCAAATTCGTCTTGGACGTGAAGCCCAAAGTCACGTGGTATTGCTACACTGTATACGAGGGTTGTCTGAAAAGTATCGATCATTGTCTCCCATTTCAATACACCTGTACAATGTACTAGTATACCGTTAATGGGTATCATAGGCGCATGGTTTCAAATTATCTGGGTCAAAATATCTTATGCACCCTATATAGAGAGAAGGTTGTGCAGCGGCCATGTTTACCCGCAACGGATATGACGTTAGAGGAACTGGCATCCGTGTTTGCTGTGACAACCGTAGAAAAACTGGGTACCAGCTTTCGAAACGTCATATCCGTTGCGGCTAAACCTGGCCGCAGCACAACCTTTTCTCTATATAAGAAACACTCACATAATTTTGAAACCATCTGCCACACACACCACTCAGACTGATAAATTAAAATTAAAGCTTACACATACACTAAGTTACACTAGGAAGTAACCACAAAAGAAAAATAACTACCAATTTAACATTATTTCAATTTCTTGCTATCAAAATTTGTCGCTATGAACCTTAAAAGAGTTCAGTTCAATATTTGAGTGCTGAATGTAAGTATTGGTTGTAATTTCGAGCCCGAGAGGAAGACCCTGAACGCATGTGCTTATCATGACTTTTATCTCACGTACACCAAAACATGTTCTATGGTATTCAAATCCAGCTTTTGATAAAAAATGCCAAATGGCTGCCGGACTATATTTTGCTAGAAAAACAGAAGTAACATACTTAAGCATTGTGATGATATGTTATCTGTCATCGAACTAGTGTTTTATGAACTGTTATCATCTGTTGAGTGTTTATTTAGGATTTTCTGTATATTTGAACAGAACAAAACACGGCTATGGCGAACATTGAAAAATGGACTCTAAATTGAAATCTTCGGAATGTAATGTATATAAAGTTTTTTGACATTAAGACAAATCATTATTTGTTAAGATAAGAAACACGCATTGATAGGATAATCAATTTAAAGCGGATGTTGCAATGTTTTTACAAATATTAACATTGTGATTTGGCCACGGTCTTATAGAAATTCGGATTCGATCCAAGACCGGGACCACGGAAGTCGATACAATGGTTCTATAACTCCTTTCATGTTTGACGTTTAGCATAGTTAGTTAATCTAGTTCCAGGTTTCTGCTGTTCTTTCATATTTGACGTTTAGCATAGTTAGTTGAACTAGTTCCAGGTATCTGCTGTTTCACAAGTCTCAGGACAATGTGATTCCCATATGACTGAAAACACTCTGTTGACCAGTGGGTCTTAACGCAATATTTAATAAAATTTAAAAAATAATTAAAATGAAAGACAGTAAAGACACACTTTCCAAGTCCATTGTCGCCAAATCAATACGAAACTCATCGATAGCCTAGTGAAAGAGCGTCCGCTTCGAGTGCGGGAGGTCGCGTGCTCGATCCCAAGTCGCGCCATAAAACCAAAGTCGAAATAAAAATGGTACCAGAAATTCCCTTGTTATACACTCGGCGTAAAGGGGAAACTGACGTCTGTTCTCTAATACCATCGTGCCGATGGATAACATCAGGAATGAGGTGTCGAGAGTGATTAATGCACGTTGGAAAAACTTGTTTCACAATCGACCTTAAATAAATTAATTAAGGTCTTACTATAATGTTTTTTGATTAAATAACCCGCTTTATTTCAATGTTATTGAACTTTGATACCTAACGCTTGTATACATGAATGATCGTATATACTTATTCACAATGAATTTATACTTTATACCAGTGATTTACATTTGATATGAAATCGATACTAATTATAATTACATTTGGCTAATCACGTATTGATTAAGGACAAATTCCACTGTGTATCACGTCATGCGGTTATACCTTAATCACCGTGTGTAACTCACACCGGAAACAGTAGTTATCACACTAGGAGAGTCTTATTACGTTTGTGTAACGATTTAATAATTAAAATGATAAAAAAGACATTAAAAGCAATGCTCAATCAGGTCTCTCCGTCATGAATCCGGAAGTTAGAATTGTCCGAGGTGTCCCAATTGACGAATGCTCTGAGGGATCACGTAATCCATAGAAAATAGAATATATGAATATACTCATGTCCGTAGTAGACTGACGTCGGTTCGAATAATGAAAATATTTGCCATATTCAAATTGGACTGAAGTACTGAACTTCTCTATTTCCGGAGCGTCGGTACTAAATATCTTTTCATCTACGTATATATCGCTATATAACGAATTATTGGGGGATAGACACGAGTCGTTGTAAGTACCATTTCCTCTATCTATATAACCTTTAGGAAGTTATATAGCTTTATCACCGAGCATACGGATGTCAGTGTTATTGAAAAGTTTGGCGGCTGATTTTGAAATGGCTGTATGCAAAAATTCGCTATACCCGAGTTCGTTATACCCGAGTTTTACTGTAGCTCACTTACATACATTTACAACTCCTAACAAACACCCATGCAGCTGAAATGTATTTACTTTTCTGACAATAATCTGAAGACAATATCCCAATTTCATCTGTTCTAAGCAATTAATTATGTGGCCTCTGTAGCTCAGTAGTTAGCGCGCTTGTCGTCTAATCTGGCGACCCGGGTTCAAATCCGGGTGGAGGCACACATGTTTCAGCAGAAAGCTGACTGGCAACTAAAGGCTATATATATGCTCGGAATGCTCTGTTCTTGCAATACATGTATTAAAAAAAGACTTTTTTACACAGCGCTTTCATGGCTTTTCAGCTTTATTTAAGAGTCTTGAAAATAATATATTGACATATAAAACATGATTATTCCGACGTAGAAGAAGTCGACGCCACATCTATTTGATTTACATTGTAAGTTATATATTTCTTACCTGATCTTTTGTCTAATGTATCCGAAATATAAAAATGTCAACAGCACTGGAATCGTATTGCATTCAAGGCATTTAATATTTAAACAGATTTAACGACTTCTGTACTCAAGTATTCGAGCATTGAACGAGTACATGGCACATTTAAACTTACAAACTTTACTGATACGAACTGTTTACAATTCTAACATGGCATTGTTTAATGCTATTCAAGCCGATATTTGTCTACTGTGTACTCTAGCTCGATACATACAGTGGATATAATTAATATTGTGCGATAAGTATTGTGACGGGTCTGGTGTCGAGTATTTTATACGTTCGGCTACTTTGTAAACTAAAACTTCGATAATGAGAACACTATATCCTTAACCACAATGTATAAACGACCTAACTTCCGATTATCGCAATTAGTCATACACGTTGAATTGTATAGTCTCCGAAAAAGTCATACTACGTGTATTATAGTGACCGAAAACCACAGATCCTTTTGCTCGCAATAAGTCATACAAGTTGAATTGTATAGTCTCCAAAAAAGTCATACTAAACGTACGTGTACTATAGTGACGGGAAATCACAGATCATTTTACTCACAATAAGTCATACAAGTTAAATTGTATAGTCTCCAAAAAAGTCATACTACGTGTATTATAGTGACCGGAAATCACAGATCCTTTTGCTCGCAATAAGTCATACACGTTGAATTGTATAGTCTCCAAATTCATCATTCAGTTTATAAGCTGTGTGCATTCGATGATCGTTGAGGTCGTGGAGAAAAGATGGATTTTACTTCTGAGTGGTCGCATGTTTGAATTTATGCTGACTTTTGATTTATAAAGATATGGCAAAACGTTGGTTCAGAGTTCGCCTCGTTGGCCGCGTCGTACCAAAGATGAAATGTAACGGGCTATCAGTGTTTCTATTTTTTAAAACGAAAACTTGCCTTTTTCGCTCTTACCCTCGCATCAGGAATATGGTGTCACCACCAAAAAACGACACCAACACCACCATAATCAGCATCAACCGTGACCAACACAGTCACCAATTCCAACAACATCGCCAACATTTACATCATCAAACGTCGTTATCATTAACATCACCAATATCATAAACATCGTCAACATCACCCTCATCAACATCATCAACATCACCACCACCAACATCACCAGCATAAACATCAACGTCGTCGCCGCCGCCACCGCTATCATCATCATCATTATCACCATCAATGACATAAACATCACCCATATCATCCTCACCGGCGCCATTAGGTCATTTACATCAACATCAATATAAACACATCTACAACAACGACAATTTCAACGTCAGCGATACATAAAGACAGGAGACCTTTAACATGGGTGAGCGCTACGTAGCGCTTTCCACGGGAGGTAATCCTTGCCTTCTATATTTAATTGAACAGGAGGTAACTGAATAAAGGCGCTCGGTAGCGTTTTGCTTAGGCAACGGACCCCTGGTATTCGTTATCTTCTATGAGCAGTATACACAGCCGTCTCATTATGTATTGTCTTACTAATTGTATAGTTTGTGATTATCGTGGCTTGTAGTCTCCGAATATCACAAATCAACACATACAATGAAAATACATCTGCCTTATTCATATCTAATATGTTACAGCTAGAGCATTGTTCTACGTAAATATGTTTTGTAATTATGTAAAGCATAGAAATAAAATCATTATCCATTCTTGGTAGTTATATTAAGTCTTTTTATCCAGATATACGCCGTGTAGCAACATATTATTAAGGTACATGATTTTCAGGGGAAGTTACTCTTACCGACTTAAAATAGGTCGGATAGAGTTGACTCCCCTGAATTCAAGGAAAGTAACTCTAGTACTGTGCAGTGTTCTCTCCCCAAATTTTCAAGGAAAGTCACTCTTACCGACTAAAAATGGTCGGACAGAGTTGCCTCTCCTGAATTCAAGGGAAGTAACTCTTTCCCTGTGCAGAGTTCTCTCCCCTGATTATCAGGGGAAGTCACTCTTACCGACTTAAAATAGGTCGGACAGAGTTGCCTCTCCTGAATTCAAAGGAGGTAATTCTTGCCCTGTGCAGAGTTATCTCCCCTGTCTTTCAAGGGAAGTCACTCTTACCGACTGTAAATAGGTCGGACAGAGTTACCTTCTCAGAATTCGAGGAAAGTTACTCTTGCCCTGCGCAGAGTTCTCTCCCCTGATTTTCAGGTGACGTCACTCTTACCGACTTAAAATAGGTAGGAGAGAGTTGACTCCCCTGAATACAAGGGAAGTAACTTTCGCCATGTGCTGAGTTCTCTACCCTGATTTTCAGGGGGAAGTCACTCTTACCGACTTGAAAAAGGTCGGACAGAGTTGACTCCCCTGAATTGAAGGGAAGTACCTCTTGCCCTGTGCAGAGTTATCTCCCCTAACTTTCTGAGGAAGTCACTCTTACCGACTTAAAATTGGTCGGAAGAGTGCCTCCCCTGAATTCAAGGAAAATTCCATCCCCTGATTTTTAGGGAAAGTCACTCTTACCGACTTGAAATAGGCTGACGGAGTTGACTCCCCTGAATTCAAGGAAAGTAACTCTTGTCCTGTGCAGAGTTCTCTACCCTGATTTTCAGGGGAAGTCACTCTTACCGACTTAAATAGGTCGGACGGAGTTGACTCTTCTGAATTCAGGGGAAGAACTCTTGATTTTAATCAGATTGTGGTGTAGTACCGGTTGAACCCAGGTTTGACTCCATATTCCGATTCCGTTGAAGTCTTGACCATTCCTCACGGTAGCTCCTGATGACTACATGAGGCTTTTATCATTTTTAAACAATGTCGGGCCTCTTTTGCCAGTTTGATAAGATTATCACGGTTCACCATGGTTCGTCTTGACGATCAAATGTTGTTACGGTTGTACGCCGGTTCACTGAACCAGATATACGCCAAGCAAGTAGCATTCAATATTGACCAGACTTTAGCCGTTAATATTTATATGAGCATCAATCACCGGAACACTCGGACATTACTTCAAGTAATTACTTCGGCATCGACGGAAACACTCGGGTAGTTGCTATCAGTGTGATTCAACAATCAAACGTATATAACGGCTAAAATATCATAGAGTACATTATTTTACATTTATTAGCGTGATAATACATATGTTACATGAACATGGATACATTGGCTATACATTCACCGAAACATTCTCCAAGAAACCATGAAGCAAAATTATTGGATGTCGATTGACGATGAAAGTTACTCAGCCAGTCCGATGTGTCCTTCTAGTAGATCCGATGGTTTATATCACAAAAAGCATGGAGAATAATGAATGCGTACATATTAACTCGCTTCACTAAAGCTCTATACTAGTATTGCGTGGGAATCCCATGGATTCGAAACAGAACCCTGTTTTTGCGGACAATGCATCATCTGTAGTACACCGTTATGTTATACCTTGTATATAATAACATTTTAAAATTTTGTAACATCTTACATGGATATTTTTGGGAGAAAAAACCATTATCTTTAGTTCATTATTATAACATCATTTTAACTTTTTGTAGCATTCCACGATGTAACGTAAATCACGAACCAATAATAGGGAGGTTTGGGAACCGACCGTGTACGTGTAGTATACTTTTTGAGCATTTCGTCATCAAGCCATGTGTAGTTCAGGTCAAAAGTAGAACGCGTGGCATAGAAACTAGAACAAATTTGTTGAACTAGTATACTAGTATAGGCGCGGGAATACAATGTACTACAGACTTTATCGCTCATTCAATTAAACATTATTTATACTCTTACTTGATCAACGAAAAAATCATACTTTAAGTATGTTGATTTACACATACGACACGTTTTATTGAGCAAGCGAATGTAAATTGCAACTTGTACATACACATGGCCAGGTAACATTAACAGGTTTACGTACACGTTCGTTTCGGAACCTCCATATTATCTTGGTACTGTACAGGATTATAAAAAAATCAACTGAAACAGAAAACATAAAAACAATTACACGGCACAATGCCTAGCACATAATTGAACGAACGAGAAAATTAACTAAAGGACCGAAAGTCCAACTTTCAGCTGACACAAAGTCTACTGTGCAAGTCCCAGCCGCCAAACTCCATTCGAGTTAGCCAAAACATTGAGGTATCTTTATTCGACACATTAGTTGTAGAACGATATTGTTTCTGTTGCTTATAGATATCGTCAAATCTCGTCATGACTTGATTCCCCCGCGCGGACTGTGATGGCTAGACTTGGTTGCCCCAATCGACTTACTTTGGCTAGATTTGGTTGGATCATGTAGACTGTGTTGGTTAGATTTAGTTGCCCCATGCGACTTATTTTGGTTAGATTTGGTTGCATCGTTTGGACTGTTTAGGTTAGATTTGTTTGCTTCGCTCGGATTTAGTTGGTTAGAATTTGTTCCACCGCTGGGACTGCCTTTGTCAGAATTGGTTGCATCGCTCGGATTTAGTTGGTTAGAATTTGTTCCACCGCTGGGACTGCCTTTGTCAGAATTGGTTGCACCGCCTTGACTGTCTCGAGTTCCATTGGCTGCACCGCGTGAACTTAATGTGTCTGAACCACATGGGCTTCTACGGTAATGAGTTTTGAAATAATCCGGCTGGTCCACTTCACACAGGAACTGTACAAAATCTGAAATAAATATATTATAATAAGCATTAATAAATAACTATATTAACATTTTCATACATGAATTACAATGAACATAATGAATAAATATATTATAATAAGCATTAATAAATAAATATATTATAATAAGCATTAATAAATAACTATATTAACATTTCCATACATGAATTACAAGGAACATAATAAATAAATATATTATTATAAGCATTAATAAATAAATATATGATAATAAGCATTAATAAATAAAAATATTGTAATAAGCATTAATAAATAAATATATTATAATATGCATTAATAAATAAATAAATTAACATTTTCATACATGAATTACAATGAACATAATGAATAAAGTGTGCATGGTAAAACCACCATTTGGGTTCTTGAAAACTGATCATATAACAGTGTTGGCCTTAATACTAAACACGTAGTTGAATAGAGAGTTTAAGTTGAACAAATTGATATGGTATTATTTACTTGTATTATTGATGGCTTTTTAAGAATGTGTAGATTTATAAAATAATTTAATAATTCAAAATGCCAACTGGTATTTAATATCGCATTTGTAAGCTGTTTACCGCCTCCTCGATAGCCTAGTGGTTGAGCGTCCGCTTCGAGCGCGGGAGGTCTCGGGTTCGACCCCTGGCCGCGTCATACCAAAGACGAAATAAAAATGGTACCAGAAATTCCCTTGCTTGGCGCTCAGCGTAAAAGGGAAACTGGCTTCTCTTGGCGATGGATAACATCATAAATGAGGTGTCGAGAGTGATTAATATAAGTTGGAAAAACTTGTTTCACAAATGACCTTGAATAAATTAGTATAAACTATAAGCTGTTTAAGACATGTTGTCGCTTATTTCAGACGGACATGAACAAAGGGAAGAAACTCGAAGAAATGGAGACAAGTTGTGACAATCAACTGTGATACCGATTCTTCACCTACCGTCCATATCTACCATACCGTCCCCGTTTTTATCCATCAAATCAATGAGTTCCTTAGATTGTTTATGTGTCAACGGCTCTCCGTATCTCTTTAAAACATGCTCTAATTCTAAAAACAGAAAAATTGTAACTATGCATTTACAATAATCATCAGTGATGAGTTATTATACAACTGTCGCATAAAAACACCTCACTAATAAGCCTCCTCTAAATTAAATACACACCTTTGACGACCATTTGCATTATTTTGCTCCTTTTCCATATTTAATGTAAAAACAACCCCAACGGTATTCAACATTCCTTCCTTTCTTCATTTAGGAAATAGATCCAAGTTTTGCGTGATAATTATACCGGTGAATAGATGACGGTTGAGAGCTCATATGCGTAGGAATTAATCATGAACGCCGTGTGTACCGTTATCTTCTGTATGGTTATCAAGTAACTTGCCATGTTCATCTATTGTACCAACATACCTTGTTTATGTTTATACCGCTACCGTATGTCTGTTTATCAAGTAACTCACCTTGTTTATCCATTGTGTCGTAACCTTCTGTATGTTTATCAAGGAACTCACCTTGTTTTTCTATTGTGCCGTTACCTTATGTCTGTTAATCAAGTAACTTACCTTGTTTATCTATTGTACCGTTACCTTCTGTATGTTTATCAAGGAACTCACCTTGTTTATATATTGTACCGTTACCTTATGTCTGTTAATCAAGTAACTTACCTTGTTTATCCATTGTGTCGTAACCTTCTGTATGTTTATCAAGTAACTTACCTTGTTTATCCATTGTGTCGTAACCTTCTGTATGTTTATCAAGTAACTTACCTTGTTTATCTATTGTACCGTTACCTTCTGTATGTTTATCAAGGAACTCACCTTGTTTATCCATTGTGTCGTAACCTTCTGTATGTTTATCTAGTAACTTACCTTGTTTATCCATTGTGTCGTAACCTTCTGTATGTTTATCAAGTAACTTACCTTGTTTATCTATTGTGCCGTTACCTTATGTCTGTTAATCAAGTAACTTACCTTGTTTATCTATTGTACCGTTACCGTCTGTATGTTTATCAAGGAACTCACCTTGTTTTTCTATTGTACCGTTACCGTCTGTCTGTTTATCAAGTAACTCATCTTGTTTATCTATTGTGCCGTTACCTTCTGTAGGTTTATCAAGTAACTCACCTTGTTTATCTATTGTACCGTTACCTTCTGTCCGTTTATCAAGTAACTCACCTTGTTTATATATTGTACCGTTACCTTCTGTATGTTTATCAAGTAACTTACCTTGTTTATCTATTGTACCGTTATATTATGTCTGTTTATCAAGGAACACACCTTGTTTATCTATTGTACCGTTATCTTTTGTCGGTTTATCAAGGAACACACCTTGTTTATCTATTGTACCGTTACCTTCTGTATGTTTATCAAGTAACTCACCTTGTTTATTTATTGTACCGTTATATTATGTCTGTTTATCAAGGAACACACCTTGTTTATCTATTGTACCGTTATCTTTTGTCGGTTTATCAAGGAACACACCTTGTTTATCTATTGTACCGTTACCTTCTGTCTGTTTATCAAGTAACTTACCTTGTTTATGTTTATACCATTACCGTCTGTCTGTTTATCAAGTAAATCACCTTGTTTATCTATTGTACCGTTACTTTCTGTCTGTTTATCAAGTAGCTCACCTTGTTTATCTATTGTACCGTTTCCGTCTTTATCAAATATTCGGAAAGCATCTTTTAGTTCCTCTTTCACTTGCCACATTGGTTTCATGTATGATATTATCATCTGCTCGAACTGCTCTTGTTCCAACATACCGCTATCTACAAACAATATACTCCAAAACTTATCGACGTGGTGATTTTAACAAATTTCGCGTATTTACTAAATTCGTTAATACTTTAAGGAGAATTATTGTCAACATAGACATCTAGATCTAGATCTGCTCAGAATTTTAAAATTGCTTAACATTTCCGCACCCTAACAATCTAAAATTCAGAATACGCTAACTTTGAGATCCGCGGAAATAGCCAAGTATATTGTAAAGAGAATTGTATGCTAAGCTATGTTATGATTAGTTAATTATTTTATCTGGGAGGAAAACCCCAGCAATCTCTCACATACACTATACTTTATAGGTTGTTCAATGGAAGATCAACTAGCAATACGAACAACACTGCGTCATCAATGTATATACATTGTAGTGATTTGCATTTTTAAAATAAAAACAATAATATTTTGATGATTATCTTTATTTCAGCACCTCAAAAACTTGAACGGTGTATAAGATGAATACAAAATGATTATATGATGCTATCTTGTGAGAGGCTGTTACTCTGCGGACGGCCGTTTTGGTGAGGTTGCACTGTATTGAAATGGTTATTTCTGGAACAACATGATTATCTTGCTTAAGAGAGGTTGTGGCTCTACTGAGTGCCACTCTAGAGAGGTTGTACTGTGTATAATAGTCAGGTTACTGTACATACTGTTTAAGTCATGTTTCTTCATAATTTCTCGTAGTTCGGCATCAGATGGATTTTGTCCCACAGCACGGAACACTTTACCTAGTTCGGCAATATCCAAACCATCATTACCATCTTTATCGAACAAATTGAAAGCTTCAACGGCCTCTGAAAGTAAATAAGTAAAATAACATAATAACTAGAATGATGTACTAGCACATACATGTTTTAATAAGGTATAATGTTAAAATTGTATAATAATAATCAGCTATATTTAAGGTCATAAACCACTAAATGCATACGCGGACCAATAGTCCTTACAGAAACTTCTGCTTGCCTGGAAATGGTGATATGCCTTGACAAAATGGAACTAGAATCATCTTATTTAGTTTAAAGGTATTGTATACATGTAGTTGAATGAGTGAATATGTTTCATCTGGAATATTTTGAGATTTAGGCATACTTGACAAAGCGAAAGTAGACTAGGGTAAAACCCACACTGGATCAGTCCGCGCGTCTGTAAAAATTGTCGACCGCTTTGACGAACAAAATCTTTCTTATATTAAACATGACCCCCTGTTTTTTTGGTCTTATTTTGTAGCTATAACATACTGCTTTTCAATGATAAAGGTCTGTCAACTGGCCATAGACTTTAACATGATATAATCCGGGGCTGACAATTGTCACTTTACATTGAGCTAAAGAACAATTTTATTTAGTGGTTTGTGACCTTGACATCCGTCACTCACCTTTCACTAATGCCGGACTAATATCCATGTTGTGGTCATCGGACTGAAAATAAAACAATTTAAAAATGTGATGGAATGTGAATGTGATCCTTTAATTACCACCATGCATAGACTGGTACCGTGTGTACTACTGTGAACAGTGTAGACGTAGTCGGAAAATGAGACACGGTGTACCAGTCTAATCATGCAGGGCATACAAAAACGCATAACAGCAGAGAATTCCGCACGATGGACGCAGTGAAGTTTGAGAGAGTAATAAGGGGAGGTAACTCAATTGTTTTTATCATTATATACCGAAATCATGAAATTATTGTTGATTTAAAAGTTGTTGTAGTACATAGCATTATAAAATACAACGCATATTTATATTCTAAATCCAGCAGATTAATACTCTAAGCGCACAAGCAATGCCAAAAGACTATGATACATTTATCCAGAGAATACGACTGAATGTTTCTGTGATTTTATTCGATCATCTACCTCCAGATTCCCTTTCTCTTTTCGTTCGAGTGTCTCTGGTAAGATACATGCAAGCGCAATCGTGTGCTAGCTGTTTCGTTCGATTATGTTAGAAGCATTTTGGTCATTACTGTTGGACGGTTCTAAAATGCTTGGTTATAAGTGTTGTTTAAGTAGTACTACGCCATCGCACTTTGTTTTACTGGTGACCAAAAAGATAATAACGATTATCATACCGGACAGGTAAGGCAGCATTCAACAGAAAAAAACAGAGCTAAAGACAATCCCAGTGGGATTTATATAAGTTACAAAACTTGTTTCCCAATTTGAAATTAATACACACATAAAAAGTTGAAATAAATAATTTAACTAAACAAATCACAGTCTGCTAACACAGTCACGTCACATGACCAACACAAAACTGCACAAGACATAAAACGTTAAGGCGAACAACGGAACAAGATGAAAATTTTTTGGCGTAATTACATAGATCTACGTACTGTTCTAGATTTCCGTTTGATGTAGGCCATATCCGTCATCTGAAATGTCAAATATACACGTTTATAATATGATATACAAAGAACTCCTTAGTTGACGGACCACATTTTGTGAAATTTAATACGAGCCGTTCTAAAGGGTCCTAGGTCCCTCACATGTCGTTGTTTGAGCAACCAGGCCCCGATCTCCCGAAAAACCTCAATCTGAGATCGATCTCAACTCAAAAGTTGTCACCTATCGTTTGAGAACGCTTCCATGCAAAATTGTACTCTAAATTGGTTCAACAAAACAGTAACATGAGTCTAAGTTTATTACAGCAAAACTTTTGAGAGCTCCAGCTTCACATTTATCTCAAATTCAGATTCGGATTTTAGCAAAATCTCAATTTGAGCTGAGAATTCTCCTTGAGATGCTTCGGAAGATCAGCGCCTGAGATCCTTTGTACCATCATGTCATATTTACAGTCCTTCCACTCGAAGCAATGTTTTTATGTTAACATACGGAACATTTCTGTAACTTATCGGGTGTTATCGGCAAAGTAGCCTTCCTTGAAAACGTCTAGTCGATCACATCGATAACGTTTAACGATACAATGATTTACTATAGGTTTATATAGGATCCGTATGGTTTTAATATCTTTCATAACGTTAGTGTGCAGGAAATTTCATAATTTATATTAAGTTTATAAAGTTTAGTCAGTACAGTATTTATATTTGTGACCGGGAAATAAAAAGCCACAGAAGGGTAATCCATTAATTGTTTTATTGTCCCTTATCAGTCTAATTCTGTCTGGTCACTGTCTATCGATCTAGTTAAACTATACATTCTATCGATTTATATACAGTATACTGATCACTGGAGATGTTTATCGTTTTTTCTGGTGTAAAAGGAAACAACTCGTACAAATACACCGGTACAAAAATCGCTATCAACAGAGTTGTCTTTTCCTTAAGAATTAGGCTCAATGTTCAACATGAGAAAATCCGTTGAATCTGAGAATAAAACACTAAGTCCTAAACATATTTTGTGGCTACATTCAATGTGTTGTGAACTCGTGTTCGTCATCGAATGTTCGTGTATAGCGTTACAGAATGCTTTGTCTCTAACGGATTTCCATAGTTTCTAAAAACGTAATTTCGTTGTTCCATCATCGAACGTTTGCGTTTCCCACAGGTACACTCTACTTTTTGCCATTGTGGTTTCGTCTTTTCGTTTTTTACCATCGTAGTGCCGCGTTTTGGTTGTTTTCAGTTACTTCCATGATGGTGCAATGGATGATTTCTAGTCCCATTTTTGTGAAAATATGATATCAATCCTTATTGCGATACACTGTTATATCCTCGCGCCGATGAAACCACAGGGTATTGACGCATAAACGACATCGGTGAAAAATGGCATGATTCTGAGACAGTTTTGTTAATTTCTCGCTTAATTTAGGCCTGATGATCATTTTGTTTGGTGTTGCTTGCAGATAAATCATATTTCTATCGAATAGCAAGAGCATTTTCTCCATACCTTTGTTTATGTGTGTTTATTACGTTGAAATCAAAGACCACTACAATGTAGCGTTGTTTCCCTTTATTCATATATGAGATATAAGGCGGTCGCACACGCATAAAATAATATGCGTCAATACCCTGTGGATGAAACCCACCAGGAATGAGGTGACCAGAATGATTAGTATATATAAGTCTCATAATCGACCTTAAATAAATGTGCGCATGCTTACTTAGTATATAAACTAAAGAATTGAAAATGCGGCAAACCGAAGAATACATGTAAATACATGTAGAAGAATATGAATATTAAGATGTACATGCTAGGATACAGTCCGGGAAATTGGTAAGGTGAATCGGCCGACGTAACTAACTGAGAAACGGCTTTAAACCCGAATAAACGAAGGAAGAAATGAAAGAATGAAGGGACGAACGAACGAATGAACGAACGAAGGAACGAAGGAACGAAGGAACGAAGGAACGAAGGAACGAATGAACGAAGGAACGAAGGAACGAACGACCGAACGAACGAAGGAACAAAAGAACAAAGGAACAAAGGAACAAAGGAACGAAGGTAGGAACGAACGAATGAATGAACCCATAGAACGTACAATATCCACAGCATCTTCAAGCCGGCGTATTGAGTCTTCTTGTGGATCCATCTGATTAGTTGTATTGTCCTTCTTTCCTTTCTAACAGTAGTAAGTCCAACGTGCTGTATTAAGTCCAGTTATTAACTTGCATTCTTTCCGTACTAGAAATTTGAAAATGTGCGTTCGAAATTCTATTTTACGATAAGAAACATAAATTTTACTTCAACTCCGATGTCCGGGGATTTAAAATCACTTGTTACTTTTAACTTTCTTTAAACTGTCACGGTTCGTATCCGTAACTTTTAAATGTCAATTAAAACCCAAACCGTTATTTTAATAGCTGCTTCATAAACACATGTTATGCACGTTTGTTAATTGAACTGCGGGCAATACACGGTTTATCAACAGTCGTATTTGTTAACCTATTGTTCACGGTAACAAAAGGTTTAATATTCGTATATAACATAACTTCCCGACAAAATCTTTATTGTAATGAACATATCAATTAATATAAGACGGCTTGCAATCAGTTGGTCTATTGTACCCGCTTTGTGAGATTTTATCACAATTGCCATTTATTTAATGGTACCAGGCAAGTCAGTGGCATTTCAACTCTGCCTTATTAGACTATATACACTGTATTGTCAATAATAAAACAATCAGTTAACTAATAAACTAATGCCAATTAATGACACTCAAATATATTTATTTTTATACACATATATTTGGACTTATGAAAAACAGGTTTCATTATTCAGTTTTTTGTATTGAGGTTAAAATTAATAAAGAGCAAAGTAGTGAAGATGACCCGAACAATTCAATGGCTTAGAAGAATGAGGTCGTAAGTTAAAAAACGCTATTTTGATAAATCAAGAAAAACTGTCTGAAAACTACTCTTTATTTACACAAGAACGATCCTTTTCTACTTCATTTTTGCCAACATGACCATTGAATTTGAACCGGTCTTATACGGCCGTTACGTAGCACTTAAGTGCTAAAGCATTTACGACCTTATTCGTCTACGTAAGCCAGCAAATTGTGGTCTTACTTTTGAGGTTGTCCTATACTGATTGATGAGGTGTTTACCTGAGGTAAAGAGAATATGCAATATAGTCTATTTTTGTAGTTAGATGACCAATTGATTTAAATTGGCACAATATATCTGTAACGAATGACCGCTTTGTGGACTCAGTTTAGTTATCCTTGCAATTACCTCCCTTTATTGCAGTAACATTCATTGTGGAGATCGGTATAAAGGCAAGCTCGACATATCCTTTTACTGGGGATAGATAGTTAGATAGTTTATTTCTAAAATAAGGCAAATATGCCCATGATTTCACATGTGTAAGTACACGCATGCGTTGACATATAAACAAACACAAATATACATATTTTTAGATGAACAAAACATGCATGTATACATATTATTATTTCCATTTCCGGTACCATATATGCGGAATAAGTGCAGATCAACGACAAAAAGAGTTATATTCAAAATTACATTTTACTAGTACATGTAACTATAAATAGAGTTATTCGTATGAGAGTAATCATGATACTATGCAATCTTAAAATGTATGTAGCATGTAATATATAATGTATACTGAGTGTTTTGTTTTCGTACAGTAGGAAGAAGAGTGTTAACGTACATGATATTCTGCATCTCTTCGTTTCAGACTTTTATAAATATATATTGAGAGAGGTTAATAATAATATTTCGGTTTTCAGATGACATCAGTTCTACAAATGATATTGGGGATATGGATAGTACATTCTGTCAATGTCTCTTGTGTTGGAACTCGGTGTTGCCGCCGCTGCCGCCGAATACATGCGTTAAGCAGCATGGTCCCCAGAAGTTATTGTGCATGCCAAGCGAGCACGTCATAATGCATACTCATTATTTTTCATTTAGAACAAAAGACAAATTACCTATTCTTCAGCAATTTTATTGGGAGGGGGTGTACTTTGTCGACTCTGTACGGGTAGCTACACGCACCTTTTCCGGTACGAATTTGCTTCACAACGTCTCGAAAATGAGTTTTTATGCGATCGCTGCAATATGTATCAAACAATAACGTCTATGCACATACATTCTACCTACCTACTTTGTTTTGTTAAAACCACAACAATAACCAACTCAATAACCAATTCAAATAAAATCAAAATTTGAGTACCTTTGAACTTGTTCCGTATTTAAAATGCACAAAGTCAATTCAAAATGTATATGAAACTAGCATTGGGTGCTCACTAATGAGACATTTTATACATTGGTAATACAGCGCGGTTTGACGACCAATTCAACTGGTACATATTTACCGAAGCCGATGAGCTATTATTCTACTGCAGAATAAATAAACAAAACATTTTATGACATTATACACAATGGTACACTGTATAAAAAAACCAATGTGTATTTACAAAACAATGGGGCAGCAACTATTTATATCCCAACAGTTTATTTTATCCCACGGTTTAGTTTGATACTTAAAGGGCCATGCCCTGGAACTGAAGTATCTTGAATAGCAATCAAATTGGTATCATTTTAATACATAAGTCAAAAAATGAAAACCCTGTAAAAAGGTTACGAAATATCCCGCTAGTTTCTAAAAAAATATTTCAAGAATAACTAAATACCGGTATCGTTGTCGTCAATAATAGGACAGCCTTTTATTCAAATCGATATACAAAATATCGAAGCGCGCGTTATAGAGTTAATTTTTAAGTCAAATTCTTCTTTGACTTTTCGGTAATATATAGTTGGTTTTACAAGTGATAAACGCAATTTTGTTGTATGGAGACCAAGACACTGCAGTTTATGGGCATGCCCCTTAAAGTAGTATTAACTGAATGTAACTATAATTATGTGTTATTTAACATGTTTAAGGAGAGGGCTAATATTCAAAGGTATCGTACAGGGTCTGTGCGCATTGAATCGATAATGTCATACAAGGTCCGAGTGGCTCAACCGTCCGATTATCCCAGCCCGCCCCCTGTTCATCTGTGTTTATCCACAGGCTCTTTGTGCGTTTTTATGGTCCGTTATAATTGTTGCCGGACCATAACAACAATAATCAAAGCACTGAAAGTGCTGATGGGAGGCGATCTGGTTGCTGCTACTAAATCTTAAACCGACCTTACACGTTTAATGTTCGTTTTCTTACTGTAGGTCTTGTCTTGAATGTCAAAATAGGCATGTTGGGTATCTAAATAATTGCAAAAAGTGGCATATTAATTTATATGGAATGCATTTATTGAATGCGTATATCACAAGTGGCTTTAAAATAATACTACACGCCTATTTATCAGATTCTACAGTACCGTCTTGTAATCACTTACCTCACAGCGTGAGACTGTCTATAGAAACTGCTAGTATAGCCATACCATATGATTGCATAACAGTACTTTGCAGACGATATACATTTCATTGATAAAACCATCACGTGACCCTGATCTGGAGCTTGGTTAAATTAAACACTCCTATATTCTAAAAATAGCTACATCCGGAACCTCAAATACTATACAGCTATACAGCCGGGACATTTGATGAACTAGTCATTTTAATATTACGAAACAAGTTCGATACGCCCCCGGCGGAGTGATAATCTGCAAAAATATCGATTTAACTAACAGTTTCACCATAATTGTTGATCTTAGAATAAACAAATGTTGCTGATTGAATTAAATCAGTTTAAAAATTTGGAGAAACATAAGTAGCAGTATTGGGAATGCAGAATGTTATATTCTAAAGTCTGGATATTTTTCACATGTGTGGTTCTTCAATTGAAATGAAGAAAATGATAAAAGATAGTCCCGTACAGATAGAAGTAAAACTCTAACGCTAATTTACCTAGAATACCAAAGCAAGAGGAAAATTCAGGAAATACAATATGGACATATCAAGTGGATATGAGGTATTTTTGGCTAAGACCCCAAGTAAACATCTGTTAACACAGTTAACAAAGTTAAAACAACCGAAACTATGTTATTCCTTGACCGACTTAAAATGACACCATCGACGGTGACGCCGAGTATATGTACAATCCATGTCACTTGATATAGTGTTATAGGGCACAGTTCCTGTCTGAAACCTACCCAACTGTAATCACTGCTATCAGCTGCAAAGGGATTCGACCCGATAAAAATTATCTTTCACATCTATACTATGAATATCTAAGACAGGGATCTTAGTTTATGACTGGCCCTCATATACCCAACTCAACATTATGTCCAATATTTTAAACAAGCCGAATGCAATCATTTAATTTGTACTGCACACTTCAAGACAATATAATATTATACATTAAAATACAACTTTTATCAATACACGTACACAATGTCGCCTGTGTCGAGCATAGAATGTTCACACAATGCGTACAACCCGGTTTGACGACACAGTCGTGCACAGCCAGAAACTAGAAAACGGCCTTCGATAAATGATTTTTTTATGGGCGTGTGTCAAGCTCGCTTGACTCGGGCGTGTGTCAAGCTCGCTTGACTCTGTGGCGCTTTGTTTAGCCCATATATGTTTTCATTAAACTTTTATTTTATATTTTGTCTTTTAGGCTCTATTTGGTAAAGCCTCTTTTTCATCTATATACTTTGGTAGAGCCTTATACTGTATATAAGGGCTCTGGCTTTACAAAATAAAGCCCTCTTTCAATTCATACTTGTGTCGTTATATTTCAAACATACAAACTTTACCAGTCACCAACACCATGAGGATGATAAAGAAGAGAAATCAATATTTACGCACGATGTCAGGATATTAGTACCGACGACATCATCACCAGCAGCTGATCAAATGGTTAACAATATCATGTGGTGTGGATAGTACCCATACTCGCATTGAGCGTTGTTACGATCAGTCAAAGAATAAAATACTTACGATTATTTTTAACTTTTTGTTTACTGATTTCTACTTGCGTTCTTAGCCAAGAATTACGTCATATATCACGTGGTATGTCCTCACAGAAACATAAGAGATGTACATACCGTATTTACAACTCCTTCCAGTCTTTGTAAAGCATCTTGGGATCCTTTATTTGATTGCATGTTTGGTAGGTTTTTAACACTTATACAGATTCCTAATTTCCGCTAGTTGTAATTGTAATAACACGCAAAAACTCGACGTAAAGCCTTTAAGTTTAGAGCGCAAACGACCGAGATGCACTCAAGTTGCTGCTATAATTCATAATAAGGTCACCAATTATGCTATATTTGTCCAAGGTTGCTTGAATCGCGATTAGTCCATTAGAATCGTTATTTACGAAACATTATTAACTTGATATTAATAAAGATATTTGTCTACAAAAATGACGGTTATTCGACTTGTTGAAGTTTGAATGTGTGTATATAAAAGCTATATTGAATAGCTTCTGATTTACAATTAATATTTCTCATTGATCGGGTCTAGATGTCCAGTGGACACAATGTACAACATGTATGTTAATTACTTCTATGCAATTAAAAACGTATCAAATTCATATAAACAACATCGGATACCATTAACTCGAGTACATTGATCCCTTTGTGCGTCTTGTCTATTTAATAGTTGCTGATTTATGAAAAAATCTGCGTTTTTGCCAAGGAAATATTATAACATACGATGTAGTTATAAATGTACGAATTTAAGTGCTGACCTATGTGAGAGCTAATGACCTATTACGAGACTATTTTAGGCCGAAAATTAGAATTGTGGTCTTAATTATTGTGAGGGGGTTGAACTATATGTTGGCCACTTGTCCTAACATAGGCGGTGGGGCTGCGCCCGGCCCACCGTGTCCTACCCCAAAGTGATAGTATCTAACAAAACTCTGTGAAAATTGTCCTAGACCACTTCTAAATGTATACTGATTAGGCCTAGGCACCACGGAGGAATTCCACATCGGCGTTGTCTCCCGATTTCTTAGGCTTGAAATAAGTGGTCTAGGTATTTTTTCCTAATATCCGCCCTTCCGTAAACTAAACCTTTCATCTCATCATTCTTCACACCAACTTTCCACCCGTCCCTTCCTTACTTTTATCCGGTACACTCCAATTTCATACCAGCCTGGTACCAGCGATATGTGTAAGTTATATTTAAGAAATAAAAATCTGTTCGCGTATATTGTCGGTGAATAAAACACGAGCAGGAGTTCGGATGCAGAAAAATAGTGATTTAATTTTCCGCATCCGAACGAGTGCCCGTGTTTTATTCACCGACAAAATACAAGAACAGAGTTTTTATTTCGATTCTAAATACGATAATATCCCGCACTATTTAACTGCGCGCATTCCATTTTCACCCATTTGACATTGAACATAATTCCACGCTGAAATTGAGTGGCTTATTAGCTGGTACAATTACCTCCCTCGTTAATGAAAACGGCCTACGTAATTTTCTGAAGGAAATAACACATTTTAAACATTGAAACAATTTTGATAACACGAGTATAGGGTATCAATTTCATTAAATGAAAAATGTATATGAATTGATTATCAGAAATTTTAATTTCGAGAGTATATTGGATTTTCTTAAAATAGACGCGTCATAGCTGTAACACTGGATTCTCGTGCAACATGCCTTGCCTTCGCAACTCGTAGAATTTTACTATAAAGTTTACGTTCATACATTCATAAATATGTCACGTGATACGGGGCGTAAATAGTAACAGCCAATTTGATAGGTATGTTTTATGGAGGTAATAATACATGCTCTTGTCTGCACTATGTTTATAGGATTAATCCGCGGATCGTGTTAGAATCATCAATATGTAAAATATTTGGTTTTGTGCGTTCGACTGAGACAGTTGTAGTGCGTGGTCATTCGGGTTTAACCCTGCCTAATTGTCCAATGACATCTGGCAACGAGGGAAAAGACAGAAATATTGTGTGATACAAATGTACAAGGAATCCGGGCGCGCTGCTCTAGCTCTTTCCGAGTAGACACGTTGATTCTTTAACCTCTCCGGTGTATAGCACCGATATACTAAAGAACTACCTCTGGGTTTCCAACTTGTAAATATCTAGTTTGTTGGTGTAGTGTATGAAGATATCTGGTTACACGCTGACATGCATGAGTGAGCCGCACTGTGAGTCTTGGAGTAAGAGTTAGTGAGTTAGTTGATGATTGTACACGCTCAGGAATATACTCGTACTTAACCACAGATAATATATTGATGCTATATATTGTGCATGTTCACCACATTGAAATGTGTTTCTGAACTTTCCAGTGTCACGGGCGAGATTCGAACCAGGAACCTCTGGATTAGCAGTCAAGAGCGCTAACTGCTCAATATATGATAAGAACACGTACAATATCATTAACACTTTATTACAGCATTTGTCTTATAATGTATTTCTATCTAAGACACAAACATAATAATAAATACCATGATTCATAAGCAATTTTGATTTTACAACATTTAACAAAAATGTACACACTTTGATCAACCATATAAAGTATAAGCCCCGTCACAAATGAACAAGACCGGTGAAATCTCTACTTCAATATTTCATGACTCAAACATTTGGCGCCTGACGATTGGCCTTTTCAGACACACGAATTCATTCGGGATTTCAACATCTAGAAGTCACTTTTTCAACACCAGGATTTCACCTTTTCATGATTTCAATATCTGGAATTCACGAATTCGTGATTTCAATATCTGAAATTCACTATATCACGATTTTCACATCGGACATTCACTGTTTTACGATTTCAACATCTAGAATTCTCTATTAAACACCACAAATTCACGACGAGTGTATGTTGATCACAAGCTAAGTTGGAATACTCAAGTTGAACTTATTCTTAAAATATGTAATTCACTACTATACCTGCTTTTAAGAATAAAGCAATTTCTTTCTACACATATGTAAAACATTTTTTTCAATGCCTACATTTTACCACATCTTGATTACTGCTGCACAATATGGGGTAATTGTAGTGATACATTGACTGATAAACTATACAAGTTCCAGAAAAGAACAGCACGAATAATTCTGGACCTACCCTATGACGCACCTTATTCACCTTATTCCAAGAGCTAAAATGGATGAAATTTCATGACCGCATTATCTACAAATAGTCAGCTTTTGTATATAAATCTCTTAACAATATTTATGCAGAATACATGTCAAACCAGTTTAAAGAATCAGACAACAGATCTTTAAGATCACACTCTAACAACACATTATATGTACCAAAACCTCGTCTTGAATTTTGTAGAAAATCACTAGCTTATTCAGGACCAGTTATATGGAACAATATACCATTAAATGTTCGCCAGTCAAATTCTCTATTAGCCTTCAAAAGGTCATACCTTTCATGGTTCTACACTGATGGGCAAACCTAATTTAACTGTATTCTGAGATGTTGTAAACATTATGACTATGTATCTTATTATATTTTGATTCTATCATACCCTATGTTGTAAATCAAATGTATAGTCAGATTTTTTCTGACCTGTCGCAGGTCGTCTTCTTGACCATTAGTGGTGTGAACAGCCTATTTCACTTACAGGTATATGCCCGAACACAAACTGTTAAATTGTATCCAACTCGTACAAAATTAAACGTTAAACATTGAACGACTATACACATTTTTATCTCATCGACACATACAATTTATATTCAATGGCACGATGCATGCGACAGGTTGAAAAAATCTACTTATAATATTGCTCACAGGGAAGACTGGGCTTGCCAAACTGTGTTGCCTCTTTAAATAAAGTCGTTATTATTATTATTATTACTGTAACTTTTTAACAGAACCAATAAAATATGGCCCACCAATGGTCTACTTTATATATCCATATAACAGCATAATACATGTATAATTATCAAACTACAATACTTACTTACTTACTTAATCTCCTGGATCCGAGTCGGATCTTAAGGTCGCAACTACAATACATTTGCTTGTAAAACAAAAAATAATAATCACATGTTCAATTTGCATTTATTGTGCAATTTAATGTATGAGAAGATGATATAGCCTTTCAGAAATTCCAAGAATATCCATTACCGAGATTTGTCAACATGGAAGCCCTAAAGTCCCACTATTTCTCCCAAAACTTTTTATCCGATCATCCATTTAATACAAGGAATTTGGATGTTATTTACGTATGACCAATTATTGACCACATTCTGTTATAACTACTCGTATATCTGTCGAAATAGTATGCCAAAAATGACAATTATTAAAATGTATAGAAGACAAAATGCTAATTATGCAAGAGTTATTTCCCTTAAACTATAAATCATGCACTTATTGCTTACAATTCGTTTTGTGAAAAACCAACTGAAGGCCGTATTTCATTTTGTTCCATCTTATGATACATTGTATTTTCAAAATTTTGGGACTCAACTGAAGTGCTCAAATTGCATCATTCTGCAGGTTGATACATTATTGTATGCATGTTTGTTTATATGTATGAATGATCTATTTGAATGTAGTCCATATTTTTTAGATAGAAGAACACATTGTAAAAAGATATACATGTAATTTGTTTGATCTTAATGTGTCATCTTCTTTAAATATAAATATTATTTTTTTATTGCTTTTTGAAAATGGCCGTTTAGGATTTAAGTGTTGTTTGTATATTGTGTATGATAATGTATAGTCCAAGGGAGATAACTTATGAAATGGAGGACCATGTGTTTGTGCATCGTCAGCTAATTTAGTAGATTCTTTTTATATTACATTCATTTTTAATGTTCATTTTGATAAATGTCTTGGTTGGAGACAATCAAGTAAGATACATGTTTTCTCGCTGTTACCCCTCTTTAAATAATCATACGAGACCGTAGACCGGTAATCCAGTAAACTTGGCCCTCATAAAGCCACCTATAAAGGTAAAGTGAGTGAAACAGCTGATTTACGACTCAATGAATAGGGGGGGGGGGGGGGACAGTACAGTTGACTGAACGGGCGGTGTCATGCTTGAAAATATACTGTTTTGTAAAAGTGAGAAAAGTCTTGCTTCAACGATTAAAAGAATCTAATTTATGGAATAAATACGCCGAAACACTTTGAGATACTTGTCACTCTGTCAAATATCCTGTTGCTTTGCAATTTCGGCAATTGTCTCATTAAGTCTATTTTGTGACGTGTCCATCAACAACAACAAACATACCATCAGTCCAGAATGTTTGTGATGAATTCGGTTAATCACCGACCAGCAAGTCAGCAAATTCTGAAATAAAAAAAACACAAGCCATGCAAATACTAATTAAGAATATGATGTTTTCTTAGTAACTGGAAATGGCGGTGGATCGCCATACCCTCCGGAAGGTCAAAACAACATTATCCACCAATCCCTTGACTGGAACCGTTAAGGGAGGGGAAAGAGGAGTAGACCTGTCCTAACATGGCCGCGTCATGCCAAAGATGAAATAAAAAGGGTACCAGAAATTCCCTTGCTTGACGCTCAGCATATAAGGGAAACTGGCTTCACTTCTCTCATAGCCTCTTGGCGATGGATAACATAAGGAATGAGGTGTCGAGAGTGATTAATATAAGTTGGAAAAACCTGTTTCACAATCGACCTTAAATAAATTAGTAAAAACTAAAACTAACATGGAGAAGAACGATGGAAAAAAATGAAGACCATCTCCATGTTTTGGAAAGAAGCAAACGCGGACATGACCAGATGGAGAAGAATACCGGATGCTCTATGCCTCATCCTTTGGGATCAAGAGGACTAGATAGATAGGTAGGTAGGTTCCTAAGTTAATCACTGGTTGACATGTTGCTTGCACATCGTAATGTCCATTCTTTATTGTCATCCTGAAGACTCGACCTGGCCCCATGATTATAAAACGTTTTTCATGCTCAACTCAACTCTGTGCTTACACTTCAAACAGTTAATGTGTTGGTGGTTTTTGTGCTTTGCTGAAACATTTTGTATTAGATTGATAACCTTAAATAAAGCAATATTATGTGTTTTCATGAAACAAAGCTGAATAAATTGTTACGCACGTAGGAGCAAATAAAGTTTTGTGCTCAAACTGATTTGAGCTAGAAGAAAGCTATAGCTTATATATATAATCATGGGGCCTGGACCGGTTATTTCATTCAGCGACATTACAGCTACGATCATGCATGATCTCCATATATGGAGACGTTGTCTGCTGTATTTAGCAAATTCAAGGAAAGATGACCGTTGTGTATGACTAGACACTTGATAACATTTGTTTCACAATCGACCTAAAAAGATAACAACAAAGCGGACAGGACCGACATCATTTAACAGAAACAGCAGAGTAAGACATAATGTCCACAAAGAGACAGCTTTTTGAAGAGTACGGTCCCTTGATTATTGAAGAAGATAATAGGTAATCGGAAATAAAAGGCAACACTCAGCTTAAACAGCCGAACAGCATCACATACCACAACTAAAGGGCACAATGCCCAACACATAACTAAATGAGAAAACGAACTTCATTGCCGAAAGCCCAAGTTCCAGCTGTCTTAAGCTTGAAATACCTAGTTTCAGTTACAAAAAACCTGAAAGACCTATTTTAAGTTATAAAAGGCTACTTGACCCAGTAGCTATAACACACCTATCTGTGCGCCCAATATAGGCGACATAAAAAGCGGAATGACCTAGTTTCAGATAAAACAAATCTATATGCTCACCCTATGGTGGGGGCCTGAACAGCAGAATGACCTAGTTTCAGATAAAACAAATCTATATGACCACCATAAGGGTGGGGTGGGGGCAATTAAGGCGGAATGACCTGGTTCCAACTGTAACAAATCTGTATGCCCAATTAGGGAGGGGCAAATACCCCTGATTATAAAGACAATGTTTTGAGATTTGCTTCCTTTCCATTGTACCACCTGGCATGACACTGGCATAACAAAAATAACAGAATAAACATTGTAAGCTCTGCGGGAAAGTTGCAACGAACGCAATATCGAACTATCACCTATGGCGACCTTTGATTGATTAATTAAGTTTAAAAAGTATTAATTATTAACAATTTTGGAGCTTTAAATCAGGTTTGCACCATATTTTTGTAATTTATGTTGACATGCGAAACTACGGGCACGACTCTAAACTATTAAAGTCAGGTGCGTTTGCATCTTGTAATTTATGTTGACATTCGAAACTACGGGCACCACTCTAAACTATAAAAGCCAGGTGCGTTTGCATCTTGTAATTTATGTTGACATTCGAAACTACGGACACTACACCACTCTAAACTATTAAAGTCAGGTGCTTTTGCATCTTGTAATTTATGTTGACATTCGAAACTACGGGCACTACACGACCCTAAACTATTAAAGTCAGGTGCGTTTGCATCTTGTAATTTATGTTGACATTCGAAACTACGGGCACTACACGACCCTAAACTATTAAAGTCTGATGCGTATGAATTGTGTATAAATTGTATAAAGATGAAATCATTACTTTTAATATCAATTTTTCCAGGCTCGTCTGGTCTTTCTGCATTCTTCATTAATTCATTACGGTTTTCGGCTGGGTAACCAAACTCGTCTAAATATTGATTAATGTGTCGCTTAGCAACCGTTTCTTTCCTAGGACAATCAGATTTAGCTCTGAAATAGACATAAAAATGAGAAATCCTCTTAAAACACTTTTACAAAAATTATTTGTACGGTGTATATAATAAGACTATAAAACTGAGTGAAGATCGTACGTATGAGGGAATTCCTAAAATGACGCTTGGCGACAGTTGCCATCCAGTGCGGCACCATCAATACACACAGTACAACAAGTTATGTTGTAGGCAGCATTGTTTACTGAAGGCAGATCAATAAGTTCAACCATTCACAAAGTCTTGTGATGGAACATCCGATTCGAGTGCGCGAGGTCTTGGGTTCGATCCCGGGCCGCGTCTTTCCTATGACGTAATAAAGGAGATGTCAATAATCCCTTGCTGGACGCCCAGTCAAACAGAGAAAAATGGCTTCTCTTCTCTCATACCCTCATCACGCGGGATAACATCAAAAATGGGGAACCGAGAGTAATTAAGTTGATAGAGCTTGTTTCAAAATTTGCATATATTTTGGCAAAATCGTCACACTTATTCCAGAAGCGTATTTAATTATAAGAAAACAAGTACAGATCTTGACATCAATGCAACTTAGTGAGTTGAACGTTTGTGACGCAGCCATTTACCAACTAAATGTAAGCGCTACGCATATATAATTTAGGACATGCTGAAGAGCATATAAAGACGATTCCAATGATGCTAAAATTCTACTTTGCCAAAAATAAAGTTATACGCGTTTGGGAATAATGACTGTGTCTGTGGTTCTCGTGGTAGCTACAATGAAGTCACAAACCACGTGATCTACCTAAACAAACCATTGCTACCTTAAGTCTTTCTCTATTTCCATTTTTTCAAGAAATGAATCTATCTGGTACGATTCCAACATAGCATTGTATTCCTCTTCATTGACGAACTCCTCCTCTGCAATTAAAAAAACCACATACAGATTCTATCATGACATTAAAATGCAGGAAAGGTAAGTTTTTAGAAGCAATTTTCTTAGTGATTTTTTTCGTAACGAACAAAATTGCAACTTTAACAGCGAACATTTTAATATGTGTGGTCATCGCAAAACAGCCGCGGATTTTTTTCACGACGTTCGAATGACAAAGATACACCACTCCCAAATGCAATTACTATCCCGACGCTAGTATTTATATAGTAAGTTCGGTGTTTTTTTGACACAAACATGGTATGTTATTGCTTTTCTGATTGGACGATCGCTTCGGCGTTTGCAGTAAGATGCACGCGGCCTGTACTATTTTATAAATGTAAAAATAACAGAACGCTATTTAAAAGTGTAGTGTCCACATTTCGAAGTAATGTCCTCGATACGTAATTGGTTACAATACTATAAGCCACATCTAAAGACCACGTCACATTTAAAGAACACAATTCTAAAGTCCATTTTCATAGAACAGAATCGCACTTTGTTCAACCGCAGTTATTAAGGCCAACCGAAAACACAGTCCTAAAGTAGGTCTTTGTGTTGAAAAAAGGAAATAGAAAATCCGACAGGGAATGCAGCAATCAACTTAAACATCCGAGCACAGAAAACATAAAAGCATCACATACCACTTTTACATGACACAATGCCCAACATAGAACTGATCGAGAAAACGAACTTAACCGCTGAAATTCCAAGTTTTAGCGGTCAAAAAGTAGGAGGCCAAATGTATACAAGCATTAAACTTAATTTAAACTTAGACTCGCTGGCGATATTTATTTCGTTTTCAGCACGAACATACATTGTAAATATTGTAATGTATATGTACTTTGATACTAAATAATGAAAATTGTACCTCGTTCGACCCCTGGCTACGACAATTCAAAATCTAACAAAATGTTACTATATGTATTTTTTACTCGGCACTGGGCATAATCATGAGGGAAGTTCTAGAATGGCTGATCGGCCCTGTGACTAGGAGGGCCCAAAACATAATAACCTGGAATACACTCAGTGGGGGTTTCGCTAGGGAACAGTGCAACTTTATTAGTGGCTTAACAATACTATTACTAACACCATTTTCTACATCAGAATTAATTAAATCTTCGAATGACCTACCCTTTTTAGCGGCTTTCTTAAATATCTCATCGAAATCTTTTTCTGAACCTTCCCAGCATTTTGATGTAAAAACCGACTTCAGTTCGGATTTATTCAACTTTCCTTTACCTTTTTTATCAAACATGCTAAACCAGTTCTTCATTTCTGAAATAAGAGAAAACAGCAAAGTAATATTATGCATGTATGTATGTGCATGTACTTGTATTTCTTGATGAAATACTCCGATACATGTACTGTCCAGAAAGGATATATTGTCAGAGTGACTTTGCCGTTTATGTGAAACTATCAAATGTGTAATGAAATACACGAAACTGTCAATGAAAATACGCGATAGTATCAATGAAATACACGAAGCTGCCAATGAAAATACGTGATAGTATCAATGAAATACATGAAACTGTCAATGAAAATTCGTGATAGTATCAATGAAATATACGATAGTTTCAATGAAAATACGTGCATCTGCCAATGGAAATACGTAATAGTATCAATGAAATACATGAAACTGTTTATGAAAATGCATGATAGTACCAATGAAATACATGAAACTGGCAATGAAAATACACTATAGTGTCAATGAAATACATGAAACTGTCAATGGAAATACGTGATAGTATCAATGAAATACATGAAACTGTCAATAAAAATACGTGATAGTATCAATGAAATGCATGAAACTGTCAATGAAAATATATAAAAATATCAATGAAAACATGATACATTGTAGTATCAATAAAATACATTGAACTATCAATGAAATACTTAAAACTGTGAATGCAAAAACATGATAGTATAAATGCAATACATGTAACTGTCCATGATTCACTCGTTGCTATTAACTGTGTAGATGACGTCGTTAATGATAAACGAGAGTCTGATAATGATATATTAGATAAAAAAAATAGAAAACCTGATAATTTTAATAAAATACTGGTACCTGCTAATGACATACTCGATACTGAGGTTTGATCTGATAAACGACCGTTTGGTGAGCCGCCAACTAGTTACAATTTAAAATATAATAGGAAATCGTACAGGAAATGCAGCACTCAACTTATACAGCCGAGCACATAAAACATATAACAACTTCGCATACCACGATTACATGAAAACAAAGAGGCATAGAAAATGCACCAAAAAACTAGCAACAACAAAAAACATGACATCCCACACCGAAAGTCTGCCGATAAGCCTAGTCAAACTAAACCGGAGTAAGAACCAGTTCAAGAACCAGTTGACAAGAATATTACAAACGGACGACACACATCACAAGGACAAGCCACAGCATATACCGTGTACATGCCATTTTGAAAGGATCACGAAGCAGCATTATGCCTAATGTTACTGTGTGCCTTTCTGACTGATCCTCATGACATGCTCGATACTTTCAATGAAATACTCATTACTATCCATAGAATTCTTTATTATGGTATTGAAACACTCGACCTTTCTAATAACATAAAAAAGTTAACAGAAAGTCGGACAGGGAAGGTAGCGCTCAACTTAACCAGCCGAGCACAGAAAACATAAAAAGAATCACATGCCACATAGACAAACAATTACACGGCACCCAGTACCATCTAAGTTTTGAACAGTTACTCTGTCGTACATGTTATTACGTTAATTGAAGTTATCCATTATTACTAGAAGAATACGGTATAAATAACAACCACATACCTACAACCTCATGCTTCTTGAGTTCAAGTGGAGTTGCTGGTTTGCCTGTTTCTGTTTTTGACATATCTACAGCTTTCACCGTGCCCACAGCTACTGCAAACAATACGCCAATATATCTGAAATAGGTGATAATTTCTCCATAAGAAAACTTATAGGCTTTTAATAGAAATGAAACTTAGAAATCCAAATTACAAATGACATAAAGAAATAACACATTTAAAGGTATACTATGCCCATGTGAACTTATACTTTTAAATATTATTTAATTCATTTTCAAGATCACGTTAGCCTAAGCATCCGTAAATAGAAACATTGTGAGAAAATTGCAGCTTTAAATAGCTCTGTCCAATTATTACGACCACAGCTTTAATAAATTAAAATGACATTTATGTTTAACTAAAACATCATTATGTTAGTTTTCTTACATAACAATGTGACATTCTTTAACGTTTTCATAAACCGGAGTTGTGTTTGCATTGATAGCAAATTCGTAACACTTACAAATAATCCAAAAGTATGTCTTCAAAACTATGAATAAAAATATTTCCAATCCTATAAGTATTGATAGTTTGGCACATAAGCGTACCTTACTCGTAAAATAAATCAAACCCACCCAATGCTTAATTAATAATTTGTCTCTACCCCCTCCCCTCTCAATATACACGAGTAATTAAGTCAAAGCCAAATGTAAAAAAAGATTTTATCGCAAGGCGCCGTAACTATCAGAACAAGAATCAAGGTATTGTATATGTGTGGTTATTTGTAGGCTGTACAAAGACATGATCAAAAACAATAAGATACCTAACGAGTATTATTAATACTTAATTAAACTTAATTGTGTTACTTTGCACATTGTAATCAATAGTCTAATGATATCAAATGGGACTTCTAAACGATTGATTGAAAAAAACGTATCCCTGTATATTGTAAACCAATTAAATTTCGCGAATTTTGGACGCGCTGCAATTTCATGCAATCATTATGTATCTTCTTGTGCGTTCCGTCTTCGACGGCCGTTTATCCTCGGTTCGTATACGGTAAAGAACTGCACCTCTTCTGTAGGTTGCTGGTATCTCCCTCACTGCTTGGTCTCGAAGGATGAGGGCCAAATTTCTATCCTGCTTCCTTAAGCAGGGTAGCAATACCACGTGGCTTTTGACTACAGTTACAAGTAGAATTTTGTAAACATTGGAACACAAATATAGCCATAAGTATTTTATTCCTTCACCGATTTCATATATGAAATATACGCCACGCTAAGGGGAAAAGTATTTGCTTTCCGTGAAATATAATATCTTTTTCAGCAGTTTTACCGATGTTTCCATTACCCTGTGAAACCTACACGTTCGACGGTTTCACAAGGTAGTGGACAAAACGGCACAGCCGCTGAAAAATATTTTATATTTCATGGAAAGCAAATAATTGTTCCCTTAGCTTGGCGTAAATTACATAGAAATCGATAAAGAAATAAAATACTTTTCCAATGTTTACAAATTTCTTCTTGTAACTGTAGTCAAAAGCCACGTGGTATTGCTACACTGTTAAGATTTGGGCGGATTTTGAAACGTGATAATAAAATGGTGGATTTAAAAGAAGTAAAGTGTTACGTTTGTTCGGAGAAGGATTAAGGAGGATCAAGTTACCTAGGATAAAAAGTACTCATACCTCCTTAAGTATGCTAAATTAATTGCGTAGTCGATTACATGCAGATAATTCATGAACATTAACACACGCGAACATTAATGACTTAACAGGATATATGATTGTGTATGGTACGCAATTTGTATTTACGCAATATTCTGAATGCACAAAATGATCTTAACAGTTTACTATATACGCCAGTAAACCAATTTGTCGTACATGCTGTAATAAGTGCCCTAATCGTTTTTGAAAAGCTATTAATTATAAGTGGTTTATAATTTCTGACCGGGATAATTAATATATTGTCCAACAGTTGATATTAATTGATAAACATAATGCGGTTATCGTCCTCATAATCACACCGCACCTCATTAATTATTCCTATTCAGTAGCTTACCTTAACCTATCTAGAGCCAGGCAGTCCCAATCACCAAATATTGAGAACATCATCATCTAGATAATACCATTAAGAACATCGTAACTTTAAATCTAATAATATTATCTTACGACAGCATTTATAAGGTCACTCATTTATTAATTATTCAGTATCATACCTTAACGTATCTATAGCGAGTGAAACTCGAACCACTCTGACAACCATAGTCGAATACAATCTTAGGTTGTGTTTATAGATATAGTGCGCCCAAGATAATGAGAAAGGCGGGGAAAATTGGTATAGGAGTATATATATTCCACAAAGGTGGTGTAATCAGATGTGTACGATTTATCAGTGATGTTTTTAGTCGTGACAACCCTGACCTTATCTGTTTTCATTAGTAATTTGTAAAACCAATTTTACAACAGTTGACCAAACCGCTTCATGTTTGTAAACATCCCATTATCCTTGGCGCCCTATAACTGTTGACCAACCCGAATAATGTTTTTAAACATTACATTACAACATGGACAATACAGGTACATCGTAACTTTGCTTTAAGTAATACGCATGTACTAGTATTATCTTACAACGACAACTATTAGATCAGTCATTTACCAATCAATTTGCATCCTATATATCAGACCACCCGTGTTCCATACTTCTCAGTGTCAACTAAACATTCAGCTTGAATTTTGAGATTTTGACTTTTTGATTTTGGGTATCAATTTTGAATCCGGTCTTGCATAGAAAAATGGGAACATATTTGAACTTACAAATCATCTCCCTTTGATTTAATATGTTTAGAGAAGTAAATTGTGCGATATTTTCTTTTCAGCCGAGGGGGAGCCCCATGACCAAATTAGCTACCCGAGTGTTTGTTTGTATTTATGTTTTATACTAACGTTCTTATCCGACTACATGAAGGGTGCTCTAGTTGTGTCGAAACACCAGGCGTGTCCATTAATTTTTTTTATCACATTATGTATGTGCCGGGGACTTACCTTCTGCAAGTTCGTGATATATCATAAAATACTTCCGAATCGTTTCTTCCAAAGTGCATGTACATTGTATCTGTTGAGTGTTGTTTGTGGGTTGTCTTTGTGGTGTGTTGTGGTGTGGTCATCCATATGGTTTGGTCTGTTCCTGTCTCCTGACTCTTGTTCTGGATTTGTGTGAATGACTGAGACGGTAGACAGTATGGGTTGGCATGTTTTTGTAGCTGTTCAGTGTTTTGTGCTCTGTTGTTTCGGATGAGTACTGCCTTCCCTTATCCGATTGTAATTATCTTACATCAATAAAGACAAGTAAACTACATGACATTGCATATTTAATTCACAATTCAAGTCAATTCGATAGCCACTGACAAAATACATAATACTATCACCAACAAAGTCAAAAGTTCGCCTTTATGCAATGCAGGGGAACTACTCATTGTAAACATTAACTTATTGATCCATGTTCCACAGTCCTGTCAAAAGATAGTACAACGATAGACAGGAGAAGCAACACTCAACTGAAACAACCAAACACAAACAACATAAAAACAACACAGACCACAATTACAAGACATATTGGCCAACACACAACTGAAGGAGATATTGCACTTAACCGCTGAAAGTTCAGGTCTCAGCTGTCAAAAAACATCACATATCAACTGTCATTTAAACTATTGTAACCGAACAGTAACATCCTTATAGCCGTGTTTATAAGCTTGGTAAAACAATATTACAGTGAAGTTCCGCTAATAAGACCAGTCAAAAAGGTGGTCTTAATAGCGAATCGGTCTTATTAGCGGACATTTTTTGTTTTAAATTTAATACTTTGGGACCTTAAACTGGCAAAAATATACATGATTTCAAAATAATCAAAGTGGTCTTATTAGCGGAACTTTACTGTAACTACATTTCCTGTATAATTACGTCAGCTGACTGTTTATACCCGTATTTGTCTGTCACGGCGTTTTTATTCTGATTTCACGTATTGTCCTTTTTAGTAGCTGTAGCAACACACAAAGAGTTTCAACGTAAGAGAAGAATTATAAAAGACATTGTCATTCATTCAACATTTTATTGTCAGCAGTCTGATTTATATATAAATGTATTCAATAGTTCTTAGAAAATGTTTCCTCGTTATATCATTTGTGTGTATATATTAATCTACCATAAATGTTTTGTCTGGGAATTCATCCGTTCGTCTCCTTTGTATCCGTTTCTTTATGAGAAGCTGGTGTTTCGTGTTTATTTAAGATTTTAATGATGTTCAATCTGTCAGGAAACAGACGGAAGACGGATACAAGAATTCGAAAACAAAAATTATTGACAATAATTAAAACAAAAATAGTTTTCAAAAAAATATTTTTTATCTACCTACCTTCCAAACCTTGATAAGCCAGGCTCGGGAATGGAGAAACAAACAACATTTTTTTTGCCAAACTAGACGGGCTATAAACTTTGGTAAGGTATAGTATGTAAGCTTTATTACCGACCTAACTGTCTTTACAAACCGTACATGCTAAAAACTTATGATAACTTTCACGACATTTTCATCAAGAAAACAAAAGCTTTTCCCGTGACGATGCTACGAGTAGGTCCCTCTCCAGTGTTTCACAATGCTTCCTAGCTGTTTGTACGATGACCGGACAATATGTTGAGACTATGAAAAGGGCACAGGTCATTCAGCTTTTGTATAGCTGAAACTAGGTCATTCAGCTTTTTTATATAATAGCATTTTGACAGCTGAAACTTGGACTTTCAGCGATTAAGTTCACTTTTTCGTTCCGTTGTGTGTTGGGCATTGTGTCGGGTAATTGTTGTCTGTGTTGCTTTTATGTTTTCTATACTCGATTGTTTCAGTTCAGTGCTGCCTTCCGTGTCCGACTTTTAACTATTTTTTATTAATAGGACAAACAGAATGTCTTTTTTGAATTGTATGTGTTGATGTCTGTCAATTTGTCTTGTCTTAATCCATTGTTGCTCAAACGTCTGATTGGTCATTGAGTTATTTTTACTGTCTTGTTGCTGTGACTTCTGTTAGGTCATGACTTATTTTTGTGCTACTATACATGTGCTGTGTTTTTATTTTTCATATATTTGTACTTACATTGTCTTTATATTGTTATTCTGGACCATAATGAAAATTGGTTTGCCCATTATGTTATCCACAGAAAATGAAGACGTTATTATTATGTTTTAGATGCATATACCCTGTGGATGTGACCGTTTAATTGGGGGATATCCCATGGTGGCAAACTAAAAAGGTTGTCCGATATGAATGTACGAAATTTCGTGCACCTTATATATAGATTACGCTTCCAGTCATATTGGACTAATGGTCTTTACCACGGCTGTCAACCACCTTCATGTTATGTATGCACGTATGTATTATTAGTTACATGGTCATCTAGTGAGATACCTGGTCAGTAAATATCGTACCTGGCGAGGCGAAGCCGAGTCATGGTACGATATTTACTGACCAGGTATCATCCCGTACCAGGTCACTAGATGGCCATGCAACGAATTTACTCTACCGATGACTATTCACAATGAATACCCACTCTTAACAGCATGCACCTCAATAGAAAGACCACTGAAATAAGCGAATTGGTCTTTAAGTTATCTCAATATTAAGACCAAATCAAAAATTAAGACCAGTTTGATATGACACGTCTCTCAAGGGTTGGCTTATTACATGAGATTTTATTGTAACTACACCTCAACGCATACCGTATCCGGACCCGCCCCAGACCAAAAGGGAGCAAACTGGTACAGAACGCTTACATTAGTCAAGAGAGACAACAATATAAACATTGCTCATAATTATTCACTGGCACTGTACACAGCGTTTAATTGTCATAAAATACTTCAAATAGATAAAATCGGCGGCCTACTTACAAAAGGATTTCATGAGAGGCTTTTCATTTTGTTTAGAAACAATTTAACCATCTCGGACTTCGTGACGTTCGTCTTAAATATTTCGTCCACTGACCACAGTAGGCTATCCGCTCAGAAAATCGATGATATTGCAAAGCGACACGGTATGCAGTTAAATTTTGGCTTAAATCATAATCAAAAGACAGCAACAAACATCATACAATTGTGCTTGCATATAATCCGAACGTGCAACATAATTGCGCGACGAGTTTTCAAATTTACGATCCACATGACTGCTCAACTCGGTAGACGATCAATCCTGAATCCATCCATTGTCAAAAGCCTGTCAAAATACCACCCTTTGGTTACTTAGCGTCTGATGTTCATCTTAATTTGACTCGTACAGTGGAGCACACGATGTTTTTGTTCGAGCAACCTTGACTGATGTAAACAGTAACAGCTAGAGTTTCTTCCCTTAGCGCTAGTGACTAGGTATTGAAATAGGCCTGGTCACGTGGTGACCAGGTATTGAATTTAGTGACCCGACATGGGATGATATTGTGTCACCACGTGATCGCAATGGACCAATCATATTCCCTGATTTAGCTTCTAATTTGTCAGAGGTAGGATAATGGTAATGTCCACTAATAATTGTTGACTAATCTTGCAAGATTAGCAATGCAAGTGCTGCCACGCTTAGATTTATTCACTTTATTAATATTTACCCACCAGGGTAAGGGTCATAATTCTATGCTTAATGTGTGCATACGATTTCGATTTGAAGAATAAAAACGGTTTTTAAAAAGCATGCAATATTCTACCTATATGTACTATTGATTACATACCAAGCCCTTATTATAATTAATATTACAAATAGTACACTACCCAAAAGTTCTAACCTGCCACCATAATTATGTGTTATAATTTTGTTAATACTGCACATACTCTCATGAAATTTTGCATACCAATGCTTGAATAATACTTGCATTTAATTATTGATTCATTTTGGCAGATAAACGGGCATGGTACTCGTTACAGGCGCGTTACGTAATGAAGTCGATTTTACAAAGTCACAATATATTTCACCCAAATTTCCCAGAAAAACACGTAACATGCCGAGATTGACGCAAAACGACATTGGATGAAGTGTAAGAATCTTACAACAAAATTTCACAAAGGCTATTTCAAAGAAATGTCAATTTTGCAAATTTTGCACGAGTGTTGATTTAAAAAATTGAAGGTTCCTGTGAATAAAAAAAACACAGAAATAATCATTAAAATAACAATTACAAACGAAATAAACAAGAGGGCCTAAAGGGCCCTAGGTCGCTCACCTGTCGAACTTGACCTAGATTTTGTTGAGATGACCCCAGATAAACCAATATCGAACTTGACCTAGATTTTGTTGAGATGATCATTGTGACCAAGTATTTTACAGATTAGGTCAATATTGTGACCTCTAGTGACTTCACAAAGTTTTTATATGATTTGACCTTGTAACCTAGTTTTTGACCCCAGATAAACCAATATCGAACTTGACCTAGATTTTGTTGAGATGACCCCAGATAAACCAATATCGAACTTGACCTAGATTTTGTTGAGATGATCATTGTGACCAAGTTTCGTAAAGATCAGACCAAAACTGTGACCTATAATGACTACACAAGGTTTTTCTATTATTTGACCTTGTGACCTAGTTTTTGACCCCGGATGAACTCATATCGAACTTGATCAAGATTCTGTTGAGATGATCATTATGACCGAGTTTTATAAAGATTAGGCCAAAATTGTGACCTCTAGTGACTATGCAAGGTTTTTCTATGATTAGACCTTGTGACCTAGTTTTTGACCCCGGATGACCCAATATCGAACTTGACCTAGATTTTCTTGTTATGATCATTGTGACTAAGTTTCGTAAGGTCAGGCCAAAACTGTGACCTCTAGTGACTACACAAAGTATTTCTATTATTTGACCTTGTGACCTAGTTTTTGACCCCGGATGACCCAATATCGAACTTGACCTAGATTTTGTTAAGATGATCATTGTGACCGAGTTTCATAAAGATTAGACCAAAATTGTGACCTCTATTGACTACACAAGTTTTTTCTATGATTTGACCTTGTGACCTAGTTTTTGACCCCATATAATCCAATATCAAACTTGACCTAGATTTTGTTTAGATGATCATTGTGACCAATTTACATAAAGATTAAGTCAAAATTGTGACCTCTAGTGACTACACAAAGTTTTTCTATTATTTGACCTTGTGACCTAGTTTTTGACCCCGGATTACCCATTATCGAACTTGACCTAGATTTTGTTGAGTTGATCATTGTGACCAAGTAACATAAATATTCAGTCAAAATTGTGCCTCTAGTGACTACACAAGGTTTTTCTATTATTTGACCTTGTGACCTAGTTTTTGACCCCGGATAACCCAATATCGAACTTGACCTAGATTTTGTTGAGATGATCATTGTGACCAAGTTTCATAGAGATTAGGCTAAAATTGTGACCTCTAGTGTCTACACAAGCCAATTGTTGACGGACGGACGACTGACGACGGACGACGAGTGATCACAAAAGCTCACTCTGTCACTTTGTGACAGGTGAGCTAAAAATCAGGTCAATCGCGTTCTGTTCGTGCCAAATTCAACATGTTAGGTGTTTTTCGCGTAGGATAATCTTCACTAACATCAAAACCGTACATAAACACGTGCTTTTCGACGCGCATGCATTACACGTGTAAATTATGCTAGATTACGTAACAAGTCTAAAACGGTGAATTAGACCGTAAGTAGGCCAAAATAAACAAATATGTGACTGTATTGGATATTCATATGTCATTATGTGAAATTTCGTGTTAATAAATGCATTATTAAAAAAATATTAATAAATGTAAGGCGTTTTGATTCCCAGATAAAACAAAATTAATTGAGATTAACCACATGTTGTTGTACATATTGTATATATACATGTATTATCATGTTTCTTTGCTCTTTTTGTTTATATTATATTGTGTTTTATGGCTTTATTAAAAGCCCTTTTATAACACATCTTTGTCTGTTTTTATTATATTTTGTTTTCACTAGCTTCTCAAACTCTCTGTTTACACCGCAACCACTTGATGGCCATAAAATAAAAAAATGTCAACTAGGAATTGTGTTCACAGTGGTTTTTCGTAATCTCATGAGTGTTCATCTCGAGTCAGTTTCAGCATTTTATGTGTTTTTCAAGATGAACAGTCATCAGTAATGCCGGTTTTGAATATGGGCGTGTGACTTTGGTCCACATGCATTGCACGTGCAAAAATGCATTATTACGCAATACACCGAATGCACTGAAATTAACTGCAAAACGGTCAAAATAAACCAATACTCAGCTGCATCTCTTAATAATGTATCGGTATGCGAAATTTCAGGTGAATACATGCATTTTTCACAAAACTGGAATGAAATATAAACAGGCGGGTTAGAACTTTTGTGGAGTGTATTTTCTCACTGTGCCATTCCTTTATGTGATTGTCATTGTGCTGTGTGGTTGGCCTTGTAATTCGTTATTATGTTTTCTTTTGCTCCGGTATATTTGACAATCGGAGTATTGATTCGTGTCTTTGCAACTGATTCTTGTCATCTATGTTTGTGCTGTTTGGTTTCTGTTGAGTGGTGTTTGTCAGGTAAGTTTCATTATTGTACGATAAAATTTCACGACGAAATTAGGAAAATATGTGTTTCTGTAGACTTCTGCATATAAAAGTGGCACCATCGAAGTTTCGAAACATACAAAACTAAAGGACGCTGCAATATTTTCACAACATTTTATTACAATATATAAATACAATAATATTACAAATGAATAGATATGAAACAAGAATATCAAAACAGTCATTCAAACTACAAAGTCACAATTTCATAGTTTCATGGGGAATTGAATGGCAGTCCAAACCAAACTAAAAAAAGCCCGGAGCACACTATTCCAGTGTTTTTCGGTGTTTTCTATAGCTGCAACAACAGTTACGTGGATAATCAGAAAAGACAAACTTGTGGCAACTATGTTTTGAAAAGGATATTGCAAACGGTGTCCATATCATGAACTAAATACGAATACAAACGACCTTGTTCCATCCTCTTCGTCTTGAATTTTAAGTAGAATCTACATAATACACTCAAATTAACCAGATTCTAATCATAACTCCTGGCGAAGAGATTGAGACTCGAACATTTGAAACAGATATGTCGTTTATTTCTATTACATATTTTTAAGCAATTTCCTAAAAGAGATTAAAAGCATACATGGGCCCGTTTTATAAATAATTGTCAGTTTAAAAACTTACGAACTTAGGACTGACATATACGTTTTACCTTGAGAAGTTGTTCTAAGTTTGCCTTTAGCTTATGACTGCATTTCAAAAGATATACGGGAATACTATTTGAACTCCAGTTGTTGATACACAAATCTAATTAAAATAACTTGTCAATGATTCTAAGAGTCAGTATTAAGTAAATAATTTATCGCTAACATTAAAACAGCTAAAATAAGGATCAGCTGGAGTGAAGCATTATTAAAGCACCTCAACATAATAGAGGGCAAATCAAAACAAAACAATTTCATAAACTTTCATAAAACAGGCAAATAAATAAGTCAATACATAGTTTTGCAATATAAATAAATTATATAAACATATAAATTGTATTGGGTAGGCACTGATTTTTTCAACCTTTTTAACACTTGGTGTACCTTGTTTTTTGGTTTGCAAGTAGATCGTTTTATTCCGAAACAGAAACACACTAGATAATAAAAATAAAAAAGCTATTATGATTAATGAGTCAAAACATGATTATAAAGGGTATCCTTAACAATTTACAAAAAAAAATCAAACTAAAATATTTTAGAAGTTTTTCATAGCTGGAACAGGTCGTTTTGCTTTTTATAGCTGAAACTTTTTGGCAAGTGCATCCTGGGACTTTCGGCGGTTAAGCTCGTTTGTGCCTGACGTTGTGTCGTGTAATTGTGGTCTGTGTTGTTTTTATGTTTCCTGTGCTCGGCTGTTTATGTAGATTGGTGTGTACCCGGTCCGACTATTTATTATAATTTATCAGTTTGTCATTGAGCAAGTATTCATTAGCCTACCAACATAACTATGCTTAATAAGTCAAAACATGTTCGTGCCATATTGTTTGTGTCATGTTTACATAGTGTTTTCGTAATATATTACAAAACAATTCAAACTGTAAGTGAGCCTTATAATTACTAGTATTCAAATCTAAATAAATGTGTAAAGGTAGCAAAACGCAGGCGTGAAAGCAAGTTGGAGGAGAACATAATTATTCTATTCCCGTAGTTATTAATACTTCACGTAAGTTAAACAAATGCGAAGGAAGTGATATAATGCGTAACTATGTTATAAGTTAACAAACTTATTGATTCACCGGTTGCGAAGTAAGAACATTAGCGGAAAGCATTGAAGTATTAATGATCACATTTAAAACAAATTGTAACAAAGATTTTATATCATTAACATTAACAACGAAACATAACCCGTAAACCGGCTCGACCAATTCGAACGTCTTATTCGATAGAGTAGTTGTTATTTAAGAGCGATTCATTCAAAATGTAGACCAATAGTTACACATAACCTATGTTTCTTTGTTTGTAAATGTATCCGACTCAAAATATTGTAGTGTATTGTGATAATCAGACAAATAAACGATATAGTTTTGAAATATAGATGCTATGAAACAAAAACCATACATATAACACACTTCAATATCATTAACAATACAACAAAAGATATGAAGTCAACACAATGAAAGATCTTACAAAACAAGAATGAAATATTACAGTAATGGGAAGGAATCGTCTTGGAAAGTTATTAAACAGATTAATAAACATACATGATTTATCTATCTTAGAGTGAAACAAACACCTGTGACAATGATTAACATTTCCTTAAATGTCAAATGGCCATACAGAACGTATTTATTTTGATACATGACTCGAATAAAGGATCAAAACATGTCAGGTTTATCTCACGAATCCAATTAGATGAAACATTACTAACAGACAAAGTTAATAACACTAAAATTTTGAATATAAAGACATGTTTAGTACCAAAAGCAACGCGAGAAGGTGATTATGCTAACAATAAAACCTTTGACAATGCTACAAATGATATTGTGAATGACATTTGATACATACAAAATAGTCACAAAATGAATTATCGATTTCATATGAAACTCATTTAATTTAATCTACCCGAATTCCGTTTATGAATCACTTTTGATACCTCATTACTGATGATATCCATTGAATGTATTTGAGAGATGTTACATTTTCCTTTTTATGCTGAGGGTCTAGCTAGGGAATTTCTGGTACCAACACCATTTCGTCTTCAAGCATTTAATAAACTTGTCGCTTTTAGAAAGTAATATCATCATTTCTTAACTAAAAATGTTAATGTACATGCGTTTCAGAGAAAAATACAACATAATCATATAAAAGAATAAGTTGTGAGATTATAAATACTTGCTAGATTAGTACATGATAGTGGGGGAAATGTTATGTTGTATAAATTAGCAAATAAATTAGCAAATGATTACGATTATTTACCTTTTATTACAAGAGTATTGAAAACTTGTTTGATCTAGATCTATGTCGCAAGTTTACCACCAAACTGATGGTTGGTTTAAAACTAAATCAAAATACTCACTTGATTGAACTTGATTGGGCCTAATTGGTCCTAACAGATTATTTGTTACAATGCAGAATAAAGCGAAAAGATCAGGTTTGGTAGCGAGGTCTACTCACATTGGCTGTCATGCTAATCTAGGAAACAATTTATTGTAGACAAACGACATGATTAATGTTAAAGGTATGCACACCATACAGCATGAAAACTAAGACAAAATTACGATCCATACCACAGTTAACAAATCAACAAAATGTACAAAAAACACAACAGGTTAAAAGTAAAGACAAAAAATACTGATTTCTTTTCAATTGTGTAATTACTGACATTACTTTATTAAACTACATGTAGCAATACTTTTACTAAACTTGTTCAAAAATGTCCTCATGCATCAGTCGTTTGGTAACTTCCTGCATTTGTGTGGTGTTAGAAAAATACACTGGTGGACGAGAATAGGTAGAATGTGAATCTAGTGCAAAATCCGCCAGGCTCCATTCTCACAATGAGTTAGATTTCATGATCAGACTCAAGCTCAATTCTGTTTTTGCTTTTTTTGGAACGTTTTTGTCAAGTTATGTAGTTATACACTCGGCAAAACTTATAAGTACACACGTCGTTTTATCGTTATAACTTTTTTATTTTTTATTCTTTTTGCATGAAATTTTGTGTACATGGTATTGACTATCAAAGGACTGGATAAAAAAATGTTTTCTTCAAAAATTAAAAACAGCGGTACATTGGACCATGAAAGGTCAAAAACCGTAAAATGGCCGTGAAATTGACGCGTATTTGCAAAATATTTTGATGTAAGGTAAATTTGAATTTTAGATTTATTGTCAAATTAGAAAAACACAAAATAATTCGATTTTTCAAACAACAACATGGTGATTTTTTACTTTTAAAATTATTTTTTATTCTTATGGTCAAGGGGAGTTAACCATGCTCCAAATTGCATTTTTTATCAGAAGTTTTTATCTTTAAACCTAAATTGTGCTTGTTCCTATCATTGTTTTCTTTATTACTGTGTCTGTGATAGAAACATAGACTTGAAACTGTACTGTTTCAGCGCAGCGGGGCCATACGTGCATTAGCAACCTGACAATCGCCCGATGAACACACGGCATTATTGTGTTTTTTTAGATTCTGCTGTTGGCATCATTAGTTTATTCTGTTTGTGACAATTTAAATCGGATGTTTTAAAACATCGATTGTATTGTAACTCTACATATCCAATCTACATATGTTGAAATTGAAATGCACGCCTTGACCGAGCTATGGGCAAATAAACAAGTGTGTACTTATAAGTTTTGCCGAGTGTATATTCATTAGCATGTAAATAATACATAAATATCTTCTAAATAGGTTGAAAACCTTCAAAACATTAATTTGTAATAGAACGTACAATTAACAATGTACAAGGTAACTGTATCATTGATAAAGAGTAAGACATTTTTAAATATAAATTACGTTATCTTAGAAAGGTGCATTTGTGTAAAAATGATCGGATTTTGATGGTATCAAAACAAGAATTGGCTTCCGATATCTTCATAAGGTAATTACATTTACACACACCATTGTAAAAACTAACCCTATGCAAAAGTCCATCGAAATTGATTAACTAGTTAACACGTTTAGCATGAAATGTATACCACGGTGTCCAGTCAATCACTAAGGTGCATGTGATAAAAACGACAATGTGAAATTAAATTATTTCTCTAATTTATGTTTAGTACAACCCATTTTATTCTTATGAATAAAGAAACACATGCATTTGAAAATGTTCGACCGATCGTCCATCCATTATTGTCGTACGTACGTTCAGAACATCTCATTTCTACTATATTAATTGACAAAGAGAAAGTCCGGAGCAAAAACAATTTTAAGTTTCAAATGTCAAGCATAGTCTTTATTTGCCAGTCAGCGTTCGGCTGAAATAGTTGGCATATGGGTGCACCCACCCGTATTTGAACCCGGGTCGCCTGATTAGACGCCAAACGCGCCAACCATGTAGAGCTACGGCGGCACACAGGCACCCTGCTTCTAAATCATCTTAAATTGAGTTTATGCTCAAAAACAAGGACAATGTGATGATGTTCGATGTGTATTTAGAAATCTATTACATCCTTCCACTAAATCCTAGCATGTAGGTAAAGAACTATATCAAGATATGTTAGAAGGACATATAAATCATTGCAACGACCATTAGCTGTACCATTTTGCCAACTGTTAAGTCAAAAGTCAACGAAATATTAAAGTTTAATTGTAATGCCAAGAACAGACTTGTTGTCCGACTATACATGTATGTGTAATAAAACGCATTAATACCTAGAAATAATACAAATTAAGAGTACTCAAGAAGTAACATAATAATACGAAATCGTCACGTGATACAAAGGAACACGTTAACAATCGAATAAAAATATGCTTGCTTCAGGAAACGTAATTAAAATGTGAGTGTTTGTACGGTGAAACAATACTTTTATCCAGAAATTTTGGTTATGAAAGTTCTTTAAAACTAATAATCTAGAACAGCCAAAAATGTACAAAATTGGTTTTAATCGAGTAAAATAAAATCCATTTGGGAATTATCAGTCGAAGGAACAAATTCCGTTCTTTTGAAAAACAATCATGGTCCATGGAAAATCTACGATATGTCGCGTTACGTGAACCATATGTCAATTTAGATTTTAAAATAAATATACACTGCATCTGTTCATGATAGATCTGTCCGACTGTTTCTCTGAAAAATAACAAAACAAGAATGATACAATAAGATATTACCTCAATATTTAAAGCTAAATAATTTGTTAGTTTATTTGGCATTTATGACGATAGGACAATATATATAGGACTATAATTCAATTGGGTAACGTAGATCTGTCACATCATGGTATAGCATAAGATATGGTTCATGTCACTGTTAGTGCTGCCATCTCGCTTTTTTAAAAAACGTCACGTAAGTATACAGTCACGTAAGACGTTTACAGCTTTTGGGTGCATTTTCTTCTCGTTTATTGTCAATTTCAGATGATGCATTTTTTCCTGCAGTTAAATTCGATAGACCTCAGACATATAACATGGACCAAATGACCATTCCTTAATAAATATGCGATTTATGGGCGTCACGTAAGAATACAACATGAATTACCCTAACTAATTTATACATACAATAAACTGAATTATAAAACATTTGGGCGTGTTTTGATGTAAAATATGTGTATTTATCAATAGTATTTATATTTGTGAACAGTCTGGTTTATTGAATTGATGAATTACCGCAAAACTTTACTTAGCAATCACATCCACAAAACAGTGTCACGTAAAATACCTCGTATGACACGAGGACTGTCAAAAATATATGAACTATGTAAGTTCGTGTCACTCTCGCACAGACATTGGAGCATTTTCCAACCCTTAAGCATACATATAAACAACAAAATTTAAGGCTTAAAATAGTTTTCTATTAGTAAGAAACATTTAAATTTCATGTTTTGTGCTTGTGACAGTCGATTTTGAGCAGGGTGTCGTATCTTGTAAGCATGCAAATGTTGTAAAAAACATAATTTCAAGTGTCTATAGCATTTAATTTCGAGGAAACATATAGTCCTAATGCTAATAACTAACCATAGCACTTTCGTAAGCGCATTATTAAGGACACTAAAGTAGCTGTGACAGGCAATTGGCCCAACTTTTGAGAATGCGTGAATTAACTGTGTACCTGTATTCAGTTCGACGGGTTAATTAGGGGTTGTTGTCAGAGTTGATGGAGACACAGATGGGGTGGTCACACGGAGTAGTGATGATGGTGGATCCGGCACTCTTCTTGCTTGTCGCCATTGCACCGGTTCGACCATAACTGGAACAACAGAAGTTTTTGCAGGTTCGAGGTCTCGTGTATTCGATTCGGCAAGTTCCAGGCTTGTTTGTTGCACACCTACGTTTGGTGTTTTTTCAACATCAGTAGACACTTTGTTATTCGTTTTATCTTCTGTATCGGTGGGTGTTTCTTCAACGACGTTTTGATTTGCATCTTGACCGTCCGACGGTACTTTTCTAACTCTGAGTGGTATAGACGGTGGTGATTGCGTTGCTGACGTAGACACTGCTGAATCATCTCCAACAGTCATGTCTGTAATCAAGAGGATTTATCAATCAATTATTATTTGATAGTGCTATCGGTAGTAGTGTGGCTCTCGATCTTTACAATTGTATTGACAGCCGTGTCGCGTGAATATCATATCTTATTTTATTTCGACACCAACACATCAGTACATGTATAGATTTGTGAAAGTAATGTGTTCGTTATATAAGTAACTACAGTTCCGAGATCTTGCCAAACCTTTACTGCGAAGATTGTTATTGTACCGAAAGTAGAATATAACAAGAAGAGTTTATTTTATTCTCAACAAATCTAAGCTACAGTAATTATTAAATACGAAATTACACACACAAAAGAAAACAAAACACGTCCGAATGAATAGTACGAGTAAACAGTATATACATGTAGAGTTTATCTATATGATCAGAAAACTGGCAGTGACGTCTTAATTCGTGCTGTTACCTTATACCATATTTTACTCCGTTTGTACAATGTATATTATCATTATATGCTTCTTTACCTTTAGTCTGCTTGAACTTAACTCACACATTGTAAACAAAAGGATAATAGATCCTGTAGTGCTCACCTGCTAAACACGATCAAACTTTGAACATGGCATTAAGGTCAGCAAGATAAACTTGATGAAGGTTAACGCAAAAATGTGGCCCCAAGAGTGTTAACAATGTTTTGCTATTATTTGACCAATTGGCCTAGTGTTTGACCCAACATAAGCCAACTTCGAACTTGACCTTAAGGTCACCAAAATGAACATTTTGACCAAACTTCATGAAGATACAAGCAAAAATGTGGCCTCCATAGTGTTAACAATGTTTTCATATTATTTGACCTTTTGACGTAGTTTTTTACCCCACATGACCCAACTTCGAACTTGACCTAGATTTTATTGGGATACAACTACTTGCACAGTTTTGTGAACATCAAGCGTGTTAATGGTGTAATGTATAACGGACGGACGTAGGACGACGGATAAAAAACAATCACACAAGGCAATACAACACGATTAAAACAAAACGTTCTGTTACTAATTGCAGTGCCTCATTTTAAAATAATAGACAGTGCATCGCAAGGCAGATCAATGTTATGGTCGAAACAAACTTCAGTTTGATCTTTGACAGTGACCTTTGAGATAGGGACCTGTCATTTGCGCATGTCACTCCCCTCGTAGAGGTTAACATACATGTCAAAATTGGTCAATGCATGACAAATGTATGGTTCGGACAAACTTCAATGTGTAACAGACGATTTGCGACTCGATGATTGGGGGTTAAATGCATCGTCGGCTGAGCGGACGAATGTCGGGGTTAAATGCACAGTCGGCTGAGCGGACGAATGTCGGGGTTAAATGCACAGTCGGCTGAGCGGACGAATGTCGGGGTTAAATGCACAGTCGGCTGAGCGGACGAATGTCGGGGTTAAATGCACAGTCGGCTGAGCGGACGAATGTCGGGGTTAAATGCACTGTCGGCTGAGCGGACGAATGTCGGGGTTAAATGCACAGTCGGCTGAGCGGACGAATGTCGGGGTTAAATGCACAGTCGGCTGAGCGGACGAATGTCGGGGTTAAATGCACAGTCGGCTGAGCAGACGAATGTCTGGGTTAAATGCATCGTCGGCTGAGCGGACGAATGTCTGTGTTAAATGCACAGTCGGCTGAGCGGACGAATGTCTGTGTTAAATGCACAGTCGGCTGAGCGGACGAATGTCGGGGTTAAATGCATCGTCGGCTGAGCGGACGAATGTCTGGGTTAAATGCACAGTCGGCTGAGCGGACGAATGTCGGGGTTAAATGCACAGTCGGCTGAGCGGACGAATGTCGGGGTTAAATGCACAGCCGGCTGAGCGGACGAATGTCGGGGTTAAATGCATCGTCGGCTGAGCGGACGAATGTCTGGGTTAAATGCACAGTCGGCTGAGCGGACGAATGTCGGGGTTAAATGCACAGTCGGCTGAGCGGACGAATGTCGGGGTTAAATGCACAGTCGGCTGAGCGGACGAATGTCGGGGTTAAATGCACAGTCGGCTGAGCGGACGAATGTCGGGGTTAAATGCACTGTCGGCTGAGCGGACGAATGTCGGGGTTAAATGCACAGTCGGCTGAGCGGACGAATGTCTGGAGGTAGACTTAAAAACTTGTATTTTGACATTGCAACTTTTCAAATTTGATCTTGGACTTCCAACTGTGACCTTGACCTTTGACATAGGAACCTGGGGCATGCGCATAACATGCCGTCTCATAGAGGTTAACATTCATGTCAAATATAGGCAATATTGGTCAATACATGTCGAAGTTATGGTCCGGAAAAAATGGACACACTAATTCACGCACTTATGCACTCTAGCACATATACCACAATTGGCGACTATGTTTCGTTCACCGCAAGCGGGATTGACAGAAAACGAAGGGCCATAATTCGATAAAAGTAAATATCACAGATTGAAGCCTTAACACAACTATGTTTGACTGCGTTATTATGAACATTAGAAAGCCACTTCCTTGGAGACCAAATGTCAGCTGTAGAAGTGTATATAAGTTAAGAAAATCTTATCAAGGATAATCTGTCATGTTAGTAGATTTTAATAACTAGAGTTCAAGCATAAATTATAATTATATTTGGTGTTATAATAATATGACTTTATTATTACGGTATTAATTGACTGGATAACTTAGTGGGAACTTTATTTTGTGACAATGTACATTATTATTAATTTTTTGAAATACGAGGGATGATCCATATATAACGAGAAAATGCTTATAGTTTTGTTATGATGCGTTAGATTTTACTCAAACTTTAGCTGGTAGTAATAACATACATTAGCAATGTTTCCATGAATGTTTATGATAACAGCGACATCATGCTAAAATCTATGGTTGCTAAGGTAACTCTTGACACGCCAAGGCGGGGCAGTTTCAACCATTTTCACGCAAATTCAAACCGTCACCGTGTTCATGTAAGCAACAGCAATGTGATGACAGTTGGTACTTGGGGTCACATAAGACTCGCCTGACTGATGATGACGTCATACACGGGTTTTGTTGTCATTCGTTACGTCATGCACGTGTTATCTTTCCGTGATAGCAAAAATACCGACGACAAAAGAGTTTCAATAAAACATTTAGTTTTGAAGAAAACAAGTAATAATAAAATTGTGCACGATTTTCAGTAGTCATTTCGTGACCATGTCATGTCAAAAGCTGCGATTTGTGAACATAATAACATATTTAAAATGGGCTGGAAAAAAGCTAGAAATCTAACGCAAAGTGGACGTAACGTGACGTCAACGTCAGAACTACGCACGAAAATGTTAGATGTTTTGAATGAAATTCCTAAAGGTGACTATCGTGAGTGTTTTTCGACTTGGTATGGTATTGGTGAATCGTATACATATTGAAGGATGATAATCTGAAAAGTTTTATTAGATTAATACAGTAACGCCTAAGGAACGTGATCGTCAAATTGATCAAGTTATATTCTGAATAACGTTTAAAGGTGCAAATATGACGTTGTCCCGCCTACCGGTTTCATAGGTCTGCAAAAATGTTCCAAACAATTTATTTTTCGATATATTGGAAAACTATTTCGTATGTTTTCTCCTAATATATGTATAAACCATCACATGCAATATTTCTAGAAAATACTATGTAATAACAAAATTATAAGCATTTTCTCGTTATATGTATATGGTTCATCCCTCGTATATATTTAAATGTTAACAATTTTCTGGGACAACACACGTACTGAACTTCAACTTGTCTTTGTCAAACAGACATGGAATTATAATTTATATATTATACGTACCTGCAACCTGCTGCTCGGCTACAACTCTTGTATTTGGTTCTGTAATCAAATGTATGAATCAATTACTTGAAGTTTGAACGTACAAAAGTTATCTACAAATGTGTGTGTTTCAAACCAGTTTTGTTGTACAATGTTAAATTAAATTAATATGGATTGACAGCTCAGGTATCAAAATCGATCAGAAAAAGCGCTAAACACAATCAAATCACTACCTACCGAAGCATGCCAATTATAAATGCAGTTAAGAATAACATGAAGAACTTAGTGGGAACAATGTACATTTTGTAATAGCTTTGTGAAGTATGCATTTCTTGAACAACTGAATTAAAACATCTGAAAGTGTTCGAAGTTTTGTATCAACGGTTGGACTTGATAACATTACATCAACGTTTGTAAATTCATATCAATATCAACAGCATCCAGTGAGCGTAGCCAGTGCATATACAACAGCAACACACCACAAACAGCCTCATAACACAGTGATTAGCTGGTTGCCAAATAATTTTATGCGATGCATTCTTGATGCATTGTGTAAAACGTTTATGGACGTTAAATGCAATACAATGCGAGAATGGGTTAAATACAAATGTAAGCGATTTCCTGGGACAACGTACGTACTGAACTTCAACTTACCGAACAGACATGTATTCATACTTCATATAATATACATACCTGCATCCGGCGACAGGACTACACCTCTTGTACTTTTTCCTGTAATAAAATGCATGAATCAATTATTTGAAGTTTGAACGTACACAATGTATCTACAAATGTTTGCATTTCGAACAAGTTTTGTTGTACAGTGTACAGTGGAACGAAATCCTAGGGACCCAGACATTTCTTTCGCTATACCCGATTTACGCAATATCCGTACAACGAAATTTCGTTATATTAGTTCGGATATAACGTATTTCGTTATACAATGTATATTAACATCATTATTGCTCTCGAAAAAATATTGTGATCGAAGAAAATAAAATAAACATATAATTATTATCATGATATAATTATGATGTGACTAATATTGTGTTATAGTAATAAACTGATAAAATGTTCGTTATGAACGAGTACTATTTATTGTCTTGCTTTGAATCTATCAATCTATACTCTGCACTTTTAGCTAACATAACGTGTCTTCTAATTGGGAGGATCTGAGTACGAGCCGCTTTGAATCATTCAAACAATTAAATTATTATCTTAATTCAAGTAGCGATAACGATTTTGACTAGGTGGCATGGTTGATGTCTGGTAGGCCCACATATCTCATCATTTGTCTTTAATAGTCTGATCAAAGTAGTAGTCTATCTATACTTTGAAATTTCGTGTTTTACTTCGTTCACATTTTTCAAAATTAATAATAATCTTGCAAATTCAACAAGGTTTAAGGGTATGATTATTGGTTTGGTCAGTTATTTTGTAATGTTGAATGCCCGAGGCGCAATCACTTAACATCTTATTAAGATTGTTTGCACTAACTAGTTTCACACAATTACTGCCTTTGTTATAACCGAGCAGAAATGCTCACAAACTACTTCATTGGAACCTAGAAATCATTACGTTATAACCGATTTTTCTTTATATCCGATTTCCTTATAAGCGGATGGTAGTACATTGAAATAAAGAAGGACGCAGTCGGGGATTATTTTTCCTTTCGCTATAACAAAGTTTTCGTAATAAGCGAGTTCGTTATAAGTGAGTTCCACTGTATAATGTTGAATTAAATTAATATTGGTTGACGGCCCAGGTGAAACACAATGAAATCAGTACTTACCGAGCATGCCAATAATTATTGCAGTTTATAATAACAATTGACTGAATAACTAAGTGGGAACAATGTGCATTTGATATTAACTTTGTAAAGTATACTTTTGTTAAACAACTAAATTAAACGTCTGAAAGCGTTCGAAGTTTTGTAACAACGGTTGGAATTGATAACATTACATCAACATTTGGAAATTCATATCAGTATCAGCAGCATCCAGTGAGCGTAGCCAGTGCTTATACAACATCAACAACAACACACCACAAACATCTTCATAATACAAAAATTAGCAGATTGCTAAATAATCGTATACGAAAATTGTTACCATAATGGTTCTAATAACCGGTACAATGACTATGTATATCGAAATATATAAAATAGATAATAACCGGTACAATGACTATGTATATCGAAATATATAAAATAGATAATAACCGGTACAATGACTATGTATATCGAAATATATAAAATAGATAATATCCGGTACAATGACTATGTATATTGAAATATATAAAATAGATAATAACAGGTACAATGACTATGTATATTGAAATATATAAAATAGATAATAACCGGTACAATGACTATGTATATTGAAATATATAAAATAGATAATAACCGGTACAATGACTATGTATATTGAAATATATAAAATAGATAATAACCGGTACAATGACTATGTATATTGAAATATATAAAATAGATAATAACCGGTACAATGACTATGTATATTGAAATATATAAAATAGATAATAACCGGTACAATGACTATGTATATTGAAATATATAAAATAGATAATAACCGGTACAATGACTATGTATATTGAAATATATAAAATAGATAATAACCGGTACAATGACTATGTATATTGAAATATATAAAATAGATAATAACCGGTACAATGACTATGTATATTGAAATATATAAAATAGATAATAACCGGTACAATGACTATGTATATTGAAATATATAAAATAGATAATAACCGGTACAATGACTATGTATATTGAAATATATAAAATAGATAATAACCGGTACAATGACTATGTATATTGAAATATATAAAATAGATAATAACCGGTACAATGACTATGTATATTGAAATATATAAAATAGATAATAACCGGTACAATGACTATGTATATTGAAATATATAAAATAGATAATAACCGGTACAATGACTATGTATATTGAAATATATAAAATAGATAATAACCGGTACAATGACTATGTATATTGAAATATATAAAATAGATAATAACCGGTACAATGACTATGTATATAGAAATATATAAAATAGATAATAACCGGTACAATGACTATGTATATAGAAATATATAAAATAGATAATAACAGGTACAATGACTATGTATATTGAAATATATAAAATAGGTCTAATATAAAATACACGGTATAGTCGGTCAATTACCAAATTAAATTTAGTGCTGTCTTTGTCATTGGTCTCAAGGCTACAGGAGGTTAAGGTTGTACAGGAGAAAAGCTATTAAGGAAATTAAATAAAGCGAGATTATTAAAACATGAACCCGACATCAGATGATTTGTTCATAGTTACTGTACGTCTGTTAGATGTCATGTGCTGATATTTAAGTTTCAAATGTATGGCTCCTATAGTTTTCGAGTTCAATAGGAAGAAACATACGGTATTTGGAAATCGAATAAAGTAAAATAGTTCGATATAGTTACCAGTTAGAGTCATGGTTCTTAGTCACTGCAAATCTCCTAGATGCCATCTACTTATTTAAGTTTCAAGTCAATCATGCGTTCTGGACAAAAATATTTTAAAATGAAATAAAGGGAAATAATTCTGAAACTGGACTATACAGAAGTTAAAGTTCTCCTATTTGCAAGCTATTCATATGATGCTCCGGCCAAAATTATTGAAATTAAAAAAGGGAGATAATTCAAAATTAAACCATACAGAGTAATTATTCTTGATCGCTAACTTTTTCTAGATATCATGAGTTTGTATTTCCATCTAGTCATACGAGGGGTGTTCGAAAAGAAATGCAATTCCATGCATATCTTGGTATTTCGTGCTTCAAACTTGGCATGTGTACCAATTAGTCCATTGTCTGCACTTTGGTAATTTGGTTGAAATCCATGCATCAGTTTGGTCATAATGTATGTTTAATAAACACTTACTAATTTATACTAAGCTAAAAAAAGTTCGAAATACGTATCGTCAAACTGACTGAAATTATGCCTTATATCAAAGAAAGGTCTTAACTTAATTTAAGTGATAAATTTATACATGATGAACTTTTTGAGATAAAAGGACATCGTAAGGTGTCTGTTAGCATTGTAATACTGTTATTACATGTTTCAAAGTAGGTCAATAGCATCTAAAAGTCAACAACAATAGTGGCCAACTGAAAACAACAACAATCAAACATAACATTGATAAAAAGGAGGGTATTCGTCTCAAAGCTGCAATATTAAAGGTTGGACTGTTAGCTGCTCGTACAAGCTCGAGTTTATCCCAGGCAGGCAGGCAGGCCGGGCGGAACCATACAGTGTAGTTACCGTTTGAAAGAGTGGTGTGTGAAGTTATTGATGCTGCGTGGTGTGCACCCACTGTTAAAATTACATATTACAATTTTACATAACTTTATATTAATATTAATGTCAGTAATTATTTGACATACGCTATCTTAATGCATTGTGGAAAGCGTTTATGGACGTTAGATTAGACACAATGCGAGAATGGATTAAATACAAATTTTAACGATTTTCTGGGAAAACCCACGTACTGAACTACAACTTGTCTATGCTGAACATATATACATTTGTACTTTATGTAGTATACATACCTGGCGGTGGGATTACACCTCTTGTCGATTGGACCGATTGTTCTGTAATTAAATACACGAATTAATTAGTTGACGTTTGAACGTAAAAAATAGAATCATACAGAGTTATTGTTCTTGATCACTGCACTTTTTCTAGATATCATAAGTTTATATTTAAAGGTAATAAACCACTAAATGCATACGCGACCTAAAATCGGATACACTCAAATAGTCCTTACACAAACTTCTGTTTGCCTGGAAATGGTGATATGCCTTGACAAAATGGAACTAGAATAATCTCATTGATTTTAAAGGTATTGTATACATGTAGTTGAATGAGTGAATGTGTTTCGTCTTGAATATTTTGAGATTTTGGCATATTTGACAAAGCGAAAGTAGAGTAAAACCCACATTGGATCGGTCCGCGCGTCTGTAAAAAATTGTCTACCGCCTTTGTCGAACAAAATCATGCTTACATTAAACATGACCCCCTGTTTGTTGCTAAACTGTAATATGAACGTTATGAAACCGAACAGTGTAAATTTCGTCTGCTTAACAAGGTACTGTAACAGCGACATTTTTTATCAACCCTCAAAAACCATTAGTCATTTTACAGCGCGTAGGAATTTATACGCACAAAACATTTACTCACAGAAGAAACATTCCAACATTGCTCGCAATACAAAGAATACTACGTTAGTAGCATCACATTCACACTTAAGCACGTTCCTGCTTTTACTATATAACAGTGGGATACATGGTAACGTAGGTCACATTTAAATGTAAAATTTGACAATTCTAACTTTTTGCAATATACTTGAATTTTAATCTTAGCTTTTGTTAAATAGAGGCAAATATTTTTATTTCTACATGTACTCTATGTTTTCTGGGACTGTTAGTTTTGTCGTAAGTACATGCATTGGCTATATTTTATCTGCTCAAAAACTGTAACGTAATTCACATAGAATTCTGTGACATGCCGAAATCGCAAACTGTTTGTTTGTTTGTTTTGATTCCTTAAGATGTCAGCATCATTATAAAATAAAATTTCAACCTTATTTCTAGTCAAACCCAATCTAATAAGAGTAAACAAGAATATGTATCAGTACAATAAACCAAGACAAAATAGAGCACTGTAGCTTGTGACAGGGTATTTTTGCTATTTTGTGACCATACATAGTCGACAAAAATATGTCAAACTTGAATGTACCTGAAAATTTGTATTTCTTATGTGTAGATACTGACATTGTCTATGTCAGAAAACATAAGTTTATCAATAATTTGCTATTTTTCAATAAACAATTGCGCTGTGACAGCTATTTTAGCGAATTGTGCGTTTTTCTGGTTTTTCAGTGAGATAATATAAAATACACATAGTCGGTCAATTACCAAATTAAATTTAGTGCTGTCTTTGTCATTGGTCTCAATGCTACAGGAGGTTAAGGTTGTACAGGAGAAAAGCTATTAAGGAAATTAAATAAAGCGAGATTATTAAAACATGAACCCGACATCAGAGTATTTGTTCATAGTTACTGTACGTCTGTTAGATGTCATGTGCTGATATTTAAGTTTCAAATGTATGGCTCCTATAGTTTTCGAGTTCAATAGGAAGAAACATACGGTATTTGGAAATTGAATAAAGGGAAATAGTTCGATATAGTTACCAGTTAGAGTCATGGTTCTTAGTCACTGCAAATCTCCTAAATGCCATCTACTTATTTAAGTTTCAAGTCAATCATGCGTTCTGGACAAACATATTTTAAAATGAAATAAAGGGAAATAATTCTGAAACTGGACTATACAGAAGTTAAAGTTCTCCTATTTGCAAGCTATTCATATGATGCTCCGGCCAAAATTATTGAAATTAAAAAAGGGAGATAATTCAAAATTAAACCATACAGAGTAATTATTCTTGATCGCTAACTTTTTCTAGATATCATGAGTTTGTATTTCCATCTAGTCATACGAGGGGTGTTCGAAAAGAAATGCAATTCCATGCATATCTTGGTATTTCGTGCTTCAAACTTGGCATGTGTACCAATTAGTCCATTGTCTGCACTTTGGTAATTTGGTTGAAATCCATGCATCAGTTTGGTCATAATGTATGTTTAATAAACACTTACTAATTTATACTAAGCTAAAAAAAGTTCGAAATACGTATCGTCAAACTGACTGAAATTATGCCTTATATCAAAGAAAGGTCTTAACTTAATTTAAGTGATAAATTTATACATGATGAACTTTTTGAGATAAAAGGACATCGTAAGGTGTCTGTTAGCATTGTAATACTGTTATTACATGTTTCAAAGTAGGTCAATAGCATCTAAAAGTCAACAACAATAGTGGCCAACTGAAAACAACAACAATCAAACATAACATTGATAAAAAGGAGGGTATTCGTCTCAAAGCTGCAATATTAAAGGTTGGACTGTTAGCTGCTCGTACAAGCTCGAGTTTATCCCAGGCAGGCAGGCAGGCCGGGCGGAACCATACAGTGTAGTTACCGTTTGAAAGAGTGGTGTGTGAAGTTATTGATGCTGCGTGGTGTGCACCCACTGTTAAAATTACATATTACAATTTTACATAACTTTATATTAATATTAATGTCAGTAATTATTTGACATACGCTATCTTAATGCATTGTGGAAAGCGTTTATGGACGTTAGATTAGACACAATGCGAGAATGGATTAAATACAAATTTTAACGATTTTCTGGGAAAACCCACGTACTGAACTACAACTTGTCTATGCTGAACATATATACATTTGTACTTTATGTAGTATACATACCTGGCGGTGGGATTACACCTCTTGTCGATTGGACCGATTGTTCTGTAATTAAATACACGAATTAATTAGTTGACGTTTGAACGTAAAAAATAGAATCATACAGAGTTATTGTTCTTGATCACTGCACTTTTTCTAGATATCATAAGTTTATATTTAAAGGTAATAAACCACTAAATGCATACGCGACCTAAAATCGGATACACTCAAATAGTCCTTACACAAACTTCTGTTTGCCTGGAAATGGTGATATGCCTTGACAAAATGGAACTAGAATAATCTCATTGATTTTAAAGGTATTGTATACATGTAGTTGAATGAGTGAATGTGTTTCGTCTTGAATATTTTGAGATTTTGGCATATTTGACAAAGCGAAAGTAGAGTAAAACCCACATTGGATCGGTCCGCGCGTCTGTAAAAAATTGTCTACCGCCTTTGTCGAACAAAATCATGCTTACATTAAACATGACCCCCTGTTTGTTGCTAAACTGTAATATGAACGTTATGAAACCGAACAGTGTAAATTTCGTCTGCTTAACAAGGTACTGTAACAGCGACATTTTTTATCAACCCTCAAAAACCATTAGTCATTTTACAGCGCGTAGGAATTTATACGCACAAAACATTTACTCACAGAAGAAACATTCCAACATTGCTCGCAATACAAAGAATACTACGTTAGTAGCATCACATTCACACTTAAGCACGTTCCTGCTTTTACTATATAACAGTGGGATACATGGTAACGTAGGTCACATTTAAATGTAAAATTTGACAATTCTAACTTTTTGCAATATACTTGAATTTTAATCTTAGCTTTTGTTAAATAGAGGCAAATATTTTTATTTCTACATGTACTCTATGTTTTCTGGGACTGTTAGTTTTGTCGTAAGTACATGCATTGGCTATATTTTATCTGCTCAAAAACTGTAACGTAATTCACATAGAATTCTGTGACATGCCGAAATCGCAAACTGTTTGTTTGTTTGTTTTGATTCCTTAAGATGTCAGCATCATTATAAAATAAAATTTCAACCTTATTTCTAGTCAAACCCAATCTAATAAGAGTAAACAAGAATATGTATCAGTACAATAAACCAAGACAAAATAGAGCACTGTAGCTTGTGACAGGGTATTTTTGCTATTTTGTGACCATACATAGTCGACAAAAATATGTCAAACTTGAATGTACCTGAAAATTTGTATTTCTTATGTGTAGATACTGACATTGTCTATGTCAGAAAACATAAGTTTATCAATAATTTGCTATTTTTCAATAAACAATTGCGCTGTGACAGCTATTTTAGCGAATTGTGCGTTTTTCTGGTTTTTCAGTGAGATAATATAAAATACACATAGTCGGTCAATTACCAAATTAAATTTAGTGCTGTCTTTGTCATTGGTCTCAATGCTACAGGAGGTTAAGGTTGTACAGGAGAAAAGCTATTAAGGAAATTAAATAAAGCGAGATTATTAAAACATGAACCCGACATCAGAGTATTTGTTCATAGTTACTGTACGTCTGTTAGATGTCATGTGCTGATATTTAAGTTTCAAATGTATGGCTCCTATAGTTTTCGAGTTCAATAGGAAGAAACATACGGTATTTGGAAATTGAATAAAGGGAAATAGTTCGATATAGTTACCAGTTAGAGTCATGGTTCTTAGTCACTGCAAATCTCCTAAATGCCATCTACTTATTTAAGTTTCAAGTCAATCATGCGTTCTGGACAAACATATTTTAAAATGAAATAAAGGGAAATAATTCTGAAACTGGACTATACAGAAGTTAAAGTTCTCCTATTTGCAAGCTATTCATATGATGCTCCGGCCAAAATTATTGAAATTAAAAAAGGGAGATAATTCAAAATTAAACCATACAGAGTAATTATTCTTGATCGCTAACTTTTTCTAGATATCATGAGTTTGTATTTCCATCTAGTCATACGAGGGGTGTTCGAAAAGAAATGCAATTCCATGCATATCTTGGTATTTCGTGCTTCAAACTTGGCATGTGTACCAATTAGTCCATTGTCTGCACTTTGGTAATTTGGTTGAAATCCATGCATCAGTTTGGTCATAATGTATGTTTAATAAACACTTACTAATTTATACTAAGCTAAAAAAAGTTCGAAATACGTATCGTCAAACTGACTGAAATTATGCCTTATATCAAAGAAAGGTCTTAACTTAATTTAAGTGATAAATTTATACATGATGAACTTTTTGAGATAAAAGGACATCGTAAGGTGTCTGTTAGCATTGTAATACTGTTATTACATGTTTCAAAGTAGGTCAATAGCATCTAAAAGTCAACAACAATAGTGGCCAACTGAAAACAACAACAATCAAACATAACATTGATAAAAAGGAGGGTATTCGTCTCAAAGCTGCAATATTAAGGGTTGGACTGTTAGCTGCTCGTACAAGCTCGAGTTTATCCCAGGCAGGCAGGCAGGCCGGGCGGAACCATACAGTGTAGTTACCGTTTGAAAGAGTGGTGTGTGAAGTTATTGATGCTGCGTGGTGTGCACCCACTGTTAAAATTACATATTACAATTTTACATAACTTTATGTTAATATTAATGTCAGTAATTATTTGACATACGCTATCTTAATGCATTGTGGAAAGCGTTTATGGACGTTAGATTAGACACAATGCGAGAATGGATTAAATACAAATTTTAACGATTTTCTGGGAAAAACCCACGTACTGAACTACAACTTGTCTATGCTGAACATATATACATTTGTACTTTATGTAGTATACATACCTTGCGGTGGGATTACACCTCTTGTCGATTGGACCGATTGTTCTGTAATTAAATACACGAATTAATTAGTTGACGTTTGAACGTAAAAAATAGAATCATACAGAGTTATTGTTCTTGATCACTGCACTTTTTCTAGATATCATAAGTTTATATTTAAAGGTAATAAACCACTAAATGCATACGCGACCTAAAATCGGATACACTCAAATAGTCCTTACACAAACTTCTGTTTGCCTGGAAATGGTGATATGCCTTGACAAAATGGAACTAGAATAATCTTATTGATTTTAAAGGTATTGTATACATGTAGTTGAATGAGTGAATGTGTTTCGTCTTGAATATTTTGAGATTTTGGCATATTTGACAAAGCGAAAGTAGAGTAAAACCCACATTGGATCGGTCCGCGCGTCTGTAAAAATTGTCTACCGCCTTTGTCGAACAAAATCATGCTTATATTAAACATGACCCCCTGTTTGTTGCTAAACTGTAATATGAACATTATGAAACCGAACAGTGTAAATTTCGTCTGCTTAACCAGGTACTGTAACAGCGACATTTTTTATCAACCCTCAAAAACCATTAGTCATTTTACAGCGGATGGAATTTATACGCACTAAACATTTACTCACAGAAGAAACATTCCAACATTGCTCGCAATACCAAGAAATAAAAAATAATTAAATTGCTAGGGACAAATGTTCTTAAAATGATTGAAAATTATGATTTTGGTTTAGATTGGCTGGAACTCGTTTTTTGCTCGGATGAATTGGTTGTGGAGAAATTACATGGGTAAAATCGTAGTGATTTCTAAAGTTGGTATGTAACAATACTTGGAGGGGGGGCATCCCACAAGTAAAAAACAATTTCTTCAAAATGAAAGACACAACGAGGATTGGAACCTGCGTACAAAATACAATGCATATAAGGTAAACCATCTAGTGGCGGATGCGATACCACTGAGCTACTGGCGCTTTATGAGAATTGATTGCAGTATAATCATTATCTACCTAATGTTTCGATAAATCAGATGTAAAGGTCATTGTTTCTGTTTATTTACCAGTGCTAAATTTAGCCCGGTCACTTATGTTTGCCCAACTATACATAGGGAATATCACTGCGGTGTGTTGATCCATTGTGCCGTATTAACATCGAGTTGCTTGTGTAATGCCGTATCTCGCGAGACCGCTAGGTCGAGAAAGATGCGGTATGGCACAAGCAACGAGAGGTAATACGGCTTAACGAATCAAGACAACTGCAGAAATATTCCTTATATTATATACCTACAAAGTAAAACGCTTTTACGCGCGAAATGCGTTTAATGGTTAAACATTGACGCCATGAACGTCGGCATATATAACGCGACAGGCATATGTTTACCTCATGCCGTCATTGGCGTTGGCATATGTTCAGCATATAATAACACATCAGACATGCATGATACGGATTCGGAAACCCAGACATGTATAATACAATAAGTGGAGTTGTATTCCACTGTGCGATATGGCCTATATTGTGAGAATTATGTATTAATGTTTAAGATATATCACAATCATAAATGTTCACATTTTTGCCTATATAGACAAAGAACAAAAGTAGCGCTGTAAAACGTTTGAAACCTAAGGAAGTGACGTCACATCGTGCAGGTATTCCATTTATGACGTCATGCATGTAAACAAGTAAAGTAAACAACATACTCTCGCAAAATAACACAGAATCGAAATAAAATAGTCAAAACCCGTAGTATACATTTTGTTTAACAATTGTTTGTCGTTCTGGCGCTTGTTATTAATTAACATTTCAGGCCCACGGCCTTCGTGGTTTATTCCTACGAACAAGAACTCCAACCCATTGAATAACAGCCGGTATAATTATAATTTTATTAATACTTTACCTCCTCCACTCCACAAAGCAGGATCAGGTGCAACTGTTAAAAAAGATTTGAAGTACAATAAAACATAAAACAATATTTAGAAAATAGAATTCTATTAGAAAATCAGATAGCTTTTAAAAAGGTTAACTTTTTTTAAAACAGAACTGGAAACGATTCCTATGTCATTTCCATTTTTGACCTTTATTAATGCTCAGATAAGTGGGACAAAATATATTTGTTAATACATGGTTAATGATGCATTATTAGCAACATAATATAACATGTATTTGGTTATGTTATATATTTTGTGTTGATACGAGGGGTGATCGCGAAGTTCGTTTAATTTGCTTATAAATTATTTATTGGTAGACTATGTATCATGCACTTAAATAAACGGGGTTACCCGAAAGGGGCCTCAAGTGAAACAAACTTTTGATATAAATGTATAATTGATAAATATCAAAACATATCAATTGCTTATGAGTCTACATTTTTCAGTGACTCATAAAGTAGCTGATTGTGTAATATTTGTTAACGTTTCACACACAAAACTAGGATCACGTTTTCATCTCAATCAATTATAAGCAATTAATGACGGTGCCAAGCCGAATTTGGAAGGAAGGGGGTTGGGTACTGGGCTATGAATCCAGTCACTTAAAAACAAAGACACAATTAGATGTACACAAGAATTACTGATGATGCCTATACTAGTGGGATAAACACACCCCGTTTTACCGGACATAGGACAGCTAACAGCTCGATGATTGATACAGGTTTCGGCGAGTTTTTAGCGAGCGATATAAATCGATAGGCCTACATTCGAGAGTGTCCTATGTGCAGTATACAATGAGCGAGTTCAGCTGTCCTACTGGAGTTAAATCTAGTGACGTAATAATCTAAAAATAAACTAACTCTTGAAGCTCGTCAGCAAAACGAAAAGAGTTGAACTACAGAGTAAACAAACATGTAGTTCGTAAGAAATTGTCCGAGGTGTCACGATTGGAACTACAACAAATACTGTAGCGCACAGACAATCCTAAGCCACACAGAAACGACGACAGCGAGCCATCCACGCAAGAGTTAGACATAGATCGAACCATCCACATCCCCAAAAATGAATATTTCAAGCAAGCCTATATACTCACTCCGCCATGAATGACACACCGTGGACTTCGAATTCTGTGCATAATTAGCCATAAAGGGAGGTAATTATAAATGATAACTACACTGAAGTGAAGTATGGGGCGACTTTTTACAGCCGCCACACAGGACTTAACACCTGCTGAAGTGATAAGTAAATACTGTAGCGCACAGACAATCCAACCCAGCCTCGCAGCGGGGTTGAGCTCTAGTACACCCGAGGGTAGAAACTCGATTCGTTTTGCTGCAGCTCTAGTTAATCTAGCTTACCCTCGTAAGTCAGCTGAACTCGCTCTATGTGTTTGATTTTACGGATTTCTTATAACTATTGATGCAAACTATGTTATAAAAGCATTACCTATCGGATTGTTTTTGTTAAAATATGTCTGTTGATAATATAATACTTATTATACTCATACAGAATTGTAAGGGTCGTCGTGGGATTGTTTCGCGACACTCTCCCACCTATCACGGGGATTATAAATGAGCTACTTTACCTAGTCGAAAAAAAAGCAAAATACAATGTTGTAAAAGCATTACCTCTGCTGTTGGTTCCCGCTTCTTGTGATGTTCCTTATATAAATAAATACAAACACATTAATACAGACGCAAGTTACATTCACAGGGAACTGTATTATTGATAAAGAATTATTTTTTTAAAATAAAATTCATGTTATCTTAGAAATATTCATTTGACGGGAAATTGAAAAGACAGTCACTGAGGTGCATATTGTTTTAATAAACATTTCATTAAAGACGGTATTATTTTAAATATACATGTATTTACATATTCAGAAACTAGAGATCTTAATCTTTATAATAGTGTGGCTTATAATCGCTGGCTTAGAACTACTTACGACCTTATTTAAGTTTCATGCATATTTGAAATCTGCACCTCAAGGCGCTTCTTATGAGCCTATTTTCATGAAAATCGGAAGTGATTATGTTGGCCGAACTGAAGTTTTAACAGCTTGTTTTTCCACAAGTAAAGAGTAGTTTGCAGACAGTTTTTCTTGTTTTCTCAAAGCAGTACTTACGACCTTCTAAATCTAAGCCAGCGAACCGTAGAAAATTTCAAAGCAATATAATATAGCTCCCACAGTTTATGAAATAAGTCTAGCACGACTGTCATCCAATTGTTTTAGATGGTTTTATGTCTCGAATAGTCATGAAAACATGAATTATCACTGCCGTGAGCAGGGCCCTGTGGTAGGATGCCAGAAGAGGGGGTGGGAAAAGAAAAGCAATGAAGTATAGTATTGAAATCAGTCAGACAATTTAAAGCTAGAGTTGCCGCCCTTCGCTCCTTTGCTGCAAATGTGTGTACTATTGTTTGCTCTACATACATGTACTTATAGTCGTAGTCAATACCAGTAAGTATAGCAAGTTTCATTTGAATGTCTTGAACCGTTTTTAAACTATGGCCAAAGATTAAGTTTTTGGAGCTGAAAAAGGGGCATAAGTCAAAATTTATAAAAGCTAGCGTTGTCGCCCTTTGCTGAAGATATGCCTATTACAACTGGCAATAATCTTAGGAAGTTTAGGAAAAATTAGGAAAATTTGAATTTAAAAAAGGGCCACAATTCTTCCAATATTGTAGCTAGCGTGATGCAACTTGCCACAAAATAGTGTTCTGTTGTTGTGAGCTTACGTTAAAAATTAGAAGTTGATATCTTCAAAGGTTTTCAAGTTATTTTGAAAAAAAACCTGAAAATTGGGAACCATAACTCGTATAATATTTTAGCTTGAGTAATGTAACTTGTCATGAAGTAGCGTACTGTTAGTGTGAGCTTATATTTAAAGTTTGAGATCATAACCTATAATGGTTTGCAAGTTATCACGGAAAGAAGATGAAAAATGAGAAAGATCATCATTTTGCAAAGGGCCATAACTTGTATAATATTTTAGCTGGAGTAATGTAACTTGTCATAGAATAGCGCACTGTTGTTGTGAGCTTATATTTAAAGATTGAAGTCGATACCTATCATGGTTTGTAAGTTATCAAGAAAAACATGAAAATGTGGACGGAGAGACAGACGGACAGATGGTTACTTTAGGGCATCGCAATTGTTTTTGCAGGGCCCTAATGATAAGAAATGACGTTTTTGGCTCTACATGATCTATATCCGAGTTTTGTCCACAGATGACGAGGAAATTTGAGGCAGGCATGCTCATTTCTTTACACTGGACGTGCTTTTTTTAGAATTACATTCACAACAGCTTTATAGGATCAAGCATTTTTATATTTTAAAAAAATCACAGGGCGAAAATAAGCCATTTGTGAAGCTTGTCAACATAATAGATACACTTAGCCTGTCTCTTGTCCTAAATGGTGGAACGATCTACTAAGTTATCTGTACGCCATTTACTGTAAAGCCATGTTTAGACCAAAAGTCAAAACACATTTGTATAGTCGGTTTCACGAACAATAGTCAATACAACAGTTTATGACTAAATCCAAGCTCTAGAATTTTAGTGTGTCATGTACAATATAATTGTGAAGCGGTAAAAGAACATGTTTTTATAATGTTTGTGCAACAAAATTAAGGTCATGCATTTGTTTTTAATTATAAGCAGTTTTATTTTAAAAAGCAAACAAACATATCTGCACTCAATTCATATAGTTGTTAGAGCATGTAAAGAATTTAAAATATTTTGAATTTGGACGTAGGTTTAATTTTTGCGTAAGTGCTTATATAAAACAGTACCTTGGTTTGGCGATTGTCCGTCTGCAATAAAACAAAAATCACAAGGAATTTATTGTTAAGCACATATTTCAAAACAACAGTTATTTTAATGCATAGAGGATATTTGTTGATTTTGGTGTAAGATCGAATTTTATTTCACCGAGTAATCACAGAAACTAAATATTTTCACGAGTGGCGTAGCCACGAGTGAAAATGTAATTTTCTGTGATCACGAGTGAAATAAAATTGACAAATTTTCTGTTTATTATATGCCTCAATTCCTCTTAAATATGTGCCGTTATTGGCTTAATTGGAAAAATCACGTCGAAATTGGAACGTCACGACGTGATAATTGTGACGTCATGATGACGTAACGCATATTTTAAAGCCCGGTGCCGTTGACGTTACGTTTCTTTTTCTGCATGATACTGGAACCAGCTTCTAAAACAGTGAAAATAACAAAGTGGTAATTTCACTGTTATTTTCACTGTTTATTTCACTGAAAAATCTCCATAATCCATTGAAAGCAAATAATAAAGAAGTTTAGTCCGTTTATTCCGGTCTTAACAACATTGTATTTTTACTGGTTTAGACATTTTAATTTCAGAAAAAGGCAGTGAAAACCAATACCTCATTCATTAGGTCACATACTTATACATAAAAAAACATCTATTAAATTAAGACATAAATAAAAATGTTTGCAATGTTTACCTACACAATGTTATGTAAACAGGTCACTGACCTGAAGAATCGAGTTGTAATAATATGTAGGTGAACCGAAACAGGTTATTATATACTCCTGTTCAGAATGTCACAAAGATCACTCGAACTGTCGCAAAGATCACTCCGAATGTCATAAAGATCACTCGAACTGTCGCAAAGATCACTCCGAATGTCATAAAGATCACTCAGAATGTCACAAAGATCACTCGAACTGTCGCAAAGATCACTCCGAATGTCATAAAGATCACTCAGAATGTCACAAAGATCACTCGAACTGTCGCAAAGATCACTCCGAATGTCATAAAGATCACTCAGAATGTCACAAAAATCACTCAGAATGTCGCAAAGATCACCCAGAATGTCACAAAAATCACAAAGAGTATATACATTCTTTAAGGTCGCCTTTTTGGATTTTGATTGCTTCTTATATCAGTGTGGAAATACCACGTGGTGTTTTGGCTAAGAACGCCAGTAAAAATAAGCACTATCCATGCAACGTAATACATTTGTACAATATGTCACATATTTTGCCAGAAACCGACTCGACAGCTATCCCGGCAATTGATAACGCTCCTAACGCGGCTTCTAATGCTCCTAACTAATACTCTTAACGCTTCTAATGCTCCTAACTAATACTCTTAACGCTTCTAATGCTCCTAACTAATACTCTTAACGCTTCTAATGCTCCTAACTAATACTCTTAACGCTTCTAATGCTCCTAACTAATACTCTTAACGCTTCCAATGCTCCTAACGCTCCTAACGCCCCTGATGTACTTAACGCTCCTAACTAATGCTCCTAACGCTTCTAATGTTCTTAACTAATACTCTTAACACTTCTAATGCTTCTAACTAATACTCCTAACGCTTCCAACGCTCCTAACGCTTCTAATGCTCCTAACTAATGCTCCTAACGCTTCTAATGATCCTAAGGCGGATAATGCTCCCAACTAATGCTCTTTACGCTTATAATGCGTCTAACGCTCCTTACGCTCCTAATGCACCTAACGCTCATAACTAATGCTCCTAACGCTTCTAATGCTCCTAACTAAAGCTCCTTACGAATGCATGGAACGCTCCTTACGTTCCTAACTAATGCTTCTAACGCTTTTAATGCTCCTTACTAATGATCTTAACGCTTCTTATGCTCCTAACTAATTTCTGAAGGTCAAAGATGCGAGATTAATCTCGCGTTGTCGGATCGTCGTGCCATTGGAAAGGCGAAGTTACGATTGGCGGGAACGGGATACCATAATTATCTGACCATATTAAACTGAAACTCCTTGCATAATTCGTTCAAGTCCGGAATTTTCCGAAGTTATAAAAACGTAAATTACATTTATCGCTTTATGTGGCTTTTTGAGTTGCTACTAGGTACCAATCTTTGATGGCCCAGTGGGTACACCTGCGGTTTGTAGACGACACGGTACCTGGTTCGAGGGTAACTCAATATATTTATTTTCTTTAACAATCACTTTTTTCTTTATAAGTATGCTATTCGTGAATTATAATCATCACTATGTTCACATACCCATTACAAAATTCAGTCATACATTAAATGTCGTTGAAACATATGTCATGTACTTGAAATAAAAACATACGCAATTTAAAAGATTACAAAAACCGAATACCAAGATAAAATAACATAATATACATGCGGGTAACAATTTTAAACATAAACTCCTTGATTCAAGGGTAGTAAGTACAAACTTTTAGTAACAAGAGGGCCCAAAGGGCCCTAGGTCGCTCACCTGTCGAACTTGACCTAGATTTTGTTGAGATGATCATTGTGACCAAGTTTTATACAGATTAGGCCAATATTGTGACCCCTAGTGACTATATATATATATATATATATATATATATATAAGGTTTTTATATGATTTGACATAATGACCTAGATTTTGACCCAACCTGAACCAATATCGAACTTGACCTAGATTTAGTTAAGATGATCATTGTGACAAAGTTTCATAAAGATCAGGCCAAAACTGTGACCAGAGTCTAGTGACTACACAAGATTTTTCTATTATTTTATCTTGTGGCCTAGTTTTTGACCCCGGATGACCTAATATCGAACTTGATCTAGATTTTGTTGAGATGATCATTGTGACCGAGTTTCATAAAGATTAGACCAAAATTGTGACCTCTAGTGACTAGCAATGTTTTTCTATGATTTGACCTTGTGACCTAGTTTTTAACCCCAGATGACCCAATATCGAACTTGTCCTAGATTTTGTTGTGATTATCATTGTGACCAAGTTTCGTAAAGATCAGGCAAAAACTATGACCTCTAGTGACTACACAAGATTTTTCTTTTATTTTATCTTGTGACCTAGTTTTTGACCCCGGATGACCTAATATCGAACTTGATCTAGATTTTGTTGAGATGATCATTGTGATCGAGTTTCATAAAGATTAGACCAAAATTGTGACCTCTAGTGACTACGCAAGGTTTTTCTATGATTTGACCTTGTGACCTAGTTTTTAATCCCAGATGACCCAATATCGAACTTGTCCTAGATTTTGTTGTGATTATCATTGTGACCAAGTTTCGTAAATATTATGCTTAAACTGTGACCTTTAGTGATTACACAAGGTTTTTCTATGATTTGACCTAGTGACATATCGAATATCGAACTTGACCTAAATTTTGTTGAGATGATAATTGTGACCAAGTTTCATAAAGATTAGGCTCAGATTGTGACCTCTAGTGTCTACACAAGCAAATTGTTGACGGACGACGGACGACAGACGACGGACGACGGACGAAGAGTGATCACAAAACCTCACTTTGTGACAGGTGTGCTAAAAATGTTAATAGGTTGCAGAATGTTTAGAACCTGCGATCACTGGCCCCAATTCGACGAAAAAACTTAAGTTATTGCTCAGTTGAGACTGTTATCTTAAAAACATATTTTGTTGGTTAAATGACTTTCATGTATACTTGTGCGTGTATATATTGTTTCATCACAGTGAGATGCTAATTTAATAGAGCAATACATAATAAGTCCGGCTTATACGGAAAACAGTGCTTTAAAGTCATAACTATCTAAAGTAAAAGTCTGTTATAACAAGCTCAAGTACTAAGTTCTTTATTGTTCATTACTGTTGGATTTCCATGAGCATATCATACAAAAACACATACTAAATCATTATTTTGCAATAAATACACAGTTTCTGGTAGTTATCTACATCACAATACTAAAATTGTATTCATGGAATTAATTCTCAGTTTTTAGTGTCAGCTGAGCAATAACTTTTTTCGTCGACTTGGGGCCTGGTGTTAAGCGGAAACGTTTCCACTACGCTACTAATCGTGCTTGACTTTCTTTCAATTTAATCTGGGTATTGCTACAAATGCAGAGATTACGCTATATACTACACAAATTCGAATCGAATACAACTGAGTTCAGTCGGGCGCTTACGGACTTTTATGAGTCTCAGTTTAATCTGGTCAGATAATACATATCAGCAAACAACATAGTATGAATTATTTATATTAAGCCATCTTTTATCGCAAATAATAGTGTGATAAAATTAATTTATCCATATAAAAACATCAGACAAAATGTTATTATAAGTACACTCAAGGACGTTTGATACAGTTGTTTATGCGCATCATTTCTGCGCATATACCTTAAACGGGAATAGAGGCCGCGTTTTTCGGATATTTTGACAATTCTTTTTTTTGTCAAAAATTTGTGAATTTTCTTATCAATACCAAAAGTGTATGAGAATGTTTGAATAATATGTATGTGTTCATACGAACCGATGGAAATAATTTTAACATGAAAAAATATCGTTTTTATTGCAAAAATGAATACATTGCGAAATATCAGAAATTTTGGTAATTTATTGTTAAGTGATGTTGCAAAAGGGCCCATGACCCCTAAAATAGTACCGCAACATACCTTTTTTATTTCACATATTGCTTCAGTATATATTAAACTATAAGTGTGCCTATTTTTTGGTATCATTTAAAAAAAATACTAACCCTGTCGAACGTCCTTAACCGATTTAGCAACGCAACTATTTTTGGGGTCGGTATTTTTTGTATTAATTATTATTTAAATGTTATTGGAGTATAAACCAATGAATGGGACGCTAGACTTGTGCCTGGTAGGATTTTCTACGAAAAATTATTTCAATTTAGCCCATTACGTCACAGTAGCGTCATTTTCATTATTTACACGTGACGCATGAGCAAAACCACTGGGCGTGACGATTTGACCGACAATTTAAAGAGAAACGATACCTCAACAAAAAAAAACATAAAATTAAATTTTGAAGTGCGTTGTATACGGTGCCACACTTTTAGGATACATAATATCCTGGCGCAATCGACTTGCTTTAAGCAGTTATGTGACGTTTTATCATGACAAAGTAGATTAACTGTCGTCTGTCGACGATATTTAGACTTGCATAGTGTTTTCAAGAAGCTGGTTACACCTACGATTGTCTGCGTCAGGTATGCCGACGATACAAGCGCGTAAACATGATGGCACCAAACGAATGTTTTTTTAAAGACGCCACTTCCGGTCAAACATATTTTTGTTATACCTACAATTTGAAGGCAATGGTACGTCCGATTAAGTAATTTTGCTAAAATATACATTTCGTAACATTTTGATTAATGTTTATTATGACCCATGTCGAAAATCGCTTTATTTTGTCTGTCTTCTTATTTATCTTGACATATTCCATCATCCACTTACGGTTACGGGTTTGAAATGCCATAGACATAAGAAATGTACATTCTTAACAATTGGACACAATGCAGCCTATGCTAGATGGGCAAAAACTTGCTGACAGCTCATGTTGAGGCTGTGGAGCTCATTGCATTTTTACTCGTGAAACGAAATTTGAAGGCAGACACAAATGGTCGTCAAGAAGTGCATTATCAAGCAGAAACTTCTGAGCGTTTGGATTGATATGTTTTTCCTCATAGATGTGTGGAACAACATCCTACAACATCCCGCCAATGAGGCAAAGACGCCTGATTTTAATAGCAGGTTGCAGCTTATAAATACACTATTGATTTTGCGAACTTGACATTGTCGATCAATACATTTCGTGGTTTGGTTTGTTGACCATCTATACCTTGATTACAATGAAATTTGCACATCTATGACTTCATGTATTGATTTCACTACATGTAAATTTTCAATAGAATTGAAGCACCTTAACTGACTTAAATTTATCAAAAACCCACTGTTGCGTTTTTAAATCGGTTAAGTGTATAACAAAGTAAAGCAAACAAAAATCGTATGAGGCTGGATTCCAACCCTTGCATTTAACTTCGATTGTCGCCAATATGCTGCTACCATGCATTTAACGTTCTACGCTAAGAAGGCTAATGGAAGATCCAATGCTCATTGTGATACATAAAACTATGGTCAAAGATGGTATGAGTAAAAAAAGATCGCTGAATGGTCAACACATATATTTACCTATTCAGAAATGGAACATTCTGGCGGCTTTGACGGATATCTTTGAATTGACAGTAGTATACAGTGAAGTTCCGCTAATAAGACCACTTCAATTATTTCGAAATCATGCAGAATTTTGCAATGTTTCGGTCCCAAAGTATTAACTTTAGAACAAAAAAGGTCCGCTAATAAGACCGATTCGCTAATAAGACCACTTTTTGACTGGTCTTATTAGCGGAACTTCACTGTATAATACGTGAGAATGTCATGCATTATTGGTACTTTATGTTAGTACTGTTGTATATATTAAACCTCTCCGCTTATGAAAACAAAACTAATAAAAAGCCACAAAAAGGAAATATCGTATGTTTCTCACCTTGCTGTCCAAGTCGAGTCTGAACCCCTTGTTGCGCACCCGGGCTAGGATCAGCTGGAAAATGATGGATACTACAGGATTATTTGTTTTATACATTAAAGGTAGAGTCCGCCGATGAAAACACTAGCATTTGTTTACAAATAAAAATGAAAAATTAAAAGCATTTTCGATGTCCATTTTTGTTCAAACATGTGCATAATCACTTTAAATGTTTATAATCTTTCAATCTACACTGATAACAGGAAGTCAGTCGGCCATGCAGTATTAATATTATCAATGTTTGTTTATTGATAAGGCTTTTGTTATCTCCGGTGAGCTATAAGAACTCCACGAGTTTGCGGGCCATGTTAAATTGTGCCTATAGAACGTCAATAACCAAATCTTTGCTCAAAACGTGCTAGACATGGACAGTGCAACCTTATTAATAACATTACTCTATGAGGCTGCATGAGACGGGTGTGATGAACATACATATGGGCTTGTAAATGTAAATGCACACTTAAATCAGTTGACCTATTAAGCCTGACATTATCTTGTTACATAGATAGAATTTGACCTCTGAGCCGTAACCTTTGGGTACACGCTATATATAAAGTATATAACTAGCTAAAAGTGCAGTCACGGCTCAATACTCGATTTCGATCTACATTGTATAGTGCGCCCATGATAATGCGAAAGGCGGGAACTTGTGTATAATTCACAAATGGGAATTAATCAGATGTGCACAATTTATTAGTGATGTTTTAGTACAAATTGATCGTATCTGTTTACTTTAGACATTTTTAAAACCAATTGTGCAACGGTTGACGACACCGATTCATGTTTGTAAACATCACATTATTGTGCCATAGCAACCACAATTTTGGTCAGAATCTAAATATGTTTGGACGTGCATTATCCCCTTATTGCCCCTATTCCCATACCAAGTTTCATAAACCTAGCTTGGAAACTGTTTGAGTTACGTCAGGATCCATATTTTTTGACGGACGGACTGACTGACTGACGGAAGGACAGACTGACGGGCGGACAGAGGGCAAACCTATAGTCCCCTCCGGTCAAAAACCGGTAGGGGACTAATAATGTTAACAAATTTACGTGTAATACTTTGGTCTCACCACCGTGTTCCAAACTGCTGCTTAAATGGAGTCCGTAATTGCAAACTGTACAACTTGTAGAAGGACCACAATAATACATAAATACGTACACAAGCAAAGGCGACTGCACACAACCTAGGTAGCCTAGCTATAAAGGGTTTTAGGAACACGTGGTTGACTATGCTTCTTAATCTGTACTCTATATCCGGAAGACACATCGCATTCATATTACATATATTTCGAACTCAAATCTTACAAGCAACGGCGTCATATTGATTGCAAACGAAATGAATCGCACACATACACACACAAGGAAAGCAAAGCAAAACCAAATAGCATTTTTAAATAAGCAGAGCAATAACTGACATACAACAGAGACAAAGACTAATTAGCGGCATTCTAACCCTACCTTTCACATTTTATTCATATGAGCCAGTATCCAGAAAAAAACTGCTATTTTGCCATTATTCAATTACTACATACAACAAGGTTTTAAAGACGCTTTAAAATAAGAAAAAATGACATATCTATAGATTCAATGTTAAGTAATTTATCCATATACTACTAAATTTTAGCTTTAAGTTTTCTTATGAATAATGTCGAAATCACTAATTTCGTTGTTATGGTGATCAATTTGAGAAAAGCACTCTGATTGAAAAAAAACGAGGAATTAGTTTTAAAACAGTAGTAGCCTTTAAATTTGAACGTTTACAGTTTGGATATACATAGTGTATAGTTAACTTAAACATCATTCTAAGACGTGGTACCAGTTTAATAAGTTTATTTCAAGAATTGATGACACGCTGTATTTATGATGGACATTTTACAAGGTTGTCGAATGACGTGTCTAAAAATGACGTTTGTTGCATCACACAAAGTATCTTAATTGGGCGTCTACAAAACAGCTATAACTTCGTTCTGAATCAAGATATTTACAAAATTTATTATGCATTTTGCTTTAATACGATTAGTTTTATTTTAAAATATCAAAATAATGTTTTAGTCAGAATAACAGGTTTTCCTGCAGACAGGCTCCTATATATCTCAATTCAAAAACGTAATGTAGAAACAACTATATGATAGTATATTATAAAATATATATTTCATGAAATTTCACTGAAATTAAGCAAGATTTGCAGGCCAAACACTCGTTCATATAGTATTAATTTTAACTATATCATGCATAAATGTAAGTATCAAGTCAATATTACATAACATGTAGAAAAAAACATCCAGTTGTTCTCAATTGGAACACCTACAATTAAGCAAGAAGATTCAAGCTCACCATGCAATATAAAATGTATATATAAGTGATACGTGCTAATTGTAAACATGCAGTCATTATAGCTACATAAAAGGAACACGTCATACGATAATACATAGCTACACATAAGGAATAGCCCGCCAATGCTTACTATCATTTAGTCGCATGCTATTTAAATCAGTTATCAATAATATACTGCTTGCTGCATCGACGCAAATATTCGTTTTATATCCGAATAGTTTCTATTTTACGCCAAGATACATTACGCATGTGCGTAGCCATTAAAGCATGCCTCAATAAGTTAGCAGACAATTATGTCTGTCTTTTTTAAAAAAAGAAAATGTGAAACATTTGGTCCAATAAAATAAAATATTGATCATGTATTCTACCATACATTGGGACAGAGGGCAAGTCATAATTTAGTACTGCTCGAACAATGAGCAAATATTGAATTTATGAAACAACCCACAAAAATATGAAATATGTTTACGTCTTGAAATATCCTCACATTGTATTTATTTTCGTTTACATTTTTATTAATTAAACAATGATGAACAAACAATGATTACATAGTACATGAAGAATACTGCAAAATCATTCGTGGGGGTTAATTTTCGTGGATTTCGTGGATGACTTCAACCACGAAATTAAATCCCAAATGAGAAGTTGTACCAACAAGTATATCAAGTTTACAGTGGCTGTCATACAGGCTTTTAAGTTCAGCCATTTATAAAACTGTTTTTTTTTTGGAATTTCAAATCAATAAATCAACATGTAATAAAACAATTTTTAATCTGTTTGATTTTGAATGAATTCTGATAATTTGAGTAAATTTTAAGCTTGTCAAAATTACTCAATGATATCCAAAACTGTTAATTCATTTCCTAATGAAATGAAGTTTTTTTTACAGGTTACGTGTAGGTAGATATTTTCTAAATATACTGTAAAATCATTTAATTTCAATGGGAAATGTTTGGTGAAAAATTAACAAAACAATTCATGCAAAATCATTGTATATCGTTGTACGTGTTTACATAATAATTATTATATATAGTGGACAAACATAGTACACTTTTTAGGACTTTTTAACGATTGAAAATTGGTCTTTCAGCTTTATTACAGCTGAAACTAGGTCATTCAGGGTTTTACAGCTGAATCTAGATTTACAGCTTTTTGACAGCTGATATTTGAATTTTCAGCTGCATTTTCATTACAATCACTCTATTACTAAACTTTAAACCAATATGGTTAGAACATTGTATTGAATAATTTAAAATGGAATTCAGATGGGAATAATATATCTATAATAATGGTCACACTACCTAACGCAAGGATTCCAGAGCCGCTCCCGCCCATCCCCATCACCGACGGAATGTTAGGTTGTCCTAAATATTCAAACACATTTACTTTCTTAACAAACATATAACATAGTATAATACTCAGTCACGCAGTTGTACATGTAATATACCACACATGTAGTTAAAATGTGGCAAATATCAAGTCTTACTTACATGTGCTTGTAATTTATTTTTTATAGATTGCATTTAAAGATCGTAATATAATATTACTTCCTTATATTACACAGTTACCGTATGTTTCTACATGATCACATATCATTTTAAACAAAGTATGCCTATTGGTTTTACTAGAACCATACTGATTGTGACTGGTCGAGTAAAACGAAACAAAATGCAGCCACATAGAACACAAGAACTGCTGCCATTAACTGGTACATCATCAAATATGTTTAAATATCGTAGATCGTATATTCATTAATATATTAATATGTTTATACACAAATGATGAAACTTTACGAATACAATATGTTTAAATACGGTACGTTTATTCGTTAATATATTAATATGTTTATACACAAATGATGAAACTTTACGAATACAATATGTTTAAAATACGGTACGTATATTCATTAATATATTAATATGTTTATACACAAATGATGAAACTTTACGAATACAATATGTTTAAATACGGTACGTATATTCATTAATATATTAATATGTTTATACAGAAACGATGAAACTTTACGAATACAATATGTTTAAAATACGGTACGTATATTCATTAATATATTAATATGTTTATACAGAAACGATGAAACTTTACGAATACAATATGTTTAAAATACGGTACGTATATTCATTAATATATTAATATGTTTATACACAAATGATGAAACTTTACGAATACAATATGTTTAAAAACGGTACGTATATTCATTAATATATTAATATGTTTATACACAAATGATGAAACTTTACGAAAACAATATGTTTAAATACGGTACGTATATTCATTAATATATTAATATGTTTATACAGAAAATGAAACTTTACGAATACAATATGTTTAAATACGGTACGTATATTCATTAATATATTAATATGTTTATACAGAAACGATGAAACTTTACGAATACAATATGTTTAAAATACGGTACGTATATTCATTAATATATTAATATGTTTATACAGAAACGATGAAACTTTACGAATACAATATGTTTAAAATACGGTACGTATATTCATTAATATATTAATATGTTTATACAGTAAATGAAACTTTACGCATACAATATGTTTAAATACGGTACGTATATTCATTAATATATTAATATGTTTATACAGAAGCGATGAAACTTTACGAATACAATATGTTTAAAATACGATACGTATATTCATTAATATATTAATATGTTTATACAGAAACGATGAAACTTTACGAATACAATATGTTTAAAATACGGTACGTATATTCATTAATATATTAATATGTTTATACAGAAACGATGAAACTTTACGAATACAATATGTTTAAAATACGGTACGTATATTCATTAATATATTAATATGTTTATACAGTAAATGAAACTTTACGCATACAATATGTTTAAATACGGTACGTATATTCATTAATATATTAATATGTTTATACAGAAGCGATGAAACTTTACGAATACAATATGTTTAAAATACGATACGTATATTCATTAATATATTAATATGTTTATACAGTAAATGAAACTTTACGCATACAATATGTTTAAATACGGTACGCATATTCATTAATATATTAATATGTTTATACAGTAAATGAAACTTTACGCATACAATATGTTTAAAATGTTCATACTACCTAACGTATCCCCTTCACCATTCTGGTGCGGCGCCTGCGTCCTGCTAAATCCAACATCTGGTACTAAATATTTAAACAAAGTATGAACGCCTACGAAGTATTTAAAAATATATTTTGCATTATGTAGGTGAATGTAAACACATGCATATAATAACAATAAAACATGATAATTTATCATATAGGACAGATAATTTGACCTGATTCTGACCTTTATGCATGAATATAATATACTATGACAAGGTTCTTGAGTTGAACATATAACTTTCCGCGAATAAATCAGGCAATATCGGTCCTTTAGATATTTGTTGGTATAACACCTGGAAAGTCTTCGTGATACCTGCCGCTAATGAAAACCGGGGTTATAAATACATGTATGGACAATATGTCAACTGTTAATTTATGCTGAGAGAAGGTCGAGAGTCGTGTCAAATTCTCCATACTATAATACTTTATATAAACTGTATGATTATAATATAATATAGTATGTGTATAGAGTATACAGCTTTTTTATTGGCGATGCGTAATAAAATCATATACGAGGGATGATCCATATATAACGAGAAAATGCTAATAACTTTGCTATTACATGTTATTTTCTAAAAATATTTTATGCCGTGGTTAATACATATATTACGAGGAAATGTTCGAAATAGATTTCAAATACATAGAAAAATAAAATGTATGGAACATTTCTGCCGACCTATGAAACGGGTAGGCGGGGCAACGTCACTTTTGCACATTTCAACGTTATTTAGAATTTAACTATGATCAATTTGACGATCACATTTCTAAGGCCCTACTGGATTATTTTTTAAAAACTTTTCAGATTATCATCCTTCAACATTTATACGTCTTCGCCAATGCCATACCAAGTTGCAAAAAGACTCACGATCGTTATCCTAAGGAATTTCATTCAAAGCATCAACATTGTCGTGCGTAGTTATGACGTCGACGTCACGTTACGCCAACTTTGCGTTAGATCACTAGCCTTTTTCCAACTCATTTTTAATATGTTATTATGTTCACAAATCGAAGCTTTTGACATGGCATGATCACGAAATGATTACTGAATATCGTGCACAATTTTATTATAACTAGTTTGCTTCAAAACTAAATAGTTTATTGAAAATCTTGTGTCGTCCGCAATTTTTGCTATCACGGAACGATAACACGTGCGTGAGGTAACGAATGACAACACAACCCGTGTATGACGTCACCATCAGTAAGGCGAATATTAGGTGATCCAAAGTACCAATTTTCATCACATTGCTATTGCTTACATGAAAAATAAGAGGGTTTGAATTTGCGAAAAAATGGTGAAAAATCCGAAAAATGCCCCGCCTCGGCGTATTATTGGTTACCTTAGCAACCACAGATTTTAGCAAGATGTCGCTATAATCATGAATATTCAGGGAAACATTGCTAATGTATGTTATTACTACCACATGAAGTTTAAGTAAAATCTAACGGATAATAACAAAAATATAAGCATTTTCTCGTTATATATGGATCATCCCTCGTAGATACACTTTTAAGATACTATTGCAAAACTTAATTCTAACACATTGTCATATCGCTGGCTTAGAATAAGAAGGTCGTACGAACTACTTACAACCTTACAAGACTCTGCACATCAAGCCGCTTCTTACGAGCCTATTTTCATGAAAATCGGAAGTGGTCTTGTTGACCAAACTGAAGTTTAAAAAGCTTGTTTTTCCAGAAGTAAAAAGTAGTTTTCAGACAGCGTTTTCTAATTTTCTCAAACTATTGATTTTGTACTTACGAACTTCTAGTTCTAAGCCAGCGATATCATGTTATATAATATACAAAATAGGGAATAACAATGATAATTGTTATTAAACCACTCTACATATATCTCAATAATTCTACCCTATTTCGTCCTTTTTCGAGAGATTAAATAAATACCTTGTGCAGTAAACACTTGTTGTGTTCTAACGTTATTACTTAGTTATGATCAAACACTTAACTTTATTTAGTTCTCAATACGTTCGTATTTATATAGAAGAAGAAGTTTATTTCAAATTCAAAAGGCCACATGGCCCACGAGAATACCAATAAACAATACACAATTTATACAAGAACACAACAAAATGACGCTATTAAGCAACATAAATTCAAAAGAGTGAGTGCGTGTACACGCACAAAGATGTGACAATAGAGTAATAATAAACAAGAGAGAAAGATGGAGTGGTTAGAGAGTGGGATGACATATCTAGTAAGGAATGTGGGTATTGAAACGACGAAGAACAAATTATGCATAGCAACGTTAGAAAGAACCTCGGCGAGTTTAACTAAAGCTGCAGGACAGTGGATAGGGCATACAGAGCAAGAGTGTTTAGCGGAGAAAGATGCATAGTCCGTTTAGAATTAGCAATACACGACATGAATATATGAGAGGCATGTACATAAAGACAAATCAACATTCAACATATGTACGTTTCTTGAAAACATATATATAAAACAAACATACACACAGTTGTTATACATAATAGTATAGGTATGTAGCAAATCAACTTACATTTAAGGTCTACAAACAACACTGTTCAAATAAGCAAGACCCAGTGACGCATCCAATTTAATTATTTTATGTTGTGAATAATTGTAATTTTAAATTGTAATTTTGCCGACATGTTTTGTAAATGTTTATGTACATGCATTTAGTACAACGAAGAGACTTTATGATAATTTAGATAGTGAGGATCTTAGTGTAAAAGCTTTAAACATGTTCGTGCTTAATTATTCAATTACACACCTATTTGTGCTTTCAAAAAGTGATGCTCGTATTTGACCAATAGTACCTAGGTATATATTTTTACGAAAGGCTATAATAAAATGGAACTCGTCCTCAAGTTTGTTACATGTCGGACATTTTCTTTCTCCTCGCGGAATTATATTTGGACGGTGCCATCTACCAGTTGCAATACATAAATTATGAGAAGAAAGTAATAACCGAGACATCGATACGATTAAATGATTACTCAGATTGCATTTGAAATGAAATTGAAAGTCGAAGGACACAATGTATTTGAAAAAAGTACTACGAAATGACTGATTGATTCTTGCATTCCAGTGCTGTAAATTTGTATCCCGTAAACGTTGTTTAAACAGGTTAATAAACACATCAGTATTACCTACACTTTGTGCTAACCACACGTTATAAAAACCCATCGATGAGAGTAAATAGTGTAATGATGTAACACACGTTACCTTACGTGGAAACATTTCGGCATCTATTTTTGAAAGTTCATATATAATTTTACAATATTTTAAGTCGTTACTCTGTGTTATCTTAAGCAAGTACTTAATAATTCTAATATTTTTAAATAACTATCATAGGATAAATCAAATCTATACATAATAACAAATATAACAATACCGAATATTGTATTACATAATAAACAAATTAATCGTACTTGTAACATGTTGTACATACAAAACAAATACAACAGCCACTTATACAGGGTATACAATGTTTGTTCTCAAAATTTCAATTCTTAATTAATTTTATCTGAGCTTTGTGTGCAGTGACAATTTCAATTTCTTACTCTAATAGCATCATTTATTACCAGTGCGATTAGAACAATGGTAAAACCGTCTGGAATTTAACCTTAACATCTTACATTCTTCTTACGTCAGAAAAATAAACTATAGAAACTTAAACTTTGAGAACGAACCTTTTTAACAACCTGTAGTCTCGAAACTGTCAACATACTTATTAGATATAGTTTAATCAGTAGAAGATATTTAAAGATATGCTATACCCATCTGGACATGTGTTTTATTTGCTAAATTGGTTAGAACTTTCGTAATTAAAATTGTTGTTACTGATAAAAGATAATATAAGGTCAGACAGGGAAGGCAGCACTCACCTTAAAAAAGCCAAGCACAGAAAACATTAAAAACATACAAGACAAAATGCCCAACTGAACAAGTAAATGATCCGCTCAAGTACAAGCTGTCGAAAAGCTGAATAAACTAGTTTCAGCGATAAAATGAGCTGAATGCCCAAGCTGAATGACCCAGTTCCAACAGTAAACCGGCCAAAATACCTAGTTTCTACTTGACTAAACATCAACATTCTATAGAGATTGTTCAGATTGGCATAGTACTAGTATATCTTTAAATGCATAAATAAACAATATATACACTTAACAGCACTTCAAACGCTACCTTTATTTTTTTCCGTTTTCTTAATCAAAGCACCGAAAGCATTATAGTTGTTCGAATGAATGGTGAGGAATATAATTAAAGATGGTTTATCTGTATTTGTTATATGGTATCTCATTGTTACGATTTATTGTTTAGAATTGAAATTTATTTTTAAGGGTTGTTTAAGTTCGAAGTAATTCCCTTTTTCGATTAAGTGTTTAGGCCATACCAAATCGTTTCTTCGTGTAGCGGCCGCGGAATAATATTTTTGGGCGTCTTGAGAAGGAAAGAACAAAATTTGTTTAGTCATGATTGTTTAGTATTTTACCATAACATTCGCTCTTATTTAATGAGATTTTTAAAGATTGTGCGCAATATTAAATATTGACTCTTTTATTTCACCGAAACACATTTTCAGTTACTTAATTATTTTAGTAAGTTATTGTAATTGACTATGCAAGAAAGTTATATTTGTTAGCCATATAATGATGAGGATAGAAGTAAGTATGATTTGTGTTTTCATGGGCTTCATATTTTCTCTCAATATAGCTAGATAGGCGTTCGAACTTAGTGTGGACGCTAAACGAAACAACGATTTGGTATGGCCTTATATTGAACGTATCAGTTGTTTATTCAGAAAGGGTGTTTATTTTTAAGGTGATCTCACCTTACACGCTGCTATTTCGTTATTTGGGATTTTGTTACGACCATGAAATTTACACTTTTTATATACCATACTGAGTATGGAGTACTGACGAAATAAAACTTCGAAAATACCCAGTTTACGTTTACGAAATACGCTAATTGATTATGTGACTTTTTAAATACGGTGTAACGTATATTACACTGTAACACAAGCGTTTATACATAGAAATATGTAGATTGACTAGTGCAGCAATATCAAAATAGATTAAACTCAAATTGGTAAAAGATTTGTGAAATTATCTTGAACGGTTTTGGAGATATCCGCGAAACATAAAAGGTAGCGTTGGAAGCGCCGATAAGTGTTTATATATTAGAAGACGTTTAAATTGGTCACAATACCCTTTCCGATTGCAGTATCCTGGCTATTTGGGTTTCCACCCATCCCCCCTAGACTAAGCCCGCTAGTCGTATCCATATGCTGTTCTAAATATTTAAATACAATATTTTCATAATCTATTTAAACACCAAACTACAACATAATTTGTATCTATAGATGTTTACAAATGACACGATTCTTTCATTACGGAAATATGAAGACTTTCCTGTCCGTACAAAATATATATTTACTTTATGATTATAGTATAGTATAAGATTATAGCTCCGTTTGTTGAAGAAACGTAATATTTTCAAACATTTTCATAGTGTTTGACTTAAAACTAATCGTACTCGACACTTCGTACACGAAACTTGTCGTATATTTACCACATGCACATGGTTTCAAATTATCCAGTGAGTCAATATTATCTGAGTGTACCCTATATAGAGGGGCAATGTTTAGCTACAATGGATAGGACGTTTCGAAAGCTGGTACCTAATTTGTCTACAGTTGTCATAGCAAACACGGATATCAGTTCCTGTAACGTCATATTCATTGCGACTAAACATGGCCGCTGCACAACCTTCGCTCTATATAGGGTACACTTAGATGATTTTGACTCAGATAATTTGAAACCATGTACCTATGGTACTTCCAAACAAACATTAACTGTCATTGAAGGTGATGCATACACTCAGTTATTGCCTAAAAGTTTTGTTAGCTTCCGAGCCATGTAGAACTTTCTAGAAATTATTCATTATCAAGCAGTAAAAAACCCCAAAAAACCGAAACGATAAACTAACAAAGAGCTATATAACTAAGTGATAAACAATTTGAGTATCAAACACTGTCACTGATATAGATAACATATGATTGGTACTTTTAGGAGAGACTTGTGAAGTTTCTTTTGAAATCGAACACATGGTTACAGAGAAAAGACACTGACAAAAATGAGCGAACTATTGAAAGGTCATTAAGGATGTTGGAGCGGTTTGGATTCCTCCCTTAGATTTTGTTCAATGTTTGCAAGGAAGTAGAGAAATCTATTCTGAATACAAAATATGATGTTAAACACTAGGTCACGGAACTAGTTTTCCGAGTAATGAGCCCTGTTTGATGTATGTATGCATTCTTTTTATAATTACAGTAAAGTTCCGCTATTAAGACCATCGACCGTTCTGACAAAAAGTGGCCTTAATAGAGAGTTGGTCTTAATAGCGAGTATGGGTATTACAGATGCCGTTTAGATTTATTGTAATTACACATAAAAGAACATTTCCGTCGAAGCTGGGGGTCATTAGCCAACTAGGCAGGGATAAAACCGAAGACCACGCACTACGACTGTCTAAATACTGGAGCGTACAGACAATATAAAGCCTCATTGAAAAGATGACAGCGCCTAGCCAGCCACGCAAGAGTCTGACACAGAACGAACCATCAACATCCTAAACAAGACGACGGACAAAAACAATCCAAAACGCTCACCGGCACGCTTATCTGGTCCGATGGGATGCCGGATAAACCAGGTTATACTGTACTTAATTACATACATGTAATAGAGGATTAAAAAACGTAACCACTTTAATGACACACTTCTTGTGAGTATAAAAAGATTACCAGTAACATAGTTTAGGTTCAAGGAGGAAATTAAGTTTTTAAAAACATTACGGGAATGCGGTGCACATAGGTATAAATAAAATATTACACTTACCGGCTCCTGTATTATTTAAATGAGCACGACCTGAATACAAATTTGCAATAACATTGATATGCTTGTGAGTATATCCACATTATTATGGTTTGTGCATGTACAACCTAACCGCAGAGCAGCTAAATGCGCTTGGATGTTTTAGTCCGCTACAAATGGCATACTTTCTAGAATTTTCTTTATCAAAACTAAAATAATAGACATAAATTTACCACTAAAATACAACTCTTCTAACAATGCCGATAAAATATTACTAAAAATCATTTGATACATGTGTGCAGATCGATATATATTTACAACAAATATACGATCAAATATATAATTATGTAATTGAGTTTAACCGCCCCCTCGATAGCCTAGTGGTTGAGCGTTCGCTTCGAGTGCGGGAGGTCTCGGGTTCGGACCTGGCCGCGTCATACCAAAGACGAAATAAAAATGGTACCAGAAATTCCCTTGCTAGACGCTCAGCATAAAAGGGAAACTGGCTTCTCTTCTCTCATACCCTCGTGGCGATGGATTGCATCAGGAATGAGGTGTCGGGAGTGATTAATATAAGTTGGAAAAACTTGTTTCACAATCGACCTTAAATAAATTAGTATAAACAATTGAGAAAAACGAAGGGTTGGTAGCTACTTTTCTCAAAAAGAAAACATTCACGATTTCTGCATGTTATGCTAAAACGGGAATATAATTCTAAAATGAGAAATAATTTTGAAAAGTTCACGTCAAGAATTGATTATAATATTGGATTTGTAAAATGCTTGTTAACGTTATGTCAAATAATAGAGAGGTTGCGATGCGAACGTGTACGGCTACGGGTACGTGTAGCAACCCGTACATGTATAAGTACACGTTGCTAATAAAATTGGCTTGCGAAAGACAACGTGTGCGTGTAACATCACATGGCCGTTGTAACATGATTTCTTCGTGAATCGATATTGAGTGTTTATATAAACTCAATGAAACCGCGTGCGACGAATAATTGGCTCGTGCAAACGCATACCTGTGTGACATAGTACGCATTTTATTTTCGTCTGTCACACGTCGGTTACCTGTAGAAACTACACATACCTGGATGACGAAATACTCAAAAGTAGTATTGACGTACACGTACACGTTACACGTTGACTTTCGCAACCTCTCTATTGTTAGAATGACGTTTGCAACGTCGCTAAATAAATAGGCGAGGGTGGTTAGTTGTTTAGGTCTGTAACTTTGTAATTGGATGTTACACTTTGCTCAAATGTTCAGAAACTGTTCATAAGAATCTTATCTTTCTAACGCTATGTTTATCATGGTTTTCATAATTTTGTCACTTAGCCTGGTTTTGCTTGCTTGCTTCCGAAAGATAAATCTTTAAGCGAGACATTAATTGCAAAATTTATTATTTTATCTCTTCGAATGTACATTATTTTTGTATTCAAACAATACATGGTTCGGGGTATTGACTGAAAAAGCTCTTGAATACGCGAGGGAATTGCGTTGTAGTGGCCCCATGTATATTTCAAAGCGCACTGCGGAAGTATCGTTGAGGCTGATTGAAATAAATTTGATATTATTTGAAATATACATAACTGTACTTTCGAATAAAATTAAGATATTGAAAAAAACTTTGAGTTCTTAATGCTGCGTTTACAGTCAGCCACGATGACCACGATGTCCACGATTCGACGATATCGTGGAGCTCCACGATTAATTGCATCAAATTTAATTTTACTACGCTATCCTTCGCTTTGTTACGTTGTGTTACTACTGGTTGCGCTTTCTTACGATACCAACACGATTCATGTCAAGATCTGCCACGAATTACATCGCGTTCTCTTACGACAACCACGATATGCTATCACGTTTTATTACGTCTTATTACGTTCTGTTAAGATCTCTTACGCTCTTCAAGTTATGCTGAGCTCTCCTACGATTAATGTCCACGACTTGACAAGATGGTCACGTTTTGAGTACGATTGAATGTATAAATATGATTGGAGATTGACCCATTATCTAAATAATCCACAAAGGAACAAGCTATGCATTCAAGAGATGGCGATGTCGGATTCGCAATTATTATGTGTTCCTGCATGGCAAATATTCAACAGTGGCAACAAGGTATGGAGCCGAGAAGACTATAGGAGAAGTAAAGGAGAAGAATAAATAGATGGCTTAGGACCTACAGTGTAGACCATATGGTTTGGTGTAAATGGAAATAACCTAGTGGTTCAATATTTCCAACAATGAATTCAAGCTTGGTGATCCTCGTAAACTTATAGGATGACCCGTATATTTGATGATATTCTAAAAAGAATAGAGAGAAAATGTACTAAATGAGAACCATGGTCTGGAGCTGACACTCATCCTCAAACATCTTATCACTTATGATAAATTACTTTTACTATACTATGCCTTCATATATACATTGTAGTCGTTTCTTCTATTTTGTTCAAGAAGTTCGAAAGGCAGTTGTTTTAAAAAACGTATAAAGGTGCTACATGTATATTCTCTTGTCTTGTCTTGAAGAATGAAAACTAATTGCAGACAGATTCAATAAGCGATGTAATGTATCACATGCTATAGGGGTTTTTGAAAGGCCAACATAATAACTCCCCAAAAGCCAGCACACACGGGTAGCTCGAAGGGATTGTACATGTACCACTTCGATGGTATTGGTAGATGCTTGAACTTGGTGGCATCGGTCATATGTCAGATGAACAAACTGTATTCATTATGTTTGCATGGTGCAACCGCAAAATATCCTTGGTCCGGATGTTCATAATTGTTGTCGACTCTGTGCTATTCGAAGATGAAGAGATTGGCTTTCAGGACATTCTCTGCTTGGATGTCACTGAAGGAGGTTGCTATCCCGACTTTTTCCGAGTGGTAGTCTGATATGGCTTATGAAAACATTCAACATATACAATAAAACTAGCAATCTCTGTTGAAAGAACAGCAGCACACAACTCAAGGCGAGGTATTGTGTGACCGCGAGAAGGTGCTACTTTGGCTTTACCCATAACAAAGCCTGTCTCATAAAGAGAGCCTGGTTCCAGGCTCACCAAGTAAGCCACTGAAGCAACAGCTTTTTCTGAAGCGTCAGAAAACACATATAGCTCGTTATGTGAAGACAAACTCAAAGAATGAGAGAAATATATACGAGGGATTTGCACCATTTGTAAGAACTTTAAAGACTCTGTCCAGTCTTTCCAGAGTGAAAGGTACTTCTCAGGCAAAGGGTCACCCCACTCAACATTGGATGTCATCATCTCCTTTAACAAACACTTTCCAACAATGGTGACTGGAGATGCAATACCTAGGGGATCATATAAGCTGTTTATAGTGACCAGCGCGCCACATCTCGTGAATGGTTTTGTCTCATTTGAGACATCGAAGGTGAAGCAGTCCTTCTGCAGATTCCAAGTCAATCCTAGTGACCTTTGTACCGGTAGATCATCCATAGTGAGATCTAAAGTGGCAAGATCTTTCGCTAGATCTTCTTGTGGAAACTCAGCCATAAATATTGGACTGTTAGAGGCTATTTTGTGAAGTCTTAATCGACCATATTTGTCGAGGGCTGCTTGTGTCTGCTTCATCAAGTCGATAGCCTGCTCTGATGTCGTAAGGGACGTCAGACCATCATCGACGTAGAAATCAGAAGAAACAAATCTCTAACATTTTTGTCAAATTCTGGTAAGCACGCTTCAGCCGTCTTACGAAGCCCGAAATTGTCTACAGCGGGTGAAGGTCGATTTCCGAACACGTGAACTCGCATTCGATATTCAGTAAGATCTTTATTGGGGTCATTGTCTCTATACCAGAAAAATCGTAAGAAATCACGAAAGGCGTAAAACATCTGCTGAATGTCTGCAGATATAGCAATCTCATCTTTCCTGAAACGGATCAAAATACCAAGAAGGCTGTTTAGTAGGTCAGGGCCTTGCAAAAGAACATCGTTCAGAGAGATACCCTGAAACTTTGCCGACGCATCAAATAAGCCACGAATCTGGTCAGGCTTTTTATGGTGATATACCCCGAACAACGGTAAGTACCAACATTCTTTGTTTTCAGGTATCTTGGGTGCGACCTCTGCGTGACCTCTTCCGATTATCTCATCCATAAAGGTAACAAAATGTTCTCTCTTCTTGAGATTCTTATCTAAAGAGGAGTGTAGAACAGAAGCTCTGTTTAGAGCATATACCTTGTTATTTGGGAGTCTGGGCCTAAGAGGTTTAAAGGGCAAATGGGCGATCCAATTCCCAGAAGGATCTTTTACCATTTCCTTGTTCATAATCTCGAGAAAGACCCTGTCGTTAAGAGAAAAGGCTAATTTGTTGTCATCTTTTGTTCTAACGAACAAATCATCAACTGCAGTGCTAGATCGTTGCTCTGAAATACTGAACTTATTAGAACACGGCTGAAAGATAGATGGCCTTCTATTTTGTAACAACAAAGTTTTACTACAATTTACGACTTCATCCATGTGCATTTGGCCTAGACATACTTGACCAATTACCACCCAACCTAAGGCAAGACGTTGGGCAAAGGGGCCATTATCTGGACCAACAACCTGATCAAGAACGTGATGGACTGCACCAAGGTCCCGACCAATCAGCAACAATATATCTGTGTCTTCGTCCAATTTAGGTAAGTATGGTGCAATCCTCTGCAAATGAGAAAAGTGAGAGGCTATCTCAGGAGTAGGGATCTCCTCCCGTACATTAGGAATTCTAGGGCATTCTAGAAGAGGAGGTAAGTGAAACTTAGAAGATCCATCAATGGATTCCACAACACAATTTAGTGCTTTTTGACCAACAACTTCAGTAGGGCCAGAACAAGAGTTCAGTGTGTAATGAATAGGTTCGGTAGTGGGTTCAAGCTTTTTGAACAACATCGGGCTAGCAAGAGAGCGATTGCTCTGTTCATCAAGAATGGCATATGTTCTCAAACGTTTGGAGTTGTCAGATCGATTATATATATCTACCAAAACAATCTTAGCACAAGATCTACCGCTTACCTTTGTGTTTCCACATACCTGGGTGCATGTCACTCTAGCTATGTCGTGTACTATACATGGGGATCTCTCCCCGCCATGAGCCGCTGTACTATCACTTTGTTGTCTACTAACATGTACTAACGACAAATGTTTTGCACTCCCAAATTCACTACAACTTACATTTTTCTAACAATCTGAGGAAACATGACTGTCTGTGCTTAAACATTTATAGCAAAACCGTTTTTTCTTTACAACTTTCCTCCTATCAGAAACGGACATACCATTAAAGGATCTACAGTCCACTAGAACATGATTGCTAGTGTTATGTATGGGACACTTATCAATATTACCGTCTGCACCTCCATTACTAGGTTGACTTAGTTCTGCTTTATTGCAGGATACTCGTGGCCTATTGATAGTACTATTACCTGTGTTTGTTTTATCATCATTAAGCTGGCTTACCAACCCTGGGTCATTTCTCATTTTGGCAATTTCTTTCATGAAATCCACAAAAACTGAAAAGGGTGGGAAACTATCATTATTAGCCCGTTTATACCCGGATGCTCTATTCACCCATCTCTCTTGGATATTAAACGGTAGTTTATGAGTAATGGACATGATACCCTCAGACGCATCAAATATGACAGTTGTAAACTGTATTTCCTTTCAGCCTTTAAGGCTTGTATTTCCGAAAGAACATCTACAAGATCATAATACTTTCTGGGTTCCTTCGGATTTATCTTAGTCATATTGTTAAGTTTCTTCATAACTAAATTTTTCACTAGTTCCGGTGCACCAACCCGTTCATTTAGCCTTTCCCATATTTTGGAACAACTTACAGATGGGTCAGCTATATATACTGACCTGAGACTCAACGCGTATTATTTGGACTCTGGACCTAAATACTTTACTAATAGGTCCGTTTCTTCGCCGGCGGTTACACCTAGATCTTCAACAACTGCTTTAAAACTTGTCTTCCAAGAGTAGAAGTCTTCTGGTTTGTCGTTAAAGTTACTGAGACGCGTTAGCACAAGATCTTTCTTTAGTAGAAACCTGGAGATGTCAACACCGGGATCAGTAGTAGGTTGATGACATATGAATTCTTGGTGATGAGATTCCTGTGGCTGCTTATCGAAGGTTATGAAGTCTCCAGATTCTTTCACTGGTTGTGAAACGAATTCTGTCACATTTTTCTGGGAGTTGAAAAAACGTTCGATGTTCTCTCGGGTTGATAGCTGTTTGCCACGAGGTAAATTGTCTGGATCCCTAGTTGCGTATGACTTTTCATAATCTTCATCAAATTCTTCTAGAACTGCAGCTTCTACTGCTGAAGCATCAGCTTCTTCTCTAGACTTAAGCAAAGTTAATTCATGCTGTATCATTGCATGTTTTCTCGTCTTTTCGGCGTGTGTAACTGCTAGCTTTTCATCTAATAACACTTGCTCCTTTTTTAAAAGAGCTACCCTTTCAGCGTATTGTAATTTCACTTTCACGGCTGCTGCTTCCGCCTTTTTAACAGCCATTAAGGTGAGCACAGAATTGCTGCTTCTAGATCTTGATGATGACTTAGAGTGTCTTGACGTGCTTTTGCTCACATTTGATTTAGTATCAGATTTTGATACTGCACTATCAAGTTGAGATTTAAATTCTCTAAATTTAACTCTGACTTCCACTTCTCTAGACCGTAGATTGACCAAGTCTACATTACTAACGTCAGTGCATGTTCTAGTAAGAAACTCGTAAATCTCATCATATTGACTTCTGTATTTATCGACTAAGCTGTCAAAATGTCCCTTTTTTGTCAACAGTTCGCTATAAGGAGAATCTTTTGAGAATTCGTATTAAGTGGGAATTAACATAGCATATGTATGTACAAAATGGCCACACGTTTTATATTCTCATGTAACACGTCCAGCAGAACAATGCAATAAGGTCACAAACCACTCAATAAAATTGTTCTTTAGCTTAATGTAAAGTGACAATTGTCAGCCCCAGATTATATCATGTTAAAGTCTATGGCCAGTTGACAGACCTATATCATTGATAAGCAGTATGTTTCAGCTACAGAATAAGACCAAAAAAACTGGGGGTCATGTTTAATATAAGAAAGACTTTGTTCGTCAAAGGCGGTCGACAAATTTTTACTGACGCGCGGACTGATCCAATGTGGGTTTTACCCTAGTCTACTTTCGCTTTGTCAAATATGCCAAAATCTCAAAATATTCAAGATGAAACACATTCACTCATTCAACTACATGTATACAATACCTTTAAACTCAAAAAGATGATTCTAGTTCCATTTTGTCAAGGCATATCACCATTTCCAAGCAAACAGAAGTTTCTGTAAGGACTATTTGAGTGTATCCGATTTTGGGTCGCGTATGCATTTAGTGGTTTATAACCATAACACGTAAATTGCGTATTTCCGGTAAAATGGCTATTTTCAAGAGCATTTGGGTCGTGGTCTTTTTCATGTTCATCCTAAGTCAATTGCACTGTCAGAACAACAGTTTTCATTTGGCATAATATACACATGTATATGATACAAGATATGTGTAAATTCTGATAGAAATTAAGGAAATTATTGACAATAATGTTATCCCTTCTAAGGGACACTATGACTCTTTTTGGCGACAATTCAATGAGTCATATACCTATATGTACAATGGCGCATAGGTGAATTATAAATTATCTGATATCAATATGATGATATATATGTTTTCGGTGGAGGAAGGTTGTATCTTTCAGAACATGTTCACTTGAGTTATCACACAGTTATCAGAACTTTCAGAACACCCCTCGTATAATGATAATAAATTATAGTTATTAACCGGGTATAAACCACTCTGTACTCATTACTGTGCCAAAAATGTAAAAAGAAAACATCAATTAATATATACGTGTAGCTAAATTTATATGTACTACAAATATATAATAAATAATATATATAATACTTTACCTTTAAAAAACATTCCACGATATACTGCTACAATACCGAAAACAATCATTTGATTACATCGATATATATATATATATTAATGACCGGCCAGTGAGAATACAAACACAGACATAAAGCAGTTTTTAATGTGGTACTTTATGTTGAGTGATCAACATAAACCGGTTTAATGTTAAAAATTAAACATAATAAAATACCAATACATGACAAACAAGAAATATCTTTAAAAAAGATTACCAGCGTTAAGATAGCAGATACGTGTACTTGTTTTATATGGAGATGCAGACGTTATATCATATCGTTGAAATTGAAAAACACAAATCAAACTATAATTTATATATTATATTATACATGTATTGTTCTGAGTCCTAAACATATATATTGACAAACAGAAAACCAAATATCTTCAAGTACTTTAATTGTTCTTTATTTCAATGTATATACTTGTTCACATGTAGTTCTGGATACCATAACTAAATGGTCTTTTATTTACACTGACCGTGTCGGCCTTTTAGTTATGGAATTACCCGCTTCAATAATCAACTGTTTAAGCTTAATGCCTAAAATGCATGTTCATTTTTTTCAAAAATCGCCCAAAAACTATAATTTACGTATAAATGTAATATTTTTCAAGTGTTTTGTCTTAAAACAGTCAATGTAACACCTACTGATAATCATATATTGCTTAAAGTTTATTTACTTCCGCGTTTGATCAGATCCCGCGGCCATTTTGAATAATTAATTTATCGCAGGTGCGTGCGAGAGCCGTTTTCGAAAAATCCGTTATTTCATGAAACATGGTCGAAAACGTCTTAAATTAAATAAAACCTTTAGATATACCTTTACATAAGAAACAAACACGTTATTTTTGCTATAAATCATGTAACTCCCATTTACACAAATAAATATTGCAATTTACGCAGCCGACAATCAAAACATTGATCACGTGGTTCGTTTCGGAACACTTTTGTTATAATCCCATTCAAATAAATGGCGATCGTAAACGAAAACATTGAAATTGGACAGGTTTGAAACAATCGACGGAATTGATGGTATTTCTTGCGAAACAGTTTGTTTTTGGGGGTATACTGATAGAATATGGTCCAATTGATAGGGTATCTATGATTATTTTGTTGAAAACGTGCATTTTGTCATAAAACGAACGCGACTCAAACTGTGCCGTTGACCTGTTGGGTTTCAAAGAACAAACGGCTTTGACGATGAAATGGAATGATCAGCGTCAAAGACCTTGGACTAGTTCACATGTGATGTAGATGATGATGGTAAAAACCGAAAATAGAAAGTTATTTAATTACTTAAAACCATAACGTATACTTAGTCCCAAAAAGAATAAGGTATGAATAATACTAGGTACGAATCATAAGGTACGAATAATACTGAGTACGAATCATAAGGTCCGAATAATATTGGGTACGAATCATACAAAAATTACAACAATAAGGTACGAGTAATATTGGGTACGAATCAAAAGCGTTAAACCGCGACAGTAAGCTTGTACCGACAGATTAAGATAAACAATGACAATACATATGATCTTTATCCTAAAACACAAACAAAATGATCAAAACTGACACTATGGGGGCTTTAACAGACTAATACTTCTTGATTGTTTAATGAATTTACAATATGGCGACCTTCTGTCCCGCTGGCGCGTTATCTCCACTTTGAAGAGTAGCATTTTCTATTTACCGAAACGGTAGAGAAACGAAGACTCGTTACCCGCGTTAGTGCCTTATGCACTGGCAGCACATGTATAATGTTTGTCAGTAGATCAAAAAAGAATAACAATATAGGTATGTGTAGTAGTCTAGATAGCGATAATGAACTTAACTAATTTCACCGAGAGAAAAGCGAATAACAGATCTATACGTGTATCTAATGTAAATTTCGTTTACATGTGTAATTATTCGCGGTGTCTTTTGTGATAAGTATAGCATATTGTAACCTACCTGACTGCTAGCTTTTGCTTGAAAATAGTACGTTCCGTCAGGAAAATACATAATTACTTGGTAGCTGCATACAATATAGTAGCCTAATCTATAGTGTACAGCTACCGTGTACCGTGTTATGTATTTTCGACAGGTTAATAAAACTCTAAATATTTATTGTATATTATTCAGTATTCTGTAATAAAACTCTATACTATGCGTAGTGTCCGTGAAAGGATGATAACAGTAGTAGTATTTATCCTATATCAATCATTACAGATATAGAATGCATTGTAGAATTATGTTAGTTTGGGAAATTCTTGAAAAAAGTGCTCATTTATATATTTATATAATACACATCAATAAGACCATGACAATGTTTCACTGTTTAAGCAGAAGCAGACGCGGTGTCGAATAGTATTCACCCTGCAAATGTGTGACCTAAAAATACATTCAGAATTAAAAAATCCAGTTTTAAATGTTCGCTTGCAAGAACTGAATCAAACAGCAAATGGCAATTTACGCAAAGTGAATTAAACGCAACTTACCCGGATTTCCTAATACGCGCGCCAAAAAAAAGATGTCAAGCTATAAAAGTACGACATTAAAAGCAAAGGGAATGGAAACATTCAAAATACCATACAAAGGGTTACATTAAAATAAAGTGAAACTGTATAATTATATATCTGGCCAATAGAATGTATCACGTTTGATTGTAGAAATGGCGATTATAGCAAATATGGAAAAATTATACCAATATTATTTTAGGTACATATTGACTACCCAGTCCTATTATTTTTACCCTTGGTCAACCAGTTATTGAACTATCCATATTTTAGCTAGACTCATATGTCTTTGCTTGAAAAGAGACATAGAAATATAGTATTAAAATAGAATACAAATATGACTTTAAAATAAAAAAAACATGAATATAGAAGTTCTAGTATTTAGTATTTTTCGGGGATTATTATCACTAACCTTGTTCGTAATCGTATTCGTAAAACTCTGAAAAATATGATAGTATAAACTTGATTACATAGCAGAACAAAGAATAAGAAGAAGAATTTATTCTGTTTTGATACAACAAATTACACAGTTAAATTGGGTCAATATGACACCCTGGTCAAACATAAATATCAACAGATAAATACACATTAATAAATACATGTCAAAGGATATTCAATCTACACTTGACCAATGTTCTAACTACACCGAATTTAAATTTGAATATCTCTGGAACCGTTGTATTGAACCACGTGATTTTTTGTAAAAGGTTCTAAATCGATATCGTCTACGATATTATAATGTTTTTACAAGTCACTCGGTGGAATAGTGTGCACCGAGGCATGGCGTTTGACTATCCTCTTTTGTACGCGTGCTATGACATTTTTGGCGGGAATTCGATTCCACGTTGTGAATCGCTTCTTAGTCAATCGTCCTATCAGAAAAACATCACATGGCTAGTATGCCATTTGAATAACAGGTCAAGGTTACGGGTCGTTGGTGTAGTGGTTTGAGCTAACAGAGGATAAAAACACTCTTGACGAATGTTTTTACTTTTGGTTTCAGTTCCTACACTAAAAACGACATTATATTGGTGTTTTCATGTTGATTTAATAAAATAAATACCAAATTATGAACTGGTAATGTTTGTGGTTGAATTTTTCACCCATATTCTAAAACCAAAGATAACAAGATTATCATTAGCCGGAATATCCCCCGTCAATACGAACCACTACCTTAACTATCCACATCTTTGGTCCTTTCTTCAAATGACATACGAACCATAATTTGTTTGTTTGAAAGGACTTACGACTAAAATGTTATCTACAACTTGGAACGGGTTTCCCGCCAACATTCAATAGCACATGCACAAAAATCGATATAATATATCGTCATGCCTCGATGCTTAATATTACACAGACTGGGTTGCAAAAACGTCCTACTAATAATTTAGACTTGTTTTCAAAGAATAGTGTGAATTAATACAACGGTTCCAGGGATATTTCGAACCATAATTTGTTTGTTTGAAAAGACTTACGACTAAAATGTTATCTACAACTTGGAATGGGTTTCCCGCCAACATTCAATAGCACAATGCACAAAAATCGATATTATATATCGTCATGCCTCGGTGCTCAATATTACACAGACTGTGTTGCAGACACGTCCTACTAATAATTTAGACTTGTTTTCAAAAAATAGTGTGAATTAATACAACGGTTCCAGAGATATTCAAATTTCTAGTCGGTGTAGTTAGAACATTGGTTAAGTGTACATGTATTTGAAATATTATTCACTGAAAACATAACTGTTGATTCAGTAATGGAGGAGACATTTAACGTTCATCCTACCCCTTGAAAATGCTTGAAAAACACACACTTGAAAAAATTATTTCAAACAGGGTATGCCATCTGATTTTATCATATATAATAGGAAACCATTGTAGTACTTGCGTGTGATGTGAAATGTGCCATATAGTCGCCTAATTCAAATGCTAACACTAAAATAAAGGCGATTTTTGAATAAAAAATACAGCATTTTTTCAAAATGTCAAACGTTATCATTATTGTATTTTATAATACGAACTCATTGAATATACTTTAAAATCAATCGTCGCAAGGGCATGCCATGCTTGAAATTAGATGCTGGTGTTTTGTTTACGAGAAAAACACCTTCATGTCGATGTCAAGGAAGTCGCCATGTTTGCTCCCTCTTGTCACCGCAGTAAACGTACAGCAACATTTTTTTCAAACATAGTAATCAACATAATCGATTGCCAGATCGAATAATGAACTTTATTGCGTTCATAATATATCAACTTTACAAACGATCATACGATAATAACATAGAAATCCAAGTATTTATTACAGTTGTCATCTCGTTTGTTTACGAGTTTCGCGCTGTGTAGCAAATTTATATTCATGCGCCAAAGATGAATTAAAGTAGTGCGACAGTTTATCGACGAAACCATTATGATGCGTTGTTCATAATGTGTCGTTCATAACGAATGATGACATCGAATACAATATATTACTTACGGTTTAATTTAAGTCCCAAGGAAACATCAATATCAGCATTAACCTTTCTCAACACATGCTGCACATGTTAGCGAATTGATAATCTGATATGTGTTACGAGGCTTTCTGTCAAACTTTATTTTAGCTAAATTACAAAAGTGGTATGCGTTTTTAAATAATCCTTATGTTAATTATGCTGGTATAATCATTGCAAACACTGTTTTGTAATTCGATTGTCTGGATCGTTTCTCGATCGTATACAGTTTGTGTAAACTCGGTCATTACACAGCTGTCAAAAATATTTCAATCCACACGAATAGTTCGTGCAAATGTTACATCGTGCTCGGTAAGGTTACGTAAGGTGTGAGGTTACTGCCATGCTATATTATCGTAAGTAGTTTTTTTAGTAATATTTAACTATTTTAACTCACAAACTGACCAAATACAGCATTTTTCCATGTAAACGGAACGGAACCAAAAATTAACATGGACCAGTACGACTAAAGATAAAGAAATAATAATAATAAAATAAGCAATGTCTTTGGTATATAAACAACTAAAATACCATGGAAAGGAATATCTTACTAAAATATGTTTATAATTGAAAGAAGTAATAAAGCTTTAATCAATTTTCCATAATCCTGTTTCAGTTCTTTCGTGGCACCTTAAAACTTGTCCAAATAATCAAGTTTTAAGTCTTATAGACCCGATAAAATCGGTTATGGACAAACCAACAACTATTTGGTTCATCAGGCCCACCGCATCCTAAATTATTTAGGATTTAATAAAAGTAGGCGTTCACACACACACATGGGATAGATTTTAATTCATGTTGATATATGTTATTGTTCAAAAGCAATGCATTTTGACTGCTTTTATTTAAATAAATGGGCAGACATGACTTGATCAAATATTTGACAACCAGAATTTCTAATTTTTCTAACATTTTGTTACCAAATAAATGAGACTAACATTTTGAAAAATGTATAACTATTATGTTATTAACTTTTTATATATACATTTTTATAACAAGTGAATATAACAAAAACACTCGTTGATATAGATTATTTGAACTTTAAGCTACAAACATATGAGCCAGTCTCCAGGAAAACCTGCTATTTTGACAAAAAATATTTATTTTGAGATTTTCCATGGTCTTAAAGGATAATGTTAATAAAGCAAAATGCAAAATAAATTTTGTTAATATCTTGAATTTTAAGAAAGTTACAGCTATTTTTCTAGAGTCTCTATTTGGTGCTTTTTGTGTAACGTCGCAAACGTCATTGGAACGTTATTCGACGTTACTGAATTTCATAATTACACCATATGATCAATTCTTGACATAAATTGTTCAAAGTAGTATCATGTGCTAGAATTATGTTTAAATTTTTAAAATACATATCAAAATAAAAGTGTTTGCATTCCGGGAAAGGCTACTACTGTTTTAAACAACAAACTCCTCGTTTTTCTCAATCGGAGCACATTTCCGGCATTGGTCACCATAGCAACGAAGTATGTGATTTCGACATAGTTCATGCGAAATCTAAAAGCTAAGATATAGTACTATATGGGTAAATGACTTAATGTAGAATCAATAGATATGTATTTTTCTTAATTTAGAGCTTTTATAAACATTGTTACATAATAATAACTACATAATGTCATTATAGCAGGTTTTCCTGGAGACTGGCTCATATGTATGAGACTAATATGTTATTATGCAAAAAGGGTATTTAATTCACTGAAGAAAAATACACATTTTCGCCCCTTAGAATGAACCTTAACCAAACCAACCATGTGGTTGTGTGAACAACAAATGTATTTCCGGTGTATACTTTTGGAGTTGTTTTGGTGGCACAGTCGGCATGGTCGCGGTCACTTCAATGCTAGGCGCCGTTTTGTACGATGACCGACCATTTTACTAAGCAATCACAGTCAAATATTAGGAGCAAAATTACAAAATGTGAATTTGTATTCAATGAGTTTAAATATTTCATGAGGAAGTCACAAATGTAATACATAAGCACATTGACCCACAACGGATATGACGTTACAGAAAATGGTACCAGACACTCCATTGCTAGACGCTCAGCATAAAGGGAAACTGGCTTATCTTGTCTCATGCCCTCGTGAAGACGGCTAACATGAGGAATGAGGTGTCGAGGGTGTTTATTATAAGAAAAATATATATTAATAAGAAATTTTGGACACACCCAAATATTCCAAAATTCATCAGTCTTATGTCGTCAGAACAACCCACAGTCTGTAGAAAATTATCTATCTTTATTTTTAAAGCCTTAGACAAACGAGACGAAGTACTTTATAAATAATTACCATTCTTCTCCAAATTATATTCTTTACTTGTTATTATCATATGAAATATTCAACTCAAATATACACTCAATGTTAATTATGAAATGTCTTTATATACCAAATACCTGATTATCTGAAGATTTTCAGTGAACATTTGTACATGTACATAGCTATGTGTAGTGTGTGTGTCTGCGTGCGTGTGTGGTTGTTGATGTGCGTGTATGTGTGTATGTGGGAGCGGGTATGCGTGCGTATGGGTGTGCGTATGTGTGTATGTGCGAGCGTGTGTTCGTGCGTGTGTGTGTGCCTATATGTGCGTGTGTACGTGTGTGTGCTTGCATGTGTGCCTGCGTGTACGCATGCGTGTGAATGATATATGTCTGTATTTGTGTGAGTTAGAATGTAAACTGGAGCGTGTACATGAGTGAGTGTAATTTTGTTGTATATATTACATGATGAAGATGTATTTTATTAATATCATTGCTGTAACGGAACATATATTATAATATTGTTGTTATATGCATGTAAACTGATGGGCAAAATGCCTAATGCTTCAAAATAAACTATATAAGTTGGAAGAACATGTTTCACAATCGACCTTAAATGAATAAGTATAAATACATTAGTTATATAATATCACACGCACGTGATGTTAAACGTGTGATAAAGTAATGATGCAGTAACTTACCAGTTGTTGATGGCATTTCTACATGAAATAAAAAAAGAATAATGAATACAATGTAAGAAATAAACTTGTTTTGTTTGAGTGAATTTTAAACGTGAAATATAAACCATAATCCTTCTGTTTGTCTCCGGTAAATATACCTCGTGTATAGCTCTAGAATACACCAACGCTAACGCCCTTGAGTTAAAAGTATTACATACGCGTTAAAGTAACAAGTTATGTATCAGTCAATATAAAAATCGACACTGAGAGTGCTGGTGGGAGGCTTTCTGGTTGCTGCTATTAAAGCTCAAACCTACTTTACACGTTTTATGTTCGTTTTTTTACTGCCGATCTTGTCAAACATCAAAATAGGCTTAAGTGACTTTATAGGCATGTTGCATATATAAACAATTGCAAAAAGGGTACATTTTATTTGCCAAACATGTCTTTTATGCGAATATCAAAATCGGCAGTAAAAAATTATAAGCGCCTATTTATCAGATTCTACAGTACGCTTACGGTAAACACTGACCGAGCGCAGCTGGATTCCGATACCGAGACAAAAACATATATCTGGTCAGTACTACGCTATAAGATTATATAACCGGTAACAGGCATTGCAGACGATACGAGGGTAATAGCTATTCATTCATAATAGCAAATCGATCACGTAACCCTGTTCTGGAAGTAGTAATTTTCTGGACTGTTATTTGGTTAAAACAATTACGTCTACATTGTATTTCTTACGTTTAGTCAAAATTAACACGTGTCTGTTTTAGGTACATCTTTGTATTTTATGACTATTATTGGTGTCAATCGCGAGATTAAGGTTCATTCTTCGTGCACATGCTATATATTTAATAGTGGTTTGACGTTTTCATATATTTTGTTGCTGAAAGTGCGCAAAAAATCTGTGCGCAAACTCCGGCCGTGTTTGGTCTACTTGGTGTCTGTCTGTAGTGGCTGGAACGTCAGAGTTTAAAAGCAGCCACTTGCTGACAGCTTATCTGTCTATTTCAGAATGGTAAGATTTTTTTTTAGGAAATATGCATCAAGGAAGCCCGATTTTTTTCCATTTAGTGGTAATCAGTGCAATGCTATGGCCCTTATAGCATTGTTAGCTTTCTTTCAATGTTCGCGCGACATTAACCATGTTTTTACATAAAGACGTTGATGGAATATTGCACGAAGGAAATCGACTTTATGGACAAGTCAGTCAAAATCTTGGACATACTCGTTATCTGAGTCATTCAGATTTAAGTTTCTTAATATTCAAAATGAAAATATATTTGTTATTATTCACTATAGCCAATATATTTTGAAAAATGCCACACCTGCTGTTCCTTATGAAGATCAATTATATATGTCTTTACAGTTTTACACAATTTCTTTTACGGTGCCCTTTGATGCTTTGCATCAATGGTTATCTTGTATTACATGTAAATACTTCGGAACTACTTCGCTTAGTCAATAGTGTATATTCTAAAAATAGCTCCTTACAGAACCTTCAATATCAGTTCTAAAAATAGCTATGCAGTCGGGACATTTGATGGATACGTCATGCATAAATTATTCAAATAGCTATACAGCCGAGACATGTGATTAATACGTCATTTTCATATTATGGAACAAGTTCCATATGGTCTCAGCGGAATGATTATTTGCAAAAATATCGATTTAACGAACAGTTTGACAATATTTTTTCATCTTAAAATAAAAAAAACATGCTGATTTAAGTAAAAAAGTTAAAATATTTGCAAAAACGTATTTCATAATATTGAAAATGTTGACAGTTTCTGGAACTACTTGAATGCGGATACACATAGCAGCCTATAGGCGGTTAAGATTGTATTAAGAAATGGGCAATGGTAGTAATGAGAGGCTTAACGCCTCCCAAAAACTAAAAAAAAGAAATACATACACTACACATTATAGTGGTTTACATGTGCATTCGTAAATACATGTACTAGTATGTCTACAGCTAAATAACCTAAACCTTAAAAACCAATGTCATTCCATTAACGTAAATGGCATAAATAAACAGTAACTAATCGATACATCTATTGGCAATGATTTATTTCATCCAGCACATACATCATTTATTTCGTCATGCTGCTGTTCGACACATTGCTACTGACTCACAAACGTCTATCAAAAGGGTACATTATAAATGCGAGAAAAGAACAAAGACAATGTTCATTTGTGGCTTTATTTGGCCCTGAGTTTTGTCAAAAAGAATATTTTTGAAAAGTCACAGGGCTAAACTAAATAAGTGTGAACCTTGTCCTGTAAGTTATGCATCTTGTATTAATTTTACAGAATGCGAAATAGATACGGGCTGATATGTGCTAATTAAGTTTGACGTTAAAATAACAAGGGACCTTATGTAAATACAGGACTAATTTTGAGCTTAGAAGTTCAATAAACATATTTTAAAAAAGGGTTCCCTTACCTGTGGTTCCAGTCACAGCTTCTGTAAAATATATCAGTCATGCATAATATATAATTTTATTATTATTATTAGGAAGGGTAACAAAATAAAAACAGGGAATGCAGCACTCAACTTAAGTTATTATCACTTAATCTAAACAAGTACATCACTTTGAGCTTTAGCTTGTCTTAATTCATTTTTTAAATAAAATGTCAAATCAAATGAAGTAGTTAGCCTGCGCATCCCAGCGATCAAGCTCGTTGAAGTGTCCGTATTTTTAAATGAAACTTCTGATACAGTTTTGTCTTCGTCAAAAATCGTAAGGTTAATGAATTTTTTCGACGAGTTAACGAAAATAGCTTAGCTTTTATTAAAGTTGAATCTTTCTCTATGTTAAACACTATGAAAACAGATAATGATAAACTAGCCTAAGATTTTAAGATTTTATTCATTAAAAGTGTTTTTCTAAGAGTATTTCTTTAGAACAAATTATAAGAATATTTTGTGAATATGGGCCCCAATTGTTTGCCTGACTGTCTAGTACTCTCTACAATATAAAGAAACAAAAAATACTATATTACGTTACCTGCGTCCCCACCATTAATGACATTTTTTGCTGCAATGGAAAACATACACCATTTGTTTTCATACTCGTATATTCGTAGATATTAGAGAGGTTGCGATTCAAACGTGTACGACTACGTGTACGTGTAGCTACCCGTACATGTATACGTACACGTTGCAATTAAAATTGACTTGCGAAACACAACGTGTACGTGTAACATCACATGGCAGTTGTAACATGATTTCTTCGTGAATCGATAATGAGTGTTAATATGAACTCACTGAGACTACCGGCGATAAAATCTTGGGTTTCCCATGCATACGCATACCTGTGTGACATAGTACACATTATATTTTCGTCTGTCACACGTCGGTTACTTGTAGAAACTACACATACCTGAATGACGAAATACCCAAAAATGGTATTCACGTACACGTACACGTTGCCTTTCGCAACCTCACTATTGTATGGTTAACGCGTGCCTTTTCATGCTATTCCATCTGAAGAGTCCCTTGGGGCGTTGGTGTCCTCGCCCTGACAGGCTTGGGCACCAACATTCACGCGGAACTCTGCAGGTGTAACGAAAAAAAACATGCGTAAACGCTATTTTAGCATAATTATATATTGTCTCTAAATAGGAGAGAATTAAAAAATAACTAAATAACGTAATAAGCCACTCACTTTCAATGTGGAATTATGTTCAATGTCAAATGGGTAAAAATGGAATGCGCGCAGTTAAATAGTACGGGATATTATCGTATTTAGAATCGAAATAAGAACTCGTTCGTCCCGTGTATTATTCACCGTCAAAATACGCGAACATATTTTTATGTCTTAAGTAATAAACGTTATTTACATATGATATTATAATTTACAAAACATCAAATTGTGCGTTTGCTTTACAAATTAAAGACAGTTTGGCCAAAGCAGTCTAAGGCACAAGTGTCAGATCAGACTTCCCAACCCAACTCTAGAGCAATAATTGAGTGTTCATTAACAATTAGGTGTGAATGTCCGTACTTGATGTACAAGCCCCATAAAACAGACCACTTGGGGTAATAAACATCTGCAATATCTGATCGTTGTTAGCTCCTGTAAATATTGAACCTCTATGGTGGGATACCTGTAGTGAGGTAGTTTCATATTTTGCCTCCTATATACACATGTACAGTCACATTTTACTATTTTATGGGCATCCATTCTGATACAAAGTAGAAATTAAAATGATAAGCAAAAATGGCGTTATTTTTAAACTATAGTGCAAGACAGCAAATAAGAATATTTTAGTGATACGGTATGTTAATGATTTTACTTAGTGTTTAAACTATCTTGAAATTTTAGTTAATACTGAAAATCATTAACTTTCGTGGGCTTTAAATTTTGGTAAAATGGTAATTTGGTGGTTTCTTAAATTCGTGGATTTAAAGTATTGGAATAAAAATCTCTTGTTACGTATTTTAAGGTTAAATATTTGGGAATTAATTTCGTAAAATTAAGTAAATTTAATCTGCCGCAAATATTAATAATTTCACAGTACATGTAATTAAAGTTGAATTGTTTTACTCAATAAAATATGTAGTTAAACCTCCAATCAACATCCACTTTATATACTTGATAAAAAGACCACTTTAGACATTTTCACTATTTCCACGTTTAACAAGACCACTGAATAATAAGATCCAAATGGTGATGTTATTAAAATATATTACATTGATAACTGACCAAAGAACGGTTTCTGATAAACGTGTTGTTCTTTTTATAAAAAATAACATTTTTTACAGGGAGCAATGTTTCTGTCATTGACTTCTATGAAATCTTGGTTTATAATATTTGATCATTTAATGAACAATTTATACTTAACTCTATCAAATTCAACTACATAAATTGTGTTTGTGATACTTTTTTTGTATTATAACACAAATGACACTTAACACTAAATACATGACGTTAAGTTTGTTTACTACTGTCGAAAAGTAGATTTGAAACGTGATTACCGGTATTGAAATCATAAAAAGTCGCTCTCAATCGAACGATGGAAAACAAGACATGCTTTTAGTATCTACAAAATATTTTAATTGATGACTATCACCAATAAGTATTGACATTTATAAACACTGAATAATGTAATATTCGATTTTTAAAATTGAAATTTATTAACTCTGTTCAAATGTGACACATTTTGTTATAAAAAATCTGTATACATGTACAGTCAGTAAATGACTTCAGATTCAAATTGCTAATGTTGATCCCTTATTAACTGATAAAATACTATTCCCAAATGAAAGCAATTAGTAGCCTGTAACTACTGTGCCAGGCCCATTAACACCTACTTGTCAATAGGGATCTAACAGACCGGTTACGCAACAAAAATGTTGCATTCTGTACCACTTGTGCCTTAGACTGAAAGATCATGTGGCGACGTTGCGGATACAACCGACAAGTAATACCAGATTTTGTTATTAGCATCGGCTTCCGGTATTGGCAAATACCAAGTAAACTAGAATAATGCTAGTTCGTTAAAATCTATAATTTACATTTAATTGAAAATTAATAATTAGTTACAAATAAAATGGGAATTACAATTTATATGACGCAGTAAATTGTTTAGTGTTGTCGGCGTGTGCATACGTAAACCTGGACACCAACGGCGCGTGAATATTTATGTTTACGCATGGTTTTCATCCCGTTACATATAACATATGGGCAAAACATCGATTTGCATGCTATGAATCATTATCAAAGGTATCCAACACAATGTTTATAAATTTCTTGTATGCTAATAGTTCGTACGGCAGTACAGTAAAATACCATCCCTCGTGCAAGCATATATCTAGTTATAATAATAATTATTTTTGTCATCCAACGTAGATAGTAAACCGCAAACTGAAACTAGCAAGACATGAACACGGAGTTTCTGTTAAATGCCGTCAAATAATAACCACCTAGATAGTGTATAGTTCACTAAAGAAAATAAATAAACCCTTATATGGATATGGACATCATTTGTGCCCTTTGGTACGACGAATTGGAAAATCTTTCTTATCGTGTGATCGTGACGACGGGTCGAAATGACGAAAACAAGATTCAAAGAGTAGCTCAATTCAATTCACTTGTTTCATCAAGATTGCATAGACAGTAATTGCACCTTTAAGACGTTCGTACATTAAGTCCACCACGCTTCGTTTTTACGTAATATACTTTTAAGGAATCGGTTTTCAGGATCAGGCTTATGCTCAATTCTGTTTTTGCTATTTTTGAACGTATTTGTAAAGTTATAAAATCCACTTTCCTTAGCATTTACAAAATACCTTAACAGCTTCTAGATACTAGAAAACGAACCTTCAAAACATTTACTTTCTCATCAAAAGGGATCGATTGTACTTGAGGTTGTAACTAGCATCCAGGATCTTGAAGATCGAAAATCCAAACTCAATTAGACCGGGAGCCAGAGGGGGTTTTGCTCCTCCAGGGGGAATTTTGTGGACCATATTTTTTTGAAACCCCAAGGTGTGGCGAACATTTTGGCATAAAGTTTGCAACTGGCGGGTGGGACTTTTCTCCGTTACCACGCTTTAAAATACGTTACCCCCAAAATATAAAATAAAAATTGTAATTTTAAAGATAAATTGTACCATTATGCTACTTAATAATTCCAAGTTTGCATATGTTATTCAAGAGTGTAAACTAGTAGCTGCATATTGATTAAATTTCAATGCCAAAATGCAATGTTAAAGAAGATAAATATGGGAAAACATACGTTACCCTAAAAAAACAAAAGATTTTTGGCATAACGTTTTTTATTGCAAATTTAGATGACCAGGTAATCAAATGATGACGTTACCATTACAAAGTTCAACATTCAACCTAAAATTGATGTATAGATTGCCAGTATAGGTTAAGAGAAAGATGTTTGGTAGCGATTCTTAAAATGTCAGCCATTCTCCAAAACATGTGCGTTTTTTATTCCTTCAATAATCTCAAGTATTCAAATTGTATCATACACTTTTCAGTTACATATAATACCCCTTTATATATTTATAATGGTTTATATTATATATATTAACAAGTTTCTAACTTGTAAAATATGTTAAGGCAATACTGCATTGCACTTTACGTTACCAAACATACAAATTAAAGTGCATGTCGTCAGTGTCTTAAAAACGTACTTAAAACAATTGAAAATAAAACCAATTTAATCCTATTCAAAACGTATTATAGGTTTGCGAGTCAAACTGTATATTTAACTAAACAACATGTAAACTATAACATACATGTATTTAAATATCAAACAAAATTACAATTTACTAGCCTTGTATTCTGTTACTTTAGATAAACTATACCACTAAAAATAATTGATTTTCAAATCAAAATATCTTTTATCGCAGTTTGCATTTGAACTTTCAACACATGTATTTAAAAAAAACAATTTATGTTTCAATTTACGTTACCTTACCTTCAAACTTTACAATATCATATATACATGAATGCTGTAATTTTAACACAATGTTGACTTATCTTTGTAAAATCCCAAACGTACAAGTATTTTTGTTTGCTTTATACAATATGTTTTTAACTTAATACACACACACAAATTTAATACTCAATTTATGAAACTAGAACACAGATTGCCCCTCGATTTAATATCTTCATGAGAATACTATGCACACACATGACTTTTAAACATTTTCTATATACATGTATACAATAGTATTTCAGTTATTTAATTACACTACATACAAATTAAAGACCACAGTGTATATTTGAAAATAAGTTTGAAACATTCTCTAGGGTGCACCAGGAATTAGACCCCAAAAGTAAAATTGTCCAATTCCTCTTGGTCTGTCTGGAGGAAAAGATTGATAGGTGCATACTTATCTTATATATTATACTACCTGAATTGTTGTGCAATACTGACCAGTGAGAGGTCACGATCATTTAAGGTAAAATAGTGTAAACTGTGTTACTGTTCATTGTTTAAAGCCTTTGCTTAATTATTTCCATTTTATGTCTAAAGCCAGTATTCCATGTGTTACATACGACATGTAGTCAGGAATTGCTGCATCATATGACAATTTATGGCTTTAATAAGTGGGATAGTTACACAATATGGCCTAGGATGGCTGCAATCTGTATTGGTGGGTTCCCAAATTGGCATAGGATGGCTGCAATCTGTATTGGTGGGTTCCCAATATGGCATAGGATGGCTGAAATCTGTATTGATGGGTCCCCAATATGGCCTAGAATGGCTGAAATCTGTATTGGTGGGTCCCCAATATGGCCTAGGAGGGCTGAAATCTGTGTTAGTGGGTTCAAAATATGGCCTAGGAGGGCTGAAATCTGTGTAAGTGGGTTCGAAATAGGGTCTAGGAGGTCTGAAATCTGTATTAGTGGGCTCCAAATACGGCATAGAATGGCTGAAATCTGTGTTGGTGGGTTCCCAATATGAACTAGGAGGGCTGAACTCTGTGTTGGTGGGTTCCAAATCTGGCCTAGAAGGGCTGAACTCTGTGTTGGCGGGTTCCCAATAGAACCTAGAAGGGCTGAACTATGTGTTGGTGGGTTCCCAATATGGCCTAGGAGGGCTGAAATCTGTGTTGGTGGGTTCCCAATATGGCCTCGGAGGACTGAACTCTGTGTTGGTGGGTTCCCAATATGACCTAGAAGGGCTGAACTCTGTGTTGGTGGGTTCCCAATATGGCCTAGGAGGGCTGAAATCTGTGTTGGTGGGTTCCCAATATGGCCTCGGAGGACTGAACTCTGTGTTGGTGGGTTCCCAATATGACCTAGGAGGGCTGAACTCTGTGTTGGTGGGTTCCCAATGAGGCCTGGGATGGCTTAATCTGTGGTGTTGAGTACCCAAAATGGCTTTGGTGACTGTACTCAGATTTGGTGGGTTCCCAATAGGGCCTGAGATGACTGTACTCTGAGGTTGTGGATACCAAATGGAACCTGTGATGGCTTTTCTCTGTGGTGATGGGCATCCAATACAGCCCGGGATGTCTGTACTCAGAGGTGGTCAGTACCCAACAGGGCCTGGGATTACTGTACTCATAGGTGGTTAGCATCAAATGGGGCCTGAGCTGGTTGTTCTCAGAGGTATAGGATAGCAAATATGACCTGTGATGGCTGTTCTCTGTATAGGTGGGTACCCAATCGGGCCTGAGATGGTTGAACTTGTGGAGGTGAGTACATAAGCTGGCCTGGGACGGCTGTACTATGCAGTGTTAAGTACCAAATAGGGCATTGAATGGCTTTCATCAGTGACTATGAGTATCTCTCAGGCATAGTATGGCTGTACACAGTAGTTGTGAATAGGGCATAGGGCGTAAGAAGGCTGGTAGTGGTAAGTACCACATAGGGTCTGGTATGGCTATATTTAGTGTTTGCAACTACCCCGTAGGGATTAGTATGACCATAATTGGTGGTGGGGAATTACCAAATAGAACCATTGATGGCTATAGTGCACCTGGTATGGCAGGATTCAGTTGGTCCGAGTACCCCTTAGGACATAGTATGATTGTTACCGCTGGTGGTAAGTACCACAGTCAAGTGGGACCGTACTCAATGGTTATGTGTACCACTTAGTGAAAAATATAAACTGTAATTGGTGGTGGTGATTGCACCTCGGATGTCTGTACTATGTTGTTGTGACTCCTTTGTACCCTATACAACTTGGTGAGACTGTAAGTATTGGTTATGAGCACCCATATGGGGAATGAAATCTGTAATTATTTGGGATGAGTACCCTCTTGGGTCTTATATGACTGTAGTTTTGTACTAGTGAGTAACACATTGGGCCCTGTACAGCTGTGCTCAGTAATTGTGAGTACAATACAGAGACTTACATGTATATGGCTTTACTAAGGTGTTGTGAGTATACCTTAGGGCCTACTATGGCTATAATTAATGGTGGTGAATACCCAATATGGTCTTCAAGGTTGGCTGTCCTCTTGGTTTTAAGTATCCCATAGGGCCTCAGATATAGCTGGTGCCATTACGAATTCAATAGGAATGGTTGTATTGGGTAGTTGTAAGTACTCCATTGGTTACGGAATGTATGTATAGACAGTGTTATTAGTCCCCAATATAGTCCATGTCCCAGGCCTTGAAAATGGAAGGTTCATTACCAAAGAGGTGAACAGATCCAACAATAATTTTCGGTTAGCTTGATATCTCAGCAGTCTGAAAACGGTTGATGGACTTGCGGGTCACTTTGCCAAATGACCTTTTGGCGGCCATCTTTAAAGATGGCCGCCATTATTTTAAGCAATCATAAGCATTGGGAAAACTAGAATTTTTCCTCACTCAATTGGGCTATCGGCTTGCAATATGTCTTAAAATGTTCGTATTTCAACCCCACATCTGCTGATATATAAATCATAATATTATGATAAAGTGATTACTTCGAAATTTATGGTATTCTAAGAAAACTTTGATATTTTTCACTTTTTTCATTATTTTTTCTCTTGCAACTCCGATTGGGATTTGTATTGAGCCATTTTTTGTTTGTTATATTTAGAGGGTAATTCTAGGGATCCATAATATACATTACATTGATAGATTTTCACTTTGAAGTAAACAATTGGTCAGGAATATATGACAATTGATATCTAATTAAATGGATATTTTTAAGACGCATGCATATATCTTTTCCAATAATCTCAGGAACAACCATTAATTTTGGTTTATTATTTCAAAGTTGCTTTGCTTGTTCATATGCACATATCTATACATGTGTAGGTATCTGAAAATCGAATCCTTTGCCTAATAGGATATGGGTTTGATACCGGACCCCAGCTAGAAGTATTGCAGGCGAGGGTCCGGCTATTAGTACAGGATCATACACGCCATGGGCCGAGTGTTTCAGTATAACTTAATCTTTGATTCTTTCTTTCCTAAATAGTGAATCATTAGCGAATTGCATTCTTATTCAACATGAATGTATGCCAAATTTTAGGTTTCTAAGTTATATGTTGTCTTCTGAAAGGTACGTTTTGGTGACGTTTTAGAGAAGTCATAATGAAATATATTATTATCTCAAGCGAAGGGTTCTGTATCTGGCATCATCAGACTTACCTTCTTGGTCTATATGATTACAATCACTGACAGTCATGTTTAACTTAAAAGATTAAACGATTTATAACGATTTCTGTGGGGAACCTAGATGTAGGGTACATGCTTCGGGATCTAGAGGTCCCCGGTTCAATCCTCACCGGGACCACTGCTTAATTTCTCTGAGCAAGAATAATCCACCTTCCCCACTTACCCAAATGTATATATGGATACATGAGGGGGTCAAAAGCCTATCAGCAGCCAACACCGCCGAGCGAGTGTAACAACTGACGTGAGACTCAATGAGTAAATGTACAGTCGGTCGAATGGTCGAATGTCTGACAATTGACTTTAACTGGGTGCTTTTTACATACAATATAATTTTAGTATCGAAGATGCAAGTCATTTGTTCCTACATTCATGGCCAGTGTTTATATTAAGAGTCATACCCCTTGATTGCAGGGCTAGGAGTAGATGTACACTGTTTTTGTATGTATTCATGACAATGATGACCGGCGTTAGTCGTACCCCTTGATTGTAGGAAAGCAGTAGGACTAGCAGTTGCTATGCCTAATGTTATTCGGTAATTGTTACCAGTGGTAGTTGCACCCAATGATTGTAGGGAACCACTCTGGCGGGGAATTACTTATCTACATGTACCTCATTGAGACAGGAATACCAGCAAACCGTGAAGTAAGGCGCATCATAGGATCTTGTAGGTATAGCTTCGCCTGTTGAAAATGGATAGCCCATGACACAAGCACAGACAAAGTGATGTGGGGGATAGCCATTAGGAGAGGAAGTGTTGTTCCTGTCATTGGTCGTTATCCCTTATCAGTGCATGTAATAGCTGAACTTGACTGCCGAATGTACCCCAAGTGGGTGTACTATGTGGTGGACTTTACTCCTATAGAGAGAGAGAGAGAGAAAATGGTGTACAGGCAGTAGCATATACCTTATTGGGACTGGAATGGACAGAAGCATTTCCGAAGGAAGGTTCTTCTATATATTAAGAAAATGGATTGATTTAATCGGTGGAATATTCCCCATGGGGTTAAGGATGGTTTACTTAGAAATATGGTGTACTTTAAGGACCAAAAATGACTATACCGATGAAATAACAAGCCCAATATGGTAAGGAATGACCATGCATATTCACCTACTAGTATTAAATCAGAAATGACTGTGACCATAGTACCCCCAATAAGATCAGGAATGAATGTGTCCATCAGTAGAATGTACCTCATATAGACATTATAAATGGAAGTTCCTATCTTTATTAGTAACATGTTATGTAACCCATATGACCAGGAATGATTACCATTAGCAGAATGTAGCACATATGGTCAGGAATGACTGTACTCATTCTACCCCTCTGTATGATGTACACCATATGGTCAGGAATGCCCGTGCCCAACTGCATAGTTACGAAAGGCTGTATGTATGTATCTGTATGTATTAAGTATTGTCAGTAATGGCTGTACTCATATGTAATATGTATGACATAGCTATGGTCAGGACTAGTTGTATACCCAATACCCATCTGTACTACGGATTCCATATAAGGAATTGATATACCTATAAATAATATGTGCCCCACATGACCAGGAATCTATGTACCCATGTGTAGGCTGTACCACACATGGTTGGGAATGACTGTCCCCATCTGTACTGTGGACTCCATATGGCTAGGAATCTATGTACCCATATGTAGTCTGTACCACACATGGATAGGAATGGCTGTACCCATCTGTACTGTGGACTCCATATGGCCAGGAATTAATGTACCCATATGTAGTCTGTACCACACATGGTTGGGAATGACTGTACCCATCTGTACTGTGGACTCCATATGACCAGGAATTAATGTACCCATATGTAGTCTGTACCACACATGGATAGGAATGGCTGTACCCATCTGTACTGTGGACTTCATATGACCAGGAATTAATGTACCCATATGTAGTCTGTACCACATATGGATAGGAATGGCTGTACCCATCTGTACTGTGGACTCCATATGACCAGGAATTAATGTACCCATATGTAGTCTGTACCATACATGGATAGGAATGGCTGTACCCATCTACTACGGACTCCATATGGTCAGGAACAATTGTACCTATCAGTAGAATGTACTTCATATGGTCAGGAATGGTTGTTCCTTCATATAGCATGTTTTAGTACTCATATGGTTAGTACGTGTACTAAGTATCATATGTGGTCAAGAATATCTGTATTCATGTGTAGTATGTACCCAATACGGTCAGGAATGAATGAACCTATCTGTAATATGTATCTCGTATGGTTACAAATTACTGTACCCATCTGTCGTACCGGTATGCATTAATAACCCATATGTTCAGGAATGGCGCTGTTCATCCGTAATATGTACAAAACTGGATTGACTGTAGCCGACACTTACTAGTAATCCATGAGTTTAGGACTAAGTGTGCTCATCTTTGGGATGTACATCACGGAGCAATATCGTATGACCCAACCCAACAAGAAAAGTATACCCATATGTAATTGTGGATGCACACATCTAAAGGTAGAACCTTCAGGCATGGCAGAGATAGTCGGTGATGCTGAAAACATTTACAACTCGCAGGATAAATATCCCCGTGTTTGACACCTTGTAGTTGTATTTGTGGTTGTAATTATTTAAACCTTTCAGTCAAGGATAACTTCTTAATATTCCATATGGGGTCATGTGATTTGCTGAAGAGACAGCAAGTAGAAGTGACTGTGGTGTGATACAAGGAATCTGGATGGGATACCTTAGCTCTTTCCGAACAGATTCATTTTGGTTCTTCAGCGTGCCCAGCGTATAGCACCGATACTCGTGAGAATATCACACGGTTAACAACCAGTTCATCTGTTGTTGGGTGGGAAATACTGAACACTGGTCAATGAAATTTCGAACCAGGGACTCCGGATTGGTAGTCAAGAGCACTAACTCCTCAGCCACCATCGTGTCACCAATTACAACCTTGGTTGTGGTAGGGTGGTGGAGGCTTTAAAAGTATGTGTATAGTTTTACAAATTCTATTAAGAACGGTTATTTAAAGGTTACTAAGGTCCACCTGAGTCAGACAAGTAGTAAGCTAGACACTAGACAAAGATCAACTGATTCAATATATAATTTTGTTTATTTTGTATCCCCTCTATCCCTTATTGTTTCCCTTCGAATACGTTCCTGCTTTCACATTTTCATTTCTTAGTGAATGCGCGAAACGAATAGAATTTAACAGTGGAAGGTATGAATTCTTACATGCTTTACTATTATTAAAGAAGAATATGAAAACAACGTTAAAATAATGTACTTTTAATGTAATATTCGGAACTTTATAAACAAAAATATAAATGTATAAACTCATATCAAATTATTTTCCAATCATTTGGAGTCATGTTTATGTTTATTTTCCGTTTCGCTGAATAGTTATTCAAGTTTTCCTGTCAATAACCATTTTTTTGAAAATAATGTCATATGAACTCATACAACTGACCGGATCCGAACCGCCAAACCATCCAGCTAGGGGTCAGGTACCACACTAACACCCTTGTGACACGGTACTGGACACCTAGGCATATATATACGCATCGTATCAACAAAGTAGCCATGGAATAAAAAAAATTCTATTCATATGCCCTAAAATATCTATTTAATTTAGGCATTAGTTGTCATATATTCCTGACCAATTTTGGACTTCGAAGTTAAAATCTATCAATGTAATGTATATTATGGATGCCTAGAACTATTCTCTGAATGAAGCAAACAGAAACTGGCTAAATACGAATCCCAATCAGAATTGCAAGAGAAAAAATAATGACAAAAAGTGAAAAATATCAAAGTTTTCTTAGAATATCAATAAATTCGAACTACTTCCTTTATCATAATACTATTATGTATATGTCAACATATGTTGGGTTGAAATACGAACATTTTAAGACATATTGCAAGCCGATAGCCCTATTGAGTGAGGAATAATTCAAGTTTTCCCAAAGCTTATGATTGCTTAAAATAATGGCGGCCATCTTTAAAGATGGCCGCCAAAAGGTCATTTGGCAAAGTGACCCGCAAGTCCATCAACCGTTTTCAGACTGCTGAGATATCAAGCTAACCGAAAATCATTGTTGGATCTGTTCACCTTTTTGGTAATGAAATTCGGTCTGTCACATGGACTAATAAGGCCTGGGTTGACTATTAAGTGGTTTAACAACCCCTAAGGACATGATATGGGTGTACTCGGTGTTGGTTACACCCCATTCAGGCCTAATATATGATGGTGATGAGTACCCAGTCATGCCTGTCATAACAAAGGGTTTGGTTTATAGTACCCCTTATGGCTTAGTATGGCTATAATAAGTGGTAGTGACTACCCCATACGGCATTTGATGGCTGTACTCTGTGATGGTGAGCACCGAATGTGACAGTGGGTGGTTGTACTTGACAAGTGTTATGTACCCCATATGGTCTTGGGATGCCTGAACTTTGCATTGTTGCAAATCCCATAGGGCATATTTTTCGTAACTTGACCTTGAAATGACCTTGACTTCAAAGTTGTCAGTCTTGTACATGTATGTCCATATGATGTACATTACCAAATGAATAATATCTAAGCAAATATTTGTGACTATATACATAAATAAATAAAAATGCATGAGAACATAGAATTTTAAATATATTTGTAAATTATGGCGGCCATCTTGGACGCCATCTTGAATTTCCGGGTCCACACCACGTGTCGACAATTTATGCCGGCAGTTCCATATAGTACATGCAAAGGCGAATATTTTGGTATATAACATTGCTTGTTCTACTTTAGCTGTCACCTAGCTACCCCCAAAAAATCACCAATTGTCACCGCACTATATGTGTTATACCGAAATTTTACCTGAAATATTGTTGAACAAAAAAACATATTTTTGAAAGGTAACGTAATTTACATGGCATTTCATATCAATTAACTATTTGTGTAGTTTTAATATAGCTATATACATTATTGAGCTGCATACTAATCAGTAACATCATTTCTTAACTTAAAAACGTCATATACGTTGGATGTTTTTTTAAGATTTCGTGCAAAGTAACGTAAATTACGTATGTAATCTCACATTTTTTGCCTATAATAATTTGTACAACTGATAGTTTCAATTCTAAATACATTTAACATACATAAATGTCTTATTCACATGATTTATTGAACAATTAGCATGTTTATAATATCATATAAGCAAAATTAGTGATTCCTGTAGAAAAACGCATAGTCACGTATTTCAAATCTCCGTAACTCGTTAAAGCCCCAACAGAAACTTGCAAACTTTTGTCTGTGATTGCCACCTACCATAAGGTTTAAGAAAATCATAGTGTTGAAAATTCATCCTGGGGGGAGCAGGGTCAATTGTCAAAATGTATCAAAGGTCTAAATGTATGAATCCCAATATTTCTGTTACTATGTACATGTATTAAAACGTCCTTATTGTCTTTTTGATTGAAGGAAATATCCATATTTTTCTTCTGCATAAATTGTTTTCTTTCTATTAACTATATGAAATAAATTAAGATTGAGCTTGATCCTGAAAAAAAATTCTTTGAACACAGGGCCCCGAAAAAAGAAAGGGGTGATTAGCAGGCAATTAACTGCAATTATCTTTCGATTAACACATTTTCTTTCTGTATATATATTTCTGAAATAAGTCAAAATTGAGCTTGAGTCTGATCCTGTAAATAAACTATTTGTGAATACGGGGCCTTAGACCGAAATGATTAACAGTCACTTACCAGAAAAGTAGACCAGCACTGCAATTAGCCCCGCCCCAAGGAAAACTGCTATAGAAATATAAAATATTTCCTTTCTTCGTGATCGCTTCCTGTAAGGGGGTAATTCTTCACTTGAAGTATCTGAAGGGGGGCTGGTGGATTTAACTTCCTGTAGGCCTGGAAAAGAAACACAACTGATGGTAGTATATATCTTTGTAAAATACTATGTCATGTGTTTGTATATTTTTATACGTACTTTATACATACATGTATAATATATCTATATTGTTAATTGGTCAAAGGCATATAATTTGCCGATTTTGTGACTAAAACTTGAAAATTTGAATTAATAACGACCACACTATAGTACTTGTATCATTTGCTTCGTATATGTTTTACTGACTGGGGTTAAGTCGGTTCGGGCAAAAACTCTGACATTTGTTGAAAAGATTCTCAGATTTTTTCTTGCCATAAATTCCGTCACATACCACGTGGTATGTTCAAACTGCGCATTGTCGAATAAATACACCCAGCGATTAATGATTTTATATGTATGAAGTGAAAACACATCATAATAAATACTAAGGAAATCCTACAAAAAATATATAATACTGGAAATATAATATATATATATATACTACATAATAATGCGTGGGTCAACCGTAACGTTTGTTGACATGTATCAATGTTAATATATTCTTTAAAACATAATCATCACATACCATTTCATAAAACTTATATCTATTAGTGTGACGTCAGCGTCAAACTAGCATAATTATCGTTAGATTGAATTCGACTACCGACTTATTTACTCATTCAACAGGATTCTGGGATATCTTTGCACCTCGGGGTTACTTAAGGATCCACACTATGAGCAGCTGTTTATTTGCTACCATGCATCTATTATTCCCCCCTTTTGAACCTCGCCTTCCCAACACTATGTTCAATTGTGTAGAGGCGTCCGCGGGTATTTCGCAAATCTGCTTCCTGACCAGTTCTTACATATGTATACGATGCATTCATAAATTCCCCTTAGAAGCCTCGCTGGACTGGCCGGTGAAATTACTTATTTGCGTACGTAAAGCTAATTCCCAGTGTGACGTCGCTAGTACATGGTTTCGACGGATATGAAGGGGCGTAGCTTGGTGTAAAATAAAAATCTAGAATAACCAGTAAATGAACCGCTCTTTGAAAGTCCAAACTGTGTAAAATCTGCGTTGTGTATTAAAAACCTTCTAAATTCTAGGGTTTACTTTTAATTCTACAATAAATGTTTATTTTTTCATATTTTACACATGATACATTCATAAACATTCTCAAAGCAGACTATTCCCCAGGCCAAATACACGGGCGGTAATCACGTGACATCGTCTAGTATGTTAAACGAATAATGGCGGATATTTTGCCTCAGTAAGTACCAACTTTTCTTCGTGTTATATGTCTTATAACCTCTATATCAAAACTGCACATAGCCTATCATATGCGCATTGCTTTCTTTCGAACGTTAGAACTTAGTTTTGCCTCATAATTTGTACATATTTCGAGAACACTCATTGAATTTGATTAACAGTTTTAGCGCAAGGCAGGTATGTCGCACGTATTGAATACACATTTGGCAAATTATAGACTCATTAGCTGTTATGCGACGAAAGAGGTATAAAATTATATGAAATGTTTAATTATAGCGTGAACGAAACCTGTATGGATTTTCATAGTGCAATATTAGGCAGTGTATTCCCATTTTACGTAAATAGTATGTATCACGAACGATTTTGTCATAGTATGTCTCACGTCTCATATCTGGCGTGTGTTTCAGTACGCCAAGAGATGGCTGTTTTTACACATCTTATCAACTAATATTTATGTTTTAACATGCCAAAAGATTGACATAACCATACAGTTGAAGTTCAATTATTGCGTTACGTGATAAACTGTGTCAATATACTAATGATTATATTGAAGAAAACATTTGAGATACAGACAAATATTTTATACTAAGGGTCACTGAGTAGCTCGACTTAGTTCATAGTCGAATAGTATTTGAGATAATAAGGGGCTGTCACAAAATCTATTATCATTACTTACGACCCGCTGTTAATCTGCATATATTATAAGACAATTTTCAATATTTCAGAACATTAGTATGCTGAACATGTCGAAAACAAGTCTACAAGTCAAGGCTGTTTGACTTGTTCGACAAAGACACGTCGTTTTACAGGGCATGTGCTGAAGGGTATGCTGTATTACCAAGAAACATATCTCCTGTGTAGGCCTGTTAATCATATGTTAGAATATAAAGTCCTGGATTTTGATTGGCCGTTAGAAATTTGCACCAATACATGACGTCACGTCGGTTGAGAGAAATTGTTTTTATTAAATTTTCATTTAACCGCAAAAATCGGCGATTTTGTTGGCTCAAAATGTACATGTAGGTTATATTCTAAATGCTATTATCCTATGTGGCGTAATGTGTCGGCGCCATACACCATCGACCAATCAAAATATAGCTGATTACATTCTAAGTAACATAGAAAAGAACACATCGAGCTTATTTTCAACTAATAAGAATTGACTTAATATGTCCAACAATTAAGTTTTACATCAAAGTCATAAATATAACACCTTAGTTAAATTGGCGTGCCTCCGTAGCTCAATGGTTAGTGATCTTGTTAAACTACGGGTGGAGGTAATAGTATTCCAGTCATATTTCAGCAGAAAGCTGACTGGCAAATAAAGGCTATACTCGGCATAATTTTAGTTCATATCAAAATAATTTGGTTCATTGGTCAAGCAGTTATAAACATAATAATGTAATCCCATACTCTAGCGTATCATCTTTGACCATTCTGATAAGTGCATGTGTTGTGTTTCAGTGATCACACAGTTGATATGGTCAAGAGAAAGATACTGACGGAAAGTACTAAGCCAGAAACTGTCAAGTACTGCTGTCCAGCGAGGCTTAATTAAGATCCGATTGGAGCGGGCACGAAGAAAATAGTCCAAAATGTTGCTCTCAGAAAAATGGGTATTGAGAAATTTAAATGTTGGATAACAATGATAAGAATAAACTATACAAATGTAGCAATGTCTTAATTGTTTATTGTAACATTGATTTGATTTACAGTGTTTCATTTTGGTTTTTAAAACATTGAGTCCCGACCTTTCGCATTGAACTTAAGAATCAGTTCAACTGTGTAAAATACACATTTCCAAAATTTAATGAGTCACACGTCAATTTTAATGAGTCAGGGACTCGGACTTTGGACCAATATGAAAGACTGGATTTAAATAAAAAACACAGTGTTAGACAAAACTTTTAGTCGTAGAAATTATAATTATTATCAGTTTTATCACAGATGTCGGATTCAATCAAAAACGTTAATCAAGTAAAAATCACAGAATAATGGAACAAAATCATTCATCAACAGTTACTGTAACATTTTTTGTCCTGAGGTGTTACGTTTAGTAAATACCTATCGACAGCATAGCATAAAGAAACTTGACATTAAAACACGTAACTAGCATTTCTAAATCAAACTGTATCTTCTTTACATTACTTCCTGAAGTAATGAAACATGTCCAGTACTGTTGCCTAATTATAGAGAATACATGTGGCAAGTTTGTTTGCAATAAAATTAAAGGTAATCGATGTTTTTGTAAAATATTGAAACATGTCCTGTACATGCATCTGTTAGGCGCCTTCCCTGTATGACCTCTTCGTGACTGAATAACTCAATTCGACTTTTGTTTTTTTCCAAACGGGTGCATAAAAACGCTTGTTCCATTCTGAAAAATGTTAATTCATACGGTTTAATGCTCATCAAACGTTCGTTGAACATCTATATAATGTAGTCATATGCCTTAATGGAAACAATAGTACAAATGTAGTCCCTAATTACCTCAGTCCCACAGGTTTTTAATGTTTGCCGATTGTCCACAGAGAAACTAGCATTTGGACTGTTCCTATACCTGTGATTATGAAAAAGAAATAATGAAAATGTAGCTGTTAAACTATAGAAAATAGCTTTCTTTGGTGTGTAGTAATTAAATCCCGAAAATCACGAAGGAGTTTATGTAAGCATCCCTTCTAGATTAATCGGAACGGTCTGTAGAATAGGCTAGACTAATTTTATTCTGCCAACCAAGGAACATACAAAATGACAATCACTTTTAATGCATATACTCTTTCCATCTACACAGATAAAAGTGTATATTAACAATGTAACATTGCAGGAACTGTTATATGGCCTCTAAGAAAACGAGTCAAATTAAAGTCGTAGTTAATCCTGTTTTATAGAAAGTAGCGTTAAGAGTTTATTTTCTTGGATTTTGGATCAATCATTGAATGAATGGTTGTTTTTGAATTGATGGAATTTAGAGTCCTTAGTTGCACACATAACATATGTATCGATTATAAATAAATCATACTATCTCATACTACTGTTTGAACAAATATTTTGACATATCAAACATAAATATGGGGTGGTAAGATGTGTAAAAAGAGCCATCTCTTGACGTACTGAAACACACGCCAGATATGAGACGTGAGACATACTATGACAAAATCGTTCGTGATACATACTATTAATATAAAAAGGAAATACGCTGCCTAATATGGCACTATGAAAATCCATACAGGTTTCGTTCACGATATAATTAAACATTTCATATAATTTTATATCTCTTTCGTCGCATAACAGCTAATGTGCCTATAAGTTGTCAAAATTGTATTCAATGCGTGCGACACACCTGCCTTGCGCTAAAACTGTTGATCAAATTCAATGAGTGTTCTCGAAATCTGTTTAGATTATGAGGCAAAACTAAGTTCTACCGTTCAAAAGAAAGCAATGCGCATATGATAGGCTATGTGTAGTTTTGATAAAGAGGATATAAGACATATAAAATAAAGAAAAATAGGTACTTACTGAGGCAAAATATCCGCCATTATTCGTTTAACATACTAGACGAAGTCACGTGATTACCGCCCGTGAAATATCTCATTTCAAAGATCTATGTTCCATGGAGCTGATTAGCAAATCAACGCCCGTTACTTGTAAACCATTTTCACTGCGCAGTGTATCATGGGTAAAACTTTTCTGTACGAGTTACCCATAATGCGCCGGGCAATGTTATATTCTTAATCTAAAAATATACAGGGTTTCTCTAAGAATTTACACCTTCATCAAGCACTCGCGTATCTCAACAAAAATTATAGATCTACGAACAAACTATGTTTAACAAAACTAAACTGATAATAAGCACACATAACTCTATAGATAAATTTAAACCACAATCGTTCGGGCGTAACTGTACTTTTAATAATGAAATAATCCAGATAAAAGGGGTGTATTCGGAAAAGAATTATATTATTTGAAATTGTAGCTTACATCGTCCTCCATGGCGCAGTAGGCTAAGCTACTGCTTATAAAACTAAATATATTTTTTGCTTGGGTTCGAATCCCACACATTTTGAATATTTTTAAATTTGCTAAATAAAACATTCGCGTGCATGTCTATTTTATATATATTTCTAAAATAGATCTATTTCCTTTGTACATTTTGTCTGTATTTTAATCCTTGAAAACACTACCACGCCAAGACTGTTGAACAGAGATATCAGTCAACAATCACCCGAACTGTGCTCCCTGTTTAACCAGAGTAAACGCTTATTAATGTTCAAGTTTCTACCGAATATTCTTATAATTGTGATTCAAATTCTAATTCCAGCGAAACCAATGATGAAAATAGTTTGTAATTCAACCCCGAAGGTCATCTGAGCAAAAAATGAATAAATGCAATATCCAGGGCAGGCAAAAATAGTAAAATAAACGAAACAAAGCAACTTTGTATTTAAACTTAAATATAATTTCATTATTCATTAAGCATTCTAACACGATCCGCGAATTAATCCATTAAACAAAGAGCGGACCTAACTATGTATTATTACCCCCATAAAACATGGTAACAAATTGGCTGTTACAATTTACGTCCGTATCACATGACCTATTGATGAATGAATGAACGTAAACATTAAAGTAAAACAATTTAACGGACCGCGAGTTTCACGAGAATCCAGTGTTACAGCTATGACGCATCTATTTTTAGAAACTCCAATATACTCTCCAAATTAAGATTCATAAAAATTCTGATAATCAATTCATTCATATTTTTCATTTCATGACACAGATACACTATACTCGTGTTATTAAAATTGTTTCAATGTTTAAAATGTGTTTTTTCCTTCAGAAAATTACGAAGGTCATTTTCATTAACGAGGGCGGTAATTGGACCAGCTAATAAGCCACTCAATTTCAGCGTGGAATCATGTTCAATGTCAAATGGGTGAAAATGGAATGCGCGCAGTTAAATAGTGCGGGATATTATCGTATTTAGAATCGAAATAAAAACTCTGTTCTTGTATTTTGTCGGTGAATAAACGCACGAGTGATTTAATTTTCCGCATCCGAACGACTGCCCGTGTTTTATTCACCGACAAAACACGCGAACAGATTTTATTTCTTAAATAAAATATATGAAAAAAAACACTCATGTATTATGATAATAAAATTATTGAAAAAGAGTTTAGCAGCGGACTCGAACCCACAGCCCATATAAAAAGAATGTTCTGAGTAACCACCAGGCCACGCTGTCAACTTGAAAGATAACGTTAATGTATAAGATATATTCCTGATATATATTAGAAAAATAACGGTAAATATCGTTTCAACCTTAGCAAATGAACTCGCCCAAAGGTCTTATTTCGAAGGTCGTTGTACATCTATAGTCATCTGTAGCTAAGGTACAATTTATTTGCAAATTATTATACATGTAGGTTATAGCGATCATCATTAGTCTACATGGGTTTAAATGTAAAACTAAGCATTTCGTTGGGTAAACACGTATGATGGTATTCGGTAAACACTCTAATGTAGCAGCCGACATAATCTAAAAATATAAAAGGAAGCCCCACATCAATATAACACTCAGCCAATCAGTGACTTTGGTTTGTAGCAGTCGTTAATTCGTAGTATAAACACGTGGAAGAGTCTACTAGTTTTGTAAGACAACAACAGACAGTGCGTAAACGTTTCATACATATCCCTACGCTATCGTGTTATAATTATCGTCACTCCGTTATTTTATATACAAATAATTTTGTTTTCAATTGATTAAATCTAATGATTACAATGATATTGCGATTCCTGCATTTGTGAAAGCTGATCTGTTAGTACGTATTTTACATAAAATATGTTCAGTGAATAGTTCCAAACCGCGGGAAATCTGAGGTCACGTGATCAATAACTGCGTCATTTTGCGCGTGTCTCGGCCAACAAACCCGCAACAAACCTAGAGCGAACAAGATTCCGGAAGAAATGTTAGACTATTTTGCGTTTATTCGTTTGTGTTTAACTGCTTTTAATGTTTCATTCTCTATATAGTTGTATTTGACTGGTTGCTCTTTCAGGAATTTGCTTAAACATCTTCCAAAGAATGGCAATGTTCTGACATTTTAACTCGTTCCCACGATAATTGTACCCGTGTCATTTCTAAGAAGAGCAACATTTATTTCGTGCAATTGATTCGTATTTCATGTTTTTAAAGGGTTTTTGGGAGGCGATTAAGCCTCTCATTACTACCATTGCCCATTTCTTAATACAAAATTAACCGCCTTTAGGCTGCTATGTGAATCCGCATTCAAGTAGTTCCAGAAACTGTCAACATTCCCAATACTGCTACATATGTTTCTCTAAATTTTTTAACTGATTTAAGCCAATCAGCAACATTTGTTAATTCTAAGATAAAAAAGTATTGTGAAACTGTTCGTTAAATCGATATTTTGGCCAAAAAAATCACTACACCGGCTGATACCGAACTTGTTCCATAGTACGAAAATGACGTGTTCATCAAATGTCCCGGCTGTAAAGCTATTTTTAGAAACTTCAGACTACGGTCAAGTGATGGTTTTATCAATGAATCGTATACGGTCTGCAAGTACTGTTATGCAATCATATGGTGTCGCTGTACTAGCTAGCCGCTTTCAATAGACTGTCTCCCGCTGTGAGGGAAGTGATTACAAGACGGTACTGTAGAATCTGATAAATAGGCGCGTAGTATTATTTTAAAGCCACTTTTGATATACGCAATCAATACACGTATTACATATAAATTAATATGCACCTTTTAACAATTATTTAGATACCCAACATGCCTATATAGTCACATATGCCTATTTTGACATTCAAGACAAGATCGGCAGTAAGAAAACGAACATTACACGCGTAAAGTCGGTTTTAGCTTTAGTAGCAGCAACCAGATCGCCTCCCACTAGTACTCTCAGTGCTTTGATTATACACAGTAACTGCTTCGTCATTTACATTCCTAGAACGGGTTTCGGTTATAACTGTTTGATCATTTATGCACCATGATATCGAAGAATTTCCGTCTTGCCAGTGTTGTGACATGTATCAATTTAACTCGTTCCCATGATAATCATACCCATGTCATTTCTGAGAAATGCAAAATTTATTTCGTGAAATTGATTGATATTTCATGTTTAAAGGGTTTTTATACACAGTAACTGGTTTGTCATCCACATTTCTAGAATGGGTCTCAGTTTTGATGCCCTATGTTATCACAAGTATTTCCGTCTTGGGAGTTAAACTTGTCGGTAAGTCGGTGTTATATTCTTACATACAATGAGAGCTATACGAGGGAACCTACATCAAGGTAAGGTAGATGAGCCAGGTTACTATCAATTACACGAAAATCCAGCGTCCAGCACTAATAGGCAACTACTGTTTGTTAAGCATGACGTTACAAATATGCCAAAGCCGACTATAGACTGAGAAGAACGGTTAGACTCGGCAGTCTAAATTGATATGCTATAACTTAAAACATTTCTTTAAAATGGATATGCCCTGCAAACGATTTTTGGAAAAGCTAAAACTTGTATTATCATTGTTTTCAAAATAATATCCACTACATGCTACGCATTTACGATGTCGCACTATCTAATTACCATGAGTGCATCTGTATCACAATCTCATAAAAATCTTACCCTAACATCTGCTCGATTTCTTTACGCAGTTAGAGATCTGACTTCACTCCGTAATATATCATGTTCAAATGACCTCACTAGCGAACATAGCCACAGCAGTCTTTCACCGCACTTTCAGATTTAGGAAAGCAGCGATTTGATTGGATGACGAAAAGTTCACATCGACATAACCAAACACAGAGTGTCGTCAGATCCTATATCAGCGTAATAAGGGTCTGATTTTAATGAGATTGTCTGTATCACAAACTTGTATGTCTTTTTAAAATTGTCCGTCCCTCTCTGTGTATCATTAGCATCACCGGATCGTTTAACACATTTATAATGCCCCTTCAATACGGGGAGAGCGGCTAAATTCCAAGTCTGGACTATATCAATCCACCCCAAACCATGGCCATCCGTGGCTTAACCTTAAGCGATATTGATTCTATTCAGCTTTAAAAACAAATTCGTATGTCTTTGTAGATGCATATTTTGCCTTGGGGGCTGTCCATGAACTTTATGGATGACGCTTGTACAGGTTTACAAAATGTTTCAAAACATTCAGAGAATGTTAGTGGCCAAGAGTTTAATATAGTGTGATCGGATTGGTTGTCTTTATCCTTAAGTCTAGTAAGATCAATATTGAATACCACTCCGGTGTTCGAAGGTATTATTGCTGATCATGATATCAATTGTTTGCTATATCTATTCAAACTGAAGCATAATCACGAAATATAGTAAGAGTTATTCGTAAAGTAATAAATCTGAAGTAAATTTTAAGAGTGAGAGTAAAAATCCACATTAAGGGGGCCCACTCCTGAAATCAAAATAACTACGATTTTTTGAAACCATGTTTTTTGCCAAGTTCAACCTATGCGAAGTTAGTTTTTGAGTAGAAAAACATAGGTTAATGACTTACTTTTTTTGTAATATCAAATCGAAATAACACACCTCAAAACGGCCATTTTAGCATCTAAAGCTATTGAAAAGGGGGTAGGGGTTAAGAAATGGCCGGTAATTAAATAAATATGAACCAAAATTGTTATAAGTACATCAGAATCTAGGCAATAATCGATATACTAACAATACAAATGATAAAAAGATTAAAAGTATGGCAAATACGACCAGAATGTTAGTTTTATGGGAGTTTCAAGGACATATAAATTCTTTTAAAAATGGCGCCAAAATGAAGTTTAATTCAATATTTAAACCTAAAAATTCTTGTTGAAATAATAACTACGATTTTTTGTGACCATGGTAAAATGAAAGAAAAATATATTGTGTTTGAATAGAAAACTTCAAAAACATATGCTAATGTGCATTTAAGAGAGTTATAACGCGAAATGTGTAACCTTTCCCAGTTTGAAAGAGGCAAAATCCAAATATTTGTTAAATAAATTGATTTTCAATCAACATATGATGTTCAATCAACTGGATCGCCACTGTACATACGATACCATTTATTTGGCATTGTTATTTAATGAATTTGTTCATTTATTACGTTCAGAATACACCAAATTGGCTTAAAACCATGTCAAATTACCCCACCCACTTTTTTCAACCCAAATGGGTCATTACAACTTCTCACATAATAAAGCTGTTGTTTGGTCATAAATTGCTAGGAATCTTTAAAACTACTTGATTCAGCTCACAACAAAGTACGATACACTTTTTTATTTGAAACTGTTGCCATGGCAACGATTCTCCAGAAATAAGGAAAACAAGGCAGTGGTCCCTATGACATGCAGATATTGGTGTTTATGTCGTTGGAATTGTGTTTATGTTTCACATTTATTATAAATTCACTTATTAACATGTATACTAGAGTCTGTATGAAATACATAAGAGGAAATTAATGTACAGACTAAGTATAATGTGCATTTTTTAGCATTTGATCTCCATCCTTGACCTTTGACTGCAGTTTGAGGCGCAACACAAAGCCTTATCATGGTGCATATCCACCAAATTTTGACATTGTGTTGATAATTACATGTATACTGTAATTTGAGAACTGTGTCATACTACTTCATGAAACTCATAGAACTGATCATTCAACAATGGCAAGAGACTATGATTGAGACAGAGTGTGCATTGTCATACAGAAAAAACTTAGTGTGGTTCAGATCAACTTATCCAGTTATGTATCAGGATAGAACGTTGGCGGAGCATTGCATGTTTGATTCCTGTAAAACCAGTTACATCAACTGCTGTCATATATAACTACAAACTTGTAGGTATTTGTTCACAGGTCTTGGATGAATTATTTATAACACTATCCATGGGTGAAAATTAAAATTGTTCAAAATACTGAAAAAATAATCTCAAATACTGAAGATTGTTCATAGATTTTTTTCATGTAAATTACATAGTGCAATTGTTTCTCAAAATACTGTAATCTATATTTATACTGACAACTTTCACCCATGACAATGCATTTCAAAAGCACATACTGTTTCTAGGAAATACAAACAAGAATATTTCATAAAAATATCAGTTTATTTGCATAACAAAGAGTATGGATACTGTAAGCCATGCAATTTATACCAAGTCATTATTCTTTAAACATGAAATGCATTATTTGCACCCCATTTTCAAGACTTATTAGCAACAATGTTATCTACAACAATAGTTATGTTCACATGGCCATCCCCACCATATATGTTTGCTACCAACGGGTATTAAATAGAAACAGGACTAGATAGAACAAGACTGCGTTCAATAAACGCTTAAGGCCCCATGGAAGCCTTGTCCATACAAACCTAAGTCAATCAGGGCCCCTTATTCTGTTAAAATGTTAGTAAATAACATCAAGGGGAATATCATAACTTTGGTTAAAGGAAAATAATTCAATAATGGTACCAGCTAGAGTTATGTTTCTTAGTCACTGAACTTCTCCTAGATGCCATCTATTCATATATCAAGTTTCAAGTCAATACCTCAAATAGTTTTAGAGTTATGCTATGGAAAAAATATGGGATGGACAGACAAATACTATTACTATATCCCTTTGCCTTCAGCGGGGGATAATAAAATCATTTTGATCCCTTGTACCACACCTTTTGGATCTGCACATGCAACTAATCATGTGAGTAAGAACACCCATAGCTGACATGAAAAAGTAGTTTGACCGCAGTGACATTATTGACATAGTATACTCAATAATATCAGTATACTGTATATGATTTCTGGCAATTATCAACTGGAATTAAAGTCAGTTTTGTGTAGAAAGATGACCCATGGTAACACTAAAACAGATAGTAAAATGTAGTTCCTGCTGATGGGTATCTTCTCAAAACAGGCCAAATATCAATGAAAAGTGATCTGATGAGACATTAAACACAGCATATAAACCAAATCAATGTATGACTTATTGGGATACTATACAATTCAACTTGTATGACTAATTGTGATTGAAACATCTGGTGATTTCCTATCACTGTATGACTTATTGCAAGACTATATTGCGATAACCGGAAATTGACTTGTTTATACACTGTGTAAAAAGGTGGTCTTTATAGACAGGTTTTATAATATTGATTTTTGTTCACAGGTGGTCTTTAACACAAGTTTGACTGTAAGCAACATAGTAACAATTAATCTAATATATACTATTTCATAGTTCTACCTAAATATGTAGGTAAACACTAAACTCTGACTATAATGTATCAATACTCGAGCATGTATGATTTTCAATACTATTTGAAGTCAGAAAATATTGGTAAATATCTATAAACAATTTAAACATCCTGTGAACACGAATAATGTCTATTTCAATCAAACTTTAAAAGCATGCATTAATGTTGTATAATTTGTATGCACTAATTTGCACTTGGTATACTGATTCATTGGCCTTGTTTAACACAGAGCACTTTTGAATGTCTTATATGAGTGTCTTCATTATCTTTTTAGTAATGCATCACATCTTGGTCACTGGGTGTCTTCAGACAGCAGGAAGTACATGAACAATAGTCTAGGACACTGAAAACAAATAAAATAAAATTTTATTATTAAAACATTTGATACAAAAGGGACATTGTAAATAAATGTAACACTTTGTGTATGCAACAAAATGTGCAATATTCAGTGAGATTTATTAAGTGCAAATAAGTCAAGTGCACTTAATATACTATAGCAATATAATTTAATATTGGTATCAAGATTTAAAAACTGCATATTATACACAAGATTCAAATAATACACAAAAATGATAATAATTGTGCAACTTCAGGTGGTTACTAAGATTGTTACAATGGAAAAACTTCTTTTTACACAATTGTCATTCCATATAAGCTATACATGATGTCAGAGGCATTTTCACTCTTTACTTTTTATAAATGATGTAAAAATGTAGCTGAGGTTAAATCTTGGTTAGTGGGCTTATTCATCCAGATTCTATTGTTAGTCCATGTAGGTAAATTTGATTTTTCCTCCACATGTGGAGAAGTTGTTGGATCCTTGTGGAAGGGTAATTAAGAACAAGTAAGAATACCATCCAGGAAACCAGATTTTTTAAGAGAGCCGCCGCATATAACCGAAAAATTGTTAAACATGTTAAACCGGATCATAAACAAGATTTTACATATATTATATACAGCAAAGTTTAAAAATTATTACCCTGTTTGCAGGTACTATAGCCAGACTGAATGCAACCATGCCTTGAAATTTTCACAATAGTACAAATAGTATGGTAGACGTTCTTTCAGACTGTGTTGTTTAATGTCTGCTTTTACACTGGTCCAGCTTAATCTGAAATTAGAAATCCAAATGAGTCTCAGACAATAGTTACAATAGGTCACATCTTTTTATAATTCTATACTTATACAAAGTTCTAACAATGAAATAAAAAAATCACTATATAGATCCAGGGGTTCCACTAGCTTCTGAATCTGAACAGAAGGGTCATTTTGATACGTTTGACTAAATTTTACCATATTTCATAGACAAAATAACCATGATTTTAAGAGAAAAGCTTAAGGACCCTTTAAACCAAAATCTTCAGGGTCAAAATGTGGCTTTTTGGAAATTTCAAGGGTCAAAACCCCTACTCCTGAGTCTAATGGAACTTCTGTAGATCTATAGACATTTTGGTATTATACTTTTATAGGTAATTTATAATAATAATTTGAATATATTCTGAATGCGTGACCTATGGAAGTCAAGCAAACTTAGTAAGTTATTAAGCTCTAGACACTACCAGATACTGAATAATGATGTGGAGGTCCAAGGTTTGAATACCAGGTGGGCCACTAAAAATTTTAGGAACACTTTTCCGTGTTTCCCACCCAACTTGAGAAGAACTGGTTATACTTATATAGGAGATAGTTGCGCATGTATAGGGGCTACATATTTTATTCCATAAATTTATGTTATTATGAAAAAATATCATAAATTGAGTCTTGTTTCAATCGCAGACTGATGGATCAGCCAGCATACATTTTGGCTAATCAGGCCAGGGGCCAGCCATCTGGCTTAGAGTCTGACTGATATAATCAAAATGTGCCTTAGACATTTGTTGGTGACCATTTGGAGCCTGTTGCCTAACCAAAGCGCTACCAAATACCGCAATCGAGCGCTTTACTGTGTCTTTGCAACTACATGCAACCAGCCAGCAACAAGTGTTTGTCAATAGCATACCGTTTCTCAGCACTTTGCTAGGTGAGCAATACCAAGTGCCTTCTTATGCAACAGACCGCTTCGGTAGCACTTTGCTGTGCAACGGTCTGCTATCTGAGAGCGCTCGCCAGTAGCATATATTTTATTTGCCATGTCATGCTTTTCTGAAGCAAGCTGTTTTCTAGCATACCACTAGACAGCGCTCGGTGGCAGTTTGGTAAGGCAAAGGGCTCCTGATGTTGGCCAGCGAGTCATCGTACAAAAGTAGACAGTAGCCTGTCACCCTTTGTCCAGGACTTATGATGATAATCGATCTGCACCCAGCATGTACACTAAGCCTAAACATTGGGTACACCAACCAGGTCATTTGTGGCTACACTGGACTAGAGTCTACACAGAGTCCCATTATCTAGATCAAGCATGTGTCCTACCAGTAAGGATAGAACATGTTGTAAGGCAGTATTAGGAAACACACACGTAACCAAATTGACTTTATACTCACGATCAATGACGATCTGAATTGTCGAATTCGAATAATGTTGACACAACTTCATGACTTGAAGGTCAGATCTGTGAGAGTCGTCCCTGACGACCCGAGTTTCGTGTCTTCTGCCATGATGTACGTTAAATGATCGGACCTGGTCATGTATTAGTGGCCCACATGTACTACGACAATATTACCGAGTCTATTCGCGCACACAGTTGATTTAAAACAGCTTTTTATCACGGCCATTAGTTTCATTTTCGTGAAAATGTTTACGTGTCGTAAAGCAGTCCGGTGTCGTAAATATAAAAAAATAACGAATCAAACTCCCACAGCGGTTATTTCCCTTGCAATTGACGACCCTCGCTTGAACAATTCAATTTAAGATATATTTAAAGCAAAACACGCAGTCAGGCAGCGAAAAAATCGTTCTCAGAATCGTCGCAACGTCCATAAACCAGCTGCGCGAAATGATGCGCAGACGACGCAAAATCGTCAGGAGTGGTCCCCCTTAACGTAATCCGTCCATCATTAGCCGACGTAATTTCGTGTTATTACGGGAAACTTCGGTACCGTCCGGAAAATATTACAAACATCTGCAAACATTAAATATTTTTATTTTACGGTATTCACATCAACAAATCTGCTTAATAAATTATTTCTTGGCAATTAGATTTGACGATCTTCAAAAAAATAAATTTAAAATAAAAAAAATAGGGACGAGTTCTTTCCCTTTGATATTCGAAGTCATAGAAACGCTCGCGAAATAAAGCGCCGAAATGACATGGCGAGCAGACTTTATTCTCGACGTGGGGTCGATTTGTCACCAAAACTGTGTTATTCGGAAGGGTTGAGGATTATCATCAGTCTAAATTACATTGGTTAACACCGCTGTGAGGACGAATACCGTTATTCTTTTGAATGTTCGGTTGAAAACGATGCAAATCTCGGAAACGAACATTGAGAAAACGAAAGTAGAAATATTTCTGTTGCACCATTTCGTCGAGACTCAGTAGTGCAAACCAGCCTATGTTGATTTTCATCACGATGCTTCTCAACTTCATTGAGGTAAAACTTGCTAAAACATTGTGTTCTTGATCAAAAAATTATATTCTTGTATAACTTGTGCAATCTTCCGTCAGGTGAGCGTTATACAGTTATAGGCTCCATTTTACATCTTGTTATTGTCAGCTCGACTGTACTTGTTCATTTTCAATTCAGAACTATTCTGATTTAGAATGGTTATTATTGAGATCTTCGTGAATGCACAGTGTTATTTTAACTAGCTGAAATGGATAATTTGGTTTAAGAAGCCCAGGGGAAGTCTAACTTGTTTTTTTTTGTAAAAGGTGTAGGCCTACAAGGGATAGCCCATGTGTCTACATGTACATATTTGTGAAAGAACTGGACTCCAGGTACCGAAATAGCCTTGTAGTAGCCGCAGGTCTATTGTTTAGCTTGCTTGACTTGTAACCGGGAAAGCCGGGTTCAAGGTCCAGGCCTTTTTTTCGCTGAATTGTGTAGAGGCTCGGGCCCTTTTGTTGTGCGAAAAACCTCAAGATTAGAGTGGCACGGTGGTCGAGTGGATAACGCACTTGACTACTGATCGCGAGGTCTTGGGTTCGAATCTCGGCCGACCACTTTGTCATTTATGAAACGCTTTTCAGTGTTTCCCACCCAACTAGAGATAAACTGGTTGGAAACCAAGAGGTAGTCTCGTGTGTATCGGTGCTATACACGGGCACGATAAAGAACCAGGGAGTCTTTTAGGAACGAGCTAGGGTAACGCACCCAAATTCCTTGTATCACAACCCTTCAGCAAAAACACAGGACCCCATTGGAAATAAGTTGCACTTTCATGGGTTATCCTTGACCGAAAGGGTTTTGGGGTTTTCTTCTTTGTCTATATTGCAGGACGAGTGCTTTTAAAAATATTTGTTGAGGCCTGGACACTATAAATCTGCTAAGTCACTTAGTGTCAACATAATAAACAAGGTGATAATAATTATTATTTATATTTGCAGGGAATCAAGAATGAAACAGTTGACATCAAAACTAGAGAATTGCTGAAGAAATTTGTGCAGACTTGTGAAAAATGTAAAATTGTACTGTCACTGTGAGGTAATGCATGATTGTATTGTTACAGTTAGTTGTATAAGCAGAAGTAATGTGCGTCTATGTTTTGCAAATACATTGTTCCTAATGCAAAATTTAGGTTATAATTAAACACCTATTCCTAATTTAATGATTTGCTTTAATTACTGAGTTGGTGCACTTAACCACTTTCTGTCTTATAATTGTATACATAATCAGTTTGGTTGCTTAAATTGTTTTGGTTGCAGTTACCATGACTATATTCCAAATAAATTCAAATTATATTGCAGTTCAGTCATAGATCTGTTCTTATAATATCTGTCTTTATTGGAGCTGTCATTGATGATTCCGATATATCATTGATACATCGATGTATCGATTTTCACATAAAGGTGAACAAGAAACAGACCCATCAGTCATGTATCAGCCACTTAATATTGGGTATAGATTCAGCTTTTGAAAAAAGCACCTTAGGTTTTAGTTTAGATTTGATATAATTTGACAATTTCTGAACTTTAATTTTTTTAACAAAGAAAATGTTTTTGTGCAGGACCACCAGGATCATATTAGTATATAATTATAATGTTATTATATTATTTGCAGGTTGTGAAATACTGACGCTGCATACTACACAGATTGCAGCAGTGGAATCAGACATAGCATATTACCCGGAATGCAGCACGGGAGCAAGATTTGGCATATAACCCAGATTGGACCATGGAACTATTTTCTGAAAGATTGTTAAATATTTACATATGTATCGAGGAATATATCGCGCAGTTGTTCCAGTCGTTGCCGGCAGTCACAAATGCTACTTTTATATTTGCACTCAGTTAGAAATAGTTGTATTGTTCAGGATTAGTATCAGTGTCCATTCTGTCCAAATTTGGACTGGCAGACACATTTCCTTTACTTTGATTCCAAGTGACAGTCTTCCTGTGTCACAAAGTGCATTCTGTTTATATAAATAAGATTTGAGTGTCAATTAAGAACTTGGGATACAGGGTGTATGAGTTATTTTCACCCATTACTCCATAGATATACAACTTGAACATTTATAAGTATGAGGCAGGACATATATGGTTATACTTGTTGGGTATATTGAGTTTAGCTCACCTGTCATAAAGTCACAAGGTGAGCTTTTGTGATCACTCGATGTCTGTTATTCACACCCTTTTTGCTTGCATAGACAGTAGAGATCACAATTTTGGTCTAATCTTTATGAAACATAGACACAACAACCATCTCAACAAATATTTATTTTATATTGGGTAATTTGGGGTTAAAAAGTTGTCACTTGGTCAAATCATACATGAATCTTGTGAAGTCACAGTGATCACTATTTTGGTCCAATTTTATTACAATGATCATCTCAACAAAATCTGGATCAAGTTCGATATTGGGTCATAAGTGGTCAAAAACTAGGTCAATATCATTATGTCAATATTCATACATAAATCTTGTGCAGTCTCTAAAGGTCTCCAGTTTTGGTTTAATCTTCATGAAACTTGATCACAATGATCCCTAAACAAAGTCTATTATGTCAAGTTCTACATTGGGTCATCTGGGATAAAACACTAGGCCAGTATAGATCCAACCATGCATACATGTACACATTCTATAGTCACTAGAGCCCGCAATTTTTGTCTAATCTTTATGAAACTTTGGGCTTTGGTCACAATGATCAACTCAGGGTCATCTGGGGTTAAAACTAGGTCACTATGTGAAATAATCAATAAAGCTAAGTAGTCTTTTAGGCACATGTGGCTAATGCTGTGTTGGTTGTGACAAATGGGTGGCTGTCAGTTTACTAAAATGTATAGAACATAATTGCTTTTGAATGAAAACATGACGTGTGCATATTCATTTTCTTAGTTAGATCATTAGCTATAAGCCAATGGATGTTTTGATGCTAAATTCTAAAAAAGTTATTTTCTTATTTTTGGGGTTATAAAATCGTCCAGCCAAAGGGAAAAAATTAACTATTTCTGTATCCATAGCAACCACAGTTTCAATCAGAATAATAAAAATATGCAAGTTTATACAATCTCCTTTTAGACTCCTTTCTGTATACCAAGTTTCATAGCCCTAGCTTGGAAACTGTTTTAGTTATGCCAGGATTCCAGATTTTATAGATTTTTTTCTATTTCCGTTTCCATAGCAACCACATTTTTTGTTATAATCAAAACATATTCAGATGTACATAATCTCCTTATTGGCACCTACCCACATACCAAGTTTTGTAAACCTAACTTAGAAACTGTTATGGCAGGATCCAGATTTTGACATTTTTTCACTATTTCTGTCTCCATAGCAACCACATTTTTTGTTGGATTTAATATATTTTTAGACGTGCATTATTCCCTTATTGCCCCCTATCCACATACCAAGTTTCATAAACCTAGTTTGAAAACTGTTTGAGCTATGTCAGGATCCAGATTTTTGAGGGACGGACGAAGGGTAAACCTATGTCCCCTCTGGTTGAAAACCGATAGGGGACTAAAAAAAAAATTCTGAATTTTATGTCAGAACATACATCAACTTGTAGCAAATGATCTTACTAAGAAAATGAATACACACATGACAAGTTTTCAGTCAATAATAAAAAAGTTATAGTGTTTTTAGCAAATGAGAACTCATTCTCCAGCGAGCACAGAAATGAGGGTATGCAAAGAAAAGTACATTTTCTGAAATAAATCTGTGGTAAACTTTTTTTATTTTGTTATTTTCTTATACCATATTGATTACTTAAAATTTGTATGTTACTATTGTAGCATGCCAATCATTTTATAAGATGATTTTATACCATTCTTTGAAAGGGAAATTTAAATATTTTGATAATTCTACTCATTCAAAACACTGAAATTGAAATATAGAGGCGAAAGAAAAAAATATGAAGTGATTTACAAATTTCTGTTACATTTCATTTACAAACACATTCTATTGGCTGTGTAAAAACATAAAACTTTGCACAATTTATTGATTTTATAGACACAAAAAATAGAAAAATACGGTTGGGACCTTTTCTGAAATTTGCTCCATTTTGATATGGATGGTTACCATAGTTAAAATGGAATTTCTCCAAAACGGCGTGGTAAAAGTTTTTAAAAATTTATATTTAGACATGCCATGTGATACACTTTATGAAAAAGGTAGTTTCATTGGAAATCTAAATATTGCCAATGATGGATGGATTACCTTAAGTTTAAGTGACCAAAGTAGCATTGAGCCAAATCTGATTTAAATTTCCTCAATACACACTTTGCATGAGGAATGGTGGATTTGTGCTGAGTTAAACAGATAGTGAAATATTTGGACATAAAATGCAGCTGACAACGGAAACAGCCGAGCACACAAACAACATAAAATCAACCAAACCACAATTGGACGAAACAATTCTTAATGCACAACTGAACGAAAAAACAAAACTAAACGGCTGGAAATCCAAGTTTCAGCTGTCAAAAGCTAAAAGACATAGTTTTAACTGTCACTAAGTACTAAAATGTTTACAAATAACTGTAAATAACCCTTAAGTTACACAATTACTTTCTGAATGTAGTAAACAAAACAAAAATAAGTCAATGGATAGGGGATGATTGGGTATAAGAAAGCGAACCACATAAAACTACTAAAAAACAACACAAAAGTCCTAATTCCATTACCCTAACGCTGTGTATATGAATTTAAAAAAGATAATAGAAAGTCGGACAGGGAAAGCAGCACTCAACTTAACCAGCCGAGCACAGGAAACATAAAAAACAGATTATATTAAGTCATACAGGAAAGGCAGCAATCAACTTAACCAACATTAAAAACACACAAAGCACAATGCCCAAATAAACCAACCGAGTACAGGAAACATAAAAAACATACAAGGCACAATGCCAAATAAAACCATCACATGTCACAGTTACACGGCACAATACCGAACACATAACTGACCGATATAATGAACTGTTCTAGACCCATCTGTGAAAAAGGTGAATGACCTAGTTTCAGCAGTATGTGACATGATTTAAACAGTTTACCTTCAAAAACGATGTTCTGCTGTCATAACTGCGTCACATACCATGTGGTTGTACATAGTTTTTCACTTGCTGTTTTGATAACAACTGATGATAAATTGAAAGTACGCAACTTTTAATCACGTCATATTTTATTTATTTAAACCACATCACATAAGTTCATTAAACTGTGCGTTAAGAATACCAACTCAAAAACAGTTATCTAAACTAATTAGAAAATAAAAACATCGGTGGAAAATTATAATGAGCAAAACTAGTAATATTTCTAAGTATTTTCAGGTAAATCAAATGAAATATGACATGTTGCCCTGACGACGGACCCTTTTACGGAACGAAATGGGAAATAACGGAAACATTGAACCAATTAATACTGCTTCTGTAAATGGAAATATTTTTTAACAATAGCTGACCACATTAATACCTTTATAACAACACGAAAAGCGAATAAATAGAGGATATTTGTTTGTTTTGATTGAATATGGTTTATATCTCATCGTGTAGTGATAAAATTCAATATTTTCAAGAGCGCGTAGCGCGAGTGAAAATATTAAAATTTTATCACTACAAGATGAGATATTAACCATATTCAATCAAAACAAACAAATATTCTATTTATTTAATGCTTTTATGGTGTCAAAACTGGTACTATTTATGCCAAATTACCACTGTGGTTTGGCTACGTATGAATATGTTATTCCATTCATATTTTTCACTTCAAAATCCGCCATCTTGGATTATGGTGAATAGGTGAAAACGACTTTTTTGAGAAATTTGCATTAAAGCATACACCAACTTGTAGGAAATGGTCTAACTAAGAATAAAACCCCCCACGTGACATGTTTCCGTTCAGTAATAAAAAAATTACAGACATTTTAGTGTTGAGATTTTGGTAAATTAAAGTAGTCCCTGTGAGGAGGCGGAGCTTATATCAGTCACATTGTAGGTGATAACCAGTGACTGATATAGGTTTTATTTCACTGATAGAACTCCATATCTCATCAGTTAGCATTAAATAATATGTTCTATAAGTTAAATAGTGATGGCATGCCTGAGATGGTCCAGTTCAATATATAAAGATAGATTCATCTTATAGTGCAAATATAGTTCGCATGCGATAGTGCGCGAATGACAAGCGAAGAATAACGACCTCCATTTCAATTTTGTCACGTAATAGTTAAATAATTAAGAACAAAATGAAATAGATGCACGTAGTATTTGCTGAATATACGATACGCGATCAAATGTATAATTTCTGAGAATTTTGACACACTTAAAATGCACATAAAATATATCTCAACCAACCCACACACCTTTGCAATCTAGGGTCTGTAAACAGAAATTCCTTTGTTTTTGCCCGGAAAGATTACACATGTATAAATCACACAAAATACATGTACATGTATCTACAAATCAGAGAGATACAAAACATACAACACAGAGAGGAAAGCATGTAGAACATACAAATCAGAGAAGAAATCATACAGAACATACAAATCAGAGAAGAAATCATACAGAACATACAAATCAGAGAGGAAATCATACAGAACATACAAATCAGAGAGGAAATCATGCAGAACATACAAATCAGAGAGGAAATCATGCAGAACATATAAATCAGAGAGAGGAAATCATACAGAACATACAAATCAGAGAGGAAATCATGCAGAACATACAAATCAGAGAGAGAGGAAATCTTACAGAACATACAAATCAGAGAGTGGAGATCATACAGAACGTACACATTAGGGAGGAGATCATGCAATACATACAAACAATAACATAACAGATAGGGACGGAAATAGCAGAGTACTAAAGACACACACCGGGCAAACTGCAAGCTCTGCACGAAAGCGGCCCGAAATTGTTAGGTAATACATGTATAAGCTCATTTGTTGAGACCTTTTGTAACAGTTGTTTTTAACTAGTTTTTTTATTGATCATTCTTTGTTTTATGGAGTGGGTGGGGTAAACATATCTGACAATAGGATCCCTAGTTCATAGTGTGGCGAGTTCATAGGCTAAAACCAATGGGCAAGCAAGCACAAGAGTAAAACTAGCATTTACATAAATATATAAGATTATTCGTCAGGGTTTGAAGTGTCACCACCATCAGCATGGGCTCAAATTTTGAATAAATCGCCATCAGCTCTTATGCTCATAGAACATAAGGATATTCAATGCACAAAACGTCATGCACAATTCAAGACGTTGGCTGATTTACAAAGTCGTAAAATGAATTACGATGTAATACATGTAGTATAGTCCGGAGAATTTGACACGACTCTCGACCTTCTATTAGCATAATTTAACAGCTGATATATTATCAATATTTATAATCCCGGTTAGATGTTTTCATAAGCGGAAAGTATCACGAAGACGCTCTACGTTTAATACCAACGCAAATCTAAAGGACCGATATTGCACGATTTGCTCGCGGACATTTATATATTCAACACAAGAACCTTGTACTATATTGATGCAAGGTCAGGATCAGGTCAAATTCTCTGTGCTATATATTGCCGTTAAGATACCTGCAGATTGGGCTTCGACTTCTTTCTCTTCAGCGGGTGTCATGGTAACAGGAATCCTGAAAATAAACATGATGTTTGTCAAACAACTGTGGAAAATAACACGCAGTGCTAGAATAATTGAGCAATAAATAATATTAAAGAAATTGCAAGGTCGTTATATTTTGTATTTGCCAGTGCTAATGAGGAGGTTGTCTATTTTAATGAGCGAAGCAATCGTGACGCCAAAGAACAAAGCTTATCAACACACACTAATTATAAGTATTGATAGTTATTTGATACGATGTATATTTAAATTCAAAAGTTCACAAATTCAAGTTATGTTAAACACCAACATTTAGTCTTACGGTCAATGATAACCCTAGCCCTACAAATATGACTCGGTTACTGCCCATCAAAGACTAACCCAGTACCCATTATGTCTAGATAACTGGACTAGAATAACCCATTAAAGTGCAAGCACTATTTTCCAATGGGGCACTGTGATTTGCTGAAGGGACAGCAAGTAGATGAGACAGGGGTATGAAACATGCAATCCGGGTGGGATACACTTACAGTAAAACCTCGTTATCTCGAGGACCCATCGGGACAAGCCAAATGCTCAAGTTAAGCCAGGTGCTCGAAATATCCGAAGTCAATGATGAATTGTTGTTATGACTAATTGTAGCTGTGTTTATATGAAAATGAGTTTGAAATTTGGTCGAATTAGGCCGGTTGCTCGAATAATCGCTGCTCGTATTACCGAGGTTTTACTGTATTTCCGTTAAGACGCCTTAGTTCTTTAACGTGCCCGATGTATAGCACCGGTACACACGAGACCAGTTCACCTCTAGTTGGGTCTGAAACACTGAATTTTGTATGTGAAATTGCCAGTGCCCCGGTCGATATTCGAACCAGGGACCTCCGACTTGGTAGTCGAGAGTGATTACCACTCGGCCATTGTGCTACCCATAATAAATATAATTATGTTCTCTCCATCTGAACACTTTTGTTACATTTATTGAATCCCTTTTTATCATCACATATATTTAATTTTAATTACCGATGTTTCCATTGTTATGAACATGCACCTAAAGCTACCTCTATGTGTCGCTTGTTGCATTAGAACGTGACAAAATTACCAACAAATTGTATTAAACAAAACTATTTAGTAAAATATCTTCGAGTTTTCTTTAATTTATTGATGATATGCGTGTCTTATTTTGGACAAGGTTCATTTATGGCTTAATTTGGCCCTGAGTTTTAACGAAAAATATAAATGCGTCTTCCTATAAATATGTCCTATGTTTCGAATGCCCTAACAGTGTCTTTCAAAAAATTAAGCATACTTTTCCAAATTTCCCTCGTAATATGTCGACATATCTACTTGAAATAGGCTAAGTTTACCAAAAAATGTCATTTTTAGCCATTTCCATGGCTTTTTATGGCGTTAAACCTTCCCAAAAACCATGATGGCACTCTTGCGACACTTTGATAGTTTGTACATATATAAAGACTTGCAGAACACTGGTTATGTGAAAATATAAAAGTGTCGCAAGAGTGCCATTGTGGTTTTTTGGAAGGATTTACGTCGTTAAAAGTCGTGAAAATGGCCAAAAATGACATTTTGGGCTAAACATGACATATACGTCATATTCTTGGCAGTTTTGTCAACAGATTACAAGGGAAATTGGGATATGTATGCTTATTTTTTACACAGGAAATGTTAAGTTTTTTAAATTATAGGACAGATTTATAAGAACATGCATTTTTATTTTTTGAAAAATCACAGGGCCAAATTAAGCCATTCGTGAACCTTGTCCTTTCACATATCCTGTTGTTACCTATTTCCAGGCATCTAAGCACAAAAATATTGAATTATTTGAGTAAGAGGAAAGTATAACTTAACAATTTAAGCATGCAATCAACAAAAACACAAAACAATTAACTTTTATGGTCTATTTTTAGCATCATATCACGTGTCCTCAATAATCAGAATTCAAGAGCACTTTTTGTATTCCCGGTTATTTCGTATTGTGCCTCGACTGGTACTCTTGCAAACTTTTATGGCGCCCAATATGTAGTAGTGTCCTTAAGCCACAAATGAAAAGTCAAATTTGTAGTTGAAAAGCAGCAAATAAAAGTTTGAGTAAAAATAAGATAGGTTATTTCCCTTTTTTGAATTGTTCGCCATTTTTTTGTTTTTCGAAAATTAACGTTTTGTGCCCAAATCCGGTGCATTTTTACGGGAAATCAACTAATATCCGTTAAAACTATAAAAATGATTCAAAAACATAACACAGAAACGAAGTTTTGATATTTGTCAGAAATACGAGAAAGCACGACGATAGGAGAATTAGGGATTACTATTTTACTGTTTGAAAATGCATACTTATCAATCTTATGCCTGGCCCTATGTATTACATTCAGTATTTAGTTCTTGTTTGATAAAGTAGCACAATGATCGAATATGCAGTACGGCTACGATTGTGTAATGCGTAAGAACGACTCGACCTAGGTAAGCCAATGATCTATGAAGTCTGCCTCAGGTGTATAGCAAAATATTTTATAAATAAAATGCAAACAATAACACATGAAATGCATGGGTAGATTCACTGTTGACTATATATAAACATAGCCAACGCAAGACCTTGTGAACTTCAGCTTGTGCACCCAGTCACAATTAAATCTCTTTGATATTTTTTATATTTCTGAAATTATCTGTTATTGTTCTCAACATGTCATTGTTGATGTATTATCAATAGTTACCATGACAACTAACATTTATGTAGATCTATATAGCGCGCTGGCGCAGTCATTACTTTTAAAGTTGGTATATATACGAGGGGAGTCTCAGAAATTCGTGGACTCTTGCTGTATTTGTTGAAAGAATGTATTGTCTCGTATTTGTATAAAACATACTTTGGTCTTAGTGCACACCGTACAACCCGCTGTGTGTAAGGCAGTTATGTATGTTGAAGGCAGAGACACATGCGTTTTACGCCACTACAGTGGGGTAAGTATTTGTTATTTTATAGTGTTTTGCGTTGCTTTTGAAAGTGATCACTTACATATATCGTTCAATCGATGAATGAACAATAAGTATATACAATTTATGTTCCCACAAATGCCATATTATTCGAGTAAACAGGGTTTACGTACGCGATGTTTGCCAAAAGTTCGAAACTTTCGCCTTTGACATTGAATTCTCAACTTAATTCGTGGTTTAGAACAATTATAAAATATTGAATACAAACTTCAATCCTTCCTCAATATATCTGTCGTTTCCGTTTTGGAAAATGTGCATTTTCTGTGAAAATACAGAGGTTTAAATTGAACGAGGTACCAAAAAAATGCTAACGAAATAGGCAGTTCTGTTTTTCGAATGATAACGACAAAGGCAGATCGTTAAATATTAATGCTAACGCAGAGGCAGAGATAAGAGACTTATGCTAACGACAAAGGCAGAAATTCTAATGACTTGACAGGGCCATAAAACCCCTTTGTACGATTTGTATGTTATAAATATAACCCAGATTCATATTAGGCTGTATTCCAAAGTCCATTTCACCAAGAATCACGAGTGTTTAGTGGTTATTTTCGTCCAGTTGATTAAAGGTATATATTACATACCTGGTGATCACTGACACTGGTAATTGTCGGTTGTGAGTTGCCTTTTATGCCTGTTAATGATGAGTGCATGGCTTTTTTGGGACATAAGCTCTTCAGGCACTGTCTTAGAGTTTAGAAACGAATGGTTCTCGTAGTATTCGATCGATAATATAAATAAAATGTTAACAAAATTACGGTGAAATTTGCAGTTTTTGGGAGGCGCAATAAGTCATACAAGTTGAATTTTATAGTCTCCTAATCATTGAAGTAATACAATGGCCGGAAATCAAAGGTTGTTGCTCTGTCGAGGAGGTTGTACTTTACATCTTATTCGTGCTGGAGCTTTAATTCTCTAACTAAGTACATGTCCATGCACGTTTGCATATTTAATAAATGTAGATCTATGACAGTTAGGTACAGCACTTGTTTGTCAGCAGTTTACATGAACTGTAAGTCATCGACATAGGAATTTTTACCTGACACTCCTGACAGCTTTATGTTATATAGATAGAGGATATTTGTTTGTTTTGATTGAATATGGTTTATATCTCATCGTGTAGTGATAAAATTCAATATTCAAAGTTCAAGAGCGCGTAGCGCGAGTAAAAATATTAAAATTTTATCACTACAAGATGAGATATTAACCATATTCAATCAAAAACAAACAAATATTCTATTTATTTAATGCTTATCTGGTGTCAAAACTGGTACTTTTTATGCCAAATTAGAATCTACCACTGTGGTTAGGCTGCTTATGAAAATGTTATTCCATTCATATTTTTCAATTCAAAATCCGTCATCTTTGATTATGGTGAAAAGGTGAAAACAACTTTTTTGAGAATTTTGCATCAAATCATACACCAACTTGTAGGAATTGTTCTAACTAAGAATAAATAACCCGCATGACATGTTTCCGTTCAGTAATAAAAACGTTACAGACGGTTTAGTGTTAAGTTTTGGGTAAAATTAAAGTAGTCCCTGTGAGGGTGCAGAGCTTATATCAGTCACATTGTAGGTGATAACCAGTGACTGATATAGGTTTTATTTCACTGATAGAACTCCATATCTCATCAGTTAGCATTAAATGAATACTTTTTATTTGTTCGAGAATCGACCAACTATAGTTTTTTACACACGTTTCTACAATCGACTATACTTTAGTTGAAGAAACTACTTTTCTTCCTACACCGCCGCTAGGCAGCGCCACCTTTGCAATAGTAAACCGGTCAGTCGGTATTGCAATCGGAACGGTTCGTACGGCATTTTTACAGGTGTATCCGATGTTACACGTATCTGGGTTATTTGGACTAATACCATTTAAACATACACCAGAATAAACTCGATCAGCGTCCAAACTGCTGAAAAATACTAGAAATTATCTGGCCGCAGAAAACTATTTGACTTGTACTTCCGGCACGCATACATATACATTGTATTTCAATCGTGAAACCTCGGACATTTCCGTTTGTCTCCGGTAAATACTTCAATGCATACAGGCCGAGGTGATCAGAATGGTATTCATTCGAACAACTTCTGACTTTCAGCGCTTTGATTTTATATGAAATGTTATTGATAACAACTACATTTGTACATCGTAAATCTAATTATACATAAAGGAACTTACGCGTACTTGCGTCTCGTCTTATTGGTATTATGCTACGCCTCGTTGCATAATTATCTGCGGTCCGGATGGTGTCATTAAGACCAAAAACTTAGCATGGAATAATATGTTACATGATATACGTGATGCTACATGAGCACGTGTTGCCCAACTGTTTTAAGCAAACAGCCCAAAAATAGATGTAAGACCGTATACTGTGTGACTGTTTAAATAACCTGACTGTTTTATTTATAAAATACAGGAAATTTTAATCAACATTGACTGCTTAGAAGATTAATACCAAGATCATATGTTCGACTGCACATGAATAGCAATGTATCGGGGCATTACGATCTTTTACGACATAATGTCTTATGTTCTTCGTGTGAGTTATTCACGAATAATAGTCAAATAAAATGTGTAGCATACAAATAACATACATTTTTGTACAAACAAACAGTGCATTAAGTTCCCTGTCAAGTAATTTGAATTGCTGCATTTCGAACTCGCGTATTCTATAGAATGCTAAAAACTATTCGTTTCTTAACTTTATGATAACAAATGGAGCGCTGAATGCCCCCCCCCCCCCCAAACACACCAGTTCGTCATTTACAGACATAAAGGGCCAATCACAACTGATGATTGCCGGCGTCAGGATCACCAGGTACGTAATATATTCCGTTTATCAACTTGATGAAAATAACCACTAAACACTCGTGATTCTTGGTGAAATGGACTTTGGAACTTTGGAATAAAGCCTAACATGAATCTGGGTTAAATTTATAACATACAAATCGTACAAAGGGGTTTTATGGCCCTGTCAAGTCATTAGAATTTCTGCCTCTGTCGTTAGCATAAGTCTCTTATCTCTGCCTCTGCGTTAGCATTAATATTTAACGATCTGCCTTTGTCGTTATCATTCGAAAAACAGAACTGCCTATTTCGTTAGCAATTTTTTGGTACCTCGTTCAATTTAAACATCTGTATCTTCACAGAAAATGCACATTTACCAAAACGGAAACGACAGATATATTGAGGAAGGATTGAAGTTTGTATTCAATGTTTTAGGAATGTTCCAAACCACGAATTAAGTTGAGAATTCAATGTCAAAGGCGAAAGTTTCGAACTTTTGGCAAACATCGCGTACGTAAACCCTGTTTTCTCGAATAATATGGCATTTGTGGGAACATAAATGGTATATACTTATTGTTCATTCATCGCGTGAACGATATATGTATGTGATCACTTTCAAAAGCAACGCAAAACACTATAAAATAACAAATACTTACCCCGCTGTAGTGGCGTAAAACGCGTGTGTCTCTGCCTTCAACATACATAACTGCCTTACACACAGCGGGTTGTACGGTGTGTAGTGGAGTAAAATGAATAAAAAAATAGTTTGTCAACTTTTACATGTTGCATATGTTCGTCCATACGTATGTATAGGCTTTCCAAAAAGAAAGTATACAGTTTCAAAGTATATTTATCAAATCCCTATATTCTGCTATCGCAACGAAAATTTGCACATGTATAGACAAAAAATGTAAGTTGTTTCTGTCATCAATTTTAAGATTATAAACCGGATAATTTTTAGAAAAATGTCAATTTTCTAAAAACTACCTTATGTTGTCCGTGACGTCATTTTGTAGTAATTTACGACGTTATCAGGATGCATGTCGCCTTCTGACATTTCCCTTCTTGCACTCGTTCTTTGAAACTATCAATTACATTTGCACCTGTGTCTTACCTGATCTGCTAACCTTCTCTTTTGATGTCCCCCAGCAGCATAGATGTGTCCGTTGGCTTTTGATTGTACACTAGCGATTCAGATAGAAATATTCAGCACAATAGAAAGCAATAGACTCAATCCGTTACTTTTTTTGTTAAACCAGCTAATTTCGAAACACCGCAGGTGATCTACTGTTTTGAATGATGCATAGTTCATGCAAGATGTACCAGGGCCACACATTGTACATAAGGGTTAGAATGAATTTATTAAAACAGTTGAATCCAAAGTATATTTCCAAGAAATACCACTGTGGTGACATGGCCCGCCCACGTACAGCCTGGATCTAAATAATTGCGACTTCTTCTTGTGGGACTATTTGAAATCGCTAGTGTACAGCACAAAGCCAACGGACACGTCTTCGCTCACGAGAAACATCAAAAGAGAAGGTAGGAAGATACTTAAAAAATATTATATAAAGTCAGACAGGGAAGGCAGCACTCAACTTAACCAGCCGAGCACAGAAAACATTAAAAGCACACAAAGCACAATGCCCAACTGAACCAACTGAGCACAGGAAACATAAAACACATAAAGACACAATGCCCAACTAAACAAGCGCAGATCCGCCCAACTAAACAAGCTGTCGAAAAGTATAATAATTTATAACTAGCTGAATGACCCAGTTTCAACAGCAAAAGGACTACAATGCCTAGTTTTAGCTGTCAGAAATCTTAAAACGAAGAAGTGCTAAACACACCACGGACCAAGAAAATTAAACATCCCTTATCCCACTGTGTAAAAGCTGACTAGAAAAGATTTAGCAAACAAAAGGCAGAATGCCTACGCTGAATGACCTAGTTACAACAGTAAAACTGCTGAACTACATAGTTTTAGCAGCCTTTAGTCTCAAAACTTAAGTAACAGTATTAAGACACATGTGCAATTGTTCATTTGAGAACGTCATAAATTACTGAATAAACATCATGGGCAAAATAAGTTATTTGAGTAAATGCACATTTTTATAAAAATTATCTAAGTTATAATCTAAAAACTTGTCCCAGAATAACTTACATCTTTTGTCTACACATGTGCAAATTTTCTTTACGATAACAGAACGAAAAGATTTGATAAATATTCACTGAAACTGTATACTTTCTTTTTGGACACCCTGTATAATGCGTGACTTCAAAATGCTGATAAGCGGTTAATTTAAAAAAAATGAAATTAACGCATTTTTAGGAGACACAATTATGGATGTAGGTTTCTGTTGTTGCTAGTTTATTGTTCATTTTATAGCGCCCTTTCATTCCCTATTTAATTATTTATATTCTTTTTGTTTACTACCATCAAAAACTGTTCGTGCTGCTGCAGGGATTAATCAAAGATCTAAATATACAAAGATTGGAAAATGTACTAAATTTCACAATATCTCGCGGCACTCCTCTGAAATCTTGCTAAATATCGTTTGTTCTTAATAGCTTATATCTGCTGTTTTAGTGTACATAGGCACAAACTAATAAGTTTGTGTCGTTCAAACAATAATGTTCTGAATTCTATAAGATGTAGAAAAAAATAAGTTACATCATGCAGTAAAGGAAACTTAGCTCTTCAAAATGAGATATTGGTCATTAAAAAGGATGACAAACGAATGCGTTTAAGCAAAATAACAAAATCTGCTGCGTGTTGTTTTGCAATTTCTCTACGTTTTCGATTGAGTGTCCAGTCTGTGTATATTTAATCTTTGTATTTATCATTAACTGTTATTCTTATACTTTTTATACTTCCAATGGCGTATTAAACAACTTTCTCATCACCTTGTTTGGTAAAAGAAAACACAATTTGCCAACGTCATCCGAGAATGTGTTGAGAATTGAGATTTCGTCGCAATTCAATGACAAATATGAAACTATCCTTTTCATAGCACCCTATTAGTCGTTGTGTGTTACTTCCGCGGGTTCGTGTAGACGTGTGGAAGAGGATGTGCGAAGTATACAATTCTAGGTAATGCGCTCGCATTACTGAAAAGACACCGTTTCGTGCGTAATATATTTATATTGTCGAGAAAGAACCTATATACATGTATATACACACTCACTACCCAATGAAACATTTTACAGAGATTATTTGCTTTATTTACTTACACGTTTAAACACACTTTGCGTGAACTCATTGTGTGAAGACTTAATTATTATCTAAGTATGTTTAGTGTATAAAAATTATTCATTGATTGGTACTCTGTGTGCAAAATCAAAATATTCATTTCGCAGGCTTGAAAGGCAAGTTAATTATCAGTGATTTCAAACTTTAGTAGCTGAATACTTACTTTTGGTTAGTACTGTACGTACGTCTATGTAAGACTCTATTCTCTTGCATTCCTTGAAGAGTTAAAGTTAGGATAATGTAAGAGTCACGTTTCATTGTATGTGTAGTCAAAATATTATATTAGATTATAGTTGAGGATATGAAGTCAACTTAACATGTGCATATATTTACTTATGTGTACTGTATGTCATTTTTGTTGTCCATACAAATGCATTTACTATCTTACGCATTGTTTGTGAAGTAAATGTCATTACTTAAAGCAAGGGAATTCGACTTATCAAGGGTGTAAAATAGTAATAAAATAATAATGTAACATCAGTTTACATATTTCAAAATGTCATGTTGTCGTTTAATGTCGCAAACCACTACATATATGTGTTCTTTAGCTAAATGTAAAGTGACAATTGTCAACCCCAAGTTGTTACGTCGTTACTATGTTTAACTGGCAGGACAGCAAGTATATATATCTGAAAAGCAGAAAGCTTCCAGCTTCAAGATAATTACAAAAGACTTGGGGTCACCTCTCACGTAAGAATAATTTGTTCGTCAAACGCGATCAACGTATTTTCAGAGACGCGCATATTGATTTAATCCGGGGTTTGCCCTACGCTCTCATTATATTCAAGATAAAACTACATCTCATACGTACACTGCTTGTTAACTCAATTGCAATAAAACAGTTCCATTTTGTCAAGGCATACCATCATTTAAACACAATTCTAACATAGCATCTTTGCGTATATTGAGCTTCCCATATTTTATTACCGCGATAAAATATAGCTAATTGATGACGTCATGTTTGACGCCATATACTATAACAATTGACGTAACGGCGACGGTAACGTTCCTTGGAAAGAAAATAGTTTGACGTCAACCTGTCTTGTTGTGCTATAAATGGCAGAGCATTGGCGATCGAAATAATAAATAGGAGCTGTGCTTTGTTGTGTTATAAAATATAGGCACTCGTTTGAATGCATACTCGTGATTTAATTACTACGCATCCAAATACGTGCCTATATTTTATTACGCAACAAAACATAGCTACGTATTCATTATTTCTTAAACACAAGTTTCCGTTTAAAGACTACTAGTACATGTGAGTCTATTCCAATTAATGTGTAAACATTAAATTTTAACCCGGCTTTTTGTCTTAAGGAACATTTCACTTGTTCCAAGCTCAAATGTTTGCGAATGGGTATTTTACTAAAATAATTTTGATATCCTCGGAATGTTGGCGAGACGTGTTAGTATAATATAAAACAACGTCGACATTTAGTTTTTGTCAACTTGCATTTACATATATAACGCATTTTGAGGTATACATATTATTATTTTATTGTCATTAGGGCCCTATTCAGCATTTCTACTCGGACTTCGGACGGATACATCCTCATTGTAAACAGTGACTTGGTTCATATCATTTATTTATGGTTTATCATACTTCTTTGTCGAATCAAAGGGGATTTTCAATTTTTTGGAACACTTATTTATATTTTTATTTCAATGGGCACAACATCTATTAAGGGATTAATGAAGTAAATCCATTTATATGGACAATTGTGCTGTTTCCAAATATGGGACAGTAGATCCGCCTACCCTTTCAACTGTACTGTTATTCTATCAGCAATGTTTAGCTAATATACATGAGATTTTGTCTAATTTCACTCTCATTACTCCATAAATGGGCTTGCTGTCGTTTGCACAAAAAGCATTGGAAATGCAACCAAAAGTGTGCGGGTAAACTATAAGCCGGTTATAGCCGGATCACATATAAGGATTATAAACAAATTAAGTGCTGCGGTCCCTTCACTCCTTTGCACTTTTTTTATAATTCTAATATATAATCTATAACCTATACTTATATGATATAGGGCCAGCTATACATGTATATCTCAATCCCAATTTAAAGTTTCTTTATTATTTAGACCGTTAGTTTAAAATCAGATAACCAGTTTAATAACTGTATTTTTGTGTTGTCACTCCTTACGGTTGTAACAAAGAAAATAACATTACCTGTAATGCTCAAATACTGAATTTGTTTATTCACAGAAAACTATTACTCACCATAACATGCAACATATATCGCTGGCTTGGAATTAGAAGGCCGTAAGTGCTAAGTGAAATATATTTGGAATCTGCACCACAATGCGCTTCCTATTTTCATGAAAATCTGAAATGATTATCTTGACCAAACTGAAGTTGAAAAACCCTGTTTTTCCATACGTATAGAGTAGTGTTCAGACAGTTTTTTCTTGTGTTTTTTTTGTTGTAAAATATTGATTTTGTACTTGCGACCTTCTAATTCTAAGCCAGTGATATGTTTATCAATTTGATTATTACTTAAATATAACAATGCACTTTATGCAACATTTATTCGTAAATAATATAATATTGTTTGCTCTAATTAGAAATAAAATGTGAAATGTAGTTATTACTATTATTATAATTATTATTATATCTGCAACATGTACTCGTATTGACACAAGTGTTTTTTCGAATAAGACTAAGAGGGCAAAACTAGTGTCAATCAGGACTGTTATTCACAAAGCATATTAATGGAAAACTTACACATTTTGACGTAAATTGAAAAAAAATGAGTTACACAAATTTTCCAAGAAACAAAGAATAACCCATGTTTTCTTTGTGATTATTGAAGCTCTTTACAAAAGGCTTAACATTGTAAAAATGATAATCTAGATTTTTTTGTTAAACTGATAGACTTAAGGAAATCTAAGATTTTAAGAAAAGTCTAAGTTTTCCCTTAACATGTTTTGTGTTTACCTCTTTTAATCCTTGTTTTATTTCATGAGCGCTCTAAAAAAAGCGTATGAAATAGTAATTCCGATACTAAATAAAATATATCAACATTCAAAAATTCGATGAAAAACAGTCAATTAGCGTTTAAAGTTAAATATAGAGTATTCGCAAAAAGCGTCTATTTACCTGTTAATCCAAGGTATCTTAGAATATCAGTACTCCTCAGAATATCAATACAGCTCGCTCAGAAGATGCTAGATTTGCGTAGCCACTGCCTCAGCCTAAGATAAAAACCCTTATGCCCGCAATGTTGTTTAGCTGCCTCAGCTATGACAGAGATAATATCAATAGATGTACATGTGGCAGAAACTGGCTGGCAGGCAACACCCTACGTTGACACGGAAAGGCGTGAACTTACGTCAATTAACGAGTTATAAATATATTACCCTATCAGAATCCGTTTGATGATCGAATTCTGTCATACAGCGAAACAGAAATAAACATTGATTCAACGTCTTCAAATAGTGCCGCAAAGTTAAAACTGAACGAAAAAAACATTGATTCAACGTCTTCAAATAGTGCCGCAAAGTTAAAACTGAAAGAAAAAAACATGTAGTAGTATTATGTATATTAAAGATATACATGCATTACGCCCGTCTGAACAAGTTCCCAAAACAAAGTGCTTTTGCACTATTTTGCATGACGGTTTTACATCCGTGTCGGTAGTTATGCAATACTGGTTGACCGGTTTACTATTGCAAATGGGAGGATTTATTATATAAACTCTACTGACAAAAGTATATACTCATACATAACCTTAATATTTACATATAGTGCGCCGACGATAATGAGAAAGGCGGACAATTTTAGTATATTCCACAAAGGTGTATTTTTCAGATGTGCATGATTTATCAGTGATGTTTTAGTACAAAACTGACCATATCTGTTTACTATAGTAATTTCTTAAATCAATTTAACAACAGTTGACCAAACCGATTCATTTTTGTAAACATCACATTATCCTGGGCGCACTGTAATACATGGTTGTTGATGTTGACGTTTATCAAAGTACAGTCCTTTTATTCAGGTCTGTCATTTGTATACAAACATTGTAACATCATAACATTGTATTTATTGTTTAAGCATTTTAGTTGGAGAAAAGGCAGTGAAAAAAAACTTATTCACTAGCTATATACACTAATACAGAATTATAATATCTATTGAATTAAGACATTAATAAGAGAAATTACAATGTTTATGTGCACAATGTTATGTAAACAAGACTTAGTGACTGACCTGATTAATCTATTTATAATAGTTCAAAGAATGGGGATCCGGATTCATATAGACAACGTCAATATACACTGTAGGGATGGTGTAAACACCAGTCGATTGCGACTATAAACTTGCGAAACATGATTAAAATATCGAAACAAGTGCGAGATACTGGAACTTTAGCACCTTCATTATTGACCAACGAAGTTGATATGCGGATGTTATTTTACCACCTAGTCGAGTTGTTGTCTGTTATAACATGAACCTCGCATACCTGTGATAATGTGAGGATATTTACAGGGTATGTGTGTTTTCCCTGTTATAGAGTACTAGTACTTACGATGATATATATATATATATATATATATATATATATATATATATATATATATATATATATATATATGAGCCAGTCTCCAGGAAAACCTGCTATAATGACATTATGTAATTACTATATGTAACAAGGTTTTGAAAAAGCTCTAAAATAAGAAAAAATACATAATGTATTGATTTTATCTTAAACAATTTACCCATATTGTGATATATCTTAGCTTCAAATTTTCATATGAATTATGTCGAAGCCACATACTTTGTTGCTATGGTGACCAATTTAGGAAAAGTACTCCGATTTAGAAAAGCAAGGAGTTAGTTGCTTAAAACAGTAGTAGCCATTCTCTAAATCCGGTCAATTTCGAATATGGTATACATTTTAAAAATTAAAACATAATTCTAACACATGATACTATATTGAACAGTTTATGCCAAGAATTCATCTAATGGTTTAATTATGAAGTACGTGTTACAGTTACGTCAAATAACGTTCGAATGACGTTTGTGACGTCACACAAAAATCTCTGAAAAGTGACCTTACAAAAACAGCTGTAACTTCCTTAAAACTCGAGATATCAACAAAATTTCTTTTACATTTTGCTTCAATATGATTATTCTTCATAAGTTTTGAAAATCTCTAAGTCAACATTTTTGTCAAAATAGCAGGTTTTCCTGGAGACTGGCTCATATGTTTATATAATTATATATAATTATGTATATCTGTCGCACATTCATAACTTCTGCATAGATGTTCACTCACACAACCAGATCTGAATTTCTATCAAAACTGAATACATGAAATACCGGAATCACAAACGAACATCCATATACAAAAGCACGACAATGGCTCCAAAATACTGTTTACCGAGATTCTCACTTTGTCCCGATTCTTACAACGCGCACGGACGATTCTAGAATGTACCGTATTCTAATATTGCGCATAACATATATAATTATATATAAATTATATAAAGTATATTTAGAAATTGTTGTCAATTTATAAGGAGTTTGCTATTTTATTTGAAACATAAACAAATGTTTCTTTGTATAACTTAGATTTGTAATATCCTTGCTATGTATTACCAATGGTTGTTTTAAACTTTGAAGGACGAAATTGTTGCCATTGCAACAGCAATTTTAATGTAACAGTCCGAAAATGTGGTAATTTTACCTAAAAAAGCCTGACTAAGACCCTTTGAATAACATATAGTTGAAAGTTTCCATTAAACCAAATTATTGGCGCAAAATTTTAACTCGATTCAAAACTAATAAGAGCTGCAAACTGTACTTGAAAACAAATTCTAACACAACTGGCCGTTTCACTAATATACACATAGAGGAAAACAAGATGAACATGAATTACCGTTAAAACACAGCTACGGCACATAACTTATATAGTGTTCCGAGAAAGAAAATAGTGCTGGTTACTATGTCCAGTTCAATCGGAACGGTCCGTACGGCATTTTTACAGGATAAAATACATCGGATGTATCAAGCGTATGAATTCGGAAGCATTCTTTCTTAAATCCTACGCAGAAGAAAATGGGCCGAAGAAAATAGACCGTAACTTATCAGCAGCGGAAATATCAAACGATATTTTATTGATGAAACAATACAATTTCGCTACACTCCTTATAACACGCAGCTACGCAGCGCTGGCTTGATTGGCATGTATTCCATTAAAGCACTGTTTAAATTTGTCATGATGACGTCATGGCGAAAGACGTTAAAAAATGGCGACGTTCTATTTACACCCGAGAGATGATTCGTAGAGATTGTCCGAGGTGTCCCGATTGTGTCTAGTTGTTTTGTCAAATGCGGAATATGGGCTTTTTTAGAATCGAACTAAAGAATATGTACCTGCGTTTTATCTATAATAAAGCACGGTCAGTTGCATACTGGTGATTTATTAACTACACATCCAAACTCGTGACCGTACTTTATTCTGCGATAAAACACAGATACGTACTCATTATTTCTTAGTTACAGCTATAAAAACGGGTAACGCGTCCGTAAAACAACAACGGACATTTACTAATAGCATTTTTGTGCATTCAAATGCAGTTCTCTGTATTCCGTATAGGTAAGTTCAGATTATCAAATTAATGATTAAAAAGAAAAATACTTCATACATTAGGCCTGCTTTCTACTCTTTCATGAGTAGGGTTAGGATCGATGGCCTCCCGACTCCTCAACATACAAAGTTGAAGTTGTATATGTACACAATGTTATGTAAACATGTGACAGACCTGATCAATCGATTTATATGTCAGAATATGCTGTGTGTCTAGCAAGGAAAACGTTGTCATTGACTTCAATTCCTTGTTACATGGTGTGGCCACGGAGCAACCCACGCACATCTGCACTCAACATTCGAAGCGCTATGATTTGTTCGGAAACTTAATTAATTCATTTTGTCGCATGCGTGTTGTCGTTAAGGAAGTCGAAAATAATTTTATACATTTTAATCGCATCTTGCAAAAATAAAATAAAATCTATGTTCGCTAGATTTACCGGAAGCTTATGAATCTGTTTTTCAACATGTCATGTAAATAGCTATTCGATGCGACGATGTTAAAAGAATGCGCCTTTATTCTATGTGATCGCCTGTTTAAGTTGAGTGATGCCTTCCCTGTCCAATTAGCCATTATCTTCTTGTGACTCAGATTCACCATATTTCAAGCAAATTGCACATTAATCTTCGATAAAATATGTATTATATAAACTAAGACCTCTTACACAAGACTTGGTTATATAATATTGAATTTTTCATTGTTTCCATTATATGACATGTAGCGTAAGTTCGTCAACGGCAGATAGAAATGACAGCTCAGTGATAAATACAGTATATTTGTTGTCAAGTTGGTGTCACATTTTCACTCCAATTCAATAGATATTGGGCCATTTTGACCAGCATCACACCCATTGTGATCATGGTTTCATAACTGTGGCTTTCACACTCAAAGAGACATCGGTGATGTTTGTAGTCAATGATGGAATTGTGCAACACAATGTGTCTAATTATACCACAGTTAAATAGTGATTTAGCTGTCTTAGAATGAGAAGGTCGTAAGTACAAAAACGTTATTTTGAGAAAACAAGAATAAAATGTCTGAAAACTACCCTTACTTATAGAACAACAAGCGTTTTCAACTTCGGTTTGGTTGACATGACATAGTTGTTGTTCATAATAGGCTCACAAGAAGCGCCTTGTGATGCAGATTTTAAATATGTATGGGTCTTATAAGATCGTACCTTCTCATTCTAAGCCAGCGATTTACCATGTTCAGCAATAAAGCGTCGTCCATGTACATACTGTAGCGCACAGATAATCCAAAGCCACACAGAAACGACGACAGCGCCTAGCCATCCACACAAGAGTCAGACATTATAGAAAGAACCATCTACATCTCCAAAAACGGATGTTTCAAGCAAGCCTATATACTCACTCCGCAATGAAGGACACACTTTGGACTTTGAACTCTGCGCACAATTTGTCTGATTGTTGTTATGGAATGACGTTTTATGTGTATGTCTGAAATAGCCATTATGGGACAGAAAGTTTTTTGACCAATGGGATTAGCAGCCAGTAGCTCCCACCATTGGAGCACTTGTCCATCCCATTGTAATCTGGACAATTTTAACGATTTTGTAAACACAATAGATATTGGAGTGCATTGTACCAATTAGACATCCTGATATAAATATAATGTCAGGAAAATTCATGAATTGGTGTTAGGGGAGGGGGCGTAACCATTGACATCTCCCCTCCCCTTCCCTAGGACGATTGTTTATCCAAGCAGCATGTCCCCAAAATTCAGTTTGCCAGGGTAGCGAGCACGAAAAAACGCATATTCATTGTTTTCACCTATATAGAAGCCAAATTACCTATGTTTCGGCAATTTTAAGGTGGTGGGTGTGCACCATTGTCCTAACTTACTGCCTTCCTGTCCATCCGTTATGCCTTTTGGCTTCATCCTCCAGCCCCCTTAAATCCGCTCTTGTTTGCTATACTCATACCGCATTGGTCATACGCCATATTATTTCTGGGGACGCTAGAGTCTATTTTCTAAGGAGTGGCGTTACCATTAGGACGAATTTCGGACGATATTCGTCTTAATCATTCCGAGCGAACTTCCGGCTCGATGGCGGCAAGACCCGAGTAGTTACAATTGGATTAGACAATCATTATCAACAAATGAGAGAATCGGGTAAGAAGGCGAAATAATTGGTTTCAAGTTACACTGGTAATAAATCTATGTTTAATAAAGTTTAATGTCAATTTATATCTTGACGACAATTATCGTACCTTGCCGAGGAGAGAGATATATTGTTTAATTAAAATTGACACGTGGAGAAATGATCTCAATAAGATTTTTAAATGTTTTCGATCAAATTTCGACCTTTCTGTATTATATTATTTGTAAATAAGATATCGTCAATTACTAGTATAACTCGTTTAATCACGTCACTCACCTGGTTACAGCGAAGTTAAAAAACATCGTAGTCGCTTGTTGTCAAACGATTAATGTTTTACATAGACTATGGTGGCTAATTAATGTCATGTGGTATGTTCGCTTTTTCGCCACAACAAAGCGACAATGCGAAAATGTAACAATGCGAAAACAAGACAAAGTCGACTTTTTTGCATTGTTACATTTTCGCATTGTATTTTAATGACAAACTACAAGGCTTACAATTCGTGCATAATTATGCAATTACTTCCCTTTATGCACCCAACAACCCTTAGATTACTTACCCCGCCGAGAAATCTTGTCCCGAGATTTGGCCTGGGAATTACGTTGGTAAGGCAACTCCAGTCTGGCAGTTGACTTCATCCTACCGCTGCCACCATTTGTAACATCAGGATGTATGTCGCCCACGTAGAGTGATTCCATAGGTTAACTCTGAGGTTCACCAACAGACTGCATTTTCGATTGTTATTATTCGGTCTAAAATATACTAACCTTGGAAGAAAAATATTTAGCCCTTATTATTGTCACTGGCTAACTAAAAATTTGAAGATTTATTACTATAAAAAATCCCAAGCACATACATAATTTAGCACGAATTTTATATTATGCTTTTAAAGAACGGGATTCGAATGAATAATATGAATAATCTACTATTAAATTATCCATGTTAACGTTTAAATTAAACGAAGTAATACCAGATTATATTAACTATTTCCCTATAAATGTTACCGTTAAAATTATCACAATATGCACTACATGGTGTTGTATTTGATTTGGAATTTGTTATAAATATGTATGTATTTTATACCAAATAAAGATAATGTAAAAAAAGTTTGGTGTCGTTTTGTCGCCCTTCATCTGTCGTATGTTCGATTTTTCGCCTAAACAATGCGAAAATGCAACAATGCGAAGAGCTACTGACTACTGATCCGAAGGTTGTGGTTTCGATCCCTCCTCCAGACGGTCAAATAGAAATGTTTTTCAGTGTTTCCCCACCACCATAACTAAAATTACTAACAGTCTTTCGGACGAGATGTTAAGCGAGGTCCCGTGTATGATGCACGTAAAAGCACCAGGAATGCTTCTGGAACTGGGGCTTCTTCTGTATCATGCACTATTCCCAAAAAGAATTAAAGTGACTAACTTCATCTGGGGCCTGGCCCATATGGATTTCCGGTGGCGAGGACAAATAAAAGCAAATAAACTAAACTCAATTGTTGGCAAGAATACGACTACACATATAAGAGTTTAAAAAAAGTTTTCGGTTGAATTGCCGAATGTCACATTCTTGATATTTGACGAAACAGCTTTTACGTGTTCATGTACGTATTGTACGATCCTTAACATTGCACACAACCCTGTGGTCCCTGTATGTGTCTGTCATTACTCATATTTTTCCGACATAACCACTTGACAATCACGCATTGTTAGTGTAAGTCAACTGTCCATTTCGCTTGAAAAGTGGTTAACTGATTGTGTTCGAAAACAGCTCATTATATCAATACGTTCTCTGAATTATACGCCATTCTTTCAACGTTTTGGGTAGTAAAATGTTAAACAGTATTTCTTTATAAATAATTATATGAGCTACATAAAAAGATAAGTGACATTGCGTATATTTTTTCTTTTGTGTAGAATTGGGTAACGTCACTAGAAGCACAAGCAATGGTGAAAATGTAAAAATACACAGTCTTTAAGAGACAAAATAAAAAGAACTAAAACATACATAACTTAGGTTTCCTCCGTAACCATGTGGAGGGAATTGTATCTCTTTAATAGCGTAATCAGATATGGAATTCAACAAATATTTATCGTACTATTAGTGGAACAGAATACTTTTTTTCATCACTTTTATTGTTTTACTTCTATAAGAAGGGTATTGTGTTTGAAATTAAAGACGTAGTCTATTGCTTAGAAAACGTATCAAATGCTTCCAGATTTTAAGCCTTGATGTCATTTTTTCAACTTCATTTTCAAAATTGAGTCGATTATTAGAATCTGGCTGACCTGCGTTACACCGTAAACACCTGTTCGGATGCGTACATTATTTTAAATTGCTCTTGCTACGCACTCATTATTTATTAACTACACACCCGAACTCGTGACCATGCTTTATCCTTCCATATAACACAGGTACATAGTCATTATTTCTTAAACAGGCCTAAACTACATGTATGTTTACACTAAACTGACACGTGGAGTCAAAGCAGTAGGTGGAAATTATTATTTCTTTTCACTAAATAATTGAATAGTAACTTTAATTGAATCAGATGATTTCCAGGACAATCCTGACGGATTCCTTAATAATCTGCTAACACACACCTGTGTCTAGGCAATATCTCAGTGTCAGCATTTTCTTCAGCTTCAAATTGACGACTGTGCTTGTTTTATGTATTAAATTAAAACCTCAATAAGGCATAAACTCACGGTTTGTTTCCGCGGTTTGTTTTCGGAATTAGTGGACTATAATTTTGCCGAGATTTTAATGCTCTGTGGCGTTTGAATAAATCTATACACTGTTTTTATATTTTTCGAAAGGAGGTTGCTCTTTCCTTGCACATATTCTCCCTAAGCGAACTAATAACACTCTTAGCCTATATAATGGGACGGGAAACAAAATATTGCTTAGACCTAGATACGTTTGTTATATATTAGTTATAATATGTATTTGTTAAATTTTACTCTCTTTTTTACCAATAGTAGTAACGTCAAATTAATCCTATCTCCCATCATCTTATAATTACGGATCAAAACAACTTTTTTTTTAAATACAGAGACACATAAAATGTTTTTCAAGTGCTTGAAGCCTAGTGGTTGAGCGTTCGCTTAAATAAATTAGTATAAACTAAGTGCTTGAAGGGAGGTAAGATTCTTTAGACCTAAAGCCTTATTCATTTGTGTTACCAAATCAAAATCAAGCCTTATTTACTTTCGAAGGTCTTTGTTGTTATGTTTATTTTTACAACCCATTTTGTTTTATCTGTGATTCATATGTCATATTATATGACCCTTGATTGGAATTAAACTTTATTTTATCTTATCCTACTTTTATAATTGCATTTATATCAAACATTTGTTTAGACCGTGTGGGTTTAAACATCGTTCTCAAAAGCAAGCTAGAAAATGCATTTAATTAGTGTTATGGGCAGCATGTGCCCACAAACTAATTTGCACTCGTCATGATAATCATTGAAAATGTTAATCATTTCACCTTAGAAACCACCAGGATACATTTATATAATGTGCTAGCGAAGCGGGCTAGTACAATGCATTCGTTAAATTAGAGCAGAATTTCACCTACCACGGGACTTGATGTAAGGAGGTGGTGTAATATCTTCAAAACCCCGGAACTAGAGGAGTCTCTCGGATTTTTTTGGAAATGCTGACAACCCATATTTGGTTTACTGGACCCAAACAAATGCCAAATTTCAAATTATTACGCCACAGGCATAGTTACGGGTTAATCGAGTTAAATAAGTTATATGAACTTTGTTTTTCAACTATACATGTATCTTCTTTTAAAAACACACACAGACACATGGTTTTATCGATTTGAAAATAGATCTATATAAAAAATCGAGAGAGGCGTATCTTTTTAAATACCCAGAAGATTGTTGATTTTTTAAGAAGATGGAATCTAGTTGGATAAAAATTCATACAAGCTGCCAAAACCTCGATGAAACCGTGTGCCTATGAGCAAAGCTAAATGCTTGCTATTTCTTAATTGAAGCAGGAGCCCGCCTCATCATGTTATGTAAGATCAACAATGAACAAGTTTACTTTACCAACTTTTCTAAATTTCTAATTTCATTCCGGTGACTAGAAACCAAAGACACGCATACACTGAAACATCCTTCCATCTTCCGCAATGCCGTACACAGTACCGACTCAACTCCTTCTTCAGAAGATCAGAGACAGTAGAACCAGCCAAGAACAATCGGGACTGGAACCATCCAGTCAGTCGGGTCAGTCGATGCACTCAAGTAACGACTAGCTGCACTCTGTATCTAATGTTTCTAAAACAATCCACACAACATAAACAAGTGAATATTAGTGGAAAGAATATAGTTATCTTAAAACATAAAGTCAGGTGCTATTTCGTATGTTTTTGTATTCGAAGTGTATTGAAAAGTACAGTGGTCTATAGCGTGGCTCATTTACACTAACTTTATCAACGCTATATAACAGCCCATCGATGTTATCGGCTAGGAGGGATTTCCAACTACGTATTCAATATAGTCTGCTGTACAGGTTATAGGCATATAATTAAATTGGGTAATCCGAGTTACGGATATAGTATTACCCACATCAAAACACTTCCGTTAAAAGCAAACAAAGGCTGTACATTGCAGCCGAAGTATAACAGTGACATTAATTATTTTATCTAACAATAAATTATATTTATGTGCATCTGTTTTACCAAAAGAACTGAAACACGTGACTATGAATGTGAAACAATAAAGCAAAATATACAAGAGACACCAATTTGACTTGAAAAGGGGCAGTTTAAATTTGCCAGTTTGTTCTGTAAAAGGAACAAAGATTGTGTAAAAAAACATTTTTGTTTTGTTTATTTCCTTCGTTTTTGTAGTTTTTATAGTTTCAATTTGCTTCTGTTTTCTTTCTCATACATATGATGGAATAAAGGTGTCTGCTTCGATATTTTTGTGAGTGGCAGATTCACTTTTTCATGTCTAAAACTTCTTGAAATCTTTAGCAAATGTATTGAAAAAAATAAAGATGTGTAACAGGATGCTGCTATGCTTTAAATCTTAAACCTGGGTATTTTGTACAGTACACTCCCCAAAAGTGCACACTGTATCGGCAAAACGCAATGGGTCCGGTTTAACGACGCGGGTTCGGCTAACGTAGCGAAAATGATCCGGCTAAAAAATGGTGGATATCAACAGTAATACGCTGGTGAGTGTAACATTTTTGCGTATTTTGTATGGTAATTCTTGAATTCTGAAGATAGGAATACTCTAACGGAATGCCCACTGTTGTCCTGCATGCTCGTAGCTACTTGGTTTCGTCTTGCATCAATGCATATGCACGTAATGTACGTTGAAAGTTATGATTCAATCGTAAACAATGCAAAACAAACATGAAATGCGGACATTTTAGACAAATTAGACAAAGTAAGAGCTTACCTAGTCTAAACAATGTACATGTACTTGCGTGAATTGTAAGGTTACATTTCTTTCCCAGATATTCCTCTTTTATTAATAATGTATTTATATAGGCCAAAATCTAACGTTTTCAAAGTTGAACGAATCAGGGTCCGGTTGTCGATACAACGCAAATGATCCGGTTCGCTTTTACAATTATATTTGCATCGGCATTATGTTCAGATATGGACATTAATATTTTAGCAATTTTTGAAATACACGTATATCACTTCATTTCTCACGTAGTAAGATTATTTTGAACTAAACGTCTTCCCAAAGGACTTAGCTCAGTGGTAACACACCGGACTGTCTATCCAGAGGTCGTGGGTTCAATCCCCGGCATTTGAACTTGACATTTCTGAACTTCTATTCGTAGTAATTTCCCGCTATATCGGACCATATTGACTGCACATTATCTGGTGAGAAGTGCCAGTAAGCTGTGTATCGGTTCTATACACCGGGCACATTAAAGAACCAGACTGTCTGTTCGAAATAAGAGCTAGGCGCATGTCTGCAGCACCGGACATGCCTGTGTCTGATGTCTCTCTCTCTCCCTTCGGGTGCTTTCTCTCAGTCTGTCTCTCTGGTCCGATCATGCTGTATCTGCACCGGTAGGGCCCGGGATGCCCTGCGCCCTAGTGACTGCAACACTCTATGTGAAGCGCCTTTGTACGTGCGTTCGCATGAAAAGGGCGCTATATAAATCTACTATATTTATTTATTTTATTTAAAGGACACCTCTGATAGTTTTTTTTTATAAAAACGTCTTTTAAAGCCCCATGGATAATAACAAATACATACTCGTATTGACATTTTTACGAGATATTGAGCTAAATTAAATGCTCTACCTGTTTTTGGTTATATTTTGTAGGGATCGCAGCTACGGCTAATGTTATAAAAGAATGACTAAACCACACAGAAAGACTGGAACAGTGAAAAGGAATTTGGATGAAGCCCCGTGCGGAAAAAAAATATTTTAATTGTGATGACTCCAAAATTGACCCGCTAGTTAAAACGAGCAGGATATCAACTTAGAAATCACGTGCAAAGTGCATGTACTGTATGGATACTACTAGTTAACACAAAGTTGTAATATGCATATTATTTATTTTGCATTTCTTGCTTCAGTTGTTAAATACTATATGTCAGAATCACAGTAAAATAAACACTTCTCCACTGAAGATAAAACATAATAACATACTAGTATGTTAATAAACGGTACATGTTTGTAATTCCTGCTAAAATATCGTGTAGACACAAGAACGTTTGTCTAATACAAAGGGTCCCTATATAGAAAGAAGGTTGCGCAGCTGCCATGTTTAGGACAGATGGCGGTAATCGCTAAGCGGCATCCATATAGCCGAGACAACCATATATAACGTAGGTTACAGTAATTTCCGTAACACCGAGAACTGTCGGAGGGGCATGGCTTAAGTGACATGCGTTGGGACTCCTATGTTTAAAACCAGTGCACATATTTCATAATTATATTTATCACATAACCTGAGGTCCAGGAGTGCCGTAAAGCCGTGCCGTAAATATCGTTCGGCACTCCCAGACTGTGCAATAAATATTTAAATTAGCTTGACGAGACGTTAGCCAATCCATACATTGATCCGTCAATGACGTCAGGCTAATATCAACGTCGCCATGACGTCGCGCTCATTGTAGCGCTGTATTTTGGCTGAAATATATGCAGCGTACATCATCATTTTGAACACTAATGAGCGTTTTCTAAGGTTATGTGATAAATAGAATCTAACATTCGTGCTCATTACATACGAGTTTTATTAAACTCGTCGAAAAAACAATTATCATTTTGTCCACTCGTTTAATAAAATTCGTATGTAATGAGCACTCATACAAGATCCTCTATATTGACATACTATAATTCTATTATACGTGCGAACCAAGTACAATGGTGATATAACCAAACTATTCGACGTAAATGAGATAACATGAGCCTTCCAAACCTTCATTTAAATCGTTCCCGAAGTTCCTATATTTCAGCAACTTTAACGAACAAAATATCCAATGCATTCATGGTATTCTTCAAGGGTTATGAATGAATATAATTTGCTAACCGTCGCCACAATAAGTCGTAGGTAGTGCAATGCAATGTTTTTCCCCATGTATGTTTAGTAGTGAAAATCTACTATAGGGATACAACCACACCCCAAGGAATTAGACAGTATTATCTGCACATGGGAGGGAAATTGACAACCAATTCCCAAAATTCAATCAATCCAAGTATTATTCGGACCCCCCCCCCCCCCCCTATTAGTGAAAACATTGACAAGTGGATAGAGCGCTATACTCATAAAATAATAAAAACAAGGAACATTGAACAAAACAAGACCAAGTTTAGTGTAATGTCTATCAGTGAAATAAAACCTATATCAGTCACTGGTTATCACCTACAATGTGACTGATATAAGCTCCGCCCCCTCACAGGGACTACTTTAATTTACCAAAATCTCAACACTAAAATGTCTGTAACTTTTTTATTACTGAACGGAAACATGTCATGTGGGGGTTTTTATTCTTAGTTAGACCATTTCCTACAAGTTGGTGTATGATTTAATGCAAAATTCTCCAAAAATGCGTTTTCATCTATTCACCATAATCCAAGATGGCGGATTTTGAAGTGAAAAATATGAATGGAATAACATATTCATACGAAGCCTAACCACAGTAGTAATTTGGCATAAATAGTACCAGTTTTGACACCATAAAAGCATAAAATAAATAGAATATTTGTTTGTTTTGATTGAATATGGTTAAGATAAAATTTTAATATTTTCACTCGCGCTACGCGCTCTTGAAAATATTGAATTTTATCACTACACGATGAGATATAAACCATATTCAATCAAAACAAACAAATATCCTCTATATATCTTATTTAATCCAACGTAAACAAAACAATATGGCGACGTCGGAAATGACGTCACATCATTTAACGCGACGTCATCGCACGTTAACGCGACGTCGTCGCGCGGCATAGCGCGCCATCTTGTGAATATGTTGAATTGACATATAAATAGCAAATTAAAGACGAGTGTAAAACTATAATAACTATTTATAGGGAAATATGTGCAACCCGTCTCTAGATTGGAAAACACTCTTTTTGAAGTATTTGTTCGCCTGGTCTTCTATGTGGTGCTGCCTGGCAGCCAGAGGCTAGATCTATAGTCTCTGTTGAGCAAACTAATTCCATAGTCATTTTTACCTCGATCTGATTATCAAAAAATCTGATGGGAAATCCCCGCTGGATGCAGTGCATTTGTTCATATTATTTTTCTACGAAAGGACTTCTGTCGAAGTCGACTTGATAGCCGTTGTGTTGGAATTCGGAATATTAAATGGCATGGGTAGCACCTATTCTGGGGCTGAGCATCAAGAGTGTCTTCAAATTCAATCAAAGAATAAAGTACCTACGATTGTTTTTTTAGATTTTTACTTGTGTTCCTAGCCAACAATTACGTCACATACCATGTGGAATGTCTAATTTGATGATGATGAACTAGTTACCCACAATAGCAGTGTAGCAATACAATGTAACTTTGACATCACCAACTGCTACCAATCCAAGACGGACTTTGTTTCGCTTCGGAAGCAAAAATAGCGGTATTTTATTTATATACCAGTTTCTATGAAACATTCGCAAGTCTGAGGGAAAAGGAACATTTCCTTGAAAAGTAGCATCCCTATCAGCAGCTGGGCCGTTTTCTCTATCACCCTGTGAAACATTGGAAAGGAAGACGACTTTGCGGTAAAACTTTTACCACATTGGGTACATTAATGTCTTTCAAAATGTTGTCCACGACTTAGTCTTTGCCAAGACATGGTCGAAATAAATATGAATGTCTTTGCACATAGGTCACATTGGAACCTTGTTTTTTTCCTGAAAATAAATAAAAAGAAGAATCAGTTGATTGGTTGTACATACACGTTCATATCGATGTCTGCATGTCAAAATATCTTGACACATCTAGACAAATATTCAAGTCAACTTTAAAGATTCATCTATGACAATCTATTCTTCATCTATAAATGTGCAACCAAACCGGGGCTCGAACCCATAGTTCAGCAGTAATTGCAATATGAGAGGGCATGTAAATTATTCAGTTATACACAAGCAACAAAAAGTAGAAAATGATGTTAAAATTAGTCAGAGTAATACAAGAAAATGACATTGCAATAGTTGTTATGGCGAGTAAAACACGAGCCGGACCATTTTCGTTGTATCGACAACCGGACCACGATTCGTTCAACTTTGAAAACGTTAGATTTTGGCCTATATAAATACATTATTAATAAAAGATGAGTATCTGGGAAAGAAATGTAACCCTACAATACTTGCAAGTACATAGTTTAGACTCGGTAAGCTCTTACTTTGTCTAATTTGTCTAAAATGTCCGCATTTCATATCTGTTTTGCATTGTTTACGATTGAATCATAACTTTCAACGTGCATTACGTGCATATGCATTGATGCAAGACAAAACCAAGTAGCTACGAGCATGCAGGACAAACGTGGGCATTCCGTAAGAGTATTCCTGTCTTCAGAATTCAAGAATAACCATACACAATATATAAAAATGCTACACTCACCTGCTGATTTTTGTTGATATCCACCATTTTTTAGCCGGATCATTTTCGCTACGTTAGCCGAACCCGCGTCGTTAAACCGGACCCATTGCGTTTTGCCGATACAGTGTGAAGTGCTTAACCGCCAGTTTATATTTCATTCCCGTTTTGTGAAACATGCATGTATTCGCATGACATTTCGCATACTGATACATCATCAAGAGATGCAGCTGAGTATTGGTTGTTTTTACCGTTTTGCAGTTAATTTCAGTGCATTCGGTGTATTGCGTAATAATGCATTTTAAGAATTCTAAAATTCATGCGCCCATGAACAAAATACTGATGACTGTTCATCTAGAAAAACACATAAAATGCTGAAATTGACTCGAAAGGAACACTCATGAGATTACGAATCAAAGCACTGAGACTGCTGATGGGGGCGATCTGGTTGCTGCTACTAAAGCTTAAACCGACTTTACACGTTTAATGTTCGTTTTCTTACTGCCGATCTTGTCTTGAATGTCAAAATGTGACTATATAGGCATGTTGGGTATCTAAATAATTGTAAAAAGGGGCATATTAATTTCTATGTAATACGTGTATTGAATGCGTATATCAAAAGTGGCTTTAAAATAATACTACGCACCTATGTATTAGATTCTACAGTACCGTCTTGTAATCACTTCCTCACAGCGTGAGACATCTCTAGAAAGCGGCTAGTATAGCGACACCATATGATTACATTTACAACAGTACTTTGCAGACGATAGTATACGATTCATTGATAAAACCATCACGTGACCCTGGTCTGAAGTTTCTCCTATACGATTCATTGATAAAACCATCACGTGACCCTGGTCTGAAGTTTCTAAAAATAGCTATTCAGCCGGGACATTTGATGAACACGTCATTTTCATACTACCAAAAAAGTTCGATATCGACTCGGTGTAGTGATTATCTGCAAAAATATCGAAATAACAAACAGTTTCACAATAATTGTTGATCTTAGAATAAACAAATGTTGCTGATTGAATTAAATCAGTTTAAAAATTTGGAGAAACATATGTAGCAGTATTGGGAATGTTGACAGTTTCTGGAACTATTTGAATGCGGATTCACATAGCAACCTAAAGGCGGTTCAGGTTGCATTAAGAAATGGGCGATATGGTAGTAATGAGAGGCTAAACGCCTCCCAAAAACCACTGTGAACACAATTCCTAGTAGACATTTTTTTATTTTATTAATTTTTTTTATAATGCATCTATTAACACGAAATTTCACATAATGACATATGAATATCCAATGAAGCCAAATATTTGTTTTTTTGGGCCTATTTACGGTCTAATTCACCGTTTTAGACTTGTTACGTAATCTAGCATAATTTACACGTATAAAGCATGCGCGTCGAAAAGCAAGTGTTCATGTACGGTTTTGCTGTAAGTGAAGATTTTCCTACACGAAAAACACCTAACATGTTGAATTTGGCACAAACAGAATGCGGTTGGCCTGTCGGGATGTCATCAGCTTGGATAAAGTTGCGGCCCTTAGTTTTGCTTTTTATTACAAAAATGATTTTCTATTTCGTTTGTAATTGTTATTTAAATGATTATTTCCGTTTTTTCATTCACAGGAGTCTTCAATTTTTTAAATCAACACTCCAGCAAAATTTGCAAAAATGACATTTCATTGAAATAGCCTTTGGGTTGTAATATTCTTACACTTCATCCAAGTTCGTTCGTTTTGCGCCAATCTTGGCAGGTTACGTGATTTTCTGGGAGGGCAGACATCGGTCGTGCTAAATGTTAATGAACACGTGCTTATTACGTTGTAATATGCACGTGTTCATGAACAATTTGGGTGAAATATATTGTGACTTTGTAAAATATACTTCATTACGTAACGCGCCTGTAACGAGTAACATGGCCGTGTATATCTGCCAAAATGAATGAATAAATAAATGTATATATTATTCAAGTATTGTTATGCAAAATTTCATGAGCATACGTGCAGTATTAACAAAGTTATAACACATAATTATGGTGGCGGGTAAGAACTTTTGTGTATACTGTTGATTCAAAGTTATCTGTCACAACCGCTAGATAAACATTCAACAAGATCGATTATTACAGGTGTGTCAGGACTAAGTCCTAACATCATATGTATATTTAAATGATCAAATCTTTAACTGCCCTATAGCCGAGTGGTTAACAGCTATGGTTTTATGAGTCTTATTTTGAAAATGTATACAATTTACTGCGAGTTCAAATCCCAACAATGCCTACTCGGATTTTTTAATTTTGCTTAAACTATGTAAAAACTATATTTTAATGATTTTGCTTATTCCGGTAATTACATACAAAACATGTACATACAATGAATACTCTAACCGATTCGCATTTGTATTCCAGCACTCCAGGATTGAGTTCATCCTACGAAGCTCAACATTTCTGCAATTTTTGCATTCAATGTACTAGTAAATATAAAAAAGACATAGCGTATCTTTATCAAGCCAGCTACGTTTTTCACAAAGAAAAGTATGATAAAATAAATTTGTAGATATAAAAACATCAGAAAAAAATATTATAAAAAACATAACAATGAAAAAGTGTATTAGACTGGATTCGAACCTAAACTTGGATTTCACCTATGTTTTATGCTGATACCAAGCATTTAACGCACTACGCTAAGAACGCTAATGAAATATCTGACGCTTATTTTAAAACATAAGATGGTATGAGTAAAATAAGAGCGCTGATTGGTCAATACATACATTTACCTATTAAGAAATGGAACATTCTGGCGGTTTTGACAGATATCTTTGAATCGACAGTAGATTGATTACGTTACATGGAGAGCATTCAACCATAGAGTTATCTTCGTATATTAGATGACTAATCAGATTAGTTTGCCTGGTAAAATGGGTATAGATACGGCGTTTTTAGTTACACTCTTTCTATGGGTGGTAAGAGCGTTTGACTACTGATCCGAAGGTTGTGGGTTCGATCCCACCTCCAGACGGTCAAAAAAAGAAATGCTTTTCAGTGTTTCCCATCCAACATAACTAAAATTACTAACAGTCTTTCGGGCGAGACGTTAAGCGAGGTCCCGTGTATGATGCTTTACATCAGGCACGTAAAAGAACCAGGGATGCTTCTGGAATTGGGGCATCTTCTGTATCATGCACTATCCCCCCAAGAACTAAAGTGACTAACGTCTTCTGGGGACCTCGCCCATATGGATTTCCAGTGGGGAGGAAAAATAAAAGCAAATAAACCAAATAATCTTTCTCTTGGGCTGACCGGCTTGGTTATTCATTAAGCATCTAATTGCTTGACCTAAAGAAGGTACTTAGTTACTCAACTATATTTCTGTATTTATTACAGTGGAGCTACTTTATGAGCACTGTGTTACTGTATATTAAGTTTGCATTACTGATGATTAAGTTAGAAAACTTGCATTTCAATAGTTATAAATTACCCTGATTTGTCTTTCACCAATTAAATCATTGTATATTGCTATATAGTTATAAATCAAAATATATTAGATAAATAGTGAGCACGATTAAAAGGAAGATTACTGTTGCTAGGTGTAGTTCTAGTAGAAGCGTTTAAGTTAATTGATATGTGGACAGAAATACAGAATAAACGTTTCCGGATCTAACGAAAGGCAGGTTTTTAAACCATTCCGCGTCAACTACAGTTACCTCCCTTAGCTCTTTAGCGATATGTCGCAATGGGAAGTTTTAAAACTTCCTTGTTGAGAAAAATACCCATAATCATGACTTTGTAAGATATAACAAGAAACTTCCCACTTCACTCTTCGGTAGAGAAATGTGCTGTGTTATGAGTGAGACCACTTCATATTCATGACAAGGAATAAGAAAAGAAATCATGGAGTTCAAAATATTGCTTTTTGCGATAATTCTTAGCAGGAGTCACTTTTGTAAGGTAGGTGAGGTCAGGTTGTTAATCAATTTTATTTAAACTTTATCGTACATAGTAAATTATCGTGTCAGCCATCTTAAATATTTGGTAACGTGTATTGCTATGGTATATATATATTGTGACTATAGTTCTTAGTCTATGCTACTTATTATTGAACTTTGATACGAATTTAGTAGTCCATCATTCAACTATTTTGGTGGTACAGTGCAGTTAACGGCTGATTAATCTCTCCCGAGCGACCCTCTATAGATTAGAGCACCTTCAACATTTTCCAGTGTCCATATTTACTATAAAGTCAACCTTTGTTAAACAACAACCTCTAAACAACGGCCAATATTTGCATCTCCCTAAGGGTGTTGCTCTGCAGACGTATTGCTGTACTGTATAATATGTAATTGTACATCAAACCACCAGTAATCAGACCATCATTTGGACCAGGTCATAGCAAAGCATAAGGCCTCATATTAATTTGAAAAGTAGAAATATAAATATGGCCAAAATGGCAGTTAAATAGTTATATGTTGTGTATAGTCTGTGATTTCCACAATCATGAGGACCCCCAAATGAACCACCAACGTTCAAGGCTTGTGTGCGTAACATCAATTTAAGCCTGGCTTCATTGTACATGCACGTCCCTTGGGACCCTCGAAACATGGAATTCTTATTAACTTAGTGAAATTGTCATGATATTTAGGTCATGGCAATTTGCTAGACAGATAAGCTGTCTGCAAGAGGCTGCTTAAAATTCTGACGGTCCCCTGTATAGCTTGCGTCGAAATGGTTTGACTAGGCAATTTGCAGGGTGTTTACCATCTGTATGGCCCTGGGAGTGAAAATCTGGGCTATTCCTCGGGGTTGGGGATCATGGTTTCAATTGGCTGGTGCATAATAGTCTTGTCATTTTTGGTGTTGGTGGTGAAGAAGTTGAATCAATCCAGTTCACACAGTCGACACTGTGCTCAAGTCAGCAATTAAAAAAGCTGCCAATTGATGAGACAGCAGCTTGTCTATGTGGTGAAATTGTATTACAAAATGTATTATATTTATAAAATCTTAACAGGGCTATTCAGGTGGTCAATTATATTGACAGTAATCTTCTAGAACTGCACTAGATGTGTTACATAACACAGATGTAAGGTTCTGTGTTGAAGTTAATGATAACAAGTAGTGTCCTACAAGGGTCATTCAATATATAATGCAAACAATGAATTATCTTTAAAACCTGACAAGATAATTAAACAAAATTTCGCATTAATAAATGTTTAAGTCATTTTCATTTTGTTCAGAAATTGTAAGGACCTTTACGTCGATGACGTCATCAACGTGCGCCTTCCTTCGACGTCACTTAATACAACATGGATGCGGTAACGTCACAAGACTAACATAGTAAACATAACAATTGAGTGCCGTCGAAACAAAAGTTCCCCCAATTTATTATTGCCTTACCAGAGGCTTGTGTTAAAATGTCCTCTTTCATATTCCAAAGTGGTGAGACATTCAAATGAAAATAAGATCGGTAGAATTGCAATCAAAGAATACCATTGTGCAGGGCAGTTTATCTATGCAACGGCCCATACTAAACAGCAAAAAATGAGATAATTTTTAAAAGCAGACAGAATATTCACATGCGAAAAGAAAGTCCAAGAAAGGTGAGTAGTTTTGACTCAATTCATTCGATTTGCGGAACAGGTTAACCATGTGCAAGGATTGCGCTCGGTTGGTGTCCAAATTTTTGATGTCAGAACAGGCCGAACGTTGCGTCAAACACATTACTGGCTTGCTTTAGCGATTTATTTTGGAAGGGCAAAATGTTCTATTCATAACTTTAACTAAAGATGAGACATATATATGTTCATACCAACCAGAAATGAGACAACTGTTACTTGCAATGAGTAGGCCGAGGCCATGCCGTTAAGAGTGTATGTGCGCAGTTGCCTAGCAACGGGAATAGAAGGTCTGTCGAAATGATGAAAGTCAGTAATTGAATATATAGAAGATCACTTTGAATGATTATGTCCATGTTTGAATGATTAATATTGTAGATAAAATGTATGTGTTAGTTTGCATTATATATTGAATGACCCTCGTATTAACATTTGTTAACTATACAGCACTAAATAATAACTCTTGATTTAATAATTTATAACTTTTTATAAATATACATACAACATTTACAGGTAGGTGATAAGTACTGTCAATGCATTTCGTAGAATTGAATAGACCCATACTTGGATAGAGTATGTGCATGCACATTGAAAGCAATAATGCACGAGATAGAACATAGATCAACATAGAAAATGTATCTGATTGTCATTTGTAAACAAGGCTATATGTGTTATTTAAGGTTTATATGTTTGTTAACATTCCCAAACTAGATATTTGCTTATATAAATAAAACTGAATGATAAATCAGCAATTGATATAAATTACCACCTAAAAGTTACCCGTGCATAATAATACAGAAAATATATAAGCTGCATATTGGGGGAATTGCCAAATTAATTGTGTCTATTTTTAAAAGTAAAATCCAATTGATTTTGAGATGAGGGCTTACTAAAGACTTGAAATGCAAAGATAATCTGAAATGCCTATGTGTAGAAAATGATGTCTTAGTAAAAAACAGTACATGTACAGTCCAACTTTTACTAGCGACCACGCGTATTAAGCGACCTTTGTCTTAAACGACTGGTTTAAACTCCTCCGATCGCATTTGTTCTGTTTTCCCATTGTATTAAGCGACTTTTGTCTAACGTGACCAACGACCACTATTTATGCACTATAATTGATTGGTCAAATTTTATTTAGCGACTGAAAAAAAGCAAAAAAAAAACACTGGTCGTCTGTAGTGACATGTTGTTAATTAATTATATCTCGTCATAAATCATTGTTTGTTCCCACTTTAGAGTTTGTCTTTTGTTAACTGGACCTTAATTAACAGCATTGATAATCACCATTGTCTCCGCAGAGCATGTCATACAGATGCAACCATACATTCCGTTTTCAGACCTTCCCAAGGGTGGTCGCTTAATACAAGTTAGACAGTACATGAAATGTTCATTTAAATGTTAAACCCAATAAAGTTCAATGAATACTAAGCATGCATTTAAAAATTTCTAAAACCTGAACATAATTAATACTCATAGTCATAGGCAAAATATCCGATACTATTGAATAATACCAAAGCCTTGTTTGTTGCTGAGATCAGTTTATGTAGTTGAGGAAGTGTTAAAGGTTCTTCCCTGAGATCAGGAAAGTTTGGTTTCATCTCAAGTACCTACTTACTTAATTAGGCATTTATAAGAAGAATACATTTTCTTGTTTCCTCACACCTCCACCTCCAACATTTTTGGCTCCACTATTCAAAGAATAAAGGGAGCTATTGCGGTCACCCGAGCGTCGGCATCGGCATTGGCTTCAGCGTAATCCTTATGTTAAAGTTAAGGTACAGGTTTTTTAATCTCTTATATTTTCAACGTCCTTTGAGATAATGCTTTGATACTTAGTAATTAGCATACTTGTACACCATCATGGAATTTTAGACAATAAATCAACTGCTAATTATGCTGAAAGAAAGTATGAAGATCTGGTTAATTTGGTCACATATAAATGATTAAACCTACCAATTAATTGCTTCTGAAAATGTCATCATAAACAATATTTATTTTAAGACTTCTATCATCAGAGGAAATGCCCTTCTCTATGATTGTACATGTAGTTGTTCAGTTTTGTATAAGGATGTTTTAGTGGGAAACATTAATCGAGGGCTCAGTGCAAAACTAGGGTACATGCCTATATAAATTGATGTAGTAACCATAGTTTTGCACCAAGCACTTGAAATTTTGTTTCCCTGATATGGGGTTTCTGTCATACGGAAATGTCCTCTACCGCATAAGTGGACAATTTCTGATGTGGATTTTAGTCCAAAAAAATTATGACTTTCAATCTTCAATAAGTGTCTTTAACATGGCTGTAAAGACATAGTCTCATAGAGTTTTGAGAACTTTGAGTTATATGATTATGGAGTTATATGCAACACTTGATTGTGTCCTTAATTTTCACACCTTTAAAAATTTCCGACAGGCAAGTCATATTTTTTCGACATAATTTCATGAATTTTTGTATCCGACTTTTTTCGTTGAATTTTCACCCATTATTTACCTGCGTTCAATATACAGCACTGTGTGCAATACTTGGAGAGTTACAATACATACTTTTGTTATGGTGTGTGTATGCTAAGCTATGATAATATTATACCATTATATTTCTATATTATAATTGGTCCATATCTCTGATATCAGTGTTAACCTTTTGTGTGATATCTAAAACTTCCTAGTTGCATGTTCTGAATTTCATTGTAAACAACATAGAAAAAATCAATACAATATACAGTACAACCTCTTGTGAGAGGCCCTCTGTAGATTAACAACCTCTCTATAACAGTACAACCTCTTGTGAGCGACCCTCTGTAGATTAACAACCTTTCTATAACATACAGTACAACCTCTTGTGAGCGGCCCTCTGCAGATTAACAACATCTCTATAACATACAGTACAATCTCTTGTGAGCGGCCCTCTGTAGAGCAACAACCTCACTATAACATACAGTACAAACTCTCGTGAGCGGCCCTCTGTAGAGCAACAACCTCTCTATAACATACAGTACAGACTCTTGTGAGTGGCCCTCTGTAGAGCAACAACCTCTCTATAACATACAGTACAACCTCATGTGAGCTTCCCTCTGTAGAGCAACAACCTCTCTATAACAAACAGTACAATCTGTTGTGAGCGACCATCTGTAGATCAACAACCTCTCTATAACAAAATCCGAAAAATTCTCCTCAGTCAATATTTACTTTATGTTTAACTTCTTTAGAGCAACAACCTCTATAAAAACAGTCATATGTGTAACTTACATGTCAAACCAATTTTGCAACAGTTGACAAACCTCGTTCATGTTTGTCAACAAAAATTCACAATTTTCTGGGTGCGTATTTTTTTTTTTTATTTTTATTTTGACATGCCAAAGAAAAAACTCCGCAATAACATAAATTACTTTTTCTTTTGATTGACTAACCACTTATTTACTTCCTTGTGTTTAAACTGTCTGCGTAATTCTATTGTTAATTAGAGAAAGGTATATAACTGGTTGTTAAATAAAGAATACTTTTAAAACATCTCAAAATAGCATTTTTGTACTTACAACCTTCTTATTCTAAACGGTCAGACAGCAAACTTGTCTAATGTCAATTAGCTAGATCATATAGTATTACAAATGTATATTAAAGGTCCATTATAATCAATCATTTAATGTAAGATTTTAAATTTGTCTTCAAACTGGACACTTGATTTGAATCTGTGGTGATGTTTGGTAATTCTATCATAAATGTTTGCTTTAATTCTCCTGAATTAAATAAGCAAATATTTGCAAGGCTACTGTAAACCAATTTACTTTCGCGAATACTAACTTTCTCGTTTTGCTGATCGTGGGCATATACATGTATGAGACTACAAATTTTCGTGTTTAAGTTTCCTGCAGTGTCCATATTAATATTTTTAGCACTTTGGCAGCAACTTAATTTTGCTAAATTCTACTATTCGCGAAATCTGAGAAACTAAATTGTGCAAAATAATTTCTAGGTTTACAGTATTATGATCCTAGTATTAGGTTATTATGAAATTGACAGTAGTCTGTTAACTTAATATTAACGTTATAGTGATCCTTGACCTTTGTGACTGAATGTCTTACAAGCGTGTCTTGTGAGGATACATCCATTTCCATGAGAAAGTAGTGCTGTGGTGGAGATTTAAATTAGTGTTTATACTTATAGTACACCTCGCACATATTCATAACACATATTGCCCTGGGCTGGTATTAACAAAAAGCATCTTAGTGGAAAACTTAAATATTTTGACTTAAGTCAAAAACTTGGGTTGCGCTAATATTTCCCAGACATTGAAGATTAACCCATGTTTTCTTAGTGATTATTGTAGCTCTTACTACAATGCTTTAAACCTATGTAAAAATTCAAGAATTTTGAGTATCTTGTTAGGCTGACACTCTTAAGGAAATTTGATGTTTTTAAGAAAATTCTAAGATTACTACTAAGATGCTTTGTGAATACCAGCCCTGGTCAAATGAGACTCCTAACTTAGGCTCATTTAAGTGAAATGAGTCTCAATTTAATGTGGATACTATTACTCTCCCCTTATGAAAACATTTAAGGCCGAAATTAAATCATAGACATTCAAGATTTTAACTGTTTGATTATGTAAATAGAAGGTAAGGGGATCATGTTAATTTGTTGATTCTATATATAGTCATTCAATGAAACTGTTCAGGGTCGGTATTTATAAAGCATCTTAAGTAAAAACTTAGAATTTTCTTAAAATCTCAAATTTTGCTCATGTGTATCAGCAAAACAGGAAAACTAATATTAACAATTATTTACATTGTTTAGAAGCATTATGTAAAGAGCTACAGTAATCATAAATAACCATGGGTTATTTTTCGTTTCTTGTGAAATATGGTCAGCTCAATATTTTATCTTAAGTCAAAATATTTAAGTTTTCACTTAAGATGCTTTATAAATACTGGCCCAGTATACATTTTACTGGTTAAGTTAAGTTATAAATTCAGACATACAGGGATTGTTTATTATATTCATTTGATCTATAAGTATATATACTTCCCGTTGGACTTAAATCCATGTACCATGGCTGAGTGAGTCATCATGACATGAGCACTGAGAGTGGGAGGTTAAATGTACCGGCTCTTATTTTACAGCAGTATATTGTAGTGTGTTAATTTAAATGTGCCTTAACCTGTCTGCTGGTGCTTAACATTAACAGAGTCCCAGGAACCCAAACTGCCTGCTGGTGCTTAACATTAACAGAGTCCCAGGTACCCAAACTGCCTGCTGGTGCTGAACATTAACAGAGCCCCAGGTACCCTAACCTGCCTGCTGGTGCTGAACATTAACAGAGTCCCAGGAACCCTAACCTGCCTGCTGGTGCTTAACATTAACAGAGTCCCAGAAACCTTAACCTGCCTGCTGGTGCTTAACATTAACAGAGTCACAGAAACCTTAACCTGTCTGCTGGTGCTTGACATTAACAGAGTCACAGAAACCTAAACCTGTCTGCTGGTGCTTGACATTAACAGAGTCACAGAAACCTTAACCTGTCTGCTGTTGCTTGACATTAACAGAGTCACAGAAACCTTAACCTGTCTGCTGGTGCTTGACATTAACAGAGTCACAGAAACCTTAACCTGCCTGCTGGTGCTTGACATTAACAGGGTCACAGAAACCCTAACCTGTCTGCTGTTGCTTGACATTAACAGAGTCGCAGAAACCTTAACCTGTCTGCTGGTGCTTGACATTAACAGAGTCCCAGAACCTTACTCTGCCTGTTGGTAAAGGACCACAGGCTGCATTTATAACCACTAAAAATAAAAAATATGGTATAAATTTAAACCTGATTTAAACAAATATTAACTCAACTTAATTGTGTGTACAGTTTATTGTACATTGAATGTTTAAATGTAGTTTACAGTCATTTATTCAATGTGATTTTTTAGTTTGACTGAATTTACCACAACAAAGCCTTGAGCTATGAATTGCTTGATGTTGGAAGGGATGCATGTATTCATATAAATGTACATGCACTTTTATTGACTAGCTGTTTGTCAAATCACTTAAATGTTGTTTTTATAGCAATACCTCAATGGCTATCTTATTTTCAAATATGTCTTGTGGATGTTCATATAGTAATACTTCCCCAATCACACTATTTCTTACATTGACAATGCCATGACCCTATTCACACTCTCACAGTCAGTTCCTGGTCACACTCTCACATTCACACCCCTGTCACACTCTCACAGTCACACCCCTGTCACACTCTCACAGTCACACCCCTGTCACACTCTCACAGTCACACCCCTGTCACACTCTCACAGTCACAAACCTGTCACACTCTCACAGTCACACCCCTGTCACACTCTCACAGTCACACCCCTGTCACACTCTCACAGTCACACCCCCGTCACACTCTCACAGTCACACCCCTGTCACACTCTCACAGTCACTTCCTAATCACACTCTCACAGTCACTTCCTAATCACACTCTCACAGTCACTTCCTAATCACACTCTCACAGTCACATCCCTGTCACACTCTCACAGTCACTTCCTAATCACACTCTCACAGTCACACCCATGTCACACTCTCACAGTCACACCCATGTCACACTCTCACAGTCACACCCCTATCACACTCTCTCAGTCACTTCCTAATCGCACTCTCTCAGTCACTTCCTAATCACACTCTCACAGTCACACCCCTGTCACACACTCACAGTCACACCCCTGTCACACTCTCACAGTCACAAACCTGTCACACTCTTAAAGTCACATCCCTGTAACACTCACATTCACACCCCTGTCACTCTCACACAGTCACATCCATGTCACACTTGCACTGTCACATCCCTGTCACACTTGCGCTGTCACATCCCTGTCACACTCTCACAGTCACATCCCTGTCGCATTCTAACAGTCATACCTCTATCACACACTTTAAGTAACATGCTGTCACACTCTCACAGTTACATCCCTGTCACACTCTCACAGTCACACCCCTGTCACACTTGCACATTCACAACCCTGTCACACTCTCTCAGTCACTTCCTAATCACACTCTCACAGTCACACCCATGTCACACTCTCACAGTCACACCCCTGTCACACTTGCACATTCACAACCCTGTCACACACTCACAGTCATACCCCTGTCACACACACAGTCACTCCCTGTCACACTCTAACAGTCATACCTCTGTCACACACTCACAATTACTTCCCTGTCAGACTCTCAGTCACCGTACCCCTGAAATGGTTGTGGCCTAAATGGATTTTTATTAAACCTGTTAAGAGATTGTCCTATCATTGGAATGTTCAATTTGTTATACATATTGTATAAAACTAGAATTGACCTAAATTTGAAGATGATAAAATGTGTGATTCAGATCACATGATTATGTCTCATATCTAATTTTTTTTTATCTGTTACTGTTTATTAATGCCTGGGTACTGTTTTATCAAAGCACTTACAATAATCTTACGCTCAAATTTAAACCCAGTGTAATTCATTAAGAGTTGCGAATTGTGGTTATGAAGGATGGTTTCGTTAATGCATTCCTTCAAACCAAATGCCCTTAACTTGGATCACAGCTTTATAAATAGCATTAAATATATGTATAGGAGAGATCATGTTTGTATACAATTTAGGCCTTCATACTATCAGCTAGCTATTGTTCATTCATCCAATAGATTGCCGGTGGGCATTTTGCATATGAATACGGTGATCTCTCCTATAGCTCAAACAAATAAACAAGGTCACCTGAATTGACCTTCTTAAATTAGCATAAGTCAACAGATAATTTCATATCAATGATTTAACTTGGCCTCCAAATATTTTCATATGTGGGTCCAAGTATTATGAACACCTATATGTATAGTCCAGAGAATTTGACACGACTCTCAACCTTCTATAAGCATAATTTTACAGCTGATTTATTGTCTATATTTATTATCCCGGTTGAATGTTTTTATATGTCAAAAGTATCAAGAAGACGCTCGAGATGTAATACAAACACAAATCTAAAGGACCAAAATTGTAAGATTTGCTCGCGGAAATTTATACATTCAACGCTTGTAATATATAAGTTGTAATATATTCATGCATAGATGTCAGGATCAGATCAAATAATTTGATCTGATCCTGACATCTATGCATGAATATATTACAAGGTTTATCGGGGCAATTATCGATTGTTTATTGGAGTGACCACTCTCCTGGGGTGTTATAAAGGTTTGTTATGTGATGGCCTGTTGATTAATTGTCAATTTATCACCGGAAATTACGAGCGAAGTCAAACTTTAATCGTTCTATGATTCTTAATCAGATTTTTTTCAAATCCGGGAGATTTTATCAATTTGCGGGAATGCGTGAGCAGAGTCCCAAATGCGGTAGACTCACGCACGATGCGGGAGATATGGCATGTATGCAAATTCTCTGAGCTATCAAAAGTTATCTTATAACACTTACAAGCATTCATTGATAATGATGTATGAACTTGATCATAATCCTAACAATTGCTTCTTGTTTTTAGTCCCAGGGTCAGTATTTATAAAGCATCTTAAGTGAAAACTTAGAATTTTCTTAAAATCTCAAATTTTGCTTATGTGTATCAGCTAAACAGGAAAACTAATATTAACAATTATTTACATTGTTTAGAAGCATTATGTAAAGAGCTACAGTAATCATATAGAAACCATGGGTTATTTTTTGTTTCTTGTGAAATATGGTCAGCTCAATATTTTATCTTAAGTCAAAATATTTAAGTTTTCACTTAAGATGCTTTATAAATACCGGCCCAGGAGTCCAATAAACACTGAACTAAATGACATGTTAAACACAGGGGTGTCAACAGGGCCAAATTAAAAATCAGGAAAATTTTATTTGGCCGTCCATTTTTGCCAAACAAGAGGCCTATAATGACATTGTTTCCATAATTAACTCAGTTTGTATTAAAGAAAATCCTTCAGAGCAGATTAAATTCACCATAACTTTGTCATTTCTTGAGCTTTTTTTCATCAAATAACTTTTATTTTGGTCAGAAACCACTGCTCTTTCAGTCATGCTAAATTCGGAATTCCAGATAAATCAGGAAAGTTGACATCCCTGTAAACAGTGATTACTTTTTAGCAGAATTGATGTATTCCACACTTATAGAACTAGTCTTGATAAGCTTAATAATTACTGGAGTGTTATTCATGTAGCTTTGAGATTGAAAGGTCTCAGGTTCTATCCCAAATTTTTTTTATTGAAATTGGTTCTGGTTACATCACTCCTATTTGATGTTAATTAACTTACAGTTATAGGTATGATAAGTTTGGCCTTAAAGATAATAGAAAGTCAGACAGGGAAGGCAGCACTCAACTTAACCAGCCAAGCACAGAGAACATGAAATCATCACATACTATGCACAATAACACGGCACATGATGCCCAATACATAACTGAACAAGAATATGAACTGCCTATTTTAGTCCCAGCTGTCAAAAAGCTGAATGAACTAGTTTCAGCAATCAAAAAACTGAATGCCCTAGCTAGATGACCTAGTTTCAGCAATCAAAAAACTGAATGCCCTAGCTGGATGACCTAGTTTCAGCAATCAAAAAACTGAATGCCCTAGCTGAATGACCTAGTTTCAACTGTTAAAAAGCTGAAATACCTGTATGTAATATGTGTAGGTCTACAGTACCTTATTTGTTTTCATTTTTCATTTCAGGGAACAGCTAGCAGTGTCCCTGTGTGTGAGAAAGATGGACCCGATGATACAGTAAAATCATGTTGCCCAGTACCTGCTGACAGGTGCCCGGACAACTTCCAAATAGTGAACAAAACTGTAGTTTGTGAGTCAAACAATGACACTGACACTACAGCAACAACAGTTGCTGCATTAACAACAACAATAACACCTGATGTACCAAGTAATTCTACCAATGACACAGAAACCTTATTAGATGGAATGGACTCCGGTGAAGATGAGGTAGATCTAGTGAGCGTGTGTGAAAGGTGTGGCGAATATGACCATTTTAATAACATAACCAGAAAGTGTGATAAGTGTGATCCAACATGTTTGATTTGTGATAAGATGGATTTAGATACTAGTAACTGTACTGTATGTTTTATTGAACATGAGGATGAATGTTACTCTGATTGTCCAGATGGTACAGTGCTTGGTGACAGAAAGACTGCTAATGGATCAAGTTTGTGCGATAAAGAAGCGGACGAAGGGATACCTATAGCAATAATTGCCGGGGCTGCTGCTGGTGGTGTGGTTCTTATTGTCATCATCATTGTCATTGTTTGTTGTTGTTGTTGTTGTCGTCGCAGAAAAAGAAAAGAACAAGTAGATGGAAAAACAAGGACAGCTATGAGCCTAATTATCGACCAGGTATACAAACAGCTTTAATTACATGATTTGTTGTTGCATTTAAACTCACATGTCGTCAGCACAAAGTGCTTGAGGTGAGCATTTGGGTTGCTTGAATGTCAGACATGTGTCGTCTAGTGTGCATCCTCCGGTATCCCTCAACAATTTCTTTAAATGCTATGCTATCTTGAACTACTTAATGGATTTTGACCCAATTACGCAGGAAATTGGCCCTGGTTTGTAACTCAGGGAGCACTTATTCAGTACTGTTTTAAAAGTAACTCAGTGAGCATCCGATCATTGAGTACTGGTAAGCAACCCGGGCCCAGGGAGCAGTAACTGAGTACTGGTTAGTAACCTAGGGAAGGGAGCAGTGATCTTAAAAGTAATCCTGAAGGGAGCAGTGATTTTGTACTGGTTGGTATATGTAGTGAGCTAAGTCATTGGGGACTGACTAACAAACCAGGAAGCGGTAAGTCACAGAGGGCACAAAGTCATGTGGTCATTGAATACTGATTAGTAACCCATGGATCAGTCATTGAGTACTGGTTTAAAAGTAGTACAGGGAGCAGTCATTGAGTACTGCCATGGTTTAAAAGTAGTACAGGGAGCAGTCATTGTGTACTGGTAAGTAACCTAGGGAGCAGTCATTGAGTACTGGTTAGTAACTCAATGAGCAGTCATTAAGTACTGGTTTAAAAGTAGTACACTGAGCAGTCATTAAGTACTGGTTTAAAAGTTACAAGTTGTACAGGGAGCATTAATTGAGTACTGTTTAGTAACCTAGGGAGCAGTTACTTGGCACAGCTTAGTAACACATGGCACAATATTTGGTCATTTGGGTGCTGATTAGCAACCTATGAATCAGTCAATGAGTTTGATGTTTTTTATGCCCCGACATCTACTGATGCGGAGGCGTATAGTGATTGTCCTGTTTGTCCGTTTGTTCGAAAATGTTAACCAAAACTTTTTCTAGTTGTTGAAACTCAAATATTTTGAAGTCTATAAAAGCATTGTTGCTTTCAAACTTGGCATACTTGTTAACCATCATAAACACATTACATTGTCAAAGCAACGTAACTCTGTCCAACATTTCAAGAGAAATATGGCCCCTGATTGACTTAGCTAGTTTTTATGATGGACAATTAAGGCTTCCATCGGGGCATAAGTTTTCATTGAACGCAGTCTTGTTTAAATTTGTTTTAAATCACACTCAGTGTAAACTATTAACTAAGTTTAAACGATCATTAATTGATTGACAGTCCTCAGTGTAATCAGGTGATAACATGGTGTTAATGACAGACATGTATGACGTTGGACGTAGACATTTTGCTTCAGGCAATTTGAAATAACATTAAACTTTCAAATAAAGTTAAATATATTTAATCAATATACAAGTATTCAATTAAATTTTGTTGTAACTTTAAGAATTGTTCAACATGTTCCTATATGCTTTTGTGTTTGTGTGTGTAATTAAAGTTTTGAGTAATTTAGTATTGAAATAATAAACTCACGTCAATTAATTATTGAAGTGTTAAATAAATAAGATTCAATATAATCTAGGAAAATTTGGATTAAAGCTCCATGGTTCGGTTGGTCATTTTAAGAAAATATGAATGTAAAACAGCTTGAGAAGTAGAATTTTTCTTCCTTATGTGGCAGTACGTAACCATGGCAACAATGCTTGGCATTTGCTGAATTGATAATTCTGATTAAATTAATTGTGATATATTTTTTGCGAATGGATTAATTATTTTAGATGGCTTATTGTTAAGATATTCACATATGGATTCACTTAGAGATTTTGTCAACTTGAATCCAAGTGGACATATTCGTCGTCTGCGAAGATTTTTCTCCAGAAAGGTGATGCCATGATCATTCTTAACAGTTTTAAGTAGTCTGTCTCACTCAATCATATTTAAGAAAATTGCATGTTTCGTCAGCATCAAAACTAACAGCATCTTAAAACAATTATCTTAAATAATGACTCAACTCACTGACAGTTTGGTGAGTTAATGTTTCCCTAGTGAGACCCTACCCGTCCCTAAATCTGCCACACTTTGTCCCTTTTTTCCACAGATATCTGTGGAAAATGAGTGGAAAAGTGTGGAAATCAGTGGCATTAACTGGCAAAGAGTGGAATGCCACACATTTAATTCAATAATGCCACAGGAGTGGCAAATCTGCCAGCAATTGCCATAGAATTTAAGTGGAAAACTTGTGGCAATCTGTGGAAATTGGTACTTGTATATTTTTAACTGTGGCAAATGTCTGGCAAAGTGTGGAAATAATGGACTTAGTTCTTTTTCATGGGTGTATAAACTGTGGCAAAAATACTTAGAAATTTTCTGATGTGGAAAAGTGTGGCAAAATGGAACATAGTCATTTTTAGTAATTTTTGGGTAAGTTGATAGGTAAAATTCTCAAAGATGTACGATTTCAGAAAGTATTCATGAATTGTCTACACTCAAAATACAGGTGTAAAACTTGTACTTAGGAAATTTTAACACTAACAGTTTGGTTGAAAATATACATAGAGGATATTTGAAGAGTGTTGTGTTTATTATTGAATTAAAAAATCAATCAATCAATCAACCAATCAATCAATCAATCAATCAATCAATCAATTTGATGGTAAAATATTCTATTATGAGATGTTTTTAAATACTCACTGATTGATCAGACATGTATCTGAATAAACTACTGACAAAATGTTCTTTATAGTTTATTATTTTAAAAAAGTTAGAAATCAAAATTGACATTTTAGTTTTTGTTTATTTGTAATATTACCATGCTTTTATCAGTGATCAATTATCTAATATTCTAGCTATAAATTGGTTATATATGACCTTTTCATGTAAACTCTGTGTACACATTCTTATACACATACACAGAGAGACTTTGCTGATAAGCCTATTAACATTCTATACCAGATGGCATGGATTATAACAGATGGTCATTGATTGGCTAGTTTGAACAAGTATCCAGGTCAACAGTTAGTTTGAATGAGAACTCCATTGTTGTGTTGTATATTTACATGCTTGGCACATCATTTGCTGGTATTTTGGTGTTTGTTAAATGTGCAGATGTGATGTTTCATGAAGGAAGATTGAGTTTAATGACTTAAGTTTGTAATTCACTGTTGGTTAGTGGTTACTAGCATAAACAATTGTGATTGTGAAAAATGGATTGTGGATTGTTTGTGTTGGAGTTTTCATTAAGAGCAGCCAGCTTTCAACAGAAAGGAACAGTAAAATGTAAGTTAGCTATACATAAATTATTTTCATTGAATAACAAAAGTATTATTTTTAAGCTTAAACTTACTAAAACTCAACTTGAAGTATATACTAGCTGTGAGTAATTTATGCAATAAATGGAGGCAAAAACAAATCTAAACCAATGAGAACATTAAAAACTTAGGATCAGTTTTGTACTATAATTTATTTATCAATATTGTGTTCTGTTTTACAGAGTATTGGTCAAAATAACTTGAATTCTGGAAGTCAAGAAGACATTAAATGGTTTCACACAGTGAATGGTTTCAATGTCTGACTACAATTACACTTTCAGGTAAGTAAAATTAATAAAATATAATGATGCTTATAATGGTTAATTTGTGTTGCAAGTTTAAAAGTTCTTGCTACTTACAAACCTAGTGTCAAGTTTTGTAGAATTCAAGTGCAACGAAAAATTAAAAACAATGAAAATTGAAATTTCACATTATCTTGGCAATGTAAAGTGACGTTTGACAATATAATATGCGGGGTAACATTTAAACTGCAAAATGTTACAATTTCGCATCATTGTAGCACCTGTAATAAGCGCAGTGTTGTGTTGCGTTACCGTTTTGCATTGTCATTTCAAATTGTTATGTCATGTTATCACAGGTTAACACAGGTCATGTGACATTATTATTTCAAAAATACAGATTAAAAAGACATTGACACACCTGCAGCCGATAACAAAATGTTGTTCGTAGTATCACTTGTTCCATTGCGTCAAATTATTTTGCATTATTGTGGTGCCGCCATTTTGTTATAATTTCGTATCACATTGTTGTAATGTCACTTTCAACTCTTGAATAGGTCCCTGACTTTTGAGTGATGGTGGCAACAAAGTTGAGTGGAATGCAAAGGGGCTTCAGATGACATTACACAGCCTTAAATTAACACTGATGAATTTTCATATAATATTATGTATTAATAGTTAATACATATACTAGTAATACACTGTTCAAGTACTAACTTTATTTTGAACTTAACATGAAATTGATAAGTTAGATGTTTATGATGTTGATTTTTATTTTCAGATAATGTTTTCTGATGTTGGAATAATGGTCTCATGTAGGAGTGAAATTTGTGACATATTCGGATATGAAATCACTGAATAAATTGGTTATTCTAAGGGAAAAATTCAGAAAACCACAAGAAAGAACATGTACTTGTCGATTTTGAAGTGTGTTATACATACGTTAAATATATATTCTCATTAAAAATGGTATGCTGAAAAAATTGTTGATTTTGATACTATCAAAGTCTGGAATTTTGTGGAAAAAATGCCACAATGTGTGGCAAATGAAGTGGAAAAGTGTGGCACTTAATGGAAAATGAATTTGCCAGTAAAAGTGTGGCAATGTGTGGAAAGTTGTCTAAATACTCCACACTTTGCCACAGTTTGTGGCAAATGAATGGAAAAGTGTGGCGTTCTGTGGAAAATAAATTTGCCAGTAAAAGTGTGGCAATGTGTGGAAAATTGTCTAAATACTCCACACTTTGCCACAGTTTTGTGGCAAATGAGTGGAAAAGTGTGGCATTCTGTGGAAAATGAATTTGCCAGTTAAAGTGTGGCAATGTGTGGAAAATTGTCTAAATACTCCACACTTTGCCACAGTTTGTGGATAATGAGTGGAAAAGTGTGGCGTTCTGTGGAAAACATGCTCTGGTCATGTTCTGTTTGAACTTTTTTTTTGCCATACTCGGTTGTGGCATTTTGTGGAAAACTGTGGAAAACTGTCTAAATACTCCACAAACTGGCAAAGTGTGGAAAACTGTGGCAGATTTAGGGACGGGTCCTGCCCAATTTTTTTGTCATTTTCAAAAAAAGAAAATTGAAAAAAAATTGATATATAATGTTTTGATGGTAATGTTATTTTGTTATTTCATTATCTCCTTAATGATAAGCAGTTATTATTAATGCTTTAGTGCATTGTACTGTTAATTGGCTGTTAAATACTTGAAAACTAACACTACAGTAAAATGATAGCTATATTTTGGGAGTTTTTATTTTTTCCCACTTCCTGCTGAAATTTCACTCACTGCTAATAGGTCTGAGTAACAAAAAATTTAATAAACTCTGGCCTAACCAGTATACAATGACTGATCCCTGTGTTAAATGACAATTGAACAAAATGGCTGTGTCTCTTGAAACTATTTGCAGACTGGCCATTTCCTGCCTCTTGAGGTTTACTCTTCAGTGCAATAGACAAAGTGTGGCATTATATGTGATGTAAGTGGGGAGTATCACGAAAACGCTTAAGGTGTGATACAAACACAAACATAATTAAAGGACCAATATGCAGCGGAAATTTATGTATTATAGAACTTGTAATATATTCATGCATCATTTAGCTCAGGATCAGGCAAAATTCTCTGTACTATATTATATTTTTATATTTATGGCCAGTGTTGCCTTGGAAAAGTTCTATAGTCTGGAAACATTTCTACAGAATTATGGCCCCTGATTGAAGCAACTAGTATCAGTAGTTGTAATAACTTATTATGGACAAGGCTCCCACCGGGACATAAGCATTTTCTGAACGCCATCTTGTTTTCTTTATTTTAGAACAATGAGAATGCCAACATTATACAAGAGACAGGTAACAAGCCAAGTAGGCAAAGAAGAAATTATGAGAACATGGACACTAAGCTACCGGGACAAGAGGAGATAGCGAACCAAGCTGATGGACTGGGTAGATATATAAGAGATCCAACCACGGTACCCAAACAAAAGGTAAAGATTCTTTGGGGAAGGGATGAAAGTTACATTAGACCTTTTCAACTGGGCTGTTTAGCGGAGCAGCTAAGGTTATAATTATACAGTCTGGGGAAGGGATGGAAGTTACATTAGACCTTTTCGACTGGGCTGTTTAGCGGAGCAGCTAAGGTTATAATTATACAGTCTGGGGAAGGGATGGAAGTTACATTAGACCTTTTCGACTGGGCTGTTTAGCCGAGCAGCTAAGGTTATAATTATACAGTCTGGGGAAGGGATGGAAGTTTAACATTAGGCCTTTTCGACTGGGCTGTTTAGCGGAGCAGCTATATAAGGTTATAATTATAAAGTCTCCCCGGGAAGGGATGGAAGTTACATTAGACCTTTTCGACTGGGCTGTTTAGCGGAGCAGCTAAGGTTATAATTATACAGTCTGGGGAAGGGATGGAAGTTACATTAGACCTTTTCGACTGGGCTGTTTAGGGGAGCAGCTAAGGTTATATACAGTCTGGTTCTCGTCCCCAATAATGCAGTAGTTTTAAAAGTACTATAGTTGTGCTGTAAGCCTAGAACAGGAACCAGACTCCATTTATTACCTGGTCCATAAAACAGCCCATTCGAAAAGGCCAATTGATACTGGTAATCCTATCTTCTTTGTTTTTGGCTAAAGCTTACTTACTTACTTACTTAATCCTCTTCGTCCCCGGTGGGACATAATGCTGCAATGATCCTTCTCCACTTGGACCTGTCTTTGGCTGCTTTCTGTGCCTCGCCCAACGATAGTCCCATTTCAGTAAGTTCGGGTATTAGAGTTCTTCGCCATGTTGTTTTTGGCCTGCTAGGTTTTCTTTTCTCAGGAGGTGTCCATCGTAGAGCCACCTTTGGTAGTCGGAACTGTTCAATTCTGAGCTCATGACATAGCCATCTCAGCCTTCTCTGCTTGATTTCAATGGCGATGTTGTAGCATCCAGTTTTCTTAAATAGCTCTTAATGTTAGAGATCTTATTAGGCCTGAAAATTTTATATATCTTGCGTAGGCATCCATTGTAAAAACCTTCTATTCAATTCGTGTCACTTTGTATTATTGCCAGCATTCTGATCCATATAGCAGCACAGATTTTACATTACTATTGAATAGCTTTTTTTTGGTCTTTTGAGAGTCTGACTTGATTTCCAAATTGGTCTTAAGTCGGCAAAGGAGTTTCTAGCTTTTCTAACTCTTGATTTGATGTCTTTTTGTGCTGCATTATCTTTACTGATTAAGCTACCAAGGTATTTGAAGTCTTTGGCGATAGCTAAGTGGTCGAATGTGTTTGTACTTTGCGTTGCTACAGGTGACCGTGCACATGCTGCTCAGTATAGATTCTTCTTCTGCATTCCATCTTTTATTGCTGTTTATATCTTGATGAATGTTTATATCTTCAGTTTGGATGGGTTGATGAATGTTTATATCTTCAGTTTGGATGGGTTGATGAATGTTTATATCTTCAGTTTGGATGGGTTGATGAATGTTTATATCATCAGTTTGGATGGGTTGATGAATGTTTATATCTTCAGTTTGGATGGGTTGATGAATGTTTATATCATCAGTTTGGATGGGTTGATGAATGTTTATATCATCAGTTTGGATGGGTTGATGAATGTTTATATCATCAGTTTGGATGGGTTGATGAACTGCTTCATCTTCTGTTTAAATCCCATTATAGGTGCATGCAAGGACCCAGTGAAAACTGGTTTCTCCTTGGGACCCGTGAAAACTGGTCTCTCCTTGGGACCCGTGAAAACTAGTCTCTCCTTGCAAGGACCCATGAAAACTGGTCTTTCTTTGGGACCCGTGAAAACTGGTCTCTCCTTGGGACCCGTGAAAACTGGTCTCTCTTTGGGACCTGTGAAAACTGGTCTCTCCTTGGGACCTGTGAATATTCACCGTCTCTCCTTGGGACCTGTGAATACTGGTCTCTTCTTTGGACCTGTGAATACTGGTCTCTCCTTGGGACTCGTGAAAACTCGTCTCTCCTGGGGACCTGTGAATACTGGTCTCTCCTTGGAACCTGTGAATACTGGTCTCTCCTTGGGAACTGTGAATACTGGTCTCTCCTCGGGACCTGTGAATACTTATCTCTCCTTGGGACCTGTGAATACTGGTCTCTCCTCGGACCTGTGAATACTGGTCTCTACTTTGGACCTGTGAATACTGGTCTCTCCTATGGACCTGTGAATACTGGTCTCTACTTTGGACCTGTGAATACTGGTCTCTCCTTGGGACCTGTGAATACCGGTCTCTCCTTGCAAGGACCCGTGAATACTGGTCTCTCCTTGGGACCTGTGAATACTGGTCTCTTCTTGGGACCTGTGAATACTGTTCTCCCCTTGGGACCTGTGAATACTGGTCTCTCCTTGGGACCTGTGAATACTGATCTCTCCTTGGTACCCGTGAAAACTGGTTTCACTATTAATGCATATTAATGATAACCTCCCACAAATATTCATGATAACCTCCCACAAATAGCCAGGTTGACAAGTAATTAGGTGATACAATCCCTTCACTGATCAATTGTTTATATACTTTCTTTTCACAATAACCTGCGACCCAGCAGTGCCGTATATATAGCCATGCTGAAAATATCCTTTGGCACTCCAAGACTGTGCAATAAATATTGAAATGAGCCTGATGTTACGTACATTATTCAATCCATGCCTTCATCAGTTCATGACGTCAGGATAATACCAACGTAGTCAAGACATCTTGCTTGTTGTCCAGCTAAATTTTGTTTGAAGCCCAATGCGGCATACCTGAGCATTTTGAATGATTATGAGCATTCTATAAGGTTGTGTGATCAATAGAATTTTTCATTCTAGCTCATTACCTTTCAACAAAAACAATATGACATATTATTTTGCCCACTCCTTTAATAAAACTTGTATGGAATGAGCATGAATGCAAAATCCTCTAATTTATGCAAATTATAGATGGTGTCATTTATGTTTTAAGCAGCGTGGACGTACAAATGAACCGGATAGAACTTCAGACCCATACGCAAACAATGCCATGGTACGACTAGCACGGAACACTGACCTTACAAGTGTCGATTCCAGTAAACTAGAAGCCATGGTTGAAAAAGAAGAGTTGGAAGAATTGGGGCTTGCACCAGTGGCCCCTGCCATTCCTGTACAACCATCAACTCTTCAAATACCAACGCCGGCTAAATCTAACAAGACTGGACTGGTGAAAAGGCTCTCCCAAAGAATGACCAAATTGGCAAAAGGTATGATCGAGCGGGATCAGTCTATATAAAATTTCTTTTTTCAACGTTTAGATATGAAAAACATAAAAAACAATGCACAGTATCATTAAACATCTTTGTTTTTAAACTTTTGCAAGAATTATCCTTATTGCATATTTTTCTGCATTGCCACTTCCATAGCTCGATACTGATGACAAGAAAATATACGCAATTTTCAAGTTTAAAAAACCTATTATTTAGGCAAAAATATTGTCAGCGAGGTAGTGCAATAGTGTTGTCATTGTGTTCTAGAAAGACTTTTTACAAATTATATCATTTTGCTAAAATAATCGCGATTATTGTACCTGGTTGCTCTATATACGCTATATGCAGGTGCTCCCCAGACGTACATTTGGAATATCTCGCACATTGTCGCTCAATAAATTCTGTTATCCCGGAAAACAGATTTTAACCTGTAATGTCGATGTGGTGAATTGACAACACAACAATTACTGTAAATTAAATTACATATTTTTCGTGCGTATTTAATATCGTGGATTTTCGTGGGGTTGTACATTTTTTTATTACAAACATGAAAGGGAAACCCATTTTCTGTATTCAGGAGGTCGGTTAATCATGTGGGATTAGATTTCCTGGTTGAGTTTAACAACAAAATCAACGAAAATTCAACTCCGTCGAAAAAGAATGAGTTTACAGTAAAATATGGCCCTGTGATAAAGACATACATTCTGGTGTAGGTTAAAAACCCTTCTTAGTTTACTGAGTGAGTTTACCATTGTAGCAAACCACAATCGTTTATGTTTTCAGGAAAATCAAAAGCATCAAATGAAAATGTTACGGAACCGTCTGGTGCTGATGATGGACTTGAAGATTATGAAAATATTACATTTTCTGATGTTAAAAAAGGTAGAAAAGCTCAACCAGCGCCGGCGGCAGATAGAGTAACCCAACCAGCGCCGGCAGCCGACAGAGATAACCAACCAGCGCCAGCGGCAGACGGAGAAACAACTCAGGAGGAGGGGGGCATGGAGATATATGAGAATGTTAAACAATCAAGTGCTGAAAACGATTCACTAGATGATCTTGATGATTACGAAAACACGAAGAATCTGCATAAAACTGAACATGTGTTACCTGAGACTGCTGGAAGTGCCATGGAGGCTGAAGGTGATATGGAAGATTATGAAAACATTAAAGGCTTGGAAACTTATGAAAATTTTGACTTCAATCAAGTAAAAGGACGTAAGGCAAAATACTAAAGGTTCGGAAATTATGTAGGGAGTGTCTGTTCAGTGATAGCTAGTTTGTTTCCTTCCAATATGACATAATTATGATGTATTCAGTAATATTGTGCCTCCTGCTGTACATGCTTTGTCTTCCTTCTACACTAGACTGAAGTGTTACATGAGATGCGCTCTGCAGTTAAACTTTCAATTTTTATTATATAATATACATTAATCAAGGGTGCTTTGTGGTTCTTGTTTATGGATTTTCTATGCAAAAATCACCTATTATTGACTGTGATGACTTCAAGAAGTTCCAAGTTTATTTATGGCCGTTTTAATGCAAAATCACACATTACTTCAACTATGATGACTTCAAGAAATTCCAAGTTTGTTCTTATAGACGTTTTTATGCAAAATCACACAATTAACTGACTGTGATAACTTCAAGAAATTCAAGTTTATTTATTGACGTTTTTATGTAAAAATCACCTATTACTGAATGTGATGACTTCAAACAATTCCAAGTTTATTAATGGACATTCTGTCTAAAGTCGCATTTTACCGACTGATTTGTCAAAATGTGTGTCTGTAAAATTTAGGTGACATTTGATACTTTGTTACATGGAATCAATGACAATGACAATAGATTTGTTGATTTCCAGGCCCACAACCACACTGTACAGATCAGTTATTGCATGATATGCTAGTCAGTGTTTCTTTTTACTTTTGGGGAAAAGGGGTCTGGGGCCCATAGGAGGGGGGAATTAAGAGCACTGAAAGGTGAATTTTTGCTGAATGTTAAATTCTCCTTTAATACTCTGCAATGAGGGGAAAGGGGCCTAATAATCTCCATATATTTTAGTGAAAAAAAACACTGCTAGTACATTATATAAACTACTTGAAACAATACAAAGTATATAACATGACATGTAAGCATTGTATGTATTTAAACAACATGAAACAATACAAATTAAGTATATCAAAAACTTAGTCAAACCATAACAATTGTGTGCCAAAGTTATATGTACTTAGGCGAGCGTTTTAAAGACCATATGACAATGTTCTTAAATTATAAAATGTAAGATGTTTTGTTAAATTAATGTATGTAGGTTAAATGTAAAGCTGCCATCATTCTGTTAAATGTGTTCTATCGTTGACTCTTCCTTGTTGCATACAAAATGTACAGAGTATGCACTTCACCTCCTTCACATGTAACTGAATACGTTGTACTGTATGGCAAATCAGTTCTGTGGGGGGGGAGGAATCTGCAATTTTAAGGGCCTAAAATGGGTCTATTTATTTATGTAATATGCCACAAAATCAGTAAATAATTTCTATGTTTATAGATACATTTGTATAATGGCTCATTACTAGTAGACCAGCGCTTAATAATATTCAGGTATAACTCTAGCGCAATAAATTGCTGTACAAAAACAAAACACAATATTGCCTATATTTTTGTTATGGATTAAAATCAAGGACCATAACAATTGCCTATGAAAGCATTCAAACATTTGGTATAACATGTCAAGTTTGTATGCTCCTTAATATTCAGAAACGATAAGTATATAGCAGATTTTGTGTTTTTTTTGTATTGAAATTTATGGTGCTAGAGGTATGCAATATCAAATGTTTAATTTCGCGTCCAAACTATTTGTTGATAAGTTTAATTATGCAGAATTTATACCTGCAGGACTTCCTCAAACTGCAGAAAACACACAAGGTCATAAAGTATAATATGATGTATTATGTTCGCAAATTCTTGGATATGATCCAATGATTATGAATGAAATTGGAAGTGGTACTTGATACATCTATTGAGGTTTAGAAACATAATTAGTCATTTTCAGTGACACTGTATCTTAATCTAATATTCCACGAAATTCACACTGAAATACAAGTTAATTACAGTCAAGTAAAGTCACACCTGTCTGTTAACACCACCTATAGGAAACAGCCAAAATGGTGTTTGATAACAGTTGGCCTCTCTTAACAGGTTTTAAAATTATCATTCAAAGTGGTCAGATGGGAGGTATAAATGGTTGTCTATGCAGGCAGGCCTGGTGATCATAAAACTTTTTCTGATTTCAACTTGAGCATGAATCTTGAATTTTGCTCCTTTACAATTTCACTATTTAAATATCATTACATTTTCAGGAAACATAAAGCTATGTATTTAAGGCAATCCAAAACTTGATCGGCTCCATTAAACTATCACAATTAAATTATCTTTAAGCTTTCAGGAAATATAACGCAACTTCCTTTAAGGCTATCAATTTAGTATAAACATTTCAGTAAATCACAAGACATTTTACTGATTGAAACATTTGAAATTTGAGCAAAAAAACAACCTGAGCATGAATAAGGCTTTTTAATCCCGGGGCAAGGTATGTAATAGCTAGTGTTCTTAGTTCTTTGACCCAGAGGTAACTGTATCATTAACAGACAGAAAACAAAAATTTTTTAATAAAATTTATTATAATATTATCTTAGATAACATTAATTAATAAAATAAAATATTTTTTTATTCTATCAATGATACAGTTATCTGTGCTTTGTGATAGGTTAGATTGTTCATGTAATCATCGAAGTAATTTAATGTTATATATATGTAGTATTTTAGCATTTAAAGAGTTGTGTTACTTGACTTTCTGTATGACAAAAAAGGACATAATTATATATAAGCTTTGTGATAGGTTATTAGATTAAACTGCCTATGACTGGGCCGACTAATAAGCTCTTAGACTGGCTGTATGTTACTTCGACTTGGTGTTCTAGTTTCATAAAAATGATAATCTTTATAACCTTGCAAGAACACATCTGTTTATTTGAGGAAAGTAATTTACCAGGTGATTAATGCGGTCAATTTTTGAACAGTACTATATTGTCATAGCTACACCATGCTAGTGTGAAAATTGACAAACAGCCTCGTCGATCATGTTTCTTAATTAAGTTAGTGCCTAAATCAAAGAGCACTACTAATAACAATACCTGTTGATTTAATTAATATCGTATTCGTGTTGTTAGTGTTCTCCCTATATATGGTATCCATAAATGGCAAGACACCTATTGTTTTGATCATTAATACATCGTATGTGATAAAAAGGTTGTCAAATTCTGCTGATTTTTAATAATTATACACGGTCACCATAGTAACTGGCTGGTGTAAATTTTCTAGAGTCATAATTATAAAGTTGTAAGTAATCACATCAACGAGTTAATTGGATTTTGTAATTTGATGCTCCAGTATAGTACAAATGTATAATTATTTCTGTGTTTTTTTGTTGACATTAACACAATACAATGTAACTTGATTTACAATTTTCTTTATTCACTACTAAAGAGTTATTACAATAGTATAATTATGTTTATTTTACTTGGTAGGTAAAATAGGTTTAAACAATCTTACAAGTTCACTGATAGTTCTTTATGTTTATTCTCAGCAATTTTTCAATTAATATATAATTATGGTGATCAATTCACCTTAACAATTTTCTGGGACTGTTTCCTGACCTATACTAATCTGACCATCAACTAGGGATGAACTATAATTCCTTCTCATGTGATGGAAACTCAGCATTGTTGTCATGGAAGCGTATGACCCACCACAAAATATAACTTTGCACAAAACGACCATCTTAATGATAGGACAATCTTAGAATTGAGACAACAATTTTCAAATGTTTTAAAACACATTAACTTTTTATAGAAAACAACTTTTATTTTCTCAGAATAAAATCTAATTTAGGGACAAATACTTCACAAATAACACTCTTCCATATTACACTTGTTCTTTAATATTTCGCCTTACAGGCTTTATTAAAAACTACAAAGATACTTTTCTTCATTACATGTTTGAAGAAAAGTAACTTTGTAATTTTTTGCTCTTTGTTTTGCTGGGAATTGAGGTAATATTGAACAACTTTTATTTTAATTAAATAATTCTTTTATTGTACAATTAATTTCCGAATTGAAAGACATCCATTGTTTTAATCAAAATTACTGTGACGTGTTACTGTTATATTTTGAGCAGGGTATTTATAAATTAAAGTATTGACTTATGTCTGTAGTTCTAATAAATATTGTATACGGTTCCCATATATGGTATGTGTTTATGATATTTTTGTGCATTCAAAATGCAAATTTGAATCCTTCTTGTTGTGTCCAAGATACATATTGGGTACGTGTTACATAATGTTGAATATCTAACCAGGGACCATATTCTGTATTCTTAAAACATCTTAGTTGAAATGAAATATCGTAAACTTCTTTAAAAAATGATCCACCTTAAAAAAATTAAGATTAATGATTTTTGACAAAATGTTTAATGACTGTGTTAAGAGTTGCTTTTATCACGCAGAAAACTTTGGGTATTCTTCAATTTGCAAGAAAAATGTTCGGCTCAATTTTTTCCATTAAATACTTGTATTTTAGGTTAAGAATATTAAGATAATGTATATGACAATCTCTCTAGATCAACACAAGTCCTCCGTAAACACAAATGTATGTTGTTGCTATGGTGAGGTAAATTTAATAGTAACTGTTTATACTCCTGGAACAAATGCTGATGTTTGCTATACAGTGGTTGTTGCTCAAGGGAGGGCTGCTTTGGAGTGGTTTCAATGTTTAATCTAAACTTGTTTTCCCTGGGAACTTTTTTGTTTAATTTAAACTTAAGATTTCTAAATGTAGTGTTTGACCACCTATATAACCCGCACAATTTATCCTACAATTTGGTAGCAATAATTTTTTAAATTAAATTTTCATAAGTCCGTTAAGTCCTTTATAAAGTTACAGTTGTTTAGACCTGTATAATTCCCATGGTGTTTATACACGTTTCGTTTACCCACACATGGTATTTAAATGTCTTAATGTTTTATATTTGTTACAAGTGTTCAGAGTTTTGATTTTGAAAATTTATAGTTTATATCGCTGGCTTAGGATGAGGAGGTTGTAAATTATCAGACTCATGCATATTTGAAATCTGCACCACAAGGCGCTTCTTATGAGCCTATTTTGATGAAAATCGGAACTGGTCATGTTGACCAAACCGAAGTTTAAAAACGTTATTTTTGAATAAGTAAAGAGTTGTTTTCATACAGTTGTTCTTGTTTTCTCAAAATATCGACCATATAATTATAAGCCAGAGATATATGTATATTTTAAGCCGTTATAGTTCATTTTAATCGTTATAGTTTAGTTTTATCCAGTTTTATCTATTATTCATAGATGTTATACATGCACATGTATGTTGCATATTTAATGTTCCTTATACCCACTCAAACAAAGTGAAGGACTTAGAGATTGGTGCTATCCATCCCAGTCGGGTGAGTTGATTAGACAATCCCTCCTACCTGAAACATTTCTTTGAGAACTTTGTGGATGACATTTGCAAAAAGATGACGTTAAGTCGGACAGTTAAGGCAGGACTCAACTTAACCATTCGAGCACAGAAAGCATGAAAACATACAAGGCACAATGCCCAACAAATAACCGAACGAGAAAATGATCTGCCCAAGCCCCAGCTGTCCGACAAGGCTGAATAAACTAGTTTCTTTCAGCAATCAAAAGCGGAATGCCCATGTAGAATGACCCATAATACCCCATTCCTGATGTTATCCATTGTCATGAGGGTAAGAGATAAGAAAAGCCAGATTTTCTTTATTCTGAGTATCTGACAAGGGAATTACTGGTACCATTTTATATTCGTCTTTGGTATAATGCAGCCTGGGAGGAGGCAAAAATGGCTGCAGGAGTGGAAACAAACAATATTTTATTCTTGGCCTTGCTGAGTACCGGGTATGTCTAACAGGGATTCCAATGTTACTTCATACCCATTATGTAAGTGTTTTAAAATATGCTTACATATAATTTCCTCATATGTCAGTCACTATATTGCATTGTTATTGGCCTGTTAATGTGCTTACGTAATTTCCTCATATGTCAGTCACTATATTGCATTGTTATTGGCCTCATAGCCTTTTAGTCGTGTTGGTGTATCATATTCAGTGTTAGTCCTAGGTTACTTTAAGTACATAGCTCTAGGCGATATTGTTCTATTTTATATAACAGTAAAAAGCTCATTGTGATAAGTATAGATGTATTGTATTGTATGTTTGCTTTTTTATCATGTTTAAAAATGTTTTTCAAAAAATATGTCTATTATTCAACCTCAGTTCAAGTTTACTAGTTTTTCCCTGAATTAATTTTTAACCAGAATTTCATTTCACTAGTCCACAATCAATAACAATTAATGCCTCCAAATGTGGAGGCAAGACAGTAGCTAATAACAGGCCCGGTTCCAGAAAATTCAGGGAGGGTGGGTACAGCCAGTTTTTGGGATGTTAAGCTGGGGTAAAATAGTGGAAAACTATACCTACATAACATGCCATTCAAAGTATTTTAAAAACCCTGGATAATAAGGGTAATGAGCAAGTGTTATATCTTGGTGGGGCTTTCAGTTATATGGAGCTGATAACATGTATGGTTTAGTAAAAATGGTATACATTTCAGTCTTGTTCAAACTAATTAAATTTGAATGCAATTGTTCAGTACATACAGTGCCATGTATTGAAAATGTATGTATGAGTATTATAATAAAATGTTCTTATTTTGCTGCACATATAATCTTTCTTCAAAACTTGATAAAGTGAAACCATTGTTCAGATTATAGAAAACAGACTGTACATGTATTAATGTATTTACCAATCTAGAAATAATGTTATATCAGATTTTATAACCATCTTTATGGCGGAGTTGGAGGTCAAAGGTTTGAATCACATTGGTCACCGGTGTCAGACACATGGATTGCTTACCAGTGCTAGACACATATACGTAATTGTCACATTCTTGAACAAAATACGCAATAAAAGCATACGGCAAAATATGTTATTAAACAAGGAATTTAAATTTATGAAACAAAACAAAATCTTTTTTTTAAGTTTTTTAAACATATTTTAGATTTTTTAGCAAACTTGTTGAATACCTCTCATGTTTCCTTGTTTGGTTTTAACCCATTCAGTCGCGTGCCAACTTTGGACTTAAATATATTATAATAGATAGGCCTACTAATCATTATACTAAATAAATATTATTTATTTCCTCATAACATCTCATTCATTAGGATGTAAATTGTGTTTCTCTTCCCTTCAATCGTTGTGGTCTGCACTTGAACTAGATTATTAAATGTATCAGGGAAACAACATGATAACTACAGGATCTAATTCAGGCTTAAAACAAAATAGTTTTCCCTTCAGCTTCATATACCTACCAAAATCAGTTAAACTATTGTATAGAATGCACTTAAATATTTCTTTATTTTCCATCTTTAGTTTTTGAAGTTCAAATATTGTTTTACTTTTTTTGTTTTAAATGTCAGTTGTTGTAGTTTTTTTCAGAAAAAGATGATCAAATTGTGATGAGTTATGGCCCTTTGTGGTTGACATACGTTCATGTGTCAAACATTGTTCTAGTTTCATTACATGTAGATGTAAAAAATCATTAAAATATAATTATGTCTCAGAAATCCACATCATTTGAATGTTATAAACATACTGTATTGATACTAGACTGTATGATGTCATATAGCCAGACTTCACAGACATGCACATGTATTACATCATACAAACAATTGCGTTATATGCTATGATTATTTATGTTTGCATGGCATATTGTTTTATGACTTCTCATAAAACAACACCTATGCATTTGGTTCTGTTTTAGCAGCACATTGATATTTATTGCAGATTTATTTTCAATTCAAACTACTAGACTACATTTTCATTAATTTGTTTCATAAGATACAAGTTTGGGCAAAACATATATATGACTATAGAGGTGAATGTCATTGTCTTCTTATTTTACAATTTTAATTATTATTTACCTTTCTTTGATTATTTCAAACCGAGTATTTATAATGCCCAGTTTAATAAAGGGAGATTATAAGTATATTCTTATAAGTATATATTTTTGGGGAAAACAAAGGAGGGGTAATACATAATATTATATTCTTTTTATAGAAAACGATGAGGGTAATACATACACATGTATATTCTTTACGTAGAATTTACTACGGGAGTTAATAGATACATTCTTATGTAAAACTGACATGGGAGGTAATAAAAATAATATTTTTTGTTTAGAATAGGCAAAGGGAAATGATTAACATATTATTCTAATGTAGAACAGATAAAGATAAGTAATACATATATTGTTCATATAGAATAAACAAAAGAAGGTTGTACATATAAGGCAGGTAAATTGTAAAGAAAGGTAATAGAGAAGTGAAAAAGTCTTATCTAGGTAAAAATATGACCAGGACAATGATTAATAAAAACAAACACTTACCTATGTAATTGAAATCATTTCTTATGAACAGACACATTGCGTGGAAGGTTGTATCAATGTATAGTCTGTGCCGGAGATAACACTAGCTTTTGTTTACAATAAATACATTTCCAATGTCTATTTTGTTCGATTTTGTGCATAGATACTTTAGAATATAACCTACATTATGAGCCAATGAAAACGCCGCATTTTGGCGGTTAACTGAAAATTTAATCATTAAAATTTTCTCTTCACAGACTTTACGTCATGCGTTGGCGCTACTTTCTATCGGCCAATCAGAATGCAGAATGTTATATTCTAAGTTAGTTAGAACATATTAAGTAAATTTTAATGACTAAAAAGGACTCGCTTCGCTTCGCTCGCTCCGCCCTTTTTAATCATTAAAATTTACTTAATATGTTCTAACTATAACTTAGAAGGATATTTGCTTTCTGACTACACCTGAAGCTAGTGGACAGATAACTGTGGATTGTATATATCATCAATTATAGATGATAAGTCTAGAGTTATCTCCGGCAAGCTATATATTACATTGTTGATAAAACATGTGAAGTTGAAATACTGTTGTATTATTTAAACCATTTTAGGCCACAATTTTAGGATCATGGAAAATGTTTGCTGTTTAGAGGAGGGTAAGGAAAAATGACAAGAGGCCTTTTGAAGACCTAGGTTGCTTCTACAGTGGAAGGGAAAACTTTTAACAACATCCCATGAACCTAAAAATGAAAAGGATGGCTTTTGTTGAATTTGCTTAAATGATACACATTTGATCATGTTTGTACTGTTTTAGACATCTGAACATGTTTTGTTAAAAAATGTTGTTATTGCATGTGCTTGATATATTCTATTACTGCTGATAATTTTTTTATGTATACATATTTGTACATGGAAAATATTGAAATATATATTATATATTAATAAATCTAAACATACTTTTGAGTGTTGAGTTGTGACTGCTTTGATGGTTTTAACCCTTTACAGCTTACCCGAGTGCTCATGGTGAGCATTTATGATTACCCTGTCTCATAATTTGTCAAAAAGCCCAAGAAAGACTGAAACCACATTAATGTGTTTTGATGGTATAATGGACTAAAATAACATAAGTAAACCAATATGGGATGATAAAGCACAAGAAAATAAAACAATCCAACTAATCCCAGCTGTCAAAAAAGTTTCACATGTATTAGATTCCTATAAAGTCGATATCGAGAATGACCCTCCATGTACAAAATATTGATTTATATACGTAATCAACAGAAGGAAAATAAGTAAATAGAATGAGAATGATTGGGCGCAAAAAAAAGATACAACTGCAAAGCGACATTAAGGACAGTGGTAGCTAGCACCGAACAGAAACAGCAGGGCACATGAAAACCAATAGACACATACATGTCCAACGCAAAATCCTTAACAAGAATCTGAAACTAAACAGTTGCAAAGTCCCAATCTTAGGTGTCAAACAAATTGCATCACAATAATTAGTTTTTAAGAAGCTGCACCAATGATTCAATAAGTAAAGAGTTCGAACGCATTAAGTAAATTTAGATTAAAAAGGGTGGAGCGAGCGAAGGTATATAACATTCTGCATTTTGATTGGCTGATAGAAATTCGCGCCAACAAATGATGCCACGTCTTTTAAGAGCAAACTTTTAATGATTCAATTTTCATTAAACCGCCACATATCAGCGTTTTCATTGGCTGAGAATGTAGGTTAATACATTGTAACAGGTGTAAACAAGACAACGGACTAATGATCCGAAGGTTGTGGGTTCGATCCCTTCTGCAGACGGTCAAAAATAGAAATGCTTTTCAGTGTTTCCGACCCAACTTAACTAAAATTACTAACAGTCTTTGGACGAGACGTCAAGCGAGGTCATGTGTATGATGCTTTACATCGGCACGTAAAAGAACCATGGATGCTTCTGGAACTGGGGCATCTTTTGTATCATACACTATCCCCCAAAAACTAAAGTGACAAGCCTCTTCTGGGGGCCTTGCCCATATGGATTGTCGATAGCGAGGATAAATAAAAGCAAATAAACCAAGACAACACATGCAAAATACAGTTTTATTATGAGAGATAACAATAATCGGACGATATACTGAACAGCTACAAAACATGTTTCTTTACACCCATAAAATTATACTGTACTGACATGAACAAATAACATGTTAGAGCTGTCCCCGAACAACACATCTCGACTATTATCAGTGCCTTGTCTGTACAGAAGAATGAAAGCAATACATAGATATATTCTTAACAAAATCAACACTATCTTCTGTGAAGACGTACGGGTCAAAATGTCGAACTAGTGTGCGTAAACTCAAAGCAGAATGACGATTGAGTTTGATGTGTGTGTGTTATTCAAACTTTAACATGCATTTCTACATGTAATTAGGAAATCGGGCATGCTTTTAACGAAGAGCTTGATAGAGTTGCCTCTGCTCGTGTAGAGGTCGGGTTGGTGAGGGTGAAAAATGCACATAATCAAAGCAATGCATGTAGATCAATAGAAAAATATTTGAGGTTGAACCTAAACGTTAAGATGAAAGTCCAAAGGGCAGATATTTCTGACAAAAGGCTTGATATAGTTACGTTCTCTTTAATAGAGATTGCGGACATGATAGTGAACACATATACGAGGGATGATCAGTAAATTCGAAGACTTTCCTTCTAACTTTTTAAATATTGATTCTAAAACAATGAAATTACCAGGCATATAGATCTATCAATTATCTAACGTTTTATTTAATTACTAATTTTGTGAGTCACACTGCTCTTGATGATGTCACTTATTGTGACCAAGGTGCAGCGCGCGCCGTCGAGCGTGACGGACAATAAGTAATCACAGAGCAACGGTATTTCCTTAAGGTTCATTCTAGGGGGCGAAAATGTGTTTTTTTCTTCAGTGGTTTAAATACCCTTTTGGCAGAGAAACACATTAGTCTCATACATCATTTGGTAGCTTAAAGTTCAAATAATCTATATCAACAAGTGTTTTGTTATATTCACTTGTTATAAAAATGTATCTATAAAAAGTTAATTACAAAATAGGTATACATTTTTCAAAATGTCAGTCTCATTTATTGGGTAACAAAATGCTAGAAAAATTAGAAATTGTGTTTGTCAAATATTTGAACAAGGTCATGCCTGCCCATTCATTTAAATAAAAGCAGTCAAAATGCATTGATTTTGAACAATAAAATACATCAACATGAATTAAAATCTATCACATGTGTATTGTGTGAAGGCCTACTTTTAATAAATCCTAAATAATTTAGGGTACGGTGGACCTGACGGACCAGATAGTTATTGGTTTGTCAATAACCGATTTTATCGGGTCTATAAGACTTAAAACCCGATTATTTGTAAAAGTTTTAAGTTGCCTCGAAAGAACTGAAACAGGTTTATGGAAAATTAATTAAAGCTTTAGTATTTCTTTCATTTATAAACATATTTAGTTAGATATTCCTTTCCATTGTATTTTATTTGTTTATATACCAAATAAATTGCTTATTTATCTATAGTCGAACTGGTCACTGATAACGTTTGTACCGTCCGTTAGCCCGTTTCTTTTAACATGGAAAAATGCTGTATTCAAAAACCTATTTGCAGACGATACTATAGCATGGCAGTAACCTCACACCATACATAAACTTACCGATCACGTTGTAACATTTGCACGGACTATTCGTGTGGATTGAATATTTCTGACAGAATGTGTAATGACCGATTTTACACAAACTGTATGTAATCGAGAACCGATCCAGACAATCAAGTTACAAAACTGTGTTTGCAATGATTATACAAGCATAATTAACATAAGGATTATTTAAAAACGCATAGTACTTTTGTAATTTAACTAAAATAAAGTTTGATTGACAGCCTCGTAACACATATCAGATTATCAATTCGCATGTGTTGAGATAGGAAAATGCTGATGTTTCATTGGGACTTATATTAAACTGTTAAACCGTAAGTATCATGTTGTATTCGATGTCATTATTTGTTATGAACGGCACATTATGAACACCGCATCATATTGATTTCGTCGATAAACTGTCGCACTACTTTGGCGCATGAATATTAATTTGCTACACAGCGCGAAATTCGTAAACAACCGAGATGAAACAATAATAAATATTTGGATTTCATTGTTATTATCGTAGGATCGTTTGTAAAGATGATAAATTATGAATGCAATAAAGTTCATTATTCCATCTGGCTATCGATTATGTTGATTACTTTGTTTGAAAAAACATGTTGCTGTACGTTTACTGTGGTGACAGGAGGGATCAAACATGGCGACTTCCTTGTCGAAATTACACATCAACATGAAGGTGTTATCAGTCTCGTAAACAAAATACCAGCAGCTAATTTCAAGCCTGGCATGCCCTTGCGACGATTGATTATAAAGTCTATTCAATGAGTTCGTATCATAAAATACAATCATGATAACGTTTGACATTTTGAAAAAAAATACTGTATTTTTCATTCAAAAATCGACTTTATTTTAGTGCTAGCATTTGAATAAGGCGACTATATGGTACATTTCACATCACACGCAAGTGCTACAATGGTTTCCTATAATATATGATAAAATCAGATGACATACGCTGTTTGAAATAGTTTTTATCAAGTGTATGTTTTTCAAGCATTTTCAAGGGGTAGGATCTACCTTAAGATTAACGCCTAACTTGGAAAATCCTTGCGATAGCTCGAGGATGACTTGACCAACATGTTTGGGGATTCTTTGCACTCCTATTCAGTGATCTACACACGATTTCGTTGTTTATGTGATTGTGGGGACTCTGTCAAACTAACACCATGGTAAAATAAGAATAAACGGAATAATTAAGACAGAGTTAGGGATACTCTTCCTTAATTTCTGAGAAATAAGAGGCATGTTTCTGAACGATATGTTCCTGGCGAACTCTACGATCAGTATAGATTACAAAACAATAAATAATTAATTCCATTTGAAAGGAGTTCTTTAGAAATTGCGCCCTAAACTTGTTCGGTCGGGATAACCATAGATATGACCTCTGGTTCTGTTGATATATATTTTATGTTTACAATCTTACCATCCGTCACATTGGTATTTTTGGTAATGGATAATATATGGCTGGAAACTTTTATTCATACTGTCCTAACCTAACTGTGTGTGGTAAGTATGGGATTTGGTGCACCGTAAAACGTTTTTTAAAAGCACTCTGATATCTGTTATATAGTACGTTAACGATCAGGCTGGGAACCATAAAAGCTTCAATATCTTAAAAAGTACAATGCGGATGATTATAATACAAATTCGTTTTTAACTATGAATAAGACGATCAGTAACACTTTCATCGGAAATTAAAGTTAAAGACAATATATGGGTATTTGAATTTATATAATCCTTTATATGACCAACTTGGCTAAACATACGTAATTAGAACCATTTTAAAGAAATTGCAAACTAAAAACGGTTCTCTAAGTCGCATTCATTCGGCACTCCTCGCCTTATTATAGAAGTGAATTGTACGAGGTGGTCCGATTGTGTCGCATTACTACGGGCCAAAACTAGTAAAATACTGTATTTGTTAAAAACAACAGGAAGTTACAGGAATATGAAGCCACATACAGATGCATTTTGTGTTGCATTATCATTTTCATGCCATGGTTCTACTTACTGAAGTTTAGCCAATACAATATAAGCACACACAATGTTTTTAAAGCGTAAATATCTCTCCTAAAACTTTTTTTCCGATCCTCCAGTAAATATAAGGAATTTGTTTTTCACATATTATCCATAACTGATGACAGTATAAGTAATTATTAACTACATCTGTTGAAAAAGTATGCCAAAAATCACACTTAACTAAAATGTATGAAAGACAAAATACTAACTTTGCAAGAGTTGCTTCCCTCCGACTATAAGTTTACAATTCGATATTTTGTCAACAAACCAACTGGAAATTGTATTTAGTTTTCTTCTATCTTAGGATGTTTTCCAACTTTGTCGCTCAACTAAAGTGTTCAAAATGCATCATTTTGCAGATAGGTTAAGTTATTACTTTTTGAAAATAGCCGTTTACGGCTTAATGTTGTCTGTCCATACAGACCATATGTTTGATTGAAGCAACCCTCTTCATGAAATTATTTCCCTTTGTACCCTCAAACATAGGTAATCAAGCCCAAAATAAAATCCAGCTAAATTTGAAAATTAAGTTAAACATGATAATTATTTGACAAAATATTATCTAGTCGGGTAGCCAGACTAGGCTTAAAGGGGCTTTCATAAATTTAGACAAACCATGTTGAGATTGATTGTGTTTTATGAAAAGCCCTTATAAGTTTCGACAGAGATTATTTTTATTACATTGTGTATGACGATTTTGGGCTTTTGATTCTCAGTAAACAAACCAAAGTTAACACAAATTGTATAAGGATGACGAACAATAGTGCTCCAACCATGCCCCAGAATTCTTCCTGCGTGAATGTTCTCTCTTCTGTCATCATAACTACATCTGGAATAAAAATGAATTCAGGTTAGAACTACATTGTATATTTCTAGAAAACAGTTATTGATATTATTTTTATGCTCACAAAATGATGAGCACATAGCCGCCGCTTTGTCCGTCCTTCCGTCCATCCGCGCCAACAAATCCACTTTATGGGCTAAATAAGTTCAATAAACCAGGTGTATAATAATTTTGTGTTGATATGGCTTATTTTCAGTTTACGTGACTTATTTACTCACATAACTACCATAATTATCTTCATTCCGTAGCATTTAGTCACATAAAATCGTTATTTTAGAACGTCCGTCCGTCTGTCCGTCCGTCACACTTTTGTCCGGGCCATAACTTGAAACGTATAAGAGATATACATTTGAAACTTCATTGGTAAATAGTACTCATTAAGGGAAAGTGCAGTGCACAATAACCACAACTCTTTATTGCATATTTTTTGAGTTATTCTCCTTTGAATTTTTTCATACTTAATTCTTGCCCGGGCCATAATTCATACAAGATTAGAGATACCAATTTGAAACTTCATAGGTGAATAGATCTTATTGAGGGAAAGTGCAGTGCACCAGAACCATAACCATAACTTAGATTTGTATTTATCTCCCTTTTTCATATAAATTAATGCTTGTCCGGCCCCTAACTTGAACAGTATTGGTGGTATTCAATTGACACTTCACATACTGATAGAGTCCATAAATGGGAAGTGCAGTGTCAAAGAGCCCTAACCCAAACTTACTATATTTTTTTAATTATCTCCCTTTTGTATATAAATAAATGCTTGTCCGGCCCATAACTTGAACAGTATTTATGTCATATGTTTAAAACTTCACATAATGACAGAGACCTCCAGGGGGAAGTGCAGTGTCAAAGAACCATAACTCATTCTTATCTTTTTTACCTATTTCTGTGTATCTGTAATATGTTATTTCCCATATTGAGACAAGCACTTGCTTCGGGAAGCATAATTCGACTTTACCGATTCCTGGTCATAATGGTTATGACAATGTCGTATAAACTACATGTATACCATTTTCTTATACAATGTAGCAATACCATTGCATAAACGGCTGGTTTTGTTTTCAAAGCGAAGCAGATTTTGTCTTGGAATGGTCGCCTTTAGTGACGCAAAAGTCACGTGGTATTGCTACACTGCTATTACAATGTTTATATCATGCGTGTTTTACTCCCTTTTCTACCGTGATTTCATCAGATATAGTACAATGAAGTTCCGCTAATAAGACCACTTCAATTATTTCGAAATCATGCAGATTTTTGCAATATTTCGGTCCCAAAGTATTAACTTTAGAAGAAAAAAGGTCCGCTAATAAGACCGATTCGCTAATAAGACCACTTTTTGACTGGTCTTATTAGCGGAACTTCACTGTATATACATGTACATGCATTTTATATTTCGGTGCATGACCTATAACTATTTTTCTGTTTCAGTGCAAACCCAAACCCAAAATATATGGAAAATACAACTATACAACTGCACAAATACGACATCACACTCCTCCCTGACAGTCGGCCGCATCAGTCATCAAACATACCAGGAGCAAGAACCAGCAGACAAGAACCAGCAGACAAGAACTCATCACAAGCCTGAAGGACAACCTTCAAAGAAACAGAATACCCGTACATGCCCTTGTGAAAGAAACGAAGCCCAGCCTTGTGCTCGACTCCAAAGTTGCAGAAGGGCAAATGACATACCCGGTACGTGTTTAGTTTTAATGGCGTACTGATAAGGAGGCCACCATATAAGTGGTTGATTCATGAAATGTAATCATTCAGTCATTTCCTTTTGAGAGCGTGTTTTGAGAACCTTCAAATATCATAGTCCAGTAACAAACGTGTGGTCATTTATCAACCCGTGTATCACCAAGGGGCCATTTTACACTAGCATTAATTACAGTCCAGTTAGGATATGGTAAAAGTGACGTAAACGTTTATGTGTAGACAAAATATTACAGCCATTGTCTGAACACGTAATGCGAATAAAGTACGAGTATATCAGTTTAACATTGAAATAATAGCTGTCTGTTTAAGCCTTTATAGTCGATTTTATACCGTAATAGTGGACTCGACCGCTGCGTCACTCTGTTCTTACCCTGACTGGTCTATAAACAGATGCATATTTACTTACTGTTTGGCTGTGCGCTGGTTGATAATGGCGTAGTTGTCTCCCTTGGTTTATAGTTTAGTGATGGAAAACTCCTGCATTCCGGAAACCCATCCGGTGGTGGGGGAATTCTTGAGAACGAGTCATTCAGTAGCACTCCCATGCCTGATATGGATATTGAAAACGAAATATAAAAACATTTTGAAAAACAAGAACATCATTAAGTTCAGAAACTGTACGAAAATACGTTTCGTCTTTGATCCCGACATGAATACTTTAGTAATTGTAGTTGTTCCCCTTTGTTCATTCTTAACCATTATGTAGGCAAAAACATTCGTCTGTGCTCGATATATTGGACATATTATGTTTTATCTAATAGTATTACTAACACACCATTAGTATACATAGTATTAGTCTCTACGACGTCCGGAAATATTTGGTAAACAAGCTTCAAGGTTTTATTAAATATATTTTATACAGCCCTCCAGATCAGATGCATGATAAACATACCCTGACTGGACTACATTTATGACACAGTATAATATTTCCCTTATTATACGGTACAAGCTGTGTTAATCGTTTAAAACCTAAACACGTACTTGACTAAATTTCGTTATGTGAATGAGAGATAGGTATAGCATATTACATTATATCATGTATAACGTTTAACTAACCATGTGTAGGTCTACGAGGGATGATCCATATATAACGAGAAAATGCTTATAATCTTCTTATGATACTTTAGATTTTACTCAAACTTTAGCTGGAAGTTACAACATTCCCTGAATTTCCATGATTACAATGTCACCATGCTTAAATATATGGTTGCTAAGATAACCCTTGATACGCCTAGGCGGGGCATTTTGTGGATTTTCACCGTTTTCGCGCAAATTCAAACCGTCAAAGTATTCAAGTAAACAATATCAAAGTGATGAAAATTGGTACTTGTGGACACTTAAGACTCGCCATACTGATGGTGACGTCATACACGCGTTATTTTGCCATTCGTAACATCATACACGTGTTATCGTTCCGCGATAGCAAAAATAACGGACGACAAACGATTATCATTAGAATAATTCGTTTTGATGAAAACAAGTAATAATAAAAGTGTGCATTCTATTCAGTAATACTTTCGTGATCAAAATTTACTTGAAAAAGGCTAGTGATCTAACGCAACGTAGACGCAATGTGACGTCGACGTCAGAACTAAGCACGAACATATTGGATGTTCTGAACGAAATTCCAAAGGATGACTATCGTGCGAAGACGTTTACACATTTAAGGAGGATAATCTGACTTTTTAAAAAAAATTATACAGTAGGTCCTAAGGAATGTGATCGTTAAAAAGATCATAGTTAAATTCTGAATGACGATAAAAGTTAAAAAATCACGTTGCCCGGCTACCGGTTTCAGATGTCGGCAAATATGTTCGAAACAATTTATTGTTCGATATATCTCAAAAATATTTCTCACGTTTTCTTCTACACTGTAATACATGTATTATCCACCACATAAAATATTTTTAGACAATAACATTTAATAGCAAAGTTATAAGCATTTTCTCGTTATATATGGATCATCCCTCTCGTATATCTACTAAATTTCGCTATTCAAATTACGGTTAGGTATAAAATTCAACTGTTAACTAACCGTATCCATGCATACATCGTACTTCTAAAGTGAGTAAATCAGTTACCATAAATAGAGCGACACGAGCAATATATCGTCTATATAAACACCGGTACACTAACAAGGTCATAAAACCTATTCAGCTGTGCCTGTTGTATAGTATACATATAACAGGATAATTTGACTTGATCCTGACCTTCATTTGTTAATATATCACAAGGTTCTTGCGTTGAATATATAAATTTCCACGAGCAAATCATGCATTATCGGTCCTTGATATTTGTATTGGTATTGCACCTCGAGCGTCTTCGTGATATTTCCCGCTTATGAAAACATACAACCGGGATTATAAATAGAGACAATATATCAGCTGTTTAATTCTGCTAATAGATTCTCCAGGCTGTAAATTTATACGACGATTTTAGGAGCACAATGTTTTCTACCCTATATACATTGACACGGTATCATATTTCCGTACATGTAATTGATGTGTCACCCGATAAGACCTTTGTTGTGGAATAAAGACATTATCATTTCTTTTATAAAGATCGCTATTCAAAAACAATCTCATATATTTAAGTATAGTAGGCATAATTTGTGTCCAATGGTTCTCAAACAGTAAAACTATAGAATGCGATGTATTCAAAAGAAATACTAGTATTATACTATACTAGACGAATAAGTCACGTCTACATAAAACATAAAATAAAAGCATTAAACTAGTCAGGGCGGCCATTTAGTCAAGCATTATTTAAGCGGACAAAACTTACGGGATTCACTTTAATCCTCAGGAAGAAATGGGACACCAATACATACCACGTGCGGCGATATGCAACTCCATATGGCAGTGTATAAACCACAATCCTGGATTATCGGCCTTGAAACGGATTGTAACATATCCCTTGGCAGGAACTGTTATGGTGTCCTTTCTGATGGCTTTATTAAGTTTTTGACCTGGTATATTCCCTCCAGCCCATGCTCGGTTACTCCAAGTAACATCGTTGTTGCACAAAGACGTACCAGGATCTGTAGAATGACAATCCACAGCAGTGTTGTCCATAAGGCGTCCAGATGTTTGATTGAATTCACCATATCCAACTTTTGTTACATGAAATGAATAATCATGTACGTGCATAGGATGGTGAAATGAAGCGAATTGACCCATATTAAGGAAAGTTATCTGAACAACATCCCCAAAGTCGACATTCAAAGGACGATTGCAAAAGCAGAGTTTATCTGGAATGCAGTTATGGGAATCATCACAAATACCGGTGACTTCCGAAGGTTGTGTCAGTGCCGATACAGTAGGGAGCTCTAAACTAACACCGTTTATATGTCCACGTATACTCCTCTCTGAATTGAACGAAAATCCAGAATTGATGAAAAACTCTTTGAAAACTTCAGAAGATTCCGGCACTGGAGCAGGATCATCATCATGTACATTATACAAATCTTCAGCATTGATGCAAGTCAAAGTATCGGTGGATGCAAACGGACAATTAACGGCGATGCATGGGTTAGTTTCATTACACGTTTTGGTATCTGTCACCGGTTCATGATTCAGGGCGTTCTCATACCTAAGGATAGCATATCCTGGTGCTTCATTAGATGTTTTGAGTGTTTCAGCGCGTATCCAGTAGTTATCTGTAGCTTGGTTTGCATGGACAATGAAATCAACACGCTCACCAGAATGTAACATGACGTAATCAGCGGACACAGGCTCTATATCATGGCCGTCCATAGCAACAATCACTAGCTTATGACCGTCTACAGACACTTTGTATTGAATGGCATATCCAGCACCTATTACCCTGAACCTGTACCGGGTGCCCGATGTCACACTGAAGACAGACAGTGGCGTGTGAGTTGTTGCTTGTCCATTTCCATCATAAATACGACCACGACCATTTATTAACGTCGATGTTAATTCTAAAAGTGTTGCATAATATCCATCCATTGTTTTACTTAATGCTAAAGGCGCACCTCCGGGATAGAAAAGACCAAGTCTAGCATTCGCCGCAACGTCATCGCCTGCAAATCTATTGTTATAATCCTGAATGACCATTATATGTTCTTCTAAGTTGTCGTCGACATTTCTGTCTTGAACAATAAAAGGGGCAACTAATCCCATCCCCATTTGCATTCCTAGATGTGCATGGTAATAGTAAGTTCCACTACGGTTCGGTCTAAATCTGTAAGTGAAAGATTGTCCGGGCATGATTGGACATTGAGTTACAAATGCCGCACCGTCCATCCACGGTGTACCTCTCATTTCTATCCCATGGAAGTGTACCGAGACACCGTCACTCAGCATATGATTAGTCACGTGAACCACCACTTCTTGGTTCTTGTAAACGATTAGTGTAGGACCAGGCATGGTTTTATTAAACAGCGCAAGAACTCTTTCATGGTCGGAGCCATCTGCTAACACTACTTTATGAGGATCAATTTCTGCGCCCGTATCATCATTGTATTTATACAGCTTTCCATCAGTTGAATTCACGTAGACTTTCTGGTTGGGACCCACTCGCATCGGAAGCCAATGGTCAATATCCAGGAAGAACTCGCACACAGAACCTGTTTCACCACATTGATGTAAATGTCCATCTGTTCTAGGCAACAGGAATATCCATACAAATATTCCCGTAGAAATTCTACCCCCAAAAACCATGTTTGACACAGAACGACACCTAATGACTCAATGACTTTAGAATTTAAGGTAATCTACGACACGGACTGCATTTTATCTGCTGTGAATCAATAGCATCGTTTCGCCGGATACGTATTACATTTGTGATCATTCTTCCGTGTCACCACAAGTTTTGTATATATTAGAGTTAACGTTCGTACGACTTAGTCAATGTATTTTCATTTCCCGCTGTACATAGAGTGTAGATAAATTTAGCTTATTCATAAATACTTTAACTTTACTTATACAATTTATAAATGTGACACTTGTCTCATCGACTGTGTACTTGTCAATTACAAACCGAATATTAACAAGAAATCTATATGTATATGGTTATACAGTAGTTTTGACGTTCAAACCTGGAAAAGTTGCTGAACGTGGGCCCGAGCCAATCCTCATCTGATGTACATTAGAAAGAAGTGTTTTAAATCACGTAAATATGATACTTGGATTCTTATTAAATCATAGCCCATTAGTTGTACAGTGAAGCTTGAATTAAGGACCGCATTAATGATGAACCCGTCTGAATTGTAATCAAAGCACTGAGAGAACTGTTGGGAGACGAGCTGGTTGCTGCTACTTAAGCTTAAACCGACTTTCACGTTTAATGTTTGTTTTCTTACTGTCGATCTTGTCTTGAATGTCAACATAGGCATATGTGACTATATAGGCATGTTGGGTATCTAAATAATTGTTAAAATGTTCATATTAATTTATATGTAATACGTGTATTGAATGCGTATATCAAAAGTTGCTTTAAAATAATACGCGCCTATTTATCAGATTCTACAGTACCGTCTTGTAATCACTTCCCCCACAGCGTGAGACAGTCTATAGAAAGCGGCTAGCTAGTACAGCGACACCATATGATTGCATAACAGTACTTTGCAGACCGTATACGATTCATTGATAAAACCATCACTTGACCGTAGTCTGAAGTTTCTAAAAATAGCTTTACAGCCGGGACATTTGATGAACACGTCATTTTCGTATTATGGAACAAGTTCGGTATCGGCCGGTGTAGTGATTTTTTGCAAAAATATCGATTTAACGAACAGTTTCACAATAATTTTTTATCTTAGAATAAACAAATGTTGCTGATTGGCTTAAATCAGTTCAAAAATTTAGAGAAACATATGTAGCAGTATTGGGAATGTTCTGGAACTACTTGAATGCGGATTCACATAGCAGCCTAAAGGCGGTTAATTTTGTATTAAGAAATGGGCAATGGTAGTAATGAGAGGCTTAAACGCCTCCCAAAAACTATAACCGACGGTTACTGTTTTTGATCACATGTTTGACGTCGCGGTAGCGTAATAAAGCCATTATTTATTTTTGATAATACACTAGTGTAATAAAGCTTTGACGTTACGTCACTCAACGTATAGGCGACGTCGTCAAAGTTGCGCGTTTATTATAGTGAAAATAAGAACGCTTGCTTTATTGTACCGTTAACATTTCAATTTGAAGGGGCAGAAAATGCTTTGAAATTTAAAACAACATACGCTATTCCTCTAAAGATTACCGTCCACCATTAACAACTCTGCTTTATGTACGCAGTTTGGCGAATCAATAATATATCTTCACAAAATAACTTCACATCGTATTTTATATTGATCAAGTAACTTTAAAATATTACCAGGCGCTTAGCTACCTTTCCAGTACGATGGTGTGTGGCTTAATTTACACAATTTTGACCAGAAATAAATTCAACTTACTGTAGTATGCTTCATTGGCGATTTACTTATACATGCCTACTGAATGAGGCAGTGATAACGAGAAGACTGGTGGAAACATGTACTGTAAATGTACTGTAGTAGTGTGTGTTTTTTTGCGAAAACAAACGCGGGCAAATTAAGCCATTTGGCGAACCACTTAAAAAATTTCAACAGTACGAAATTAAACTTATGCACATGTCTTCTTAATTATATTCAATTACAGAACTTGTTATAGAAAAAAATATTGCAGATTCTGTTCCATTAAAGTCCCTTGACATCAAACACAAATCTGTGTTTGAAATAGATTATTAATTTTGTGGGCTTATACTGCTAACAAAATGCGACAGGGATTTGAATAAAGCGTAGCGTGTTTCGAAAAGATCTCATTTTTAAATAAGAACTTGAGTAAGACGTGCTAACAGTTCGAAACATGTTCCCCAGGGAAACATGTGTTCTGCGTAATTTACCTGTAGGTAGTACTGTTGTAGAATGCGAAGATCACAGGGATTCCTTATCTACGGGTTTAACAGTTAGCTTTATCCACGCCAGTCAGGGACCGACACTATACATGTATATTTTGACCAGTCTGCATAAATGTATACCTATAGATAGACGTGTACACTTTTCACACATTGATTTATGGGAAATAGTACGAATATTTAGGAAATCGCTATAGTAACCTGTTGCATTTGCCCTACAAGCTCCGTGGGAGTTGATTTTTGCAAACTCGCACGCCGTCAGTTAAATATTTAGATCACCGTAGCTCAGGTAGACATGTTTATATATTGCCATAAAACAGGTGAAAAAATATGGCGACCGAAGAACAAATTCTCGAAGATTTCATGCAGAGTGGTGAATATATTGACGAAATAACCATTGTATTTCATGACGACCAGAAGCTGTATATGTTTCATTCAATTTTTTGAGCATGGTTTCACCGGTATTTAAGGCAATGTTCGAATCTGACTTTAAAGAAAAGGAGGATAGGAAGGTGGAAATTGTTGATGCGGAATTGGAAGATTTTCGTGCTTTTCTTTATTGCTTACATCCGGTCGTACAAAACCACGTGACCAGTAAGTACGAAAATTATATTAAAGATATTGGTTTTGCTTCGATTTTTATAAAAAAAATCTCATCATAATTTGATTATATCCCCACTAATCACAGAGCAATAAAAGTTTTGAAAGATGCGAACAACTGGTAATGTCAATGCCAAGGTTCACTCATTATTTATTGCTCACACACTTGGAAGTTGGGTGTCGATATTTTTATTATCATGGCTTTATGGATAATATTGTCTTCCTCATGATTATTATTTAAAACCTTTGAAAATGGGTGTTTTCCATAGTTTTCTTATTTGGTTGACACTATGTAATTATTCAACTGCAAGAGAATTGGTAACATTTTCATTTGAAGTAAATCGCATAATTTGAGGAGTATGAATAAACTTTTGGAGGGCAGTGTATGCTTGCTCCCTATAAACATGTACAGGTAGTGTATGCACATACAATGTGCAAAAGTTGGTAAGTTTGTCTGCAAAGTTTTGTGCTGAATTTTGAAGAATTCTAAACTTGTCTTGCAATTTTTCAGGTGACAATGTCCTGCAAATTGCTCCAATTGCCGACAAATACCAATCTCGGATAATCATTTCACAAAGTAAGGAAATTATGAAAAGTTGGTCTATACATTCAGTAAGCAGTAACAACGATTCGGCAAGATACAAATATGTTCATCAAGGTCTTCTTATGTTAGGCACAGCTTTGGAATTAAACTATGACCAAATCGGTGAACTACTTATAAAATCGTTGGCAAACGTTGAATCAAAGTATTACATGGGAATTGAATCCCGGTGCTCCAGATTTCATCAAATCCAAACCAGTTGTGAAGAAATAAAGGCGACGGAAAACTGCAGCGAAGCATTTATGAAGTTAGATATTGCCGTGAGAATGAAATTGTTGTTGGCTAGACTCAAAAAATGTGACAATACATGTTACAAACAACATTAAATTACCTTGAAGCTAACCTAATTTAGAACCATTTCTAGCTTGATCATTTGTCAATATACATGGTAAGAATCTACGGTGTTGTTTAATGAACTTAAAATAATTGAAGGAGCTCATTCAAAGTTTAAAGTCGGTAACCGTACTATGTCTTTAAATGTTTTGAAGAAAATAAACAACACAATACATACACTTACAGTGCGTTCTAAGTCAAAGCGCATTCCATATTATATTAAAGGCGCAAAGTGTAGTTGATTTGAAAGGGTTTGAACAATAAAAACAATATTTGCATTGTTTTTTGTTGTTGTTTTTCTGGCCCAGTAAGGGTTACCCCGTTTATTTCAGATATATTCATTCGTAATTTATGGTTTATAATACATTGATGTTCAGAAAAGCCATACAGGTGGACAGTTTGGACTTAAGGAGAGAGACTGCAGTGTTGAGTAAACTTGATTCCGAATAATTGTTCATGTAAATAAGATTTAAGATCAAAGGTGAATAGTTTTTCCAATCATTGTCAAACTTTGATCATTTGTTTTCCTATTTTTGCGATATTTTATTCTGTGTTAAAGAGTAAACTTACTTGATTTTTTAAATATATTTACTATTAAACTATATTCGATATCTTGCAACAGTATAGATTGTGTTTGGCTTTTGTAATTATAAAATATATGTTGTGGACTTGTCGATTTTTTCATTCCCTAATAGTAAGTCTAATGTCGTCCAGTTAGTACTGATCTCGGGACATTTGGTATTGATCCATTGTTTAATGTCTTCCCAATAAGAAGAATGATGACAGTCACAGGAAAGATGCTTTAGCGTTTCACTTTGGTTGTTACAGAAAGAACACACATTGCTTGTTTTAATTCCCATTTTTGTATAAAATATTATTTGTACCAAGAATTCTGTGTAATTTTGGATCTGTTGTTATGTTAAATCATGGTGATTTGTAACTATATTTTCAATTGAAGTCTACATTCACACTCAGTTCTTTGATCAATTTTAACTTCGAGTTTGCTTCATAATTCTTAGAATTTAATAACTCGTAACTGTATATATTCGTATTCAGTTCATTGATTCATTTTAACTTTGAGTTTGCTTTATAATTCTTAGAATTTGATAACTCGTAAATGTTTCTACAACCCTTACTTTGTTTTAGTAGCACTTTTATGCAGACTGGTTGTAGCGGATTTTCTTCATTTACAGCTAGGTGAGGAAAGTGCATTTACGCAAGCAATCTCCTGATGGAACCTATAATATTCTGATATTGAAGAACATTGGTATTAATATTGTATTCGGATAAGAAGTCATTAAAGGATAACAAAGCTCCATTGCTATCAAGAAAATCGTTAACGAAAATCTCACCAGCTTCTACAAATCTGGAATAGTAAATATTGTTACCACCAACATTAAACACTGAATTGTGCCATATTGGCTGACAGCAAAATTTATGCCAATTTCGTGGATGTTGCTTCATAAGAATTATAGGGCCTTCAAAAACATTCTTCCAACATTGTGTTTTAAGAATATATCTCCAAACGTGTCGACATAAAAGGGAACATCGTGTGACTAGTTTAAAATACTTTGTTTTATATAATGTAAGTCTCCGTATCCAAGTCATTTTTAAGATGTTATAAATAACTCGTATGTTTGAGTCATGATATTTCGTTTTATATTGTCCGGTCCAGAATTTCAAAGGAATTTAAAGAATGATTTTTGGATTAGTTTAATCGCATTGGAATTTGGGTTCGGTAGACCTAATATGAGATGATTGACTTTAGAAAACGCTAGCGCTTTAATAACAAAACTTCAATTTTACCAATTGGCGAAAGGTTCTTTTTGACCATTATGTGAAAAGACTTTTAATTTCTTCTAATTTTGAAGAGTAATTTGCAGCAGTTATATCCTTTAGATCGATTTGGCGGATTTATCAAGTTTTTGACCTGGTATATTGCTCCCTGTCCATCCTGGGTCACTCCAAGTAACGTTGTTACACAAAGATGTGGCAATCAACTGCCGAGTTGTCCACTGAACGTCCAATTATTGGGTTAAATTCACCATAACCGACCTTTGTTACATGATGTGAGTAACCATGTACATGGACATGGTGATTGTTAATAGCGAGATGTCCAATGCTCATGAACGTCATCTGTACTACATCGCCAAATTCTACATTCAATGGACGATTCCAAAAACAAAGTTTCTCTTGGCCACATTCATGTGAATCATCACAAATGCCATTTACATGCCCGACTGTGAACCCTTCATTGTTGAAAGTAAATCCGGAATTGATGAAAAGCTGTTTGAAGTTTCCAGGTTCTTGAACTGGAACAGGATCATTAGAATCCTCATTGTTCAAATCTTCCATATTGAAACATGTCCAGGCTCCTTTTGATACCAACGAAGAGTTAACTGCGATACATGGATTAGTTTCATTACACGTTTTGGTATCTGTCACCGGTTCATGATTCAAGGCGTTCTCATACCTAAGGATAGCATATCCTGGTGCTTCATTAGATGTTTTGAGTGTTTCAGTGCGTATCCAGTAGTTATCTGTAGCATGGTTTACATGGACAATGAAATCAACACGCTCACCAGAATGTAACATGACATAATTAGCAGTCACAGGTTCTAATTCATGACCGTCCATGCCAACAATATCTAATTTATGACCATCTACAGAAACTTTGTTTTGCAAAGCATACCCTGCGCCAATAACTCTGAACCGGTATCGCGTCCCAGATGCAACGCTGAAGACTACAAACGGTGTGTGAGTTATTTCGTCTCCATTTCCGTCCTTAACACGACCATGTCCATTTATTAACATGGATGATACGTCAGTCAAGGTTGTAAATATAAATATTGTTGGACTAAAGGGTAGATGGACGCCATTTTTATAGAAATGATCGAGCATACCATTAACTGCTACATCATCACCGGCTAATCTGTTGTTATAATCTTGAATGACCATGATATGCTCACGGATGTTGTCAGCATTAAATTTTCTGTCTTTAACAATAAACGGTGCAATTAATCTCATCCCCATTTGCATTCCTAGATGTGAATGACAATAGTAAGTACCACTACGGTTCGGTCTAAATCTGTAAGTGAAAAATTGTCCCGGCATGATTGGACATTGAGTTACGAATACTGCACCGTCCATTCACGGTGTACCTCTAATTTCTATCCCATGGATATGTACCGCAATACCGTCACTAAGCATATGATTAGTCACGTGAATAACAACTTCTTGGTTCTTGTAAACGATTAATGTCGGACCAGGCATGGTTTTATTAAACAGCGCAAGAACTCGTTCATGGTCGGAGCCATCTGCCACCACTACTTTATGAGGGCCTATTTCTTCGCCCGTATTATCAATGTATTTATACAGCTTTCCATCGGTTGACTTAACGTAGACTTTCTGATTGGAACCCAATCGCATCAGAAGCCAATGGTCAATATTGAGGAAAAACTCACACGAGGAACTTTGTTAATCACAATGCTGCAAGTGTCCGTCAGTCCATTGAACCAGCAATAGTAATAAATATATCCCCGTAGAAATACTTTAAAAATCCATATTCAACGAACTGAGAAATTATAGTCTCTGCAATGGTGTGTGCAGTATTCAAAACATATGGACTGATCATATAAATTTCAGCCTATGCAGTATTAGTTGACATATGATATAAGAGGGTTGTCCAAGAAAGCATGTACATTTGTAATACGTTTTCTTTAACGGTCCGGTTTCAGTTAAAGTTTGACTTGTCTTCGAAGATTTGATAGCTAGTGGAATTATACCGTTGTCCTCGAAGTCAGAGGTCATTGGACAATCTAGTTGTGAACAAACCGGGCCACGAAGCTACGATTGTCGCCGACGAACACAACAACTAAAAAGCATACGTATCGTTGAAATAAGTAAGTTGGGGAGACTGAGAAGATTTTCACACGATATGACTTTATTGCGTCATTAGATAAATACTAGTATTGGTTTAAACATACTTCGCGCTCTTGAAATGTTATCACTATAACTCAAACGCGATAAATTGCAAAACAAAAACAAACACAAAATATATATATAATTACTTGAACGTTCCTTGTCTACATGTATTTACACGTTTTGCATTACTCTGTTAACGTGGTTGTTTTCGAACTACGCACAACCGTGCACGTACGATCGGTTTCTTGCATACAGACAAAAGAAATAAACAAGGGTGCCATGTCATACAAAGCTCTTTAAAATGTATATATTGTTAAGAAGGAAAGTAACATAATACAATAGACATAAAAACGATACGATTTCCTAACCTGAATTGCAATAAAATGATGTTTTGTTCGTCTCATTTTATAACCTTAAATGGCCTACAATATCATATTTAAATCTTTATAGTACATATAATAGTGTAGTAACAGATGAGTAAATGAGAAAATTATCTATGTATACTTATCTTTTTGGGCAGTGTATGTTCATGACATACACAATTTAACGCTTAAATATAAAGAGATATGACTATATCAAAATGGCATGTTAACTACAATGTACATGTTCAATGAGTATATCTATTTTAAATCCACAATATTTAAAACTGTCTAGTCATGAAATATAACTTCACAAACTCAATGTTTATCTGTATATATTCAGTTTATTACGTATATATGGGATCGGGCTACATTCGTCCGCTCATAATTTATATAATGTATCTAAAGGGAATGGGCTACATTTTTACGTTCATGGTCCATGCAATACTTAAATAGGGATTTGGCTACATCTGACCGTTCGTGATCGATACTATAATTCATATATGGGTATTTGGCTATATTGGTCCGTTCATGATATCGCTGGCTCAGAATTATTAGACTCATGCATATTTGACTTTTGAACCTCAATGCGCTTCCTATGAGCCTTATTTCTTGAAGATCGGAAGCAGTCATGTGGACCAATCTGATGTTTAAAAGGCTTGTTTTTCAATAAGTAAAGAGTTGTTTTCAGACAGTTTTTTCTTGTTTTCTCAAACTATCGATTTTGTATTTATGACCTTCTAATTCTAAGCCAGCGATATATATAATGCTTATGAAGGAATAAGCCCAATACATGTCCGTTCATGATCTATATAAGGTGCGCGTTATACTCTGTGCGCATGGAAATCCCACTGCTCGATTCACATTGTAAATGTCGATTTTGAATGTCTGCCTCTCTGTATACAAACTACAGTTAACACAAATTGTACAAGGATGACAAGCAGTAAGGCTCCAACCATTCCCCAGAATTCTTCCTGCGAAAATGTTCTCTCTACAGCCGTCATAGGTTCATCTGGAACAGAAGTTAGTTATGTTGGTTGTGACATATTGACACAGTATGGGTATACACTATCATTGATCGCATACACGATACAATATACAATGCACAAGGCGCCCATTCCATAATAAGTTAAGTCATAACAAACATTTAATACCAGTTTTCATTGAGACTGGTACATATGTATACACACATTAAATAATAAAACGCATATGTTCATTAACTACATAAGAACAACCAACGTTTGATGCATAACATTTCTCTCTTTTAATGTTATACATGAAATTTTGATAAACTTCTAACTATTGCCTATTTGTACAATGTATCAATATAGATCAATGTTTAGACATGCTGAATATTTTAGAAGCAAACACACGTCCAGATGGTACACGTGATCCAACCTCTGTACAGCTCTTCCTTCATTCTATCAATCTATCAAACATTTATCTCTATCTTATTCCTTACCACCTTCCAAAAAATGGATATTTTATACTCACCCCGCAATGAATGACACATTGTGGACTTCGAATTATGTGCATAATTAGCCATAAGGGGAGGTAATTATAAATGATACCTAAACTGAAGTGAGGTACGTGGAGACTTTTAATCAAACATTACTTAGGTACAGGCTTTCCACTGTTTACAACTTGTTAAAGTTACCAACTATTGCCTGTTATTGATAAGGAACGAGTTTATGAATACGCTTAGCTTTCTACTCGATACTGGGTTTGTGTAAATGAATGTTGGTTATATGTTTATGAAAATAAAAACCGTTTAAACCTAATGAAAAAAGAATGCAAAGATCCGCATTTCATCATGATTTATGTGTTCACAAAGAGCCAAGCATCAGGAACACGAAGGTAGCACTCAAACCGGTACATGCAATTTATCGTAACTATAGATCAAGTATTTAAACGTTGTTGCTTTCTATTCTAAAACAACAAGCAATTTCACCTTTATACATTTACGAGGGGTGTTCAAATTGGAATGCAAGTGATGCTATATCGTTCCTGTGTCAATGATTTTTTAAAAATAGTGAGTTGTGTATAAAAAATCATTGTATTAGCTTTAAATTGATACCTCACAATTTAAAATTCGTACAGTATAGCTGTAACAATAGGTCAATTAACACTGTCTACTTGTGTATAGTACAGTGAAGTTCCGCTAATAAGACCAGTCAAAAAGGTGGTCTTAATAGCGAATCGGTCTTATTAGCGGACCATTTTTGTTCTAAATTTAATACTTGGAGACCTTAAACTGGCAAAAATCTGCATGATTTCAAAATAATCAAAGTGGTCATATTAGCGGACCATTTTTGTTCTAAATTTAATACTTGGAGACCTTAAACTGGCAAAAATCTGCATGATTTCAAAATAATCAAAGTGGTCTTATTAGCGGAACTTTACCGTAATGCTTAAATTGTTGGGCAATGTCACTTGTTCTGACTAAATTCGGTCCCATTTAAGAATCGTTGTTTTCTGAGACGCGTGAAGGTTCTTGAGCTTTACGACCATCCTTATTTGTCAAGCATTGTCCCTTGTGATCTTTATTTGTTTATAACGACTCTTAAATATCAGGTACGTTAAGATCTCGGTATGGCTAATGTCTAGTATATGCACAGTGTACCTAGGAAAGATAACAAATTTGCATTTTAAAATCGAATAACTGAATAAAACTTCGTATATATCGGAGATGAATACTGCAATGGGATCAAAGGCTCGTTTCATTAGAATCTATCAAGGATACATTTCCATGGGCTTAGTTGCATTCCAATTGAACAACCCTCGTACAAGTACCTATAGAGGAAACCAAGGTGTGCATTATCAAAGCTTTGGATGCTCACTTACGCTGGCAACCTGATTGCCGATCGTAGTGATGGGTATACCATCAGGAATAGGGTGTCGAGAGTCAGGTTAATATAAGCTGTTGTTAATCATTTGACCTATGTCCAATTCAAAAGCCATGAAGTGTGTCATTCATTGTGGGGTCAGTATAGAAGCTTATTTGAGTTATCTTGTGTGGTAAGGTAGATGCTACCGCCACTTTTGTGTGGCTTTGAATTATCTTTGTATTACACTATTTAAAGGGGCATGCCCAGAAACTGGAGTGACTTGGATTGCATACAATAAAGCTGCGTTTATCACTTGTAAAACCAACTACTGAAAAATCAAAGAAGATTTTGACCTAACAAATTACTCTATTGACGACAACGATCTTTAGTTATTCTTGAAATATATATTTTTTAACAACTAGCGGGATATTTCGTTTTTTTACAGGGTTTTCATTATTTGACTTTCAATATACTCACTCAGAGAAACCAGCATATATGAGATTGATGGTGAACACCAATTCGGAATTGTTGTTAAAAGATCGGAACACATCAATCAGAGGATGTAGCACTCGACAGAAAAAAACAGAGCACGAAACGCACACCTCAGAACAGTATACAAGGACGACCATGCATCGGAGGTTCATATCAATCAAGACAGTACTAACACTGTTGACTGGCATACAATATAGTCCACTTACCATTTGACACTGTACTAGTGAGACTTGGAGTGGTTGTGTCGCTCGCTTGGGATAACCATTCAGGCGCTGGGAAACTCCTGCATTCCGGAAACCCTTCTGGTGGTGAAGGAATTCTTGAAAACGAGTCATTGAGTAACACACCCATACCTGATATGAAACAAAACACATACAATGTACATATGTACGCTACATTTATTTTTTTCTGCAAATCTCAACAACCGTCACGAAAGGTAACCTCATCTAATTTTCACTATTTTAATGAGTTTAGTATACTTGCACATTTATATGCTAGCGTATTCACGAATTACTTTGTTATAAAAAGATTATATTAAGTCAGACAGGGAAGGCAGCAATTAACTTAACCAGCCGAGCACAGAAAACATTAAAGACACACAACGCACAATGCCCAACTGAACCAACTGAGCACAGAAACATAAAACACAAAAAGACGCAATGCCAAACTAAACAAGCACAGAACCGCCCATGTCCAAGCTGTCGAAAATTATAATAAATTATTACTAGCTGAATGACCCAGTTTCCACAGCAAAAGGACTATAATGCCTAGTTTTAGCTGTCAGAAATCTTAAAACGAAGAAGTGCCCAACACACTACCGACCAAGAAAATTAAACATCCCTTGTCCCACTCCTTGTTAAAACCTTAATTTACAGTTGCGAAAGTTTATTGAGGCGTATACTAAGTATTACTACATCAAGTGGTATACTCCATATAGAGACAATTTATATAGCCATAACATTCAAGATTGTTATAAGTAAGTTTCTTGTTTAACGAAAAAGCTGATATCACTTCAAGATAAACACATTTTCTAAATAAAACAAAATAATTGAAATATCACTTCTAAACCTGAAGGAACGGCATTTCAAAGTTAAAATGTATAAAATGATAAATAATTTGTTATTCACGAATAGGTAACATAATGCTGTAGAATTGTTATTTTTTCTATTTCAGTTTAATATCTATCGAGTTGGAACTCTACAAAGACGATGTGATAAAACTTTATGCCAGACTTAGCAGCAAAAGAAATATTGCTGGACTGTTGCTAGTCTTTTGGTTTATTGAGTCAATGAGGCTACCAAGAATCAAATTTGGATAATCGCAAATATTGTTAATGTATCATATTTTGAACAATGTACCAGAGTACAAGACAACTGAAGGACGGGGTATCTTTGGCAAATGTACAACTTTCATTATTATGAATACAGTTATAGTACTGTAATATTATGTTAGTGTTTTCACAATGACCTTGTAATTAGGCTAAAGACTGTCATATTAGCCTTAGTTTGTAGGCCAAAAACTAAATGACTGTCTGAAGTCCAATAATAATGCCATGATGAATGGCCGAGATAGACAGCCAATCAGAACTACCGAATCTCATATTGGTCACGTTTTTTCCACAATGGCCGTGGTTTGTGTCCATATGGTTGTGGTTGACTTCGTATCGGCCCTGTGTTTGATGTGAAATTAATTGATAAATACGTGTATGAATAATGTAGAGGATTTACTTACCACCTACAGCAGTATGCCACTCCATATGGCAATGTATAAACCACAGTCCAGGATTGTCGGCCGTGAAACGAACTGTCACATATCCATTGGCAGGAACTACTACTGTATCCTTCCTAATGGCTTTATTAAGTTTCTGTCCTGGTATATTTCCCCCTGCCCATCCTGGGTCACTCCAAGTAACGTCATTATTACACAAAGATGTGGCACGGTCAGTGGAATGGCAATCGACTGCTGAGTTGTCTACTGGACGTCCGATTGTTGGGTTAAATTCACCATAACCGACCATTGTTACATGAAATGAGTAGCCATGTATATGCATAGAATGATGCAAAACGGCAAGTTGTCCCATATTAATGAACGTAATTTGAACTACATCACCAAATTCTACATTCAAAGGACGATTACAAAAACAAAGTTTCTCTGGACCGCAGTCATGCGAGTCATCACAAATTCCAGTGACTTCCCGTGGTTGTGTAAGTGCTGATATTGTGGGAAGTTTTAGACTGACACCATTCATATGTGCAGCTATGTCTCCATCTTTACCGATCGCGAATCCAGTGGTGAGGAAAAACTCTTTGAACTTTTCTGACGATTCTGGCACTGGGGCAGGATCATTGTCATTTGCACTGCTTATATCTTCAATATTAATACATGTCATTGTTGCTGTGGATACAAACGGACAGTTAACTGCCGTGCATGGATGTGTTTCATTACATGATGTGGCATCTGTCTCTGGTTGAACCTCTGGTGCGTTATCATACCTAAATATAGCATATCCCGGAGCTTTCTTAAACAGTTTGAGTGTTTCGACGCGTATCCAGTAGTTATTTACAGCTTGGTTTGCATGGACAATAAAATCAACACGCTCACCAGAATGTAACATGACGTAATCAGCAGTAACAGGTTCTATATTATGGCCGTCCATGGCAACAATCTCTAATTTATGACCATCTACGGAAACTTTGTTTTGCAAAGCATACCCTGCGCCAATAACTCTGAACCGGTATCGTGTTCCAGAAGCTACACTAAAAACAGACAGCGGAGTGTGAGTTGTTGCTTGTCCATTTTCGTCATAAACACGGCCACGTCCATTTAATAAGGTGGATGTTATTTCTATCACTGTTGTTATATACCCATCTGTTCTTGGACTAAACTCTAGAGGTACCCCACCTTCGTAGTAAAGACCGAGTATACCATTAACGGCTACATCATCCCCGGCTAATCTGTTGTTATAATCCTGAATGACCATGATATGCTCATCCAAGTCGTCACTATGCCTGTCTTTAACAATAAACGGTGCAACTAATCCCATATTCATTTGCATTCCTAGATGTGCATGGTAATAGTAAGTACCACTACGGTTCGGTCTAAATCGGTAAGTGAAAGATTGTCCCGGCATGATTGGACATTGAGTTACGAATGCCGCACCGTCCATCCACGGTGTACCTCTCATTTCTATCCCATGGAAATGAACCACAATACCGTCACTCAGCATATGATTAGTCACGTGAACAACCACTTCTTGGTTCTTGTAAACGATTAATGTAGGACCAGGCATGGTTCTATTAAACAGCGCAAGAACTCTTTCATGGTCGGAGCCATCTGCCAACACTACATTGTGAGGATCAATTTCCGTGCCCGTGTCATCATTATATAAATACAGTTTACCGTCCGTTGAATTTAGGTAGACCTTTTGGTTGGGGCCCACTCTCATCGGAAGCCAATGCTCGATGTCTAGAAAGAACTCGCAAACAGAACTGTCTTCATCACACTGCTGTGTATGTGCGTCAACACTGTTAAAGAGCAGTACCAATGTGCATATCCACATAGAAAAAATACTGACCAAATCCATAGTTGACATTTATAGAATCAAAAAAATTTGACAACTCACCGGGTATATGGTTCACTTTATCATATACGTATTGTATATGATCGCTGTTTCGCATCGAATGTTTTTACCTCGATACGGCCTGTGATCCGACATATTACAGGACGACACATGGTAATTGGCCTGTACCATGGTATTTAGCCTACATATTCCGTAACCTTCCTTTGGTAACAATGGGTTTGTTCATGTACTTTTAATTCAAGAGTTTTCACGAGACAGAGCGCTCTACTATAAACATTGATTCGACAGCAAACTATTAGTTCAAAACAGGCCATAATTTGTATTATATTATATTTGGTGATATATTGTAATGACCCAAGGACGGTGATAACCGTTGAGTATTATTCAACTGGATATTTACGTTGAGGCATCGTGGTCAATTTAAATAACACACATTGTTACACCATTTATTTGCATGCACTAGTAAAGATTACGTTTGAATACATACTCTATTGTAATTACATAGGGTTAAAATTATCAAAAATGCATACTGCATGCAACTTAAGGTGGCTCTAAAGGTACCAAAGAAAACTTGAGTTATTGCTCAGCTAAGACTGTTATTTTGAATTGTGATGTAGATTGATAAATTAATTGCTAAATGATAAAATAGTAGGTGATTTTTGTATGCAATGCTCCTGGAAAAAATAATGAAAGTCATATTTAAACTTGCTATAACAGACTTAAGTTTTTACTTTGGTGTTTATAACTTTAACTCTATTTTTGCAAACATCGTACTTATTACGTTTTGCTCTATCTATTGCTCACTGAGATGAAACTTTATATACTGGTATACATTTGACTCATTTAACCTTCAAATTATGTTTTTAAAATAGCAGTCTTAGCTAAGCTTTATGGTGGAATTAGGCCAGTATTGCCCACACCACCATGTTCGAGGAATTTTCGCCAGGAAGAAGAGATGGCAAGTACCTTTATAGTACTCTGCACTCACTTACATGTCTTTGAAGAAGAAATACTATAGTATGTGTTACCATATAACGACAAAATACATATGCTATGCAAACGGTTGCGAAAGTATGTTTCTTAATGAATGTCAACTTATGGGTTTGTCTCGTAAACATTTCTCACTGGTAAAACATTAGGGATGACAAAATTATCGAAGCTACCGTTCCGTTATGGCATAATTATACGGGGGCTAAAGATGATTGTCCCCATTACGTTGTTTATTTTCGTATTGAGCTAACAAAAACCGATTTTTCAAGAGTTTGATATTCACATAATAATTATCTAGAAATTTAATTTATGACGTTTCAGATGGATACTCCCACCTTCATTTAAGTCCCCCATTTGGTTGTTGGATTTGTCCTATATACTTTATATTTCTGAAGGCGTCATCATTTTTTTGCGTTTTTAATATTTTACGTCGTTTCAAATAAGTCAGCAGCAGTGCTCAAAAACATTCATGTTCTACCGACACATGTTTAGTGCTTCTGTGTGGTTTTGGCCATCAAAAAGCCAAACACCACACCCAACAAACATTTAATAATTATGATTCTACTGTCCAGTTAGGATAATATGAGAGTCGCGTTTCATTTTATGTATACAAAAAAGTAACTACATTTATACTATTATCTGAACAGGTGATTTATTTTAGTTCAGCATTGAAATTATAGATGTCTGAATAAGTGTAAACATACTCAGCGTCAATGAAAAGTTACCACCCTATTGACTCTTATATTTTAAAATTCACGTAACACAGTGTTAAAAGCCGAACATGGCTATGTTTTGACCTTACTGTGTAGTAACAGCTATCCTATTTAACAATATTCAAATGCACACACTATAAAACTTTTGTACTGATAGGTCATATTGTATACAAGTATATATAAGTGGTAACTTTTCAGTGACGCGCAGTATAAGAGTAGTTGACTCGACCACTCCGTCACTCTATAATTATCCTAACTGGGAAGTAATTATATTGCATCCTTTAAGAACAATGAGATACCTGACACATTAATGTCCAGTTTGAATAATGTGAGAGTCAAGTTTAATTTTATGTGTACACGAAAGATTGCAACCATTGTCTGAACATATAAAGTACTTTAGCTCAGCATTAAATTTTGACTAAACTATATGTGGTTCAAAAGATTGATTGTATTTATATTCGGTTAGGGTGTAAATATCGGTTGTGTAACTCTGTTAAAATATAATTGGAACACCTCTAGTTCAAATGTACTAAACCAACAATATGACCCGGATTGTACATACATCAGGCAAAAAGAAGCAACTACATAAAACATATGATAAAATACACCGTAATTACTACACCTCATTAACTACGCATTTTGTTCAATAATTGTGCTGACGAGCATGTCGAACATAGCCTTTATTTGCCAGTCAGCTTTCAGCTGAAATATGGCAGGCATATATGTATGTGTACCTCAACCCGGTTTTGAACCTGAGTCGCCAGATTAGACGACAAGAAAGAAACATCCTTTGTTTTCGAGAGTAATTTAACAATATATAGAATACAATTGTTAATTGAAGCCGACAATTGCCATCAATCGCATGTATTTTTCCTTTGTTTTCTTCTCAGTCAGCTAAAAGGTAAACAACAACTAAATACATAAGCGGTCCAAATGGTGATACATGTACACTCAAAGAGTCCTGAAAGAAACATTGGATTGACTGGAAATGGTGGTATGGATTGACAAGTCTGCTTTGAAATCATGAAATTGAGTTTAAAGGGAGTGTGCACATGTATGTGATGTAGTGAAACTGTTTAATTTTGTGACATGTTGACCTAAATATGAAAGTGAAAGTAGAGTAGGGGTTCACCGGTCTGGGATCAATCCGCGCGACAGCGAAAAATTGTTCTTTATCTTGGATTACCAAAATATTTTTTAGAAGATACATGCCCCCCTTTTTTGTATTATTTTGAAGCTTAAACATACTTCTTAAGATAGTTTATGTGTGCCAGGTTGTCATAGACTAAAACTTGTTGAAATTTGAGGCCGGTCATTTATTAATGATATCAAAACTATTCAGTTATGCTTTGAAATATTTATAGGTGGTTCTATTTGTCAGCCAAACATGATTCGCAAATATTCTGTAGTTATTGAGATCTAGCAGCAATCGGGACGGTCCGTTCGGCATTTATCGCTACTGACGTCGCCAAATAAAATGTATTATTCTAGAATAAGAATTGCACGAGGTGTTCCGAATGATCTAACAGACGTTACTTTATATGCTCGGTATGCATTCCTCTGATTTAGGAAACCAAAGTTAACGATATACATATATATTGTTGTATGTCGTCAATATGGAAATCATTATATGATATTATATAGATCTAAAACATGATACCAACTCCTCGATCCGTATCGTGACTAAGGTTTTAATACATCATGCCCTAGTTAATAGTGAAATCCTACACTTTCTTTTTTCATGTCACTGTACATACAATGTATAATGACCCTATAAACGGCATAAGTATCACTGACTTCTTGAACTTTTGATGACAAGGCTATAAACAAGGCTATAAACCATGCCAACCATGTACAATTGTTCACTACTCTAATTTTAAGACTTATTTCACTCCAGACGATCCTACAACAATTATTAGCGCACAATACGCAGGCCGCAAGGCCTGCGGATGTCGTTCCCCTTTACGATAACACATGTCACGTGATTTGGTCAGAGTTCGAATTCACTAATGGATTTGGAAATTTGTGTTAAAATCCCGCAATGAAGCAAAGATACTAGAAAATGGCTGCCAATAGAATAACAAAAAAATTTAAAATGCGATATTCGGCAGCTCATAAATTTTATTTTATTTTTTAATTAAGAAATAATGAATACGTAGCTATGTTTTGTTGAGTAATAAAATATAGGCACGTGTTTGGATGCGTAGTAATTAAATCACGAGTGCGTAGCATTCAAACGAGTGCCTATATTTTATAACACAACAAAGCACAACTCCTATTTATTATTTCAATTCTAACATCGCCAATGCTTTACCACTTATAGCATTACACGACAGGTTGACGTCAAACTACTTTCTTTCCTAGGAACGTTACCGTCAACGTTACGTCATTTGTCATTCTATATGACGTCAAACGTGACGTCATCAATCAGCTATATTTTATCGCGGTAATAAAATATGGTAAGCTCAATATACGCAAAGAAGGCAAATCTCACGTGCTATGTTAGAATGATGTTTAAAAATATTCCAAAAACTAGCGTAGGCCCCTGTCTAGAAAAGAAAAGATAACAATTATCAGTGCAACCGATCTTTTAGATGGGGAGGGCTGTTTCCTAAATGTTTGGACACAAAAAAGGCAGCAATTTGTTTGCCCGCTTCGGAAGGAAATTTTAACATTTTCAGTAAATAAACGATGCTACAAACTGTTATGAGACACATGATTACTCTGAGATAACGAAGTAAGTCGAGCGGGAATCGTTCATATGTGCTAAATATCAACCAATCTTAAGAAAAATAATAAAAACGACACATGTTCCGGCTACTTGAAGTGAAGTTGAAGTTGACATGTTCAGGTTACTTCCCTTTGCAAAGCGGTTACTTCCCTTTGCAAAGCGGTTACTTCCCTTTGCAAAACAATTAGTATAAAGTCCGTTTCGGGTCTTTACGTATCCCGGACTGATAATTCCACATCGTAGTTGTAGGTTATTGTAAAGAAAGTTAAACGAATGCATTTTCGTAATTCCTCGCCGAGATGTAATAAAAAATCCCTCCAAAATCAAAATCGTCAACAAATGTAAAAATATTCGCGGGATAAAGGTCGCGAAAACTAATTACATGTTGTTGTTGTTCTTATTGGATACAATAAAACCCGGAATTTTCCGTCTGCGTATCTTTTATGTTTTGACGATTTGCAACAGGATTTATTTAACAAGAAAGGTGATTAAGCGTAAAGATGTTTGATATTTAATCGTTATATGATTAATTGAAATGAAAATAGCCTTTATCCATGTTTTCTTGGTATTTGCCGATCCCGGAAGTCGACGCTCATAACAAACACTGTTATGACGTAACGTTTGTTTTCGCGACGTTACGTTTGTTTACACGACGTCGCCACAAAATTTCCCGCCAAAATGTAATTATTTCGAAATACAAACGCATAAATTGATGTTTTGAATGCTATATTAGCACTTTACCGTCTTAAATAGAGGATCTTGCATGAGTGCTCATTACATACGAGTTTTATTAAACGAGTGGACAAAATGATATGACACGAGGCTTTGCTTTTGTTATTTTGTTTTAATAAAAAATGCAACAACGCGATAACACAATTCAATTAGGTC